>JAMKCF010000015.1:3803697-5106233 GCA_023634235.1 Pisaster brevispinus
GGGGTACTCCCAAGGTCAGAGGAAGGTCGCCCAGTCCAGCACCAAGACCTCAAACTGCCCCTGAGGTATTTAGTAGATATACAGCAAGACTTTATTAAACATCATTTAAGTGCATTGAGCAAGTTGGAAAGCTACGAAAAGCTGTGAAACATACAGTGTCTTTATGGTCTATGTTAATAATAGTACAACAAAATGTTTAGACAGTGTTGGGTGCTTTCATTTATAGTTTATTACAGTTTGTTGGCAGTATAGAGGGAAGTACTGTTAAGATAAACTCCCCAACCTTCCCCCTCTCAAATTAATAAATAGAAATTAACCAATTAACCATTTTGATATTATTTTCCTGCTACTTGCCCACACTGTTTATTCTACCTTGAAATTAAACATTTTCAAGGATGACATATGTTGTTAGAATTCTTTTTACGGATCAATGACTTTTTTCCCGTTGCAGGCCAAAACGGATAAGGATGCCAACTTCATTGCCCACAATGCCCGCTTGGCAAAGAAACACCAGCCCCCTCGGCCGCCCTCAGCCCTGGCTGCAGAATCAGTGAAGATCAAACAGATCAAAGACATGCAGACATACCAGAAGGGCAGTGTACCCAATTAGTAAGTAGATTATTTTGTGTCATTGTCTAGAACGGGGAAGACCTAGGGCCTGACTGGTCCAAAAGGCACATGTTAACCAGTTTGTGTACATTGAATCTCACCTAAAGATCCAGGGAATCTCAAAACTGGGGGGCATTCTTGGCCCAATGTTATAGAGCTGCTTAGCGGCCGATTTTATGCTGACTGCACGGTTTTCATTTCATAGCGCTGCTAACCGTAAGCACATGAAAAGGCATGCTAACCTTCCGGTGCTTACTGTATGAAAATGAATGACGCAACAATGCAAATCCACGATAAACGCGCAAGATGGCCGCCTAATTTTCTTGCTAACCTGTGGAATACGCTTACGCTTAAGCAGCACTATGAAATTGGGCCCTGGACCCAAATTTTGGAAGTATGGCCTAAGCACGCTGAATTGAAACAAGGTCCTTGGAATGTTTTTATTCAATGTTTATTTTTGGTTTAAAAGACCCACTGTGCAGCCTGGGGCATTCTTACTGGTTTTATATTGACGAATGTGATTTTAATCTTAGGCCCCTCCCCCTCCCCCCCCCAAAAAAAACCCCAAACAACAAACCAACAACAAAACAAAAATTCAGGCGTATCGGCACGCAACTCGCGTGTGCTGGCCCACTACGCTAGCTTGTACATGAGGAGAGCCTTAGAGTTATTAGCATAAAGTACTCTCAATGACCATGCAAGTCTTGCCGCATTCAAATACCCAGGTTTCATTAAAGTTCACTATTTCGTTTCCTTCAAGTTTGTTTTTGGTGCTTTTTTTTTTTGCTTATTACTTAGGCAAAGATCAACTTTGCTCTTCAGACAACAAAATAACGAGCTCTATTTTTGTCTTCTTCACAATTAGCCTCAAGGGACGGCAGCAACAGTGGAAAAAGGAAGAGGAGGAGAGAATACGCAACATCCCTGACCCTGACATGCCTCCAGGACACAAGATGATGCCTAAAGAGGAACGTCTCAAGACATTATCAGTGCTTAAAGACAGTAAGTGCCTGACTGATCAGAGCTTAGCTCGACACTCAACTGTGAATCGATTTGTCTTTGAGGTAGAATAGGTCCAGTGTACTAGGGTAGATAGTGAGAAACTCAAAAACACTCATCATGAACTCATCGTTTCTGGTTCACCGAACAGTGAAGGGCTTCTTCGATTGTAAAGAACAAACAAATATACATACTCAATTGATTAGCAGGCACTAATGCACACAAGATTATGCTTCAAGAACTTTATTGAAAATATCTTATTTGTCACAAAAATATCTCAGGCTATCCATTTATTTAAAACAATTACAAAGTATTATACACCATGAGCATCACTGAGTGAGGGATTTGAGCACTATATAAAAAGCCAGAGTTTTATTATTATTATTTATATTATTATTTCATCTTATCACAGTATGCAAAAGAATGATCACATTTTCCTTTGTGCCGGTAACTCCTCAAGTCGGGCTACGTCTCGTAGCCTTAGATCTCAAGGGTCTTTCTTCTTCTACCATAATGTATGGGTACGATTTTGGTTTTACCTGTACCTCTGTGTGATGAGTCCTGCAGAAAAACCATTCACTGGGGACTTGGATGGGATTCGAACCCACAGCTGCCATGAACCCGCCCAAAAGAACCCATTATACACATTGCTTATCACACACCATACCCTTTATCCCCGATACAATTATCACATCAGATAATGTACGAGTTCAGATAAACAAACCAAGCACACAGTCGACTCTCGTCACAACAAGATCACTGGGATTGGCCAAATACCTTCTTTATAACAGGAACGTTGTTGTCAGAGGCCGGCAAAACAAAGAAACACAAAATGAGATTCGGGACTTCAGAATGCACTCTTTATAAGCAGAACCTCTTTATAATGAGAGCCGAGTGTACATGCAAGAGTGAATGAGCATTTTGTATTTAAAAAGTGGGTGTACATTCTTTTGTTTACTTTTTTTAGAGTTAATAGAGTTGCAGAAAGAGTTGCACAAGCTGCCGCTTAAAGCTGAAACAATCCGAGCAAAGACAAGAGAGGCAGAAGTCAACTCGCAGCTGGCGGAGGTAGAGGAGGCCATCAAGATCTTCTCAAGGTCAAAGGTCTTTGTCAAAGTTGATAGCTGATAGTGAACGCAAAGTGACCCATTTCATAGAGATGTTAAAAAGGCTGGGTCGTCATGATCGAAGCAGGCCTCCAGCTGTACATGGAATTATGAACTCTCCCCCAGTTACTGCACTCGACCTCCCTCCATTTTCATCCATGGAGCGAGAGTGTGCAGTAACTGGGTGAGAGTTCATAATGCCATTTACAGCCACAGGCCTGCTTTGAGCATGACGAAAAAGCCACTTTTAGCGTACATTATTTGCCGCATGAAACAGTATTACTGCTCTGATAACTAGTCAAGATGCTGTGTGTTGTTAATATGGTTGTGACCGGTTCCCTGGCATTTTTTTGCTAAGCGTATAAAGTAAGTTCATCTTTTCTGCTTAACAGCTCTATGAAATGGGACAATTTCAGTTCGCTTTGTGTCTCCTCACCAATTTTTCATTTTTGATTATTATTCTTGTCGCTGATTATCTTTGTCTTTTGACTCTTTGTACAAATTAGTAGAGATGTATATATTGTGAAAGTCTGTGTATAAATTTAAAGATTCTTGTATACTTTACCTAGGTCACACAGGGTGAAAGCAAAAAACAACAACAACCCCAAAACACCTAAAACATTGCCCGATGCCCAATATCCATGTTATGATTTCACAGATTTCAGGGACAATCGTTTCAGTATCTCCCCACAAATTGTATGATTTATACAAAAGTAAAAGTTACTTTGTACTATTAAGAACCACATTATAGCAGAGAGGCTGGAAGTTGGAATGTAGAAATACAGACCATAGTTGCTCACTGCTAATTGAAAAGTCTGCATCCAAATTGATCACACAAATTAACACGTGTACAGGAATGGGACAAAAAATTGTGTCAAAATTAAAACTAATTTGTCTGAAACATGCGCGGATGCATTGACCATGTCACCTTTGTTTACAAAAAGAGTGACCTTCTACATTCCAGGGCCTTTCTGGCAGGCAAGATATACTACACTGGTCAATGGGAAACTTTTTGTGACATAATTTCCCCATAATTTCAAGTGTTATAAAAATAACTGCTGAACCAGTTTTGAGATGTGCCCCCTTTCTTCATATCAAAAGTTGATAAAAATCAGACAGTGCAATCTCCATAAAGATTTTATAAGATTTTATATGTTCTTCCATTGGGCTGTGTACAAACTGTGCCTGCAGGAAGTCCAGGCTGTGGCTCTTTTGTAAACATGTGATGTCACAGGTCACATGGTCTATACCTTGATGACAGATCGCAATGATTTATCTTGTACAAAATAGACGCATTAACATTTTAAAGAAAAACAATAATACACAAAAATTACAAAGAAATACTGTAGAATGAGGCCCTCCCCTCCCTGAAAAGTATCGATAAAATTGTTATGGGTGATAGGTCAGATAAAAATACTTCCTATTGTTAACAATGCTTGTTGTTTCTAGTACAGTGTGTATAAAGTTTATATAATATTGAATTCCTGATGCCTTAATATGTTATGTACATGATGTCTTATTTTGTGCAACTCTTGTAAGTTTTTTCAAACGTTGCAGTGATGATCTGAATAAAGCGAAACAATAACATTGCAGTCACGATTCAAAATATTACTCTTGGCGTTGCTTTCTTCTTTGTGTTGACTTCAAACATAATCTCAAGATTTAAGACAAACTACATTAAGACAATCGATGGTATTGGCACCAATGAGTGAACAGTGTTGGACCTGAGACCAGAGACCAAACAAGGTCCACACGATGTAGGGACTTCCAACACTATGTGGACTTACACATTGTTGTAAAATAGGATTTTACTGAAGTGTACAGAATAAAGGAATGCCCACAGAGTGACTGCAAGACAGAGCTGTGTGTGTGTTTGAGTGGGTTTTTTTTTTGGGGGGGGGCACCGAAGGGGCCACTTCCCTTTACGAAGTTAATCAAAAGCCTCCTAGGATGTCTCTTGTAGCTGTTATCTTGAAGGTGTTTCATTAAAAATGCAAATGTTGAATCTGTAATGAAATCTAATTTTTAAACCCAGGATCTCCAGCTGCCTGTGATCTATTTGCAAAGGAGAACACATTCTAATGGATCAAATGCCTTTTGTTACATAAACGGTCTCATAATTCACAAACTTCAAAAACCTGTCTGGAAATGAATAATGATAAGACGCCTGTAGATAAAGCGCTATATTAAAAACTAGTTATTATTATTATTGACATTACATTTTGAGTAACTCTCTGTATTACAATATCCATGTTTACAAAGCAATGTACTGAAAGATGTGGGCATTGTTGAAGGAATCGGTACGATTTTCCATTGCAATGATTTACCAAAGATGATTAAAGGTTTCACATCCTTCTTTGACTTCCTTCCACGACATGCAGCGCACTTACACGCACCTGTCCTGTCCCTATTTTGTTCGCAATCCGATTTCATTTTTCTTTCTTTAAAATTTTGGTTGGTGATATGGTGTGATTAAATTCTAGATATTGAGAGTTGGTTTTCTTTTATCAGTTTATGTAACCCCCCCCCCAAATTTTTTTCAAATTTTTTACAAATAAAAATAAACCAACAACAAAAACAATTACACACATTGACAGCAAGTATTTTTTACCATATTGTAAAACTTCTATTTATCTTGAAAAATCTTACAATATAAAGAGCATGTTTAACAACCCCCAGCAAAATACAAAAACAAAAACAACGAAACTATTTTTAAGATCAATCATTCTAAAAATTTAATACACAATACACATTTAAACAGCACCAATTTTGTTTTTCTAACATAACAAAGCAAATTCATCCTGGCCATTATATTTCTACATTGAAAATAACAATAGTAATCTTCAAAAGCGTTGCTTATGATTTGGGTAAAAAAAAAAAAAAAAAAAGAAGCTAAGCAAGCACAATATTAGGTTAATTCCCTCCGAAAAATTACCTCCCCAAAGTTCACGGGGTCATGCCATCAAAATGTCCATACATATTTTTAGCAGAGCTGGACCTGATTTTACAAAGCACTAAGATTAATCTCAAGATGAATTTGCCACCAATTCAACTTTAACTGCTAAAGCAAAATGTAATTTCATAAAGTATATAGTACTCATGGGGATAATGAAGACCCTTTTAATTAAAAGAATAAATCTTGGGAAATTGGGGTCCAAAGCTTGATTTCACCTAGGGGACAGCAAGACTTTGGACTGTGTTTTCCAATTTTCAATGGCAAAGCTGAAAAGTTTTTCTCATCAGCTGAAAAGTTGCATTCCATAAATAACATGAATCTGAACTCTTCTTAGTGAAATCGACCAAAATCCACTTTTAATCTGATGAAATTATTTATTCAATAATGTAATCAAAATGTCTTTGGGCGATGAGCATGACAACATGACAACATCTGCATAATTAACTGAGCATAAGAAAACATCCAAATGAATTCGAGACAAGGCAAATATTGGCATAGTTAGCAGTAAAATAATTAGGTTAATACCAATTCCAGCCCATTATTACTTGGCTGCGACTGTGATAGCTAAACAGAAATAATAACCAGTACAATGACTTGCTTGGTCACAAGTGAATGCTCAATTTGAACTCCTCAGTTTGAAAAATGTTACCAACCTCAACATTTCAAACTGGATACACAGCGGATAGCAGTAAATCTTATTTGATATATCATTTTCCCAAGTCAGATAATAGTCTCTCAAGATTAGATGAGCAGCTTAAAAAATACATATGAACAGGGCCCAATTTCATAGAGCTGCTTAACGGCCGATTTTGTGCTTACTGCACGATTTCCATTTCATAGCGCTGCTAATCGTAAGCACATGAAAAGGCATGCTAACCTTCCGGTGCTTACTGTATGAAAATGAACGACGTAACAATGCAAATACATGCTGAACGCGCAAGCTGACTGCCTAATTTTCTTGCTAACCTGTGAAATATGCTTACATACGCTTAAGCAAATTTTTCTGCTATAGTTAGCACAAAAATGTGCTTACCATTAAGCAACCCTATGACATTGGGGCCTGGTTAATCCAATACTAGTTGAAAGGTGGACACCATGTTTGACCCGATGATGTATGTATTTATTGTAAAAAAAACCAACCTTAAGACACATTGATGCTTACAATGTAAATTCTAAACGATGGCAAGAACATGTTGTGAACATTGGCTGCAAAACTAATATGGCACAAAACTAATCAGTAAGATTAATTGAATATTTCTTCATGTGTATTATTTTTAAATGAGCGACATCTACACTTCCCGTGAATGAAGTAATTTGTTTAGGCGTTTAGTATGATTGCATTGATGCCCATAAATGCAAATTTCCCTTTGTGAAATCACAGAGGTAAGAAATAAGGTTTTTTCCCCAAGATGACATCAAAATTACTCAAAGACAAATATTTCACTAAGGTGATTTTGTTTTTACAAAAAAAATGAAGATTTTGACAATGTTATTAAACAATTTTAAGGCACATTGGGATTTTGAAAAAAATGTGAAAGTAATTAACATTCACTTCAAAATTGTGAGTGCTTGCAAAGTTGGTGGTTGTATCCCAAATATTTTGTGTGCAAATCATCATAAAAACATTTGCTTAAATGAAAGTACCAATAACCCTGAGAAGTACTTCTGCCGTACAATTAAAAGCTGACACAATGAAATGGCAAGTGATACAAATTAAATGTCCAAGAATTAGGGTAAAAATACAATCGTGGCCCCCCTCCCCCCCCCCCCCAAAAAAAAAAAAAAAATCAGACCAGAGCTACATGTACTTCTTTTGGTTTACACGCAAGTACATATGCAGTTACAGTTACATTTTACATACGCTAATAAAACCTCTGGATGTTTTGTTACAGTGATGTCATAAGCCGTATTTTAAGTAGGATTTGAAACTTTGGTGTCAGAGGTCACAATCCAGTAAGGTTTGCGTGTACATCATGACCATGAAAATGTCTCTCTATGAGCTGAGGTGGTTCTGAAAAAAAAAACTGGTGATGTAACAAACCAAGAATACAAAAAAGGGAAAACAAAAGGTCTTCCATTTTTTATGGTCACAAATCATTTTCTTACGCCGCACCATTTCTTTGGAATAGTCTTCCTGTGCATATTCGCCAGGCTAGTTCTTTACACTGTTTTAAGTCTCTGTTAAAAACTCATTTGTTTGAAGCTGCTTATTTGTAATCTGCTTATTTGTAATTGTATCTTTCACTCATTGTATATTTTATTGTTCTCTTTATGCGCTTAGAGGCTTTTGCATTAGGCGCTTTACAAATGTCTTTATTATTATTATTATTCATATGGAAATTCTAAAAACTGGGGTGCTCCACAAGGAAATGTGTGTACAAAGTCTATGGGAAACTGTTAAGTGCAGGGACAAAGGAAAGACAATGCTCCGCAAAGAGAATGCTCCGCAATAATGCACTTTTGAGAATGGATGGGTTTCTTGCCGTCAGTGGAGCCAGTTTGTGGGAAGTGGGCGAGAGAACGGTCACCAACTTACCCTTATGTCATTTTATACTTCTCTAACATGAGACAAAAACTAAAGCAATAACATTCAACACCAGATTATTTTCCAATCTACACATGTAACAAATATAATACTGCCAGTTTGAGTACACTATAAAACATTTTTAAAAACCAGGACTTTGAAAAATGCATCTTATCTACATGTATTTAACAGGTTTTTCTACTTCTACAAAAAAAGCATCATACTTAATTTCACAATTTAGTTATGATTATTCTCCATGATTACAGAAAATCTGAATTTGCATAGATAATGACATCTCTGTAGAAAATGTATTTGGAGTTAATTTGTAATATTCATGTATATATACACACTGTGTGAAGCAGCATCAAATAATCACAGCATAATTAATGGGGATCTCATAAGAATGATAAGCATAAAATTATTCTGCATAATTTTCTTTGACATTATTGCTTTGGAGAGAGAATTAAATTCAGAGAATAATTTAATGAAATTTACTTTCATCTTGATAAAAAACACAAATTATGTTGTCATAATTTTTGCTAGGGAGACACAAAATTACAAAGCTAATACAGACGTCACAACAAAGATAAAGAGCTTAAAGGCCGTGTTACACGAAGCAATTTACAGGCAACCAGTTCCAGTCAATCTCCAATAATTCAGAAAATTCAATCACATTTTAGTTTTCTTGTTATTTTCTTGGGAATAGTGAGTTACAGCTAGAAGAATGTCTCTTTTGTGCTGCCAAAGTGTTCCTTGTGTATGCAGTGCAGTTGGTTGCCTCCAAGTTGCCCTAAAACAATGCCCTGTGTGACATGGCCTTGAGACAAAAAATAATCCAGTATTCTTTGTCCTCCTTTGGGCCTTGTCACACGAGGCAACTTTTCCCAGGCAACTTGGAGGCAACCAACTGCAGTGCATTCTACAGGACTACTTCGGTAGCATATGAGTCATTTTTCAAACAAATGTCTTACGATCCCTAAGAAAACTATGTGAACATTCAAATGTGAGTGCCTTCTCTTCTTGAAGACTGCCTGAAACTGGTTGCCTGTAAATTGCCTCGTGTGACGTGGGCCTAAGTCCAAGTTGTGGGTACATGTTTTGAATTATCTAATAGACCATGTAGACAGAGCCCTTGTATTGGCTGCCAATGCCGAGGTCAAACAATGGAAACATGCCTGGCCCACACGACTCTCAGCCAATGGAAGGTCTTCAGTGACCCCAGTGAGGGCGCTGTTTGGATCTTCTGAGGTCATATGCAAAGAGTCTATGGATGTGACTTGCCACGAAAAGCAAGAACACAATACTCAGAATGGGATCAATATTGATTCATTTTTCTTCTGTCTTTCTAATGCAAATCATTGAAACATGACCCGTGAAAGTACAAAGGTTATGAAACTCTACAGCATGTAACGGAACGTTAAGCCTCGCCTACCATCCGAACTCCATCCAAAAACGCCCATGTAGGTAATGCGTACAATAAATGCATACAGCTCTACAACGTGAAGGAATGCACTACACAAACAACAAATGCACAATGCAGGAGTCAAAATGGCAACAGCTTGCTTTTCGTGATGCCATTTTCACGTAGCTGTCTTTAGGTAGACTTTTGGGCGTGCTGTCATGGTTGTGATTTATCAATGAAGTAATGGATCTGTCAATTGTTACATGCAGCTAGCTTCACATTTTGCTGCATTTGCACAATTCCAGAGAAAATATTTACTAAGGTCGTGACAAATATCGCTTCTCTTGAAGTTGTGAATATTCTTTGGTGAGTTTATCCCAAGCTTTCACACAGTCATAATGGCAGTTGTCCCTACAGACTACTAAAGCATACAAAAATATTTCCAATTTTGGGTGAACAAAACATTTATTTGTTACAAAAAACAAAAAAACAGAATACAACCCTGAAACTGAAGCCATGAAGCATCAACTGGTTGTCTACTTCTAATACTTGACGTCTTGTGTTATACCGCATTTACGACGGAACTCCTGCCCGTGCTCATGGATCCATATGTTGGAAACTGAAGGAATAAAAAGGAAATTTATATCAGACCAAAATAAGGAGCACCAAATGAGACTTATTGTTGCATTTGCTGCCGATAAAAGGTGGTGTCTGCTAGCACTTCCTCTGAACCATCAGGGTCAAATTTCATGGCTCTGCTTACCGTAAGCAAAGAATCGGCGCTTACAGAAGCAGGGAATTCCGCAATTACATTGAGCGTATTTCCTGGGTTAGAAGAGTTGCACCTCTTGCAAAACATTCGCAGCGGAAATAGAGCTGCGGCGTAAATTTGCTTAATGGGTTGGTGAAATGCTTACCCCACTTGGAACCTGCTAAGACTGGACAAGCTGCATGCCTCGTGTCATAATCACCATCGCCAGACGGAAAGAGATTGAACCAGAACGCTGCTATACCCTGAGGAATCAAACGGCATTCACATCAAAATAAATTTGTAGTGCGCAACAACAAGTTTTAAAATCTTCAGGCTCAAGCAAAAACCTTCCCTTCGTTGGTGGCTAGGTTCTCTCAATAAAAATGAGAGGCAAATAGAAAATTAAGCATTTATGAAGTCAGAAGAATTCTTGAGAAAGTGTAGGCCTGGCCTTGGACATTCGTTTAATTATTCCCCACTGATGAATAATCACAGTGAACAGTACATCTCTTATTTGGTTTTTACCCATACACAGAAGTGTATAAAATCCTCTTTACTCGGACCTTTCCCCCAAGTCCTGTGAAAAAAAAAAAAAAAAAAAAAGGCAAACTACTCGGGTGGGATTCGAACACATGACCTTTGCCATTCTAGAAGAGATGTCTTACTAACTAGACCAACGAGATTGCCCGAGTTTGAATCCTAGTATACAGTGCTTCACACACCTCGGTGTTTGGGTAAAACCAAATAATACTCTTTACCGATGCAAATTTAACCGTTTACTAAAAGTACCTTTCTTGGCAATATTCTTGCTCCGACCATTGGAAACACAGTAGCTCCTCCAGCAGGCACATCTGACATCTGTCAATACAACATCCAATGTGAAAATAAAACAATTACACAACAGTACCCAGCTCTTAGACTCACCTCTAAAATAACCCCCCAAAATAGAACCGGGAGAATAGCAAGTGAATATGTATCTTCCCCGCTTCACTTGTGAGACCACAAAAAGGGTATTTATGAAAGGGAATAAAAGAGTACTGAGGGGATCTTAAACGGCTTTGTAAGACCCTTGCACCTCGCAGGGTCTTGGACACGTCTACGACTCAAATTTAAGACTGAACATTTATTCTCGTTTTCCATTCATCCTGTTATTGGCACTAATACACTGTGCAAGCCTCGCGCATATTCAATCATCAGGACCCGTTTAAGTGCACAGCTTTGTTTCCTTCACAGCAAGCTGCGTGGGACCAAAGTGGTCCCCAAAATGTTCCAATTGGCATGAGACTTGCACGGTCTATTCTACTGTTGGATGTGTAACAAATAAATATTGAACTAGCTTTCTAGAAACGATTCATGAATCCTTTCTTATTAGACTGCTGAAAACAATAATAATAATAATAATAATAATAACAAGTTCCTTATATAGCGCATTTTACAATAACGTATCAATGCGCTTTACATTAGTGCCCTGGTCATTGGGCCAATAGCATTCCTTTAATCTTTCTCAGCTCCCTGGGGAGTGTACAGCCCCAAGCTGCCGTGGCGCTCAGAAGGCTTTTTCAAACACAATATCAACCTCTAACCTCGCAGGTACCCACTTATACCCCTGGGTGATGTACCGTTTCTTTCAAACTACTTATTTCAGTTACCAGAAAGTTGGAGTAATGTCTTCTAATTATACAGGTTGAGAATGACTGGGTTTCTAAGTATGTGGTACCACTATCAGTAAGTCAAGTCAGGGTTCAGAATCTATGACATCAATAATAATAGACATCAAATGTTGTCCACCTATGCTGTTTGAGAAGACATCGACTGACATTGCAAAACCAAACACTTAATCCTAATACAAAACCGTTTGATAGATCGATAGATATTTAAGAAGCTTTATATGAAAAATACATCAATTTCCAGATGAAGATTCTAGTAAAAGATGATTTAAATTATATGTAAAGTTTGTGGAAAATGCATTTTAACATAAAAGATCAGTAGAATGTTCAGTTTTGGTTTTGTTTTTTTCTTTCCAGAAATACAGGATTTTCATCACATGGTCAATTTTATAAGACTCTGAAGCAAATTGGTTTCAGGATCAATGCTTCCAAAAGCCGATAAACAGGACACTATCACCAGGAGATATTCTACGCTCTGTTGCAAAACCTTTCAATGGTGGAAAATGAACCACGTTAGGTATTTCAAAACTTGTACCCTGCATAATGTCAAATGTGACCCACTCTGTGAAAATGAGTCAGATGTCGCCCAATGCATTATTATGTAATGGACAATTCAATGTGGAAAATATTATTATTATTATTATTATTTAATTATTTTTTTTACTTTTTAAGATCTATATTTGCATGGTTAACTTTCAGAACACTTATTTTTAGGCAATAAAGCTATGAATACAACAATTTTGTGATCATACTTTAGTCTAAATTGTATCCTTTTGCGCGAAATGGTAGTTTAAAAGGTCACTTTACCTGTAATTCGTTTTTAACAAAAAATGATATATTGACTAATTTCAAACAGGAGTAACTCAGCAACACGATACACCCCAAAGCTTAGACATATACCAAATAACTGCTGCTGGTGTGTTCTTTCCAGCCATGCATATAACTCAATTCTTTAAATTGTCAACATCTGACTCATTTTCACAGAGCGGGTCACAAATACCAGAATTTTTAAACAGTAGATCCAGGTAACCCACCAATTACCCAATAATACTTACGTAGAACAGCATAGTGGCAATGCGATTGCCGGTGCCCAGCTCTTTAAATGCGTTTGTTTCTTCTTTCTGTACCATCATCACAACGCCATCGGTATTGTATGGAAGTTGTATAAAATATAAAAAATTGGGAAGAGCAAAGAGGGACAACAACACATATACGTCATTACTGTGACACAACACCGAACCCCTGAGGGAAATCGCCTCATGGGCAACTCTGGAAGAAAAAAAATTAGAGGTTTGTGGAATTTTTTGATTGACTGTTTGAGGGTTGAGGAACATGGGTGGCCATTTTGTATTGGGAATGCTGTGTGTGCCCTGCCCTTAAAAACGAATCTTTATGTAACATTTAAAAAAAGAAATCGTGAAGGTTAATTATAAAGTCTCAAGATTGAATCTCCAAGTTTGGTGTCAAAAAGGTTAAATTCACTATACAGGTAGTATATTCTCTGTTAAAGAAACATTTCGATTTTAAGCCGTCAACCGAATGTTTAGAGAAAACAAGCCGTGGTTTAGAGCAAAAAAAAGTATATAAAAAGAAATTTGTTAAGGAACAAACAAGAAGGTCCTGACAAAGAAATGTCTAAGAAGCTTTGAAGATGTCAATTGAAAACAACAAGTGAGACGAGAGATCATTGGGGCTTTGTTTGTTTTGGAGATTGGGTTACCAGTTACTTCAGAGAGGAGGAAGCTGATTTATGGTAGTAAAGAAAAGATCCAAGATGCTGATACAGATACTAACATGAAATAAGTTTGGGGTTAAACAAAGAAACAAATTTACTAGAGTGGGACTTGAACCTGCAACCTCCCAATTGACATGCAAGTGCTCTACCAACTGAGCAATCTAGCCGTAATGTTGGCGGTCTCCCAATTTTTGTCAATATATTTCTTCGTGGGGAGCCAGTCAGAAGCCATTCAACCTGTAAATGCCATGTAACCAGGGATCACACCCAAGTTTGTGATACAACCTGGGACGCGGCAGTGGGAGGGATCACCTTAAGGAGGGATGTGACTTAAGAAATACTTTATATACTTCCCATGGATCTACCATGTTTTTTGACCTCATTTAAAAAAAATCTAGTTTAGTTAACTTATGGACCTTTTCGAGAAGTGACCCTATGAGAAGTCAATTACTTGAACAGATGAAAAATAATGAATGAATAATAATAATGATTAAAAAATAATAATATCATGAAAAAGGCAAGAACTTTGGTGAGCGAATTCCAACAAACGATGGATTAATAATGGCTTAGTGTTAGTGGTCTGCAAAGTTAAACACCATTCACACATGAACATGACTTTTGTTTTTGTTTTGTTTTTGGCAAAATTAAATAATGAATGAGCTTACATGACGAACTTGTAAATTGCGTTATACCCTAAAAAAAATATGTGAAACTACATGGCTTTGAGCACACACAATAGGTTCCCAACAAAAAGTGGAACACCTCATGTCCAGACCTCGGCCAATCAAAGTCACTCTTCCTTGGTTTGTTTGCTCTTCCCCTGGAGGTTTGACCAATCAGGGCGCGGTTTACATGCAGAGTACTTGGAGGATTGGGGGGGGGGGGACTACACTACCATAGCGGCTGTTTTGTTTTTACTTACATAGAACAACATAGTGGCTATTCTATTGCCCACTTCATAGGCATTGGGTCTCTGAAAGTGAAATTAGAAGACAACACAGAACAATAGAAGCTGGTCTGGGAAAAAAATCACCTCGCTAAAATTCTCTACTAAACACTCGGTATTTCAAAATATCTCAAGATAATTTTACTGTTACTAAATGTGCATAATGTTTTTCTTAAGTCAACTTAGGAAATATTCGGGAGAAAAATTGCTGAGAAAAAGGGCGGAAACTACATATGTATGGATCTTAATTTGAGGGAAGGATGTTGAAAGGATGGCACTCCCAACTTCAAGCAACTTCTGAAGTTACATATTTCAAGGAGCTTCCTGGAAAAGTATCATAGGAACCACAGAAGAATTTGTTTCCATATCTAGAAAGAATAACAGCTTCTTCTTTTTTACCCGACAGACCTCAGTAAAACCAAAGTTCACCCAAATGTCTGAAATTTCACATCCCCGAAAAACACTTGTATAAACGCTCAGAATAAACTAGTTTTTCATTTACAAGCTCTAATCAAGAAGCGAAAAGTTGTAACGTTTTGACTCACAGATTGCGCCGTGATTTTCTGTCTGTGCTAAAATCTATGGATGAATGGGCATTAACGTTTTTTTACAGACCATCATTCAGAATCAGCCTTTTTGGGGTTGCAGTGGGGAAGACAGCCATCCAGTTTGCAAAAAAGTTGTATTTTATGCTTTATCATTCATTTTTATGTAAAAGAACAAATTTTAAAAATTGGCCAAAATAAAAATAAGTGAGCAGCCCTGTAGCAGGTCTTGCATGCTTACTACAGCATAGAAGCTAAAAGTTAGTATGCTCAAAGTTTCCAGAAAAGTTTGTCGTTTTTGTCGAAACTTTGTGAAAAAAAAACCCAAAAGAATTAAGCTTTCAGTCTTTGCTTAAATTATAATCAAATGCATTTCCAACGAACTAAAAAAGTAGTAATAATCAAATAAATAAAATGTACAGTGCAAAACATAAAACAGTTAAAGCATAGACTTGTAAGTTATTGTCTACAAATGTAAATTAACATCACAAACATTTACATACGCACAAAGCATCAACCAATCACGGGTTGCAAAACAAAAAGGTGTGGGCGGGGCCAGCTTTCTGCAGAGTCTCGTGCAAAGTTTGGCTTCAGAGGAATGCGGAAACAGGGGAAGAGCAAACATGGCAAGGAAGCGTGGAAATAAGACAAGCGTGGGGAAAGAGAAGTATAACAAGGAAATGGTTAAAAAATCAAGGTATCAACTCAGTCAATTATATGAAGGTACAACAGTGGTTTAAGGAAACCGTTTCATTTTAAAAAAGAATCGAAAAGCTCCCATGAGATTCAATTACACGGTACCCTTCCCAGGTGTATTTACTCAGCACTCGACACCCCCTGACAAAACTAAAAATCCCTTTTGAACACACTGCAAAGATTCCATTTCCAACAGAATTTTCTTTTACCTGCAGATGTCTCTGAGCACTGTATTTACAGCTATGTGAGCAACAAACTTGTATAATGACAGATGGCCATAGTGATAATCAAATCAAATTTTAGTGATAATAAAATCAAATCAGAGTAAAATGTTTAATATGTCCAGAGCTGCCGTCATTTGCATCTTGCAATCGGGGAGATTTTGTACAACAATCAGAGAGATATTGTGAGTTACATTCAAATATAATCAGAGAGATTTTCAAATTTGTTCATCAAAACATGGAAAGATTAGTTTATTTTCGGCGAACTTTCTTCAGAATCAGAGAGAGTTGGCAGCTCTGTGTGTGTTTTTTTGCCTCAACTTTTTCCGAAAACATGGCAGTAAGGGTATTTTTGAGTTCTTTGAATTTTGTTGAGTTCTTTCCCTGCAGAGAGCAGAGAAACATTTTACCAACATTACATCGAGATAGCTTTTGCTTCATAACTTGAATGCCTTGGATGAAGCCTTGTAGCCCATGTTAGTGCTCCCAATGAAAAGTAAATACACTCAAGAGTACGTTTTAAGGTTTGAGGGGGGAAAAAACCCAATGTTGTACCTTTTTTCTGAGAAAATTATACAGTGTAGTAAGTAATAAGTTTAATACAAATTAAGATCATTTAATTATAAAGAAAACCAAGAATAGAATGTTATTCTCAAATCAAACATACGAATTTGGGAAAAGTACATGTACATTGCTGCTCTGATGACAGTGAAGTCACAGCTTCTATTTTCTTTAGGAAAATTCTGCTAAAATAAAAAATGCAATCGAAAAACGTACGATAAATCAAGGATGGATATTAACTTTTGAATGAATCTGTGACTATGAAGGACTTAGAATTCTCTAGATTAAGAATGAATGATTGATAAACAAAATGAAACCCAAACATTTTTGTTGATGAAATTCATCTCAAATGCAGCACTCGGAGTTATTCTAATCATGAATTGATATGGTTTTAATCATGAAAAATTATTTGATAAAATGTCTGATATCTCTCTATATTTATTTTCACAACGATGTGGAGGAATAATGTAGTGTTCACTCATGGTGTTTTTTGAAAAATTATTTTGGAGAAAATAATAAATGACTGAACTAAAAGAATTGATAACTGCTCTACAAGAATTGCATCACGACGGATACACTACAACGGAAATGTGCATCAACAGCTACAATGTAATGCTTGGTGCAAAACAGGAAGATGGGCATGCACAAGATGCTGTTTGAAGGAGAAATGTCTAGATTCATACTCTTTTTTTTTAGGAAGAAGTATTGAAGTCCTTTGAAATGTGAGGTTTTTTTTAGTGAAAAGCCTTAAATGTTAAACAGGCTTAATTTCAAGGAATGGGCTGTTTATCTTGGGGGCTGGTCAAACTGCCTTTTCACCTCAGAATGAATGACAGTGTCATAATTATTGAGAGATTGGAAGTAGTCCGAAGTAAAATCATTGTAAAATTATCCACAAATTCTCAGTGAAAATAAAGGTAGAAAAAAACATTTTTAAATGTTGTGGCACTGTTCTTGCAAAAAAAATGTTTTTCTTCCCAAAACATACACTGCTAAAAATTGTACTCCTGAAATAATAAAACTCTTTATTTCAAGAAAACTGTTCTTGTGTCACTCCTAAAAAAACAAATTAGAAACATTTTCTAGGGGGCGACACAAGAAGGCTCTTCTTGGAATAAGATTGTTTTTCTTACTCTAAGAACACCATTTCTAGCAGTGTACAAACAGACTGTGTTACGATCCTTGTGCAATTCCCCCCTATGCAAACTTAAGGCCTTCTTTGTAGACATTAAGAATGCAAAATATTTTTTAACAGGAGTGATCCATATGCAAGTTGAGTTTGGAACGAGATTCAGGTTAATGGTTACGTCATGCACAATCTATTTTAAGCATGCTTCTATTTAAAACAATTTAAACAAATTCAACCACGCAAGAAATAATGGCTTGAAACTCACCCTTGCAAAGTCAAAATGTGGCTCATAGTGACCCCCAATACCATAGTTTACGACCTGTGGGGAAAAAAAGAAGAAGAGATATTTAGCTCGTCGCCATATACTTCTCTACAGGTTTCTTCAGGTCACTTGTCTCCTTGTGTTGTCATGACCAAAAGGTCAATAATGATATCAAATAAAGTTAGCTGGAGGGGTAACTGTGTGCCTTCTAAACAAATAGTTTTGAATTTCAACACCCCCACTGTTTCACTATATTTTTGTTGTTGAGTTTTTAACAACGCACCCCAGTGGTTTGGTAACAAAAGGGTTAACCTAATGTCTAACTGTGACCGTCTCATACAAATTGAAGAAAAGCGACTCCATTTCTAGATGTATTAAAAACAAGGCAATTATGTCGGGCACCCTGACCTGTAATTCTTCGGCTGTTTTGAGTTCTAATCCAGAGTAGTCTGATACCCTTTGCCTGATCACTGCCACCACAGGGTCTAGTTCCTCCCTCAGCCATGCACTCTTACTGATGCGGTAGTCAGCGTACTCCAGTTTACCAGTGACAGAATTCTGAATAGTGGCTCGGTTTAGCTACGATACAAAATGAAAATAGGTAAAGCAATTGACATGGTTGTGAGGCCGTGTCTCTAAGAGTTCCAGAGGGGGGTGGGGGGGGGGGCAACGGTAGAAAAGGGCAAATTGCAGCATATTTTGCCAAGGAGAAAATCAAAGAATTAGCATGACTCAAAAATGTAAAGGTTATTCTCATCAAGCCCTTCTGGGGAAAAAGTGGATGTGACAAAAGTATGAAGATTTTAAAGATCTTCAGTTGCCAACACTGGAAGCTCACTAAGTGAACAAAATCATCCAAATCCTAACTCTTAAGCTTAATGAATGTGAACAAATCCCCAGATTAAAACTTGGGGTGGTGGGAAAGACAATGGTTGGGCCAAAAATTAATGGGCGTATGATACCTATCTGAGTAGGATTTAATTTGAAGCAGTTTTGACAGCACGAGAACAGGTGTGAACCAAATTAACTTTATGCCAAACAAAAACAAACTGGGCTTTTTAAATTGTTATTATTATTATCGTTTTTATTTATATTGTAATTTATACAAGGAAATAACATACAGGCAGTTAAATACGATAACACTCTTATTAAGACGCAAGGAAATTCGCCCTGTGAGAGCGCCCTCATAGAGTAAAAAAATTCGGCCAATTGCATTTGCTAGCTATACTCACTCGAGGGGCCGCAAGTTTTTTAACTTTTTTGATTTCATAATCTGATAGGATGTCATGATAGATGATGAGCCTTGGATGATCGAAGACGACCTCCTCCTTGGCCGGGCGGAGGATCAGGCGTGGGTTGTTGTAGTTATTGAAACGACACTTCAGGATGCGACGGTTCTTTGGAGGCTAAAAACGAGAGAATAACGAGAGCAGGCATGTGTTAGACGTTTATATACAAAACATTAACGCACTCTTGACCTTTGCACCAAGTCTTGATAGTCACACAACCACTAAGTGGCTACAAAGCAAAATGTGTTACAAATTGTACAGGATTGAAAATAATGTATTTCAATTTGTAGGGGGTTAAGATAAGACACAATCTGACCAACAAAAAAGGATGTCAATTATTCTCCCTGGATTGTTTCTGGTGCTCACATCTTAAAGAAAAAGAAGGTCTCATTTTGTTATACTGTCAGCTTTGTTTTAAACGTTAAGGAAATTTGGAAAGAGATTTCAACACTTTTTAAGGTTAAACAGTTAACTCGTTGAGCTTCCTAACCTTAGTGCCAGGGATGTGAAAGGCTGTTGAAAAAAAAACCCTGAGCTGTGAGCGCAAAGCTCGAAGCCTACTTACATGCATTTATCTTTTGTTTTAAAAGCCCTAATCTGCACTCTGGGGCATTCTATTTGGTTTTATCTTCATGTTTTTTATGGTCTTAAATAAACAACAATTTTTAAGATTTTTTTATTTTTTTATTTATTTATTTATTTATTTTTTTTTGGGGGGGGGAGATGAGGGGTATAAAAAAAACAGATTTCTGGTTAAAAACGGAGAAATCACATCCCTGTAGTGAGCCTCTCGTCTTTTGATGTCTTACCTTTTCAGAGCCAGGGTCCCCTCTGCACAGTGCCTCGTAGGTTGTTCTCTCTGGTGACGAGTTTGGTTTCAACTCTTCCTCCGTCTTGGGGGTATCTTCAACCCATCCCTCTTCCTCATCGTCGTCTTCCTCACCGTCTCGGAACTCCCCTCGTGGTTTCCTCTTCTGAGACAGGTGGTAGTCGAAGTACTTCTTGTTGCTGTTGCCGCGCTCATGGTTTGGATCTGTAAGGTCGGGGAGAGGGTAAAGGTCATGATTGTTCATTCACTGAAAACTTTCTTTAACTAGTGCCACAATCTGTGCATGAGGATGATGTTATAACATAGCAAGGGTCCTTAGTTATACAGTAATTGTTTCACACTTGTTTCTTTGTGGATGGTACCCAACCTACCAAGTTTTAGCAGTTCATCTGTGTATCGCAGGGCCTGCTCCATGTCACCACTCTAGGAAATAAAATAGACAACAAATAGTGGAAATTTTATTAGGTATAAATTATAGAAATATTGGACGTACATAAATACTATAGATAGGTTGCAATATGAAGTAAATCGGTCATCTTTACAAGCGATTTGGAACACACAGTCATGCATTTCGCGTTAGAAGGGCATGCAGCACGCGCACATTTCACAATACTCATGGCACGATTGGTTAAAATGCAATTTGCCCATAAAAATGGCATCTTTTGGGAACTATCTATAGAGTAGAATATAATCACAAGATGAAATCTGGACTATTCCATTTCAAGAGACGAAGTCGAGTGAAGAGGAAAGTTGAAATATTCAGAAGACCAATTAAGATTTTCAAAAGACATCCAATAATGTTCCAGCAAAGAATCAAATGCCGACAGTGAGGATACACGTATACATGGCTTACCGAAACCTATCAATTTACCGCTTTTAGAGCGCTTTCAAAGGCTAATTTCCGTATAGTTTTGTCTTACTTTGACTGCCTGTATGTTGTTTTCTTGTATCAATAAACAAATAAATAACAACAACGATGGAAAACCAGTTAGTTTTTCTTGTTTTTCACCACATAAATTTGCTCCAAACACTCCCCACACGGCCAAAAGTACTGCAAATTCCACAGTCACTTACAATGACCATAGAAATCATAACTCTTACTTTCCGAATAAATTTTGTGTCTTGATAAGTTTATAGTTCTAAATAAGCTTTTTTAGTCCTCAAACCGCCGGAAGCCGCCCTGCCCATTACTCCTCAAACTGCCCTAAACCACCCAAGAAGTTTGGCAAGAACCAAACTCAACATCAACTCAGAAAATCGTACAGGAAATCCAGATTTCTGATTACCAGGGTCAATTTAACATGTGCAACTGTGCCTCGAGCCTGTTGTTAGTGCAAGAGGAAGATTCATCAGGTGGATTCAAGATATTGCCAGGAGTTTTATTTTGCTCACTTTCTATGACCCGGTTTCAAATCCTTCCTGTGATGATAACCATTTGTCACCTCCTCAAAACAAGAAACTTAGTGCAGATGTTACCCCACGGCTAATTTAATAACAAGAAAGGATGCCTATATTCCTTTTCAAGTGACCTTATCTCATGGCTATTGAAGTCTGGTGCTATGACTGCCGATTGAAGTAACTAAGTAGGACAGTGCCTCCGGCACTAGCTTATTAGAAACTCAAGTGTTTGAATCCAACAGACTTATTTAGTATCAAAGCATTATGTATTTCATCAAGCTGAAGGCATTCCTGAGACCATCTCCACAACTTTGGAGTATGCAGCCCTGGTAACCACCTTGGGGGGGGGGGGGAGGGGCATGCACATTGATCACAACAACAAACCCTATCCTCATTGATACCCATTTACTCCTGGGTGATGGGAGACACTCATCATAAATTTGTGTCCAGCTGAAGGACGAGCATGACGAGTGCCATGACCATGACCACACCCACAGTCTTTGGACTGCACTCAAGATATCTGACAACAAAAGGCCGCAACAGTTAAAAACAAAACAAAATTCCCATCCCCAAATCAGAATCCTTCAGAAAACTAGACCTCAGCATCACAGACATTGGGGACTCTGAGAAGATTACTATGTCCGGCTTAGTTGACTAATTTGTGATCAATCATACAAGAAGCACTCAATAAATACAAAATCAGGCAAATCAAGGGAATAGATTGTTGAGGATTCATGTAGTTATGGCTTCATTCATTCATTTGTTCATTCACTTGCATAATGACTTGACGCATTGTGCCCATCTGACTCTATCAAGCATAGTGTTAGAGAGATATGGACCGCTTAGGCCAGTGTCCACCTCCATGAATTATTTTAGGGTCATATTGGGCTGCGTACAAAGCAAAACATTCCCTACTTTACATGTAACCAGAGGTACATCAATACCTTTTAACTAAAAACATTTTGTATTTACAAAATGTTTCTAGTTAAAAGGATGGGTCATAGATTGGCAAAGAACTCCAAATTAATGACCGGAAAAAAGAAGAAGTTATTTTGTGAGAAGCACTGCAGCTGTTGATAGTACAAACTACTTTAAGAAAGGAATACCTTTCAAGTAATTATGTTTTGGATAAATTTTCACCCAAAAACATTTGAATGTGAGACACAATTCATGCATGAATCGTTTCTTTTAGAGTTGGTGCCCATTCGTGAATGCTGCGGCCAAAGATGTGCTTGGTACCCGCTGTCACCTCACTAAACATGGATGGATGCGACAATCTTCTGAAAATGCTACGACAGTTTTTGTTTCTTTTTTCTCAGCAAGTAGATACTGTACTCAGCTGAAACTTTCACATGTGACTTTTATTGTATCTTTCTTTATAATTTTGCCTATAAATAAGCATTACATTAACAAAACCAATCTATGAGACCCTACAGTTAACACAAACATTCCCAAACATACCATGTACAGCACAAAGGAGAGGTAGTCCAGCACATCCTCTTTATCCACCGTGGTTTCTTCCCCCTCACCATTGACCTTATCCAAGGCTTCCGTCATCCACAGCTTAGAGTGGAAGTAATCATTGGCATTGTAGGCAATGCGACCAATCTCAAAACATTCATGTGCTGTGTGGGAAAAATACACACAAATATAAAAACTTTTCCACTAACATCTTGAGACTATTTCAAATGTGATACATATTTTTATCTTAGTAAGACAACATTTATTTTACAAAATTAAGCCAGCCCCTTCCCCCAATCCCCCTCCCTTTTGTTACCCTCCTTTCTGGCTCAGCCTCCTGCTTTCTCTGTGTATTTTCCTCTCCATCATCTATTTCCACTTGACTGCTTTTGTTACATCAGTAATGTATACATGTACCTGTTTAAGTTTGTAGTCTTGTCATTTAGCCTTTGAGAAAGACTCTGCTAGGGTCGCAACGTCAGGCCACTATTTTTGTGCATTTAAACCATAGGTCCTTTTGGTTGGTAAGCAGTTTGCAACAGCTAATACTATTTTTCAAAAACATTAAGGTAGAATTTTAAAGGCTAAGTATACCTTTGGTTTTTGGAACCATTCGATTGTTTTAATCCTATACAAATTTAGATACATTAAAACTAACCTGTAAAAAATTTTCACGCGAATATGTTAATGAAATTTGACACGTTTGTCTGAGATGCGGGTACTTAACTTCTATTTTGAGAATTAGCGCGGAGCGCTAATCACCTGACATCATCAAATGATAAAGCTACATGTAGTTGGGGAGTTGGATTCTCGCTGTGTTACTAGTCAGTGTACATTAGGCAGCGCGCATGCGGTTAGACCATGTTAGACAGGCACTACATTGTACATCTTCACATAAATTTCGACTCCTTAAATGACAGACCAGGGCAGGAGTACAAATGTAAAGTGGCTAAGCACGGAAACGCTCTCTTAGCAGAACACATTACAATGTACAAGTGACATTGTAATAACCACAGGTTTTGACCAATTCTCTGCTAAGTAAGTAAATTTATTTAGCACTGTCTGATGAAACTGGGTCCAGATGTAAAACTGATATACAGAGTTAATCCTCATAATTTTCCAAACTGTCAATAGCACTGTTGAAAAAAAATCTGAGCAATTTCTTTTCTATGGCATTTGGGAAATGTCCAGCAGTATCAAGAAGGGATCAAGGACACGGACTAATTGGCTTTCGAGTTTCTAACACTCTGGATGGTGTTGGATTGACAAACCTGGACCAGATATCATTTCAAGGTCACATAAACATATACATGCATGCACTTAGAGGAGGACACTGTCCGATTTTCACACTTGCGTCACCCCCTAATCACTTTTGAATAACCTGTACTATTCTGAGGGTGCATCTATACACGCTTAACACCTTCAAGACCAATCCATATCATCAGGGTGGTCAAATTGGAAGACCACAAAAAAACAAAACCCCAAAAAACAACCAATTTATATTTTGCCGAGTCTTCTCAACTTAGAGGTACATTTTGTTCACGAAAACCAATCTAAAAAAAATGTCAGGTTTAAAACCCTTTGGAGACTATTTATTTCTTTATAACCATCACCATACTTTACGCCCAGACATGACTCAGACAATAAATGTCTAGATGAAGAATTTGAAACATAAAGTAGATTTTTGTTTTAAAAGTATGTTCACATGGGAAATGTTGGATGTCGGTTCAGGACTAATGTTTCCTTTGACTGTTTTGGCTGTGTGGAAGTACCGGTCATAACTACATGTAGCGGCTATTTTCGGACTTGCTATGGGCATTTTTTTGGTATTAGCCGCTTGTGGGCATACAGCTCAGGGCCCAAGGTCACAGAGCTGCTTAAGCTGAAAAAGTAGCAAAGCACAATAAAATTATGCTTACCAGAATAAGGTTACCTGCCAAACTAACTTGTCACATGTACAATTTGTGACTGGTATCCTGGTCATTTCTGCTTAGAAGAAAATTGTCTGTAATTAATTTCGCCATTCTCGTTCTGAAGAACAGAAGATAAATTGCATCAAGATATTTTGCATTCCTACCGATGAAGTGGACTTCTTCATAACATACAAAAGCCCGATACACAAGAAAGTTTCAACCGGTACATTCGATCGGAAACGACAACATGTCAGTTCTAATACCATCTCAAAACATTTGAGGTCATTTTGTAATCTCTTCATCTGAGTAAAGCTAGCTGAAGCTTATTGGCAATTTTCCCCTGTGGATAATCACCAATGATGTGCCCAACGTTGCAGCCTGTTATTTAAAACATTTCTGTAGTGTGGATTTAATTCTGATATGACATTGACCTCAAATTATACTTGGTTTATCAGCCCACAGGGGTAAAGCTCAGACCTGAGCCAACGTAAACATCTCTAAGGAACCTACATGTATACTGTGCATGTACAGTTTGATTGGGTTTGTTCAATCCCAACTGAAGAATCATCCAATTGCAGTTGGGACCAGTCCTCAACACAGAAATGAAGCAGTGTTTGTTACAACGCCCCTAAAATGTACTACATTAAGGTATAATTGTCTTATGGTATATATTCGTTTTGCGGTAACACAATGTGTATATCTACTAGCTATGTAGATTTGTTCTTCGAGAACTAGGTCTTGCTTTTTATTCTACTGCCGCCGAGTAGATATTGGAAAATCGGGAGACTACTTAGTTCTGAAATGAACTGTCCAGCTTATTAGCTACTACCTGGGCGGAGGGTAGGAAATCGGCCGGGACTACTACTTTAGCTTAATAGTGGATCGGATCAAGGGGACTTCTCGTTATTAACTTCACTGCCTTAACGGTATTCATAAAGAAATATTTCAAAAGAAATTTTAAAACCCATACAGTGTTCTCACTTAACAGTGGTCCTCTGGCCAAATGCCAGTTAAAATACCCGAGGACCAGTCAGAATTCACTCCCAGTTGGGCTAGTTCAGTGTTGAAAAGCATTCCTATTTCATTTGAAAGATTGACCAGTAACAAAGCCAACGGACTAGTAAAATGATAACTGGGAGTCCTGCTTGGCGGTCACTCAAAAAAGAAAAGGGTAAACCCTGCTATGGGTTGTTCTTTAACCAAATTCCACCCAGACGACATTAGCGATGCACAATATGTTTTATGATCCATGGCATACTAGACTGTGACTTGGCAGCCAACCAAGGAAAACTACCACGTCCACATACATTGTAGTACTGGGATGAATTATTCCTCTAGGTCAAAAGATTGTAACTGGTTCAAACTGGGACGTGTCCCTTGCTTGAACAAACATGTGAAAAAACAGTTCCTGTGTACAATGTTACTCAGATAGATAGGAGCTCAAAATGCTTACTTTGTAAAAAAATATCAGGACTCGAATTTGAGGGAAAAAATCTGCAAGACAGCAGGGGCTTGTAGCTCAAAACGCCCCTCCATGCATAATTCAAGATGTTGTATTGTTTTGAAGCTACAAAAGCTCACTTCACACAAATCGCTTCATGATTACCAGAAGCCCATAGGTAATGCATATTGAGCTTGTTCTTCGTTACAAGTGTACAGTGTATTTGCTACCGGGATGCGAGTTGACGGATCTGAAAATTCATGAAACATGGCTGACTTGCAGGCCAGGGTTCCCCTTTATTCTAGACACGCAACCTCCAAGGTGTTACAACTCATGAGGCTTACAGACTCTGTGAGTCACAAACTACAGGTTTGGACACAATGTGGACTATAGTTCTTTCTCCCTTTGGTGACTGTTTTACTTCTTTTAAGACAATTTGAAGACTCTAGCTGAGATTTTGTTTAAAAATGCTGAAAAATTACATGCCTGTTAATTGTTGATTTTGCCTTTCAAATATATTTGGAAGGACTCAAGGTCCAGTCAGAATCAACACAGTTTTTTATTTGTTAGAATTAATATTTTTTATTTCTGTACACAAACACATACACTAAGGTGAAAAGTGCCTCAATTCAACCTTTGGCTGTGAGGCATGGTTTTTTTTAATATATCAATAAACCATTTCAAATCAAATCTATATAATCAAAATAAAACAAATCAAACAAAATCATATCAAAATGATACAAGTGACTTTGTTAAAATTATACACAAACGTAATGTATGCCAGGGTTAGCCCTTAACTTTTTCAGTGACTAGCCAGCGGGACCTGTAGGCATTTCATTTCACTGGTCCCTCTGCTTTTTCACTGGTCCATACGTCAAGGTTTCCTTCCAACTTTGCCTTTTGTTTGGGACTAGTAATTTGAAGTAAGTGATTTCCAGCAGTGGCAAGTTCAATGAACGAGCCAGCCGGACTATTTGAAGAGAAATTTGACTGGTCCTCGGGTGTTTTAACTGGTAATTGGCCAACGGACCACTGGTAAGGGATAATGCCAGCTTAGGGAACCTCGTATTGCTGCAGTTACACACGTTGGTGACGTAATGACTCAAAAACAGGTTCGGAAAAAACAAGAACACATGTTTCCGAATGGCGTGTCATATATCAACTAACTTATTTTTCCCTTCAATTTAATAAAACGATTCGTTTCCAAAACTGTTTTGCAGAGCAAACACCAATCTCATCAAAGCACTAATAAATAAGACAGGATGGCAGTAATTTCAGACAGTGCCCATTGTTTGAAAGGAAAATGTTTCATACATGTAGGAAGAGCGAAGAAAAAAAAACCCCAGGGTTAACATCAGGAAACGCAGTTCAATCACATTAGATTTTGTCAAAGTTCAACTTCCCAAAGCAGCTTCCTTAACAACAACAAAAACAGCTTCCCTTGCCATTATTCGCTGGTTTTCTCACACTACTACTGCGTGGGAGCAATGGAACAGCAATTACAGACCCAACCAAAAACTGCTTTGTCTAGTTCTTTCCAAGAAAATATTGTCCTAGTGGATTTATTACGGAGACTTAACTCTGAACAAACAAATGCCCACAAAAACTGCACACACAAAAAGTTACAAGAACAACAACCCTTGCCGCATGCATAATAGGGTAATTTATTGGTTCGTAAAATAATTACCCCGATGGAATGCCCTTTGCACTTCACACACAGTCATAGCTGATAAGCACAAGTACAAACGCTGTCAATCATACTAGGCAAAAACACTTCATTATATGAAGTACATGTACTCGATCCCTTATGGTACAGTGAATTTAAGCATTTTACTTGTAGTTGACGTGACATTGGTGAAACAGTCGCTACGCATAGACATGAAACTCAACCCCAGGGCAGTCTACCACTGAAAAACTAATAGTTTGGGATTTCGCTTCTCGTCCCCCCAAAAAACTGTTTCCCTTTGGCCAATTAGTCTCTCATTTAAAAACAGCAAGTTGAAAAAGCTGCATGTAGCCCAAGTGTATTCAGGTTTATCAAAACACTTTGGTGTCGTGCTATGACTATTCTGTGATGTATGTCATCCAGCCAACCCCCCCCCCCCCCCCACCACAGTACACAAGTGGCATGGAAAACGTTTCGGCAATAGACTGGAGTACAGCGACTTTCATAACATGAGCTGACACTTAAGTGGTGCCAAGGGCAGAGATATTGTGGCCCTACCAATGTTGATGAAGTAAGCACTCAGTGGTTATGGGATTTCAAAATTAACAATTTGTGGGGACCAGTCTAACGATTAACCACCAGATTAAATGTTGGACACATACATGTCCTTGAAATCTGGTTACATTTGCAAAAGAAATGTTGACATATAATCACATCAATGTACAAATGTGTGTATATTTTGTACTGTTAAAAGCCACATGTTCAAGTACACAAATAACCCTGCCTATTGTCATCTACTTCAATAGATGCATTAAACCTGGGGCTAAAAGCTGCCGCACTTTTGACTGGTATTGTTACCTTTCTCAGATGCCCTCAGACACTTCAAATAACTGCTTTCCCTCAATGGACAACGAAATTGACTTGAAAGAACTAGGGTTGCTTCATTCAATCATTGTTATTGAGTTTAGGAACAACTTTCCGACCAGTATTTGATGTTTCATAAGAATGAAAAAAGTGTGTTTTGTAAGTGAGCTGTAAAGACTGTGAAGGTCTCACGTGTATTCGAACACTATTGGGACCACTTTGGACAGTCTATTTTCAGTGGAAGATATTCTGCAAGTTTGGGGCTTGAGCTCATGCACAATTGCATTCACAGAAGGCTAGGAGAGGTTTTATTTTGCCTCGAGTACACCTGGGCCTAATTTCATGGCTCTGCTTCCCCGCCGAATTCTGCGCTTGCGATCACCATACTCTGCTTACTGTGCAGACCTGTGCCAAATTTCTGCGCTAGCTGTGTAAGCGAAGAATGCCTAGTAACGTGGAGTATGCACGCACACAAGAACAAATTCTCTGCTAACCCGTGAAATACGCTTGACGTAAGCAAAGAATTCCCTGCTTCCGTAGGCGCAGATTCTTTGCTTACGGTAAGCAGAGCCATGAAATTGGACCCAGATGTGGTTGGGGTTTTAATGACACAAGAGAAGCTGTGAAAGATTTTATGACGTTTTTCTAACATGCAACAAGAAATAAAACCTTTTCTGGCTGCACAAATATGTTTTTGAAACTGTTTTTACTAGCAATACAAAATTTTTATGTCAGAAAAAATTTCGAAATGACAAAGCGACTTAACAATGGATAAAAAAAAAAAAAAACTCTTTCTGAATTTAGATTTTAGACTTTTAGCTGTACTCTTTGGAAAGTGATACATTCCTTGATCATAAAGCTGTCAAAAGAAATTTGCAAACAAGTAAATATAGAATCCAGGTGGGAACTATACACTGCTTTGGTTATTAGTCACAACTGAATCAAAACTGAAAAGCCTTGCAAGTACAGTGTACACCAGGGCTTACCTAGGTCACTCTATTTGCATAGCTACACATGTACATGGACTGTATGGGAATCTGTGCAATTTGTTTGACTGGCAAGCAAAACAGACTATATTCAGTTTACTGTAAACTTTATTGTGTACATCATGTCATCTACTTTGCTGTAGATTTGTTCTTCAGAACTTGTCTTGCTATCTACTCTACTGCCACGGAGTAGATTTCGTAATTCTGGAGACTACTTAGTTCTGAAAAGAACTGTCCTGCTTATTAAGTACATACCTGGGTGGAGGTAGGAAATTGTCCGGGACAACTACTTTCGCCTAGTGGATTGAGGGGACTTCTCGTTATTAACTTTACTGCCGCAGAGTGAGTTCTTAATTGGTCTCAACTTTTCGACTAGCCTAGCAAAACTAACAACAACTTCCTTTTTTCAAGAACGAATTTATAAAATTACGTTTCAGACCCCTTAACAATGTTTACAACAACAACAGGGTAGAAACTTATTTACAGGGATCAAGTCAGATCTCCATACACTATTTGTCCCCAAATGTTTTATTGCACCACCACCATCAATTGGATAGACACACAACAAATGTTTTGCATTAGAAAGATGGGCTCTTTACCCAAGGCCTTAGATGGTGTTTGGTGATGTGTTACACATCATCAACAACTGACAAACTAAACAGATGTGAATCTCATAAATGAATGATACTTTCGATTGTTGCAAATTCACCCTGAAAAAAAGAGAGTAAAAGCTAACTCACGATATTGGGCTTCATCACACAATAGGGGAAATTCAGTGAGAAAAGCTGAAGCTGAGAACTGATAGTCCAGTGAAATTATCCTAGCTGGCAGGAAACATGCACTGGGTAAGGAACCCCAACGTAACTCAGCATCAGGAGACAAAAGCTTATGAAAAAAACTTGCTTCCTTAATATCAGATAGAGCTAAGGTGTGTATGGGTGCGAATGGGCTAAAAAAAAAAATCAAGTTTCACCCACAAAAAGCTTGTGGAAAATTGTGTTTCTTTTCCTAATAACAGGTACGGCTGAGGTGCAAATAGATGAATAACAGGCACGGCTAAGGTGTATGGTGAGAAGGGGCTAAAAATAAAGTTTCACCCGACAACATCCTGACACATGAGTGTCGGAAGAGAACAGTTTGAAAACAGTTTTAAATGCATCATTTGTTTGGGAGGCATTTCTGATATCAGTCAAAACTAGAGAATGGATTTTTGTGTTGGGGAAAAGTTGGGGTTAGTTCATACCATTAAGGACTGGGGACTTCCAGGTTCCTTCAATGTTTCCATCAGCAATAGCCTTGGTGTCTAGTCTGTAGGTGTCTTGGAGACGAAGCAGCGCTGCACCTGATCCCTTCAGATCCTCGTTGGCAGGGAAATAGTCTCGATATTGAGAGATATTCACCAAATAATCTGAAATAAAAAAATTAAAATCATGCCGACTTTTTTTTTAACAACATAAAAGCATAGTTTCTGCCACAAAGCCTGCTTCAGTGACACTTGTGTCGTTAAGCAAGACACTTAATCTTTAGTGCTTCATCCTTCGGTTGGAACATAAGGCCTCCCCTTGTGTTGTGTACTGCACGTTTAAAAGAATCCAGTGCGTTTATCGTAAAGAGAATGGGGTTTGCCCCGGTGGTTCTGGCACGGCCTGGTAGCATAATGCGTCACCTCACCTTATATACCTTTCAAGGTGCTCTATTATGGTTGTTTCAGCTCATAAAACCTTTTTTTAACAAGCGCCCCCAAATTTGATAATTCAGCACCAGGAGTGTCATTTATGACAGACACAGCGCATTATATAATACAACTATTATTATTATTATTATTATTATCAATCATGTACTTCACATGGAATGCAAAGTGAAACATAAGGTCAAACTGAACAGTTGGAAAAATGTCAACATGTGAAACGTTCAGTGCATAATTCTTCTCTCACCATCACATTCCAAAGTTGACAAAGATTAAGCAGTTTGACTATCTCCCTCCCAAGCTTGATATTACACGCAGGCCCTGGTCTCGGTCTTGGTCTTGGCACCCAATCAAAAGTTTCACGTAGACTTTAAAAAATTCGAAATGAAAATGGCCTTGCCCTCTCAACACAGTTGAAATTCCAGGCCAGCCCTTTTTTTTTTTGCCAACTTTATTCTATAAGAAAAAAGAAAATAAGAAATCTATCCTGTTTCGATTGTTGTTCCAAACCCATAACACAGCTCAGTCATGTCACAAACGCCTTAGGAAATGTCAGATGCGTCATACGGGAATCCAAACAACACAATCAGCTGTTGGATAGATACTGTATTTGTCTAACAAGATTACTAGCCCTGATGCATCAGGTATCTTGAGCATAGCGCAAATCTGGCAACTTTCCTTGTACAATTTAATGTAACTTTAGCTCCTCTCACTAGAGGCCATCTTGTCTTATTCCCCATGCACAGTAATGGATTTTTTGGATTTACGTATTTGTATGGGGGGACCAGACTACTTGGCTAATTTTGTTTTCAGCCGTGAAGTACTGTATAATCAGTTGTAACGAATCTCGTTTGAAAGCGATGGATAGCGTACTAAATTGTATAATTGGAGACAGGCTATTTTGCTTTCTGAGTTACGTCTGGAAACGGCAATCTGTGTCAGATTCCCAGCGTGCAGTCATAACCATTGCAACAGCAAATGACGAACATAAAAGGGAGCCAGACTAGAACCCTTCCGGCCTCAGCATGACCATGCAGATTTGATCAATGGATGAAAAACATTGGGCTGCATCAAGAGGGAGGTACCTACTCGTACAATACGCAAAGCATAATACTTTGCCCATGGAAAAAGTGGACAAATTCCATTGCGTACAAAGGCTTGCCTAGATGGTACAGGCTTTAATAGATTTTTCGGGCTATTTAATCACAATTTTGCTGACTTTTCCGAGGTCAAAATCATCAGAAATCGGACTTAAGTAGGAAGAACATCATGCCTGATACATGCTACAGTAATCTCAGTCATGCTTCCCATGTGTGATAGTTAAAAGAAATTGACAGATTCCCAATCAATAAGAAAATGATCAGACCATTTAGCCCACTAGCCTCAGTCTGGATTACATTGTTTTGAATGTGAGAAAAGCAAGATGGTTGATAAACTTCCATAGATCTTTCTTCTGTTGACAAACATTGACAATCAGTTCATTATGGGTATCAGAAAATATATAACTAGGTTAGTACAAATCTGCCTTTTTTTTTTTAATAAAAACATTTTGTTTGGGCAGATTATGTGTACTTTTTGTTTTGAGTAATGCAAATGATTTATCAGTGATAAACCCCATTCATACAAATTATGTGACACAAAAAATACCTAAAGCGCCGTTTTCCAAATATGACACAAGGAAACTTGCTTCGCTTTCACAATTCGCATGAAGTAAGAACCAGGCCATTTGGGTAATTTGAAGGCAATATTGTATTAAGTTAATTTTTTTGCAGTGAAGGTTGCCGGCTGGGAATAATCTCCCAAAGAGAGCGGTCTCTTGACCGTAAGATCAGCTGGACATTACAGACCTGTTTTGGGTCGATCTAATCGGACGGTATTCTCTACTTCAGTCCATTCCCACATGAATCTCTTGACCAGTAGCAAGGCGTTGACCGGATGGGACAGGTAGTGCTCTGGATCCTCTATTGCTTTATTGTTGGCTTTCTGGAGCTTCTCTGTCAATCTGAAATGTGAAATAAACACACAGAGAATAGGAGTCACAGCAGGGCTCAAATTTGGGGTAAAACTCAAAATGTTTACCAGACCAGAGTTTAATTCACAAGACCAAAATCTTCATGAGAAAGAGCTTTCTACACAGTTTAACATGTAAATTGTTTTTATGTGAACAAGCACTATAAGAGAAGATTTATCTAATTTGTCTTATGGGTTAGTTAGTACATTTTGATATTCAACAGAATTGTATAAATACCAGACTCAAGGTCAACATTTCAACATAATTTCTGTTAAAGATATTACAGTTGGCTATTATTCAATTGAAAAACACAAGACCGCCGGGCATGCCAGGTCACAAGTTTACTGGCCCGAGGCTAAAATCATTGGCCTCGGGCCAGCGGTCCAGTGTCAAATTCGAGCCCTGCATACATGTAGGGCGAGACAAAAATAAACAATTAATGCAATCATTCACAAGTCTGGGCCCTTTTTTCTGAATACCATCAAATTCTATGCTTAATACGGCCCATAGACACCTGGGCCCAATTTCATAGAGCTGGTTAAGCACAAAAATTTGCTAAGCACATTAAAATTTTGCTTACCAGAATAAGGTTACCAGCCAAACTACCATGTCACGTGTACAATTTGTGACTGGTATCCTGCTCTTTTCTGCTTAGCAAGAAATTGTTAAGCATTATTTTCTGCTTAAGCAGCTCTATGAAATTGGGCCCTGGGCCCAATTTCATAAAGCTGTTCAGCTCTACACAGAATATGACGCCCTACTTTTTATCATTTGACCATGGAAAATTGTACCACGGTTAGTTACTGGACAATAGCAATTGTCAGTGTTGCCTTGGTGACTGTGAAACAACAGCACCTGAACCCAAGCAGTCTCATTAGAATCATCTACATGTAAATTGGTCTCCAAGCAAAGACAACAATCCCAAGTATTTTTTGTCCTGTAACGGTGCTACAATAAACTGTTCCAGTAAGCCCCGCCCACCAAAGCAACCAGTTGTTACTGGACATATTTTTATTTATTTATTTATTTATTAATTTATTTATTTTTATTTTATTTATTTATTATTGGGGGGGGGGGGGGGGGCAGCAGGAAAAAAAGAACAAAGGGGGGGGGGTCATGTAGTGAACCATCAATATGTTAAATTTGGTCAATCTCATCTGGGGGGGGGCAAGGGTTCTGAACAGTCGGGCTCCCACCCCTTTGCCCAACCACCCCCCCCCCAGCCCCTTGCACTGATAGCAATTTCCTATCCATGACATCCACATGGGTAGCGTGTACAACATACATGTATGCATCCTCCTCTACCCTGAACCACACACAAGACATGATTTGCTCTACTCCGTACCACACACAAAAGAAATGATCCAGCAATCAAACTTTCTGAATCAATTCTTCTTACTGCAGACTCACAAAATGGCAGAAAAACAGTTGAACTTTCCAACTGCATTTTCTTGAGATACAATTTTGCACATAAACTATTCTGCCATGTCTGCCAGGCACACAGTTCTTGAAGAAATCCCAAGAAAAAAATCATGGATTAGAAAATGGGTGTGTCACCTTCACAGATAACAGGAAACATGAAGATGGCCAAGGAAAGCTCCAATTGAAACCAACCAGAACAAATTATTTCCAAAAGGTTATACCTTAAGTATTGAATAAATGTTATAATGAACAATGCATAGCGTATGCCCAGTGAATGGACGAAGTTTGTCTGTTTTTAGGCTAATAATGTCAAGATGGGTTGCTGCAGTCCAGGGCCCAATTTCATAGCTGTTTAAAGCACAAAAAGTAGCTAAGCACGACAAGATTATGCTCACCAGAACAAGTTTGCTAGCCAAAATAACATGTCACATGTATAATCTGTGACTGGTATCCTGCTTCCTTTGCTTAGCAGAAAATTTATAAGCACTATTTCTCTGCTTAAAGCGGCTCTATGGAATTGGGCCCTGTCTGTGAAAGTCAATACCGCACACAAAGAAAAAACCTGCTCCAAATGAGGAGTCATTTATTAGCGAACATGAGACCAATATCTGGACAATTTCCTTTGAGACCAACTTCTCAGAAAGCTGTACATGGTTGGCATTCACATAACTGTACTGTATGATGGGAGGGGCTAGACATTGTATACATTATGAACTAGACAGGAAGGGCAATAAAGACAGTACATTTACAATGCAGTGGCAGCTAGGGTCATGATTTGAGACTCAAAGAGTGACTTAGATTGTACGGTAACTTTCATCATTTCCTCAAGTTGAAGTACAGAGTGACTTCTCTTTTAACACAGTTTATGGTAGCTAGACTACAGTTCATGAGAAGGTGTCAACCAATAAGAGTTCCCATGCTACCTCTGACATCAGTGAAAGGTTGATGGGTGGGTTAACAGACTGTGCAAGTCTCTCGCATATTCGAAGATTTTGACCCGTTGAAAAGCGATTTCGCAAGACCCGAATCAACATTGAGAAGAAAAACAATCTACACAATTTAGTACTTCATACAATAAACTGCTTTTATTTGAGCCAGCACTAAAAGAAGATTGATCTTCTGGCTAGGAAACTCTTTGATACATTGAAATATCAGACTTAAAATCAACATTTGAACATACATGTATACATGTTTTTTACACGAAAAGCACAAGACCCCCAGACTTGTCCAGTCATGAGTTAACTTGCTCGATGATAAAACCACTGCCCTCGAGCCTGCTGTCTATTGTAAAATTTGAGCAACATGTATGACGAAGAACACCAGTTAGCAGACTGTATCGTTATTCAAATATCACAGTGTTTAGTTTTGAAGATGCAGCCCAAAATGCTACAAAAAAGGGAAGTTTATGAATGGACTTTAAAGGAAACTTGGCTCCCGGCTATTCATTCTTTAGACATGGATGAAATTGTTTTAAGTTCGCTTGGTTGACCACTAACAGTTTGCCACAAAAGGCCAGCCATACAGCCGGACGCCAACAGCCTTTCCAATGCCTTTTGGAGGTCATTTAAACAAATGAAATCCAATCAACTTGACCATTATGTGAAAGACATCCTTGAACAACAGACTAGATGATTGGTAATGAAGCAGCTCAATTGAGGAATGCGGGGCTCGAATCTGACACTGGACCGCGGTCTTGTTTTTCAATTGGATATTATTAGCCACTGTGTAATATTAACAGAAAGAAATGGTGTTCAAATGTTGACCCTGAGTCTGGTATCTATATGTTTCCGTTGAGTATCAAAATATATACTAACCCATAAGCAGCGTTGTCACTACGCCGGTCGGTGCCGGTCGGGCCTGCCGGCACTCGGAGATACCCGACCGGGACTTTGCCTTGCTAGGAGCTTTACCGACCGGCACTAAATTCGACCGAAAATGCTGAATATTTCATTATTTTGTCATCAGAAGCCAACAGTAAATTTTCATATTTATGACAAAATACATCAGGTTTCGTTTTAGTATCCATTCCTGACAATTTCTGACAAATATACTCACTGATCTAGGCCTACGCGACTAGGGATAGAGCGACTATTAATTGTGTCGAGTCGAGTTTAATGTGGCTGCAATCGCAATCGCGATCACGATCGTTCTTAGGTAAAACACGCACGCACATAAACCACATGGTAATGGTAGTGAGTATCCACAGGCCCACAACGTTCGCTCGCCCGCCTGTAGTCCACGCACGCACACAGCACATGATGGTGTATTGTACAGTACAACAGCAGGTCCAAAGTCCATCCTAACCAACATTCCGCACGCTGTGATTGGCCCGTTAAAAAATACTATATTCATAAGAAAGCTTGGCTAGCCTCCAACTCTGTACACGTTCACGAGTCGAGTAAAGAAATCCTGCACAGTGTGGCGCACGCCCGCGGATTCTGTACTATACCACAGCGTTGGGTTAAGGCTATTCAAGCATCGACAACTTTTGCCGATAGAGGGCGTTGCAGGGCAAAGTTCATTGATTTTTTTCTCCATCGTGCGTCGTCGATCGATCGTTAACACAAAGATTTCATTGCGAAAGAAGTTCTATATAAAACCAATTCTCAAATCACATATCCATAAAAATGGTTGTTGATGAAAAAAGGATTATTAAGGGCAGAAATTAGGGGATAAGATAGTCCAAAAACGCAAATTTCCGTGTGTGTGTGTGTTTTTTTTTTTTTTTTTTTTTTTTAATGCTACGAAAATTGTGTGTATCAATACATACGGGCAAATGAAAAAACTTGCGGGCGACCCAACATTTTTCAAAAAATACACCGCAATGCATCTTCGGAAAAAAATTACCGACCGGCACTTAATTTGGGCTAGTGACAACCCTGCCCATAAGACCAATGAGATAAATCTTCTCTTAGTGCTTGTTCAAATAAAAACAATTGAAATGTTTAGCTTTGTAGAAAGCTCTTTCTTATTAAGATTCTGGTCTTGTGAAATCAATTCTGGTCCGGTAGACATTTTGGGCTGCAAGCCCCACAGTCTTGTGCGGGTGAAGCGATTGCACTAAATACTTGGAAATAAAAGAGTCAAGTAATTTATTTAGAAGTATCTTGGAGGTACATTTCCTGATATCTGCAAATAACATTTTACCTTAAAAAAATAGTGTCAAAGATGCATAGGCCTACATGTATATCCCTCTACCCCAAAATGCATTTCTATTCTCAAACATCATCACACTTTTTCAAACGGTCAATACACTCAAGAAAAAGGCCAAAACTTTGCATCCAAAATATTTAATGTAAAATTGTTGTGTACATAGATTCCACAAGTTGCTCCCAACACAGAATTGAATTATTTTCCAGCTGTTAAACCAAAATCTCCCACTGGCTGCTGAACTATGCACACTGAAGCCTCACAGGAAATCACTAAGGCCACTCGGGGTCAGGTGAAATTCCCTGACTTGAAGGTACGTGATAACCTGGCATCTAGACTACAACATTGCAGTGTTCTCAACTTCTCAGAGTGTGAAAAAAGTTTCAAGTCCTGACATTGGGTGAGGACCAGACTACTGCATGGCCTACGTGTGTCCCCTTGACATGGCCACTGCCTACCCTTGCCACGTGTACATGATGCAGGGAGGTACACAGCATGTGTAGGTTGAACTCTTCTACATGTATCAGTGAACAATTTCCTTCGTATAGCGGAGCAAATTGCTACTCAAAATGTCTTAGTTGCTACTCCTAAATCTTCATTTGCTAACTCAATAAATAGCATTTAGTGTGCACAAAAGATGTTCAGTCCAAATGTTTTTGCAATGCAAAATTGCTAGAAAGAAATCATTCTCTGCTCTCAATGCAAATCTTTGCAGGCATAACATGTCGTCCTTGGAAAAAAACAATAACACTGAGTACAAGGGCAGGCCTACAATGTACACATGGCACAAGCTGTACAAGACTTTTCAGGCCATTTATTCCATTTTTTCAGATTTTTTTGTAAAGGGCCCGAAAAATTGGAAATCAGACGAAAGTAGGAAGAATATAATTCCTGTTTTGTGAGTTTGTACACTATCTTGCCAATTCTTAGCAGTGAGTAATTACAACGTTGTCTTCATCTTATTATGGAGCTCTTTTAAGCATTCTTTTCGTTTTAAACTAACATATTTTGAAAGAATATTAAGAAGTTTACTTTCAAATTTTGTAGAGACTAGGAAGATTTAACATGACATATGTATGTACGGTATATTAAAGGGAATCCTTTTAAGAAGGCTGTGGATGTAAACTATTTCAAACTGCTTTAAAGCCGGCCATGTGAGAGAATATTAAGAAGTTTACTTTCAAATTTTGTAGGAAGATTTAACATGACATATGTACGGTATATTAAAGGGAATCCTTTTAAGAAGGCTATGGATGTAAACTATTTCAAACTGCTTTAAAGCCGGCCATGTGAGAGAATATTAAGAAGTTTACTTTCAAATTTTGTAGGAAGATTTAACATGACATATGTACGGTATATTAAAGGGAATCCTTTTAAGAAGGCTATGGACGTAAACTATTTAAAACTGCTTTAAAGCCGGCCATGTGAGAGAATATTAAGAAGTTTACTTTCAAATTTTGTAGGAAGATTTAACATGACATAAGTACGGTATATTAAAGGGAATCCTTTTAAGAAGGCTATGGACGTAAACTATTTAAAACTGCTTTAAAGCCGGCCATGTGAGAGAATATTAAGAAGTTTACTTTCAAATTTTGTAGGAAGATTTAACATGACATAAGTACGGTACATGTATATTAAAGGGAATCCTTTTAAGAAGGCTATGGATGTAAACTATTTAAAACTGCTTTAAAGCCGGCCATGTGAGAGAATATTAAGAAGTTTACTTTCAAATTTTGAGACAAAGATTTCACAAGACATTCATGTTACTTTTAATGTATTGCAAATATTAAAGAGAATCAATTTGAAGGCAATGGATATTGTTATTAAAAACTGCTTAAAGCTGGTCCTGTCAGTCAACACACTCTTTGAACCATTATTCAACTCCATGTGTTTTTGAGTAGGATTTTTCACATTCATTTGTACTGCACCAAGACAAGGACACGTAAACAATATATGACTGGTATCCTGCTTTTTTTTTTTTAGCTAAGCAGACATTTTAAAGCACAATTTAATGCTTCAGATGCTCTGTGAAATTGGGTCCAGGGCCCAATGTCATAAAGCTGTTTTTAAAAGCAGAAAAATCATACTCAGCACAAAATTAGTGGGGCACCAGTCCAACAATGTAAACTTTATGGTATACTGGTTGGTTACCTGCTTCTTCCAAGCAAGATTTTTCTCTGCTTAGCAAGTTTTGTTTCGCTCACTGGGCCCAATTTCATAGAGCTGCTTAGGCACAAAAATTTGCTAAGCACGATAAAATTTTGCTTACCAAAATAAGGTTACCAGCCAAACTACCATGTCCTGTGTACAATTTGTGACTGGTACCCTGCTCATTTCTGCTTAGCAGGAAATTGTTATTAAAGCATTATTTTCTGCTTAAGCAGCTCTATGAAATTGGGCCCTGGCTTTAAGAAATTGGGCCTACGCTAACCGAAAAAAACCAAGACACACATAAACGTGTAGAGATGGCTATATGATTCTTGTATGTATTTTAGTCTACTATTTGATGTTACTTATAAGACTTCCGAGAGCTGTCAAATAAAAACAAACAAACACTGAATCCAGAGGATCTGTATCCGACTTTGAAAATGAACAATGTGACCTGACACAGTGCATAGCAACAGGGGAATTGTTTTGATTTGTGTGTAGCTGGGAAAATGTATCGACCTTCATTCTGAATTCCTGGACCATCCCCCTTGATGTTCCTGTCACAAATGGAGCATGATTTAATCTATCCTTGCGGCTAGATTGAGCAATGAGATACACGCATGCCAAGGGTGTGTTGATCTCTGTGGTGTTTAAAAAACCAAATCACATGTAATTGTCTGTGCACAATGTAAAAATTAACAGTAATTTCAATGGCAGGGTAAAGCTTGTTTGTGATCGGTTTGCAGTAGCACCACGCCGTGTGTCATTAAAACTTGCCTGTGTAAATTATTCTTGAGAACTCCAGAGTAGATTTGGGAATTTGAGGGACTACAGGCCTGCTTCCCAGGGAGTAAATCATGTATAAAACTTTTGAGAAAAAACCCACATTAAAAACACATCTGTTGTTAACTTTTCTATTTCTATCAAGTGCTGTACCATGTTTGTTTCTTTGAAGATTCGGATGACTGTACTTTCCCAAAGACCGATGTTGTTTTACTTCTTCAGCTCTTTAAAAATTGGCTCTTCTTTCTTTGTCTAAACCTAACTGACTGATAACCCTAAACTTCGACCTTAAGCCAAAATGTTCTTATGCAATCTCAATTTTTTGTACCTTATTGCATTCAGACTTTTTCTGTGATTTTTATGTGCCATCCTTTTGGTACCCATAAAATGTCAACCATTTTGTAAAGGAATCCAAAGGAAAATTTACACACTTGACCGCTGACAGATTGGTATGCCTGGCCCAAAGTGAACAATTACCAAGCAGCAGTGCTGACGAACACCCATAAATTCAAACAAACATCATTGGTCATGGCAGTTTGCATCTTAAGAAAGACAGATCCAAGGCTTGAAACTGCTTTCGTAATGTGAGGGGTAAGGAAGTTTTTCCTGAGTAAAAGGCAACTCTATGAGAGCAATTTAAATTTCTACTGTCAACATTTCAAGGGGGCATCAAGGCAGTGACCAGGGCCCAATATCATAGTTGCTAGAGTAAGGTTACCAGCCAAAACACTATTTCACATGTACAATATGTGACTGACTTACACCCTCATTCTCTGCTTAGGAGATTTTTTTTTTTTTAAGCAATACTTTACCAAAGTAAAGTTACAGGAGAGTAAGGTTACCAGCCAAACTACTAATTCACACAATCTGTGACTGATTTGTATCCTCATTTTTTGTTTAGAAGCAAACGGTTTTTATAGCAATATTTTTGCTTTGAGCAGCTCTATGAAACTGGGCCATGGGATGTGGCAGTGATTGCCCCCATTGTCTCTACATACACCATGTACTTGAACCAAACCTAAGCCTGTACAATAAGCCAAATTGGAAACCCTGACATGGGCTTGGGCTTGAGCTCTGTGAGTTACTTGAAAATGTGTGCTGTCCTTATGGAACTTCGCACTGGTGGGCGGAAACCCAGGGTAGAACCCAGGGAAGAACCCAAGCAGGGGCCAAAGCCCAAGCCGTGGTTTAAAAAAATGGCCATAGATCTCCAACTAGAACATCTTATTACTTACTCTTTAATCCTGTCCAGTTTGAGCTCCTCATTCTTGATGTACTCCCTGAGAGCATCTAGCATGCTGTTCTCTGTGTAGATCACATGTTCTAGATCCACCAGCGATGTGAACACTTCCGCGTGGACTGTTGCTATCAGGCCAACCAGGCCAACCACGACCAAGAGCTGCATTGTCTTCAGACCACTCTATTCCTGTGAGCCAAGAAACAATACCAAGTTGGAATTTTTTTTTAAAACTCAATCAATTTTTTCCTGTATGTATGAATACAACATTAATTTTAGGTTGAACAAAGAAAAGTTGACTAGAGCAGGAATTGAACCTGTGACCTCCGGATTAACGTGCCAGCACTCTACCACTGAGCTATCTAGCCCTATAATTGGCGGTCCCCCTATTTTGTCAATTATCTTTGTTTGGGGTGCCAGTCAGAAGCCATTCAACCTGTATTGCCAGGGAGGGACCATAATATAATATTGTCACACAAGGTTCCCAGAAATGAACTCACAAGGGAAAGTGGAAGGTACATAATCCAGAAACACAAGGTTGTCCTTGGATAAACATGTAACAAGTGTAAGCTGGAATGGACCCCAAAAGACTTTATAGTGTGGAAGGAAAGGAAATCCAGCCAGCCCTCCTGACTGAAGGAAGGAGGCACTGGATGAAGATGCCAGTGATGATTATGGCACAGATCAAGGACCTGTGGGAGTGTTCACCAATAAATAACCTTGGCATTTATCTGGTGTATTTGATATTACAGAATATAATAGTATACAAATCATAGCCTGAAGGCCAAACTGCATGTTTTTTTTACAAAATGATGTCAGAATGTACATAAAGAAGTAAAAACAAAAACATAACATAAGAACGGAAACTACATGTAGCTCCATATAAGATGATCCAACAAAGAAAGAGTTAAAGTTACTTTATTTAAAACAAATTATCACACATTTTGAAGCACTAAATCGTCTACATTATGATACTGTTGAATAAAGTCAGTCTGCCATCATGCATCATGCCTTTTAATTTACCACATAATCTGAATCATCCAATTCTGTTACTTCACATAAATTTCTTCTCCCATGGTGCAAGATAAACTTAAACATGGAGGTAAAACATGCACTTAACTGTATTTATTGTCTACCACTCAACCATGACAAAACAAGGTGTTAATTCTCATCACCTTCAAAAGACTTTGCTGACAGATTTTGAAACTAAACAAATATCATTGACCAGAACCCAAAACCACAAGCTCTGCATGTAACAAAGGGTGAAATAACAATGCATTTTGTATCCTAAGGCTGATTTTACAGCAGTCTAGCAAGTATAAAATGTCAAAGCATTGTGGATTTTTGATACAGTAAGATTTATAGGCCTAAACTTTGATTACAGTGATAAAAACTATAGTCATAGAACCTAAGTTTGCAGTACACACAAACACCATGCAAATAATTTCTTAATGTGGCCAAGCAGTCAACTGCACTGGACTCAAACTCTGGTGTTTCTGATCAGATTGAGTGTGGGTTCGAGTCTCGGTCTTGACACTTGTGTCATTCTTAAGGCTAAGCAAGACACTTAACCATTTTTGCTTCATCCTTCGGATGGGATGTACTGCCGGGCATGGGTCCCGTGTGTTGTTTAATGAATGTAGAAGAGCCAAGTTATACCACACTAACATCCGTAAAAAAAAATTAACATCTATGATGAAACCCAGTTACAAAAATCACCTGCGTTGCGCGCAGCGTACCATTCATTAATTAACAGTGACAGCCGCCACATTTTTTATCGGAAGGCGACGATTCTGAATAACAGTGAGAATTAAACCATTTTTGCAACTTTCTTTGCAGAGTGGAGTGGATTTTCTGGACCCACGCCGACCTCACTGTGAGTGTGACTGTAGTGTAAGAAAATGAAAAAGACACATGACAAGAGCCTAATTTGGGTAAGATCCGGTTTCAAAAGAGAACTCCAGTCCAGGTGCATAAATGTGGAGGGCAAGGAACGTGACGACAACCTCTCCTCATCTCAGTCTCAACTCAGCTCAGTCAGGAACACGAACCATGGAGGAAAAGGTCTTCCTCCATGCACGGACGTAGTCTGTAGACTTATTTTACTTTTCAGATTAAAACATGTAAAAAGCAGAACTGAACAGAGTGAAGTCTTGAAAATTTAACATTTTGAAGGAATTAGAAGAAAACGAGAAGGAGCAAGAAGAGAGGGGCAGACAGCAATATCGTTAACATAACTTGACCAACTGGCTTGTAATGCATACCTGTTTATCGACAGTAATCAATCCAACGACAAAGTTCTCCAAAAGATTTGAGCACAGTTTCTCAACTTTCTTCACCTAGGCCTACACGGTGTTTACAATTCGTCTCCACTTTCAGCTATGTGTGCGTTTGAAATATGTGTGTAGTGTGTGGCCTGTGGACGTGTCGCCGAGAATTTTCTGTACCTTCGATTCAGGAGCTGTCATCAATTCTTTTGGAAAGGGAATACTACACAGTCAAGATGCCAGACGCCTCAATATTCACTAAAACACTAAACACGAAAAGTAGTCCTTTGGTTAAATTATCACCGAAACGCAGGATCAGAGAGGGCGCTCTGCTGCCTGCGCGTAAAAGGGAGGAAAATGTGTTCTTTTTACAAAAATCCTCCCCAAACCACTTAAAATTACTTTCGGAGTTGACAAACCCCCGAAATATTGTTTGTAGATTTTGCATTGTTTGTAATGTGTGTGCGAGAAATTTTTTTTCCCTTTGTTTTCTTTTTTGCATTCCATCCTATCCTAAACTCACATAGCTATTTTCAGCTTTCTTCAGCTTGAGTCGACGAGTAAACATCGATGATCACGTGAGTTTTGATTCATCACCTGACAGTGCGGTAACTCAAGCAAGTTGACGACGACTGGACAGTCAACACCTACTTCACTCGTGTTTTCACCACAACTTCTGTCATTTTATTGTGTATTCGTAAAGGTTTTGTTCGATGTGGGCAAACGACAGTGCAGGACCAACGATGATTATTCCAATCTTTCTGGTGCTGGTGTGTTTGAATTGTGCTAGCATGTTAAATGCGACTGCAGCTACCACGTCGGTCCCGGCCACCACTGTTCCCAGGGGGACCACCCCAAAACCAGAAAAGGCCAACTACAAAGTCGGTGTTGGTATTGCCGATATTACTGGCCCAGCAGCGGGAGTTAACATGGTAGGTTTCCTGTGCTTTGTTAAGTACTAAGTAAGTTACATGTATCTATCAATTTTTATCACATATAATTATTTTTATACATTTTTACGAAATTGTGTGTATTGACTATGTTTATTGACAATTATTAACAGTTTAGTTATAATTAATACTTTATAATAGTTGCGATAATTGATCGTAATCCTCCATCCTCCCGATGGTCATAGACCGCATGGTTACAAAGCAAAGTGCATAACAATTTAGCACGTTGACATATGTCCAATTTCAACCATTTTTGTTAGACTTGTGACCAGATTTGCAAAATTTTTACAAATTTAAAAACCAACACACATTCCAAGAACATGGGTTTGATCTTTTGTGTAATAAATGAATGAAGACATCCCCAAGAAAAACATTTGCAGAAAGAAGCAACAAAAAACCTACCAAAGACTGACTGAATTGTCCATGGTCTGTGTGGGAATCAACTTCTCAGTTTGAATGTCTCAAATAAAAGATCTCAAACAATCAGTGTAAGCTTGCGGACTATCCTTGAACTTTGAGGGATGTGGGGGATTAAAATTCTTGAAGATGATGCCAAAACTATTTTGAAGATTTAGCTATAGATTAAATGAATACGTGTACGATCTGTAACCAAGTCATCCAAAACTACAAACTTCTTATTGTTCATGTATCATCTGTATTATTAAGAAACAGTTACCCATTACATCACCTTCACACTTGACCATACCATGCAAACAACCAAACCATGTTTATTGTTTTCAATCATGATTTATCAAGTGTGAAATTATTAAAAGAAAAAACAATAGATCTGGAACCTCTGTGATGGTACGTGTACATGCAATGTGTAAAATGTTGTAATACTTGTCAAATCTCTACCAGTACCAGCAACATCGCAAGATAATTTCAAGCCCAAGAACTGCCTTGATTTCAGAGTTTGGTAGTTTAAAATACTACACAGTAAAACCGCACTTTCCTGTCCGTATGATTACCGTGACTGTATGGTGGGCGGTGCTTAACGGGATAGTTTTTACTGTTATACCCAAACTACATTTGTACATTGTACATGTTGTAAGCCCTATATTAGAATGCAGTTTCAATTTGATAGACCCCCAATTTGTGTAATTTTTCAGTCACTCTACATATTTCTAGAATCTTTTTTATCCGTTTGGTCTTTGAAACTGTTTGTTTGTTGATCTTCTTTTTTTTTTACATAAAATACATGTTAACAAGTTGCTAAAAGACTGTTTGAAAAAAAAACCCTTTACTTTAAAGATTTTGTTTCATGTTGACAGAAGCATCAACTCATGATTTTTAAAACCGAATTTTAATTAAAATCTGTCCTTCGTTTTGTTTAAGATGGGATATGCACAACCTTCACAAGTTACTGGTGGTATTCACATACGGCAGTTCAGCAGAGCGTTCATCGTCGCCGACGTCAATAAACCAGAGGATCGAGTTGTGTTCGTCAGCATAGATGCTGGTATGCAAGATCAACTTGTCACACTTGAGGTGAGAAGTTGTTAAATTGTTTGGTGGAGCTTTTTCATACAGTGATGATGTTGTGTGAATAGATTTTTTTATGGAAATGAGACTAGGATGGTAACCTGACTCGTTAAACCACAAATCTAACTCTTTAAGAGTCTTTGGCTAGAAATAGAGACCCACCTAAACCCTTCATTGTCCTCCAGTCTATGGCAACTCAATACTGAAATGTTTCGTCTTTGATAAAATTGGTACACATAACGTATTCGGGCAATTAATTTAGCATAGTGGTTTCTTTCCTCGCCTTCCACCCTTAGGACCCCGGTTCGAATCCTGCTGTGGGGCACTATGTGGGTTGGGTATTCAGTCCCTACCTGATTGCGTGGGTTTTTCCCTGGAATAATTCTGTGGGGTTTTCCTCCCACAAATAAAACTGAAACTTCCTTCCTTGTCTTCTCTCCATATAAAACTGAAACTTCCTTCCTTGTCTTCTCTCCATGGGGTTCTTGGCTAGTACAGTGATTAAGTTCACATTCCTGAGAATCCTTGGCTTCACAACAAGAATAAATAAATAAAATAACTAAATACATTTTAGCAAGCCCCAGGTAAAAAGTAGTGAGAGAGATAGGTACAGCTCATCATTTCCACAAAATCAGGCAAAAGTATGAACAGATTTGGGAAAAACCAAACTATTACAATGTAAGAAACGTGTGGTACGGTTAGTTCACCCATGGACAAGAGGCAAGTTGGTGTTTGCAATTTTCTTTCTTAACTACTGCAAGTTGGTGATAATCAATCACATGTAACAATTTCTAAAGCAACTATCTTCCTTCTAAACTGAAAGGAAATCGACCACTTATTATTATAATTTTTTTTATGGGCGTGCCCTCCGTTAGGTGCTGAAGCGTCTTCAGTTAGAGTACAAGGATCTCTACACCAATAAGAATGTTGCTATCAGCGGGACCCACACCCACTCTGGTGTGGCTGGATTCCTGGAGCATGTTTTGTTCCAGGTGACGTCACTCGGCTTTGTCCCACAAGCATTCCATGCCCTAGTTGATGGCATCACGCAGGTAAAGTGGAACTAGTAGAATAGGATCTGGGCCCAATTTCAATGGAGCTGCTTAAGCACGAAAAGTAGCTAAGCACAACAAAATTATACTTAGCGGAATAAGGTTACCAGCCAAGCTACAATGTCGCAAGTACGTTTTTTGTGACTGGTATCCTTACGCAGCTCTATGAAACTGGGCCCGGTTTTACAAGATCCTCTGGAGTAAATTATCCTCATCAATCACACCCTTCCATGCTTTACATACTCTGCATGCACTGGATTTAGGATAAGGCGTGAGATCTGGGCTGGTTTTCGCAAAGCGTTAATATCAACCACAAGACGAATAAGTCAATGAGTCGTTCTTAATTGCTAATTACTCTCGGGTTCAATAGCATCCGACGAACAACAAAACTCATTTGTGCAATGAAGATTTTTCTCTGCATTCGTAATGTTGCTCTCTTCCTCATGCGCTGGGTACCTCTACAGGACAACTCTGTGATGACGTCACACTCGGCTTGTCTGTCAATTGTTTGTCATTTTGTATATGTTGTGTGTCTAATTACACACACATGGTGTAAAATGGGCACTACACAATAACTCACAGGAAATTTGATGTGGGTGATGATGTCAGGTAAATTGGGTCAATTTTTTAGAGTAGAGCTTAGTAAGAATAAAGAATAGCAGTTGACTTTTATCCCCTTTCTTTTTGTACTCATCAGAGCATAGAAAATGCCCACAACAATATGGTGGACGGTAACATCTTCCACAACGAGGGTCTCCTTGAGGACTCCAACATTAACCGCAGCCCAAGTGCGTATGACAACAACCCAAAGGAAGAAAAAGCAAAGTAAGTGGTGACCCATGGAACGCGGAGATCGCTGAGTGAGTCAAAAGCAGCACCGCTGTCTGTGAGACCACTTGATGTGGCGTTTCATGGCCAAGAAATTTAAAAAATGAACAGTGACTATGTGGTGCGCATTTCGTCTTCCAACTGCTTAAACTTCACACAAATTATGCTTTTTAAACACAGCAATTTTGCCATGTCATTTTCTGAAGGGTCCCTTAGTCTGAAGTTATTGATGGCATTGAATCAGAATCCTTCCTAGTTCAAAAGTAACATCGGCAGATATCTTCTTGCCTAATTCTAGGTTTCCTTTCCGTAACAAGCTTTGTGAAGGGAAACTTTCATTACAAACAAATATATCGTTTGTTTGGTTTAGTCAGTCCTTATTGTTGTTACTTTCAACAAAGTCAGGTTGGCTCAGTTGTTTCTTCCCTGCCTCATCGCTGTGGAAACCCCGGTTCGATTGCCGGACCAAAGCCTTGCATGTCGATTGGGTCTTCAGTCCCTACTTGACTGAGGGTGTTTTCCCCCTCTTTTGGATTTTTCCTCCCATGTCTAAATTAAAACTGCCATTTCTTCATTGTCTTGTTTACACAAGTTTGTGTGATGTTTCCTTGGGGACACTTTGCTGACTATACAACTCGGATTCAGATTCTGAACACACAAAATGTAAAAAATGCGTTTTGGTTTGCAGTAACACCAATAATTTATCGTCATTCTATGAGTCCTGCAATTTTATCTATTGATTCTACACCATGCATGTTGTTTACACACTATGAGAAATCCCATACTGTGTAAATATTAGTTGATAAAATCAGAAAACTTCAAATTGTTTTTGACAGTTTATTGTTATGGACTTTACACCATTGATCATTCATGTAAATGGTATTGAGTAGTATTTGTAATCCGTTATCTATCCAAAAGTTGCCTAAAAAGCAAGTGTTTGCAATCTATAATTACCAATACAACATGAGTGTGGTGGTCAACATGTGGTGAACTATTTGTTTAAATTACACTGCTGTTTTATGAAAGAAATTGTTTTGCGGGTATATTTTGAAATCACTTATTGTTCTGATACATAAAAACGTAAATATCATACAAGAAATACCTGTACATCATTAGTTTGACACAGACAAACTATCATTAATTAGCCAGTTTTTGTGAAATATGCAGAGAAAACAAAAACATTAGTGCAATTTAAAATTCATCAGTGAGTGATGTGTACAGTGATGGGTTTGTTGGTAAAGGTATTCATTCCGAAATCGCTAGTTTTAAGGACACATTAAAAACAAAATCACTGGTCGTCATTACAGTGTTAGTTACACTGTTGTAAATAATGCCTACATACTACACCTGCTTATCTTTCTATTATCTTGATTTCTGATTTATTTACTTTACAGCGGGTACATTTTATATTAACAGTATTTAGTCAGGGATGAGGAATTTCAGACTTTCATCTGAATTCAGACTTTGTTATGTCTGCATGGTGAAGAAAATAGCTCATATTTTTCTTCAGCTATGTAAAGAAATCCTGCTCTTTGATCTGCTTCTGTAGAGCTGAGGATACTGTTCCCAGAAGCTCTTTGAAATATAGAACTCCAGGGGTTACCGAAAGGTGGAAATGTTATTATACCTCCTGAAATTTGGATGCTAGTTTCAGAAATATCTGTCAGCAATGACTCTCACCTCTGTTTAGTGGTTTAAGAAAATGTGTATTACTTTAGGCCAAAGCATTTCTCAGGGTGATTAGTTGTTGTACCCATTTTACATAATAAATAAAAGTATGATTACTAATTTTATTAGATTAAAACCAAGTTTTGTTAAGTTTGTCTCATTACTTTGATATACACATTACTATCATTTGCTTTCAGATATAAGTCTAATGTTGACAAATTGATGACAGTCCTTAAACTTGCGGACATGGATGGCAATGACCTTGGCATGATCAAGTAAGATTACAGTTTCCTTAAGTTATTTGCAACATGTAGTTCTTTTTTGTGAAACTAGCCCTTGAAATAATCCTCCGGATGGAGGAAAAATAGTATTGTACCTCATCTTGAGTTGCTTTCACCAGCGTGTTGTGGCTGGTGGGGTTTAGTGCATCAGACTCAAATTCTGCTAGATGAGTCATCAGGGTGTGGGTTCGAGTCCTGGTCATGACGCTTGTGTCCTTGAGCAAGACACTCAACTGTAATTGTTTCTCTTCACCCAGGAGTATATGGGGTACCTGTGAGGACAGAGAAGGTTCTTGCGACTGGTGTAGCTTAATGTGCTACACACTTGGCAGTACAGGCTGTATACTCCCCAGGGAGCGGAGATGGTGGGAATGAATGTTTTAGTGACCAGGGGTGATAATTTTGGAACAAATGAGCGTCACTGAGTGACGGATTTGAGCGCTATATAAGAAGCCACCGTTACTATGATTATTTTATGTTTCATTTTCCTGGCAGTTGGTTTGCAGTGCACGGCACAAGCATGAACAATACAAATCATCTCATTAGTGGTGATAATAAGGGCTACGCCTCCCAGCTGATGGAGGAACACTTCAACATGGGCGCTAGACCTGGCAAGGTTTGTACACTAGTTAATCAGAAGAAAAAAAAGAAGAATTTACTAGCTTGAATTTAGTTGCCAATTAGTAAGGAACCATTCTCAAGCCAAACACAGTTGTTTTGGCTTGTAAACAATTTCTGCTGATAAAACTTTTCTGTGGTTTGCAAATTTTTAGGCCGGAAATCCATGTGGTCATCATATGTTGTGTGTAAAGCGTAGTGCACAATACGTACAAATGAAAATACACACCAATCAACACGTATCAAATGTATCCGAGTGCGTACTGCGTTATCCTTAAAAATGATGTGCATTGCTTGGTGTATGTTTTCATTTAAAAAGAATTTCAAACTACCGTCACACACAATGCATGACAGACTCATGGATTTCCGGCCTCAAGCGATTACGAAGTGAATTACGTGACTCAAACAATTACGTATTGGCTGCTTTCCAAATGTGACACAGGGAAGTTTACTGCGCTTTTGCAATTCCCGTGAAGTATGAACCGGGCTTTAGTAGGACAATGTTCATGGCGTTAACAGAAATCCGCCCAATTGCTTTAAATGTATCATTGCTATAGCGGACAGTTCATCCAGTCAAGTTCTGAGCCCAATTTCATAGAGCTGCTTAAGCACAAAAAGTAGCCAAGCACACAACAATTATGCTTACTAGTCTAAGGTTACCAGCCAAAATACCAGGTCACATGTACAATTTGTGACTGGTATCATGCTCATTTTTGCTTGGTTGCAAATTGTTAAGCAATACTTTCTGATGCAGCAGCTCTATGAAATTTGGCCCTGGTGGCAAGGTCATCAAGATGAGTGTTCAAATCCCGCTTGTGACACTTCACCCAGGAGTAAATGGGTACCTGTGAGGGTAGAGATTGTTCATGTGAATGATTAGCAACCTTTGCGTGTGTTACGCTGCTGGGATTTAAAGTAGTGTAAGGCATTTTTAGAGACCTGCTTGGCTTGAAAAAAAACGTATCATGAATACATATTATTGTTTTATTATTAAGGTTCTTTGTTATGTTTTTCAGGGAAAATTTGTTGCTGCATTTGCATCATCCAACCTCGGGGATGTTTCACCGAACACCAAAGGAGCTAAGTGCATTGACACTGGCAAGCCTTGTGACTACAATACAAGCACATGTGGAGGAAAGGTAAAATTAAAGACATCATTTAGATAGATGGGTGTAAGGGTTGAGCTGTCAAGCACATTGGACTTAAGCTCTGGTGTTTCTGATCAGCAGAGTGTGGGCTCGAGTCCCGGTCGTGGCACTTGTGTCCTTGAGCAAGACACTTTACCATAATAGCTTTGTCCTTCGGGTGGGATATTCAGCCCTAGGTCCTGTGTACTAGGATTGGTAGTGCAAGTAAAGGAACCCAGAACACTTATCGTGGAAGAGTAGGGGTTAACCCCGGTGTTTCTGGTTCACATAGCAAGCACCCTTGTTTACAGGCTTCCTCAGGCTTGCGAGCTACAGTGATTAAGTTCACTCATAAGGCATCCTCGATTTCATTACCAGAAATATAAAACAATGAATATCTTGTGATAGAGTGTCATATTGTGTACTTTATTGGCTGGTTTTACAGAACGAGAAGTGCATTGCCTTTGGACCAGGAGTAGACATGTTTGACAGTACAAGAATCATTGGGGAGAATCAATACAAGAAGGCAATGGTAAGTTCATAAAACTATTTTCAAGTTTTTTATAATTTTTTTTGTTTTTATTTATTTATATTTATAATTATTAATATCTATTAACTGATGTAAAATAAAGCACTTTCTACTCTGTGCGTATGGCGTCCTACGTTTTGTGTGTGTAGTAGAACTGATTGACAGGCACCTCAGTGGGATTCGGACCTTCTACACCCTTTGCTCTAAACTGTGTTTAAGCAGCATTCGGCCTTGTCTTGGTCCTTCATCGCACGACCACTACCTTGCCGGTCTCAAACTGCTGTTTAAGACCATGGCCCAATTTCATAGAGCTGATTAAGCAGAAAATATTGCTTAACAATTTCCTGCTAAGCAGAAATGAGCAGGATACCAGTCACAAATTGTACACGTGACATGGTAGTTTGGGTGGTAACCTTATTCTGGTAAGGACAATTTTATTGTGCTTAGCAAATTTTTGTGCTTAAGCAGCTCTATGAAATTGGGCCCATGTCGCCACTCTTGTATTTCCTTATTAAAATCTACACAAGGGTGTTAAGTGATATGATGTTTTGTTCTTATCTTCAACAGGACCTTTACAACAGTGCTACCACTCTACTGAGCGGACCAGTGGGTTCAGTGCACCAGTACGTTGACATGACGGATCAAGTGGTGGTTTACAACAGTACATTCTGGGTAAGCAGTGGTCATGAACGGCAGGGTGGAAAAAACGTTGCTTAGGATGCCTTAAAGAGTAACACAGGCCTGGAAGAGACCTTTCCCGTGAAATATGCTAATCACCTTTATACATGCGCACATATACTTTTTGGTTGGCAAACGCCGTAGCGTTGCGCACTATGCAGACGCACAAATGCGTGCGCGTCACGCCACCATCAGTCCAACATAAAAATGCGCGATGTGTCCTCATTTTGCCAACAGAGGTGTTCGTGCGCATGCACGATGTGCAATTTACATATTTTATGGGAAGAGTCCATTCCATCTTTGATAGGGCAAGTCCATTTTCATTTTTACAAAGGGCACTTCCATTGGGAAGGCTTAAAGTCCGGGGAAAGTTTTGAAGGGGCACCAAGGCCAAGAGCGGGGCAACATAGGCCTCAGTCTCAGTGGCATCTGTGTAATAAGCTTTCACAAGTGGTCGTAGAATTGAAATTTTTGTACATTTTTATAGTGGTTTTAAATACTTTAATTTAGTATATATTCTACTGAAGACTATCAGATTATACTGGTCGAAACATCAAATTGTTACACCCCCTGGTCTTTTTGGTGTCTCCATGATTCTTTTACAGAGTTGACTTTGTGCTCCTTGCAAAGTTTTAGATTCCTTTCAAACTTTAACAAAATAAATTGTTGTAGTGATTAAATAATGCAATTAAAACCTAATTCGTCCTCCAGGGAAAGACGTGCAAAGCAGCTATGGGGTTCAGTTTTGCTGCAGGGACAACTGATGGACCTGGTGCATTTAATTTCACGCAGGGTGAGTAAATTACCCCCAGCCTAAAAACTGTTGTAGACAAAATATGACCATTTAGTCATCTGGCTTATTCCTCAGTGGCATACAATTTCAAGCTTATATTGACATTTTTCATTGAGTACAAACAAATTTAATAGTCACGTGGCTGCCGCTTCCCAGGTTGTATCGTACACTTGGGTGTGATCCCTGGCTACACGGCAGCTAACGGTTGAATGGCTTCTGACTGGCACCCCCGAACAAATATATTCACTAATAGGGAGACCACCAACATAGGGCTGGATAGCTCAGTTGGTAGAGCGCCGGTACGTTAATCCAGAGGTCGTTGGTTCAAGTCCCGCTCCAGTCAGTTTTTCTTTGTTCAAACCCAAATTAGTTAAAAGTTACGTTAGAACTTCTTTCTTGGGTAAATATTCAAAATGAAATGGGCACATTTGTTCTGTTTGGGCCCTACTTAGACATGTAATTATCCATATCATATCATCTAAAAGAAGGCAACAAGAAATTTTTGCTTGTATTTAATGTGAAGTATTATTTTATTGTCCTCACTTTCAAAGCTCTTGATGGGTTATCTCCTGATGATATATTTGATCTTCTGCATAAATATATTCCTGTTTGTCCTCTTTGTTCTGCTGTGCAATCCTTACTGACAAAACCTACTGTTTCTACAAAATGCTATGGTCAAAGAGCCTTCAACTTCATTGCACCTTCATTCTGGAATGACCTACCAGTTCACACTCCCCAATCTGTCTCTCTTCTGATTATCAAGGATGCATGTGATGAAACAACTTCATCATTTATTTACACACACTTGCAATAAAGTGAACAATTGTCTCCAGTAGATAGATTGAATAAATTAAGTCTATACCACTAATACTTAACTACCTGCTACTTGCAAATAAATCAAGTAAATCATGTCAAGTAAATAATACAATTTATATACAAGTTGTGAAGGAAACACAACAAGTCAAAAAGACTTGTAATGTATTCCCATGAACCCTCCTAAGAAAACAAGTAACAAGAATCCCACTAACCTCCCCCCCAAACGGTAGCAATATTTTCCCGTTAGCCCCCCCTTACCCCACCCCCCTTACCCCACCCCAAAGGAAGATAATAGTTACGATATAAAATAGTATCAAGGGACATTTAAAGACTCAATTGTTTGATTTTCCTTTGAAACAAATCGCTGAATATATTTAATTGTTTTATGCTTTGTGTTGTGCATAGATGCCCCTGCGTTATGCACTATATAAATGTCTCGTATTATTATTATTATTAGGTGACACTGAAGGTGACTTGTTCTGGAAGTTTATTGTCAATAAGATCAAGAAGCCGTCGGCACAGCTTGTTGAGTGCCAGAAACCCAAACCAGTACTGCTGCCAATTGGAGAGGTAAAGCTTAAATATTTATAAGGGTTCGTACGGTCCTTGAAAATCCTTGAAAGTCCTGGAATTTGAAAATCTGTTTTTCAAGGCCTTGAAAGTCCTTGAATTTATCTTAGGTCCTTGTAAGTCCTTGATAATTCACTTTTTGTAATTAAAGTATTTAATCATGCAGAGTAATGTTGTGTTTTTTCATCAAGTTTAAGTTTAAGTGACCAGCCAACCTTCAAACTTTAACTAATTGTACAGAATCAAATCACCCAACACTAAGCGTTTTATATACAAGTCTCAAATAAACCATCAATATTTGCTGGATTTTGGTCCTTGATAATGGGATTTCTGGACCTTGAAAGTCCTTGAAAAGTCCTTGAATTTATAGCTATTATAAGTGTACAAACCCTGTATTTATAAGGGTCTGTACTTCCATCACCTAATGCATTTCACTGAGAGACTGTTCATGAACTTTTTTTTCAAATGACCTCGATGTTTACGTTTCTTATCTGTAGATGCTGGAGCCGTATCCATGGGGTCCCTCTATTGTAGACACACAGATGCTGCGTATTGGTCAGTTTGCCGTGGTTGCTGTACCTGGGGAATTCACGTAAGTAACCAGTCTTGTTGAAACCACGATTAAAGGTAAAAGGTTAACCCATTGTTTCAGCTCTGAACGATTTTTGATTCTTTGAAAAAGATTGCAGAAAACAGTGGGGGACTACAACACCAACGAAAACACCTGCCGCTACTTTCACAAATTTGTAATGCAACTTAAACATCCAGCATGTACACCTTCGCCCTCTCACGTTGCGTTTGTACCAGTGTTGGTTTCTGCAACGTTTTGATACAAGATAACACAGACAGAACTTTGTGCAACATTTATTGCTTAAGCTGTGCACCACTTAACACTCAATCTTGCACAAGTGGCCCTTCACATTTGGGTCAAGTTTCGTGAAATCGGCTGCTGAAGAAGAAAACGAGCAATTCGTTTTGTAAATCAGAGCTTGAAAGTTAAACAATTACTAACGGGTTTTAATTTCCCTGCAAAACAGTGTTAAGTCTTTGAACTGATTGGCTTCTTATGTAACATGTCTCCGCAGAACAATGTCTGGCCGCAGAACTAGAGACGCTGCAAAGAAGGTGAGATAACAGAGCCATAAGATAGTGTCAGGATTCATGACTCTGTTTTGTAATTAAGGTGACGATATGCAAAGGAGATATTTGTTTTTAGCAGGAAAATTTTAGTTTTTAACCCATATTTGCCTAGCTACAGGATTTGCTGTAGAACACACGAATGCTGTAGATGCCTGCTAACAGGGAACCCATTTGAATAATGCACTGATGTCTTCCTTTACACTCTTGTTACTAGTGATATCGTCAGCGTTTTCACGAAGTAGCACGCACTGCTATACCAGCAAAAAATAACAATCAGAGAAAACGGCCTCTGAAGTTGAATTTTTTTTTAGAAACCCACTTGCCTCCAAAACTTCAAAGTATTTCCATTTAAATTTCTCAATGTAGATACTTGATGACTTGAACTTAAAAAATAATTTTATTTTGACTCATTTGCATAATTAATTAAGAAGCTAGACACGAGAGAAGTTCTGTGCTACTTCGTGAAACCAATTGTGCAAAAGCAGTGCGTGCTACTTCGTGAAAACGCTGACGATATAAGGTGAAAGAAATATGGCAAAGTGTATACCACAAAATAGAGAAGTATGTACTCTTTCCAACATTTTTATTTCGGGTTATTTTGTGTGGACAGAGTCTGATTCAGCACGGCATGCCCAACGGGACTATTGTGGTCCTTGCTGGTCTCACCAACACCTATGCAGATTACATTGCAACGTATGAGGAGTACCAGGTAAGAACAGCGAGAAGAGTAGCGTGAAAATAACTTGCAGTTAATTTTTTGACAATATTTCCAGTAATGTCTTTTGACGGAGCCAAGCTTTGAGTTGTCAAATAATTTAAAGATTAGCATTGTGCCTCAAAGATTAGTAAAGCTGCACCACAAATTACTGTTTTAAGAGCAATATCAATTCCTGCCTTCAGCTTCCCCCAAGTTATTTTCATCTTAAATATTTTCTTCTTGTAACAATTTACCAAGATTGGCTTTTAGTCTTGTTTGGGGCGAACTTGCTTGAATTCTTTTGTAAAAGTCCTTAATAGTGGTCTTTTCCTATTGTAGCATATAACTTTGAATCCTTCTTGATGATATCTTGATTTATTGTAAATGGTGGATCGTGACCCTTATGAACCTTTTGCTGTATTCCCCCTCCTAGGTCCAGCGCTATGAAGGTGCCTCCACGGTCTTCGGTCCTCACACACTCCAAGCTTATATCAACCAATTCAGTAGCTTGTCAGGATACCTAGCAAAGGTAAGAAGACCTTTATTATCTGGTTGGGGTAGTGGTATCTTGCCTTGCCTTCCACCTCTTCCACCTCTGGGACCCCAGTTCAAATCCCACCGGGGGCACTATGTGGATTGGGTTTTCAGTCCCAGCCTGATTGCATGGGTTCTCCCTGGAATAATTCTCTAGGGCTTTCCTCCCACATCTAAAACTGAAACTTTCTTCCTTGTCTTCTCTCAGTGGGGTTCTTGGCTAATAAAGTGATTAAGTTCGCTTTTCTGAGAGTCCTTGGCTTCACAACCAGAATAAATAAAATGAAATGAAATGAAATAAAATGAGTATTGGTGTATCATTTGAAGACAAGGTTCCAGTTGTTCCAAATGGTATATGGAAAATATAGCACGTCTGCAACCCATATCCAATCGGCTTTCGGCCTCATTGGATATGGGATGCAGAAGCGCTCTATGTCTCCATATTCCAGTCGCGCTTATGTGATAGCTAATAATGTTCCAAACGGTGCTCATCTTCATTGCTTGTCTTCAGGTGGAAAAGAGCGCTGCACACCTGTTCTAAAAAGACGGCCATCAGTTATGATAAAGCGCTAAATATGAACGGTATACTAACTATTATTATTACTGAACTAGCTTCCCCTACCACACAATGCAAGCTTCAGATCATAATTCAGCTTTGACTGTTTTTATTGATTTGTCCTCCATCCTCAGGGTACCCAGCCCAAACCTGGACCTACCCCAGAGAATCTCCTGAGCAAGATGATCAGCCTTCTGCCTCCAGTATTGTTTGATGAGGTCCTTCCTTTTGAGAAGTTTGGCGGTGTGGTTAAAGATGCTGACGCAAAATACAAGAAGGTGAGTATTCAGTTGGAAAATAATCTGGGCCCAATTTCATGGCTCTGCTTACCGTAAGCAAAGAATCAACGCTTATGGAAGCAGAAAGCGTCAAGCGTATTTCACGGGTTATCAGGTAATTTTTGCTTGTACGCATAAGTACTCCATATTACTATGCATTCTTCGCTTACACTGCAAGCGCAGAGATTCGGCGGTAAGCAGAGCCATGAAATTGGGCCCTTGAGGAATGTTCACTTAGTAGTTGCACGGCCGGTTTTTTCTTCACCAAAACTTCAAAAGATGTTTCCTTGATATTACAGCAAACTTCTCAAAATTTTTGTTAAAAAAAAGAAAAAAGTCTTAAAATGTGGGATAGTTTGAAATATTATATCTGGGTTTTTGGGTGTCTCTTTACAAATATTTTAACTTTGCCCAGGCCCTGGCATTATCAGCCGTTTTCAGACAGAATACAAAACATACATATACATACTGTGGCTTCAATCAACTGATTTTGTTGTTGCGGATTTCAAACATAGTTGACAAATAATTAACACCACAATATACATGAAAGTTGTGTGCTTTATAGTGTTTTTTTCACCAGTGTGATGAATATTATGTATGTGCCTTTTTTCCCCACAGAACTCAACTGTGACTGCAACATTTCGCTCTGGAAATCCCAGGAATGACTTGAGGGTAAGTCTATTGTACACTTGATTATGTTTCTTCCTTAATAATAATAATAGAAATACCACACATTTATGAAGCGCACAAAACAAAAGGTCTCTATGCGCTGTACAAATTGATTAGGGGACCCAGAAACAAGACAAAATGAAGCAAAAAAAGCCAACAAAGGGAAGAAAAAGACAATAGATCTATTCATACATTCATTCATGTATTCATACATTTTGGTACCACTTTGTGGTCCCACATACATAGCTTAAACGCATGAAGGAAACAAGCACGCGCATTTTATCGGGGTCCAATGTTCCAATACATGCGAGACTTACACAGTCTATAGTCATTGCTGTGGCTAAACAGTGAAAGGAAATCAAACCCTGTTGCATTTTTTATAAAGCTATCTGTGAGTTTCACTAAGGCAATGCTTATAAAGAGGGACTCCACTGTCAAATTCGTTTTTGTTACCACTTATTTTATTTCAGATAAAGACCATATGAAAATGAAAAGCAAAACAAGTAAATACAAGTGTCTAACCTCACGTTAAAATGGTGTCAAATGACACTGTGTTTGATACCCTACAAGTGCAATTTTTTGTCAAAATCCAAAAGCTTTGATGACGTCACATTTCAAATAGATGGTCTGTACATTTTTGCACATTTTTCGTTTACAATTTTTTTTACAGACTGGAGACACTTTCCTCTCGGTGGAATTCAAAGATCCATCCACGGGCAAATTTGCTCAGATGTTTTCCGACTCCGATTGGTGCACAAGGTTTGTAAAATTTAAAAGAAACACATTTGATCCCAGCATTGTGAAGACTTACACAATTAAGATATTTGGACATTATTCGTCCTGTTTTCTAGTATCTTTTTAAATGGGGTTGGTTTAATAAATCGTGGCCCAAAACAATAGAGCATTTTACTCTGTGATCAGTAAACACCAGTGACTCAATTTGCCTAATAATCACTCGCACTTATTGTAAAAGTTTCCATGCATTGGTAGAAAAAAAACTAGAAAAAAACAGTTGAACAAAAACTAAGCCTTAGAAATGAGTTAAAATCTACTACACAGCTCACATTCTAGCAAGGGATGGTTGGTATTGAAAATCCTCTTCTCTTATCATGTTAAAACTAACAAATTTCTTTCATTTTTCAGATTTTACTGGAAGCGAACCGAGGAGTTGTTAGGCTTGAGCGAGGCAACAGCGTGGTGGCAAATACCTATGACAGTACCCGTTGGTACCTACCGCCTGCATGTGTATGGTACGGCAAAACACATCATTGAAGGGATGAAATCGTATGAGGGAATTTCAAGGGCGTTTACTGTTACAGCTTAGACAGATAAAGAGCAAATGCCCTACTTCTGCTCAGCACAGGAGTGTCGCACTTAGCAGAAAGCGGTTGCCTGCCAAAAGGCCATGTTCATTCATTCAGATTGTTGTAACTGGTAACCAGTTTTTTGCTACGCAGTGCTAAGCAGATAAATTTGCTTTGCAATAGTGTCTTCTTAAAAAGAACTGTGAAATGTATCTGTCGCTAATACAAAATGATAAAGGCATAGTGGCTTCTTATAAAGTGTTTAAATCCGTCACTCAGTGACGCTCATTATTACCCATGGTTATTGGAACATTTATTTCATTCCTTAAACCATTTCAGCTCCTTTTAGCATGCAGCCTGTGCTGCTAAGTTTGTAGCCAACCAAGCTAAATCAATCACAAGAACCGTCTCTGCCCTCACAGGTACCCATTTACCCCTGGGTGATGAGAAGCAATTATAGTTAAGTGTCTTGCTCAAGGACACCAAGTGTCATGACCAGGATTCGAACCCACACCCTGATGACTCAGCCACCAAAATTAAAACCCTTGACTACGGCACACTCAATCCATCAATGGTGATGTTTTGAGCAATATCAATCTTTTACACTTGTTCTGTCAAAGGTTATTGCAGGGCGTTTGTGTTGGATTAATGCCTCACAAAATTAATGATAAATGACTCTCATGTACTGTAATGCTAAACATTTGTGTATTTAATGTTTATCCTGTAACAGTGGTCTGCTGGCAAATTGTTCGGCTGTATAGTTCAGTATTTAATATGACTTAACATGTGCAGGTGCAAAAGCTGAGGGATCAGTGAAATGAAAAGCTAGCTGGTCCTTCTTCTGGCTAGCAAACCTTGGCATACATAATTTTATCAGGTATTGAGTTGAAAAGATGAAGTCATTGAATAGTGCATCCTACCATTAAAGTGAATATTGATTTTTAGTTTTCTTTGATCAATGTTGTTATTGATTATATTCAAGATGTGAAAGGGATTGAGATCGTGCACCCTTTTTCACTTGTTGCAGAAAAAAGGGCAGTGCATTATTGATTATGTTCACAGATTTGATGATTTTTATTAGACTGCAATGAATACTTTGAAAGTATCATCAAACATACGCAACAGACTGGTGGTGGTTGATCAGTTGTGTTATCTTAATAATAATAATAATAAAGACATTTGTAAAGCGCCTAATGCATAAGCCTCTAAGCGCATAAAGAGAACAATAAAATATACAAAGAGTGAAAGAAACAATTACAAATAAGCAGATTACAAATAAGCAGCTTCAAACAAATGTGTTTTTAACAGAGACTTAAAACAGTGTAAAGAACTAGCCTGGCGAATATGCACAGGAAGACCATTCCAAAGAAATGGTGCGGCATAAGAAAATGATCTTGGTCATGTTCCCTGTATCCGAAAACAGTGAGGGATGCTAATGTTCATTATACAAAAAGAAACCAGACTGTTTTTTCCTTCCTGCCTCTTTTTGGTTACATTGATTTGAATGTGAGAAAATCACAATGACTGACAATGATAAAGGTCTATGGCAGTATTTCTTGTAAAATTGCAGTATTTCTTGTAAAATTGCAGTATTTCTAGTAAATGCAGTTGTTTTGTTTTTTTTATATTGTGCAGATTTTAATACTTAATCATGTTATATTATTTGCAATTTATATAACCTAAAGTTGCAAAAAGACTAAGATTGAAATTATATGGAGGTGTTTCCTTTTTTCTGAAATGCTTTACCTCCCTTCCAAATGTTGTGGAAAGAATTGTAGTTATATTTAATTTCTACCCGTTTTCTCAATACTTTTAACTATAACGTTGACTATGAGTGAATCTGAAAGGATAATCGGGGAGTGTTTATACAGGAGTTTATTATTTTCCAAATTCTATCTATAGACCCCTAACACAATACGTAGTGCACTCACACGCGCCTATCCTGTCCGCCATTTTAGGAGTAAAAATTGTGCAGAAACATGCAAAAAATATTTGGCTCCCAGAATGGCGCGCATTGTTCGGAGGTGCGTTACACATTGTGAAAGGGTGTCTATGGAAATCAATAGACCCCTTGCATTGGCCGCCATCGTTGATGAAACGTGCACACGTGAAAGGCTATCATTGGCTGAGAGTCGCGCGCAGCGCGTACGTGCGTGCACTTTTCCATTGTTTGCCATTAAAGATGGCGGCCACTGACGTCATGTGCAATCCATCTATAGACCCGTTGCATAACGTGAAACGCTACAGAGACGCTGAGGTCACGCGCACGTTTTTACGCGCAAAGAACAACTTTTGTCCAATGGTTTGCCTCCTTTGGCCTCAGTGGGAGCGCTTTTTTACCTCAGGGAGGGTGTTTTTTTGAGCGTGTGACGCCATATGCAAGGGGTCTGCAGACGCAAAACACTACAGGTACGCTGCCACAGCTGAGGTCACGTGCATGTTTTTACACACAAAACACAGCTATCGTCCAATGATATGCCTCCTTTTGGCCTCGGGGATGGTGGTTTTTGAGAGAGTGTCATATGCAAGGGATCTATTGAGTGAATGAGTTGATGTAAATTAATGGCATAACGAGTACAAAAGTCAAATGTAACTGGCTCGGAGTGTTCATTATTATGCAAAAAAATTTGTTGTGCTTTTTTTTAAGGACACTATTTGTTAGAACCTCAAATTCATTCAGATTTTGGTTGTAAAGTCTTTATTTTAGGGCATGTTATGAATAAATAACACATTTTTATTTAATTTGATATAAAGTTTAATTATGACGTAATAACCGGAATGTTATTCAGTACAAATCTCTGAAATTGTTTGTGATTTGTGGCGCCTATTTGTATTGCATCACTAAATAAATGAAAAAAGACTGCAAAAATTGAAGGGAAGAAGTCGTTTTCTTTTTTATTTTTCTTAAAAGAGTTTTACTTAACATTCTTTAAATATTTTTCGGGGTAAGCAGCATGACCCACAATTGAATTTCCTCTATGAAAGCATGGCTTGTAAAAATAAATATAAAAAACATATTCGTCGACAGCCACGGTGATGTGACTTTTATGTAAATAAGTATTGTTTTGTCACACTTTTAGACCACCGACTCTTGACCAATGATAATCACCTATGCCCACACATGACATGATGCGCATTAAAGTAGATCGCGAACTATAGTCAAAACTAAACGGACGTTGGTAAAAATTCAAAATGTCTGAATGTTTTCTTGTCAACTATTAACCATTCTTTTTATTTAGGTAGGCTTTTAACAAATTTGCTTATGATAAAATAATAAAAACCGAGAGAAACTTCACGAGCGGATGGATAAACATGCACGGGACCCGTTCACTTTAATATGTTTGTATACAAAATAACCGCATTACCTTTTGTTTTCACCCCAAATAATCCCCAACTACACTGCCGCTGTCATTGCGTCATCAGGATTCAAGCGGAGCGAGCAGACGACATTCTTTAGCTCCCGGTGAGAAAATGCGATTTAATGAAACTAAATTCGGTGCAGGGAGATTAAATACCCTCGAAAGTTTTCTATCTTTCTTAGTGTATGCCGTTGCTATCGTTTTTGAAGACTACCTGCTCACAAGTAGCTGCAGCATATATGCAACAGGTAAGCCCAAAAAGTGAGAAATTATCTCAGGAATTTTTTTGAAATGTCACAAAATATCTTCTGCAGGAATGATTAGAAACAACGGCAAAAAAGTATATCCTACTTCACGTACATTTTACTTTGAAACAATTATCTGTTTGAGGTAAATAAATACATTGGTTTGGAGTTGGTACCGGTACTGTTTTAGAAATTTAAATGCAAAAACGATAAGAACAAAAATACTGACCAAGTTTTATACTGTTTTTTTTCCGTTCTAGGATGACATAATTTCCACGAGATGACGAAGAACTTGAGCTACAGACAACATAAATCTTTTGGGGCCAAAACTCGTCAGACTTTCCAAAACTGGTTTATACTTCGGCTGGAGTGTTTCAGCAGACTTCTGACCAAAATAGAGTGGAGGAATTCTTCTCAGTTTCATCAGTTTGAATTGTGCAATATCATTGTTGAAACTCTCTTGACATGCTTGAGGAAAGCTTTGCGTCCTGTATGAACAACTTGAAGAGGTCATCCCGGTAAGCTCCGTAAAACCATACACTTTGAGATAGAGAGAGAGAGAGAGAGAGAGAGAGAGAGAGAGAGAGAGAGAGAGAGAGAGAGAGAGCGAGTGGCAACATTTGTATCCCCCTAAAAAAACTAGTGGGCTCAACACATACCAATGAAAGTGCTTAATGTCATAAGACTAATTTGACAACTCCATAGCCCCAGAACCCAGTCAAAATGTAACGGAGGCATTTTGTAAGACAGTTTGACACTGTGAATTATCTTGACGCATGTCACATTACCAAGCTTGACTGATAATAACGGTTAAACCCTCACATTTCCCCCATTGAATTTGTAACGTTAATCCTTCTCAAATGGTTTGTAGAGAGCAATTTGCATAATAATGCCAACTATGCGGACATTTTCTTTTTGGTAATGTAGTCAGGTAGTCTGTATCGTGTCTGCTCTGATTTAATTAGGGGACACGTGCTTAGAATGGCTCCGCCCAGTTTTGTCCCACTTGCAAAAGTAGATTGTATGACTGTAAGCCGGTAGGAGGGGCCACAAGACGATTCTAAGTTTGCCAGAAGTTTGCATGCGCACGCACGCACCTGTGAACTATGATGATTGTACTTATTAAATTTTGATTGGCGAATCAACGCGTGCCTAACTTGAATAGTATTGGTATGTAGCCAGGTGCAAAGTGGAGGATAATTCTAAACAAGTCTAGAGTCATTGTTGAACCGCTCAGAGAATTTGTTCTCTCGTAGGTCGTCGAACTAAGAATTAGTCTTCGATTGATTGAATGCCAGTCTTGTAATGAGGATGATTGTAATTTTGGTTTTGTGGTTCAGTGAGAAGTTTACAAATTAATGTCTGTCTGGTGGATATTAAACAAATGGAACTTCTATATGAATGAGGCGTTGAATCGATTAAAACCTGTTGATACGTAATGTTGTAAACTTGTAATGTTGTAGTCGAGTCCAGAGCTCAATTTCATAAAGCTGCTTAGCAATTTAATACTGCTTAGCAACTTTCTATACTAAGCATAAAATGAGAGGGGCACCAGTCATAACAACGTAAACTTTATGGAATTTTGGCTGGTAACCAGTTCCAGCTAAGCAATATTTTTCTGTGCTTAGCAAGTTTTTGTGCTTACAGGTTTTATGAAATTGGGCCCAAATGTTGGTAAGATTCTTGAAACATTCTTTAGAAAATAGGAAAATATTTATTTTGAAGAACCCATTAACCATTGAAGATGTTGTACCTTCAAGATTTACCTTCGGCTTTTATGGAGATGTCACACACCAGTAATGCTGAATCACAGATAGAGATGACTCTGTGTTAACTGGTAACTGAACTATAAGTAAAACAGGGATCGGTGTTTTGCACACCAGAAATATTATGCCTTGCTGAGATGGAAGAATTTGAATATGTAGGCCGAAGCGACCACAAACAAATAAGTGAACAATGGATGGAACCGCTTTAAATGAGTCCTTCTATGGAAAGTCTGAACTTTGTTATGTGGATTTAGTGATTTATTTGTTGTTGTTATTTTTTATTGTATACTTTTTATTTATGCTATTTTATTTTATTTATTCATTTATATATTTACTTATTTATTTATTTATTTATTGGGGGGGGGGTCGGGGCAAAATGCTTACAAGTGCAACAAGGCACATTGAGATGCGAAATCAGTCTTAGAAAAACATGGATTGTGTGTGTATTTCACGAAAGGAAAATAAAGATAACCTATGTCATATAAATTCTGTAGAACTTTATTTTCTAAAAGAATAAATCTACTTGTGCAAACACTACCCCAAGTAATCGTTCATAACTTACATATCATTTTAAATCTAGGCCAAGTTATTTCACACAGCCCATAAGCGTAGATAATGATGCACTGTCAAGCACAAACTAGCGTAGACTGTTCATAAAACAAATTTAAACATCACATAGAATTTAGGCCTGTAAACTGTTTCTAACAAACCTTTAATTTAAATGTCTTTGAAAATTGGCACATTTATTATATATATTTTTTACCGTTGTTTTCATCTTCAATTGAACCAACTGTTGCTTTCCTAAGTCAAAGCAGAGAATGTTATAATTATTATTAAATATCAGTGTAAAAAAATTTGTAGCTAAGCATGACTGAATACAAAAGTTTAAACTCACAAAGTATCGTCTCACCAGAAGCTACATTACCGGTACAATGCATTTTTGAGTGTGGCCTAAATCCTCCCATATCCTCTTCTCCTATAATACACTATGCACACAGCGGTGAAATAACACATGCCACACCTTTCTGTCATTTTTGTATGTGATCAATCAGTGCCACAAATCACCACTGCAGAAACTGACCAAGATTGTGAACCTCATCTATTCCAACAGTGGCCCAAATTCCATTGCAATCGAACACAGCTGGTGGCTTCTCCAGTTTACCACTCTCATTGAAGCACTTTGGGCAATGGCTGGACTCTCTGCATAAACATGTGTGTGCCTCAAAATGCCACTGTATGGGTTGGTTATTTTGAGAAACACGCTCATTTTTCTTTGTTCAAACCAATAATTTATGATTACAAATTAATTAGTCTGGCTCTCGATAGTTTCTCCCTTGCAGCCTTTCAGCTTGTCTTATCAGCTTTAGGCATGCTAATTCATGAAAGGACATCAATTACTTTTTTCAGTTTTATTGCAGACTGGTACACTTCAAGTATGTAGCAAACTGGTTTCACACATAACCAAATTCATCTAAAGGCATGTTGTGGATACCAACACATAAAAACTATTCTTTTACCTTATAAGTAATATTATGTAAAATATATTAATTTTTGTATTTTGCACGAGCTCCTCATGTGAAAAAAGCAATATTGTTGAAACAATATTTTTTTGCAAACTAAAAAAATCCAGTGACAAAATTGTTTCTCTACAGGACAATTTGGCTTTCCATCCAAGTATGTGGAATCCCGACTGCTTAAAAGGCAAAAGATACTTAAGTAGGCTGAAGGCACCAGTCATTTTCAGACACCGGCTTCCTTTTAATTCTAAAAAAACAAAACATAGTGCACTAGACAACTACTATGGTTGCCTCGTGATAATTTTACTCATCTGTTTCAATTGATTCAATCATAACAAAACTCACACTTTAAAACCACAAAGAAAACATTTGAGGTAGTTAAACACAAATACAAACCCTGCATGTGACTGCCTCTTTTCTTGGCTATAATTGTTCTCAAAAGAAAATGTTGATGTAGTGCAAGTAAAACCTTCAGACATTCACCATTAGGATCTGGCATGATATTTGATTCTTGGAAAAAAGTAGAAACAGGCTACTTTATCAAATTTATAAAAAAAAATCCTCAAGGGCAAAACAAATGGAAATTAGACTAAAGTAGGAAGAATATCATGCCTGGTTAGAATGTATTTCCAAGTTGTTCAGCTCCAGTTTGTCCTGACTAGAAAATAACACAAATCATTGCTACAATGTAGACCACTTTTTCGCCACCATCTTTGAGCCCCAATTAATTCACTATGCAAACTTATAAGCTAGAATCACAGTAGTTTAATGCAAAGTTAAGCTGACATTTCGTGTGAAGTTGTGTTTATTCAGAGCATATCACTTTAACCACCATAGTAGACGACAACATACTCTGTAATGTGCAGTACTACAATTTAGAATAAAATAAACTAAAATTGCAAATTTGTGTGCAGTAGAACAAAGAGACAGTATATCAATCTAAGATTTCTTCTACATTTTAAGGGAAAAAGTATAGCACTTGAAACATTTTTGTGCTTAGTGTACTCTCCAAGTAAGTGCAAGCACTTTACCTTATTTTATTTTATTGCCTGGGCCTAACATAATCTTTGCTGACTATTTCAAACCCTTCAGAGGTACCCTTGAATGGGCGAACTGGTGCGAAGATGCTAGTTTTGTAGAAGCCATTGTGCACTAGTCGATATGAGCCAAGTTCAGCATCCAGGGGCACCAGCCATTGAACCGTTGCATGGGCGTAGTCAGATTCTTTCTGCCAGGAGATCCTTAGGAAATAAAATATTATTATTATTATTATTATTTATTCGGCCATTTTTCAAAGAACAGAAATAATACATTGTACTTGTAAACGGTAGTTTAGCTACAGGAAAAATAAACTGCTTAAAGAACTACAAGAATAAGCCTTACAGCAACTAAAGCATTGAATGAATGAAGAAGACTGACTGAAGGGTTGGATACTACAGGGTAATGAAAAGATGAGAGATGAGGATAGTTGGGTAACGACAGGAAATGGGGTGGGAGAGGGCAGGGCAGGGAAGGTACAAAGACAACCCAGTTCAAGCTGGCCAGGATTAACAAAAGTGTAATATATTTCACAATACATTTTTTAAACATTCACTTATATTGCTCTCATGGCAATATATGAGTGACAAGGCACTACCGTTTCTCAAGGAACTTCTCTCACTTTATACTCCAAGTCGCAATCTTCGATCTACAAACAAACTTCTTCTAACTGTCCCTAAAACAACATCCTAAGGTGATCACACCTTTTCAGTATCCGCTCCTTAACTCTGGAACTCTTTAAATATCCCAGCTCCAGAAACTCCGGACATTTTCAAAAGCATGCTTAAAACACATTCATTCACATTGTTTGAGACCGACTCTATATATTGTGTTCATCCACTTGTTGTTTGTTAGTATGCGAATCTCTCTTTAGTGTGCTCTTAATTCCTTCCCCTGTATACTTTGATAGTCCAAGTATCTTGTAATGTATGCCTTTCTTAAATTTTCTTTTTTCCAGCGCCTCGGAATATGTTTGGTCATAGATAGATGGCGCTTTGCAAATTTTGTATTATTATTATTATAAAACATCTCATAAGCAGGAAGATAAAGGAAGAGGAATGTAAACTTTGTTCACAACAAATATCAAGACTCAATAATGGGCAAATCTTGTTTTTTGGTGAAAAAGAAACTTGTTTTTCCTTCTCTTAAGGAAAGCATTTCATGACAACCACAAATCAACGGCTTGCGTGTTCTATTTACCACAATGTCACATGTTTTCTGGGATTGGAAAAGGTGGTCGAAATTACTTGATCTGTTAGTTTTTTACAAAATATCTTAAAGGTAACAGAGAAAATGAATTTGGAAACTTACTGAGTATCCCAGTCTGCATCAGTGGCAAAGTCAATCCAAGCATTTCCGTCCCATTTCTCCACAGATAGAAATGCAGTTCCAAGCTAACGATAAAGATAAAGTAAAATCAATCAATATATACTTAACAAAAAGAAACCAGGAGACTATGCACAGATTGGTCAGTCTGAAACCCATACAATACAATTGTTTTGGCTATAGAGTACTTGACCGGGTTGTGTGATAGCACACAATCATTGAAAGCATCGTCACAGAGTATAATCATGAGGTGAAATCTGGACTTTTCATTTCACGAGGCAAAGTCAAGTGAAATAAAATAGCAAGATTTCACAGAGAGAGTTAATTCTGTACCAATGCACGAACGAAATGGGTTTAATATTTGCTTTATAATGCATCACTCATACATATATCCTCGTCATTTGAAAATGTCTAATAATAAACTCCAAATAGACATGGAAACTTGTCCACCCCACACTCAAAAAACTCTAAACCCACTTCTAAATAACGTGGATGACTCTATGAAGACACCAACCTTGTCCCCTGTGACACAACCTTGCCTTGTTTGGACGAATGAGGGGATCGATCATTTTGGGAACGATGCTAAGTCTTAAGCATAAAAAAATCAATATACCCATCCTATATTTATTTCCATATACGATGGTTATGGTGGTTCAATGTCATGGTAAAATAAAGGATGACACGAGACTGACAAGGATCCATATGTGAGTAAATTTAATGTTAGTTATCACACAGGCACAGGTAGAATACAGAAAAATATAGCACTTCTGCACTCCATACCCAGCTAGGCATCTGAAACCCCAAATCCTCTTCTGTATTTGGAATTCTTAGAGGTTCTAAGAAAGCAGAAATAATTTGCATCCCACAGTTATTTAAATAGTAGAAAATATGTATCCCTTAGTAGATCACTAAGGTATTACAGACTGTGAACAACAAAATGCAATTTTTAAGTCACCAACATGAAAATTGAATGATGCAATCACCCATGGTAAAATAATTGTTCTTACCGATATTGTAGAACCACGATTAGGATTAGTAGACCAAAAGAATGCCTCGATCAATGAACCCTAATAAAAGAAAATATGTGTCACACTTTGAGAACATTTTCAATTCAAAGGAATTATTTGTAACACCCCGTGCCAAAAACAGGCTCCTTTTGGAATTAGCGAAAACAAATTTATTACAAATCAGTGTTCACCCTTAACAGTGGTCCGCCAGCCAAAGTCTAGTTAAAACATCCGAGGACAAGTCAAAAATCTCCCCAGGTGGTCCGGCTGGCTACTTCAGTGTTGGAAAGCATCCCTATTCAATATGAAATATGGACCAGTGAAAAAGCTGGTGGACCAGTTAAATGAAAAGCCAACTGGGGTGGATTTCACAAAGAGTTAAGACTAGTCTTATCTCAAGTTAGGACGAGTTACTCGTCCTAACTTAGGACTAGCCTTAAGTTTTTAATAACTCCTAGGACTAGTCCCAAGTTAGGACTATCTTTGTGAAATGGACCCCAGGTCCCTTTGGCTGGTCTCTGTTCAGGGGCAAACCCTGCACTTCATCCATAAGTCAGCAGACAAACATTACCTGTCGATATTTTGGGTCTGGTTTCTTGTTAATACTTCCAAAAGTTTTGCCGTCTGGAGCAACATCAGTTTCAAAATCAAGATTCAGAGGAAGATTTTTGATGGTTGGTTCTGGTCCAGACTCTACTTCTATACCCTGAAACAAAAACAAAACAAATTTAAAATGGTGGTTTGAAATATTTTTAGGAATTTGGTTTCCCATTTCTTTGAAAAAAAAAAAAAAAAAAAAACTCTCACAATATTGGGGTGTTACAACTACTTGATACTGTATATATCTACTTAATTATATTCGACATATATCTGAAGAAAATTCATGCTCACCCTTTTTTCAGTGAATTTCACAGATTTGAAATAGTTTCAGACACCAGTAAGAGAACTTAAGCAGCACCAGAGGGGGATGGGACTTTTTATTTCAAATATCAAGTAATAAACCACAAAGGAAACTGACTGGGTAAATTTTTAAACATAAACCTAAAAATGGTACTCGAGTAGCACCCGAGTATAAGTACCAAGTACCTGTATCATATAGTCTGCTAACATGGCGTACTGTTGTAGGTAGGCATCAAGAGTGTACTGGCCGTACAGTGTGGAAGCTCCCTCATACCTCTGTACCTGTTATGAGTTAACGAAAGATAATAATGCAAGAGAGACCATAAGGCTGACTTGTGAACAGCGGCTTAACTAAGGTAATTTTTTTAGGGGGGCACAAGGGGGGGGGCACCATTTTTTTCTAGTGGGGCACTGCTGGCAAATCAGTTATAGATTCCATTTGCATTTTTGTAAAACTGGGTCTTGATCTACGTAATGGCGGGTTCCAAATGGGGGGGGGACTGACATCAAGGGGGGGGGGCACGTGCAGTCAGCAGTCATACCTTGTATTCCTCAATTGTTGTCACGTAGTTGGTGTAGGTGTTAGACAGACCTGTCAGCATTGTAACAGCGTCACTACTCATACCGTTGTCCGTAACTTTCTATTGAGAAAGAAGATGTAAACTCTTAGCACAATTCCTGCATTTTTCGCTTTAAATGTGTCAAGCCACATACACTGAAACCCAACTGAGAAAACTCTCAGATTGATGTGTTTTTAACCCCTCAACTCCCTCCACAAGAAAAAAACACATTCATTCAACGTGAATGAGTCTTTGATCACACTTTGTTAAGACACATCGTTCATTTTCAAGAATTATCGATGACTGCAATGATGACACCCCCATTCATACCTTTGTCTCATGTTATTATTCAAACTTGGATACAACATTTGTATAACTTGGCTTAGTCTATCACCTTGTGTATTATTTATTAAAATTATTTGTTGAATGAAAGGAAATATAAAATAAACAAATATAAATAAACAGTTTGATTGTTATTTAACAGATCAGTGAACCATTAAATACATAATATTAAATTATATTACTTATAACTTTATAGAACTGTGACTACCTTCCACACTGAAATATTGTAAAACTTACTAAAATATATCAAGATATATATATCATCTAAAGGGATTACATGTTGCTTTGAGATACCTGTTTGATCATTTCCATCAACCGTCTTCCTGCCATTGTTCTGTGAAACATCAAAGAAAAACATTTACAACAACAACTCCACAAGTTGTATTTTAAGTTGTAAGACTGCAATTATTTTATCTTGCCAAATAACATACTTTCAACCATTACATTTTATAAACAGTATTAAAAACAAGCTATTCAGCCAACATTTCATTGAACAAGCTAAGATGAATGTGAAAAATACTTCGAAAATGTATATTTCCCCATGGCATCTTACTGGTTATGCCAGCTGCAACCTCATTCCCAAGATTCAGAATACAATGCGCAATAATACTCACGTAAACTCTCCGGGTACAGGGATGATAATAAACTGTCCAATTTGAAGAAGCTGGGTGGCTACAATGTCAGGAACCATGGGTGGGGGCGCATATGTGTTAACTAGAATCTCAAAAGCTGGGTTCAAATCCTTTTGTAGAAAGAAAGAAATTAGGAAATAAAATAGAAAACATCACACCAAGCATAAATCTCACTGGACTAGAGTGTCCTCTCAAGGAGGTCAGAAGATGGAAAAAGCACAAAAGTGTCTCAGCACAACAAAATTATGCTTACCAGAATAAGGTTACCAGCCAATTACCATGTCATATGCACCATCTTTGACTGGTATCCTGCTAAATTTTGCTTAGCAGAAAATTATTAAGCAAAATTTTCTGCTTAAGCAGCTCTATGAAATTGGGCTTGTCGACCACACGTACAAAGCCGTATTTTGTCAATGTTTCATTATTGTTAATACAGCAGCGGCAGTATTACATCAAGACATAAGGTCTATAATTTGTATCTCATTGGTCTAGTGGTAAGACATCTGATCTAGAATGGCAAAGATCATGGGTTCGAATCCCACCCGAGTGTTATGCCTATGGATTTTTGTCACAGGACTCGGGAAAGTACTGAGTATACAGTGCTTTACACAAAGTAATATTCTTTATCCTCGATGCAAATTTAATATCTATTAAATATACTAAGTAGATAATTTTGAAATCTTACTGCTACGTACTTCTTCCTTTTATTATCCCTGAGTTTCAATCTATCACAAACAAACATATTTTCCGACCTGACCTAGCTTCACACTTACTGTTGTGTTGATGTAATCACCAGCAGGAAGTAGAACTGGTTTGGGTTCTTGACACCGTTGGGTCTCTTCATAGTCATTGAAGAGTGATCTTATAATTGCGTTCCAGAATGCAGTGCCTTCTGTCATTCCTAAAAAGCCAAGTCAAATAAAGTATACACAAGGTCAATTACATTTTAGAAACTATAGTTTGCATCAGAGGGTCTCTGTCTGCATCTTAAAAAAAGATTTTTTCCCCAGAAGAATGTGTGCATTTTCTACTTGAAGAGAAACCACTTCCCACTAGCAGAATAATATATTCAATGGGAGGCTTATAAATGCTAGGTGGCAGCAGACTTTCCACGTAAATTTCCATTGTTTACATCATTCTGAGCATGCTCACATTTCCAAGACCAATGGATTTACCTGGTAAGTCTGCTGCCACCTGGAGTCCCAAAAATTCTCCCGTTAATATTTTAAGCCCACTTTTTTGTGTTGAAACTGCATGAGTAACAGCAGACCTTTACATCTGCAAGTTGTAATCTTTACAGTTTTCTTTCTCTTACTGCGATAATTGATGCAAGCATTTTATGATTCTCTGAGTTGGTGAAGGACACCTAGAGGCAGATTTTTATTGTTTTCATTTTGTTCATTTTTGTCTTGGAGAAAAAAATTGTTTGTCCATCGCCTGCAAAAGTTGAATGTTATAATGTAAATCATTCAACATGAACAGGTCACAGAAAATTTCACAGCCAATTTGCATAAAAAAGTGGTGATTTGTGTGATGCCCAAATTCACACTTTTTTATTTGACTTTGGTTGCATGCATACCACATCAAAATGTGAAATCAAAATGTTACCAACTGCAGAATGTAACTTCACCAACATACATGAATATACATGAACTGATGACAATGGGGATGTCTGATTGGCTGTAGTGAATGAGCAATGACTGACAAGTAGCTGCGTCATGACTGATGAGGTGTCTTATTGGCTGAACAAATGAGCAATGACTGAATTGTCATATGAAGCGATCAATGATGTGGCTTGTAATCATATGTGAAGATGACACAGTTCCTGAAAGAAAATAAACAAAATCACAGTTACAACGTTGGCAATTAGTGCGTTTGGAAATTTGTTTCTGGTAAGCGGCAAAATTTGTTTGTGATTAGCTTTTTTTTTTTGCTTAGCAAATTTTGTTTTGCTTGGCAAATTTGCAAGCTCATAAGCTCTATTGCTCCAGGGTCAACAAGTAGATTTTACCTTGAGTGAATCCAGCAATACCGGGACCATCTGTTGTACCAGCAGCAAAGGAATAACCCAGGGCAGGTGTGCAGGTTGTAAACTGGGCGAACAAAACACGGTAAAGATTTGTTTATAAATGTGTGCACAAGCATTAGGTCATTTCCAGACACGACCTTTTCTTTTACCTCTCTGGTTGAATGGTAATTAAAGTTAGTAAAATCTTGTGGCCGCTATGGTCTCCAAAGGGGATTGCTAACTTACATTTACCTGTAAATGAAGTATCAGTTGGGTGACTCAGTTCAAGATATGGGCCCAATTTCATGGCTCTGCTTACACCATTCTCCGCTTACTGTGCAAGCGCCGAATTTCTGCACTAACGAAGAATGCCTAGTCACATGGAGTACGCACGCGCACAAGCAAAAATTCTCTGCTAACCCATGAAATACGCTTGACATAAGCAAAGAATTCCCTGCTTCCGTAAACACTAATTCTTTGCTTACGGTAAGCAGAGCCATGATATTGGGGCATGGTGTCCATAAAGACAACGTAATGCTCCACTGACAAACACCATGGCCCATTTCATACAGCTGCTTAAACACTTTTAACACTAATAGCCAAGCACAACAAAATATTATGCTTTTAGGATACTAGTAATATCGAATCTACTTACTGTGTCATTGCCTTTTGTGACGTTAACATTAGACATGTCGACATACTGATGGATAGAGGACACTGGACCATTGAGCTCTGTTCCTGCAGCATTGTACAGTTCCTAAAGATTCAAAGATAGCAAAAACATTTCTCTGACTGATGTTAAAAAACAATAACAACAACACAAGCACCTCAGGTGGGATTCCAACCTCAAACTGTCCACATTCTAGAAGATGCCTCAACGGCTACACTACCAAGCTTGAAAACTCTGCCGTGGCATAACCAGAAATGTTTCATTTGGGGGGGGGGGTGGCAAGTGGGAGCAAAGACTAAATTGGAGGGATATTTAATAATTTCAAACCATTCACTTGTGCATGATCTCATTGGAGTGAAGGCAAGGTTCTGAGTGGAGGGGGCCTCTCTCCACCCCACCCCAGTTGGCATTGATACAGTGATATTAAACAAGTGATGTAGAATATCATCATTTTGTTGTTTCAACACAATTCACCAGTCATTTCATCACAGTCCAGTGATCATAAAGATTGAAATATCTTGTGATTTTAGAAAATTCAGAACTTTTCACATTGTTATCCTACCTTTGCTTTGGAGTAAAGTCTTTTTCCAATCATTTTTGTGTTCTCAAACATGTCTGTGCCAGGTCCTTGACCTAAACAATTGGCTGCCTGTAAAAAAATAATAATAACAAAAACGCAATGGCAACACAAGTTACACCAAAAGTAATTCCTTTGCAGTTTGATTCATAATAACCTTAACTCTCTTGAGTCACTGGAATCCTTCATCACTCAAATCCAACACAATATGATATCAGTAAATGGCTCGAACGTTACACTGGTATGCAGGCCTGAGGCCAGTGATTTTAGCATGGGGCCAGTAAACTCATAACTGAACAAATCTTGCAGTCTTGTGCTTTTGTTTTTACATTTGACTTTCAGTCTGAAAATCTCTTTCAGTTTTGTCAGGTATTGAAGAATTCTTACCCATGATACAAATAAGATAAATCTTCTCCTAGTGCTTCTTCAAAATTAAAACAGTTCAAATGTTAAACTGTATGGGCATTTGTTTTTCTCTAATTTCATTTCTGGTCTTGTAAAATAAATTCTGGTCCAGTAAACTTTGCAGTCTCGTGGATTTTCACCCCAAATTCGAGCTCTGATATGGTAAATAAACATCCAAATTGTTTGACTCTGATCATGGTGGTATGTTGGATGTTGTAAGCATAATTCATTTTATTGAGTAAACGGCCAAATGCTTTATACTCATCACATTACTCCCTTGTAGTTTGTGCCGGGGTTAACTCTTATGAGACTACTTTTTCAGTCTAGTTTTTTTCTCTAAATAGATTTACACTGTTGTGTGTTGTGCACGTTCGGAATTCAAATGAAAATGTTATCGTCATTGTCACAGCTTTGAAACGGGGGAAACAAATTTTAAAATACAGAAAGACAGAGAAAACCCACCTGTCCATTACATGTGCTGGTCTCTTCATCACAAAGCTCTCCAGTGTCTACACAGACAGTTCCGTTGACATGAGGGGTTGTATCACCATGATTGCTTGTCGGAAAGGCAGCAACAAATGAACCCTAGACAAAAATGTTGTATACTTAATGAATATCTCTCCGCGCTAATTGCTAAAAGTAGAAGCTAAGTACTCGGATCTCAGACAAACGCGTCAAATTTCAATAGATTACGGGGGCGCACACTCGTGCAGTTTAGCGCAACGATGATGCGGTGATCGCTTAAGTGGTGGAATGCAGAATGTCTTGAGCTTTACTGTAGTTGTTGCTTTGATGCTTGCTTGGTCTCTGACATGTCTTGCTTGATACATAAAAGCATGAGGGTTATTTCTACCTTTATGATATAAGGTATAACCATGGAGGTACAATGTATGTGTACTTATTTAGGCCACTGTTTCAAGGGTACAACCATTGCATTGGGTGGTCTCTATGCATTATTCATTTGTAAAGTTGGTCATTATTGAAATGTCGACGAGGCAGTGTCTAGACATGGGTAGCTCTATCAGTTTGTAGTGTAAGGATACTACGGAATGTTGTCTGACAGCTGGGTATTTTGAGCAAAAGTGCCTTCATTAGTGATTATAATTTCACTTAAAACTTTGAAATCACTTATTTGATTTGTCATATGTCAGTAAACCTTTTGAAGAATTTCATGTGTAAAGACCGGTGAGAAATCATGATGGAGTTTTTTTGCTGGAGGATGTTATCAATCAATTCTGAATTTCCCTGGAAAAATCTAAGTGTCTTGCAATCATACCTTGGAACAAATCAGTAGTTAACATATTTTGTAACAAAGAAACTGCATACTAAACTTGCTGTAAGGGCTTAAGAGTCAATACCTTTACTGTAGCAGAAAGTGAATTTTGGTTTACCTTGCCCATCATTGATCCTGGGTTCATTTCTTTCTCAAAGAGGTAGGAGGCATAGCCCTTGTTGTCACTGCTGATGAGCTTATTGGTATTCTCCATGCTGACTGGATGTACTGCAAACCAACTACAAACGAAGACAGTAAACAGTTGGAAAGTAAATGAAAAATTCCAGAAACTTGCTTGAGTTACAATAAGAAAGGCAGTTTTCTATTGTGGCTAATGAAATGGCCTTTTCTCAATGAAGCAACGGTAAATCAAAAACATGTACACTATGTTATCTATTCAAGTAATTCAAATTTGGTAAAATCATCCTGTGTCTTTACATTAACGAAAGGAAACGACATCCATGCAGTTGGAATCACTTGGAGTCACTACCTACAATTGTCAATATGTTGTTTTTAACAACAAAAAAGACTTTGGATGGCTTGAATTGGGGGGAAATAGAATTCATTTTACAAGATCGGAATCAAAATGAGTTGAATAAACACTAAGAGAAGTTCTATCTCATTTGTCTTTTATAGACACACATATACTTTTGATGCTAAACAGAATTGAAAGATACCTATTACTCATAGCCAACATTTTTCACAAAGTGAAGTATTATTATTCAACTGAAAAACACAAACCGCCGGGTTCATCTGGCCATGAGTTTACTGGCCCGACGATAAATCACCGGCCTCTGGCCTGCGATCCAGTGTCAATTTTGAGCCCTGCTTCGATTTTAAAGACTACATTATTCATCAAAAAGAACCCTTACCAAATGACTCCTAATCCCACTCCGTTCGTGTCTTCGAATTTCAATATCGTCATCTCTTTGTCTACATTGTCACTGTACCTGGATTCAATAAGAATGAAGTAACAGCTGGTTAACAAAAATACACTCATCTCTTAAGCGGATACAATGAATCATTTGCTAGGAGAGGGGGAGGTTGTTGGGAGAACATTTATCAAGTACTTCATCTTACTAGTATTTAATGGGCCATTGATGGGAGAGGTCAGGGGCGAGGTCAGCACTTTACTTCTGCTGTACAGTTTAGCACGTTTCTCTTGGGCATTGTTCAACTTATCAGTAGAGTCATAGATTGGTAACTACTCCAAAAATTAATGGTGATAAACACTGCAGCTATTGATAGAATAGACTATTTTGAGAAAGGTCTCTTCGAAGTAATATGGTTTGGATAAATTTTCACCCCAAAATATTTGAATGTGCAAAATGATTCATGCATGAATTGTTTCTCAGATTTCTGAGGTTTGGTGTCAATTCGTGAATGCTGCGACGAAAGATGTGGTTGGTACCCGCTGTCACCTCGCTAAACATAGATGAATGAATTTGATGTTCTTGTGAAAATACTCTGACAGTTTTTGCTGTATTCTCAGCAAGTGGACACTGTATTCAGCTGAACTTTTTCATGTGACTTTTATCGTCTCTTTCTTTCGAATTTGCTTACAAATCAGCAGTACATTGACATAAACCAATCTATGACCCTACCTTTTATTACAGAGTATTTACCTTTCCCGTTCCTCCTTTGGGTTATTCAGATAGGCTGTTGGACTTCTGTTGACACTTACACCTGTTAGTTCACCCTTATTGTAAGAGATGTTTCCATCTTGTAGATTACTGTGGGCATTTTTTATACTCTATGAAAAAGGAGAGAGTCGCATAACAATAAATAAAATACACACCAGCTATATCCCAAATCTGCTGGAAAGAAACAAATATTAGCCTTTTGACGGTCAAGTTGGAATTTGTTGTTACCAAGCTCAATTTAGTTTGATGACTTTGTTTTGACTTATTTTGAAACCTTTCCGTTGTAGAGTTTTTTATAATGTTGTATTATGGAAAAATGGTGACTGATCTCAGTTTTGAAAAAAAAGTCATCATTTGTGTTTATACCATTTTTACCACATTAATTTTTCAAAGCGAGTGATTCACAGTCCGGTGCACCCTCTACAGTTTACCCGGGAAAGGCAATTTTTCCCAGTGGTCAACTATTCACACTCGCATGGGCAGTTTTTGACCTTGAAATGGCCGACATAAACGTGAAAATCATTCACTCCAGCTTCAAACAAAAAAACTACAGGCCTGAAATTGCGTGCCAGGTCATGGAGGCCACAGCCCCTGCTGCCCCTTCTTGGCCTAGGTGCCCCTTCAGAAAGTTTGCCATAGATTTTACAATGATAGGAAGTGCCCTTCGCAAAATGAAAATGGCCTTGCCCTCTCAAAGATAAAACTTGGGGGTCTGATACTGGCCATCATGCCTCAAGCTTCATGTAATGAAACCCTCAAATAGCAGTGAAAATTGATGTTTAAAAAAGATATTTTGTACGAACCTGAAAAATGCCCTCGACGATAGCATCAAAACTGGCCCTCTTAAAACCCCCAGCAGTTATGGTATAAAGACTGTACTGAATGTAGCCCCCAGGTCCTGAATGGGTGTGTGTTCCGCTAATTGCGACATTCTTATCATTGTACAGCCCACCATACTCCGCTTGAAGCTTCTTCACTACCTTTCATAATCATTAAAATATAAAAAACATACATAAAGGTTATGTTAGGTTTAAAGGTAGGGTAATAGATTGGTTTTTGTCAACGTAACGCTGATTTATTGCCAACATTTTGAAGAAAGATACAAAAGTCACATGTGAAAGTTTCAGCTGAGTGTCTACTTGAAGTTGAGAAAACAGCAAAAAAAACTATCACAGTATTTTCACACGAATGGTGAAACCGTACAGTGAGGTGATCACAGCTGGAACTGCATCTCTGGCTGCATCATTTGCGAATGGACACCAACCCTCAGAAATCTGATCTCAGATTCAAATGTTTTGGGGTGAAAAATTATCCAAACCATATTTCTTCAAAGGGAATCCTTTCTCAAAATAGTTTACACAATCGACAGCTGAAGTGCTTCTCACCAATTAAGTTTTTATGGTCATTAATTTTTGAATATTTACCAATCTATGACACTACCTTTAATTAGTAATGGAACAATTTCAAACAACTAAAGTGAAGTTACAGAAAAAGTTATGAAGATGGGATAATGGCCTACACCTCACAGGTGCATTTTTCTCTGACCAGAAATCACTATCAATTTATTTTGTTCCTATAATATTATCATTTAATTTGTAATCAATACATTTATTTACTTAAAGGGCATCATGGTTACCTTATCAAGCCAACCGCAAACAAAAATAAATAAATAAACAGGCAAGACTTTGGCAGGTGTTTTGTTCACATTGATAAATAGTAGGCCCCTAATAAAATGCAGTTCTTTTACAGCGCTTTATCAAAGCACTCATCATCACTAATAGAAAAAGAAAAAAAGAAAAAAAAGTTTTAAATAAAGTAAAGGCAAAAGAAGATGTCCAGTAGAGGTCAATCAATAACTGATGGCCATCATTAACTCTGCATCAGATATAAAACACCGAGGCCATGACCTCAGTTGATAACCTGGTCTGATTGGCTTAATGCCCCTTAAATGTTGGATTTGAAACTTTGCATGGTGGAAGTATTACCGCAAACCTCTCTTAGCCCTTAAATGTTCTTTCAGAAAATTTCATGTTCTTTCTAAAGGTTCTCTTCTTCAAGGCACGACAGGGAAAAACCTCCTGCCCCGATAACTTTTACTTAAAGTTAAGCAATTATAATTATCAAACTTCATTTACTTCGCTTTTGATGACGGTAGACGCCATTCCAAAGTCAGCACTGACAAGTACGTTGCAAACTGTTGTGTCGTTCAGGTTGCATGTAATGAAAGCTCGGCTAAACAGTCTCAGGTGAATGCCCAAAGTGTTCTGGCTGAAGCTTGCGTATCCCATCTGAAAAATAACCAAGCTGAAATGAGCTTTAAGACAAAAAAAGTAAACACACAAGTGTCTTTTTGTGAAATGTGAAGGTTTATTTGGGGGAAAAAATAGAATAGAACTGCTTAGTTTTGAATACAAAATAAGTGTGATACCGTATTTTTATATGTAGGTACAACAAGTCCTAAAACACCATGATAAACTGACTCTAGAGGTAAAATTTTAAATAATATTTATAATTGACTAGAAAATGGTGCATAAAATTGACTAGAGCGGGACTTGAACCTGCGACCTTCGGATTGACATGCCTGTGCTTTACCAACTGAGCTATCTACTTGTAGCCCTACCGGTCTCCTTTTTTTGTGAATATCTTTCTGGTGCCAGTCAGAAGCCATTCAACCTGTTACTGCCGTAGGGATTTAACAAAAGGGATTTAACAAAATGAATCCGGTTGGCTTGACAGGCCAAGAATGTCCTCAGTTTGATCTTGAGTACAAAACCAATGGGATGTCGCTATCGAAGAAAAGTTATTGATTTACTAGGTCTCCAAACACATGGTAGGACGTGGTCGGTGTGGATGGGAGGGAAGGAGGGGGGGGGGTGAGCAATGATGAACTTTTGGGGGAAAATGATTCCACTTGACTGCGTTTGTTACACCAGTATACTGGTGTTATGTGTGTTTTAGGTTGTCATTTAGCCTTCGCGAAAGACTCTTCTGGGTGAAAACGTCAGGCAATTAACTAAAAAAAAATAATAATAATGTTTTATCATTTCCAATTACACGCTATACACTCCATAACCCTTTTAAAAATGTAAGCCATTCCCTTTAAACTGTCCTTGGTTACAGACCAAGAACAGACCAGCAAGTGCAAACATCATTTCATATGTGCACACTATTCCTACAATTATAGGGAACTCACTGATCTAATATTTGCTGCTTGACAAGTTAATAATTTGTAGCATTTACGACGGGGCCTGCCATAAATCTATTTACAGGGACCAAGTGTTTTGATTATCGTTGAAAGAAACTGTATTGGAATTTTGACAACATCATTAAAGGCAAAGTATACCTTTGGTTTTTGGAACCGTTCGATCATTTTAATTCTACATAAATATAGATATTAATACAACAAAACTTATCTGTGAACATTTCATTTCAAAAGGTGGTAAAGTTATTTGAGATATCGCAAAAAAACTGGAGCAGTTATGTCCACGCAGGTGACAATAACTCAGAATTGTAATACACATCTGAGAAACGTTTCGGCATGAAACACTTCTCAGATTCAAATGTTTTTGGATCCCTTTCTCTAGAAACACATTTCTTTAAGGGGCATTGTTTCTCAAAATGTTGTACAAATTATCAACAGCTGCAGTGCTTTTTACCAAGTAAGTTTTTGTGGTCATTAACTTTTGGAGTAATTACCAAAGGTACACCCCCCTTTAATTTATAAACTGAAAATTCTTTCTTTATCAATTTTCCACTGGTAAAGGGCACTTTCCTACTAAAAAGCCCAGGCCTCGAAATAACCCACGGCACCCACAGCAATTGCTGTGGTGCCCTGTGCTTTTGCTGTGGTGCCCTTTGCATAGATCCAATACAAATTTACATTTTCCTCATAGAGTGCCCCTTACCAGAGGAAAATTGCAGCACCCCTTCAAGAGTGAAGTTCAAGGCCTGAACGACTAATATCTAAAGATACTTTAAATCTAAAAAGGCCCCACAGCAAGAGGCATCCGTGACATTAGCTTTTGGCACAGTTGGTGAATTCCAGAACACAGTTTTATAAACTAAGAGCTGCTCAAGTAGAAAATATTGCTTAAATATTTTCTGCTAAGCAAAAGTAAGCATGATACTAGTCACATTTGCTGGTATTTGCGACTTGGTTCTTAAAAGTTTTACTTGGCTAGTCAATGTGCTTAAGCAGCTCTATAAAACTGGTCCATATATCTGTATTCAAAAAGACAAAATATGCGTGTATTTGTCTTCCAGTTTGTTGTAAAGGTGTGTACAAGCAGGGCTCGAATTTGACAATGGACCGCCGGCCCGAGGCCAGTGATTTTAGCCTTGGGCCAGTGAACTCATGACCTGACAAGTCTGGCAGTCTTGTGTTTTTCAATTGAATAGTAGCCACTGTGTAATGTCTTTAACAGAAAGAAATGATATTCAAATGTTGACCTTAAGTCTGATATTTATACATATTCCCGTTGAGAATCAAAATGTACTGACTCATAAGACAAATGAGATAAATCTTTTCTAAGTGCTAAGTTTAAAAAAAAATAAATTACAATTTAACCGTATAGAAATCTCTTTCTCTTGATGGTTCCGGTCTTGTGAATTAAACTTTGGTCCAGTAAAATTGTTTAGGTCTTGTGGAAAAATACCCCAAAGCCGAGCCCTGGACAAGGATGGGGTGTATTCAACACTATCTGATATTTTGTCATTTCTTAGAATCTGAAGTGTGCATTTCAAATATCAAGTTCTTGGGTTAATCTGTTACAAGCACTCACCGCCAAATGGCACAGGTCTCCTTTATTGAATCAACAAAACGAGCCCAATATATCAATAAAAGTTCGTCACTGTGTCTCTCATTCAGGGAATGTTTGTGTTGCAAAGTCTGTTGATGAATGTCCTTCCCTAGCAACATGGTGTGATGTGAGAAAACATACGTCATTGCGCATTTTCAATGTGTTTTTCTGTAGAATGATTGGTTCACACTTGAAGTCTCAGGAGTAGGAACCCTGCTGAGAATTCAAGACTACTTTTCAGTTGAGTTTATTTTACAACGCATTTCAAATTAAGTGTTTTATTATGCAGATCGTTTAATTTAAAGATTATGCCAATCTGATTTGTAATGTCACTGCCTCAAATTATCTAATTCAATCAGTAGTTACTCTATTTACAAACAGTCTCAGGGGTAGTGCTTGGATTTCATGTGTAAGTTTCGGCTTTAAATAGACTGATTCATGCCCTTTTCAAACGTAATTAAGTGCAGGGTAAAGATCATAAGGAAAAGTATAATACACTTGTGAGTACAATTACACGCAGTTCAGACAGGCGCTCTAGAGTCGCGCCAAACCAAATTATTGAATTAAGTACATGAAAAGTCTGACATAGGAGCGACTGGACGTGCTGGAAGTCGAAAGACCGACTATTGCAGTCGTTCAGAACAACTCTGGTGCATCTTGGTTTCAGAATTCGATCTTGTGATGAGCCGAACCTACTGTAAATGTTATGTTAAGTTCGCCTGTCTGAAACAAACATTTATTTGGGTCGACCTAGAGTTGCTCCTAATCTATTTGGTTCGGTGCGACTCTGGAGCGCCTGTCTGAACCGGGTGTTGATTATAAAATGTACAAAAACTCTTTTGGGAAAGTGTTGGCTCCAGTTCCTCTGGGAGTCAACACTTCTCCAAAAAGAGTTTTATACATGGTTGTACAGGCTGCAAGTTTACTACTGGAGTCTTAACTAGTTTATTAAATAGTTTTTGATCTCTTTTGGGGTGGGGGGGGGCAAGGGATCTGAGGTAGGAGCAAAGTGTTCGCCAGAGGGGTGTTTGAGTGTCTTTTGGACACCCTGTTTTTATCTGTCCTTTACATGTAAATGTTTTGTAAGTGAACAATTTGGACACCCAGGTTTTAAAATTCCAGCAAGTTTGGACGCCTTTTACCAAATCCCTGCAGTAAACCCTTGGATTGGAGGTGCTCTACATGTAAGTAGGCCACCAAATACTGTGCATCTAAATTTAGCATTCTACTCCAATTGTTTGAGTTTAAGATTATGCCGATCTGATTCGTAATACCACTTCATCAGTTGATTTAATTTCAGTCCCTGTTCCCTCAGTTTACAAAACTATACACTGATTTCACAGTTTGTATTCACTACAGTCAGAAATATTTGCGTTAGCTTTATTATTTTGCACTGCACAATCTCTGTATGTCTGACGTTTTATTTTACGGCTTGTGCAATATTTAACAAAGACTTCTCCATGCACTTTTAGTGCCTTAAATGAGTTGGTTAGCGCATAGATCATGATGATTAAATCAGAAAACAAACAGATTAGGTTTTTTATATATCAAGAGATTAGAAACCCTGGGACCATGGTGTCATTTATAATAGTAGTGTCTGAAGTGTTGTTCATTTTACTTCATGTAAAGTTAAACTAAACACATTCCTCAAAGTCAAAAACACATAAAAATGACTGAATTTACAGTAGTTGATCCACAAGTGGTTAAAAGTTGTTTCTGACAACAAGTTGCAAACATAAAGGAAATCAACTTTCAGAATAACTCAGTCTTTAATTTTATTAAATTAGACCTACTCAAAACAGTTTTCACTGCATGTTGCTGTATTTTTCTTTTTCAATGGAAATTTTAATCATCATGTTATTGTTATATTTATGGCAGTATCTGGATCATATACAAATTTATCCAAGGTATTATTACATGTAATACCATAGAACAAGGACAGAGACTTGCTCTATGGTAATTGATATGCACCGACATAGGGCAGGGGTCAATGAACTTTTTAGAGGGGCAGAAAACAAATCCCTGCCCACATTGTTTAGGGGGTCAATACAATGCATACTATTATTATAATTAATTTGTGATTTTTTTTTAAAATACATGAATAAAATTAAACACCAATTAACTAATTAATCTACATGACAAATAAAGGGTTGTTTTTAATTCTGTAAATTTAAAACGAAATGTGGCTAATATTTAATTCACTGAATTTACAATTTACCAATTTCAAACTTAAATTAATTTACTTCAAAAAAAGTTTATCTTCGTGGGGGGATACTTAACTTGACAAAGGCAAGCATCTACAAAATAACACAATTATAAGCAGAAATTTACATAAGTATACGGTCACGGACCAAAGTTGTTGAACAAAAAACCCAGCCACACCACCACGGTTCTAAAAAAATAATCACAAATTCGAAACGATGTCAAATGATGTCAAAAGTTTTCTTACCATATTCACATCGAATGCAGGACCAGTAATGTCTGAGATACCAACCCCAACTTTGTAGCTGGGTTCTGCCGCAAATACCACTGCTAAAAGCAGAGAAAATGTTACAGAAACCCTCATTTTACTGGTGTACATGATGACAAATTGCTGTAGCTGCACTGATTTCTTTTGATTCGGAACAAGCTTTCATTGAGCTAGTTTGTGCACGCACAAAACAACTGCCACTGCACACCCCCGACAACAACACATGTATGTAGAAGTTTGTTCACCCAACCGGTTGAGATCTGTTTGGTCTGTTGGTGGCGCTCTGCTGCGATCACGTCTCGCGACCATCGGGTCAAACAGGTCTCATATTAGTTCGGGCTCTGGAACGAGAGCAAAGTCAAGTCGTTGTTTTCCGTCCTGCCATCGTATTATCGTATTATCGGTTAACTCGAAACAATAATCTTTGTTTTCACACTTGTCGTGTTGGGGTTTTTTTTCTTCCTATGAAACCATGGTAATCTGGTTTGTTTTAACCCTTTAAAAAAAATTGCAATGATAATTATTTTGTTCATGAATGATTTTGTTACATCACAGCATGTGAACATGCTGGTTTAGAAAATGTTCGACAAAAAATAACAACCCCAAAAGTCCAAACAGACATAATGCAATTACGGAGATAACCTCTTCATCGATTAGAAAGAACGTGATGAAGTATACAAATTGGCAAAAATGTCGTCGCAGTTTAAAGTGAAAGTAAACTATTCTGCGTCAATTCTTTGTTTGTAACCTTTATAATGAATCGGATATTTCTTAACATAGTGAACAAACTTTTTGTACAAAAATATGTTACAAACCAATGCCAGAATAACGTGTCTAAACGTGACGCCGCAAGGTTATAACTTGAGGGCTCCGAACGTTTTGAAAACATTGAGAAAGCTTCCTCGAAATATTTTTGTGCGCATTAAAGGGACGTCGCTTAAAGAAAAGGTATAACTATTTATCACTTTCTAGCCTTTGTAATAACTGTTGGCCTTTGAGATAAAATTGCCCCCCCCCCACCCTCAGCTCCTCGTGATGGAATTGCCTTTGGGATAAGGGTGGTCACAATCCTGTACGAAAGTTCAAACGGCATTGACTCGCCATTAAGTGGCCCCTAGGCTTGTATAAAACAACATACACGTCACAAACACAAAAACCTTTAGGAATGATTCTTTGGATTTTTGTTATAGCCTTTTTCATTTGTATTCATCACGTAGCATGGCGTATGCAACCTAATCAAAACCAACTGTGCCGTTGGTATTCAGAGCAGTCATCTCAAGCTGCCAATAATCGGATATAATATCGTACTATAGGATCAAATCTGCCGAACAGCCGAGGGTACTGAGAGCCCAACGGTCCACCGTGGCCATCGAGGGTGTTGCGGACGGTGTCCCCTCGTGTCCGCCGAGTCTTTGTCCCAGTGATTGTACACCAATGATTTTTGTCCTGGACCGCGAACTTTCTCACGGCCGGGGCTGTCGAATTATTCCTCCGTGTTTCTTCTTTGCTCCGCTGCACGGCTCAATTGCAATCTTAAGATCAAAAACCCGGCCACGTGTCTAGCTGCGAGCCAAAATTTGTTTGTATATTATTGAGATTTTGTAAGGAGGTTTGGAACCAGCATGATGTATAGATCGCTACACTTTTGGTACCGGGACAGTCCTTGTCGGGGGGGGGGGGGGGGGAGGTCCAGTCAGCATGACTGTTTACCACATGAAGGTTCATCTGGGTACAGGTCAGTCAATTCCCTTGAAAATCAAGATGGTCGCGAGTGGTTATTTTTAGCTCTGAAAGCTACATCAGATCGAAATAACTCAGCATCAAGCAATCATTGTTGTGGCTTTTCTCCCCCTAAAAAACCCAAAACAACAACATCAACAAGAAACAACAACAACAACAACACCAGACAAACAAACAAACAAACGAACAAACAAACAAACAAACAGTACAATCAGCAATAAAGACTTACAGTGCAATGATCCGACTATAAATGAGTTGGGTGTATGTGTGGTTGGAATGTCCAGGAGTGGGAGGGGATTGGGGTAGTGGGTAGGGGGTAGGGGATCAACTAATAACGTAAAGACGCAGATCAACTGGTGGTACTTGGTGGAGCTACATACACAGACCACTCACACCGCCACAGTTCAGCTTTATAGTTACCAGACTTCAAATAATAAAGTCTCCTGGAAATTGTTCATGGTTGGTTGGCAACCTCAATGATAGTCAGCTTTTCTGACAGGATTAATTTCTCTCCCTGAATCACAGAACAATTAATTTTGACTGATTGCAATCCTCGTTTGTTCCTAATAATTATATCCGCTAAACCCTAATTGGCCCTCGTGTTCGTTAGACAGATACAACCGTGCAGTAGTGGAGTCGGTCCACGGTGATGGCTTTTTTTTTCAATATTGGAAGAATGATGCTATTACAAGCGCGATAGAAGGCGAGAAATGCACACTTTCTCTCGGTTACGTTTAGACGTGGCAGCAGGCAAACCTCGACTGAGTCGCTCGGGGCGATGACCGCCTCGTCGCTTGCTTACCATACCGTGACATTGACCAGTAGGGCCCGTATACACTAGGCCTCGTCGTTACCCGTTTTGTCCGACGGGAACCGCAAAAAAATAAACGATTCCATATAATTTGCCCGATATTGCGTTTCATTTCTCCTTTGCTGGTCATTCTACTGGCAAATTGATTCCATTACGCTGCAATTTGCATTTTGAAATGAGAATTAAACCAGAAGCTGAGTAGGCTATTAGTTTGTGATCTACACCACTTCTTTTATGCCCGCCATGTGTATTTTGGCAGTACATCGGTCATTCTGGTTTAACTTCAACTGGATGTCCTTGCGTTCTTTTTTATATCCAGGGCTCGTTTTCACCATAATTTCTTAAAGAGCTAAGATTGATCTTAACTGCAATCACTCTTAATTGCTAAGCATAGTGTGATGCCACAATACAAATCATCTTTAGATGAATCTTAGTGCTTTGTGAAATCGGCCTCCGGAGTTTGTCTTAGCCTTTGAAGTTGTATTTTTCTTTATACCGTCAATACGGCTACGGCTACGGCTGGGTCCTGGGTCGCCGCGTCATCATGCGTTGAAGCATACCGTATGATAAGACGTCCTTAGCATTACCCATAGCAACAGTTGTAGCCGTAGCCGTAGTTGGATACGGCCGATATTTAGCTCACTACCGTTGGTTATAATACACATTTATTATTTCGAAGTTGATTCAAACTAATGTTCAGTAAAGGGGATCTAATCATACAGTATTATTCATAGTGCAATAACGGTGACTGTGGACATGGGGTCTGTCTCGGAATGTCCACAGCCATGCATCGTTCCCCGTAAAAGGTTTAATTTTGTCTGGTTGTGACGGGCCTCTGAGCTTCGTTGCTTCTGATTCCCAAGTAGGCCTATACAGCCCTCTTTTCACAGAACACTGCAAGTTGCAAGTCAGTGCTATGCGGTGGATTAGGACGCTGTCTCCTTTCAACTTCTGATCGCCATTTTGTATGTTTCGCTTCTATTGACGTCATCACTACAAAAACCCTGATTTTAACATTGCAGGCCTACATATTAATTGGGGGTGTGTTAAACCTGCGGCAGATCTGTGCCCAATCACACACTGGGATGGGGGCTCACGAATTCCTCTATTAATTACCAAATGCTACCAAAATTATTATTGAGTTCACGTTTACATCGTTGTCATGGAAATGATTAAGTAGAAAGCACTATACTTGCGTAAACTCACGTTTTGTAATAATATAAGCCATCTTTTACATAATGTGTATAATTTCAAAGTGTAATGTCTTTTGTGTTCAGGACATCCTAAAGAACAACAATATAGCAATCACGTGTGTGTGTGTTGGGGGGGGGGGCACAGTGGGCCCCTGCAGCCAATGGACTATACTGACATATTTTTTCTCCTTTTGGCACCGACCGGCACTGTTATTTGTGTTTCATCCTAACATGCATCGCTGCCTTACAATGGGGACACTTCCCCCATCCCCAGAGGCAGAGATTTCGAAGGTTGTCAGCTCAGAACTCTACTCTCTGTTCTGAATGGAGAATATTGAAGGAAAAAATAATGTATTAATAGCTGTCACTGTACACGGCATTTGTTCAATTTCTTTGTCAAACTTTCTGGGGAGTATTTTTGTACCAGTGCAGAAGGGGTAACTATTGAAAACTATAATGGGCCTCATTTTGATTAGCTCAGAAGCCATTCGTACCAGTAGAAATACCATTAAAACAAATTCTGTCAGAAACAAAGGGACAAAATCGGACAACACTTACTAATTATTTGTACTGATCCATTTACGATACTAAGAATTGTCATAGCTGATTGCTCACGAGAGCTATCCAGTTGGAACTGCATGAGTAAATTAAAATTGTAATTTTCATTGACACTTCGTGGCCTTTTGTCTGTCCTATTTGACGGACCTGTTGATCGGGAACTGCGACCGTTTACGTGATTCGTGAACCGTCCACCAGACGAAGAGATGGTATCCCCATATGTCTGCATCCACGCTCTAGTTATTTGAGGCGATGCTACGGCGGTCTGATACCGTCGGCCTCTTGGCTTTTATCGCTTTTATTAGTTTTTATCGTCACGGATTAAAGCATTTATTAGCAATCACGGTGATTACAACTATGGGAAAATATATTTTTGGAATTGACGGTTCGGATTTATTTTAGGGGAATTGCTCTCAATTTCTAGATAGTTGTGAAGGTACGCCCACGATCCAGTTTACCTCGACGGTTCAAGCGCGACGTGTCTGCACTTTGTGTGACTATCATGAGGAATTTATATTTTTGTTTTCACCGTTTTCAGGCATCGGGTGTTGGACTGGCTAGATCAAAACTAATTGTTTTATTCATTAAAAAAAAAAAAAAACCCTGAGCATTTCAAGCCAAAATATTTCAAAGATTTCCACCGTGACCATCTTAATACATAATCTTTATGATTTATTCCCAACCTTAACAATGTTGTGCCGGACGGTACAAAAACGTTCAATGGCAAAATCCAATGCATTTATTTTTATTTGGGGGTCAGTTTGACCCCCCCCCCCCCCCAAAAAAAAAAAGCCCACAAAAAACAAACAAACAAAAACAAAAACAACAACAAAAACAACAACAATAACAACAACAACAACAACAACAACTGGTTTTGAGATGGAATTTCAATCCAGATTCTGCGTCAGTTTGACCAATTTCTGCGTCGTTTTGACTCAGGGTCAAGCCCCCATCGGACACAGAATGCCGGTCAATTCTGACCCGGGAATTTTAGAGTGTATCCTGGGCGTAGGTACTGCCACCATGGTCGTATTTCTGAGTTTGACTGAGGATTCATTTTATAATCTTGGCAGGGACGAAGATTGTGGTGGCTCTTGTGAAGAAGTCGTCGCGGAAACGGGAGACTATTTCATTATTCTAGTCAAGAAATGTTGAGTTTTGAAAAAAAAAAAAAAAAAAAAGATATATATAAAAATATGAGTATAAAAAAAGAAAAAAGATAATTAAATCACCCCAAGGTCAAGATGGCGTCAATGTCCTTTTCTCTTTAGTTTTTGAGCCATTTACTTTGCGTCATAGGTCACCGATGTTCACTTGAACGGACCATTGATTCCAATCTCGGTTTTAAAATTCTATCGTTGATGACATTTAGCTGAAGGACTGTTGTTGTTTACACGGTCACCGGTCTTTGATGGACCGTCTATGTAGGACAATCAGACATTTACATGCTCTAATTAGCCAAAATCAGAGACGCTTACTGCCGACAGTGCCCTCAACGACAAGGTCACACAGTCACAATATAAAGCAATAAACAATGAATCGACAGCCGGTTGACATTTTGTTCTACACTGAGTACAACTTATCACAAAATTCAATGGGCCATGAATGCCTGTTGCTGTGCAAATTTTGGCAGAGTGGGAAAAACAGTCGGAATGATGAAAAATGTTGAATAAAAAGTAAACTGTTTGCTAAGTGATCAGGAACGAGGAAACCGCCAAAAACTATAACCAGTGGCGAAACTAAGGGGGGTACGTGCCCCCTTAATTGATGTCAGTGCCCCCCCCCCCCAGGTGCCCCCTCCTATTTGGAACCCGCCATTACGTAGATCAAGATCCAGTTTTTTAAGTGCAAATGGAATCTTTGCTAGCAGCGCCTCCCTAGAAAAAATGGTGCCCCACCCCCTTGTGCCCCCCTAAAAATTGACTTAGTTACGCCGCTGACTGTAACACTAATGGCCTAAATACAGGGAAAATTATACTTTTGAGATCAACACAGCTTTTTGAGCATAAAAATTTGCATTTGAAAGTACATGAATTACTGTTCCAGACATAATTGGTAAACTTTTTAAAAAAACTGAGAAAATAGGATTAGTTGTTTCAAACTGCTTACCAACTAAAAGAACCTATGGTATAAATAGAAAAAAGTTAATGGCATGGCGACGTTTCGACCCTTGCAGAGTCTTTCTCGAAGGCTAAATCAAAAGAGAGACTAAGCATTTGCCAAGGTCAAAACGTCAGGCCATTCTATTTTTGCAACAAATATATTAACACTATACTGACGCATGGTGAAAAAAAGGATTTTCTAATTTCTAATTTTGGAGGCCTGTGAAATGGAACAGTGGGGAATATCAGAATTAGCGCACTTCCTAATCTCCATTAAACCATGCACCAGCCCGTGAATATATCTGAATCCACGTTTGCGGTAATTTAGAAATTAATTAGCTTGTGGTTTTTGCGGTTTTCAATGCGATAAACTGTTGAGTAACCATACACCAGCAGGGTGTCTTTAATTTGATTTAGCCATTTGACAAGCAGCAAAATCGGACCTACGCTTGGACACTCTTTTGAGCTTTTGTGTGTGCATTGTATACAGTCCAAACTATTTTGACATATTTATTTGCTGTTTTTTTTTTCAATGAATCAATATTTCCTGAAACGTACAGTTTTGTATGAAGGGCCTATTTGATAAATTTTTACTTTTAAATATACTACATTATATTTTTTCGTAAAATCTCTGTTCAAGACCTGGCAGTGATTTATGGATTTGGTTTGGGGTTTTGTCGTCAGTTTCGCTTTAATTTTGACACAGGCTGCATTGCACAACATTGCGAATATTGCTGCCACAATAATTGCACAACGTTCCGAAATTTGGACGGACGCCCACTAGTAGACAAATCCCAGTCGCTCAACTCAAACGCACGATGCAAATTATGCAAACAGCAAGGGGCCGATTCGGTGAGTTCTTCCATTGAGCGTACTCCTGTTGCAGTACACAATAGATCATGATGTAAACTATCCTGCCGTATTCGGTAGAAATAATTTCGTTGCGTTACACACATTAACACCACGACCAACAAATGCACAAAGACTTAACGAGTTTAATAGACAAACTCTTGCTTGCTTGTTGCTGAGTAACCAGTCTACGCAATTTCCTGTTAAGCAATACGTCATATACTATATTGGGAGCATTGCTATTTATAATTTGTCGTGGGCCTGCGTATATTCACTGGTGTCCTAGAAATCTCTAAATCTCATTGCCAACATGCACAATGACAGTGTACCAGCTAATGAAAAGTAATCAGAAAATGTGTATAAATAGATGCTGCAATTTGTAAGCGACATCGGCAGCATTTCGGAGTGCAATCGGTCCACACCAGAATTCCGCCGTTTTTGCGGCTCTCGTGCCAAGATGACGGATTGGAAGGGTGTGTTGTCATGGATTGAAATAAAACTTCCTTGTGAATGACGCTTACTTCGTAACCCTCTGTAGTTTCTACTGCAGAGACAAACACCGGCCCCGGGAATGGCACTACCGGCAGCGGCCTCGCAGTCACCGGTCACCCGGTGCTTGAGGTTCGGTAGGGCCGCTCTCCTGGGGCCACCATGGTTGCGTCTGTCTGACCGGGGATTCGTTTATATTCCTCGGCAGGGACGACGATTGTGGTGGCCCTTTGGAAATATCATCTTGATCATCATACTAACTACTGCTTACTTTAGGCCTGTTACATTGCCTCTCGTGATTGTGGTAACCTGTTTGAGGTAAACTAAAGGGCTGAACGAAGCTTTATAACATTTTAAATGAGAAATACGAATTGTTCATGTTTCAGTTTGTAGGGAGTGTTAAAGAAATTTGTCAAAAGAAAAAGTTCAGGTAAATAACATTTTTCATCCATTCGCAAAGATCTTTAACATTATGTGTATATAGAATGACAGAGAAAATGTTGCTTGCATTTCAGGTATCTATTCAGTATTCTTCCAGCTTCAGTCTGATTTCCGATTTTGTTTTGCTCTTCGAAAAACTCGTTAAAAAACGCAGTTAAATAACCTGAAAAGTCTATTAAACCCTACATCGTACATGTAAGTCAGTCCTTCCAGTACTGCTAGACTACACTAGATACAATGTCTAATGAGCGGAGAAATAAAAAAACAAGTTTAAAGAAAATCTATACCGCAGTCGGTAAGCTAAATAAAAAATATAATAAAATCACAAAACAACCATGATAAAACATACGCACATCCTTAACTCATGCATTACAAACAACAAATGGTACTTTTTATTTACAAGCACTTTATGGCTTTATGCTGCGAAATAACATGTACATGTATACAAGATAATCATATAAAGAGAAACAAAGGCAACCGACAATAACATTTTTGTTATATATTTCTGGTAATGAAACCGTGGATGCGGACTGGACTGAATCACTGTAGCTCTCGAGCCTGAGGAAACTTGTTAAAAAACACGGTTGTCACTTGCTGTGTGAACTAGAAACACCGGGGTTAACACCTGCTCTTCCACGATAAGTGTTCTGGGTTCTTCTATTACCAGTCTTAGTACATGGGTGCTACAATGTCCCATCCGAATTATGGTCAAGTGTCTTGCTCAAGGACACAAGTGCCATGACCAGGACTCGAACCCACACTCTGCTGACTAGAAACACCAGAACTTGAGTCCGGTGCTCTTAAGCATGGCTCGGTCTGGTCAAGACACATTTTCACCAGGTTGAGTTGGAGTCTATGCTTGAATAGAATCCTCACAGCACTCGCCAACTATTCAAAATATTTCTCCTCATTACACAACCTCAGAGAAACCACCTTTTTATAGAACCTTACAAACTGCACCAACCACATGTAAATGTTTTTTTTTATGTGAACTCTTTTCAAAGGAAATTACTTCCATGGTTATTTCCACTGACCTGTGTACACTTGTGCGTGCCTGACTGCAGAGAAAACAAGGGCAAATGGTGACGATTTTAAGCTTTCCGACATTGAGAGATCTTGTTTTAAAACTCCCATTACTCACATGTCCAAATGATGGTCGACCGACCGTCACTTCCAAATGATACAAAATTTCATTAAAATGAAATGTCACCAGGTGAAATGATTTTATTGCATACTTTGGAATACTGTAATAATTATGTACTTTCCAGTCAAGAAAGTTATTTTGTAGTAACTGGGAAATACATTTAATTCATGTCTGTAAATGATGTGATCTACCTTCAACCAAGGCCCAATTTCATAGGCCGATTTTGTGCTTACTGTGTATTTTCCATTTCAATTCCTAGCGCTGCTAATCGTAAGCACATGAAAAGGCATGCTAACCTTCTGGTGCTTACTGTATGAAAATGAATGACGTAACAATGCAAATCCATAGTGAACGCGCAAGTTGGCTGCCTTATTTTCCTGCTAACCTGTGACATACGCTTACGCTTAAGCACATTTTTTTGCTATAGTTAGCAATTCTTTAAAATAGCGTTAATGTAAATAAAGGAGTTTGTGCCTGTTATGTAAAAAAGAAATCCAAAATTGGTCCCTTTTTTAATAGGCACTGTTGGTGAAACTTTAGTCACTATCATAGGAAGGAATGGACAAATGCTGATGAAAAAAAAAAGCTAAAGCTTGAACCAAGACTGGCACTCTGTCAAGGAATTTGCTGACATAAAAATTTGCTTAAATCATACATTTTGATTCTACAGTAGGTGTACATGTAAAGTGAATAAATTAAGGATTAACTATATTGGCATTGGTATTAACAGCTTATGTCATGACGCAGATTTTCTCAATACTTTGAAGAGGCTGTGTCGTCATGATCAAAGCAGGCCTGTAGCTGTAAATGGAATTATATCTCTCGCCCATTTACTGCACGCATGTGCCCTCCCTCCTTACCAAACGTATGGAGTGTGCGTGCTTGCAGTAAATGGGTGAGAGTTCATAATTTTGTGGACAGCCACAGGCCTGCTTTGATCATGACGACACAGCCCCTACAATACTAATTTGGCATTATGTGTTTGGGAATGATGACCTGGGCTTGATTTCACTAAAAGCTAAGATCTGTCTTGCACTGTTGCCGGGGTGATTGATCTGCATTGTGACATCACCCTTTACTTATCACCCCACTCATCTTTTGACCAACCATAAAACTTGGTGAAGCCGAGCCCAGATACTAGAAAACAAAATTAAGTATATGTACATATATTTACCTTTAGAGTTAAATGGGGCATTAAAGTTTTATATTATTTTCAATTTCCTTATCATACTCATATCCCTTCAATTTTTAATATATATATTTTTTTGGTTTTTCTTTGACAAAACTGGCCGGCAATAAACAATCATCCACAAAAGTCCTTCAAAGTATTTTTTGTCTCCTTCACGATCCAGTCCACTAAGGTCTAATTTAATACAAAATATTATTAGTGGGAAATTTTATGACCGTTTTTCAGTTTCCAAATTCTTGCTAAACCCAAGTGGGTAAAAGTCACACAAACTGAAAGCAAAGTTGATTGTTGACAAAAAACTGTCCAGTGAAAATTTGAAATTTTAGCCCTCAAAATGTACTGGTTTGGGTTTTTTTTCCACTAAGACTTGACAACATATTGCATGAAGTTTCATTAGTTGGTTGTATGTCACTCTTCCATAACAATGATGATTTACACTTTCCCTTTCAATGTTTGTGATGCCTGGCCAGTGGTGTAACATGGGAGAGGGTAGCAGGACAGGGAAACACCCCCCATGAAAAAAAATTAATATGCACAAATTAATGGTTTAATAGCCCCCCAAATTATGCCTCTGCCCCTCCCCCCAAATGAAAATGTCTGGCAAAATCTGTGACTAAGAACTGCATGTACATAAAATTAGCCTCGGTTGTAATTGCATGCACTTGCAGAATATTTCACATAATGGGCCTCCTTGTGTTTATATCGATCTAAGACTTTTTGAATACAGGAGCAGCATTGTAGGAGAATATTACAGTGTTCCTTCTATTGCCATTTCAAAAATCTACCCCCCAAATAAATCTGTAAAAGTAACCAGGGCCCAATTTCATAAAGCCTGTAAGCACAAAACCTTGCTAAGCACAGAAAAATCTTGTTTAGCAGAAACAGGTTACCGGCCAACATTCCATACAGTTTACCTTGTTGCCACTGGTACCCCGCTCATTTCTTGCTAAGTAAAGAAATTTGACAAGCAGAATTTTCTGCTCAACAGCTTTATGAAATTGGGCCTAGGGCCCAGCAGAATTCTACACTTTCAGCGCCCTGTAAAGCTTATGATTCTATGGTCAATATTAAGCATTAGCCTTTTTGAGATATGGTGGACACTATACCACTGCACTCTATGGTTTGGGTGTAAACAGACAGATTCACCCAAACCTAATAATGGGTCTAGTAATGTGTCCACCATAATATCTCAAAATGGCTTATAGAATTGCATAGGAAGAATTGCCATAAAATTGGGCCCTGTATTTATGTACTTAATGAGTAAGAACAGTCTTACAAAACAAATGGCTTGGTGCTACTCTTCTTGAAACCAGATTATATGCCCTCATCCCTGTATGACACGGCACCCTCTACCTTGTGTATGGAGGTCGTGAACGATCGTAATTTCACTTCCTGCGAGTTGGCAATGAGCGATGGTCCCGACTCCTCCCACTGTTTCGGCATGGAGATATCTTTGTCAGTGTAGATCAGGATGTTGAATGTACCTGGTTAGTCAGAGGTCAAGGGTAAAAGGTTAATTCAAGGGACGCAAACCATGAGTTTGAAAGAGGGAATATACAAGTACACAAAAAAACCACTATTTCAATTGACTGTATCTCTGGATAAGTTGCAGCTTAATGCAGAAACTTGTTTTGTTTATTTCGTTTGTGCAACAGTAATCTCAGTAAGAATAGACCTTTATCATGCTGCCGCCATCTTGGTCATGTTCCCTGTATCCAGTAACAGTATTGGATGCTCAAATTCACTGTACAAAAAAGGTACCAGATTATTTTTCCTTCCAGCCTCGGTTTGGTTACATTGAGCTGAATAGGAGAAAATCAAGATGGCCGCACCATGATAAAGGTCTATTGTAGCCAGTTAACAGGGCTCGAATTTGGGGGGGGGGGGATGGGTTATCCACAAGATCACAGGGCGTGTATCTCGACTATTTCAATGGTGGACCAGATTATTTTTTCAGGACCAGGGCAGAATCAAAACGAAAATAAAAGGGGCTTTTTAACACACATTAAGGGAACATAAGTCTCACTGTCCAGGGCTCGAATTTTACACTGGACCGCAGGCCCGAGGCCAGTGATTTTAGCACCGGGCCAGTAAACTTAGGACCGTACAAGTCCGGCGGTCTTGTCTTTTTTAATAATAATACCTCTGTAAAACTGATAAAACAAATTTCTTTCAATTCTGTTGAGTATTGAAGTATTACCCATAGGAAAATTTAGATAAATTTTCTCTTAATGCTTGTTCCAAAAAACAGCTCAAATGTGAAACTGTGTAGATAGTGTTCTTTTCGATTTGATTCCGGTCTTGTAACAAATTTCCTGGTCCAGTAGTAAGAGTTTTCAGCTACAAGCCCTGCAGTCTTGTGGAATTTTTTCCCCAAATTCGAGCCCTGCTATCTTATGGACAAGTGTACTTCGATACTCAACAGCATTTAATGATATAATTTAATGTAAATTTCGAACCCTGAGTTAAAATTGGGCAGTCACTTTGATATGAGGATAATTAGATTTTTTGTTAATGCCAGACTGAAAGCAAAGTTTAAGGAATGAAAGGTTTTACTCACATGGGTTAGCTAGTAGAGGAAGGAAAGTGACTGTTGCTGTAATTTGAGTCATCACTGCTCGGATGCCTGCGTTGATATCCTTTTCTGTCTTTTCTCTTGGTTGACTGAACGTAGGAAATAAAATAAAAAAACAAGAACTAGCAGATTAACATGTGATAATTTTTGCGTCAGTTTGAAAGCAGTTTTATCTGTTTTTTAAATTCTATTTTATGAAAACATTTTTGTCTGATTCAAAAGGCCTGATTCCAGTTTTATAAAGCTGTTAAGCAGAAAATTCTGCTTAGCAAATTTCTTTACTAAGCAAGAAATGAGTGGGGTACCAGTGGCAACATCGTAAACTTTATTGAGTGTTGGTTGGTAACCCTGTTTCTGCTTAGCAAGATTTTCCTGTGCTTAGCAAGTTTGTATGCTTACAGGCTTTTTGAAATTAGGCCCTAGTAAGAAAAAGCATTACTTTTTTAACTGTAACCAGAATAACTTTGTATCAACTATGCAGAATGGCTGCTTGATTGGGAGTAAATGCAGGTTTTTTCATTTTTTTATGATTTTTTCTTTACATGTATCATTCAAAAAAGTGTGCAGTATTTCTTTGCTCAGTTGTATAATACTTATAAGACTTACCTTTCATCTGTCATAGTTTTGTCACACTTGATGTCAAACTGCCATCTTTCCTGTATCTCACCAGAGTCTACCTCGGCAATGACAACCACAACTTTCTGCACAGTCTTCTTATTCAGCCAGTCTGCATACCAACAAAATAAAAAATGTGATACAAGAGAATGGATTTTGTTTTACACATGTACACATGACTTAAAGTATTTTTAACCATAATCTCTGATTATTTAGGGGAATTGTTTTTGGATTTTTGGGTTACGCATGCATGTGATTCTTTGATCAGTTATTTGAAGATGTGTTAGGCATAAATTAGTCAACTCAATGAAATGGTTACTTTCCTTACATAAAAAACAACAACTATGAAAACAGGCAAACAAAAAATATTATGCCAACAAAAGATGACCCAAGGTCAACTCCCCCTCTCCCCCCAAGACTGACTGATCTATGAAAGAAAAAAACTCTTACATTTGTGTACATTAGCCCTTTACTTTACAAATTTGTATGAAGCATTTTTATCCGAGCTATAACCCCCCAAAACTGTTGAAATGACCAACTGTCTCGTAGCATGCATATGAAAATTTCCAACCCGTATTTACCATTGAGTTGCCTCAGGACATTTGTGAGATATTCCTGTAGTGCCTTCTCTGTTGAGACGAGAAGTGTAAGGAAATACCTCTGTGGATATTGTGTATACATACAGCCCTCTCAGAGAAGGATTTCGTCCAGCAATTTTACATAGCAAAACACTGAGACTGAACTTGTTTTGTGCACACCGGATGCTAACATTGAGTAGCAAGTGGTGGTTTATGAGTTGCAACTGATACATTTTGTGTAGCATTTTGCTCTGTTAGGCCCATGTCACACGGGGCAATTTATAGGCAACCAGTTCCAGGCAATCTCCAAGAAGAAAAGGCATTCACATTTAAATCTTCACATATTTTTCTAAGGGATTGTAAGACATTGTTTGAAAAATTACTCCTGTGCTACTAAAGTGGTCCTGTAGCGTATGCGGTGGTTGGTTGCCTCCAAGTTGCCTCGTGTGACAAGGCCCTTAGGCTCTATACAAGGGAAATCATTCACTGAAGGTGAAAAGGATCTGTCCCGCCCCTTGTCATGCATGTCAAACTGTGCGACCCATATTTACCATTGAGTTGCCTCAAGACATTGGCGAGATAATCCTGTAGTGCCTTCTCTGTTGAGACGAGAAGCGTAAGGCCATACTTCTGTTGCCTTGTGAAGGTTTCTGGTGGATAGATGCCTCTTTGAAACAGCAAACTGTTGATTCCGTATACTGTAAATGGAGAGAAAAAAACCCCAGAGGAATACAGATGGTGAAACATTGAACAATGTTAAGACTAAGACAAGAGAGCCATAACATTACAGCCCAACAAGGTGGGCTAAGACTAAGACTAAGACTAAGAATAAGAGTAAGAGTGAAGGCGACAAATAAAGTTCTGCTTCATCCATGGATGGCTACCTCTCTATGCTCCATCCAATCAAAGTTTTACCTTCACCCCCTGCATGCACCTTGCATACATGAATGCAACATGACGGCACCGCACACGAACAAAAAGTTTCGCACACGAACAAAAAGTTTCACACATCCTGACTGATCTGCCTGAGACTGAGTGAGAGACTGTGCCAAAGAAATAGTTTATACTTTGTAATGTAATTATGCCTGTGACAGTGGGAGTGTGAGTTTGATGTAGATTAGATATATCATTGATTTGATATTTGACTGTCTTTATTATTAAAAAAATAATAATAATAAGTAGAGTAGAGACGTTTGTAATTTAATAATTTATAATATCCAGACATTGGTCGTCCAAGAGTGATTACCCCCATTTTTAGTTTTACTGTTCCATTTAAAGTTTGTTTTTACTTTTTTAGGACCTGAGGACCAATTTACTGGAATTCATGCGACTTGCGGGTCCATATATACTCCTGTCTGTCCTTGGCCCCCTAGTAGTAGTACATAGTAGTACACTACTATATGTACTAGTACTGGTAGTTCTAGTAGTAGTACTACTACTAGAGTTAGTACCATACTCACACGTAGTATAGTACCGTACCACCACCTGTACACGCACTTTTTAATTTTATAATTTAATTTATTAAATTACATACGACTCAGTCTCAAGTTCTCAACTCAAAAGTGGGCCTACAAACTCAGCTGGCAGTCACAGTGACACACGTGACGGATCAATAATAATGACAATCAAAATATTATTGTCAATGTGATTGTTATTATTTTAAAATCACTAACTAGCTAGACAGTACAATAAAAACAATGCTGTTCAGTCACACATGGACTCGACTGAGCTGAGCGTGTCAAAACCCGGAGGTGATTGCACTGCGTTTAACTGATTTCCCTAGTAAATTTATCAGAATGTTCGCAATATATTGTAATAAGGAGGGTTTTTCTTTCAAATGCACCACACAACTTACAAAAAAATTCAGAAACTTTTTCACTGGAGCCTTCTAAAGTGATAGTTTTCGCCTGCGTTTCTTGCTGTGTTGCCGCCATTTTTTCAATTTCTCTGGGATACTATCAGTTAGATCCCATGATGTGTAAACATGTGTGTACTTATTGAATGACGTCTGGGTGTGCAACCTACTTTCAGCACACGGGTCTTGTCAATTAACATAAACGTTATCATTGGTTTCACGCACGCGGGGTCGACCGAACGAGAACGACCTAAAGTAAGCGACAATGAGAACGAAAAAAATGCGTGAACAAGTGCGTTTTGCGCCCTCTGTTGTTATATCTGAGATTGTACTATACTAAACGCAGGCCTGCTACTCCGGTTATCGCAGGGCCGGGGGTCTGGCAGTTTTCCTTAGTAAAAAGCTCATGTACGGCAAAACTTTCACTTTTATACAAACTGTTTAAAAGGTCACAACGGCAGTTAGTGGGGGCATTGAGACAATTGCATTGCCTCCGTGAAGTTTAAGGTGTGCGCCACCACTCCTTTTTTTAATCCATGGCAAAAAGGTCTAAACATTAGGCTATATTTTCCAATTTCAATAAAGGAATCGGAGTAGGACTACTACTGAACAATGCAAACATTTCGGAGTAAAAACACAAACAATACTCAGGCCCTAACAGTTATATGATTGACCAAATGCACATCGTATCTTGCACATGCACGCCAGGCTCATTAGGATATAACATAAGCCTTTCATTGTGTTTCAAAGCCAAGTTTTTATACTATGCGTTACAAAAATGTATAAGCACTGTGATCAATTCAAACCGTCTTCGACTAAGGTTTTGAGGAAATCCAGTTATGTTTATAATGTCCGTGTTGCCCACATTGCCTATCCACAAAGACTAAACTTGAGAGCAAGAACTTGAAAGTCTCTGCTTATTTATTTATTTATTTATTTATTTAAATATTTATTTATTTATTTATTTATTTAGAAAGGGTAGTCTTATCAGTAGTACATCTACTATCCCTAAGGGTCATGTGTACAAACATTAATAAGTAAAAAGTAAAAATAAATAGTAAAATACGGGGCAATAACAAAAGCCATGAATCAAAAACAGAAAACTGAGTGTAAAACAACAACATTTTTACAAGATAAGACGAAAAAAAAGTTAAACACATCACACAAAAGCAGAGTGCGTGAAAATTAAAAAATGAGCAAAAACAATCAAACCTATACAAGCACAAAGAATTAAACTATCGCAGTGGCAAAGGAGAGGCAAATAAATAAAAGTAAATAACATAAAATAAAATAAAAGTTATATAAAAATAGCTAAAATAACTTTAAAACAAGATAGATTACACAAAATCCAGTAACCGTAAAAGCGGCAAGATTCAGGCCAACCAACACACACACACACATTAAAATCGGAACAACAATTCTAAAATGCTGTTTGTCTTCCAAAACGGCGACTCACAAGTTTTTGAGCTTTGTCTATCAATCTGTAGAAATACCTGAAATCTCACTTTACCCTCAACTGAGACTCTGCTCTGTTTTTGTCGAGAGCATTATTAGTCATTTGGCTAATTATTTTTTGATGTGCAAGTTTTATTTTGTGGTATCGTAAAGTACGAGAAACATTGGTTTGATCGTTTTCATTATAGATCAGTTAAGTATTACACGGCGCCCTCAACGTTCGTTTGTGTAATGCAAAGACCCGTAAAAGAGTAAAAGGAAACCAAACACGAGAAACGTTGACACTTGAAATGGGTAATTACTTTGGAAATAGAAACACACAGGTAAGTAATGGAAAAGTACACGTCAACCATCTGCATGCATTTTGTGTTAATTTGTGGTTCGCCCCTAGAAAGAAGAAAAAAAAGGCCAAATTAATTTTCGATTAGCGAGTCAGATATTCACTAAGCTGGCCACGGGGGTTGAAGACTGGTGCGCGACTCACTGACATACCCCGGGGTCCCATGTATACATGGTTTACATACACGTTGCAGGCTTAATCTCGCCGCTAAATCGTCATCTTTTGTGGCGAGTGTTTTAAAGAGTCGGTTTTACGTTCGGTTGTCCATCTGTTCGTTCAGATACGTTCTCCTCGGAAGATTAGGCGGGTCTTTCTACCCCCACCGGCCGATGATCAAAAGCCGCATCACCGTAAAATTAGACCTGGCGTGTAGCCTACCCGGGTACTCGAAGAAAACGTCCGGTTAACAGCGGAGAACAAACATGGGGACGGAATACTGAGATTTGATTACTGATAATGATAACGACCGGTTTGGTGACTCCTTTCACTCCAAGATAGACATTGATAAAGAAAATAATATTTCGATGCAACTCGTCCTCTTCCAATTAATTGCAAATCAACACGGGGGTCTTGTGAGGAGCATAGGCTAACGATATGCATTTAGCCAGAAGCGTTGGCGAGTTATCACGGGGTTTGTGAATACAAACAAATTATATTTTAGCCAGAAGGGGCGGGGGAGTTAAATATTGGTTTGAGCTTTTGCTCTTTGGTGTTAAACAGTCGGACAGACTGTTTTTTCCCTTTCTATCTACCTCCACCGAACCAGGGAAATCTGGGTTCCACAGATACACATGACTGCGCTCAACCTATAGTTCTACTGCTTGGCTATCATGATTGTGTATGGAATGACGATGAAACGGCAATAAACCATCCTGTACTTTCAGCTAAACAAAATTAATTTGTATTATTAATGGCAAACTCGCCAAATTTGATTTGAAATGTGACTTATTTTCTTATCTTTAGTGTATCAAGTTTTGCAATAGGAATGTAAGTTTAATTAAATAAAAAGTTGTTTTTCTCGAAGGAAATACAAATGACTTCCCATGTCATTATTGATATCCTTGCTCCTGGTTGGCCACTTTGCGCAACGAACACTATTGTCAGATATAAAACACATTCCCGATTCTTGTTTGCATGACAAACATTCTGATTCAATAAAACCGGTCTTTCCAGTTTTCCAGTTTTCAGACAAACATTTAGCGATATTTCGGATTTGCAAATATTATTTGGGAAATGTAAAACAGCCATTGGGCTGATTTTTGTGTCCTTAATAAAGATGGTACAACAAGTAATACTAAATGAATAGAAAGCTCACAAGAAAGTTATTAACCTATGATTGACGTAGTAGCTTTTAAGGCAAAATCGCTTTGAGCAATGATTTTAATTTTGAGCACTGATGATGAGGACTTTGCCAAAGGTAAAAATAGTATACCTTTGGTTTTTGCGACCCTTTGATTGTTTTAATCCTATATAAAAATAGATAATAGAACTAACCTTGAGATATCGCCGATAATTTGGAGCGGTTATGTCCGCGCAGGAAGAATGATCCGTAACTAGAATACACAATTTGAGAAACGTTTCAGGCAGAAACGTTTCTCAGATTCAACATTTTGGGGATGAAAACTGTTATCCTTTTACATGTCCACATTATTTCGAAGTGAAATGCTTCTCAAAATGCTTCATAGTATCGAAAGCTGCTGTATTTCTAACCAAGTAAGTTTTATTGCCAATTAATTTTAAGAGTGATTACCACACTACCATCCCGTTAAGGGTGGGTATATAAGGCATGGATAGTTGTTAGGATACGCAGCTGCCTATGGTTATAGTCCATCAAGTTAATTACTCTTTTGGCAGTTCATTCGTTTATATAATTTCAAGAACGTAAAGAATGCATTGTATGTTATAAGTTGAATTACAATAATTGCAGGTTCATTATTACATCAAAATTATACAAATTTATGCAAATTTTTTATTTTGGGGTGAAGCAAAAAGACTTGTGTGTCCTCATACGGATGTAGACAGTGAGGCAAGAAAGTGCAGAACCTTTATATTAAGCTCGCCTCCATTTATCCCTACCATACCATTATTATGCACTTTTCATGGGAACATTGACAAGACAAGTCTTGTTGTTCTTGTTGTTTTTATGATGTTGTTCTCTTTCTTTCTTCTTCTTCTTCTTCCTCGTTTGATGACTTTCTGGCACAGGTTGGTTGTTAGATGTACTCGCCTAAGAATGAATGAATGGATGTACACTAACTATTGTTACCTTTAACTGAACATACCTCACCTAGCTTTGTTAAAGGCCTACACTGCAAAAACAGGGGTGTTATATTGACACCATGGGTGTTGTCACATAATAGATACTAAAAAGAGAATCAAAATTAACATCACATGGTGTTAAAATAACACCAATGTAGTTGTGTTGGCAGAAATTAGTGTTATTTTAACACTCTAATGGTGTTATATTATGATTCTTTTCCGTCAATCAAATGAAATATTTGTCAATTAATAAAAAGGTGAAAAGAGACTGATCTCTTTTGACCTTGATCCATATTGGAGACAAACCTTCGTCTCACCATTGTTTGCGTAGTTCACTGCGGTGTGCTCTTGTGTTGAACTTACAAATAGTGGAATTTAAATTTTCTATCAACACTGGAGATGTAGAATCCAATTCGATTAACCGTTACCTCGGCAGAATGGTTTTTGTTTGTTTTATATATCATGAGCGCAAGTTGGTGCATGCTTATAGACATCGTAGCCTATTGCAAGAGCAAACTTTTCGAATCTCTCTTCGCGTTTCTGAAACGTTTCATCAAAAATACAGACAAACTTGCTCCATTCTCAAGAAGACTCATGTCTCCTTGGATTACAGGTAAAGCTTCATCTTAAGCCGGATTCTAAGTCGACTTTAGGGGACTGATCCATGGGGATTTTCGGCGAAAATCCCAGCTTTGTACCGCACGGGGGCCATGCAGAGGGGCCGGATTGGGAGGTATGTTGGGAAGGCTCAACAATTCAACGGAGGAATGTTAGAGTGGGAGCAGGCGGACCGCTTGCCACGTGCGGAGTACCGGCTACCCATTTTTACCCCGGACAAAAGGAAAGAAAAGTGGCTAGACTTCTAATGGCCTTCGAGTCCCCTTAAAGCTCTAACACATTATTCCGGGATTGTTGGGTATTTGATATTGGGAATGCGTTAGAACATGACACGTGCCGTTTATATACTGTAGGTTCAATGACCGATCTGCAACAACATAATACAACATTTCAGTTTCATTACTTTTATGTTGATTTAGACAAAAATGTAATTATTGTTCATTGCCACTTTTTATTCCTCTGATGAAATGAGGCAATACGAGTGAAAAACAAAATCCATGTTTCAGTTGGAGGCGTTTCGGCTGGTAGGAATGGCCGACCGATCCGGTGCTTTCTGAAACTTCCAACACATTTAAAAAGTGACATGGTGCCCTTTTGGTGCTTATGAGTGAAGAAGTCTGAATACTTTGAAGGGCATGTGGTGGAAAAAATATTGTAACCTGAGAATTTTTCTGCGCTGCATTGCCTCACTATCAGATCTGGGTTCAATTTCATAGAGCTGCATATACACACAAAAAGATGCTAAGCGCAACAAAAAATGCTTACTAGATAAGGTTCAATGAGCCAAACTCCCATGTCACATGCACCGTTTGTGACTGGTATCCTGCTCATTTCTGCTTAGCAGAAAAATGTTAAGCAATATTATCTGTTTAGCAGCTCTGTGAAATTGGGCCCTACTCTATGTTGAATCAAGAGCTGGAAACTGTCTCTGATTTTGGAGAAAGGTCCCTGAAAATTAAAAAAATCTGTCCATGTTCTGATGAACAAACTTGAAAAATCTCCCTGAATATGGAAACGTTTTCCCTATGGCTGGAAGTTGTTGTACAAAAAATCCCTGATTGCCAGATGCAAATGTTGGCAGCTCGTTGAATATGGATGGACCATAATCTGATTGCTCCACAAATTACTTTTTCTGCTTACGAAGAAAATCGTTTTCAAGGCCTGATGTTAAATTTTGTCGTCAAATAGTGTAGCCCTCACACATATACACACGATCAGTTTATAAAAGCCACGGAAAATTACCGTCACCAGTCGTTATGGGAACTGTTGTTGACTCTTAGTGCCTGGGGTTTGACTTACACATCATTTCTTGCAGCAAAAATGGAGGTCGTCTAAGACGAGGTTATTGATACGGGGGTTGAGTAAATAGTTTAAAGGATTCGGGTGTAAATCTTCTAAGCGCCTTCTCACTTACGAAGCAAATTCCCACTACAATCAACAAAGAGTCATCTAACAACGTAGCAAACTAAAACAGATCTTAAAGCAAAATGCGATTACCTCTGAGAATGACAAAGTCCCCCCTTTTCTTATAAGATTATCAATTCTTTAAGACAATCCAGCGAAGCATAAAATCAACACACGCGACAAGCAGCCAATACGCCGCGTCTGAAGTCTCCCAAAGTCGTCTTTGTCTTGTACTTTCACAAATCCCGATTTTCTGTTAAATTGTTTTTATTAGTGATCCTAAGTATTGGCTTACCGACTCGGTGGCAAATGAAGCGTACCGAGGTCTGTGAGATGGGATTGAGGACCCTTTTTTTGTCATTGGGAAAAGCCGAGTATGGAAACAATACGCAGGCCCAGTACACTGCAAAAACTAGGGTGTTAAAATTGACATGGGTGTTGTCACATGATACCGAAGAGAGAATAAAATTTACCGTCATAGTGTGTCAAAATAACACCAATGTAACTGTTTTGGTAGAAATGAGTGTTATTTTAACACCCCATGGTGTGAACTGTGATTCTTTTTTCTTTTCTTTTTTTTTGATATTTATAAGTGACAACACCCATGGTGTCCATTTTAACGCGCCAGTTGTTGCAGTGTAACCACCACATTTTGGTTTCGATGGCTTTTTGCCTAGATTGTGTCCAGGACTTCACGTTTAAATCCTTTTTGGATTAAAGAAAGAATCTTCCACTTAAGCCATTTCTGGTTTATTTGAACAGGGGATCGAACAGGGATAAATTACTTTTACTCTATCAACCCTAAGTGCGACGATTTAGCAAAATAGTCCTTTAAATTGTCTTTTAACTTACCTGTACTTTATGTAGAAGTAGCATTACTAGACGTTCCATTTTTTGTGGTGTGGGGAGGTTTGGGGCAAAGAAGTAATAGGAAAGCTTTAGACCAAGGTCAACTGTTTCAAGAAGGGAAAGACATAAGCCTACATGCTGTTAACTTTATTAGTAAATAAACTGAACCATGCATTTTGCATTTTTCAAACAGTCCTATTAGTTTACAGGTTTCAAGTTGGAGTTGAACAAAGACAAATTGACAAGAGCGAGATTTGAACCCCCTCCGGTTTAGCGTGCCGGCGCTCTTCCAACTGAGCTATCTATGTTGGCGGTCTCCCTATTTTGACAACATCTTTTTTCGGGGGTTTCCGTCGGAAGCCAACAGTATTGAAAAACAAAGTAAAATGAAAAAGAAAAAGCCAATAGTTATGTACACAACGTTTTTGATTGAAAACATATATTTATAGTTTATGTTTTCTTTAATCATATGTGGGGGGGGGGTGGCGTCTGGAAGGGTGGGGCTTTTCCACTCCAGCCTGCCCCCTCTGGTTACGCCACTGTTCTGAGGGCGTAGCTATCTCCACGCACACTAAAACTATAAAGTAACAATTCTTGGAAATTTTCCTTTTTTGTCAGGTCTCTCTCCAAAACAGTGAAAAAAGCTGACAGTTGTTCTCGCTCAAGACTGAAAAGCCTGCCCTCTTCGTCCTCATCGTCCCTAATTGTATGCCTGCCCCCTACTCAGATGGAATAATAACTTTCTGATATTTCAAAATTTTGTTTCAAACCACATTATGACTTTAAAGGCAGGTTATAGGCCTACTTTTGGTAATTGACAAAGACCGGTATCCTCACTTGGTGTATCCCAACATTTAAGCATAAAATAACAAACCTGTGAAAATCTGGGCTCAATATTGGTCATCGTAGTTGCAAGAAAATAATGAAAGAAAAAAAATCTTGTTGCGTTGAATTGTGTGCTTTCAGATGCCTGAGAAAGGCTTTATGCCTGGAGCCTTTCTCAGATTCAAATTTGGGGGTGAAAAATTTGCTCTTTCTCCAAAACTACATTACTTCAAAGGGGCTTGTTTCTAACAATTTTGTATAGTATCTCAAGCTCTCCAGTGCTCTTTACCAAGTAAGTTTTTATGCTAATTAATTTTTGGAGTAATTACCAGAGGTGTACCCTTCCTTTAATAAATACACTTCATTACTCATAAAACTTTTCCCACACTATACGGTGACAACCTACAAAAGACCGATAATTGCATCCCACGTTTTCTCAAGTTTTTTAGTGGTCTACAGTTGCAGTAATAGAGAGGTAATAACACGATTGATCCTACTCGAAGTGAGCACATCAAAGCCATTGTCACGTGTCAGTTGAATGATCGATTATGTACAATGAGTGAGATTAAAGATTCATAAATCATTTAGTATTCCTTACCTTTTAGAAAATCAAGAAAATTTGCCATTCATTTGCGTCACCCCGCATTCCCCCTGAAGTCTTCAAGACGTGTGCCGGGATAAAATGTGGTTGGTTTATGGAGAGAAAACATCAGCCCCGCCGGAGATAAAAATCAGGTGTAAGGACGGTGTAACGCCCGGAGGGAGGTTCCCACGGCACGGCATCGTGGGCCGACCAAGCTGGAACTCGGGCCGGGGCCCGGGAGCGCCAAGTTCCCGAGGCCTCATTGGGCTGCACTCGCTCGATCTGACGGGGGAAACGTGGACCAACCACGGACCATCTCCTCCCCCAAGTCGATCGGAGTTTTTCCTCCCCCTGTTTATTGCTGTTGCTGGGGTCGTGTCGGGATTGAAAGTGTCTTACACAACCCCTGGGGCATTGTTTCAGCGGCATCGTGGCATTTTCTTGGGGTGCTACAGTGGTGGTACTGGGCATGCTTGTTTAGATCCCAAGGAGCCCCCTGTGTACGAGCCTCGGCCACTTTAAATCAAGTTCCCACGGTCACAAGTCACGATTTGTGTTATTGCCCCCACGGCAAAATATTATTCTTCGAAGAAAAATAATAATAAATGGGATAAAATAGGTGATGGGCACCGATCGCCCCTGTTGTTCCTTTGACGCCTAGTACAATAATAAAAGTGATGGTTGCTGTTAGCGAGCGGCGCTCCGTTGGGTTATTACGCCGTATTATCGCGGCTGAAGACCCATGAAACAGACGGGAGCAAACCGCACGACACAATGGGTCATTGGGAAGCTCGGAAACGGGCAGGAAAATCTGGTTGTGGCCACTTCCCCTCTATAAGGATTAGAGTTGGAGACAGTTTTGGATACAATCCGGTTAAGACTTCGAGGCTCAGAGCAATACTGCCGTTTCCAAGGAGCGGTTTGAGAACGCTGGTTTTTTTTTATTCCGTCTGTGGCGAACGAGCATTTATTAGAAACAAATCCTTTTGCTTGTCGTACCAACAACCAAAACATTATCATATCTTCTCCAGCATTACCTAAATAAGTTAGTTTCTGTTTTCGCCGTTAATTTCGGACAAGTAATGATTGACACCTAATGTTTAAATGTATTGAACACTTTATTTTATTGCCGTAACTTTCGTTATTGACAAATGGGCAGAAAAGACACCAGACTGAGCTCAACTAATGATAACGTGTGATTTAAAGGTTAAAGGTCACAAACAAGTTCACTTCCTTGTAAACTACCGTACCAGTCTTCCCGCATGTTTCTCCAACAGGCTCGATTTCACCGGTAAATTTGTATTTTAATTTAATTTTCGAAGAACAGTCCTAATAACCCAAGACGTTTCTACACAACGGGATCAACATTTCAAAATCGAGCAGCACTTGGAAGATCTCAGTTTTTCCTTCTTTTCCCCCCGTTCTTTTCCCCCCTTTATATATTTTTTTAAACAAAGTCAATTTGCACGTTTTTTCCTTTCAATGGCATGTCTTCGAGAAGGGAAGTTTTTCCTTTTGTTTGCCCAAAATCGAGGCTAGTTTTCTGATTCCTCGCCAAGAATTCTCACTTATGTCTCAGACTAAATCCCATATACCTTGGCAATGTATGTACACTCCCCTCTCTGAGGAAAATACATCGAGAAGGTCTGAGAAGTTCCCGTTTTTTCTTCATCTTTTTTTCTCTCTCGATATTAAAGAGTGATTGAGTTCGCTGGTATTCCAGATACATTTTATTTGTCATCATTGCGTTGGAATTGGGTCTCTTTTCTCGGTGATTAGAAATTCATAGTTTGTCTACACCGAGAGGAAAAGTTGTTAGCAATACTGTTCAAAACAATAGCCTTTTTTATACGGCAGACATTTTGGATTGTACTGTTTGGTTTGAATGTAAACAGAAAAAAATTCCCAATCTAGCGTCGTAGCATTGAGTCCGCCACATCTCAAAGTGGCTTATGCGATGACACTTGAAAAGGGTTCAATGTTACCAGTGTCTTTTAAGAAGTCCTGCTACAACAAATCACAGCAGTGTAGGCAAATAATCTACCTTGTATAGCCCAGTCTTACATAACATTCAATTTTTACTGTTGTTATACGAGAATGCAAAGTATCGAGTTTGCTTGAGTATTTGTAATCCCCCAATGTCAAGCTTGTCCCGTTTCAGAAATTGTTAACGATACAATATTTCATATCTGTAATAGGCCTAAACCTAAATGACAGACAAATAATTCCGATTATACAATATTCAACTTTAATTGGTGTCGTTAACGAGAAAATGTAAAGTCTAGAACCCGTTGAGTTTTTGTAATCCCTCAACGTCCAGCTGGTCCCGTTTCAGAAATTGTGATTAATAAAATTTCATTTCTGCAATAGCCCTGAATGACAGACAAATAACTAAAGATTATCAAATAATAGACCCAAGTGATTCAAAAGAAACTCCGTGATAAACTGTTGGGCCTATCCATGTCACCACAACTATCAATTGCGCAAGGGGCTTGAGATTCGTCGCCTTGTTCATATAATATGAATTTATAATGACACCTTCCTAAACCCACACGTCTAGATCCAACCGGTCACTAGCCATTATTCATCACCGGCTACTGGTCATTTTCTCCCGGGCGTCAGTTCCCACGCTCAAACCCACCCAGTCACGGTAAAAGGAAGACGGCGTTCTTAATACGTATCTATCAAATTAAATACGTCTCCCGGAGCAAAAAAGGAGAACTCTGACTATAATAAACGCATGAATATCCTTGGGTCTGGGCTCTCTCGGAGTCTTGCCGCGACCCCCTAAAGAAATCTACCCAGGACTCATCCTGCTATCGCGCGGGCCACTGGTTGAATGGACACGGTGCATGTTTTGAAGAAAGGAACTCTGTGTCAATATGGTTGCAAAACAAACACATCTTGCATAAAAAGACGGGGCGCACCTAGTGGTCTTTTTAGTTGCGCACACGCATATACACATCACTGGAGACATGACTTTGAAAATTGGAAATCGTTGTGGAGGGAATTTTTTATTTATTTATTTTTTTTTTTTTTTGGGGGGGGGAATGCGAAGTTGGTGAGCTTAAATGGCTCAAATTGATTGCAAGATGTAAAGGTAGATTGTCAAATTGTGAGGAAGAGAGGCAGCAGTTCCGGCGGAGAACAGGATTTTCCTCAAATAATCAAACACCCCCCCCCCAAAAAAGGGGAAAAAACAATTTACACAAATAATAAATAAATAAATAAATAAATAAATAATAAAAAAACACAAATTTTGAATATAGTAAAAAGTATAATAAAAAATAAAATAAATAAAATAGAAACATTTAAATACATAAATAAGATAAACTAAATAAGAACGAAAATTAAATAGAAATAAATAAACAAATAAGATTTTTTGTTTTTAAATAACATCGTTACAAATAAAAAGCGAAAAGAATGTCAAGATAAAAATGATTTAATACAATATTTTAAAAACAAATAAAGACTGATCAACCAATATAGTAGAACCAAACAAAAAATAAATTGTCTCTCATCATTTGTCAATCGCTGATGGCTCTAAACTAACCCACATCTCACAAAGATTTCGAACTGGCCTTCAAAATAGTAAATTCCAAAAGGGGCAGTAGCCTATAACAGTGTGGGGTTTTCGCCATTCATCTGCAATTTTAATTGGGAGTGGAGATTTTTGTTGTAGCAAGAAGGTAGGGTAAGGGTTTAAAAACTCCATTAATCAAAAAAACTCACATGGGCACAGTTTGGCCCCAAAATTAGACTTGTGGGGGCAGACATGAGTTATTGGTGGTCACTGCTGTACCAGACTTTCATGCCCCCCTCTGTCCCCAGTAAAATTGAAAATTAAAAAATTGTAAATAATAGATGTGCAAATTTGAGCTTCTCTGCACCTGGAGAAAGATGCACTCCATAAGTCCGAGACAGACAGACACGAGGATATCATAACACAAATCGGATTATAGCCGCATCTTCCTTTCGCTTCAAACTGACCGACTGACTGGCCGCTTGGTTGTACGATACCCACGCGCCCAGCGCCCGATAAGCCGCGTGTAGCTAATCCCACAATATTTCGTCTTCCGTGTCACCTTTCACCACTGCGTCTGGGTATAGGAGTTAACAGGGGGGGGGGGGGGGGTGGCTGGACTCTTAAACTTTCAGGTTCTCGTTTTTTTGTATCCTCCCGAACGCGGGGCGTAAGCCCAGCGTGGCGTCCTCCCTATTGTAACCCCATAAAGCGGATCACTAAATAGATGCTTCTTCAAGAGGATGCAGATTGTTTCAATGAGGCTTGACATCTCATCTTTGCTTTCAGAATGGAAGTCCCAATAGCCCTAAAGGGGCACGCCTCTAGAACCCAAAGCATACCGTACAGTTGAGTCGATGAATCCACAAAAGCATTGTTCTAATATTGGGCTTGTTTGGCAGATTGTGTACGTCTGTATTTCTCCCTCGGGCTAGCCATTTATCTCCTAGATTGCTTTTGATATTATGAAAAAACTAAATAATGACGAGAATTTATCATTCTCTCCACAATACATAGAAAACCGTTTCTCGCAACCCTTCAGCACGCTTCTTTCAGCCCGTGTTGTCCGTAGAAATTAGAAGCGTATACCCAGATGGGGATGGAGGGGGACATCTATCCCAGCGGTAACTTTGATGTTTTGTAAAATTTAATATTATTCAGTATCCTGTAGCACGGCCCGATTTTTGCCGAAATAATTTTTTTTTTAATGTTTTTTTTTTTCTCAAAACGAATTTGCACAGATGCTGATGTTTCAAAACGAAACTTAAACTTACAAAAACTTTTGCATATGCCATGGACAACCAAAAAATACATGTTACATGCACAATTGTTTGTACGTGGCTGACAAACTTCTGTCGGTATTCTGACAATAAGTAATGTTTAGTTTTTGAATATCTACCACTAATCATTGGATGATTTTTTTCTCGTGCAATACCTAAAATGAAAGCTTACAACGTTCTTAAATAATATCTAGCTAATTTAAATTCTAAACAGTAGTGTCAAATCGGCACTGTTATCTCGTCACTACAGATGACTTAACTTCTTCTTTTATGGGGGTGTAAATTTAAACTTGTAAAAATTACTTTTAAAAACATGCAATCGAAATTGATTATTTTTTATTGAGACTTTATTTTTGAAAACCGAGATACAGGGTCGGATAAAAGACTGTTTTAGGCCCTCGTTCCCTTCGTTTTATACCACACAAACAAAATGTGATATCAATTTCCCCATGATGACACTCAATGTTAGGATCGTTCTGCTTGACATTTTGTATATACAAAGCAGCAGAGTCGTGACCGCATGTTGACCGTTGCATTTCAACCATTATAATTGGCAGCCGAATTTGTTACGAAAATTCCCCCATCTCTGTGTTTGCACACATAACACGGCCCACGTGTGAGGCCCGACACCTCTGTTTAGGCGCGCATTGCCGGTGAACCGTGTATTACCAAAATCAATGCAATTTGGCAAAAATCAGTGCACATGGCGGGAAAAATTATACTGTCTCCTGCCACGAAAAGTGATAAATCGTGATTGCGCGCCAACTTCTTGGGTCCACTTTTCCCTTGGCTAAAATAACATCGCCACAAGGGATTCATAAAGACCTTGCTTAATATCCGAAAGAGTTGCTAAATCGTTAGGCGTGGGAATCGGTGTGCACGCTTGTATTTCTTGGTGTAAGAAAAAGTGCAACAATGAATTCCCCCCCCCCAAAAAAAAAAAAATCACTATCTCCTCGAATTACAAAATTAGCGGGGCCAAAATCCTGAGATTCTGTTGTTTATTTATTTATTTTTTTAATATCTCGAGGGTGAGAGTTATCCAAATTGTCAAAGAAAAGAGTGGATTTCATTGAATCTGGATGAGCTGGTGTAAATTAGGTGGTTGGTGTGGGTCCATAAAAAATGTATGTGTGGGAAAGACTTAATTTGGCAACTAAGTATCTTTAATACGTCCTGATATTAAAACCCATATTGTGCGACTTCCTGTGGTGGACAATTGCTGACCAAAACTGCCCCCACTCGGGAGATGGTTCCCGTGGGCTGTCATTGTGTATAAAACCGGCTGACCATTAGACTTACAATAGTCGTGTGGTGTCTCGTTTCAAATTTGAATTTTTTATTTTAGGGCAGATTAAAGAACTGCGTAGGTCCAGGGACGAGATTACATTGCAGCAAAAGTTCCACAGGGAACAATATCATTTGGTAATCTCGAAGTGTTTTTTGCTCCAGCCTCGAAAAAACAAAGCAAACTCAGTTTCGCTTCCAACAAAGCTTGGTTTACGGTGTGTTAGGCTTATAGCAGCAGATAATCCGTGGATTTACCACAATAAATGTTCTCTTTCACGAATCTCTACAATTTTTCTTATTTTTGTAGCTCTATTGCTGGACTGCACTATAAAGTGATATTCCATAATTAAAAAATATCAGAGCAAGATTTACTCAAATTAAATCAAGCCATTAAAACAAGTTTTGGGTTCTACAAAGAAAACTTGACCTACCAACTGAGCCAATAGACCTCTACATTTGGTAATTTGTTTGTGGTTTATTTCTTGCTATTAAAAATACGTAAAAAATATGATTGCAAAACAGGGATATCTATGTGGGATTGTATAGAAGAGAAGCTTATTGTTCTAAATTCGAGTGAGGGGGACAAACCTGGACCTCCAAATCATTTTTGTGGCCTGGAGGCGAAAATTGAGCGATTAATTCCCGAAACCAAGCGTTCTTGAAATATATATTTGATTACAAGAACGAATTTGACATAAATCTTTAAAAAGATATTTTGTTCCCTTCATTTGATTCAAAAGTATTTTAACACCATTAAAATATCAAATGCAGGAGACACATTATTAATGTACGGTGATTTTGTGACACTGTCAGTGAGTGCTGTTTATATTGGTGCTCTGTTGAGTTTGTAGTTGATATACCCGACATATGTGACATTTATAATCTCCTGAATTATCTACAGCATAAAAACACACCATTTAATGTCCACTTCAATTCTTTACATGATATCCGGGAGCATCATGATCCTTGTGTTGACAGATAATGCTGATGGCGCGAGTCACGAACCGAGCCCTAAGCGGGCAGGCCCGTCCATATGTACCGTCTAAGTTGGCCTGCTAGCACACGCTGCTCGCGTGGGCCAACAGATGAATCCAGACCCCACGTGTCGGCATTACAGAACACGGTAGCTCGCTTCCCGTTAAAAAGAGCCTCCGTTCTTTACTTATACAGGGCACACGACGTGGACTGTTCCCCCAATAAATCATGACCGTTCGTACGGAGGCCCTCGAATGACCCCCAGTATAGACCCGTACCGCTCAAAAGACAACCAATAATTCCACACCGCGTAAACGTTTATGTTCTACGGAGCGCCACTCCACCCAAAAGTAAACTTTCTATAATTGGCCAGCAACCATTTTTATTATCAGTGAAATTAGTCATTCGGCTGCACGTGTTACTAAAACGCTGTGTATTTGGGACTATTTTTATTGTTCCCATCTGGACTTAATTTATCGATGGTAAAATTCAGGTTGTTTAAAGCATTAGGCCCCAGACACTTGTTGTGAAATACTGTATTAAGGTACACCTGTAGACCCTTTTATTTCTCTGTGTACAAAACAAACGATTTATGACACCATAAGGAACTAACAGTCAAGTTTCGGTTTAGTTTTGTTTTTATTAGTGACATGAAGTCAAGGGTAAAAAGGGGACCCTAGGAGAGCACCTGTGACGTATACCGGGGTCGCAGGTTCAAATTCCGCTTTGATAAATTTTCTTTGTTTAACTTGCTCCAGTCAGTTTCCAATGTAAGTTGAAAAAAACAAACTTCCATGCCCTTTTCTTGGTATCCTTGGGAAATTCAAACTTCCTTATATTGGAATCGAATCGATTCTTTTAAATAAGGGCTTCGAAGCTCCATCTTCATAAATCTGTTATATTATAGCTGCTTAATTTGTAATTTTTTGTATTTACTGCAAATAAATTGGCAGACAATCAACCGCGAACATTTTACGTTAATACTTTGTACTGTGGCTGGTAATTCATTTTTACTAAGCAAGACCTTTATGTGCTGAGCTGCACAAAAACTAGTATGCTTACCAGAAAAAGGTCACCAGCCAAAATACCATTTATATGTACCACGTGTGACTGTTTCCTGCAAATCGGTGCTTAGCAATATTTTCTGCTTAAGCAGGTCTATAAATTCCAAAAGGAGTACATTCTCAAATCAAGTAATTTGTTGGCAGTAAACCTTGTGAGAAGGCAATGATTTTAAAGGGGCATATTTAGTACAGCAGGTTAATCCCCAGTTTTGTAGACGCCAACTGAGTGCATCGAATAAGAAATTTAAAGTCTTAAAAATACAATTTGCAGCCGCTCTTATTTACAGACCTATATACTGCATAGTGCCAAAAAAAATCCTTTCAAAGTTTCTGGATTTAACATTTTATCCTGCTGAGTTTTTTCGTGACGTCAGGTGACCTCACCTGAAATATTAATGATCTCTCATATTATGTGATTTGTTCGAAAAGCTCAGCTTGGCCAAGCTCCAATGTTTCAGCTTGCTTTTAAATTCAACAAGAACATACCCAAGTTTCATTACTGGTCTCTTTATGTGGCCTTAAAGACGGGTGTACTTTCGTTAATTGTCACAGACCAGTACCCTCTCTTGGTGTATTCCAACATTGATGCATAAAATAAAAAACATATGAAAATTTTGGCTCAATTGGTCATCGAAGTTGCATGAAAATAGTGGGGGAAACCCACACTTGTTGCATTAAATTGTGTGTTTTCAGATGCCTGAGAAAGGCTTGTCATGCCTGAAGCCTTTCTCAGATTCAACATGTTTGGATGAAAATTACCACTTTCTCTTAAAATAAAACCATTTCAAAGGGAGTAATTTCTCACAATGTTTTATATTATAAACGGCTCTTCAGTGCTCCTTACCAAATAAGCTTTTATGATCATAAACTTGTAGAGTATAATAACAAAAGTACATATTGCCTTTAACTCTATAAAACACTTTATTCGAGGCGCAGGCAAGACTTTACAACACACAAATAACAAAATTATGAACTCTAATACTTTCAAAAAGTTCTATTTAGTCCACATACAAGTAATTCCTTAAACAATTTTTTACCATTTGACAATTTTGGCCCAAATTAGAGTCCGGTGAAGTATGGTCTTTTCCACTAATCATACATGGTATGGTGCGTTATCAGATTGACCAACCGCAGTCCGGGGGCAACACGCGTACAACCGCTACAAAAAATTTGTCTCACAGCGAGTACGACCCTTTGGCACATCGCGGTTTTTTGCGAATCATCTGCTATCATGAATGGGAAATTTCAGCCAAATTACACTTTTATTAATTACTCATTTCTAAGCTGAATTAAACGGGGGCTGTCGCAAAAAAATGAAGCCGATCACTGTAAAGTTGGCACCGCAACCGATTGCGTTTTCTGGCTGGGCAAACCGGTCTTTTGTCCATGGCATATGATCCCCTTAATTATGACAAGTGCGATGCACCTGTACGGCGAAGGGACCCCAGTGGGATCCCGTGACAACTTGCAGACGTCATCTTAGCTTGAGACCCTACTTGGACGAGATTTGGAGACATTAAATGGTTGATTTATATGAAGGGTGTGGGCACCGGCCTACTGCAGGGTGGACTTAGGGGGGGGGGGGGGAGGGAAAAGATCAGCGATGAGGGAACAATGGGTGTGTGCTGGCTTGCGTATGTGGTCTAACTCTTCAGAAGAAGGTTCGATTCCTGGTCGGTTGGGTCTTTGTTCTCCTGTCCTGGAGGACTGATAGTTTATACTTGTTTCTTAAGTCATTTTGATTTGTTCCTAATTGCATTTCACTCAATGTTATCAACTTTGTGCAGCGTTGCTTTTTGTGTGGGCACATTCTTTAATAAAAATGTCCCCGATAAAACTTGTAAACGGTAGTTTCATTGCAGTGTGTACATGTTTTTAGAAAACGAGGTATCGCTGTAAAAAAAATTGGGATTTAAAAAAATAAATGTTGTTCTGCAACTCTTTAAACGAACACGAAAAGCAACACGTTCTTGTTTTGATGTCAGTGCCACACCGAGCCCACATTTACCCACCCCTTGTCAAACCTTTCAATCACGAAAGTAACAAAAACAGTTATGCCAAGTTATTCAAGTACATTCCTAGCAGACTTGTGATAATATTAGCTTATCGTTGGAGTCCAGTACATAATGAATAAAATGAAGTCAACTAGCACGAGTAACTTGAAGTATGAAACGTGACAGCGAACGTCCCGTCCCTGCTTAAAAAAAAATACACTACGAAATAATAACAAAATGAATCCACATCGACGTACATTTTAATTTCGATTCAATCCTGGCCTTATGCACAACTTTATAATCCCTTAATCCGCCCTTCTTCTTGCACTTTTAATGAATTTTTGAACGAAACGCCAGTTCGATACTCTCCAACCTGCATGCATTTAATGTGATGGGGCCCCCCTCGATAGGGGCGCACCCGGGCGCTGTGTGTCAACGAGCGTAAAGATGTCGTGAAGTGTGCGGGAACGACTTCACTGTGTGAGGGCAGAAATTCATGCCCATTGAACCTGGGCACACGGGGCGAGGTGATAAGATCTCCCCCATAGCTTCAATCACATTCCCACGGTCCCGTGTGCGAGCAAGCGAAGGGGGAAAGAGTGGAGTGGTCTGAGACGTCGAGGTTCCTCCTCGGTGAACGATGGGTTCTGCCTCCGGGATGCGGTTCAGGACTGAGGTGGTTTCAAGGTCCTTGGTCCAGCTGAGTATTAAGAGTTTGCTAAGCACAGACAAAATGCATATCAGAAAGCGCAACCAGCCCTAGTATATCATAATATGGTTTGTACATAGTTTTCTGCAATATAGGCCTATTTAGCAGATACATTCAACAGGTTGGTAATGCTAAGCATGAAATCAATTCAATGAATCGAAAGCTACTACTCGCTGAAATATTTACAGCTTAAGCATTTTGAAGAAAGCAAAGAGTTCGTGACAAACCATGCACCCATAGTTTACCGTATTTCGAGGAATTTTGTGTCATCGTTTTTGGCTACTTCCCACTTCAATTCCCACTCTTGTACGAAGTGTTATGGTTGTGCTTTTGGTAGTTACTTTTTAAAGTATATTGAATGTCAAAAAATGTGAATGTCCAAAAATTCTTTTGATCATCGAATAGTTTACTCTATGATGAAAGTTCAACACCCCACGCCGCAAAGTATACTCTGAAATTTTAAATAATCACAGACCTGAAATTTATCCTTTTATTCCTCCCGATTTCAAATCTCCATACTCGCATCCTTTTCCTCTTGAACAGAAGTACCCCCTGAAATCCTCCAGAGAGTTCCCGAGATTCCAAGCACACAAGAAGACACAATGGGGGGGGGGGCACCATGTCACATATCGAGCACCAAATGCTATTTTCATGATTAGTCATAATTGTTTTATACACCTCTGGTTGTGAATGGATTACAAAATTCGTTAGTGATTGCAATCGTGGACGTTTAGAAGGTCATTGTTTCGGTAAAAGTGGCCTTCCTGTGCTCGTGAATGAATAAAAGGTTACCTTTTATTGCCCCCAATTTACAGTTCCTCTATCTAAATAAAGAAATAGATACGTCTTTTTTGTTCCGTCGCGTCTTCCGCGCTGCATTTTTTTTCTGAACCACACCCACAAAACAAGTTTGATGTCAAGCCGAACGAGCAACGGACGGAAAATACATCCATTGACTGTTGATGTACCCGAAATCTTCACATCTTTTATATTATTTGGTCGAGTTGTGGATTCGGAACCCCGCGGTGTACATAAATGAAAAAACGACTGCTATATCGTCACAGCCAGCGGGGTCACCACACAGGCGAGTTGTCAGGAGTGGGGTTCAGAGGCAGGATGCCATGGGGTAAATGACTTGAACCTCCGGCGCGCAACCACGGACCCTTCGTACGGCAGACGGTTTGCGATTGTTGCTCTTTTTATGCATACAATTTTCGAGACTGGAGAAAAACTCTTTTCAGCAGCCAACCTTGTCCATATGTCACTCGATTGGTCTTTGATTTCTCTAGTAAAGTATTGGCAATTAAAATGTATTCGTTACTTGTTTTCATCCTGTAACCCCTTACCAAGAGTGGCTTTTAGACTTGTTTGCGGCGAACTTGCACACAAGAAAACTAGACAGACAAACAAACAAACAATCAAACACCCCAACGAACACCCCACAAACAAATAAGCAAAAAACCTCTCTCGCATTTTTTTCAGGTGTTCGTCAGCCCTTTAAACACAACTCTGAAATTTAAAATGCCTTCTTTTCCTTGATCCCCTCGTCATTGTTTCATTTACCTCTGACTATTCCCAGTATTTGTGTGTGCTTAATTAGAATAATAAACCAGTCTTTATAGGCCGATCCGAATCCTTAAAAAAGAAATACCGTCAAAAATGGATCACTTAGATCGCCAAGAAATATTCTTAAAGACGTCATTTCACCCGATTGGTATTTAATTAGTAAAGATGCGAGGAGTGTGCGTCCTTCTGTTTGTGTTTGTTTCTTGTTTGCTTGTTTGTTTTTAATAGAATAATAACGTAATTATAGCACAGCTTTCAATTGTCATTATTGCCCCCATAACAAAGAAAAATTTCACTCTCAACTTAAATCGGATATAATTTTTATGGAAATATATTTTTTTTTAAATATCGTGTGACAGAGAAAAATAATTGAAGCAATTTTTGACAGTTTTATCTGCTATCCAGTTCACCAACAGACTCTACTTACAACTGCCCGCAAAATAAAAAAAACCCACCCAAAATGATTGCCATAGAATGACACTCATTAATTTGACTATAACAGGCTTTAGGATATTAACTTTAGTAGACATAACTGCAACTCCTTTTTAATTTTCGGCTCTTGCGGCTTTATAACCGAGCAAGCTGTAAAGACACTAATTTGCGTACGATTTCACACGGGGCTGTAAGCCGGTAAAGTGCGCCCGCACGCGACGTCACACTGTTCAATTATAACGCGAACTGCACACGCAGTACATTAAACTCGGGTGTGTACATTGTTTTGTTGACAGGGAAAAACAACAACAACAACAGCAACAACAGTGACCATTAACAGTGTTTATTCATTTCTTTTGATGAGTTAAATAGAGGTTGGGGGAAGAAAATTAATATGTCTTCTTAATAAATATCTGTCGGGCAATGCTCACTTATAACACAAAGGGTGTTTGATGCTTTGCGAAAGCCATAACTAGTCAACTTGCGGTACAACTAGGGTCTAATTTCATAAAGCTATCATGCAGAAAATACCTCTCAGAAAATTTCGTTGCTAAGCAAAACATGAGTGGGGCACTAGTCGCAATAATGTAAACTTTACAGAATGTTGGCTGCTAAGCAAGGTAAGTTTATGTGCTTTACAAGTCTTATGTTTATGGGCTGTATGAAATTAGGCCCATACAATGTGCTCTTTTGTGGGAGAAGTGTTGGCTCACCGAAGAGCCGGTGTGGTCCCCTCACCAGCTCCTCTAAGAGACCCCCCCGCTCCAAACAAAGAGGTTTTAACCGCAAGTTTACTACTTATAGTTTTTCTAACACAAAAACTACTTACTTGACAAGTTGTTTTAATAAGATAAATTATTTTACTAAGATTTGTTTTAATCGTTCAAGTAAAACGGACATTTTCCATAATATAACGAAACTATTTGCTAGCACCATCATAGTCACGTCACAAGTGCTTTTAGCTTAAATAGTTTTATTCGTGAAAACTGAACTATTATTTATTTAGTAATACATTTATGTATGTATTCATTAATTTGGTACTCCTACCAAATGTTGTCCTTGCTCTATAACACCAAACTGTAACGTTCATTCTAAAAACTACTATACCCGCGAAACTCAGTTCTAAAATCCACAGAGTCACTGACCCAAATTAACTGCTAGGCAGGGCTTGAGTTTTACACTGGACCGCATGTCCAAGGCCAGTGGTTTTAGTGTCGGGCAAGTAAACTTATGACCGGACAAGTCCGACTGGCTTGTGAACTTTATCAACCTTCTCAAATGAAAAACATGCATGTTAAACTGTGACTGTGTCAGGACTCACAAGCTGTTTTTTCTTATTTTGATTCTGGTCTTACTGAAGATTTTCTGGCCAAGTTGAGCTACAAGCCCTGCAGTCTTGTGGATTTGTCTCCCAAATTCGAACCCTGCTTGGTGGGTGCAAGCGACTGAGACATCTATCTCCTAACAAATCCTTATTCCAATTCAGACAAATTGAGCGAGGAATTATCACTGATAGGTTTCCGAGGTCGTTGCTTTCGTGGTGAATCTCAGAATAAGAGCCCCCACTTAGCGACCGCATAATTTATTTATAGACCATTACATCATAACCGCTATTTTTGCAATTATAGTTTCGCCACCCCGGGTAGTAATTTACCTACCGTAATTAGAGATTCATATTTGACGTGTATTATTATTATTCAGACATCGGTCCGTGGCTGTAATGATTTACGGATCGAACAATCAGTCATTGTTACCGGTCAGTGGACGTGACTTGCGCCGTGGTCAGAAGCTTTTGTGATATGAATATCATGCAGGACTGATTGAGCGTCAACTCCCACCCCCCCTCCCCCTTCCACCTAGGGAAAACAGGAAAGACGACACCTAATAAAATGAGGGTTATACAATGGAGACCCAATGTGGGCTGGGATGGGGGGGGGGGTAGGAAAACGTAGGGGAAAATGTGCAATGGAGACGTTAGCTGTTCCCTTCTAAGTATGTTATTGCTCACACAATAATTATTTCGTCTGCCGTCTGAGATTTCATAGTAACCCTAAATTACAATGAATAAAATTGCAGAATAGTTTGGCATAATGCTTTCAGCATTCATCAGGAGCGGCCGACGAGCCTTGGGATTGAATTTGAATAACGCGGAACAATGGCTTGTATACAAACATTGGTTTATATTGTGAGTTCCTCGTTGAGATTCATTGTCAGCAAAGTGCTCCATGCCCAAGAAATCCCTGCGTTGCCCCCCACCCGGTATCGGCCATCACTCCCGCTGAATTAAGACGCAAATCAGTTCAACCATGGCACGCTCAAATTAAAACAGCTCAGTGGATAGCGAGGCTGTCCCAGTGGGATACTATGTAAAACTTCACTTCTTAAAAATCAGAGTTACAAGCACCGATTTCGCCACTTATTAAGAATGCTTGCAGCCGAACGATGGGAGCACGGGAGCAGTCCCCCACGTGCTCTACAAGTAAGACCCCGTCATCTGGACCGGCACCCACGACCCCTCACCCCAGGGGGCGGGTGACGGTGAACTTTCTCCCGTCGGATCTTGCGTGAAAAACACCAGCAACCGTTTCGAGCTCTCGGGCAGCATTGCCGTCAAACCGTGGGATGTTTTTCTCTTTAACCAGTTCCAACACTACGCAGCTCTACTGTACCCGGAATCGAGAACGACACAGGCAGTGGCGAGGCCAGATTTCTCCCCCGGGTGACCAGGGCGCAACTAGGGCGTGCCAATAGATAACACACGCTCGGCCGATACAAGACTGTGAGAAGTCAATCACACTGGACGGGCCCTTTTTATATCCTGGCACTAATGCTATGAAAATACCGGTGTAAAGGCCTAATTGACAAAAGTTTTTTTTTTTACGATGAGTCGTACCATCGGTCCAAGATTACAAAAAAAGGGAGACCATTCGGGAAATAAACAAACAAACAGGGGAACAAAAAAGGGAAACATTTAATGAAATTCGTGACAGACATGGGAAAGGGTAAAAGGTTTTGTGGCCTTTTTTTTTTTAATCAAACGGGGGCCTGTAACGCAGATTGAAGCATTGTGGATCCCCGCACTTGAAAAGTGCAAGGTTCAATTGCTGTTGGATAGTGTGTGGACGGCAATATTTCGGCTGGTGCCATTATTCATATGACGTGCATCAAACCCATCGAACGGACTTGTTATTTGCAGTTTAGCTGGTGCTTTATAACGAAGTATTATGGTAACAAGTAGCAATTGTCGTGACTGATTATTCAAGTTGGATGTTTAAAAACCACTGGAGCTGTCTAATATTCAGTCACCAAACTCATCCTTCATTCTTATTCAAAAGACGATTCTGAAATCGACTTCCCTTGAATCATGTTAATATTGTCTTGTTGTAATTACGTTCACCATCACTACAGCTACTCCTAGTCACATTTTCAGCTGCATTTCTGTTAATTTCTGCAAGAAAACTCTTTGCCCATCACATCCAATGGTCGGGGACGGTTGAAGTTCATCATAATACAGAGGGTATTTTTGTATTCTCTCATTCAAATCAACGTAACCAAAGTGAGGTTGGAAGGTTAAAACAAACATGGCTTATGGACACAATTCATAGAGCTGCGTAACCAGCAAATATTGCTTAACAATTTTCTGCTATACGCATTAATAAGCAGGATACCAGTTGAAGACGGTACATGTGTCATGTTATTTTGGCTGGTAACCATATTCTGGTAAGCATAAATTTGCGCCTAGCTACTTTTTGTGCTTAAGCAGCTCTTCGAATTTTGGCCCGGCTAGATGTGAATCGGCATTCTATAGCTTCTGTAGAGAGGTGATATGGCATATAGATGGGGAAGGGAGGTAGCACGAGCTAAGGAAGGGTACACTTTTAGTTATTACTCCAAAAATTAACGACCATAAAAACTTACTTGGTAAAGAGCACTGGAGAGCTGTTGACACCAAAAAACATTGTTATATAGAAACGATCCCCCTTTGAAGGTGGACATTTTTCACCCAAAAATTAGAATGATTCTGAGAAAGGCTTCAGGCATGAAGCCTTTCTTATAGGCATCTGAAAACACAGTTCTATGCAACAATGGTGTTTTTTCTTCGCAGATTTTTTTTAATGCATGTGTTGGGATACACCAAGTGACTGGTCTTTGACCTTTGCCAAAGGTATACCGTGCCTTTAATTATTCATGGCTGGTCGGGGGTACACGCCTCAATCGCGCACAAAACAAACATCAATAAATAATTCAAGAAATACATCTCGGCTAATTAGAATAACGTATGAAAGAGGGAGGGGTGGGTGATTTGGTGTGGGGGTACTTTCTTTCAATGATGTTGTCCATCGCCACATATACTGCTGTTGCCTGCGTGATTTGTTTCATCTTAAATATTTGTTATACTCCTCGATTGCGTAGATGACAAATCCTCTGGCTGTATGTTTATTGTTCTAAAGTGTAAATTTCAGTACAGTTTTACTTTTTTTTTTACATTGCCATGTGCCTTTGAACAGCCTTGTCTGGAATTGACGCATTATAAATAAAAATGTTAATAATTAATGTTATATCTTCAAGAGTTGTACCTTAAATTATACAGGTGTTGGCAAGGGGAATTTTTTGGACGACTGTGGCTATACAAGCCCCGGCACTTCTGGCATACCGTAAAGACGCGCTGCCCATTTACGAATATCTGATTCGTCAAAGAAATCTATCTGATAGTTATAGATTAACTTGTGGTGTTGTGGGCGTAGCAGTTGTCATAATAGACGTCAACGCATGGGTGTTGATTTTATTTGAAAATGTAATTACTTCCTCAGTTATTACGGTTAATTACTAATGTTCTCAAATGGGCGCCGCTTGTTACAATTTGAAACAAGAGTGCCTGGGTTTTAAGCTCAGCTCTCTTATTGTTAACAGTCTCACCAACATTTTAAAATACGTAATCATGACGTAGCATTAATGATAATCGCTAATGCCACACAGTTTTGTTGGAATGCAGTTGTTGATTTAGTTTTGGATAGACCTTTATTGTGTTGCCATCGGCATTGCCAGGTGTCCAATAACCAATATAGCATCACTAATACTGATTTGCATTAGGGATCAGACTATTTAGCACTTCCAGCCTCAGTTTGGTTTCACTCAGCAAAAAGGAAGTAAAACAATATGGTTGCTCGAGAGGTCTTAGTTTAAACCAATTCACCTGTTAACTTGTGTAAAACGGGTGCATTTTAAATTATTTTAATCTTTGGGTTTGCACTTTAACTTTGTAAAGTAAATCTCACACAAATCAAAATTAGTTGAATCCACATAAATGGTTTGTTTAGTTTGAGTTTCAACCTCATCCCCAACACATCTATCCTCGTCCCCGATCCAGTTTGATTAACAATGATAATCAAAGCTATAAGACGAGGCAAAACCATTTTGCTCCTGTCTCCTTTTCAACGCTTGCGTTTCTTAGAACGAATAAAAATTACAACGGCCGAAGCCTGCTCCCGCACAAACAATGGTACTAATTTAGGTCGTACATGATCTAAACGATTAGTACGTTGACTACTGTCTAAACAAATGTAACTAGACTTTTTGATTTCAAAAACAAAGACGAGAGACGTTTTTCCCCTTTGGCTTGGTCATTTTCGTCCGGTTCCTTGAATGTAATGCAGTTATAACTGCCGGTCAGGAAGAAGGATCCAGACTGTTTTTGCTGCTGTTTTGCGTGTGCTTAATTTGAACAAGATGGTGTCGTTCACTGAAGATATTTATTAATGAAAAGAGAGACAGTGTGTGTCCATTTTATCCGGCACCTGGGCTGTTTTCCAAACCACGGCCTAGGCTTGGGCTTGGGCTTTGGCTCTGTCAGTTATTTATAAAATGTGTGCTGTCCTTACGAGGCTTCCAGCAGGCGGGAGAAGCCCAAAGCCCGAGCCTAAACCCGAACCGTGATTTCGAAAACGGCCATACATGGAGTCAAGAAGGTCAATACACAGATTCCACTATATACTGTAATAATGAATCGATTATTATTATTTGGTTTTAACCTTACATCGTTGTGTGTAAAGCACTCAGTATACTTTCACGAGTCGTCTGAATCCATGGGCATTATTACTCGGGTGGGATTCGAACCCACGGCCTTTGTCATGCTAGAGCAGGTGGCTTGCCAATTAGACCACCGAGATTGCCCAGTAGCTAGAGGCAGTTTTTTCCTAGGACTCTGGAAAGTGCTGCTTGCTTTACACACATCGTTGTAAGGGTAAAACCAAATAATATTTTTTATCGCCGATGCAAATTTAACATATATTGAACTGATTGTTACGATTATAGTTTTCACAAAACAGCTACTGTGTAGAAAGGCTATATGGACAATATCAATCACCCTCGATCTCATGACACATGATTGCTGATGATCGAGAAAACTAAAGCTCGATCTTTTGCCGCAAAAATTGTATCTTGATACAAGTATCAGTTGTCCTGATAATTATTTCCGGCTGGAATTACTGCAATTTGCGAAAAAATGAACCTCGATTCTCAATTCCTTATTTTCGATTCGCCAAGTCGAAATAAAAGCTTGAAAGTCCACACCTCACACTCATAAGTTTTTCGCAGGTAGTTTGTTTTGATGGCGGACTCATTAAAAAACTGGACGATGGGGATTAATTTACTTTTCACAAAAACACGATGATGTGACATACCTTTATTTTGGAAGTTGTTTAAAAGATAAATGGTCCCAGTGTTTTTTTTTTTGTTTTTTTTTTTTGGGGGGGGGGCACCTCGTGGGAACACAAGGAGGAATAGCTGGGTAACAGCGGGGACAAGTGGGCTGAGGGTCTAGGGTTATCTATGGGAGTGATGGTGGGCACGTAGACCCTATGTTCATCGTGGCTATATTAGCCCTAAATGCAACAAGCACTACATACTTAAAGGTACAAATGTTGCAAGTTCGAACTTTGTTCGATCTTTATGACAGCGATTTTGTTTACATGAGAATGTAGCTACCGTTATATAGAGCTCAAAATTCTGGGTCTAGCACAGGTGTAAAAGTTAATATATTTATTCATTTTGATAAACAGAATTACATTGCAGGTCACATATTTGTCAGGAATTACCGAAAAGCTTTTTCAGTCATGTTCTAATTTTGGTATAATTTTATGTATTTTATTTTACCTTCCATTGATTTATTTCTATGATCAGTGGCGTAAGGGGAGAGAGGGGATCCACCGCTCAACCCCCCCCCTTTGCACCCCCTCCCGTGAGATCGAAAAATGCACAAATAAATTGTTCCACAGATCAAATAGCTACCAAATTCTGTCTTTGCCCCAGCTTGCCCCCTCCCCCATGATTAAGTCTAATTACTCCACTGAGTATGATTCGCAATTGGGAGAGTTTTTTGTCCCTATCCTGTTTTCAAATATACCGCAAAGCCCATTACTTGGGTTATAACTTAAAACAACAATTAACAGCTTATGTTACTTGCACTATCATGTGGTTTTTGTGATTTGTCGACTCAAATTAGGAGCTTTCGGTGGATTTTTTAAAAGTCGGAAACAGTTTTCAAATCATGTTTATATAAAGAATAATATAAGCTCCGAAAAATTGAACATTTTTGTTTCTTGTTAATACTGTCAGAAAGAAAAGATAAATGTTTTGAACAAAAGACATAATTGGTCAGCACCCATTCTCCTCAGAAACCCCTCTGTATGATTTCTGCTCGGCAAACAACACTTTCGAAATGTCTGTTTGAGGCTTCCGCTGCACCCTGCGAAACTCTGCTCAAAACGTTCTCTTAATTGAGCCCATCGAGATGATGAGTTGATGACCTCTCAATGCCCAGCCCTAATCGCTGGTTTTGTCGAGAGCGCAGTATATACACTTATCCCACCACGCACCAGCTATCTTCAGCATTGTGGTGGTGCCACCCTACCATGAAGACAGGAAAACAGGGCATATGGAGGGGAGCGAAGGACGAGATGTTCCACGTAGGGGCGTAGCGTCCGCAGCGTCCCCAGCCCATCTACCGGTGGACGCCAGTACAAATACATCCACTCGAGATTCCAAGTACACACAAGCCCCTGGTCTGAGCAAACTGCTTCAGCTAATACCCGCCGATGATACTTCCTACATGACCGGGGCCAGACCCTCAAGAGTGGGAGTGACGAGATCGAAATCCCGGAATCCTCAATATTTCTTCCCTATTCACGGTACTTGATGTTCAACAAATTCGAGAACGCTTGGCTCTGCCAGGGGACCCTTTAAGGGAATTGTGCCGCTGTTCTCTCTAGACAAAAACTTGTTTCTTAGTTTCTCTGCCAATACCGGGTTTTCCAGCCTCAGTGGCCATTTTATTTTTTATCGTTGCAGTGAGTAGCAATCCTATAATGCATGGGAAGATAGAAATACAAATCGGGTTTGGATTTTTATATGTGAGAGAGTGTGTGGTGTGTGTGTGTGCGCGCCGTAAAAAAAAAAGGTACACGGGCGGAAGGGACATAACGTGTTCGGTGAAGAAATAAATTTAATTAGCAGCATGGGACTTGTTCCGACACTGTCTGGAGTGTGATGCATTACCCGTTCGCCATCAGTCATTGTTCCCGCTCCCAAATTCGAGACGAGCTGTTGGGAGGACGAACAATCACATTCGCCCGTTTCCCGTGCTGCCTCCACCGCGATTAGACTGGGGCTGACATACCACTTGCCGCTCCGTCCGTGTCGGTGATCGGATTTTTTTTTTTTTCAAAAAGGGGGGAAAATGACTCGTGGTGCAAATCTCAAACTAATTGCATTCGTATGACGGATGCGCCGTGGATAATGAGTTGAGCACCCACTAAATGGCGGAGTCCAAATCACCAATAAACACTGTGTTTACATCACCCCCAGTCTTGCGCGTTTTCTTCTTAGTTTGTTTTAGTAGGATCCTGTTTGAGGGGTTTTATTTCTGCATCGTTAAAAAAAAAAGCCGCATATTTTGATTTTTTTTTATACCTCAAGAAATATGATTCAATTGATAGAAGGAAGCGAAGAATTTGTCGTGATTGCCAGAAAACGCATGCGCAGTGTAGCAACAATGGCTGGTGCACTTGTCGCGTGTTGTTTTACTGGTGACTGTTCGGGGGTGTCTCGCCTTTGCGGAGGGGAAAGCAGGGGACACAGAGCCCGGGTAACGGCGCTCGCTGGCACTCGGTCCTTGCGAGCAAAGACAGAGGCCTCCAAGGGCGCGAGTAAATGGGGGAACGTGACTTTTCACCCGAGATACCCAGCCAGGACAGAGGTTTCTTCCCCACTCTAATCGACAGGTGGTGGTAGGCAACAGAGTATAGAGGATCTGCAGTGCTCTTTTTTTTATAGACAGGACGAACACTGCATCAGAGCTCTAAATGTAACGGACTACCAGTAGGTAGATAGCAAATTAATTTCACCAATTGTGCGTGTTATTCATCGGAACGATACACGCTCGTGAACAGACCAAATGTTTTAACCCATTGGGTTTTTTTTTTTTACGCAGCGCTGGGCGAGTCCCTTATAAATAAAGGGAACGTCTTATCTTTGTTATCTCAAGCTAGATCTCTCCAAAACTTTGCCTGAAATATAAAGTCATCCTATTGTCAAGTTTGTTATGCCACGATGCATTTTTGTTCCAACATAACGTAAGAGTCTAATGCACCGATGTTTAAATTCGTCGTCTTTTTTTATTTATTTGTTATTATTATTTTTTTTTTAATGCCTTATTCCGTTATTTTTGTTTGTAAATGAAAAAAGGGGAAACTGTTAATTGTCCCATCTATCTTGTTGCCCGTGATATGTGCCTGAATACCAGACCGACGTGCCTGGCTCATTAAGCGATGCAATGTGATTGATAGAACCTATTAACGTGTGTCTTTGTAGTTCATTAACGGGCCACATGTTGGCTCGCTTTCGAAACAGAATCCCTTCCTTTTTGTCCCAAATCAAAAAGTAACAAGAGGATAAAAATGTATGGATAAATTGCAGTTCTTTAGTCTGGGAGATATTTGATGCGAATGGGAGGGCACTTGCTCGAGGGTAGGGGGTTCAGTTCCCTTTAGAGCGGGGGTAACAATACCGGGCGACACCTGTCGAGATGGGTGCTGACAGACGTACCCGCTTGCCCCGTAATGCTGCTCCGCGAACAGCCGGAAGACCTTTTCGTCACTCGACCGTTCTGCCCAGAAGGCAACGTTGACGGTCAAGACGGCTAGACGGATTTGATTCTCCGGGGACTAAGCCAGGGGGAAAGGGCAGAGGGGGTCACACCAGTTGCCGGCAGGGTGGGATATAGGGTTTAATGCACCATGGGATACGCAAGATCCAAGGCACTCTGGGGCAAGCCCACAAACGCGTCTTGAGACGATCTTCGTCATGCATCCAAGGCCGAGGAGCGCGCCAGCCGAAATTGCTCGTACCACTCTTTACTGCACCGCAATACCTTCACACACAGGATCAGACCAGGGCGAGGTCAAGGGTCGGTGGAAACTATTGTTTTCTTGGCTTTTTTCCCATGACCTTTTGACCACTATTTACTACGAATAATCAAGATTTAGGCATCATCCTCACTACAAATCGGACAAATTCAAGAGTTTTTAAAACGAACGGGATAAAATTTAAAAATCATTTCCAAAACCATGCCCCTTTTGGCAGTAAGCAGATAGTCTCCATGTAGGGGTATTAATTTGTGACCCCTTATTATCTTCCTCTATTGTGTAAATAACACTTTATATTGGACATGAAATGGCAAAATCCAGCAACTTTGAACACACAAATGATACAAATAAATTTTTTAACCGTTTTTCGAGAAAAATACTGTTTTAAAAACTTTTACATGGAATATTTACTTCCATTTTAGTGCCGTACGTCACTTCTCAAACTCAACACCTTGATACTTACAGGTCATGGGTCATGACCCTGAGTTATGACCCCGATATGACGGAATGACGAACTGCCGTAAAAAGTCGACACTTTGCCGGCCATTTGGGCGCAAAAATGAGCAATTTCTACTGCAGATTTCTCGAGAAATCAAAGAGAGGAAAGTTGCTCCTCTGGTCATATTTGCCCTGCAGAATCAGCTTCACACCTTTTTGGTTTGTGGGGTGTTTGTTTCGTGGAGGTCAAAGGTCATAACCCCCTCATTTGACCCCACCAACAACAAGTGACAGATACTGAGTTAAACGTCTCTTGTGCCAGTAATTTCGCCTCAAAATGAAACGTTGAAAAGGCAGAGGAGACGGGAAGAAATGATTTCTGTGTATGGTTTGTATGTTACATTAGCACAGTATTAGTGTTGACTACATTGTATGCATCCTATATAGGCTCCTAAGGTCGGGTTCAGGGGTCATGACCCCTTATTTGTTTCTCTTGCAGAGCGATGACGTATGTTATATAATATTCAGCATTATGCCGGCCTTTTGGGCACAGAGATGAGGCCGACGATATTCTGCTTGTTTTCAAAAAAATATTCCTGAAGATTATTTTCTAACATCTTGATATTCCGAAGACAACTCTATTCCATGCAACGGATAAGCAATGCATAGAGAATAATAGGCAATATGCACCTAATTTGCATAATGATTATGAGAAGGAGTGTACAGTTTAGCACACGACCAATCGAAGGCCGGCAATCATGGATGTCCAGTCGACACTCAGGCGCCAAAGCGAGTGACAAACTGTTAGAAGATTTGCACAGTGTGATTTTGTTTTTATTTGAAGAAAATCTAGAATTATACATCAAAATCTATGCACATAGAAAGTTCATATATAGCGTTTCAGGCGGGGGTACATACCCTGAAGCTATTGCTGACTATGAGGCGATTCACATTAGTTTAAATAGCACTCTTTGTGGCGTCTGTTGGGCAAGTGTGCCGTCCACAACAAGAGAGTCAGAGAAAAAATGGAAAGACAGTGAGACGGAGAAGGGAACAGAGAGAAAATAAAAATCGGAAATGTAATATTGGCAGGCCGCTAACCGTGTGGCACGCTCCCATAAGACGCTTGGGATCGGTAGTAAGTGAGGATTTTTTGCGTGGTCGACTCCGACATGCGCTCGCTCGCTTGCCTGACTTTTTGGCCCGTCTCTGCGCCACCGAGTGAGTTTTAATTAGAGCTGCTTGCCGCTCCGGCTCCAGAGCGGGGGCGATGGCAGCAGTTGCAGGGCTCGGTCTGCATGGTAATATGTGGAAGCTGAGTGTGAATAAGACCACCTTGCATTAATTCTTTTGATGTGGGTAAATAGCTGTTCGCAGTTTACTCGGTGATTATAGAAACCATGAATGCATCTCGATGTAAATGAATCCCGAACCGGCACTCGTGCGCCTCCGTGATGGGGTTTTCCTGTAAAATGCAATAAAATAAAAAACACGACAGCGCCAGGTCGGAGTCGCGCGCCAACGAACAATCGCGGGGCTTATTTTTTTTTTTCCAAGGCACGATTGAAGCACCGTGCATGATAACCATCAAACGCCCAGGCCGGACGGCTATGGCTCGGCATATGGTCTACAAGCGCAAAGGCACTTTGGCAGACCCCTCCAGTAACAAAGTAAGTGAGGGGAGCGCACAACGTGAGTATTGTGCGCAGCAGGCCCTATATTATCCAGAGAGACAATGTGGGCAACACGCTTTTTTCCGGGGCTAAAAAAAAAAAAGAACCGGCAATCTTCTGCCATCCTTTGTTTTTCGTTGGGGGTTGAGAATTGCAGAGCACAATGGGGCAACTTGTGCGCAAGCCTGGCCAGATGGATGGAGAAAGTGGCGCGAACAAACAGCCGCAGTGTCGGGTGCCGCGACACCGAGACTCGGAGATGCTAAAGTAAACTGGAATCAGTCTGGATCGCTCGTCGAGAGGACAACAAATACGCGCACGGACTACGCGACACGTGGACGCCGTTAAAAAGGAACAGCAGTCGATTTTATCAATGCCTGGTTCGCCTCCCATGGTAAACAACCGAACGAGGTTAGAGCAAGCCACATAGTTGAAATTTATCACGCCGACCGGCCTTTCTCTTTTGGGACACGCGGCCCAAGAACAATACGCAACAATATTGCTGCGACAGGTGAAGTCTTGCAACGGCGGGCACAACTACCAAGTGAATGATTAATGCTGGCAAAGTACCACTAATTAAGTATAGAATTTAATCTGCTTGAAAAGGAGGTGTTTGGGACGGTTCCCGTAAATGGCGAACCCCAGGTGGAGTATTGTAGACCAAGCCTGTGCGCTTTGTGTAGAGAGTGTGCTCTCCAGATTTGGGAGCCTTGTGCCCAATCCCTCACAAAATCAGTCCCCACGTGGGAAAATCCATCTCCACAAGCAAACCCGAACATTCTGCGCCGCGAAAAAACAAATTTCCGAGCTGCAGAAACAGCGCGAAATCACCCCGAACGCGCCGTCCAAAACTTTTTAAAAGTTTCAAAAGGGGCGCTACAAAAAGTTTTGGCGCATGCGCACTTTGTAAATAAAAGGCTCTGAACGGGGTTTTGTGTGGCAAGCGTCAACACAGACAGCGCTACTACACAGAAAATACGACTGTGATGTCGACCCGTTGAACTTTTACCAATCTCTTACCGCTGTGTTGTTGCAGTCTGTACCTGGAAGAGAATTGATGACATGGGGGGTATCGTGGGCGAGTATGTAAGAGGGTATGATTGGCTGGGAAACAATAGCAGACGTGTACTGAACAATAGTAACTATTTATACATTGCATAAGGTTCGTTAACATAGCGCTCCCCGAGCCGTTTGGCTGAGAACCAGTTGCCGCCGTGCAAGAACGTAGGCGCTGAGTTGAAATGCCCGTAAACCCTCGCCGTGGTCTTCCTACGATATGCGCACCACGTTAGTTTATCCGACGGGCTATTTGGCCATGCAGCGGGCCACAGGGTTTTAACCAGACTGCTAGGGGAAGATCCCCAGCCGGTGCTATTTAAAAGTCATCGAGTTTGCTTCTTTGCCTTCTCTGGTGATTTATGGGCCAGCACGGCGAACGAAACGGAATCACAGCTTGTGATTTGCTATGTCCTCATTCTGGTCCGTGCGGTGTGTGTAGCCCGCCAGACATACCATGCGTAATCACTGCTTCATCGCTATCCACTCTGTCGTGAAATCACCACCGATCGTGACTGGGCGCAATTGGGCGAGAGAACCGCCTTCTTCGCGTAACAAAAGCACGGTCGCCGATTGGACGAAAGAGGCGGATAGCTCCACGTCTACTCTCCTCTCTCCTCCAACCAGTGATCTTGGTGTATGGCGAAGAAGAAGCAGAGATGCTCGCCCTTTGCCTCCCTAGACGATCGTTTCAATGGCCTGTCACCAACCCTGGCTCGTGACGTATGTACGTGTGTGAGTGAGGGAGGGGGATCACGTGTAATTGTCCCATTTTCGGTTTCATTGTTTCGGGACAACCTATAAAAGGGGTGTTGAGCTTAGCATCTCTTTGAGATGTGTCCTTACCTTAAGAGGCAACAGTTCATCATCATTCCGAGAGGGGCCCGCATCATGTTTAATAGCTCGCCGTGATTATTTTTCTTCAACTCCTGTGAACATCTTCTCCATCTGATCACCTGATTTTATAAGTTCTCAGGAATTCCTCGTGATAGCATCCTCTCGCGGGTACATCTTGCAGTAACTTCTTGGAATTTTACTTCATATTAATCAGGTAAAGTGTTTTTTGTATTTTCTTACACAAATACAATTAACGTTGATTTGTTTAAAAATGTGTATAGTTTTCAATTAATTGGATTGTTCTTACTTTATTGGATAACTGATTTTATTTTGGACAGCAACCAACTTTTGTTTTTAAAGTCAACTCTCGATCTAGAAAAGTAGTGCTAATCTGTTTTTCCTATTGAATATAATTATTTTGATGAAAATTGCATAACATACAATTCTTGAATAATATGGTGTCTTCCAACGCTGGAGATACAATTTTTTTTCAAAGAAAAAAAGTGATCTGTGACAAGTATGATATTTTAAGTAATCAGTCTTTATTATTAGCCCACCGCAATCTTCCTGTGTTCTTAAATCTTTAGAGAGATTTTCTTATTTCATTTCTAACTCTCTCTCCCCTGGGGAAGCCGGTACATTTCCTGAGCCCTATTATCACCCGCTATCAGCATTCAAAAAGAGTAATAATATTTGTGTAAACTAAGCATGGCTAAGCCCTTCAGCGCTTGAGGGAGTGATTCCATCAGAGATAGGGCAACTCGGAGTCGTGCTCTCCAACTTTTCAGATTTAGTTTGATTTCAGAGGGAGCTTTAAAAGTGAGATATGAGGCAAGTTTTCTGTTGTTGTTTTTTTAAGGCGATTATCATTTGTTTTGTGATGTTACTAATGGTCTTTGTAGCTACCGTGATTTTGTACTTTGCCACTGAATGAAATTGTGTGACCCTCTTGTGGAGAGTCTGGACTGGTCAGTAGCGGGTTGGATTCATGTGTGGTGTTGAGCAGTGTGTGTTTGCGATTGTGTCAACCAACCACCCTCCCTTCGCAAGCAAGCGTCATCAAAGTTACTTTATACATCAGCGCCATTGTCTTAATCATCTTCGTCATCTTTCTCATCAAATCTCCAAGAAGCTATCATGCATCATCATTGTTTTCGTCGTCTTTGTAAAAAAATCACCACCACCCTCATCATCGCCATCATCTCTTACTTTACCAAAGTCTTAGTTACTTCTCCCAATACTATTGTTCATCGAGTATCTCCATCACTTAATCATTCTCAAAAACCACCTTCTTGAAACTCTGATTATGAATCCAACCTTCTTTGGGATCAGTCGTTCTGATGGTTGATAATGGCAAATCTCGACTGGCCGAGGCAGGTGTTTACAGTGATGGATGAGTGGGAGGTAGCACCAAACAAGAGGGGCAAAAATGTCAAGACATTTTCTGAAATCTTAAAACTGATGTCGTCCAACCTAATACCCATTCAGCATCGTCGATTGAGCAAGATGCTACAGCAAGAATATAACTTCAGATTGCAATTTCTGTTTATATAACAAACACTAAAACCAAAGGCATAACCTGTCCTTTTCGTGGTTTATACAAATTACATTTTTCACACATCTTATTTCGCCAAATTGCTATTTTTAAAAAGTGATGGTTGTTGGGTTTTTTAGTTGATTGAACTTTGTAACGATTTCAAAGCGGTCCTGAAATTGTAATTTTTCCTCGAGAAAAGCTGTGACCAAATGATTATGCAAATCCAATGATTATGCAAATCCGCAAACATCAAAGGTGTTCTTATGACTTAATTATTTTAAGTAGCGTAGACAGACCACGTTTTCTTGCCTTCAACACATACAACATAATCACACACACTGCCTGGCGGCACGTGCCACTGTGTGCACAGCAAAAGCGGTGCTGACGTTGCCAACAGAGGGCGGTATACTAATCTGGCAGTGGGTCGACGTCTCCGTTGTGATCGGTGAAAGGCCGTTTTTCGATTTACCGTCCATCCGTCAATACGCGACGCGCGCACAGATGAAAGAGTTGTAATCCGTTGTCCGTTGATCAATAGCGATTATCTACTGGCTCGCGTGGGTTTCGCGTGTATGTTAATTAGTAATTACTTCCGGATTACACCAAGGTCTCTCAGCCAGGCTAGCCACACAAAGAGGCATATTAAACCCTTAAAGATGGGTTTCTTGAGGTGGGGGGAAAAGGGGGGGGGGGTCGCTAGAAGAAAGTGCCAGGCACTTCAGTAAAAGGAGACATCATTATCCAAATTGCTTATCAACCCAGTGTCTGGGCCACTGCCTTGCCTCAAATCTCTGCTGGTACTTATTTATTTTTACTTTTTGTTGTTGAGGGATAATTGCTCTCTTTTTGGGGCTGAAAGGTTCCCTCTTAGTTGTCTTTGTCAACTTTGTTCGTTGATGATAACGAGGTCACTCTAATTAAAGATAATGACCTAATTGAGATGTCTTTTTTTTCTTTTCTTTCTTACAGAAAATAACAGCAACCCTCTTGTGGTTGATTTCGAGAGACACCGCCTTGAGGCCACCACCGACCCCCATAATGATACAGTGTGAGAGTAACCGACAGCAAGACATGCAGACCACCGTGAGTACGGTCAATCTGTCTGAGTTCTTCCCAGCTCAGAGGGGACTGCCAGCCGAGAGTGAAGCCATCGGGATGGACATGGCCATGGTGACAGCGAAGGCAGCCACAACAACTTCTGCAAAGTCCGAGAGGAGCAGACAAAGGCATCGAAGGAGGCAAGGGGGTGGCCACTCTAGCCGCCAGTCTAAGAGTGGAAACAGAGACGGTGCTAGCGGGGGCAACGGCACCGGAGGAGGAGCGAAAAGGAAGCGCTACACGAGGTCACGTTGTCGTAACCGGAGCCCCTCATGTATGCAGAGGATACGCCGCCACCGACGGATGAAGGCCAACGACCGCGAGAGGAACCGAATGCATATGCTCAACCATGCCCTAGATGGGCTTCGGGAGGTTCTTCCCAAATTCCCAGACGATACCAAACTAACAAAGATCGAGACCCTCCGGTTCGCCCACAACTACATCTGGGCGCTGTCCGAGATGCTGAAAATGGTGGACACGAACGGGGAGGGCGCCCCCATCATTACCCCAGCACTGACGGCGAACCCTGGTTCCCCAGACGATGACGTTACCGCCGCTATCCCAGTTTGTAACGCCCTCCAGCACCATTCGCCGGTGGGCAAACAATCTCCAAACCTACCCACTGGTTCCCCGTTAATGCACCACCACCACCATCACCACCATCATCCCCATCACGGTAACATGCACGACTTTTCTATGCCGTCATTTGGGCATCAGTGGCACTGCTCAATGTCTGACAGTTCCTCACTTTCTACCGGCAGTGACTCGAGCATAACGCCAGGCAATACGCCACCGGCCTCACAGTATGCGGACACGTTCCTTTTCACAATTTGAATGCAACCGAACAATTTATTCCAGATCAAAAAACTGCAAGTCAGTAGTCAGTTTAATTTTCAACTGTATCTAAACATCTCAAAACGAGAACAGTTCTTATACAAATAATATTGAACAAAGCCTAGGATCGAACACTGTTGTTTGTGTCCCTTTTTCAATGTGTACGTCCATCATTCAGACAAAGTCTAGTGACCAAACTAGTTGACTGTTGATGGGGGGGGGGGGGGGGGTGAGAAGGTTAATAATAACTGACAGGGGAGCCATTGACTCGCGCGTAATGTTTTCCCGTACTCTGTGCTGATTTGCCAACAATCTAAACTTACTAGTCTTTAAAATCAAACTAAAACTGTGTAATTCTTGTGCTATTACTGTTATTATATATTTCTGGTAATGAAACCAAGGATGCCTCATAAGTGAACTTATTCACTGTAGCTCGCAAGCCTAAAAACTGGTACATGTATTAAACAAGGGTGCTGCTTGCTTTGGGGAACCAGAAACACTTGGGTTAACCCCAACTCTTCCACGATAAGTGTTCTGGGTTCTTTTACGAGCACTACCAATCCCAATACACGGGACCTACGGCTTAACCATCCGAAGGACAAAGTAATTCTGGCAAAGTATCTTGCTCAACAAGTGCCATGACCGGGACTCGAACCCACACTCTGCTGATCAGAAAAACCAGAGCATGAGTTCGGGGCTCTTAACCGCTAGGCCAGGACACGTCAAACTACCGTTAACTCTTAGACTGTTGATTCATTTTTGCCATTCTTTCAATGGACAAGATTGATAATCGAGTGGGTGAGACATGTACTTTAGAAAGCCAAATGTTGTTCGGTTCATACACACAAACACACACAACAGTCGGTTGTGGGTTTTCTGTCCCTAAAAAAACTCGCACTGAGTTTGTTTATGCCTCAGCAGGCTAATAGCAAGTCTAGTTTCACTCACAAGCGGTAGCGATTTTCAGAAATCAAACTCTTGCAACGGACCGAGAGTCATGTCATCTAATTATAAAAAATTAAAAATAAATATTTTAGTGATATTTTTTAAATTCAAGACATAGCGTATGTATAGCTCCTATTGTACAAAACGACCCACTCTTTTCATTAATATTTTTACATTATTTATCGTTCTTTGTGTACAGACCATTTTTGTATCAAGAATGACACTAGCTTCGTGTAAATAAAATTGAGTACTGATGAACTATTAAATTATTTGTAAATTATGCACAATAAATTTTGCTAAGTCATTAAATATTCTGCAAAGCATTTTTTTAACACATTTGATAACAGTGTTATTTATTCAACATTCCGTATGTTGTACAAGTACTCGGATGAGTTGATATTAAAGATAATGCAATATTTATTAAAGAAAATTGTTGGTCTTAATTTGTCTCATCTTTGTGTTAAGTTTAAAGAAACAAAGTGTCTGGTTTATTGTCTATAGGCCCAACCTTGTTCATTCTGCCACAATCTTATCGCACGTAAAAACGATACTGTGCTTCAAAACCATCGATTCTTTGGCGATCCGCTCGTACCCACAGAATTGAAAATGTTAGTTTATTGTCGCCACCAGAAAAAAAGGCGATTACCTATGACGAATGCAACATTGAATTGCATGTAATAACGACGTGTACCAGACGACAATTTGATGCGCTTGAGTCGCCACACCGTCATGGTGAGTAGCTTTCCCATGGCTTCCCCGCTAGAGCGACCCAGTAATTACTACCTAAACAGCCACCGGGGCCATTTGGCCGTCCTTTATTCTTCGCTCGCGTTAAAAGATAAATACAAACGGTATTTTACGATATTCACAGAAAGCATGTCATTTTCCAAACGTCAAAAGAACAAAATCCATTAATCTTGTTGCCAGATTGTTAAAAGACGAAATAGAATTACGATGGTTTCCAAATAAATGGGCACTAGACGGCTGAAAAACAATGAATCTTATAAAACTATATATAGAAATGTGTAATATTTCGGGTACACCATGGAAGTTTAAGGCCCTGTGTCCCAATTTTCGCTGAAAGATTATTGGTTTTTGTTTTTTTTTTAATTTAGAAATGTGACGTCGTTAAAAAGGTGACGCCGTTTCAAAACGAAAAACGCACAAAAACTTGTGCATAATGCCATGGACAATAGTACACAGAATACTGTAACACGCAAAATTGTTTGGGCTAATTGGCTGATACACGTGAGATAATGTCAGGATTTCGAGAATATTTAGTGTTTTTTGTTGAATTAACTACCAATTATCACCGATGAATTGGGGCTTTTTTCTCGCGCAAAACACGTATGCACTTTTGCCAACCAGTGTTTAGTGCGCACGCTTGATGTGCAATTTCATGGGAAGTGGCTATTATTAGAAGCCAGTTTTCTGGCACGTGACGGTCTCCAAAATATAGTAGTTGATAGTTGGCAGGCTCAAGAAACTTTCAGATTTAAAATAGGCATATCTTTCACAATTTATCCCCATATCCCAACCAAAAAGTATTATTTTCTAATCCTGGTGTATCAATGAGAGCTGCCATCGTTTGTTTGTTTGGTTGTTTGTATTTAAATGGTGATCAATGAACGAAAAGTCTTTTTTTATTTTTTTTATGATGGCTTCGACGATGGCTTAAATCTTGTTCATTCTAACACAAGATTTGTGTGCCCAAAGATTTGTGTGCCCAAAATTGATGAAAATAAAACATCGCAAGGTTTTATTTGAAATGAATGTATTGACATATTATTTGTAATCATCTTTGTGGGGCAATAAAAAATGTATAAATTAACCATAAGCTTGCGGGTTTTTTTTTCTTCAAAGGGACAATCGAGTTGGAGAAAAAAAAATACGCACGCTTCCCAAACGATTGTGTAGTCCCGTTTGAATTGTTTGTTTGTTTCTTTCTTTCTTTCTTTTTAAAATAAAGATTCAACGTCCCCGTCCAGAAAGGCTTTTTTTCTGAAGGTGAAACCATTTGTATATTGTATATTATCTTCTTTTTTTTATGTTTGTAAATTAAAAAACAACAAATTATGGGTAATTTTTGTTCAGCAAAGCAGAGCTGCCGTAGACTGCGGTGTAATTACTAAGATACACAAGGCTAGAGGCAGAATAATTAGGTACATGCAGAAGTGTTACGCGTAAAGTCTTCATTGTCCGTTATAAAGATCAATACATAAGCTTGTAATCCTTTTCAAGTAACGTTGTCAATTCCTTGTAGAAATTCATGTCACACTTTCAAAAGAAGAAGGGAGGAAAAAATCATCCCGGGGGGATTACACAAAAAAAATGGGAACTCTTTTCATCGTCTTCATCTCTGCTCATCCACAAAACATCAATAACTCTCTCATGGAGTCAATACGGTGGCTTAAGGACGGGCGGAACACAATGGACCACACCGAGGAGTAAATTGGCTTTAATCATCTTGTTGTGTCTAAGGAGCTACGCCGTCTTGATGGTACCGGGGACACGGTGGGGAGCGGAGGAAGAATTACCCCCGGCAGGTGGAACGAGAGCGATCCACACTGGCACGCGAGCCCCGGCATTGATTCTTTTTACCAAAAGAAATTGACAAGAGACTTAGTGTTTTTTATACAAGTTATATACTGGGACTTTTCTTCCACCCGTCCGTCGCCGAAAACCGGAGGCACCTCCGAGATTAACGCAAAATGTTCTTGTAATTAGCTAGTGTGAAGCTTTTCGCTATACCAGTCGCCGACGATGTAGGTTTGCCGTGAAACAAAGTCGATTTAAGCTAATATGGTTTACACGCGTGGTTTGACTGGCACCAATCAATAACCCAGCTTGTATTGCATTCCCAAACAGAGCTCAATTATTATTGCATAAGCGCCTGGATAAGTTAAAAACAAATCGCCCGAGCATCGTTATTTTAATGTGATGTTTCGTTTAGCTTCCTTTACAACAAAGGATATTTTCTCAAACACCAAAACTAGATAAAAGAATAGATCTTTAATATGTTATAATAAAACAGTTCTAGAACTTCAGCTTGCACACGAAATATCGTTTTGCTTGTCAGCAAATTGTTTGCCCCTTTTTATTTTGCATTCTGTCAAAAGCAACCAGGTATAGACATCTTTGGGAAGGAGTTTGGTGAACTGAGGAAAACTGCATACCAGTAGAAAGAGAGCGCCTATAGTTGTAAATAATTATTTTTGCAGTGTCGGTCCCATCCTCTTTTTAAAAAAATCTTTTACCTCATCTAGTACAAAACCCTTGAACGAAATATATGTATATTCAGCTTGTGGTAGGCCTTCATCTTGTGTATAATTATCTATTTTTGCTGTAGTGTTGATTTGTTCTTTGAGAACTTGTCTTGCTATGTATTCTACTGTCGCAAAGAATAACAGACTTCGGAAGGAGACTTCTCAGTTCTGAAAACAACCAAAGCAAATGTAGCTCTAACTTTAGTAATAGGGATGTTCTCCCAATCCTTAACCCACACCCTGCTCACGTAAACCCAAAGAAACAACCCCAAAACAACTCCCACAATCAAACACCCCTAACGAACAAAATAAAAACCGGCAGCCTTTTTTACCCGTTCGTTTTTGCCTCACGAGCGTATTCGATGCACCCATAGCGGACCTCTGATGAAGGACCTACACACAGCGGACCTCGGAGCCAACACAGATTGAACAATGCCCTGCTTCGCCACGCACTGTAGGAACTACCTGACTTCCTGAGCCCATTTTTAGCATTGTTCGGGGTCACGTGGCCTTGGCGACCGATCCTGCTCATAACATAAAGCATCTTTAGTGCTCTCGATATGCAGCATTAATGTCGTGACCTTGATTATGCTAGGCTGTTTAGGTCGAGATTGTGTGAATGTCTTTGCATGATTTGATGCGAATAATACAGAATAAAGCACAAGGTCAAGTGTACAGTGGTTAATCTGTTTGAAAAAACTAATAATAAACAATCACCTTTAGTTATCTGTGAATGCGGTCGGTGCGCTGGTACCAGAAGCTCTCTTTGTATGGCAACAGACTGGCTATACGTATCTAGGTTACGTTAGTGTGATTTGTTGCTTCATTTAAAATCACTTTATACATGTTACTTGATGATTTTGTGTCGACTTGGTGAAGTTTAGTTCTGCCCTGTTTTTAGTTTCCTACAAACAAAAATTATAATTTTTTAAAAATTTACGTTTTATTTATTATAAATAAAATGAATAGCAACAGTTCCAAATGTGTACATATGCGATCCTCATACCATATCAGTCTTCACTCCCAACTTCGCAGTAAAAGTTTGATTTACTCGAAATAAGTGTTAGCTCAAGTGTGTTTTAATTATTTAGTCGCCGTTTGCTGTTTACATTGATGTATTTTCCTGTTCGTTTTATGTAACGCTTGCTTGATGTTTGTCTTCTGGTCAAAACAATACAAGTGACAAAGTGTATGGAGATCAGATGTTGTCGAATGTTTATGTGTAATACTTAAACAATAAAGTTTTCAAAAAATAGCTATGTTTTTTCATCGAATATTGTGAACTTGTTTTGTGCATTAAATCAATGGGGGGTTTTTAATGGAGAAAAAAAAATCACATTTGAACAAATGCGTTGCAAAACACGTAAAGAGGAGAAACGAAGTCAATAATTATTTTAATTCATGTTCAATTAATAATTTCGCTCGACATAAGGCCACAAGGCCACTCAATGTGAGTGCCGGCTATTCAAGAAGTTAAGGGAGGGGGGGGGGGGTTTGTTTTAACAATCTCATCTATTCAATTTCTTAGGGAGGCATGGAGTTCCAAAGTGTAGAGTGCGGAGCAAAAAGCCTTTTTTTAATGAAGATTTTAAGTCAACATAAACGAGGGCCTAACTAATTAAAGTGCAACGTTAATTTCTTAACCTGAGTGGGAGTTGTACGTTTTACTTTTTAAAGTGGGTGGCAAATCGAGTTAACATTGTATTTAAAAAAAATTGGTTTCTGTTCACAGGAAGTTTAATAAGTTTTAATCGTCCGATTAATAAATTACGGTCACCAATAATAACTGAAAATCACATCATTGTTTTTATGACGCATTGTTTGACCTATATGATTATGGACGATTTTCAATCAATAGGCGTTGTTTAACCATCATGAAAATAAGACAAACATACACAGCAACACTGCAGTAAAAACTATGCTGTCATTTTGTGCAATGACAGCTGACAAAACATTGTTCAAGTCCGTCTTGTTCCGAATGGGGGCGCCATTTACTACGGTGCCGCCAGCATTCTCGCCCCTGGCCCTGCCGTGTGTGTTGGTTTTTGCGGCTCCCGGCCACTGTTTGTGGTCCAGCCAGACCCTAACAAAAACAATGACACCCTTCACTGGATTTGAATAGTAATAAAAAAGAATGATAAAATGAAGGTTTGTTGTGAGTGGACGTAAATGGGTTTTATATTGGCTAAAAACTGCGGGTAAGTTGAGCTTCATAATTATGAGCACTATAATGGCATTCATGATGATTGTAAAACGTGCTGCTTCAATGAAACTGAATGATAGAATAAAATTATAAAAAGTAATGAATAATATATGAATAGTAATCTAACAGGGTTATTTCCACGAGTATCCTAACGGTCATATTTTCATAAAGCTGTTTGAGCAGGACTGCTAAGCAAAATTCTTTGCTGAGCCAAAAATGAGTGGCCCGCCAATAGTTGTAACAATGTAAATTTCATGGATTTTGGCTGGTTACATGTTTTCCTGCTAAGCAAGTTTTGTTGTGCTTAGCAAAGAAATTCTCTAAGCAGTATTTTCAGCTGATTAGCTTTATGAAATGGGGGTAAAGTTTCAAGAAAAACTAGATGAACTGCTAGCCCTTCAACACGTAAGATATTTTTGGGGTCTGGTAAAAACATTTTCAAACACGAGATTTATTATTTTAAGCGAAACTATTTCTTTTGGGACTATTGTGATAGCAAAATCTGAAAACACATTTAAAACAATCCATCAAGACGATGTCACTTTTTAAAAACGTTATGATTGATTTAGTTTAATGGTTAAAATTAAAAGTCCATCCCAGATGATGAAAAAAAAATCAACAACTTTAATTCCAGCTGAAGCAGCAAGTGGCTATGCTGACAACGTTTGCGAAAGACTCAACAAGTCAACTGTATAAAGCCATGTCAATGGCGTGCATGGCGCCCTCTAGTGTGAGGTAGCTTTTCTTCGCTGGTGGGACAACAGCGCCAAATGTCAACTTTTTAATCAACAAAGTTTCGAAGTTTTGCTGCAATTTGGGGTTGCTTGTCGGCTTGAACAAAGTACTGGCAGCATCTTCGATGTCTTGAAATACCAGGAATATGATTCTTGTTACGTGAAATGCTTAAGGTAAATGGTTATACTGAGTATTTGGAGTGGCCTGCTGTGATTGTTTGTAATGTTTGTAAATCAATGCCCGTGTGATGTGTGGTTTTTAGTGCACTATTCATACGACGTGTACACGGCGGACTAGCTAGCTGCGTGCACAGCGGATACGTTGCCAAACAACGGACACGCAAAGGGAGCCCTAGTTTTGTTGCACGAGAGATAAAAATGATTGATATTGATAGGGAAGTCTATATAATAAATAATAATATCTAAAAACGGAGCCGTGGTTGGAAGTTAAATCAGTGCAATCAGTTTGTCTTCTTGCTAATTTTAAAGAAATATGTTTTTGGTAATTAATTGAGCCCTCCCAGGCCAACCAGCATGCCCAATCCAAAACTTCAACTGCTACAAAAAGGTGCTATTTATTAAACAGTACTTTCTAAGTTTTATCGTATGTGGTTCCACTGCTTTTTTTCAAGTGGTAATTCTTATGATAAGTATTTATGACCTTGGCTTGTGTGTTACTTTTTAAATATTCACTATGATGATATGAAAATCTAAAAAAAAAACCAAACAACTTCTAAACGTAAAACAACATGGACATCTCCATGTAGATATCAACCTTGTCTGCTGTGACATGACCTTGTTAAGTCGGAACGGACAGGCGGGAGCGATTATTTTAGAAAGGACCATGTGAAGAATTGCATCGCAGCAGTAAATACATGGCAAAATAAAGTATGGCATATTATGCCACATGTTCCACCAATCAAATGACAAGGATCAGTGATTGCGGTATATAAAATAAAAAATTCCACCTTGCAATCCCTCAAGTCAAATATTCTGCATCTTGTTTATTCCAGATTGTAGAATGTAAATAACAATGGTGTTAAAGATTGAGGAAAGAGCCCTTCTGTTCAAGTTTGAGGTGCGGGACTGTACGTTCAATGTACCTGGCAGCTACTACCTGAAGTTATCTATACAGTGTACAGCACAGGGAGCACAGCCGTTGCTGAAAAAGGTCTGTATTGTTTTACTAACTGTTGAGTATTTGTTTTCAATTAATTTTCCTTTAAATGTCAGTTTAAAAATGATTATTGATTGGGTTTCCCGAACAAGTAATCACTGATTTCTGTCTCTGTCTAATTCACCTAGCTGTGGACTCTCTGGTTGAAATCTCACCTCGGACCGGAGCCTTGCATGTGGATTGGGTTTTCAGTCCCTACCTGATTGCATGGGTTTTCTCCATTTGGGTTTTTCCTCCCACATCTAAAACTGAACATTTCTTCTCTTTTCTCATTTATCCTGTTATAGGCACTAACTGTGCTGCTAGATGTGTAATAAATAGATAAACATTTAATAATTTAAGAATTTGTTAATTGTTCATAGAAATAACTTTGTTTGCGTGTAACATTAAAAAAGTCTTGTGTTTGAAGATATTTTCGACATTATAAGATTTATTTGCATCATTTTGGGATCAACTGCAAGGACGGGTTCAGAAAGTGGCGGGTGGGGAAAACCGGCTGTTAATAGTTTATTAAAAAATTGGTACAAAAGCAGTGTTTATTTAAACTTCCAATAATTTGTAAATTAATGTCATAACTTTTCCGGGTTCTCATTGCAAACTTAATACAAAATTAGTCTTGGGACGAGCTTGCTAGGGGAGGACTTTGTCTGTGGGCAAGACTGCTACAACCCAGGGCGAGCTTGTTTTGGGGCAAGATGAATCAGCATTTGAACAAAATAGGATGCACAGCTCAATGTCTTGTACTTATGGGTACAAAAATACAAATCCATTTTTTCCCCCTGGGAGACTTACAAAAAACCAACTCATTATTACACTTCTGCCCTTGAGGAAGGTACTTAACCATAATTCTTCGTAAAAAGTTGGGAAGGTAGTGCATTCTTCTCTACCAGCCAGGCTCATAGTGGATGATACCCATGCCTATATTCTTACGGACTGTGAATGGGGGTAACCCTGTTTCAGCCCCAGGAGTAGGTGGCAATGTGCCCTTGGTGACAGTTGATTTGGGTCGATAGCTCAAATTGGTTATGTGTAGCCCTCACCTTGAAGTGGCTATCCGGCCTTGTGAAGGGGACTAATTATCTCTTTACTTAATAAATTTTCTATAATTTAATTTCTGTCCAACGTTTTTTTTTGAAAGGTGAAATTTTGGTCTGATGATGATGAAGACCTATCAATAGAAGGTCTTTCCACAGTAACCAGCACAGTTGATGTAACAGACACAAACAAAAGTCGGCCGCAAAAGTTCACAGACAGTTGCTTTACATTCCACCTTCCGAAAGGTAAGTAGCGGTAGAAACTCTTCTTTCCCAAAACTTCACTGTAAAGTCAAAGGAAAACCACTTTTAGAGGGTCACATTGCCTTCCGATTGGGCGCTTTGGGCTATAAAAAGTGTTATGAAATGAATATGGTTGGGAACATATCTTAGAAGTAGAATATAATGATTCACACAAATATCCCTCAGAATTGTGTGATTTTTCCTTTTACTTTGTGAACTAACACGGTCCGCCATTTTGTGGAGCAAAATTTTTTCAAGGTAACGATAAGTTTTTTCAATCAGTCTTTGATTGTCTTTGATTTAATCAATTTTTCCTTGACAGGGCTTTGCTCTCCCGCTAAACATAACATCGTCCTCCTGGTCCAAGTCTTCTCGTACACTGAAAACGATAGCAATGGCGATGACGACCCAAACATCGGCCAGGCAACCTTCACCGTCTACCCCCGTACAAGTGCCCCCTTCATCAAGCTGCAAGCCCAGGAGGGAGAGAACTTGTATAGGTACAGGGGAACGCTCAGCCTTAGGCGGGCTCTCAATGAAGATGGCCTGGTGGTGCTCGGGGGTCGACTGAATTACTCATTGAGTCTTAAAATGGCTGACGAGGAACCCGAACCAGAGGTTTGTCAAATTAAACTCACGTGTTGTCTTCAGTATTGTTTTAGACGCTGTCCAAAGTTTAAAACAGTTGCACGGTCATACAAAATATAAGATGGGGGTGGGAGAAGGGTTAGAAGCTGTGTTTGACTTTAAAAGGGTTTCAAAAATGTTGCAATTTGTACAGTAGAATCAATAGAGGAAAAAATATTCCCCCACCCAAAATACCCACTTCTACAAATCTTGCAAGCAAGCATGTTGATTATGATGGGTTTGTTACTTTATCTTCATGTATGAAAATTGTATTAATGCACATAATTATATCTGCACGCACAACAATGTTAATAAGTAGTACTTTGATGGTGGGGAGGGAGTGGGGTTTGGGGTTTCTTTCAAAGTCGAGTTCTCTGTACAATCTGAAAAATGTTGGAAACTTTGGTTGACCCCTTTGTCACAAACTTTTGGTAAAGACCACATCGCAGTGCAATTTAGTGATCGCCAGAGGGAATCCGGCCAGAGGGGATTGGGCATCAGGGTTGTCTTCAGGAGACCCTGTTTTTAATTCAAGCACCCTACCTTTATCTTCCTTAAAATCATTGTGTTGAAAGCAGTCTGGAGGCGGTGTTTACATTTTCAGCAAATTTGGACACCATGTTTCAAAATTCTGGCAAAAAACTCTAATAACTTTATCTGGGAGTATATAATATGCTTATGATTTGATTAAGACCAAACTTTTGTTTACATTCGTCCTATTCTCATTTACTGCAAGCAGCCACCACCAGCGTCTCCACCACTTGAGGTTCCAACAACAGGCGCTGAACCTCACCCAGTGGTACCAGTTGAGGACTCGCCACCTTTACTGAGGCCAAAGACATTGTCTGTACCTACAAAGAACCCTCCAAGAGTGGTAAGGTTTAAACTGAACTGAACTGAAATCGCAAAAAAATAGATAATGGCCTGACGTTTCGACCATAGCAGAGTCTGTTTCGAAGGCTGAATGACAAGACTACAAACACAAACAGGTGTCATTTAGCCTTCGAGAAAGACTCCACTAGGGTCGCAACGTCAGGCCACTAACTACTTTTTGCATTTATACCATAGGTCCTTTTGGTTGGCAAGGAGTTTGCAACAGCCTCATTCTATTTTCAGAACTGAAATTGACTGTAGACATTTCTCAGAACTACTTTGATCTCAGTGGGTTTATTCTCAAGGAAAATAGTCAGCTGAACAATTTCATCGGAATTTGTCAGGACTCCTGTAAATACATGTAAATAGCCAACATTCAAACTTGTGTTTTGGGAAAACAGGTTTGGAAGTTTGAGATTTTCAGACATTTATTATATTATGGGGGAATTCAGAATCAATTGAATTAAATTCAAGTCAACATTGTTTTCATACAACTCTTCTCAAAATATAACATATACAGAATAATACATAGATAAGCGAAATAATAAGCAAAGAAGTTGGAGGGGAAAGAGTTGATCTATGTATACCAAAATAAAAGAGAGTATGAGGCTGTTGGATTAAGCCAAGGCTTATAGAAGACAGCCTAGACAGACAAACTACAAGCGTGGAGACAAGAGAAACAGGTGACGCAAAATATTCAGCATAGGAATGGGAACGCATAAACATGGCTGATACTTCACAGAGGCAATTGCAGATGTAATATTCTTTTTTTTTTTTTTTTTTTAAGGCCGGGCAGCCCAGAAAGGACAGAAATCCACGCCGAGGATCGGAGCTCCTGCGTCAAAACCATGTATCAAGACCGGGCCAGGAAGAATTGGTGATGATCATCCACGCTGCTACTGATCTACCTCGGTTACCGGATGGCTCAACGCCAAGGGCTTATGTAGCTGGGTGAGTTTAATCGCCCTGTGAAGTAACAGGATTATCTCGAATTCCAGGTTTCTTTTTTTCACCTGTCGTGTGTTTATTTATTTATTTATTATTTTTTTGATAGATGTAGATGCAGTACCCGCTGCTAAGGATTTGAACCTGCTTCTAGCCATCGGTCTAGCTCGGTGGTCTAGTGGTAAGACATCTGCTCTAGCAATGCGAAGGTCGTGGGTTCAAATCCCACCCAAGTGATTGCCTGTGAATTTTTTTACAGAGCTCGGAAAAAAGCACTGAGCATACAGTGCTTCGTACACATTGGTGTAAGGGGAAAAAAATAAATAAATGAAAATAAATACAAATTATTTATTTATTTTATTAATTTTGGTTGTGAAGCCAAGGATTCTCAGAAAAGCGATCTTAATCGCAGTTGTCCTCACTTGAACACTGATTTATTAAGAAGTGCCTGATTTCGGCATCAGGCTCTTTTGATCATTTGCAAAAGCGTACCGACCTTCAAAAAAGTGTGAATTTGTTCCTGATTTGTATTTAGGATTGTTGAGGATTCATCAGGTGAGGAGACCCAGTCATTTCTCTGTACTACACACGCAGCTCACTCAGCTAGCATCAACCCTACATGGGAAGAAGCTATCACTGTTACTGTCCCATTGCAGGAAGATGCAGCGCAGGAGTCTGGGGACCAGACAGTTCACGGTTAGTACCCATTAGGTTCAACCCATAATCATTGCAGTGTTTCCCTCGATGATTGGAACTCTATCTCCCAACGAGGGTAACATTGTCCCCAATGAAACCCTCAGATGCCAATTCTTTCTAAATTACATACGGCTGGATAGCACAGTTTGTTGAGTGCCGGCATGGTAATTTGAAGGTTCCAGGTTCAAGTCCCACTTTGGTCAATTTTGATTGTTCAACCAAATTTATTTAAAATTGAACCAGTCAGTTTCTCTTGTGGTATTTTACTCAATATTTGAAATAAAAAGTGGCATCCCCTTAAGGTGATCCCTCTGCTGCCACTTTTCAGGTTGTATCGTAAACTTGGGTGTGATCCCTTGTTATATGGCAGTTACAGGTTGAATGGCTTCTGACTGGCACCCCCAAACAAAGATATTGACTGATTTAGGGAGACTGCCAACATATGGCTAAATGGTTCATTTTGGTAGAGTTCCAGCACTTTAATCAGGAGGTCCTAGTTTCAAGTCCCGCTCTAGTCAAATTTTCTTTGTTCAACCCAAAATTATTTAAATAATACCCAGTCAGTTTCCCTTGTAGATTATGACGTGGTATTCTTTTATTTGTATTGACCAGAAGTCACTCTTCAAGTTATTCATGAGCCTACTAGATCTACAGTGATTGAATACAAACTTCCAGTTTATCAACTGCAGCCCTTTCATCAGTACCACCTGGATCTTGTTCAGGTTTGTTCACCATCGCCAGTTCTTTAGGAACGAACTTGAACGAACTCAGAAATAATCATCTTTGATAAATTTATCTTTGTGTTGCCTGCAATATTTGAAACTAAAAAAAAATAAAGTAAATAAATATTTTTTGAACTTTATGATATTCTAAGATATTCTAAGATTTCTAAGTGTTCCTTTTTTTCTCATTAGTTGATAATAATTACAGGAAGAAAGGTGGCTGAAATTGGCTTACTTTATACAGGAAATAATGGGAGACCAAAGTAATGGGAGAGAGAGATTTATGTGTTCTCATTTCGCTTATTTAGGACGAAAGCCACCTTTTTGTCTCAGTTTTGAGGAGAAAGCCTCGACTGCTGCGATTGGACGACAGTTTGCTACAATCCCAAGATGCATTGGGCTTCCATGGGTTGGAAGTGCTGTTGCTAGGGGTGGAGGAACCCTTAGCCAATCCTGTCGGGCCTCTCATAGCTGTAGCCAGACTGCTCCCAGACCTCTTCACTTATAGGTCAGTAAAACTTTATCAAACTTAAGTTAACCACAAGTTTGTCAGTTTGAATCGAGGTATTGGGTTTTGGTTGTGACCGTTAAGTTAATTTTCAAGGCCAAGCGATCTAGCGCACTGGACTCCAGTTCTGGTGTTCTGATCAGCAGATTGCGGGTTGGAGTCTAGGTCTTGACACTTGTTTTTATGAGGCAGATACCTAATCATTATTGCTTCGTCCCAGATGCAGGGATGTGATTTCTTCGTTTTTTTTCCCGGAAATTAAGACCATAAAAATTATGAAGATAAAACCAAATAGAACCCCAGAGTGCACATTAGGGCTTTTAAAACAAAAGATAAATGTATGTAAGTAGGCTTCGAGCTCGCAAGTTTTCACCCTCGCAAGCTTTTGTGCTTTGCGCTCACAGTTCAGTTTTTTTTTTCAACAACCTATCACATCCCTGCAGATGGGACCTATAGCTAATGGTCCCATCTGTTTTGAAATGCACGCAAAAGAACCCACTACACTTAAGAGAAGGAGTTCGTCTTGGGGTTTTTGGCATGTCGGCTGCAGAATGCCTCCTAGCATCTCCATGGTGCCCAGCTGTGGCAAATACTGGCACTTTACAAGTCTTCGATATTTGTATTAGTTGCTACTAACATCATGGCCATTCATGCATATGTTGGTTGCAGTTAGCAAATCAAGCGATAATATTTATCAATATAGGACTCCTATATTAAACTTTGGAGCATTATGTGTCAAGGCAGTATATACATGGCAAAATAAAGTATGACACATGACGCACACTCTACCAATCAAATGGCAAGGATCTATGCTTACAGTATATAAAAAGAGTTTGTGGAACTCAATCAGGGTGTATTGTTGAACTTCTTCACATCTTCACATTTCTTGTTGTACCCCAGGCAGCAGACTGCTGAGCATAATCTTCAAGCACAAAATGTGGTCCCCTTAGTGGTGGAGTACCCAGACCCTCACCCCTCATCTTTCCTCCTACCCCAACTGGGGACCAAGAATAGCCAGCCACAGGTAGGTGCAACACCCTTACACATGGAAGTTACAGGATCTATACCAGGGTCTTTGCTCTGGTGTTTCGGATATCGTTGTTTGCAGGTTACACCATTGGGCCACGTTACCACTATAAAGTTGCTTTCATTCTGATATAAGGAAAACGTCTCCCAAAACTTCCAACTTTGATGTCATTAGCGCTAGTTCCATCCAGATATACCAAGCCTGATTTGGGGCAGAGGCTATCCCCCACCAATGTACCCATACTGTAACACACTATGTTCCTCTTGTACAGAAGTACCCCCCCCCCCACCAAACACCATGCTCCATATCGGGCACCAAATGACAGGATCCTGCCATTATTGTTCTATTATTCCTTTTTCTGAAGAGTTCCTCCGTGGGGTACAACAAGAACAAAGGAAGCGCTGTAGGTTAGCCTTTGTTCCTTTGCGTAAAGTTAGTGTGGACACTGCCGACTTACAGGGCCTTTTACACAATGGAACAAGGCTACCCCACAAGGATTTCTTGGGTCTAGTTGTACCCCCACAGAGGAAGTCTTTGGATAAGGGGATCAATAGAACAACAATTGCAGGACCATGTAACTTCCTTTTGTAAGGGTGGGTGCGTACAAAAACAATATTGTGTCCTAATTTTAAAATCACAAGTAATGAACCACAATGGGAAAATGGCTGGGTAAATTTGATATCATTTTGGGGTTGAACAAACAAAAATTGACTAGGGCTGGACTTGAACCTGCAACCTCAGGGTAAACTCGTCGGCGCTCTACCAATTGAGCCATCTAGCCCTAATGTTGGCGGTCTCCCTATTTTGTCAGTATCTGTTTTCTGGGGTGCCAGTCAGAAGCCATTCAACCTGTAACTGCCGTATTTGAAATAAAACAGTCTGCAACAAAGCCGGTATTATGTACATTGTTTCTGTATAACCTGACCACTGTCTGTCTGTCTGTCTGTCTGTCTGGGCGTACGAGAGATACATTGTGGGATGAGTTTTAGGTAGGAACTGTAGTTGTGGGCTTTTTTGACATTGTGGGGCTGTGCCTACAATGTTTTTAACAGGAAAGATTAAAGAAAAGGGACCATAGACAACACCTGGGGAAAGCCCACAATGTAGCTCTCCTAAGCATAGTCGTCTGTCTGTCTGTCTGCCCTTACAAGCTATACATTGTGGGGTGATTTTTAGGTAGTTCGTGGGTTTTCTTGATATTGTGGGGTTAACCCCACATTTTTTTTAACAAGGAAGATTAGAGAAAAGGGATAATAGAAAACAAATGGGGAAAGCCCACAATGGTCCTCTACTAAAGATATCTGTCTGTCTGTCTGTATGCTGAAGGTAAGCTTGGTTGGTCAGCCTGAGGAGCAGCCTACGTGGCATCACGCATTCCTCTTCACTCAGCCCAGGGAGCTTGCATCACTCTTTACTGACATTGCTGCTCTCTCATTGCAGTTCTATCCTGCAACAAACGGTAAGCGTTTTTCCTTGAAATTTCCTTGAAAATTTCTCGAACTTTCTTGAACTTTCTTGAACTTTCTTGAACTTTCTTGCATTTTAATTGCATTCTAATTCTTAATCTTCTACCTTAACACCCTTCTTAGCATTTATAAGTGACTCCCGGGTATTACATACCATGTATTGTTACTTTGGTAAGCTTGTTGGTCCCATTCTCAATTGCATCTTTAATCGTTATGTTCTACGCTTACACCCCACTTAGCCTTTATGGGTAGCTCCTGGGTATTGCTTGCCCTATAAAGGTACTTTGGTCAGCTTCCCCATCACATCCTTGTGCAAATTTTAATTTGCTACCTGTATATACCCCCTTAGCCTTTATGGGTGACTCCTGGGTAGTACATATCCTATGAAGATTGGGTACTTTGGTCAACTTCTTGATCACATCCTCACCCCATCCAAAATTTTGTTCCCCATTTACATCCCCCTTTATGGGCGACTCCTGGGTATTAGACACCCCCATTAAGGTACTTTGCTCAGCTTCTTGATATCTTACAGAGTTGCTTCCTTGATCCTAATGTTCTACCCCTGCACCCCTTGCAGCCTTTATGGGTGACTCCTGGGCATTACACACCCCATCAGGGTACTGTGCTCAGCTTCTTGATACCAGGGTGTACCAAGCTCTAAGAAGTGATCGAGGAAGACTAGGAATAAGGATCAGCTTACCACTCCAGGTAAATCTCAGTTATAGTCAAATTTTATTATTTCCTCAACTTTTCTTTACAATAATCGGCCCCCAATTTTCTGATATGAGAGAGTCATACCAGATCGTGTCACCTCAGATCCCTGTGTGACCTCATCAGATTTGGCAAAAAAAGGAAGAAATAACTTTATCCTTAAAACTCAGCCAAACAAAATTTCAGAGCAGTATTCCAAGCAGTTTGGGATGTATTGCTCTCCAAAGCTGAAGGGGGTCACCTGGGCCCAATTTCATAGAGGTGCTTAAGCACAAAAAGTAGCTAAGCACGACAAAATTATGCTTACCAGAATAAGGGTACCAGCCAAACTAGCATAGCACAAATTAAATGTATCACTGGTATCCTGCTCATTTCTGCTTAGCAGGAAATATTTAAGCAATATTTTCTGCTTAAGCAGCTCTATGAAATGGGGTCCTGGTAGTAGGTTTGACACAAAACGATCCCAGGCCCGGCAGAGGTTTACGGGATTTAGGAATGAAAACTACTAACTTCTCATTCAAAATGGAAGTACTTCTACCATGTCTTTGATGGAGTCCCTTGTGGCTTTTATAAAAGTAGATATATAGAAGTGAAGAATTAAGAAGGTAGTGTCAACGACTCAATGATTTTGTCATCTCCCTAAAAGTTATTGCAAAATTGGAAAAGTAATGAAGTAGCATCAACATTGAATGTACAGATTCCTTCATTATTGGTCAAACAATGTAGAGAGGATAGATATGAAGTCCTCTCCAAGGTGGACGACCGACCACATCTTCAGAGTCCCTTTGTGTACAAATGCTTCCATCCACATCATATTTTGTGTTAGTACTACTCGTTCAGACAGCTTGCTTGACGGTAACCCCCCTTTCACCATTGTTCACACGGACAAGTTTCCCAGGAAATTCTCAAGAAAATTTTGGTTAACCTTTTCACACTTGAATTGCCAGCCATGTCAAACTCCCAGGAGTTAGCCTCTTCCTGGGGAATAGCTACCCCTGCTTGGGAGTGGGGTCAAGTGGGATAAGCCTGGGGTTAACATACTCGGTGTTTATTTATCCCAGGAAAGTGTAAAAGAATCACATAAGGGCGCAGGGCTCGAATTTGACACTGGACCGCAGGCCCGAGGCCAGTGATTTTAGTGTCGGGCCAGTAAACTTAGGACCGTACAAGTCCGGCGGTCTTGTGTTTTTTGAATAGTAACACATCACCATATTTTTTAATTAAACTGATCAATTGAGTATTGGAGTATTACCCACAAGAAAAACTTGATAAATCTTCTCTTAGTGCTTGGTACAAAAGCAGCTCAAATGTGAAACTGTGTAGAGTGTTCTTCTCATTTGGATTCCGGTCTTGTAATAAATTTTCTGGTCCAGTAAACGTTTTGAGCTACAAGCCGTGCAGTCTTGTGGATTTTTTCCCCAAATTCGAGCTCTGGGGCGGTGGGGTTTAAATTCCCCAGGAATTTCCTGGGTTTTAATGTCCTGGGAGTTTGCTCTGTGGTGTGAAAAGGGCTAAAGAGTAGAGAGGAAGTAGTTCTCAATTGTAATATTTTAATCAGTTCTTTTTATCATTTCATTTTTTTTGTTTTCATGCTCACCGCAGATGTAAATGGTAAAGCTTCTCACATTTCATTTTGACATTTTTGTGTTACCCTACACCTGCTTTGTTTTTTTACTCTACACTCTCAACAAACTCCGCTTCAAAATACTAAATGTCCTCTGAAAAGATTTGCCCTTCTCAGAGGACAGTAAATCATTCATGTAAATGATTTTGGTACCTTTTAGGGTCACCCTTCAATTCACAGAGCCAGGGCAGTTACCTTGATTACCTTTCTCTGGCCTTGTGCTTAAGCTCTCTGTGAAGTAGCTCACTGGGCTTGTAAACTGTGCATTTTACTTGCCCCAGGAAATTTCATTAGTCCAGATTTTGGACATGTATTACGGACTGTGAAGGGGGTAACCCTGTTTCAGCCCCAGAAGTAGGTGGCAACGTGCCCCTGGTGGCAGTTGATTTGGGTTGATGGACCAAAATCAGTTAAGTGTAGCCCTCACCTTGGAGTGGCTGTCTGTGGCCTTTTGATGTAAGGCGATCTCTCTTAAGAAATAAACTAAATAAATAAAAAATAAATAAAAAATAAATAAAAATAAATAACAAATAAATAAAAATAAATAAAAATAAATAAAAATAAATAAAAGTAAATAAAAGTAAATAAAAATAAATAAAAATTAATAAAAATTAATAAAAATAAATAAAAATAAATAAAAATAAATACAAATAAATACAAATAAATAAATAAATGTATCTTCCCAAAATGGCACAACCAATAATATTATTGTGATGATGATTTCAGATGAATTGGGTCACTTAAAACGCCATGGCAGAGGGCAGCAGACTACGAAAGCCCGTTAGTGCCATCTTTATTTATATTTTCAATGCATTTATTTATATTTTCAATGCATTTATTTATATTTTCAATGCATTTATTTATATTTTCAATACATTTATTTATATTTTCAATGCAGCTAATTATATTTTTCAGAGCAGTTTTTTTTTCATGAACTTTACGAAACCAAGTTTGGGTCGCGCGCCTGAGTACAACATCGAATACAGGCCTGATAGTTCAACGACCCCGTTTCACAAAGGCCGTAGGACTCGCAGTCTATTTTTAGTAACTTTTGGCACTCTGCATTTATTTATATTTTCACTGCATTTATTTATATTTTCACTGCATTTATTTATATTTTCACTGCATTTATTTATATTTTCAATGCATTTATTTATATTTCCAATGCATTTATTTATATTTTCAATGCATTTATTTATATTTTTACTGCATTTATTTATATTTTCAATGCATTTATTTATAATTTCAATGCATTTATTTATATTTTCATTGCATTTATTTATACTTTCATTGCATTTATTTATATTTTTATTGCATTTATTTATATTTTCACTGCATTTATTTTTATTTTCAATGCATTTATTTTTATTTTCAATGCATTTATTTATATTTTCAATGCAATTTTGAAGCAGCTGTTCTTAAACCGGAAGCTGTCACTTTAGGCGTTACTTTAGATTAGGGTTTAATTATGACGAAATAATTGCTTCGCACAGTTGCCCCGAGGTACTCAACTGCCCTTCTATAAAACATGCAACATCAACAATATCTGTGTGGTGTTTTCGCCGATAGTCAAGTTTACGCAATTTACGGTTCAGATTACGCTTACTGATGAAGATATCATGATTAAAAGCAAGTGAAGCAATTATTTCGTCATAATTAAACCCTAATCTAAAGTAACGCCTGATAACACGAAGACTATGTGCGTCCGAAGCCGCCGCAGCCATGTTTGGTGACAGCTTCCGGTTTAAGAACAGCTGCTTCAAAATTGCATTGAAAATATAAATAAATGCATTGAAAATATAAATAAATGCATTGAAAATATAAATAAATGCATTGAAAATATAAATAAATGCATTGAAAATATAAATAAATGCATTGAAAATATAAATAAATGCATTGAAAATATAAATAAATGTAATGAAAATATAAATAAATGCATTGAAAATATAAATAAATGCATTGAAAATATAAATAAATGCATTGAAAATATAAATAAATGCATTGAAAATATAAATAAATGCATTGAAAATGTAAATAATGCATAGAAAATATAAATAAATGCAATACAAATATAAATAAATGCATTGAAAATATAAATAAATGCATTGGAAATATAAATAAATGCATTGAAAATATAAATAAATGTAATGAAAGTATAAATAAATGCATTGAAAATATAAATAAATGCAATGAAAATATAAAGAAATGCATTGAAATTATAAATAAATGCATTGAAAATATAAATAAATGCAGTAAAAATATAAATAAATGCATTGGAAATATAAATGAATGCATTGAAAATATAAATAAATGCATTGAAAATATAAATAAATGCACTCGCCAAAATAAATAAATGCAGAGCCAAAATAAATAAATGCAGAGAGCCAAAAGTTACTAAAAATAGACTGCGCGTCCTACGGCCTTTGTGAAACGGGGTCGTTGAACTATCAGGCCTGTATTCGATGTTGTACTCAGGCGCGTGACCCAACTTGGTTTCGTAAAGTTCATGAAAACAAAATTAACTGCTCTGAAAAATATAATTAGCTGCATTGAAAATATAAATAAATGTATTGAAAATATAAATAAACGCATTGAAAATATAAATAAATGCATTGAAAATATAAATAAATGCATTGAAAATATAAATAAATGCATTGAAAATATAAATAAAGAAAATATAAATAAATGCATTGAAAATATAAATAAAGATGGCACTAACGGGCTTTCGTAGCAGACAACGAGACACGGACGCACTCTGCATGCTATAAAATAAACAAATAGTTGACTGTGTTGCTTTGATCCCTCGGTGTTCTTCCCCATTCCCATTAAAATTCCCTCACTGTCTGCTAGGTATCATAGCTTGATTGATTAGATGCAAAATCAATCACATTAAAACCGCATAATGGTCCTTCATATTACACGTACCATGGTATGGTATTACTGGTCATGAAGGTTGTTCTGGTGCACAGATGACTGGAATGAGTCTATTGATTAATTCTGGCTGTGAAGACAAGAATTCTCAGAAAAAGCGAGGGTTATCACTGTTCTAGCCAAGAACCGCATGGAGAGAAGACAAGGAAGTTTCGGTTGTAGATGTGGGAGGAAAACCCCAGAGAATTATTTCAGGGGAAACAAACGCAATCAGGTAGGGACTGAAAACCCAATCCACTTAGTGCCCCCGCAGGATTCGAACCGGAGTCCTAGAGTTGGAAGGTGAGGGAAGATACCACTAAGCCAAGAAATATTTCTGTCTGAAACGCTGGACATACGAGAAAATATGTCTTGAAGTGTCGCATAATGCTAGGCAATAAAAGTGCCGTTAGATTCATGTCAACGTTTGATTATTTTGCTTCTCCTGTTTGTAAGTGTGATGCAATTCCGCTGTGAGGAATGCCCATTTCCTGCAAGCTAGCTCCACTGATTACCACAAACCTTTTCTAATGTTAACAAAATATAGAAAATGCAGAAAAGGATGGTTTGGTCTGTTTAGGGTTAAGGTAATTTTTTTTGTTATCGACCCCACCCCCCAAAAAAAAATAAAAATAAAAATAAAGTATTTACAAAAGTAAAACAATAAAATAAGAATAAATAAATAAATGTAATAAAATAAAAAATATATAAAATATGAATAAAAAAAAATATATATATAAATTGTGTCACTTTATCTGAAAGCCTACTGCAGTCACTGTTTCTAGAATTGTTACTTGTATTTTCTAATTTTGTTGTTGCTGTTTACAGTTTTGAATGCATGGCATTGCACTTTATTTTATAGGGTGCTTGTGAGATTAAATGCAATAGGTTGCAATGAAATGAACAAAAAAGTCACAGAATTAGTCACGCTAGCAAAGTTGCCTTTACACATCATGCAGAGCTGCCAACTCTCCCTGATTCTGCAGAAAGCTCCCTGAAAACAAACCAATCTTTCCTTGTTCTGATGAAAAGATTAGAAAAACTCCCTGTTTATGGAAACTTTTTCCCTATTATGTTGAATGTAATTCTAAATATCTCACCGATTGTTGTACAAAATCTCCCTGATTGCAAGATGCAAATATTGGCAGCTTTGCATTATTGTATTAAAAGTACAATTTAATTCGGACTTTATTTGAGTTTTTTAAACAAAACATGCAATTGAATAGAGTATTTATTTGAAAAATTATGTTTTTAAAATCATTTTAGTGCAAAAAACAATTAATCCCTCGAAGTAGCAATAAAACTACCTCAATGCTCGTTCCTGTCGACATAATCCTTTATTGTAGCAATTTTGTTGTTGTCACAGCATGTTTTTCCCAGAAATGGACGTAAAGGACGAGTCACCCGTGAAGCAATGCTAACGAATCCCAAATTACCAGCAGCAAACTATTAATAACTTAAGGAACGTTTTTGTTGTACTGTATTATTCAAACTAATTGAATAGATGCATTTTTTTTTTACAAAAAGAAAGTGGAAATCACCCTGTATTGTTTTTGTTTCCCTTCAGGAAAGTCATTTTAAAGCATTTTGTGGTTTGGGGTTACTATTTCTTTGTTTCCTCATCCCCCCCCAAAAAAAAACAACAACCCCAAAACAAAACAATACAACAACAAACAACCATTTGGTCAAGCAAAATGTTATTCACAACATCTTCAGCTATATACTTTGAAAGCAAAATTCTCAGAGCATCTTTGCTGGACCATTTTGTCTACTGCCAATTTTGCATGGTGCAGGTGGTTTAGTATCAGTGTGTTGTATGTACAGTACTCCCACAAAATTGGTCTTTAGAACATGTGTCTTGAAACATTTGTCATTTTATAGCCTGTACGCACAGCCTTTAAAATGTCAAAGTTTACCACATCTTGTTGGAATTGTTTTTCTTTCTCGATACCTTCATATTTTGTTGACATTAAAAAAATCTCTAAACCCAGCCCAGTTCATACAAGTGGGCACCTACAGGTCAGGCAGCGACTCTTGTTGGAATTGTTTTTCTTTCTCGATACCTTCATATTTTGTTGAAATAAAAAAAAACTCTCAACCTAGACAGCGGCTCTTGGCGTTTTGATGATGATAATTGCATCCCAACATATTGTTGCCGTTCCAATGCTCTTGTCCTACTGTATTCTCGGTGTATTGTGTGTATCCATCGACGATGTCTTTTAGTTTTTTCAATCATTAACAAAATAAGTGAAAAAGTCATTACAATTGTCCGCCTACGCCTGAAGGGTTCTTTTGTTGTGGACTTAAATGGGAAGTAATATAAAATGTCCTTCCACACCCAGGCCTCGGTGATTGATGATATGTGGTAAGCAGTTTAGTTAGCCAGCAGGGCCTAATTTCACAAAGCTTGTTGAATTTTACGGTTTACTGCGAAATTCTGCGCTTAAAGCCCATTCTTCAGAAGGTGCCATAAGCACAGAATTCTGCGGTTCAAAGTAGAGCCATAAAACTTATAATGTTGCTTAACCAACTTATCTGGTTAGCAAATATAACAGGGAACCAGTCACGAGGCATGTAGATTAAATTGTAATTGGCTGGTAACCCATTTCTGCTAAGCAATAACTTCTGCGCTTAGCATCTTCTTTTCTGCTTTACAGCTTTGTCTCTAGGCCCATTTGGGAAATAATTTCTTTACGGGTCCTCGTTAGTTTTAACTCGCTATTGGTCAGTTGACATGCTTTTAAGGGCAAAACAGTGCAGTATTGTTATTTTGGTATTTGAAGTACGACTTGCACTCAAATCTATTGCTCCAAGGCGATCTTTCCTGGGGGATGATAATACATTTCATCCATTCATTTCATTCCGGTTGACTTCCCTCGCAGCGAGAGAGATCACTCAGTGGATATAATGGTTCTGATAAGATGACTGCGCTGCCCATGTAACTATCGTACACCGTCTAACGTTTCAATGCTCAAGTCATTGTCTGTCTGTCTTTTGTCTTCTATGGAGGAAATATATTCTTAGTTTCATGATGCATTCAGTGACTGATCTTGTTTCGTCATCGTACAGGGAAGCAGTCTGACATCAAGAGAGTCCAGAACACCTCGGGTATCAATTGTGCTTCGGCTCATTACGTCAACGGTAAGTCTTTAATTAAGGGAGGTCGTTAAGAGGTTAATTAAGGCATTCAGAAGGAATTTAAGGTATATTATCGGTGATTATAAAAACTGTTAAAAATAGCAGTACTAAAAACTGTTTTAAATCAGAATGCTGATTTTGGTTCTTCAAACCAGTACTGATGTTTTGAAAAATACTTTTGTCTGAAAAACAAATGAAGACTTGTTTTCCCCTCAAATGACTTTTTTCTTTTTTCTTATTTGGAATTGCCAAATCAAAATGAGTACATTGGCACCACTTTATCCCTGTTAAACTCTAAACAATATTTTTGTGTTTTCAAAATTTGATGGGATTTTCAGGTTGTACAGTGCATGAAACAAAACAAATTTGCTTTACCAAAAAAACAATCATTGTTTCCTACTTTTAATGTCGATTACAGTGGAAATTGGTATGTACAGGTTGCTTTGGGGTCGTCATTGGTGAATGAAGTTAACACATGTTTTTGTTTTGACACTGTTTACATGGGTATATTTCATGTACTTATTATTTGACTTTTCCTCTTATTGATGACTGATTATAAAGTACTGCCTTTTATAGATTCTATACTTTTTTGTTCTCAAAATAACTCAAATTCTGTTGAGGGAGTCGTTAACCACCGGCTCTTTTCAGAACCTACACTCCTCAAAAGAGATTTTCACATGGTGTTACGGCAAACCTCTCTTAGTTATACTTCCACCATGCAAAGTTTCAAATCCTGCTTAAACTGGTACTTAAACTTTACACTAAGTAAGCCCCTGTGAGTAAGAAGGAAAAAAAAGTTATACCTAAGTTGTTTTCTCACTGGTTTCTTTTTCAGTTCCTAGCTGGGTTTGGGATGCTTGTTTAATTTACTATGAAACCAAAATTCCTGGGTGATGTATTATTTGATGTATTTTATTTTCTCTGTCTGATAATGTAATCACAATTGGCAAATAAAAACGATAATTAGCAACTAAAAATGGTAAGAGACTAGACAATCTAGACTAGATAATCTGATAACACGCCACAGACACTAAAGCCATCTTGCTTTTTTATTTTGTGTTTGCCAATCTGAGTAAGTGCTTTACAGGGGCACATTGCCTTCAAATCTCTCAAAATGTTGCTGCTTGGAATTTCTCCTTATCCTGTTTTAGGAATTGTTCATGCACTAAAACCCATACAGTGTTTTGTGATTAGTGAATAGTGATTAAAGAACCCCATTAATTTGCCTCTGGAAATACAACTTGCAGAAGAACATATGGTCCACCATTTTGTGGATTTAAAGATTTGGTTTCTACAAAATAACAGACTGTGTTTTGTCATGAAAATTACACAGATTCCACACCATTTCAAGGTATATTGATATAAACCATCACATTCTACAAACACATAAAAATATTTTTCCAGCCATATTCGTTTCATAACAAATAATTTTTATAGCCCAAAGCGCAATGAGCGTCTTTATGTAAAAAGTCAGGTACTTTTCGCTCTTGATGATTAGCAATTGGAATCAATGCTTTGCAGTCCGGGAGTCTAATTTGTCGTACACACGGCGGCTGGTCAAACGTAAACCTGCGGCGTGGCTTTGTGTTCTACAGGTGTTTCTTACACCAGTCGGAATCTTGTGTTTGCCCTTGACTTGCCGTCGTTCCCTCGGCGACCGATCAGTAATCGATCCTCTTCAAATGAACCAGTCTTCGGTTATTCAACGCAAGGTGAACTATCGGCGGAAATTCTCATTGTTGACATTGTACTTGTGACAGCTTACCTTCCACTGCTAAAACTAGCCTGACCTTGGCAGTGCATCCTTCCTGTCTGTTTGCCGATTGCAAACATGAATCAAGGCATCTTTAAAGGGTCTGTATGCGTTTGGTAATGACTCTGAAAAATTAATGGCAATAAAAAACTTACTTGGTAAGAAGTGCAGAAGCTTCAGATAGTATAATGCAATTTGAGAAACATTTCACTTCGAAGTACTGCGGTTATGAAAAAAGATATCACTTTTTATCCCCCCCAAAAATTGAATCTGAGAAACGTTACTGTCAGTAACGTTGGTATTGTCATTCAATTGAAAAACACAAGACAGTCAAACTTGTTTGATCTTGAGTTTACTGGCCCAATGCTAAAATCAGTGGCCTCGGGGCCTGTAGTCCATTAATGTCCAATGTAAAATTTGAGCCCTGGTCGTACAGACACAATTTCTCTATTATTCTGTATCTCCAATGCAAATCATACACCAATTAAATTTCTCATAAGTTGTTCTTTTTTATGAAAGGGTGTAGTTTTGAAGACAAAATAATCTGTGATTTCTCCCTGAAAAAAAATCTGTAAGTTCCAAATGAATTTAGTTTTCATCACTAGAAACACCCTGAAATAATACAAATGCTATATCTTCTGGAACTAAACCACGGAAACAAAACACAACCTTCATACATTGCCATCCTCATGGCATGAGACAAGTGAGTTATAATCCACCCACAACGCGAGATAGCATTTTGACCAGTCGTCAGGGGTTAGCTAATCACACGACTCTTAACTCCCACTCAACCTTGGGTTAGGCGTATCTCTAATCACCCATGCCTATAGTTTTTTTGTTGTTGGTGTGGATCAAATTATTGTGATTCGTTGCTGCTTATTAAATAGCCGCAGTCGTTATTGCCTTAGCAACTGATCTCATGTCCAATTAGCAACAACTCTTTAGAGGTGTTGTCAAGTTGGCGTGTTTTTATAGTTTTAATTTTATTTTAATTTTTTCCATGACATTTACCACCGTAGCATCATAAGTACATCCTACACAATGAGCACTGGTTTTTATTGATATCATTTATAAAGTCACGTTAACCTGAAAAACATAATTGGAAGTACGGAACATGTCATATATTTATTATGAAGTAAACTGACTGGGTAAATTTTATTTAATTTTGGGTTTGCACAAAGAAAAAATGATTGGGGGGGGGGGGGGGATTTGAATCGGCGACCTCATGATTATAAGCTGGCGCTCTACCAACTGATCCATCTAGCCCTAATGTTGGTGGTCTCTCTGTTTTGTCAATTTCTTTGTTTGGGGCTGCCAGTCAGAAGCCCTTCAACCTGTAACTGCCGTATAGCCAGGGATCACACCCAAGTTTCTGATACAACCTGGGAAGCGACAGTGATCATCTTAAAGGGATGTGACTCTCGTCAATTTGTCTTTGCTCAACCTAAAATTCATATATTTATTGATAGACATTTATAGTGAGTTTACTTTTCTTTTGAGATGGGTGATTCTTTCCTTTAACTCTTATTGGTGGCATTTAAACAAGAGTTCAACAAGGAAGAAGGAAAGGTGAAGACACTAAAAGAAATGTCAGGCAAATTGAGCAATTTCTGGCTGACAATAGAACATCATAATAATAATAATAATATCGAAGTCTTATATAGCGCACGTATCTACCAAACAAGGTACTCAAGGCGCTGAGTATATACAAACTTTCAGAAAGATAGGTTATTGCAGTGGTGGATTCTGAGACCCATTTATTTAGCACCGTATAAGGGTTTACAAGGTGCTACGGCGCATTAAGCAGCCACAACCAGGAACACCGGGGCGAACCCCTTCTCTTTTCGATAAGTGCACTGGGTTCTTTTACATGCGTTACACAACACATGGGACCAACGGCTTTACGTCCCATCCGAAGGACGAAGCAGCGGTAAAGTGTCTTGCTCAAGGACACAAGTGTCACGGCTGGGGACTCGAACCCACACTCTGCTGATCAGAAACACCAGAGTTTGAATTCGGTGCTCTTAACCACTCGGCCACGACACTTCATCACTGTTTTATCCGCATCGTTGCAATTACCTCATCAGCATGTGAGAGAGAAGAAAGACAAAACGTCAATATTTTCCCTCCTCATCTCTCAGCAGAATAATTACACTCACCTTGCTGTTGGGATAAATTTCCGCTATGAAACCTCATCTCTCTAGTTTCAAGCAGAATTGCTCCGTCCATGCACTTTGCTCTCAGAGGCCAATAACAAGCACTTGTGTTTCCATTTTGACGATTGTCATCGGTCGACAAATTCTTTATTTTGCCGGAAATTTGAAGATGCCTGCTTTGCAGGGGATGTTATGAAACCGTAGTACAATATCCAACAAAACATTTCATCTGTGATTTTATTTTGGTTTGGTTTTTTCCTTTCACATTTACATGAGCATGTAAAAGTAGTGTACTGTACATTTATTTACATTTCAAACAAAAACTTGTGATATTGATGGAATTTGATAAATGGTCGTTTGAATAAGCAATTTGTTTGTAGGCTTGCTCATTAAGAGGGCAATAAAAGTTACATTACGTTCAAGGTTTTTTTTTTGCTAAGATAGCTGATGACTCCTAATGACTTCTTTTTGCTTGCATGCGTTGGATCTACCGTACCATTCGCGCTCATTTTGTAGAGTTAGCTTGTTGGCATCAGACTAAAGACATAGATTCAGTTTCATACCGAGGAACCGATAGTAATTTTCAACGGAGTGTTTTTGGTGAAGTGTTTTTTTTTTTCAATCCACGCTTTTCATTCTCGGCAATGACGGAAACCGCTCAAAATGTTGATCCACAGAAACCAGATTCTCTGGCTACCGCCAGCGATCTACAGACTCTTCCTACTCTACCGACATTCCTGGAGCATGAGGTGAAGTCCCCTGAACCAACGGCTACACCTGTCTCATCGTCACCTACACCATCCCCTCCTCCAAGGATAGCGTCCCCACCACCAATGCCTGCGAGCACCCCACTACCAGTGCCTCTGTACCCACCAAGGCAACAGAAACCAAGACGGAATAAGGTCAGTTACTACTTTGACATTTTTTCCGATATTTTGAAGTCTTTTTGAACATTTTGGAGAACCGTCTCCAGTCAAATAGTTTAGTTCTCAGTAAGATTATTAGCAGTAGTTACAAAAGTAGAAAAAGAGCTTAAGTTAAATGTGAAATGTGATAAGCTGATGGCAAACCCTGGCAGTAGGTCCTGTATGTTGTGTTATGAATGTTAAAGAACCCAGTACACTTTATTAAGAGGAGGGGCTTGCAACGGTGTTTCTGGTATGGTTGGTAAGCAATAGAACAGCATCATCTTGTTAACCCATGGTCATATATGAATAGGTCTCATACAGTCATAATTCAAAAATACTTAGCACAGCTGTCTTTAATAATGTGCTTTGAGATTCATTAGATAAAGGGCTACATAAGTACAAATTATATTTTTAAAACAGTGTGGTCCAATTTCATAGAGCTGATTAAGCAGAATATTTTGCTTGCAAAACAAAAGCAGGATACCAGCCACAGAGGGTACATGGGAGATGGTATTTGGGCTGGTTCCGGATAGCAGAAATGTTTTGTGCTGAGTTACTTTTGGGGCTTAAGCAGCTCTATGAGATTAGGCTCTTATGTTTTGACATGACATAAGCAAAACAAAGTAATGACAGTATCGTGCGCAACCCGATTAAAGAGAGTGTGAAGCTGTTAGGATTTAACCTAGCGCTTGTTGACAAGAGTCTGTACAGACAAAACAAAATATTTACAAATAATGGCATCCCTCTCCTGTCGCTTCCCAGGCTGTATCATAAACTTGGGTGTGATCCCTGGCTAATTGTACACTGTTTTTATTGGCATTCGATCAACGGTGTGAATCTCGTTTAAAGGTAGGGTCATAGATTGGTTTTTGTCAACGTAACGCTGATTTAGTAGCAAAATTATCAAGAATAATTCAATAAAAGTCACAAGTGAAAGTTTCAGGCGAATTCAATGCCGACTTGTTGAGAAAACAGCAAAAAAAAACCTGTCACGGTATTTTAACAAAAACGTCAAATCCATCCACGAATAGCGAGGTGACAGCGGGTACCAACCGCATCTCTGGCTGCAGCATTTAGGAATGGACACCAACCCTCAGAAACCTTGTTTCTCCGGTTCAAATGTTATTGATTTCTAACCAACGGGGGCATTTTCAGACGAAATAATTTCACTGGATGTTTACTACCATTACCATTTTTATAAACAAGTTGGATTTTGGACAGAAATTACACAACTTTTTTTCGGGGTCATAACCAAGGTATGACCGAACCTTTATTGCATCCTGACTTTATGCTGGACAATTACTCATTTGTCACAGTCATAGTTATCCATTGCTATTGCTGCAAAGTCTGCATCCATATACTACCTGGCCACATGAGATGTAATAATTGTCTTTTTATGGTGCCGCTTGGCTCTGATGTCTTCGACTGAAATTACAACGAGCGCTGCATATTAATAATCAATATGTTTTTGTATATGATGTTACCATGGTTATGGTTGTTCTGAAGATGCCATTCTACCGTTCTGGATTGAATAGAACACAAGTAAGTGGTATGTGAGACTATTGTTGTGTATTTCTAGTATACCATGGGCAGCGCGCCGTATAAATTCTTCTATGTGGATTGCTTTTTCAGTCCTTGCCTGATTGCCTGGGTTTTCTCTTGAATAGTTCTCTGGGGTTTCCTCCCACGTATAAAACTGAAACTTACGTCTTTGTCTTCTCTTCGTGGGGTTCTTGGCTAGTATAGTAATTAAGATCGCTTTTCTGAGAGTCCTTGGCTTCACAACCAGAATAAATAAATGAAAATAACATGAAATGAAATGAAATATATCACTGGCAAATTAGTCAGAGGTTGTGCAATCAACAGCTCATACAAAGACTCAGTTGAATAAAATACAAAAGTAGGCCCTATCATTTCAGTTCTGAACTCTGCTGAAATTTCTACAGAAAAGTTTCTTTTCAAACTAAGTAAACCACTAATCCGGAGAATATCAGTGTTAAGCAAAATTTCAACACAGAATTTCTCAAGATTAAATGGAGCGTTCACACTACACTTTTCAGGGCTAAACATTCTCTGGATTAACAAACCCAAAACTGGCTTAATCCGGGTAAAATGTAACCCTGCCCAGGACTAGGATTAACCCACCAATCTCGGTGTGAGTATGGAACTGGGTTAACTTATTCTCTGGGTTAGATATTGTAATGCGAAAGGAATCGCTGGATCAGTTTTAACCCATGTAGAAGACGGGGGTCGCCAATTATGGATCAAAGGTCGGTAGTGTGGAAAGGGCTTTATAGTAAACAATGATACTTTGAGTTGACTCACTGCCCCTATTAGTTCACAGTCCTGATGGGAAGTCGATACATCATACCACTATGCACATTTGATGCTTGGGCAAAACGTGTGCTACTTTTAACTTCAAAGATTTTCATTTTGTTTTATTATTTTATTTTGTTTTATTATCTCCAACCAACGATGATAAAATCACCAATTACAGGGAGGGATTAAAATATAAATATTACAATTTACAAAAACGATTACAACGATTTAGTATACACACAAACTTTAAAAATTGTTACTTAAAGAGTTGCAAAGTTAAAAAGATTATACATGAAAGATGGCGTACACTTGTGTGTAATTCTACCAAATAATTACTCAGATCATTTTATTGTTGTAGGATTTCTTATGACCAAAAACTGACAATATTCTGACAAGTTATTGAGTCTTTGCCAAAAAGCCAAGTACAAAGGTTATGTTTTTTCTGAAGGAATGAAAGAGTTTTCATAACTGGGAGAAAGGTTCTAACATTTCAAGATAAATGCACCAGCAGTTATATTTATGCAATCATATTGCCAGGTCACGCAATTGTCTTTTTGAAATATTGATGCAATGCATTCCTGGTCAAGTAATCTGGGCACCTTTGAAAACAAAAACAGTTTTCCAGACTGAAAGGTTTACCCAGGGTAAAGAAGAAATACTGAATAAGTAAATAATCCATATTAAGACCAGATTCATGCACAATTTACAAAAATAGTGAATAAGTAAATAATCCAATTAAGACAAGATTCAGTCACAATTTACAAAAATACTCTACAAGTAAATAATCCAATGAAAACAAGATTCATGCACAATTTACAAAAATACTCTATTAGTAAATAATCCAATCAAGACAAGATTCATGCACATTTTACAAAAAATGAATGGTGCAAATAATTTCAAGATAATTGGTGAAAGTTATAGGACAGACTTTAATAACGGACATTTTGTAGTGCGCCTTATCTGTCAGAAAGACACTCCTGGTGCATGGAGAAATGGAACTCTGCTAATGACATTACTCAAAGCCAAGACTGAACAAGTGAGTTTTCAAGTTGGTTTTGAAGCTGGAGAGAGTTTCTTCTAGTCTTTATATCGTTATACCCGAAGTAAGATTTTAGAATAAGGCTATAGAATAAGTAAAATATAAAAGCAACAGTTGATCGTCCCCACCCTCATCCTTTTTTTTTTTAAACCACATCAATGTTAATACTTTTTTTTCCCCCAAAAAGCTAAATGTATTTTTGCTTCATCTTGGTACCATTTTTTCAATAATTGGTTTAATTCATCCATATTTTAGACTTCTAAGATCTGTGTCTGACTCTTTCCCTCCTTGGGAAAAAAAATAAGAAAAGAAAAAAAGATAAAAAGGCCCTCATCCTCCTATTTCTGATCCACTGGTGAATTGTTCTTGTACTTGTCCTAAGACTCCACAATTCTCTCTCCTTCAGCTCATACATTGAAACTACTCAGTCTTTAAACCAGTCCAGAAATATTCACAATTTTTATGGCTACTTTATTATTTTATGGAGTAAATCAACGAGAAAATTGAGCCGCAAAACATGCAGAGGGATCATTGTTACGACAATAATTTGCTATCCATAGTTTTTTGTCTGGCCGTACATCAACCTGTACGTCAGTGTCGGTGTTGGTTATTGTTGTACACTGCTGCACTGCCATCTCCCTCCCCATGCCACAGTGGTTGCTAGGAGACACCCAAGCTGTTAAGGTTGACTGGTTTTGACCTTAGCTTCATTGCTTGCTTTATTCTGTTGGGGGGGGGGGTACTTGTACACAGTGGAACAAAAAGCATTGGTTGCATTATACTGTAGGTTTATATAGTAGGCCATAGTACACACTCCTGCTGCAGTTGTTTCTTGTATGGAGTTCACCTTTGGACGTTTTCTGTATACACGTTGTTAATGGTGTGTGTGGAGAGACTTGTGTAAATTAACCAGCGGTCAAAGCAGCCTTCCTTTTTCATTGATATTCGGAAGTTAGCGGTGACAGTGAATGGATAATTACATTGTACGGACATTATATTCCTTATACTTTGATAAGGATAGGGCTCGCTGACGGACTGGACGGGGGAGTTTGGTGACGCTGACTGAGACAGGTGTTGTTATTCGGAGGACAGGTTCGGAAGTACTGTACTACTGCGAGTGGTTTTTGCGGTGTAATCGTCTTGCTCTGTGGATTGTGTAGCAGCATTTGGGGTTATCAACTAGGGTTGAGTCAAGATACGTTGACATTGAGTGGCACAAAAATATCATGAGCTGTTCAGGGTGGTGTAAGAGAGAAAAAGCATTGGTTCTCTGATTAGAATCTGTGAGTGCGCCACTTTAGACACCTGTTGACTTGTTTGTGTTTATGCTCTGAACGATGGCTGATTGAATCTGAAGTTCAACAAGCTGTGCCTCGTACAACGCTACTTCAATCACGGTGTGTGTCTCTCGCTGTCTTATTTGAGGGGAGAATGTTCATGCAGTGCTTCAATTCTTGAAACCCTCGGACACCTTTGTGTTCACAACTACCGAAGAGGAAGAGGTGGCAGTACCAATAACCCGAACAGACTGTCTCGGTATTTCTTGAACCATGTCTCTACTTAAGAATTGATTCTTGGGGTAGCTAATTCGGTATTGAGGAGTTGACGCACCTGCCAGTGTGAAAGAATTCTATTTCTAGTGTAAAACTTTCATGGGATAATGTGAACTGTGGGAGGATTCTGAGCAGCTTGTAGTCTCTGGAACTCTTGAGTTGATTTCCTACCAACCACGTATGAGAACTGACAAAATGGCATTTGCATACTACAGGCCATTTACATCTGATGTAAGTTTATGATTTATAAAGAATTTCGCTCTACGTTACTCCTAGAACTATGAGGTTTGTTCAGCTATCGTCTCCCGATAGCTGAACAAACCTCATGGCTCTAGGAGTAACTGTACATGTACTGGGCCCAATTTCATAGAGCTACTGTAAATATAAGCACAAAAAGTGTAGACACAACAATTTTGTTGGCCAGAATAAGATTACCAGCCAAAATACAATTTCATTCAAATGTACTGGTTTCTTGGACTGGTTCCCTGCTGATTTTTGCTGAGCAGAAAATTGTTAAGCAAAATGTCTGCTTAAGCAGCTCTATGAAATAGGGCCCTGGCAAACATGTATGTTTTGTTGTTGTTGCATTTTGGTTTGTTATAAGATTGAGGCCATTTTATGTTTTTTTTTTATGGAGAATGATATGAGGCTGTTGTCACAAAAAAGCAGCATTTTAAGATCATTAAAAGTAATTTAAAAAGGCACTCAAAATTAGCCTATGAAGGAACTATCCTCGGACTTGGTCATTTTTCTGTGACAGATCGTAAATTTTTTATTTGAATTCATTGGCAATAGTGGACCCTTTTTTGGGTCAATTTTACAAGATTTGCGATTGTAGAAGAAATCAATTTAATTTGGGGTAAACAAAGAAACCCATTTATTCTGACTTATATGCTGTTAACTACCGTAAAGCTTAAAATCCATGCATCCATTGTGCGTAAGGCGTATTCCGCAATCCGTTAAAAGATATAACCTACCTGTGCATATCACTTGTTTTTTACGTATAACGCCGTACGCAGTACAGGCACATGGAGTTATGTGCGTTGCTTGGTGTGTACAGTCTCAGTATAAAGAGCACTGTTATAAAGACCTTGTTTATAAAGAGTACATTCTCAAGTCCCGAGTCTCATTCCTGCTTTGTGTTTTTTTGTTTTGCTGTCCTCATACAACAATGTTCCTGTTATAAAGAGGTAATAACGAGTTATAACGAGAGTCGACTGTACTTTCATTTTTACTTATTGCGCACTGCGCATTACGCACAATGCGCGACGTACACATTGAATTATTGCCTACTGCCTATATGTTATTTTCTTGTACCGGTATCAATGGCTCAATAAATAATAACAATGACAAAAGTTTTTTACTTAATCGTTTTGCATCTTGTAAGTTTGGTTCACACACTCCCTCATCAAGCAGTCAAAAATACTGCGAATTACACCTTTTTCATAGAAAGAAGAAAAAATCCTTGAAATCTCAGTTTCATCGTGTTGGAAGGGAAAAGGTTTGAGCTAGAAACAGACCTTCAAACAAGTTTATTTATAAACTTGTGGTGAGTTGCTTTTTTTCTGACTGTATTCTGCCTAGCTATTGACTGCATCTATTTCTCTAGTATACTTGTACATGTGTGTTGTGTTGTCATTTAGCCTTTTGAGAAAGACCCTGCCAGGGTTGGAACGCGAGGCCATAATCATTTTTGTTTGCAGAATTATATGTTGCTAAATGTCAAATTGTCATCACTTTATTTACCATCAAAGGAAGTCTGCACAAACACTCCAGTCAATGTTTAAAAAACTCTGATTGGGTTCAAACATTTGCACACACTATTTATTAAGTCAACTTAATATCCGCTAGAATAAGCAATAACCCCCCAAAAAACCTCAAAATCTCAGCCCTGTGGGTTTACACTCCAGTCCAAACACTCTGCGTTCATCCTGAGCTATGAATAATTAATCGAGCTCAAATCAAACCTCTTTATAGTGGTCAACCAACAACAGGCCTTCTCTAAACTGTACCCGCTTAGCGGGAACAAAGTCCAGACAGCAGACATTGTGACTAATTGTGAGGTGTATTGATTATGAGATACTGCGAACCATTATACATGTACATAGGCTGACACTGAGCCAGTATGGATTTGTTAGTCTACAGTGAGAGTCTGTTTGATCATGTAGGTAAACAATATTAGTTTAACCGATAGTTTGATTGGGTCGTTATAATTGCTGATGATATTGATCCTGTGGAAAGTTGGTTGTTCAATAAACAGACTATAGAACCTACCTGTTAACGTTATCATCCCTGGGTCCGAGTTATAGAGCTGATTAAGCACAAAAAGTAGCTAAGCACAACAAAACCTTGCTTATCAGAATAAAGTTACCAGCCAAAATACCATGCCATGTATACTGTCTGTAACTTGTATCAGCTGTTTATTTTTGCTTAGCAGAAAATTGTTAAGGAATACTTTCTGCATAAGCAGCATTATGAAATTGGGCCCTTTTCTTCAGGCCATAGAGAAGAACGGACCATGGGCATACTTAAACCATGCACAGGCCTTGCGCTAAAGCTTAAAAAAAAAATTTTTTTAAGTAGCCCACCGGGCTAGTAAATTTTGCATTTTACTTGCCCCCAGGAAGTTTTAGTAGCCTATATTTTAAACTTTTATTTTCATAAGCGTGTCTTTCTGAATTATTATTGATGGTAACGATCACAACCAGTTTAATGGTCGAAGGAAGTTACACAATTCACACACTCAAAAATAAATTAACACATTTGATAAATTTGTATTGTTCACTTCTTAAAAGGAAAAATCATTGAGCATTTTCAACAAGTGTGTGTAGGTTTACACAGTCTTAGTTGCCTACCAGTTTGAGAAGTGGTGTGGATTAGCCCGTAGCAGTTTTGACTAAACAATGTACGCCTAGTGTGAGACTCACAGTCTTTTGGGATAACTGGGTTAAGGTATGAGACTCCATAACAATGTTGGATGGTGCAGTGGCACTGGGTTAATTATATGTGCCATTCATTTTTAATACCCCTTAGATGAAATGGAAAAAAGAAAAAGAAAAAAAAAATCAATTTTCATTGATGCTTTTTTTGTATGGGTCAGCAGTGTGAATTAATAATAACATGCATGGTGCTCTACACTGTCACAGCTCCTTACCCCCCCCCCCCCCCACCGCCGGAAAAATAAAGGAGAAAGGAGAAAAATAAAGCAAAGGTTGAATATATTTAATAACCCAACATCAAGAATGTTTGATCACGAGAGCCATTGTAAATAGTTGATGTTCATTTTGTGACGATGTTCGTTTTGACCCATATAATTATTTGATGGTGTTTTTTTTTCTTGTCGTCATCTCCTCCAAGGTCATGGACGATGACGACTTGCCGTCCCACGATGCCATTCAGAACTTGTTGCCATCACACAAAGGACGTCACGCTCCCACCAGAAACTCCGATAACGGTTTGATCCCAACCAGGCTGCCACCCAGCCCGGATCTCTATCAACTTAGAGACAAGAAACCCAAGCCAAAGTAAGTTGTTACATGGAGCTAAAAAAACCAATCTCATTGTTAACTCCCAAGCTGTGGTTTGTAAATTTTTCTTTTGTTCTGATTTCATGGTTTTGGCCACTGGTCTGCTTGTCTTTTACCCTTCAGAGGCCATCAATTTATGTATGTTTCTCATCACCATATTATGCCCAGACATTGCTTATCTTGTTGATTCTTTGCCCTGTTTTTTTTCTTCAGGAAAGTGTCAGAAAATTACTTAAATGCAAAAAAATAGTTAGTGGCCTGACGTTTCGACCCTAGCAGAGTCTTTCTCAAAGGCTAAATGACAAGACTACAAACATTTTAACACGTATACTGATGTACGTGTTTATGTATGTAGTCTTGTCATTTAGCCTTCGAGAAAGACTCTGCTAGGGTTGAAACGTCAGGCCACTAACTATTTTTTTTGCATTTATACCATAGGTCCTTTTGGTTGGTTAGCAGTTTGCAACAGCTAATACTATTTTTTCTAAATTACTTAAAGGGACACATTGCCTTGGATTGGGCAATTTGGGCTCTGAAAAGCATTTGTTATGAAATGAGTTGAAATGAATATGGTTGGAAAGATGTTTTAAAAGTAGAATATAGTGATCTGCACAAATATGCCTCAAAACTGCGTGGTTTTCCTTTTACTTTGTGAGCTAACACCGTCCGCCGTTTTGTGGAGTAAAATTTTTGACTCCACAAAATGGCGGATGGTGTTCGTTCAAGAAGTATAAGGAAAACCACACAACTTTATGGCATATTTGTGTGGATCACTATATTCTACTTTAAAAACATCGTTCCAACCATATTCATTTCAATTCATTTCAAAACAAACGCTTTTCATAGCCCAAATCGCCCAATCCCAGGCAACGTGTCCCTGTAAGAAACAGAAATTACATGGTTTGTGTTAGAATTGTACATTTTATGTCAACATGGGAAACATTAGAAAAATGTCAAGTGGGTCCTATACCTTTTCTTCGGCCCTCTTAATTGAGCAGAAGTTGCCTAAATCTTGCGGACGTTTGTAGCCACTATGGACATTTTGGTACAAGCCGCTTGTAGCCGTCAGCTGTTCCAAAATGCCTGTGATGTGTAAAAATTAAAATATATAACACTCAGCTCAATGTATAGAATAGTGCCTACAGGGCTTGAATTTTACACCGGATCAGTGGTTTTAGCATTGGGCCAGTAAACTCATGACTGTACAAGTCCAGCGGTCTCGTGTTTGTGTTAAAATGTTGACATTCAGTCTGATAAATATAACTCTGGCCTACATGTTGCCGGTTTTGGCAGCACATGATCGCTACTTGGATTCATCTAAACCCATCTTCACCATCTCCCCCGAAACACAGTTCAGCCCCAACAGATGGAACGGACAAGTATACCTTGAGCTTAATGGATGCCCAGCAGAAAGAGATCAATAGCTACAGAGAAGCTCTAAAGAGGATGGGGGAGGAGATTGTCCACATGCAAGAACAGGTTAGATAGGTCGAAGAATAATAATACCAGGGGTGGATTTCACAAAGAGTTACGACTAGTCTTATCTCGAGTTAGGACGAGTTACTCATCCTAACTTAGGACTAGTTTTTAATAACTCCTAGGACTAGTCCTGAGTTAGGACTATCTTTGTGAAATCGACCCCAGCACACGTATCTATCGATACGGTACTCAAAGGCGCTTGAATAAAGAGAAACACTTTTTAAGACAGGTTTTTGAGGGTTTTATTATTATGAGACTGCTTTATGTAGGACCTTATAAGACTAAGGATTTACGAGGTGTAAGGTCGAAACTGCAGTCTGCCAAGAAACACCGGGACAATGATTAAAGTAACTGGGTCCTTTTACGTGCATTACACAACACAAGAAACCTACGGCTTTACATCCCATCTGAAGGACGAAGCAATACTGGTTAAGTCTCTTAATTCAAACATGTGGAGGCTCAGTTTTGTACAGCTGCTAAGTAAAAATAAGCAGGATACCAGTCACAGATGGTACGTGTTGTTTTGGCTGGTAACCGTATTCTAGTATGGTTACTCTCTCATCTTTGTGCTTAAAGTGAAGCATCCACTAAAATGGTCACTTTCTGAGCAGTGAAAGCTGCCCCAGACCAATAAGTGGCTGTGGCTTAATCACCTAGCCTATGCCTTGCAGCAACACCCTTAGCAACAGCTGCAGCCGCAACTGATGCAACTGCTAATTTGGACCTGCCCTAATTTACTCTTACAGTCATCGCCATTTATTGATCCGTCATGCTTCATATCACATAATAATTTCATATTTGTATACCTGTTTAGCAGAAGAAAAACTTAATTTAATCGAAAAGATTGTGGTGGTTACCTAGCAAAAATGTGCTGTGGGAACCAGTCACAAAAACATGTGGCAAGTGAGGTTTTTGCTGGTAGTCTGTTTCTGCCAGGCAAACTGGGCCCAGTTCTAATGTAGCAGTTCTAACGAATTGGCCCTGGATCTTGAGTACGTAAATTGATTTCAATTGTTCCTGAAGCTGGGTCAAAAATGGATTGGTACTCAGCACACTTCATACATACTGATGTCTAGCTTTACGTGTAATTAGGACACAAAATAAAAAATTTAAAAAGAAGAAGAAGAAAGTTGCATCCCCTTCAGGTGATCCCTCTCCTACCGCTTCCCAGGTTGTATCGTAAATTTGGGTGTGATCCCTGGCTGTACGGCTGTTACAGGTTGAGTGGCTTCTGACTGGCACCTCCGAATACACATTCTGACAAAATAGGGAGATCGCCAACGTTAGGGCTAGATAGCTGAGTTGGTAGAGCACCGGCACACAACGGAAATTACATCATTGGGTTCTGGAAGAGTAAAATACTTTTCATTGACTAGTATTCAAAGGTCACACCTTTCCAATAACCTGTGAAAATTTCACCAAAGTCACTCGTCATGTTCTTGCGATAACAATGGAATACGGTCATACTTTGGCAGGGGAGAATGTACACTGTTGTATCAGGTTTATTTTGATTGTGCCAATTGGTGATTTGTTGTTTCTTCATGTGTTATTTTCTTGGCGTTGATCTTACTTTCTGATGGAAATATTTCTGCGGAGGATTGGTACTGTTATTGACTTTATCATCAGTGAGCTTTCCGATTGAAACCGATCAATTTCTTTTTTGGCATTGACCAATCCAGTATTTAGACTTTAATGTTGGTGGCTAGTGCATAAAGTGTTTCGTCTTTCACCAGTGTGGTCCTGGTTCCCACTTAGGCCATATTAGAGTAGAGTTGTGAATTGGTTCTTTCAAATGTCACAAAGATTTTTCTCTGGACCCTTTGATCTTTGGCTGTGCTCCGTGGTCATGTGGGTCAGTTTGGCTTGCTGCCCAAAAGCGCCCTCGCATGCCTACAGTTGGAACATGTTGTAGCCGCGTCCTTTGCAATTCAGCTTCTCCGCTGCAAGTAAGGATGATTAGCCTCACAAACTATTATTATTTATACAAACTATCATCAGTTCATTACTGACGTGGATTTGTCACAGAGCAGGCAATTTATTTCCTTGTACATTATTTTCATGAAATCATAATATGAATTAGTCTCAGTCGCCGTACAATCTTTTGCGTAATTAAACATCCATTAGGCATGGTAAGTAGAACCGTGAAGTACCGTGTGTAACGCAATTGAGCCTACCAGTTGCGATGCCTTATTGAACACCCATTGCACATGTAAGACTGCACCGCGAAGTATTGTGTACAGTGCAATGTAGCCATGACAACCTAGGCACTCTGAAAGCAACAGTTTGTTACCACAGTAACTCTAATCTGTTCTGTAGAAATCGACAACAATAGGACAAGCAGTTGTAAATAGCTGTACAGTCCGCTCTCATTACAAAGAGCACCGATATGAATTGCTTATAAAGAGTACATTCTGAAGTCCCGAGTCTCATTTCTGCTTTGTGTTTCTTTGCTTTGCTGTCCTCTTATAACAACTTTCCTGTGATAAAGAGGTAAGTTGGCTAGTCCCAGCAATCTTGTTATAACGAGAGTCAACTATATGTGTTTCGAAGGGCTAGTATACTAAAAAATTGCAAAATATCCTTCTGCATTCATAGTTTGTCAGGGTTAAGAGTTGATTGAACAAAGTTGCAAGACCTTCCAACATTTTACCTTGTCTCACTTTGAGATTTTGCAGGAAGCATCGGCAACCGTATTCCACTTGGTTTTCATGTCTTAAAACTAATATAATGAATGACTGGCCTTGGCTCAATTTTCTTCTTTTTCTGTTTTTACACATTCTTTTCAAAAATTCTCCTTTTTTTTCAACCCAGGGTTGTTATAGAAACTACATTTTGGGTCTTTACTAATTTGTAAAGTTCCCTTAAACGTAAGGTTCACTTTTGAACCACCATGTAACAATATTTTCCATCCCCGAAAAAAAAAGCTATTTGAAGAGATTTCAGACACAAAAATGGGCACAAATATACTTGATTTATAAACCGGCTTTTTGTTTTTTAAGTAGATGGCAGCCACAGATCTCTCTTCAAGTTTCAGGATAATGTATATGCCCCTAGGTATTCTGAAGATTAATTTTTTTGACGTGAAACAATAATCCTCAAGAAACTTCAATCATCGTGATGCCAGAGCTACCAACTCGCCCTGATTCTGATGAAAGATCCCTGAAAATAAACCTTTCTATGTTCTGATGAATAAATTTGAAAAAATCTCCCTAATTAGGAAACTTATTCCTTATTATGTTGAATGTATTTCTAAATATCTCCCTGATTGTCGTACAAAATCTCCCTAATTGCAAGATAACAATGTTGGCAGCTCTGTGATGCCACAAACTTCCTCTACCTTTGTAGTTTTTTGTGGACCATTCAAAAACTTTCAAGTCCGATTTGTGTATCTTTGTTTGGGCTTACAGATTGCTAGGCTAGAGACTGATAACAGCAAGTTACGTCAGCGCATCAACATGTATGAAGATTCAGCTAAAGCAATGGTTGGTGCAGACGACTTAGACGAAATCACAAAGGTAGAACTCCTAGAGAAATACAGTAAGTATCCCTGGGTTGAAATGGGAAAGTGAGAACATCAGAAACATGGGGCCGATTTCAAAAAGAGATAAGATTCATCTTGAGATGAGTTGTCAGTATCACCAAAGTGATTTGTATTTGGACATCACACTTTTGCTTAGCAGTTAAGATTGATACACAGTTAAGATCAATCTTAGCTCGTTGTGAAAATGGAGCCCAGATGCCAGAAACCTGTATCACAGGCCAGGGATTCCATCTTTGAGAGGGCAAGGCCATTCTCATTTTGCAAAAAGGCACTTTCATTTGAAAATTCTGACTGGCACCCCCCGAACAAAGATATTGACTAACAGGGAGACCGCCAACATAGGGCTGGATAGCTCAGTTGGTAGAGCACCGGTACGTTAATCCGGGGGTCGTTGGTTCAAGTCCTGCTCCAGTCAATTTTTCTTTGTTCGAACCCAAATTAAAACGTTAAAGTCTATGGGAAACTTTTGAAGGGGCACCAAGGCCAAAAGCACAGGGGTACAGAGGCTATCTGTGGACTATCTGTGGACTGTGTGTAATTCCAGGTCAGGTGTTGAACAAAAAGGTTTTTCTTATGAGTTTGTGAATTACAAACATTAGTTATGCCAAAAGCAGAAGCGGAATACAGAAAAATATGTTTGTGAAATGGAACCCTGTCAGGCACCAGGAACACTTTTAGTGGAATGCTTTGCGAATAGGTAGGATGTACATTTTAAAATATTGTTTGTTTTCCTTGTCGTATTCACAGTGATCATAAGACAGAAACTTGCAAGGCAAGTATCGGAGACGACAAACTACAGGGACAAACTTCTTCAGCTTCAAAATGACATGATCAAGGTGAATAAAAGAGATTGTACATTCATACAAATCCACTGGTCCGCCCTTCCATGGCAAAAACAGCCCAACTCACAAAATTTTGGTTTTGACATCAGATCATCTCTCGGTAAATTGAGGGTGCTTTTTCAATGTCAAAGTTTTAAAGGCATACTCTGTATGGTTTCTGAATATACCATGTCCTGTCTCAGCCTCTTTTTACACTTTCGTCCCATTTTTATGGCAAAACAGCTTATCTCTGTACTTGCTTTTCTCAAAATGTAACTTTTTGAGTCAGGCTGTTTTGCCATGGATGGCCGTGGTTGTTAAAGATGCATAGTCTAAAGGAACTTACACCATTGTGGTTGCCTGTACTTTAAACAAGAACGCTGCTGTGTGGACCCCTGTTCGAATCCCATCTGTGACGCAGTCTGATTGTGTGGGTATTCCCTGTTTGGGGTTCTCCTCCCCACATCTACATCTGTATCTTTCTTTATAGTTGTTTCTACATGGGTACATGTATCTTCTTTCTATTTTCTTTTCTTTGTATTTGTAATGTCTATTTTATATATATTTATGTAAATTTGTGCTAAATTTGTATCTGTGAAAATTGTCTTAATTCAGCCTCTGGCTGCGATGGCGTCTTTTATTAATAAACCATTTCAATTCAGTTCAAACTTCTTTATTCTGTCTGTTTTAGATATCAGGGTTCTCTCGGCCGATACGCCCCCCAAAAATAAAAATAAATAAATAAATAAAAATCAAGAGAAAACCATAAAAAATGCCCAAGATTGTACAGTAGGGCTTTTAAAACCAAGATAAACACCAAGTAAAAAACATTCAGAAGATGTTGTTTCAATTTAGCGTGCTTCGGCCAAACACCAACAAATTAGGGTCCAGAATGCCCCACAGGTTTGGAAAAACCCTGGGGAGTACCCTGGATATGAAACTAACTTTGAGTCAATATTGTTCAATTTGTCCAAACAGCAGAATGACCGTGAGCAGCTGTACCTGAATCAGCAACATTCCTCCTCGGGTCAGAGCAGGGCGTTACAAGAGAAGCAGCTGAAGATTAAGAAACTAGAGAGGACGTGTCGAGAGCAAGAAAAGGCTCTAGAGAAGATGGAGAAACTATTGACGAGTAAACGACCAAGGAATGACAAGCAGGAAGGTATACCTCGTCAAATTCAAACCTTTCTGAAACGGTTCATCTACAATTTGGTTAACAATTTAGTTTTCATTAGAATACTAAGAAATTGTTTTCCTTTTGAATTGTTGAGAAGTGCTAATTTGAATTGTATTGGTTGGATTGGAGTCAGGATAAAAAATATAAATTTCCTCATCTTCCAATTATTGACCATCATTGACCAAACGTATTTGTTGTAATAAATTTATTATTATTTGGGTTGTTTTACCCCATTACACCGATGTGTATTAAGCACTGTATACTCAGGACCTTCCCGAGTTCTGTGGAAAAAAATCCACTGGCAAATCACTCCGGGTGGGATTCAAACCCAAGACCGTTGCATTGCTAGAGCAGATGTCTTACAACCAGAACACCGAGCTAGCCCGATGGCTAGAGGCAGTTCGAATCCTATGTTTTAGCAGTGGGTACCACAGTGATTTAAAAAAATATACACAGGCAAATCACTCAGGTGGGATTCGAACCCACGACCGTTGCATTGTTAGAGCAGATGTCTTACAACCAGAACACCGAGCTAGCCCGTTGGCTAGAGGCAGTTCGAATCCTATGTTTTAGCAGTGGGTACCACAGTGATTTAATAGATGTTATCGGGGATAAAGAATATTATTTGGTTTATTGCAGCTAATTAATTATGTTGCATCACCTTGTAAACCCCTTACAAAATGCTACATAAATGGGTGTCATTATTCATACTTTGCTTTCCTGTCCTTGTAATGATAAGCGCTGCAGAGATAAAGTTACATAAAAGAAATGTGTTATTGTTATTTGTGATGATGGTTACATCCATTTCATCTTTCTTTGGAAATGGCTGCAAATAAAAAATGCTGAAGATTCATCGCTTTTGACAATAAGATTAATACCTATTCTTTGTCCATCTTCTTTACTTAGATGCACGGAGGCAACAGGTAGAACAGATTGCATCTGAGAATTCTAAGCTCAAGGCACAAATCGAACAAATACGTGCCGACTCAGCCTCCAAGGTAGGACAGAGCAAAGCCTTCAGGCATTCTTTCTATTGCAGTCTGTTTTGAAATTGGTTTGCCCTCAGAAAATCAGTAAGATTTGTGTTTTTTAAATGGTCTAGCAAAACAAACTGACCATTTCCAATGCTTTGTTTTGTTTTGTTTTGTTGTTGTTGTTTTTTTTCATCTTGCTTTTTAAGCTACTTTTGAAAGGTTTACTTCTGTGTTTAATTACTTCTTGGCTGCTATCTGTTCACTTTTAGTAATTTTTCAATTTTACTTTTAAGCAATTTTATTGCCAGGGTTTTGTAGTTTTTATTGTGAGGCGCTTTGGGGGTCTTACATAAGGTGCCATACAAATGCATTTTTATTAGTATTAATATTATTAACTGTAGGTCTGCCCTTGCTTGCTTTAGTCAATAAGATTTCCCTACTTCTTTCAGGGTCATATATATCCTGCCTGTGTCTTAAAGTATTTGTTCACCTTTTATAAAAATCTTAATTTGTTGGCTTTTTCATTAGTCAATCTTTCAAGTGAAATAGGGATGCTTTTCAACACTGAACTAGCCCAGCCGGACGGACTTCTTGGAGTGAATTTTGACTGGTCCTCGGGTATTTTAACTGGTATTTGGCCAGCGGACCACTGTTAAGTGAGAAGACTGGTTTTGCCAAAATAGCACATAACCTTGGCTTGGGTTTTTCTATAATCTTAAATTTAATCGTACAAAACCATTATTGTTTATGTTATGTCGTAAAGTTGCTCCTTACGATGCATTGTCAGATTTGTGTATGTTGTCTTTATGCTGTTTCCTTGGTTTTGAATGCATAGTTTAAGTTTTAGTTTAGTTTTTAGTTTTTTGTTGATGCAATTGAGTTTTTTGCTGATGCATGATAATAATAAGCCAATATGAATGAGTGATGGATAAGAAAGTTATTGCATAATACTACCCTTACAAGCATATTCGTACAAGTCATATCAAAAATCAAATTCTAATTTTCTGTCAAAACAAAAACTTTTTTTTTTTTAGACCTCAAAGAACAATGAAGGGGAGAAACTGATGTTGCACCTCCAGCTGGAGAAGGCAAAGAGTAGGGTGCAGTCTCTAGAGAGAGAGGTGGGTCGCCCAGTCAGGAATTTTAAAATAAAACTCAAATTTCCAAAACTTACTTCTGAATGCACACTCAATACATCGCTGCACTGGCTCCCTGTTTCACAGAATTTTTTATAAAACTAAAGCCCGGTTCATACTACCTGCGAATGCGAACGCGAAGCGAATTTTGACGTCACAGGGCCGTTTTTGCAGCGAATGTTTCGCAGGAGTTGAGCACATTTCAACTGTTGCGAATTATTCGTTGCGAATTTGTGACGTCAATATTCGCTTCGCATTTGCGTTCGCAGGAAGTATGAACCGGGCTTTATGCTAATTTTTGCACAAATCTTTAAATAACATTTCTCAAATTTGACATAACCGATCTGCTTAAAGTCTCAGGCCATCTACGCAATCTGCGCTCCAGCAACTGTCACTCCTAATTGAACAACTTAAAAACGTAACAGGGGGGGGGGTCTTGATTTCTTTGTAATTTCATTGTGATGCATTTGTTATTCTTTGTATAAATTTTTTTTTCATTCAACCCAAAGTTATAACTTATCTTAGCACTTTACTGTTACTCCAGTAAAGTCAAACTTTTAAAGGCTCTTCTCTTGAAAACTTTGTCATTTTGATTTTGCATCCATAATTTCTGTCATCATGGTTCTGATGTGTTTTTCTATCTTTTACAGTTGATGGAGAAGGCACGTGAATGGGGCAAGCAGAAGGAAGGATTACGGTTACGCATGGGAGAACAACACCATAGTTACAACCAGAGGGCCCTACCACCGTTGCATAGAGACCGGGGGTTTAATTACGTGAGTGGTCATGGTAATGCTTGGCACTGAGGATTGCAAAGTTTCTTATTTATCTCATAATGAAGTTTATTGTTTGGTGGTTTGTGTCGATTCATGCACAAATTTTTAAGTAAGATTATGTTGAGGGTAAATGGAAACTAGTTTTGGGATGACAACTATTTCTACTTATTTCCTCTCGGAAGAAGTGGTTCTGAGAAGAACCAGTGATTGGATGGTTGAGGGCGCTGTTCAAGCAGCTGCCACATCAGTTTTTATCAGTGTCATTTATATTTTTGTTTCATCTGTTTTTATCTTCATTAGTGTTGACCGTAATGTTTGATCTTGTTTTTGGATGTCTTTTTTGGACACCTTGGTTTGTAGTTTTCGTGACTTTGAGCTGACTTTTGGTACTTTTAGTAAAAGTTTTCAAACCATATTCTTATGTTCTGATATTCATGTTTTTAAATCAGTACAGAAAACTCTTTTTAAACAAGCTTTGTACTAATTTGTGTGTTTTTGCCATTATTGTTTCTCTCCAAATTTTAATACCTTTTTACCGATTTTTGTGTACTCTTATTGTAAGTTTAAAACATAATCTTGTATGGGGAGATCTGCAAGGGTCTTGTCTAACCATTTGTATGGATTTTGGTGTTTACCAGCTTTTTACCAATTTATTTGTGTTCCTATCCTATTGTGATTTTCCCTTTTTTTTATTATTCTCCTTTTTTGTTGTTTCTTTAAGTATTTCATGATTATTATGTGCTTGTGTACATTGTATGGAATGGTGGCAATATAAATTACATTATTATCATTATTATTAAATTATTATTATTATAGATAAATCTTGATGCTTTTAATAATGTGCTCTGTTTGTCGTCTGGCTTCCCCAGAAGATGAATTGAGCACTGTTCAAAACATCCAGACTTTTCTCCTTATGGGATCTTCTCAGAAGCACCTCTCTCTTCAAGAAGAAACAAAAACATGAACAATTTGTAGTTATTTTAATTTGGTTTTTCCCTTACACCGATGTGTATTAAGCACTGTATGCTCAGTGCTTTCCCAAGCTCTAGCAATGCAAAGGTCGTGGGTTCGAATCCCACCCGAGTGATTGCCTGTGGATTTTTTTTCACAGAGCTCGGGAAAGCACTGAGCACACAGTGCTTAATACACATCGGTGTAAGGGAAAAAACCAAATTAAAAATCTTCATCCCGATGCAAATATTACATCCATAAAATTTGTTGTTAGTTTGAAAGTGTGTTTTCTAGTAAAATACTCTTGATGTGTTTTCATTTTGTTTCCGTCCACAGAGTGATGAGGATATGGATCTCGGTTACAAGGTGTTGAGGCAAAACTCACCCAATATCCCCCATCGTTACTACTGATAACACGCTTGAAGTCCAAAGAATAGGCCATCTCGTGTAAAACTAGAAGGGTTTACACAAAGTTTTGCATTTTTTGATAAAATCAACAACTCTTTAAAATAAGAGCAATGTAAGGTTGCTGGGATGATTTTGAATTGACCGTATTTTCGTATTTTCCTGTGTAAATGACGCGGCTTATCTGTAGCTGTGAAGTCGCTCATTTATGTTTTAAACCACGGGGGAAACTGACTGGAAAGACTTGTAAATAATTTTAGGGTTGAACAAAGTAAATTTGATGAGAGCGGAACTTGAACCTGCGATCTCCGGATTATCTAACCCTTTGTTGGCAGTCTCCCTAGTTTGTCAATATCTTTGTACATGGGTACTAGTCAGAAGCCATTCAACCTGTAGCTGCCGTATAGTCATGAATCACACCAAAGTTTACGACACAACACGGGAAGCAGCAGCAGAGGGATTACCTTCAGGGATAGGACGTTGTATTTCAAATATCGAGTAATAAAAACCACAAGGGAAATTTTAAAGCCAATTAAAGAGAATGTACCTGTAAGCTTTAAAAGTGACTGAGTAGGTTTTATGACCACGGCTTATGGACCACACCCCTGTCTCGGTCATTGTCAGTAGATAGAGAAGAGGTCATTAATCTTTTACATCTTTACAGGGGGCCATTAATCACTGGCCGTGCCCATTAGCGGCATCTGTCGGGAATTTCATTGTCTCTTAACATCCAGCTCTCGTTCCATTGGTTGGTGGATGGACACTATTGCGTTGATAACAACTTAATAAGAGACCAGGGGTCGATTTCACAAAGCAATAAAATCCATCGTAAGACAAATTGTCAGTATCACCATAGTGATTTACATTGTGACATCACACTTTACTAAGCAACTACGATTGATTTGCAGTTACGATCAATCTTAGCTCTTGGTGAAATCGGCCCCAGTCTTTAAAAATTAACCACATCATGTTTGGGCTAATAACCGTTCTGTGCGGTCATTTGAAACACGATGTTTAAAGAACAACTCGCAAAACCTTTCCTTGGAGTTTCATTGTCACTTTGCCTCTGGCTACGTTTTGTTTGGAGGCCAAACAGAAAATGCTGCCTAGAATTAGCAAAGTTTTAAAAAATCACAAATACGTTTCCCATTCAGTCAACTCAAAGACCCCTAACCTCTGTAAGTTTGTAGGCTTGAAAGTTCAATGTAACTGGCCCCTGGTTGTAGCACTGATGATTTCTGAAGATTCCCAGCGCTTAGATTTCCAAACAGAAGTGCCTTTTACCGATGGAAAACAAGTGGCCTTGCTCAATTGAATAACAGTCCAAACTTAAAGTGTGTTTGCTCAAGACACTTTTTTGTGTAATATTTTTGTAGCTCGATTAACGTCTCTTTTTTAGGGTTTGGTACAGTATATGCTGTGGTAGTTTTACTCTCTAAAAACTGGACTTGCTGGTAAATTTTCTCCTTCTGAGATGTGTGGTGATAGATTTACAAAGTACATGTGTATGTACATGTAGCTCTTGTTATTTTACAGTATTTTATTTTTAAGTTATATTTTGAAAGTATTTATTTTCCAAAGCTATCTCAGATTTTTTTAGTGTGTGATTGAGGTATGAAATTCTATCTTTTGAAGTTTGTTTAGATAACGTTTTATTAAGCCAAAAGGTTTTTTTGTTTGTTCTCAGTACATCAGCCTTTTTCATATTGTCTTCTAGTTACTTTGTTCAAAGACGGGTCCTAGAATTAATTTCTGTCTTCGAGGATAAAGGAAATGTATAACGAGATTCTCTCATTGAGTTTAGTACATGATTCTGGACCTTCTTTCCCCTGAAATAATTATGTTAAATCATGTTATTATTCATGTTTTATTTTACTAAATTGGCCACATGCTTTAACAAATTGGGCAGTCCATTGTTTTTTCTGAAGAAGTATACTTAAAATCCTTTTGTCCTCAAGAGAGTCCGCCTTTACTAATCTGTAAATATATAACTGCAAAATTGCTAATTCTTTCAAGAAAAATATGTGCACTTAGATGTTTGATTGCCCAGCAAGTGTCCTGAATCTTAATCCTGGTTCTTACTTTCTTTACACAAATCAGGCATAATCTGATTTCCGATGTTTTTGAGCTCAGAATAATCGGTAAGATTGTTATTAAATAGCCTTAAGTTCCATTAAAGCCTATACCATATGTACACATAGGTCTGCCTTTGTACTAACAAAAGTTTTCCTTTTTTTCCCAAGGGCTAAATATCGTGCCTGACAAATGTGAAAGTAAAGTATATTTACCTGCATCAACAAACACGCCTGTTGAGTTGTCTACTTCATAAAAATTGGCTTCCTATTCGGTTTTGTGCCATGCAACAAATAAAAGCACACCACAACCTGTGGAATACTTGGCATTGGCCTCTGATGTTGCTGTGCACTAATGAAGCAACATCTTCAGTTGGATTTTGAGAAGGTTTATGGTGGTGAAGATTGATAATATATATTTTTGTATATTTGTAGGACAGCAGTTTAGCTGTTTGTAAATTGAGGATTAAGTAGGTGTGTTATGATCGTGAACAACTCTGTAATAAGTGCCTTTGAGGTTTGAAGCCCTTGACTCTGCCATGAATGAACTGCCACCTACAGGATAGTAAACAGTTATGGATTCTCTGCATCCGAATCCAGTCAGGTCAATGACATGACAGGAGCTTCAGCAAACCATGGCACGGTTTACCATTTGTCGTGGTTAACCAATGTCGTGATTTTTCAATTTGGCTTGGTTTACAATTTGGCATGGTTACCATTTGGCATGGTTTACCATTTGGCATGGTTACCATTTGGCATGGTTACCATTTGGCATGGTTACCATTTGGCATGGTTACCATTTGGCATGGTTACCATTTGGCATGGTTACCATTTGGCATGGTTACCATTTGGCATGGTTACCATTAGATTCCAAAAATGGTCATAATGACCATGGTCATAGAGTCTTATACTGTCCCTTTAGTTTTGTTTATACTAGCCTGATTTGGTTGCTAGGTTGATGTTGTGTGTGGGTGTGAATTCTTGTAACCATAGTAACAAGTTAGACTTTGCTACATTTGGTTATTTCATCAAATGCCATAATTAGGTTATAAGGAAAGGATGAGAAATTTAAGACTTGTTTGAATTCGGCCTTTTTTATTTCTTCCTGGTGAAAAGTTGCTGTTTATTTCTTTAGCTGAAAAGAAATCATGCTCCTTGATCTACTTCTCTAGAGCTGAGGATACTGTTCCCAGAAGCTCCTTGAAATCTAGAACTCCAGGGGTTACCAAAAAAATGGAAAGGATGAGAAATCTAAGACTTTTGTTTGAAAATGTTCTTTTTTATTTCTTCCTGGTGAGAAGTTGCCGTTTATTTATCTCTTTGATCTACTTCTCTAGTGCTGAGGATACTGTTCCCAGAAGCTCCTTGAAATCTAGAACTCAAGGGGTTACCATAAAGGGGGAAATGCCATAATTTTAATACTAAAATTTGGATCCTAGTTTCAGACTTTTTTGTCCGTAATGACTTTCGCAGTTACCTGCACCCAGGGACCAAATGCTTTTGTTTTATTTTGTGAATATTTGTAATAATTATGTACACATCATACAATACTATAAATTAAGTTCTAATTCTGTAAATTATGTTCAAACTGTAAATATTGTAATTTGCTTTAAAAGAATCTCAACTGAAATTGTGCAATAAACAGCCTTAAAATTCTGTAAAATGCAAATGAGGTGTACCGGGGCAGTACGTTTATTAGCATTTTGTTTGCTCACAGTCCACAGTGTGTCTGTCTATATTAGTCTCTCATCTATCTTGTGTACATTGCAGTCTAACAGTCAAAATGTTTATAGACTGGTTCCATCCCATAATACTTGCTGTATCCGAATTGGCAGCCATGGCTATGACTGTTACTAAGAGAGTTGCTTAGGATTTTCTAGACTTCAGTGCTTGATGCAAATTCGGGCACCGCCTCAGGTTTGAACCTACACAGCCTTGAATAGAGGCTTCTCAAAGCGCTTCTTATTTAACGATCAGGGTATGAAAAGTTTGTTTAACTGTGAAATTCATGGTTAGCACCTTGAAAAGGCTTACAAGGTAATGAGACGCAGTCTACTGCCAGTTGTACCAGAAACACTGGGGAAAAAACCCTTCTCTCAACGAGAGGTGTATTGGGTTGTGCATTACACAACATACAGGACTTGTGGCTTCATGTACCATCCAAAGGAGAAACCACCCATGGTCTAGTGTCCTGCTCAACGATACAAATCTCATTACTGGAGCACAAATACACACTCTGAAAACACCAGGGCCAAATTTCATGGCTCTGCTTACCGCCAAATTCTGCGCTTGTGATCACCATTCTCTGCTTACTGTGCAAGGGCCGAATTTCTGCGCTAGCTGTGTAAGCGAAGAATGCCTAGTAACGTGGAGTACGCCTGCGCAAAAGCAAAAATTCTCTGCTAACCCGTGAAATATGCGTGATGCAAGCAAAGAATTCCCTGCTTCCGTGAGCGCCAATTCTATGCTTACGGTAAGCAGAGCCAAGAAATTGGGCCCTGAACTCGAGTTTGGACCACTTGACACTCTAAAACATAAAGATCAATCAGTCTTACAAGCCAAATGATTTCAAAATAATTCAAACTTGATACTGAAGTTTAGGATTCAAATAAAAATGTTTTATTTTCTAGTTCTGTACAATCAAAGTATATTTTTTTTGAAGATAAGATGTACTACATGTGATAACAAGTTCTGTGCCAAATTTCATAGAACTGCTTAGAGCACAACAATTAGCAAAGCACCAGAAAAAGTTTACAAGCCAAAATGTTATTTGCAACTGGTTTTCTGCTTATATTTGCTCAGCAGAAAATTGTTACGTGCTATTATCTGCTTAAGGAGCTTCATAAAATGGGGTTTGTTTAGCAAATAGAAAATGCTTACCAGATGAGTGGAATTCAGACTTTACAATTTCATAGCGCTGCTTAACGGTAAGCAAATTTTCGTGCTAACTATAGCAGAAAAATTGTGTGCAATTCCACAAAGTGTTTCAAGTCCCTACAATATTTGGGCCTCTTTTGTTCTCAGGTCCACACTTCATAAGTAGTGTTAAAACACTTTGATTCGCCACAGAAATTTGTGATGTATAGCAGACAAAGATGAATGTGCAAAGCGAAAGCCAGTCCAGTTAATGCATAGTGACAGATACAATCTAACATACTGACTGAATTTTTCTTGATCCATGTGTAGCGTTTCAACGAATAAATATATTGACCAAGATCACAAGAACACATATTATCTGTAGTTTATGTCAAAAGTTAAATCACAAACTCCTTTTTGTCACACGCAACTTGGGTAGGACACAAAGTACATTAGCTTGACCAGACATACAGTACAATGACAGTGTCATACAATGACAGTGTCATACAATGACAGTGTCATACAATGACAATGATGTCATAATCTAATGATACTTTCCTATTTTGCCTGCACACACTACAAGTAATGAGTAACACATTCAAGCTATACAGCGGGGAATTTTGGGACACTAGGTGGCAGCAGACTTGCCAGGTAAATCCGTTGTTCTCGGTAATGTGTGCAAGCTCAAAAATCAGAACTGCATAAACAATGGCAATTTACCTGGAAAGTCACCTGGCTGCCACCTAGCGTTCTAAAGTCTCCCATTATATCATGTGTTTTGAACACAGAGATCACCGTCATATAGCTAAGCAAACATGTTTTGCTTAGTGTATTCTGTTTTGCAGATATTCTTGAGGCACCACATGTCAAAATGAGGCACGCCTTGGAAATAGAGAAATTGCCTTAAAAATGAAGAAAGCTGAATTATCAGCCATGACAGCAGTGAGACGTGATGTCATAAACGTTCTGGATTTTGAGAAACATTTACCCACCCTATGGACCCCTTGCACAGCGCACTTAAACGCACCTATCCTGTCCGCCATTTTGGAGTCAAAATGTACACTGGACTCCCAAATAGACGGGCATTTTGCCGATGTGCGTTCCGCGCTGTGCAAGGGGTCAATAGGCGTAAACTGAGTGTTACCAGAAAGCATATATTCTCACCTATTTGATGAGCAAATAAATCCAGCTTTGAGTTTTGGCCGGAAGTGCCTGGTTTTGGCGCGGAGCGTCACAAACAAACGTGGACAAACAAATCATGTCACACGACCCACTGTTCATAAAGCCTTTTCCATCAAGTTTCAAGAGCCTTTTTAGTTTTTTACAGATGTATGTACAATGGTCAATATTATAAGACAGTCAGTAACAGATGGTTACTTCATTGTATAAAAGCAATCTTCAACAAAGAAGTAAGAACATGGAGTTCAGAAGCAACATTTACTACTTGCTTATAGATTGTAACATGCTTCATACATTTTTAATGTTTTAAAAGTTTCCACATGAGTCCCTTGGCTTTCAAGAGCTCTATTCAATACTGCACTTGTGCTGTACAGACCAAAGATGATTAGAGTGCTGAAGGCCCAAGATGGGGAACTCAAAGGCTGAAATGTGAAATGTGCAGAGGGATCACCTTAGGGGATGCAACTTTTTTATTTCAAATATCAACCCAAGAGAATTGATATTTTGTTCAACCCAAAAGGATTTTAACACGTCTGACTTAATGACCATGCAGCCATGTTTTAGGCCAATGCATTAAGAGGTAATTTGATTAATGGATTGGTCTAATTCCAAAGGAAAAGGTTGTTTGAAGATTGGTAGTTCCCAATGCCCATACTTCCTTCCACTTCGCTGGCCTACTGCCCAAGAGTACATGTACGTTGATAAAGTGGGTTTATTTGCTCCCGCTAGCAAACACTGCAACGTCATCATCTTCTCTAATACCCATACTCTGCAAAAGATCAAATATCACATCAATATGAATTAAAAGCATGCAAAGTAAAATAAACAAACAGCCAATCGAAGTTTTTAAAAATTTTCCTAAACCATGATAACATAGTGCAGCCGAGTAATGTGCTCATATTTGGTACCTTATGGAGACCAAGGAGAAAACAGGAAAGGAAATACGAAAAGTCTCCATAGGGGAAGTCTAGAGCCTGGGGTGCTCCACAAGCAATTTTATGTACAAAGTCTATGGAGAGGATGTTAAGCACAGTGACAAAGGAAAGAACAAAATAATGTTTCAAAGGGATGCAAGGAAGTGCAAGGTAATTTTGGGGGTGTCTACTGGTTGAAACCAAGATCTTTAACAAAAGGGATCCTGGTGTTTTTGACAGTGCGAGGATGTCCACGCTTTGTTTTCATGTACAAAACCAATGGGGACGTCACTTAAACAAAGCATTCAATTCCAAACAATTGGGGAACAAAGAGAAGTCATCGATTTACCAGTTCGACAAATTTGTGTGTATGTGTATGTTTAAGCGTTTTATACAAAGTGTGGAACTAAGAACAAAAGATGTCCACATAATGCAGGGACTTGAAACGCTATGTGGACTTACACACGTCCACACAGTGTTTTCACCAGTGTTGAAGAATATGTTTTTTCTTACGTGCACAGACCAAAGGAACATCCACAGCGTGTATGCAGCACAGAGCAGTGTGTGTATACAAGTTTTTCTGACTAGGACACATAACAGCGATCATTTTCTTTTCAAGCTGGGTGTAGTTACTAGTTATCAGCTGTTTTTACTTCACAATCAACAGTAGTGATTAAAACACAATTTGGTAAAACGTCATGTCCGTGCAAAAGTGTTGTATCTCATTAACTAGCACTTACATACAGGGATGTGATAGGCTGTTGAGAAAAAAACCTGAACTCTGAGCGCAAAGCGCGAAAGCATGCGAGCTCGAAAACTCGCGAGCATGAAGCCCAATATTAATATTTATCTTTGGTTTTAAAAGCCCTACTCTGCAATCTGGGGCGTTATTATATGGTTTTATCTTCATTTTTTTATGAATTTGATCTTTAAAAAAACAAAAACAAAAACAAAACAAAAACGGAATTTCTTATTTTTTTAGGGCAAAAAAACCCTGGAATTCCGGTTAAAAAACGAAAAATCACATCCCTGTACATAACAAGTGAGTTTGATATTGTCAAAATGTCGTATCCCACGCTTAAAATAGCCCGGTTGCGTACACAAACACAAGTACGCGCTGAGATACAGTGTTTTTTTGCAGAGAGCAGTTTCTTGCATTATACAACGTTTTTTGCAAAATTGAGTAGAAATGTATTTGGACTGACATAACGAAATATAAGTAACCTATTATAAATGAAAAATGGCATTAGTTACAGGCCTTTTTTACAAAACAGGATTTCATTTCTATTTTTATACTTCTATCCTATGTGATGAGAGGCTTACCTTTTGTATGAATTGTGGCGTGACTGAAATTTCTTGCTCCATCTGGCGTAGCTTCTCATCCAGCAGGATGCATTCTCGCATCTTCAAGACAAATATCAAGACTCATGATCAAAACTCAAATATCAAATCTAATTATGTTAAGAATATGTTAAGTCTTGCTGCATAAAGAAGCTGAAAAGTATCTGTAATGACTTAATTTTCAAAAATAAATAAATAAAAGTACTGTAAAAATTCTCTTGACATAAAGCTTGTTCAAGCCCCTACTATCCTGACAAAAATATAGTTTGCACTCTGATAATGAGCCTCATATTTAAGAAAAATTAAGGTTTCATAAAATCGCATTCAACAAACTGTCTGGAAGCAGGCAACACCATAACAATTCCTATTGTACTCGACACAACAGCTTAATGAAGTTGGGCCCAGTTTGATCAAATCTGTGAAACGATTTACTCTTCCGAAGTTTTTAAACCATCCCCTCAGATAATTTTTAACCAGGCTGGACTACTTTTAAACATACACTTTGGAGTGCAGTTGATTATGGCATAAATTCACACATACATTATTTTGAAGAAGTGAAATTTTCAGACATACCTCTCCTTCCAAGTGTTTCAGTAACGATGGATTATCATATTTTTCCGGGTTGTCATGGAAACTGACCATTCCGTCTTTTTTGCTGATGCTGGCATAGATCTGTCCTTCCTCAATCTGATTGAAAATGTTGGCAATAGTGTTTGGTTAAACAAAACATTAAATGCATTAGTTGAACAATCTGCCTGAACATGTGGTCAATGTTAAAACAATCAACAAGTTCAAAGAGAAAAGTTGAAAGAGTTCTGGAAAGAAAAGGATTTGACCGATAAAATTTCAAGTAAGTAAGTAAGCTAAGAATAACATCCTACATTTATTCATTTCATTTCATTGTTTGCTTATTTAAAATGGAAAATACTACAAGTAAGTAACCTAACAGCTTACAGAGATTTGACAAACCCACACGAAAAATGCAGACAATACGACTAATAGACACAAGATATTTGTTCTTTTCATTTTGTTGTTGGAGAACAAGTTGTAAGAGTATCCTTACCATCGATAGAACGTGCAGTTCAGCTTCTTTAGCTGATGTCAGATGAACCCTTCTTGCGATGTCACTCAGTGATAACGTCAGAAATGTCTACAGTGACACAAACAATACAGATATTAACAACTCCCGCTGGCTAAGAAATGTTGTAAAATTAAATTCTTTGAAACTCCCTTCCTATGAAGAGTTTTAGTAAAAACATACTTTGTTGCTTGTTTTTTGTTCTGTCAGTTAACCAAACTTTTTCAAAATTATTATATTAATACTTTCTATACCCAAAAGATTTCATAATTTATTTCAAGCCCCTTCCCCCAACCCCCTTTTGTTACCCTCCTCTCTGTTCATCCTCCTGCTTTCTCCGTGTGCTTTCATCTCTATTATCTCTTTATGTATACCTGTTTATGTGTGTTGTGTTTTTCTTTTGGCCATCGAGAAAGACTCTGCTATTTGAATTTATGACTCTTTTTGAATTTATTACAAGAAAACATTTCTCCTACCTTTGTGAGTCTTTGAATATTCTTGCCATACATTGATGTCACAACCTGTTTGACCAATCCCATGTTCTGCTCCTATACAAGGAAGAAAACACGTAGTGACCGTTATCACAAACTAAGAAGGGCCAAGTTCGACTACCAGCTAATGTTAACTGGTACTCATGCTCAAGAACACGCGCTGGCCACCAAGCAGTATCAACCTCTGGTCAACAACGAATCGCACAAGGACCATTTGTCAACAAACCGCTGCTATTAACTGGTACTCATGCTCAAAATCATGCGGTGGTCACCAGGCAATTTTGACGTACTAGTAGATAATTGGTCCTTGTGCGAACTTCGCAGAGGACTATTTCAAAATGGCCACTGCTGAAGATTCTCTCAGGCATGACTTTTTAGAGCTCATGTAAGAAACCAGATACTGGCGTTTTACCTCCAAACTCTTTGGAGATAGACCTTTGACCTTTTGGTTGGTGTCACATACGACCATTAAACCATTTAGATTTTTTCACAGATACCAGCTGTCTGAAATGATCCATCAAACACCTAGAACTAACTTGTGTCTCAAGAGGGCGCTATTTGACTTGTACAAGTCCCCTACTCAGCAATGTCTTACCCTTGTGAATTGCTCAGAGTGTTTGAGAATAACATTCCTGATTTCCTGTGGATTATTGGTACTGTACGAATTGGCCAGCTCATGGTAAGGTTGGCTCAGTGGCTGCAAAAAAGAGAGAAAAATACAAGAAACCAATGTTTAAAATTTTTAACAATCGCTGCTATCATCTTCATATAATGTAAGAACTGTTTGTTTCATTGAGCTGTGTACTCTTTGTGCCTGCAGGAAGTTCGGGCTTTGCAGCTATTTTCTAAATATGTGACGCCAGAAGTCACACTGTCCAGGGGTCAATTTCACAAAAATAGTTTTCACAAAGATAGTCCTAACTTAGGACTAGTCCTAGGAGTTATTAAAAACTTAAGGCCAGTCCTAAGTTAGGACGAGTAACTCGTCCTAACTCGAGATAAGAATAGTCTTAACTCTTTGTGAAATCCACCCCTGGCCTGATTCTTTGTAATTGTAAGGCCAAGGCATTTTCGGTTTGGTGAAGGGCACCTCTATAAGGGAAATGTAAATTTCTACTGGAGCTTTTCAAGGGGCATCAAGGCAGTGCCAAGGGGCATGGAGGCGACGGCCTTTGTTGCATCCTTGAAGTATCTGGCCTGATGATTGGTCTATAGATATAGGTTGCCATATGACGTAAATCGGCCATCTTTACGGGCAATGTGGAACACAAAGTCACGCGTTTCGCGTGAGAATGGCGTGCAGCACGCACACATTTCTCAAAACTCATTGCACGATTGGTTAGTGAACAATGCGGCTTGACGCATCTGCAAGCCAAAATGCAATTTGCCTGTAAAGGTGGCGTCTATCTATAGATTGCCTGTAACTGTATGGAGTCCTACCTTGATAAAGCGGCTGACAACCTGTGATGTGTACTTGGGTAATACTGTGACCTTTCCATGGTGGATGAGAGATACAACGATGAACTTCTTGTAGGCTTCCAGCATGATGTGGCTGACGGCCATACTGGGTGTAGTGATTGCCTGAGAGGGAAATACAGAAACGATAATAATAACAGGAATTGATAGAGCACTTTCCCAAAGGATTCAAAGCGCTGTGAGCAAAAACAACAGAAACCCTTTTGTTACCCTCCTCTCTGTTCGGCCTCCTGCTTTCTCTGTGTGCTTTCATCTCTACCATTTATTTCCACTTGACTGCTATTGTTACATCAGTACACCTGTTTATGTTTGTAATCTTGTCATTTAGCCTTCAAGAAAGACTCTGCTAGGGTCGAAACATCAGGCCACTAACAGTTTTTTTGCAGTAACCAAAACAAATGGTTTTTTTAAGAGTCCCTTAAACTGTTCAAGAGACGAGGCATTCCAGATGGAGGTAGAGAATTCCAAATTCTGGACCCGTAATGTGGTCTTATTCCTTTTCTATTCTGGGGTAGGCATCAAACATGTATATTTACCTCTTGGTGTAAAGAATAATCCTAACATTTTGTTATGTAGGCCCTCTCACACTTCCACCCCCCCCTCCTCCTCCACAACCCTTGTCCCCCACTCTTGCCCCCCAAAATGAGAGCGCAAAAATGCACAAATGAATGGGTTGATACATCAAATAGCGTCACCAAAACATTTTCTTTTTTCCCCTGCTTGCTCCCAAGTGAAAAAGCCTGGTTACGACACTGCTGATGGGCATCTCTACAAATTTAGTAAAAACAAAGTACCACTGAGGTCTCAAAAAACCCAAATTGTTACCACTTCGAAGAAGTATACGGCCCTAGCCCAGTTCTTGAGAGCAGAGTAGATCATCCCACCGTAGTAATAATAGCAGAGGAAATGAGTCGCCTCGAAGAGACCACCCTGTCAACAAATCAAACCATTGAGAAGTGAATCATCATCATTGGATAGAGTCATTGAATGTTATTTGTCCCAACAAAAGTCCTTTGTGTTTATTGGTTAAAGCCCAATTTCATAAACCTGTTTTGCTTCCAAAAAAAGAAAATTGGTTGGGCATCAGTCGCAACAATTTCATTTCATTTCCATTACACATTACGTGCATTACACAGCACACAGAACCTATATGGCTTTACATCCGATCCGAAGGACAAAGCAATAATGGTTAAGTGTCTTGCTTAAGGACACAAGTGTCAAGATTTGGACTCGAACCCACACTCTGCTGATTAGAAACACCAGAGCTTGAGTCTGGTGACTGCTCGGCCAGGATATACCCTGGCTTCAAATGGTTGGTCAACTCGCTGGAAAATGTCACCAAGAGTAGGAAAGTTAACAAGATTAAACTGAATGTTGCACTTAATATGAATGCCACAAAATTGTTGAAATAAATTTGTTTACACAATATTTTTGCAGAACCTCCTTCCAGCCCATTAAATGTTCTTCACACCCTGAGCTAGAACAATGAGACGACGTATGTTATTACCTCTTTACTGATGTCTGTGATGTCTACGTCCAGGAAGGGTAGAACAGGTTTCATACATTTAGCAAGCAGACACAGCTGGAAATGAAGCAAGAAATCAAATCCAGAATTTACAATGTGACAAATTCAACCGAAACCACGAAACGGAATCTGGACATCGTCGTGGGGATGGTTCCAGTTTTTGAGTTTAAGCTACCTACCTGACAGAGGTCAGCATGGACTGATGTAAGTTGTGCAGAGTGCATCTGTATCTTATTGACTGCCTTGCATAGGATCTCAATCCCTCTCAAGTACTGTTTCTTCTCTATCAGAACTCTCGTCAGCTGGTGGGCGAGACTAGCATCTGATAAAACAAAAATGTCATAACAGTAGCAGACTTATCAAGTAGTCATTAAGCCTGATTCCAACCCCCTCCTTACTCCAATCTCTAGTTAATCCAGACTAAGTACAAAAGAAACAAACTCCCTCCAATAAATGTTTTAATTCGGGAGACTACTTAGTTCAGAAAAGAACTGTCCTGCTTATTAAGTACTACCTGGGGAGGTAGGAAATTGGCCGGTACTATTACTTTTGCTTAGCGGATTGAGGGGACTTCCTGTATTAACTTTACTGCCGCGGAGTAAACTCTTAATTGATCTCAACATTTTGATTAGCCATCTATCTAGTCATCATCAGAAGTGGGCTCTTCTTCTCAAAGTCACACAAAAATGCTGTTGGTTTGGGCTAGAAACTTACAGCTGTCCGTTGCAAAGCGAACCTGTTCACCGTTGCACATGCTGAAGAAAAGCTGAGTCTGTGAGAAGAGAGTTTCAAAGTCTGGAGCTGAGCCAGATGGCAAAGTGAACTTCACATTTCTAGAGAACAGAAAGAAAAAACCACACCACAATTTGAAAAATTTGCTAAGAGAATAAAAAGATTACTACAATCTTCCATTACAATTAAACAGTCTCCTGAAAGCAACTAGAGCACAATTGTTGAACTCCGGAAATTGAGAACAATTCAAACGGCTGTTGAACCCACAAGAATTACAATAAATGATTGCAGTGTGAGTAAGTTGAATCAATTCATTTTGAAATTTACTTTTATACCATATACTGGGGAGTCCCAATCAGGCAAACAGACTGCATAATGACAGAAGGGTTTAAAAAAAAACAACATTTATAAAGTAAACCAAATCTTTGAGCTTTGCCCCTCACACACAGCTGCCAACATTTGCATCTTGCAATCAGGGAGGTTTTGTACAACAATCAGGGAGGTATTTAGAATGACATTCAACATAAACGGGAAAACATTTCCATATTTTAGGGAGATTTAGAACATGGAAAGATTGGTTTATTTTTAGGGAACTTTCTGCAGAATCAGGGTGAGTTGGCAACTCTGCTCATGCCCCCTCAGCTTAAAATCAGGCCTGGAATTTCATCTTTGAGAGGGCAAGGCCATTTTCATTTTGCAAAAGGCACTTTCGTTTGAAAATCTAAAAGCCTATAGGAAACTTTTGAAGGAGCACCAAGGCCAAGACCAGGGGCAACGGAGGCCATAGCCTCTGTGGCCTCCGTGTAATTCATGGCCTGTAAAATAGCTTAATAAATATCAAAAAATCGATTCAAAGAAGAGAATTCCAAGTCTTACAGAACAGCCAGGACACCCAGAGAGTGAAGCTGTGGATCCAGCGTCTCTAGAATCATATCCAGATTGGCCGCATTCTTCTTCAAGAGTTCCAAACTCTTATTTATCTCCTCACAGAGCTGTGCAAAGTTTCCTAAATGAGCAAGAAAAAAAACCACATTGACAATTGTCATGACAGATGGTTATATAGAATATTAATGTAGAGTCTTGAGCCTGAGTAGGATTTATCCTGAGTAGGATTTATCCTGGGTCCTTTCTTGTGATGTACGGAATAACTATGGATAATCTGCTGGTGACCACCAATGGAATGATTTGACGCAAAAGATGATATCTCTAATTTCTGATCAAGATTTTATAACAAGCTCTGCTCCTTTCCGGTATCTCCCCCAAACTAAAATACTACCCAGGCTCAAGACTCTACATTAATTACAAAGATTAGTTTATCATTATTAATAATTCATTGCTATTACTTATTTATTTAACTCCACTTTTTAACTCCAAAAATACATACAGATCAATTCAAAACCAGGTGAAAGATTACTTTGTAGTTGTACATTCCTGTTTACTAAACTTGGGTTAACTACAGCAAGCTTTATTAAATATTATTTTCTAATTATACTTGTAGGTGGAGGAACACCATGTTTGTTTGTTACTTATATATAATAATCAATATGGTTAGTTTTTTAGTGTGTATACAAACAATTAATAATTGTTAACTACTAATTTAAATTCTTAGTTTAGCCAACGGTTTAGTCTGTAAATCTTGCCATTCTTGCCTGTTTTGTTCGGTTGAGCTTTGTTCATGTTGAATGCAAAAGTTATGAACTTGAAAGTGACAATGTTTATGACCGATGCCCAAATTTATCACGAAATTGGTTTAAATGTGATAACAACTGTTTTCCTGGACAACTTGTCATGCTTGTCGTGCTTGTGTACACTAACACACCACAAAAATAGGCACAAATGACAACTCACCTTCTGTAGAAAGCGTAACTACAGAATTGACAAATCCCTCCACCTGTGAGGCCATTTTGAAAACCTCTGAAAAAGAAAAGAAACAATTCTGACTTTGAGAAACAATGAATCTGGGCACACAGAGACAACCTCACTCTGCTGGGGTTTATTGTGGACTTTTCCTCAAAAAATATTCGCCCCGGTTATAGAAACATGTACATGATTGTCAATGCGTCGTCGATGGGGCGATTTGGCCGTTACAAAATTATTTTATTAACGGTGTCTAATATAGCGCCCTCCCTTGTCCACCTGTGGCCGGCTTTAAATAACCTTTTTGTGACATGACCAACAAATTGTAAATGCAACAGTCGTTGTCTCACTGTAGCTCGCGCGCTGTTTACTTTTTTATGCGCTACGGACATTTCTGCCTTTCATTTTCAAAGACGGATCTCATCTTGTTTTTGATGAAAAACCTGAGCCGAAATATGTGATTTGTGATTTTACAGATTAGTGAGGTGAGTACAGTAATTCTTTGTAAATAATTCATTGCTCAATTGTAAAACTTTTAAGACCGAAGTACAATAGAAGTATAGAACAGCCCGAACAATTTGCTTTTCCTTGGCAAAATCGATTTTGGAATAAACCATCATCACCGAGTTGTCGACGTGACATGACCGACGTTTCTGCGGCGAATTTGTGTAGGCTCTCCTTGGCCGGTCGTTGCCTTGGTTTCAGAGAGGTTTCACCACGGTTTCACCATGGAGGAACATGATGAGGAAAGGGGTAGATGAGATCTGAGGTCTTAAAGAAGTACTACCATAATTTTTTTACATTTTGGTGCTTTTTATTCGGGCATGTTTGATGGTAATCTTACAAAAGGCCAAGGCATTTCAATAGTGATATAGTCTTTTGTGTCAACCAAGTCATTTTTTCCCAAGTCAAGTCGCAAGTCAGCTTTGCTCAAGCCAAGTCAAGTCAAGTCACAAGTCAAATGTTTGCAAGTCAAGTCAAGTCACAAGTCACATAACGTCTCGAAATAAGCCCACTCCCATGATCTGTGTGAATCCTCAATCAAAAACCTGTTAAAATTAAAAATGATAATGTTCCGTCCCAACTTGACAATTGTCCCAACTATAGTTGGGACTGGTCCCAACTTGAGTGTTAAAGTTGGGACGTCCCAACTATAGTTGGGATCTCCCATAGAGTTCAACAGGATGGACACTGTGGTCGATCATGCATGGATTTCTGTGCGACATTACTGCAGCTAGCTGATGCAATCGGGGTTAATTTAACAAGATTCTTTATTTCAAACCCGGGTCTCGCTCTGTACCAACTCATGTCAAAACTGATGATTGAGCTAGAGCCGGTCGAGGTAGAATTCTACCTCCATGGCTAAACTCCCGGTGTAAAAACATGTAGTGTTTTTAGAGGGCTCTGACAGCGGCCTCATGCTTTCAGTCTCAAAGTCGGCTCACGCATTTAGTTTCCCCTCTCTCGGAAAACCAACATTTTTTCATCTAATCTAAAATATTCTTAAGGGAAAGTGGTCTTAAAAACTACATACTATGAAACTTACATGTTTCAGTTTATTCATGGGGGTGAGTTGTGTTTACTGAGATCCCAACTATAGTTGGGACGCCCCAACTTTAACACTCAAGTTGGGACCAGTCCCAACTATAGTTGGGACGGTAGTCAAGTTGGGACGGAACAATAATAAACTCAATCCGTGAATCAAGCTCCCACCGTGTCTCCATATCTGTGCAGATTTAATGCTCGGCATTATGACAAAAGCACTCCGCGAAAACATTGGGATGTCGGCAGCTAGCAGCATCGTCCTCAAAGACTACATTTTCCCACGATTATTTTAGTTAGACAATAATGGCATTTTTAACTCTCAAGTCATTTTTGCACAAGTCAAGTCAAGTCTCAAGTCATTTTTCCCTCAAGTCAAGTTAAGTCACAAGTCATTTTTCCCCAAGTCAAGTAAGTCTAGACTCACAAGTCAATGAAATTGGCAATTCGATTCCAAGTCAGCGACTGGAGTTAACAACATTGCTATATAGGCCTACTAGGGACTTTGGTTTAAATTATAGTTAAATACCTCATTGCTATGGTTTAAATTTCTGAACCCAAATTTGCAACTTCCAGTTGGCATGCCATGCCTCAGAGCCTTCTAGCATTTAAGATTTTTAAGTTTGTAAAAAAAAAAAATTCTGTGTCTTAGTCTGAGTAAATTGCATTGTTCAAAGATTTATGGAAATTCAACTGTTACCTGGTTACTGTGCAAATGCGGTCAAAATTATCTTGGGGGAAAATTCCCTCTGGCCACCAGGCTGTCCTGTGATAAATTCAGTTTACACACATAGTGGTGGAAAGTCTACGACTTTCCGCATTTCATTGGAAATGGACGGAATTGACTGAATCTGAATCTTGACAGGAAGTTTAAAAAGGTCAACACTCTACTCTGTCTGTAACTCTGAAATTGAAGATCATCCAAAGGGCAAGCCAGACAGATAATTTAAAGGAAACTAATTTAGTTTTTCATGGGAAAAAAAACCCCACCCAATTAGCACGTAGTTTAGACTTGATTGACCGACTGTTAAACTGAGAAGCTACCTTTAATTCCCTTAAACACTACATCAACTTCAAGTAAAAAACCATAGGAGAAACTGATTGGTTAAATTTTAAAATATTTTGGGGTTGAACAAAGGAAAATTGAAAGTGCCTAGGAGACCGTCAACACTGCATGTGAAAGTTTCAGCTGAATACAGTGTCTACTTGCTGAGAAATCAGCAAAAAATGTTCACAATTGTATCAAGAACATCCAATCCATCCGCGTCTAGTGAGGTGACAGCGGGTACCAACCGCTGCCGGCATCTTTGGCCGCAGCATTTGCGAAGGGACACCAACTCTCAGAAATCTAAAAATCGATTGATGCAAGTAATTGTTTCTGAGATTCTCATCTTTTTGGGTGAAAAATAATCCAAACCATATTACTTTGGAGGGAATCCTTTCTCAAAATAGTTTATACTATATCAACAGATGCAGTGCTTCTCACCAAGTAAGTATTTATGGTCACATTTTTTTGGATTTAAATTTTACCAATTTATGACCTCACCTTTAACACACACTGCACACTGCACATAACTTAGCCAAGCTGACAGTGTAGGGCTACACTTTTCATTCCAACGAATGCAGACCGTTACACGGGGGCCCTTAATTTCATTTACATCATTTTTCTCTCCCAGCGTGAGATTAAGCTGTTGACTAGATGAAGTGCCCATCCCGAGGCTAAGCTGGGGATCGGAAAATCGCCAAGGACTGAGAGTAGCCTGATGTCATTTCATCTAGCAAGTGTCGACTTATCTTTTAACTGGGTCAAAAATACAATTTGTTTTATCCTTCAGACTGCAGTTGCAAAATTATGTGGGCAGTTCCACTTAGTGCTATCTGGTTTTCAGAATGGTTTCCTTGACTTGATTCGTTTAGAATTTTTGTTTATGGAAACAACAAACTTTAGTTACCAATGTATTCACACACAAAAAAAACAACAACAACAACACAAACAACCACAACAAAAACATGAACAAAGAAAAAAAAAATCTGATTCCAGGCCTAATACTTCGCAGTTGCGAAGGAGGCAGTTGCCTCCCTTGACCTGGTGCCCCTTGAAATGTAATAGAATGTTTCCTCATAGAGGTGCCCTTTCCCAAGGAGAAAACGCCTTGGTGCCCTTTGCCCTTTGCCCTTTCAAAAACGAAGCATCGACCTTGTGATTACTTTAGGTTAAGTGTACATGTATCTTGACCAACCTTGGAATTGTCTGTTTTCTGACGATCTGAATATATATTGCATACATACGGTGTATTTTATTATTGAATAATTCCTTAGCTCTATGACCATTGTATGTGTACACAAGTGAAATGAAACCTCAAGAACTTCAACATTGAAATGTTACAGCTGTATTGCCATGGTAATGCCTAATTGGAAGCTTTACTATGCGCCTTTCATGCTAACAAGTACTATCAGGGATGTTTTTTTTCCCGGAAATCCGGGAAACCCCCCCCCCCCCCTCCCCCAAAAAATAAAAAGCCAAACAAATATATTTAAAAATATATTAAATTAAGATCATAAAAACATGGTTATGAAACCAAAAAGAATCCCCGGAGTGCAGATTTGGGCTTCTAAAACCAAAGATAAATGTACAATATGTAAAGTACATGTAGGCTTCGTGTTCGCAAGCTTTCGCCCTACCAAGCTTTCACGCTTTGTGCTCCCAGTTCAGATTTCTTTTTCAACAGCCGATCACATCCCTGTTGTACCAAGAAAAAATCCACCATGCATTACAGTGTGTGTTCACTGTGTTGCCTTGTAGCTAAATTATTAACTGATAAAAATCATAGTAAACACCGTCAACACACCCCCAATGAAATGCCACGATAAACAGAGTTGTCAAAGGTACACAAGAAGTCCAATTATGCAAATAGCAACAGCAGAGGGAGAGCAGAGCAAAAGAGGGTACGGATTAATTTCTTGAGCGCTGCAGAGGTAGCGAGATGTCCCCAACCTCACCACGGTTCCAAAGGTCATTGTTTTAGCGCCAGACAACGCAAATATCCTTCGGAGCGAAGGTGTTTGCGTAGAAATTGACTCTCTGAATTTTTCGCTGCGTTGGGTCTCTGAAGGAGGACGTTATTTGTCTTGATTGAAAAAAAAAAAGCTGATCACACAGTCGGTAAATTACTTTATTGCGAGCTTCATCAGTTTGCATCTGAACAGCTTCGGTCTCGAGTGTCGGGTGTACCCTTGCAACTCTTGCTGAGTGTTTTATAAAGTATGTATGGATTCAACCATTTGTGGAAAACGATGGTCGCAGGCCTAAGCAGTTGGTACCCTGCAATGTGCATCATCACTAAATAGTGATTGATGATTGTGTACCTTTGTGTGTTTGTAGTGTGTTCCCAGTTGTGATACTATTTTACATCTAGGTATTGCCTGAAGTGAAAAATTATAAGCGTCACTTGTGCGTGGTATAAGTAAACGAATATCTGTACACCCAGCCACATACATACGTGGAGTGCGTCGTCCTTGTTGATGTTGCCGCACTAATTATGCTATAACAATAAATGGAAGAGTGTTGGCCTTAGCGTTCAATCCAACCCGGAGCCTGGACGTCATAGGAGTAGAACTAATTATGCTACATTGTGTACCTTGAAGTGACAATACTAAATTACTAATTAATGTGAGTGAAGACTTTGTAGTAAATAGCATTGGGATGCTTTCCCCTAACAATACATCATGTTGCATCATATGGACTACACTTTGTACATGTACCGAGGTCAAAATTATTAAATAGTGCTGAATGCTAAACATCCATTATTTAATTTATGAAATTAAGATCTACTCACATTAGCTACCTTATATTATAATAATGAAATATAAAATAAAGAATAATTAAAAATTATGACCAGATGGTGGCAATTTTAATTTAGGGGCCATTCAGAATAGTCAATATTAAAAAAATTTGATTTTTTTTTTTTTTTTTTCAAAATTGTTTTGACCCACCCACTCACTCCAAATTTCGATTTGTAAATATTGAATGGCTTCATAATATAATCTATACTCTGAAGAACAAAGTAATGCCTCAAATGAACCAGATATTTTAGACCAAAGGTCTCCAACTTCAGTAGTTTTCAATGGTTTTTTTCAGGCATAAACAAAACAACTTTGTAGTTTAATTAGGAATTGAACTGACAATCTTGGTCAGCTGGGTACTTTTTCCTCTTTTGTTTGTTTGTTAATTAATATACTTTTTAAAAAAAATAAAAACTGAATTTCGATTTTCAGTTATTTCTTGTGACCCACCCACCAACAATTTCGAAAAAAATTATAATTTTTTTAACACTGACTATTCTGAATGGCCCCTTACATCATCATAAAAAAGAGAGTGTAGATCAAAGTGTGATACATGTGTGGGAACCTGTGAAGTGTTACAATACAGTACTTGAGAAGTGGTAAGATACAAACTGTTGTATTTATTCTGTACCAATGAGTTTTCACTTCATCATTAACAGCATCGATGTAGTTTGGTCATTGACAGTGTCATTTGAGGTTCACCGATGGGGGATCATTGTTGGCTGAGTGGTTTCTTTCCCTACTTTCCTCCTCTGTGGACCCCGGTTCGAATCCCACGACGGAGCCTTGCATGTGGATTGGGTTTTCAGTTCCTACCTGATTGCTTCCCCCCCCCCATTGTGGGTTTTCCTCCCACGCCTGAATCTGAGCATTTCTTCTCGTTTCCTTAATCATCCTGTCATTGGTGCTAATTGTGCTGTTGGATTGTGTAGTAAGTAAATAACAAACTAGGTGAATGTGTACGAAGCCTATCCAGCATGCGATCTCTTAGGACTGTTGCTGAGTCAGGGTTTTCTCAAAACTTCCTTCAAATTGTTTCTGAAGATTTAAAGAAGTCACAAAAGGGAGAAGAAGAAGTCGTCCACATTGTGTCCAAACCCGTAGTTTTGTAGCTTCAGTTGATGCACAGAGTCTGTAAACCTCCCGGAGGTTCCGGGACTAGAATAAGGAGAACCTTAGCAAGCCAGTTTTTGAGGATACTTACCTTCCTCCAATCTCACCTCTGGGCCCAGCTGCTTTAAGCACAAAAAGTAGCTAAGCACAATCAAATGTTGCTTACCAGAATAAGGTTACCAGCCAAACTCCTATGTCACATGTACAATTTGTGACTGGTATCTTGCTCATTTCTGCTTGGCAGAAAGTTGATGAGCAATATTTTCGGCTTTTTAAAAGCAGCTCTATGAAATTGGGCCCTGGTTTGTATGATTGTCTGAATTTGCATATTTGCAGCTACAGCTGTTGCTGTTGGTAAGGTAATACCTGCTAAAGCCTGCATTAATTTTAGTTTTAATTTTAATAATAAAAAAAACTAGTCAAATGCCACCTTGCTACAAAAGCCATCTCTAAGGAAGCATAGTTTGGGTGCTTCATGCTTCCATTCTCCTATTTTTTATTGGTGCTTTTTTGCTTAATTTGTTTTTTATATTAATTTAATTAATAATGTTTTAATTTATTTTATCTTGTGTTCTCTTGCTTTGTTTTCCATGATTCATCTTTTTGCTCTTGGCTAGGTCAGTCTGTTTTTTGTAAATTTCCATTTCTTTTTGGTGTTTTTTTGCCATTTTTTTTCTGTAAGGACCCCCCCAATGGAAATAAGTCTACATGAAAGTTATTGCTTTTGGGGGGGGGGGGCTATCCTTGGATTATATTGTGCAGTTTTTCCTTCTTGTGTTCTATTTTTGTTTTCATTGTTTTTACCTCCTGTTGTTGTGTATGTATTTTTGCCCTGTTCTTGCTGTATTTAATCCGAATAAATTCAATCAATCAATCAATCAGTCAATCAATCAATCAAGGTTGTTGCTACGTTAAAGGGACTATCAAGCCACTGCTAATTTGGACGTAGCTTTGCACACAACATGCTTTGTTGCACAGTGCCAATGGCTGTAGGGACTGTTCAGATCTTTTGAAATAATAGTCTGGATATGGTGTAATGGTACAAATGTGATGATGTCACCATGACATCACAAGGGTCTCGGGTCTTACCATAAATATTCAGGGTAGGCCTTGACCTTCGCTCTTGAAGGGACACAGTAATTTTCCTCTGGTAAGGGGACATGTCTAAGAAGAAAATGTACGTAAATTTTTATTCGATGGTTTACAGATAATTGTTTTTCCCCGGTTGCATGTTTCAAGAATACCCTGGGGTTTACCGCTTACCCCTACTCCAGAGCAGGGGTGGCTATTCCCCGGGGTATGCCCATTTGCCGGGGTAGATCAGGGGTAAAGCGATTCCGAGTGTGAAAGGGCCGGCCGTTATTCCCCTGGGTTGCCCCCGGAAAATAGGGTAGTGTGAAAAGGGCTGGCGAGTGAGATGGGGGAGGAAAAAAGGAGACCAAACAACAAACGTCTGATTAAAATGATGGCAAACGTTGTAAAATATTGCAGTAATCCAATGCATACATTCATGTTTTTCTATGATCAAATAAAAATATGAAATTGTGTCGGGTGGATTTTATTTCCTTCTAGACACAGGTTTTGAATATCTGATGTGCATTAAGATTGTGGCAGGCATGATTCGTCTTACTTTAATTTGATTTATTATTTGTTCTGCCCTTGGAAAAAAGCAGAATTTTTTTTATTAAAATTTAGGCCTGAAAAGTCTGTTGGCATCTACACCATGTGTAATGTAGGTCAGCCCTGTATTCGATAATGTTTTTCTACTTTTACATATGTCCTTCAAGTTCAAGAACCAAATCATACCTGATTGTGAATCATTCTTAAAAGATAAAATTTCTTCAGTTACCATGTACTTGCAAATATTGTTAAAAAATGAAATTATAATGATTGAAAAATATAAATTCTTTTTTTTCTACAGTACTGACAATGGACGATTACAATGAACTGTAGCAAAAATGCTCACCAGTAAAATAATAAATGAGTTGTCCCTTTTAAAAAAAAAGGCATACATTAAAGTAACCCTAGATGTACATGTACATTCTGTCAAATGACAAAACAGGGTTCTTTACTTTGTAATGCATTATGGAATTTTAAAATTAAAATCCACATGGGATTTAAACCCACGACTGACAACCTTTACATTGCTCTAGAGCAGATGTCTTATATATACCATTAGACCGCCAAGCTAGTCTGTCGGCTAGAGGCATTTCAAATCCTATGTTTTAGCAGCAGGTGCCGCAACAATTTAATAGATGTTAATTTTTGCATCAGGGATAAATAATATTTTTTCTTTTTTACCCTTTCACCAAAATGTATTTTAAAAACACTGAATACTCAGTATTTTCCTGTACTTTTCTGCGACGCCCCCCCCCCCAAAAAAACTCTGGAAAGTACTGATATAGCGTGTGCTTAATTAATACACATCGGTGTGTAACCCAAATTATATTCTTTGTACCCCCAGTGCAAAAATTAACATCTGAGCAACTCCACACCAAAGTGGACATGACATCAGAAAATTGAACTTTGCATGTCACAACAACAAATTACGTCTCAAATGAAAGCTAACAGTCTATATTTTCAAGATTTATACCAAGAATAATGATTCTGATACATTTTGGTACCCCAAAAACTACGATAAATCAATGTCATGAGCCAAAACTAAGATGAATACTGACCTAAAACTGTAACCCAAATTATACTCTCAGGGTTCTCCCCGTGTACAAGTTAGCGTATTGGGCCAATATGTGCGAATTGCGTGCTGATACATGCACATTTCGGCCGATACGTAAAAAATGTTTATTTAAAAAAAAAATTATAATTTTCAAAAAAACCCGAGAGAAAACCATAAAGAATGCTCCAGATTGCACAGTTAGAGCTTTTAAAACCAAGATCAACACCAAGCAGAAAACATTCCGAAGATGTTGTTTCAATTTAGCGTGCTTCGGCCAAACATAACAAAAAATTTGGTCCAGAATGAATTGATTCCCAATGCAAAAATCTATAACATACACATAATGCTCATTTTGTAAGTTAGGCATTTGGGTTTTTCGTTCCTTTTCTTGGTTTATTTTTGGCTACCTAAGTGGATTTAGGACTTTATAAAGTTTTTGTCATAAAAAGTGTTAAAAAAGGTGTCCCCCTCAGCACATTATTCCTTTGTGTTGTATTTTAATCTTTTGGGCACGTCGCTGACTGTCGCACCCGTGCGTCAATTTGCCTACTCATACATATTCACACAGTCATCTTTTTATCATGAGATTTGTCTCTTAATCTTATACAGTGGGTGTGTCACCAAGCATGAGAGATTTTAAGCCTATTACAGCCGACAGTCTTAAATTTTTAACACCTCGAGAACTTTATGAGTGACATTTGATTTGATTCTGGTAATTACCAGCAACGTGGAATGCCCGAGTGACATAAAAGGGGAAAGGCTTGTGTGTATATGTACAACCTTTCCTGAAATTTTGCTGTGGATCATTGGCAGTCTAGGTTATATGCATCACTTTTTTAACCTTAAAAACAAAACAAAATAGTACTTGGAATTTAATTGAAATTTGGTTGACCAAAGATTCGCCTGACTGTGCTCAACATCTGAATGTCTTGCTGCATATCTGTCTGTTATGATCTACTTTGCAAGCCTGAAGAACTTGCTGAAGGAGTTGCTCTTTCATGCACGTAGCAAACTGGAACCTTGACAAGATTGTATTTTATTTTATTTTATTTACTAATTCTGGTTGCGAAGCCAAGGATTCTCAGCCAAGCGAACTTAATTACTACAGTTACCAAAAAACCTACAGAGAGCCAACAAGGAAGGAAGTTTCAGATTTAGATTTGGGAGGAAAACCCCAGAGAATTATTTCAGGGGAAAACCCGCGCAAACAGGTACACATGTAGGGACTGAAATACCCAATCCACACAGTGCCCCCGGTGGGATTCAAACCAGAGTCCTAGATGTGGTAGGCAAGGAAAGAGACCGCTACGCCAACCCGACCGCCCTACCGGCCGTGATTGAATGAGGCCAAACTTATTTTCTATTAATTTTTCTAAAAACTGAAGATGATCAGATCTGAAGTTGGCAGCACTTTCTTTGTGCACTGCAAGAGCATTATTTAGGAGCAGTTTCTTTCTAGTCTTTAAATGAACACAAGTTCCCTCGATAAACCCTCTCTTTTTATACTATTCCTCTTACAAAATATCATCTAATTGTGTGTGCTGGTTACCATGGTTATCTGGCAATATTTGATAACAATGCCCCATCAGGCTCGGGGCTACGCCTGACGATTCCGTAACAATGCAATTCATTTTTTCATGAATTGTTGTAGTACAGTTTGAATTGGTGTGGAACACGATTGCAATCTGCAATCATCAGAGACTTGGCTTTGCTGACTGGCTTCCTACTAAAGATAATAATCTAATTCCAGGTACACATGCAGTTAAAATTGAACTAATGGACATTTATGCTGATCACACACACACAGAGCTGCCAACGTTTGCATCTTGCAATTGGGAAGATTTTTCACTCCGATCAGGGAGATATTTAGAATTGTTTTATATTAATTGTTTTCATCTTTTTTTTTAGATATATGAGATATCGCCTAACATTATAAGACACAGATTTCCATGCTGCATGTTAGATTAAAGACACATTTTTGAACACATATAATGTGAGAGCATTGAGTAAGCTGACATCAACAATTAAAAGTTTTTATCGCCTAACACCAGAAAGCCGGATGGCCACTTCAAGGTGAGGGCTACATGTCACTGATTTGGGCCATCGACCCAAATCAACTGTCACCAGGGACACATTGCCACCTACATGTAACAGGGTTCCCACCCCCCCCCCCCTTCACAGTCCGTAAGGATTTAGGCATAGGTATCATCCACTAGGAGCCTAGCTGGTAGAGAAGAATGCACTACCTTCCCAACTACTTCCCAATTTACATTCAACATAACTGGGAAACAGTTTCAACAATCAGGAAAATTTTCAAATCTGTCCTTCAGAACATGAAAAGATTGGTTTATTTTCAAGGAACTTTCTGCAGATGCAGGGAGAGTTGGCAGCTTAGAACACAGTGTGCACTGTCATCCGAAATGTGCTGTTGGGCCCCCAGTTTTATTGTTTGGATTATAAGGATTCTGGATTTTAAGGGTTTTAAATTCAGGATCTCCTGGATGTTTACAAACTGTTGAACTCTTTTGAGCAACTCTTTGATTTGAACATGCAGCCTTGTTTATTAAGGACAGGCCAAAAGCTAAAGAAAAAACCTTGTACCTTAAATTCTCAGTTCAGAAAAATCACACAAAACCTACATGTAAGGGCCATGTCACACGAGGCAATTTACAGGCAACCAGTTCCAGGCAATCTCCATGAAGAAAGGACATTCACATCTGAATGTTCACATATTTTTCTTGTGGATTGTAAGACATAGTATGCAAAATTACTCCTGTGCTACCAAAGTGGTCCTGTAGCATGCACTGCAGTTGGTTGCCTCCAAGTTGCCTGGAAAAGTTGCCTCATGTGACAAGGCCCTTATAACACAATAGATCACATGATGTGCGCACTACAAAATATACGTGAAGCATAATGCCAACTGAATCATACACTCGTATCAAAGTTTTTCACCCGCATGCATCGTCAGTGATTGCGCTTTGCAGCGGTACACACCGTACCCTTGGTATCTGAGGAAAAGCTATTTCACGGTTGCCATGGTGATGGCCGAGAGAACTCCGTAACAAATAAATTTGTCATTCGCTGTAAATTTGCTGAAAATGTCAACCTTGCGCGCTGACTTCATATGACTGAGTACTAATCTTGTGTGGGTGAAGGTTGGTCTAGTGTACAGGCCGTGTAGGTGTACGTGCTCGTGTCAAGCCTGGAATTACAGGAATTACACGGAGGCCTCGGAGGAGGCCATGGGCTTCTGCTACCCCTGGTTTGGGCCTTGATGCCCTTTCAAACGTTTCCCATAGGCTTTAAGTTTTTCCAGTGGAAGTGCCCCCTTGAGGTCCCAATTTTGAGTTTTGCGTGCGGGCGATTGCGTTTCTTTAAATACTTATGGCTATAGAAATTATATCACATTGTTGGGAGATTAAAATTTAGCCGTAGCAAATTAAAATAAATTTAACAAATCAACAAAGAAAACCAGATAGCAAGACTTGTCTTCCGATTCCGGTTATTTTTTAAACAATTAAGAATTTTGCCAAACTGATGTTCACCTTATCATTTTAAATACCTAGTAATGGAAACACAAGTTTGGGCAAATCAGGTTTCTAAAAGAAAATGTTTTTGTAAACAAGTGTTTTGTTTCTGCGTAATTCCCCTGGTACCACTGTCTTGTCCCCACCAAGGTCTAGGAAATTATTTGGATTGCGTAAAATATGGACTGTCATAGATTTTAATTCAAAAATTAAATTAAACTTGAAAATGTATTATTAATAAAGTGTGTTATTTATAACAAATTGCTATTTGTATTTACATTTTCAAGAATTTTTTGTATAAATGGAACTTAAAAAGAAGAAATAAGTTCTAGTCTTTGTTGGGAGTCATTTCTCGTTTTTTGTCTACGCTAAGGTTTCCCAGTCTGTTAAACTTGCTGGTAAAACACTGTATATTTATGAACAGGTCTGTAATGCACTACACAATGCAGATACTACAAAATATTTTCTCTGTATTCCAACATCAAGAAGTAAATAATTAAACTTACTTTATTTCATGTTAGAATTTTTGAGAATTTCAAAAGAAAAAGTTCTTCCTGCAGAGCTATACACTAATTCTTTTAAGTGCATTTGAAAATCAATAATTTATTTTCCGGGGAAGAGAGAAGCCATAGCAAATGTACTCAGAATGTATTATTTAATAGGAATTTGTTTGTCCACATGCAGTGTTAATAGTGTGATTTCTTGAGGTGTGTTTTTAGTTGCTTGTAATTGCATTTTAAAAATCAGCCACCCCCCCTTCCCCTAGCCCTCCCCCATCCCTTTTTGATTATCACAAAAGTGCTTTGCACCTGTGCTTAATGTTTTTGTTTGGCTGTTAGCAACACCTGGAGGCCTGTCTTAATTTCATTGCATACATCAGTGAGTGTACGTACATCAGTGAGTGTACGTACATCATTTTTCCTTCCATTCTTGGAGTCATGTACTAAGGAGAGGGTTTGCAAGATACACTATGTTGGTGACCATGTGTCATTATTGTTGAAGTGGTTGGTCCGGCCAGTAGAGCAGACAATTATTGGCACGGTGCATATTTTGCTGGTCGGCCTCTAACTCTCCGAGACTGTTTTCTTGACCATCATCTGAACAACTTTACCTCACTCCCCTGTCCATGAGTATTGAGCAGAGATGCTTGCATGAAGTTTGTCTGAGGTATGTATTGAATCAAGACGGATTGTGTTCATTTTTCTGAATAATTTTTTTTCCTTTTTTTTCACGATTGCTTCTATCAGGTTGGCTTGAGCTGGACTCGTTTGGCTTTTCTTATTTCGATCGACTGTGAAACCGGCCATTTTTCACTATAGGTCAGTGCGTGGTTCAAACACCGAGAATGGGGACCGGCGCAAGCAGCGCGTCCTCCCGATCGCCCTCTCCTGAGCTGCTTGGCAACCACCACCGCAAGAACTCCTTCGGGATGGACGGCAACAAAGACAAGTGGAAGGGCCACAACGTCATCTGTAATGACATCGCCCCCATCATCATCACCAAAGACTGCTTCGAGGAGTTCCAGTGCACGCTACTCGCCGAGAAGCAGAAGGTGGTCCTGGGTAGCATAAAGGAGGGCTTCCCTGAACACATGCTGGTGCAGGTCAGTTCATTTGATGAAACGCACCTTCTCTTCAATAGTGATAATTGGGTTCTTACACAACACTTTATCGCACCCCTTGGGGGCGTATCAAAGCACTCATTATTTGTTTCGTCAACAGGATTATACGCAGAGCTATGTTGTGATTTGTGAGACCCATTTATGTAACACTTTCTAATGGTTTCTCTTCGCGATAAGTGTACTGGGTTCTCCATTTATAAAACACACTGGACCTACGTCTGTATGTCCCATCCGACGGACGAAGCAGTAATGGTCAAGTGTCTTGCTTTCAAAATGGTAGTAAAGTGTCCTCATTATATTATTTTTCGAAACGAGAGGTGGCTAGCCCTTTTGAAGGCTGTAATACAAAACTTTACATGTTGAGCTGTGGCTTTTAAATTTCCATTCTAGGTTTGAAGGATATAGCTTTGTTTTCAGTTTTTTCTCAAAAAGATTATTGTATTTCTACAACTTCAAGAAATAGTGAATGGCCTGACGTTTCAACCCTAGCAGAGTCTTTCTCAAAAGCCGTTAAATATTTTGTGCATTTATGCATACAGTGTAAGTCCTTTGGGTTGGCAAGCAGTTTGCAACAGCTAATTCTATTTTCTCATTTCTGTAACTTGCCACGTTTACACAAGCGTACGCAAAGCTAGCGTACGGTGTATTTGAGTCGTGACCACTGATTTTACGGTTGACACATTTACAGGAATGCAACTCAATTTTAAAATTGATTGTTCAAGGAGGTTCGCCTGGACGTGTGTTCCATTTTTAATTAATTCAACCCTCAAAGCGTGAGGGTCGTACAGAAATTACAGAAATTTCTCACTCTGTTCAACTGCATATAATTTATATATACATACAGAAATAAATACATGTTATCTGTACATGTGAAAAATGAGCGCAGAAATTTCAAAATGCAAATGTACCACAGCCAAAAATGGAAAAGGAAAAAAAAAAAGTAGTCGTAAATGCTTAATACATAGCATTGTGTTGAATTTAACCACAAAGCATTACATAAAAGAACTACGTACAATAAAATACATGTACTTAGTGGTGAAATTTCACAAAGTTTACATATAAATTTCACCATAAAGTATATATTAGACATCCCATCATTTACATTGTTGGATTTATCTGTACTTTGTGGTGAAATTCAACCCAAATCTGAGGCGAAGATGTGTCTACTAATGAACGCTAGCTGTATGGTACATGTACAGTGTTGCATCAGACCAAAACCTTTCGCAACATAAATTGTACATGCTGATTAGTAAGCAGATATTGTGTGATGTTTAGACCTTCTTTAATGATGCCACCTTTTTGACATTCCCCCACATTCAGTGACATTCACTAGTAGTGATTCTGGAAACATAATCAATGGGAACATACATTATTATATCAACAGGCCTTGCACTTAAGCTTTTCGAATGGGGGCTAGTAAACTGCATTTTACTTACCCCCACAAAGTTTTTGGTAGCCCAGATTTGAAACATGTCTTGTCATAAATGTATCTTCTGATGTATTAATGGTAGGGATTGCAACCAGTTTAATGGTCAAATAAACATTCACACGCTCCAAAGTAAATTAACAAATTTTTTTAAATAATAATAATATATTGTATTTGTATAGCGCCTACTGCAGGCCAGCCTCTAAGCGCTTAACATTCATGTTTCCTGCAAGGTATGTGGGGCTTCGTTTGAAGTATGAGACCTACTCCTTTACATAGCACCATGTAATGGTTTACAAGGTGCTGTGGCGCAATATGCAGCCGATCAAACCAGGAACACCGGGGCGGACCCCTTCTCTTTTCGATAAGTGCACTGGGTTCTTTTTCGTGCATTACACAACACACGGGACCAACGGCTTTACGTCCCATCCGAAGGACGAAGCAATCAAGGTTAAGTGTCTTGCTTAAGGACACAAGTGTCACGACCGGGGCTCGAACCCACACTCTGCTGATCAGAAACACCAGAGCTTGAGTCCAGTGATCTTATCCACTCGGCCACGACACGCCATGAATAAATGTCTGATTCACATCTGAAAATGAAGAAATATGAGCATTTTGAACAAATTGGTACACGGTTTCTAGCAGCCCAAAGAGCAAGTTGTGAAAATTGGTGTTTACTAGCCCGTAGTAGTTTTTTACGAGACAATGTCTGCAGGGCTAGTGTTAAGGAGAAACCTGATCAGGCAGTAGTCATTTCTTGGAGCTGCAGGTCCTTTTTGAAACTTGGCCTTCACTGAGAAAAAAAAAACCCTCAACCAAAACATAGCTGCAAAAAGGTGAACAGTTTGCATTAATTTTACAATTTCTCCAGGGAGTTAGTGGATGATGCAGTTTGTTCTGTTGTCAGAGTCAAAAGAAATTCATGCGCAGTGTAGGGCCTAGATGTCTTAGAAGACAGTTTTAAAAAGAAAGAAATGCCTAACGAACAAAGCACACAATTTAAAATTAAAATTAACCTCCCGGCAGAAACACAAATCCCTTCCCTTAATTGAATAAGGCTCGGCTTGCCCTTGATGATAACAATTGCGTGGAAAAGGGCGACAAGAAGTCCTATTGAGCTGAACGTGCGTACAGAGATGAATGCAGGCTCTAACCGATGCAATGGGAATCTTTTCTATAGTAGGCCTACATGTATCTGATGTGCACTACGTACATGTAATACATTTATCATATTGTAGCTTGTTAATTTGTCATCAAGTAAGGAGGCTGTGTACAATTTTTGAATGAGGCTCGATGACACATTGTCATCCAAATTTAGTCTGAAGTCTGATAGGGTTTTTTTTCCTGAATTTATTTCTCTCTGCAATTGGCATAATTATGTTTTCGTTTTGTGTGCTGGCTGTATTTGACTGTATGTGACTTTTTAAAATGTTTTTATTTACATGTATTTTTTATATTGGTTTTTATTATTATTATTATTATTATTATTATTTTTTTTTTATTTGTTTATTTATTTATTCATTTATTTATTTATAATATGGAACATAAATCATATTTCATTATTTTAATCAGAACGTTTTACTCAACTCGTAAGATTAGAATTTTTCATAATTTGATTGCACAGTATAATTTTTGAAAACTGCTGGACTGGATTATAGTAAATGCAATACTTGCAAAGTCCCCCAAAAATCTATTATTCCATTTAAAAACATAGCATATAGGCTGCTGTTCGTACATACAGCATTGACAACCTTTTGATTTAATGAATGTTTCAACAAATTATTTTAAAAGTTACTAAGCTGTATAAAACATGAGAAAATCATTTGAAAAATAACACCTGACCCCAAAAAACAAAACTTCAAAAACATCAACAACAAAAACACAACAATAACAATAACAACTTAGAAATGAACAAAATTAACCCAAACTATCTACATTTCATTTATTGATTCAGGAGAAGTATTTCATGGTGGCCGATCAGTTTGAGGGAATCGACAAGCTTCAGACGTCGGAAAAGTACGGCGCCCCCAACTTCCGGAAAGCCGGTGGTGGGTTCGCAGTGTACGGCATGGGACAGCCGACAGGTGTCGGGCTCGAGAAGACCATGGACATCATTGCCCGGGAAGGCTGCTCGGTATGTCATCCAAGTATCTGTTTGTTGGTCGGTAGCTTGTGCTGCCTGCAATGGGGTACACTTCTGGGTTTAGGAAGGGTGACATTTGGGCTGTAAAGTTCCAGAAATTGTACTGTGAAATGTGACATTTGTGAGAATTACTGTTCAGTGGTGTGCCCTTAGTGCACTGGCCTAGAACTTCATCTTTGGGAGGGCGAGGCCATTTTCATTTTGCAAAAGGGATTTTCCGGTTGAAAATCTTCAGGTTTAGGGGAAATATTTGAAGGGGCACCAAGGCCAAGACCAGGGAAACGGAGTGAGAGACCCCATGGCCTCGGTGTAATTCCAGCCTGTTATGAGTGTAAAATAAAACGTAAAAAACGCCCTCATACAGTAATGAGTTTTTCGATTTTAAGGTAGAGTCTCAGACTGGTAAATACACCAAAAATTAATGACCATAAAAGCTTACTTGGTGAGAAGCACTGCAGCTGTTGATAGTATACACTATTTTAAGAAAGGACTCCATTTGAAATAATGGTTTGGATTATTTTTCACCCGAAAACATTTGAATCTTAGAAACGATTTGTGCGTGAATCGTTTCTCAGATTTCTGAGGGTTAGGCCGTGTCCAAAACGGCAACTTCGGCTACAGCTAGAGCTAGATCAGCGCGTCTGCCAGTGTTGAAGAATAGGCAGACGCGCGCGATCTAGCCGTAGCTGTAGCCGAAGTCGCCGTTTCGGACACGGCCTTAGTGTCCGTTCACAAATGCTGTGGCCAGAGATGCGGTTGATACCCGCTGTCACCTCACTAAACGTGGATGGATTCGATGTTTGTGTGAAAATGCCGTGACAGTTTGTTTGCTGTTTTCTCAGCAAGTAGACACTGTAATCATCTGAAAATTTCACAGGTGACTTTTATTGTAGCCTTCTTTATAATTTTGCCTTCAAATAAGCATGATGTTGACAAAAACCAATCTATGGTCCTACCTTTCAGCCCATGTGTAAAGTAACCTCAGAATTTCTTAATGATATTAAATCTTTGTCATTAGACACAGATTTCCATGCTGCATGTTAGATTATATGTGAGAGCTTTGAGTAAGCTGACATCAATTATTAAAACCTTTATTTTTTTCATTTTTTAATGAGACATCACCTAACATTACAAGGCCAACTGTCACCAAGGGCATGTTGCCACCTACTCCTGGGGCTGAAACAGGGTTACCCCCTTCACAGTCCTTAAGGAGGTAGGCATGGATTTCATCCACTAGGAGCCTGGCTGGTAGAGCAGAAAGCACTACCTTCCCAACTTTTTTACGAAGCAATTATGGTTAAGTGCCTTGCTCAAGGGCACAAGTGTCATGACCGGGATTCAAACCCACACTCAGCTGCTGGCAACACCAGAGCTTGGGTCCGGTGACTTAGATCGCTTGGCCACGACCAACGACACGCCAAGAATTCTACCAGTTTGATTGGGCCGTTTAAGTAACATAATGGTGAATGTGAGTTACATGGTGAATGTACATGTAACTTAATTACTATTTAGCAATAGAGGCCCCCTCATTTATGGTAAAAGCAGACTGCAACGGGTTTTGATTTTCATTTCTTAATTGCATTATTTTGTTTGCATCCACCAGGAACTTATCGTAATTTGCATCCGGGAGGAGCCGGTGGTGTTCCTCAGGAAGAACGACGACTTCGTGTCTTATACGCCGCGATTGAAGGAGTCGCTGTGTGAGAACATTAACACAAGTATGATGACAACGGAAGACATTACAAATGTGGAGGTCTCATTACGGAAAGAGGTAAGAGTTTAAATTCAATCAGAATCCCCTGGCCAATATAAAATTTGATTTCAAGAAACACACCAAATAATAAAAATAATAATAATAATAATTATTATTATTATTATTTATTCGGCCAAAATATGCAACAATCAAACAGACATACATGAGAGTGAATGGCTAATACAATATAGAATAGGGTAGGTAGCAGGATGTCTAGTTTATAATGTAAATGTACAGACTTAGATTAATGAATAGATTTAAAAAGCAAAAATTGAAAGTCCAAGTAACATAAATAAAGGTAGCAATTAACGGGCTAATAATTTAAAGGCAACATTAATCGCAAAGACTAGAAAGAAACATCACAAAACAAAACAATTCATTCTATTGATGGCCAGGATTAATAAAAGCAAACCTAATCACTATGACTCAAGAGCCTATTAATCCAGTCTTATAATTAACTAGTTTTTTTATATGGCCCAGGGGTCCAGCACACTGGACTCAAGCCCTGGTGTTTCTGATCTGTAGAATTGAGTGCCTTGCATCCTTTGGTAATTTGGCGCTATATAAATCCAGTTATTATTATGGAAATGTGCGTGGTGTGTATCCTTGAGCTTGTGACTTCACATGCAATGGGTCCAGGCTTTGAATTTCATCTTTATTATTATTATTATTTATTTGGCCATTTTTCAAAGAACAGAAATATTATAATACATTGTACTTGTAAACGGTAGTTTAGCTACAGGAAAAATAAACTGCTTAAAGAATTACAAGAATAAGCCTTACAGCAACTAAAGCATTGAATGAATGAAGAAGACTGACTGAAGGGTTGGATACAACTGGGTAATGAAAAGATGAGAGATGAGGATAGATTGGGTAACGACAGGAAATGAGGTGGGAGAGGGCAGGGCAGGGAAGGTACAAAGACAACCCAGTTCAAGCTGGCCAGGATTAACAAAAGTGTACTTAAACACTGTGACTCGAAAGTCTGCCAATCGAGAGGGCAAGCCCATTTTCATTTTGCAAAGGGCACTTCCATTGGAAAATCTTAATGTCTATGGGAAATTTCTGAAGGGGCACTAAGGCGCAGACCAGGGGCCACGGAGGCCATGGCCTCCGTGGCCTCCGTGTAATTCCAGGCTGAGGATTTCAAATGAAAACATTTCTCAGGGTAATATCATTTGTACTGATGCCAAGTTCCCAGAATGAGTAAATTTTGAGATTAAAATGCACTCGAGGTTAAAATGATTTTGATTTAATTTATTTTAGTATGCTTTACACTGGCAAACTTCGCTTGCCGACAATATCCCTTTAACATATACAAATAATCTCAAAAAATGTTCTTAGGACATTATTTATTTATATTCCGTACAACTTTAATTTTATTCGAAATAATGGAGATTAAGACGGCTCAAAGGCACTCGGGGCAGAAGCACTCAGGGGCAGAAGCACTCAGGGGCAGAAGCACTCAGGCATGTCAGGGGCAGATCACAGACAAGACAGAGGGGGAAAAGAACTCTAGCATCAATTGAGCAGCATCCATAAGTTAGTACTACTACATGTAGAAGGAACAAAAAGATATGCATAAAGAAAAAAAAAGGTGGTATTAGAGATGAAATGAAGTTCTTGACTACATGTAGTTCCTCCCCCACTCACTGTGAGTGTCATTTTCGGGAACGTTTTCGAACGATTAATTTTGCGTAGCAACAAATTTAGACTGAAATTTGTTCTGTGCACATTGAATGCCAATATTGAACAGCAAATAATGATTTTTGAGTAGCAACCGAGACATTTTGTGTAGCACTTTGCTCCGCTGTGCAAGGGGAATCGTTTTGCTTTTTAACAAAACAGGATCCCTTTGAACCCATATTTTTGAAGTTTTTAATATCGTCTGCAATTAAAGATGATTAACGTTGGCATTTTGTGAAGAGTGTAGTAAAGACCAGGGTCACACTGAGCTTGAAATTGAAATAAACAAATTCTCAACAAAGGTACATTAGCGTTCTCCCTTAACAATAGTCCGCTGGCCGAATGCCAGCTAAAAATAACTGCTTACCAGTCAGAATTCGCTCCAAGTGGTCCGACAGGGCTAGTTCAGTGTTGAAAAGCATCCCTATTTCATTTGAAAGATTGACGAGTGAAAAAGCTAACGGACTAGAAAAATGACAAGCTAACTGGCCCTGCTTGGCGGTCACTAAAAAAGTTAATGACAAACCCGTATGTACATTGTACTCGTGTAACTTACACAAATTGTTAATGGCCTTACATTTCGGCTCTAGCAGAGTCTTTTCTCACAGAACCCTTAATAATCTTTAAGCCTTCGAGAAAGACTCTGCTATGGTCGATAACATCAGGTCATTAACAATGTTTGCATTTATACCATGGGTTGTTTTGGTTGGTAAGGAGTTTGCAACAGCTACAAGTATGTAGTTTTTGTCACAAAATTATACATGTACAGTGCATGTAATGTTTGCCGATTTTTTTTGTAGAATTGACAAACTCTATTAAATGTTGAACTTTTTTTCCCCCTTTTTTTCATATTTATGATTGAACCAAAATCAAAAAAATGTACAAACTTGGCACTCACTTGATGACACAAAAATAAACCGCATCGATTTTCATTTCACCCATGGTAACTCTTTTGCGTGGAGGCTGTGATATTGGCATGATTGTTGAAATTGAGCACTGCAGCACTGGAATTAATGGGAGACAGGCTGCATGATGTTCACTTGGGCAAGGGCAATACTGTTAGCCTAGTCCAGCACCAGGTTCATGGGTGTGATTTTTCAGGATTTTTCCTGAGTTTAGGATTCTCTCAAAATCTCCTTGTGCCTTAATGTTTCCTTGTAATGGAAGAAGTAAAGCAATCACCTAAGGTAGAGAGAAATAGTCCACATTGTGTCTATACAAGGTGTTATATTTCTGGTGATGCACAGGAGTCTTAAAACCTGTAAAGATCTTCTTTGTTTTTAAATTGTGAGATATCGCCTAACATCACAATGCACTACCTTCCCAACACTTCACGAACCAATTATGGTTGAGAGTCTTGCTCAAGGACACAATGTGTCACGACCGGGATTCGAACCCACACTCTGCTGCTGACAACACCAGAGCTTGGGTTCGGTGAACTGGACCAGTCGGCCAGGACACGCCACAAAAGGTGTGGAGGTCCAGGGCCTAAAACAAGAAGGGAACCCGGGGCCCGCTAGCCATTTTCAGGAAGTTTCACAGACATCACCTCTCATCCCTGCAGATTACCTTGTCACTGAGTCCAACTGTCTGGGTTTTTTGTTACCTCACTGCTGCTGAAACAGCAGCAGAGACATGTTGGAACCACTTCTAAATACTGATGGCAATATGGTTTAACTCGGGTCATTCGTATATTATAATTTTTAGTGACTTGCCTTGTACTTTCTTGGGGTTTTATTAGAGTTCATGTCTAACTATTTGTCATGCTTCTATAAAATGATCATGTTTTTAATATAATTAAATCAAATTTGAATCTTGAATCTTGAATTTGCCTAACCTGCAATCGATAGTACAGTGTACTGTATGTACATTACCATTAGAATAGAGTTGAATGGTAGACCGATAGGGAGGGTTAATAACATGCCCTTCATTAAAGAAATTTCAATCAGAATTAAAGAAACTAGCTGGTAGTCTCATCACTGAAGCTGCTGCCATGATAGAAAACAGGCAGCAATCTTTGTACTGATTTAACCATGTTTTTTGGCATTAAGGAGGGGTTCCACGGTCAAATTCAGTTTTGACATCCACTCATTTTCCAATAGATAGAGTTCTTATGAAAATGGGGGAGGAACTTAGGAAGTCTCTTTAACATTACGTTAAAACAAAGCCTCTGTGTTTGGTACCCTTAAGTGCAATGGTTGTCAACAACTTCAAATGTTCGATGACGTCACATTTCAAATGTACGGTCTGTATACTTTTGTATGGAGAATTTTCAGGTCATTCCTGAATTGTTAATGATATTCAATCAAAACAGCATATGATTTGTCCTTTTGACTGGCACAAAAAAAAAAACTCTTTGTATTATGACCAATTTGGTTTTTCTGTTCGATGACGTCATGTTTCAAACTTTGCTTTGAAAAAGTATCATATAAAATGAGATTTTGCAGTTTTAATGTGAGGTTGGAAGCTTGGTAAAAAAAAAAGGAAAATTTTTTTTATATTTATTTATTTATTTATTTATTTTATTATTATTATTATTATTTTTTTTTTTTTTGCGGGGGGAGGGGGGAACTTCCATGAGGTCTCATCTTATTGAAAAATGAGTGTATCACAAAAGTGAATTTGACACTGAAGCCCCTCTTCAAGCTGCTTACTCTGCTGGACCTTAAAATAATTGCTATAGGACCCCCGTCCCCCGTGTGTAGTGTGTGCCTCGTTAAATACCTGCCTCAAATAATGGACATTACAACCTGTGAAAAGAATTTAATCTTGGACCGTCGTTTCAAATTGCCGATGAATGGGAAATGCAATTTTCATCCCCACAAGTTTGATTTGAAGTGAATAATTGCCCTGTAGAAACTGCCTTATAAGTCCGTAACTTAAAACTGCAAAATATTGCCTGCAAGAGACCTTTCCCATTTGCATCAACAGTGACCCTTCAGAAATCCTTCTTTAAAAAGAAAAACAAAATGTCAAAGTTCAAAGGGCACCAAGGCAATGACCAGGGGCATAGAGGCAACCTCCATTTGCCTCTTTGAAGTATCAGGCCTGCATTAGATTGCACGTAGATTGAAAGAAGCAGTAGAATTATGCATATTGATTATTCATCAAAAGATAAAGCATAGATTCATGTAAAAACCCTTTAGTGGTCCCACTTTTCTGCAATATTAATAATAATAATTATAATAATAACAATAATAATAATAATTATAGTGGCTTCTTACACAACGCTCAAATCCGTCACTCAGTGACGCTCATGGCGCTCCAACATTATTACTCCTGGTCACTGGGCCATTTATTTCATTCCTTTAACCATCTCAGCATGCCAGCTCCCTTGGGAGTATACAGCCTGTGCTGCCAAATAGGCCTACATGTATGTAGCGCACCAAGCTAAATCAATCACAAGAACCATCTTTGCCCTCGTACGTATGTAGGTACCCGTTTACCCCTGGGTGAAGAGAAGCAATTATAGTTGAGTGTCTTGCTCAAGGACACAAGTGCCATGACCGGGATTCGAACCCACACCCTGATGACTCAGCCATCTGATGACTCAACTTGAGTCAGATGCTCTAATCTCAGCCACGAAACAACATAATCATTACCACATGCCCAGACATGGCCAACTTCGCTAATTTTAAACTGTAGTTTTTTTAATGAAACTATTTCTTCCCCAAAACTTTTTTTTTATACAAAATTAAAGATCAAGTGCAATGTATGTTAATATTAGAGACAGTCTCAGCTTTCAGGTTTTAATGCATGTATTCGCACAAATTGTCATTTTTCGTTAGTGTCACAGTTTGCATCCACACATGTAAACTGTTATTAAGCACTGTAGTGTAATGTACCTACTTACCTGAGTGTGCGACCAGTCAATTTATGCGCGCAATTATGCACGCACAGCCCCACACAAAAAAAAGGCACTTGCATCAATTTGCACAAATTGTACCGAATTCCGAGTGTGTGGTTTACTGCCTGACGCCATGGTAACCGACCAAACTGCCTCTGACCAGAAAACAATAAAAAAAATAAGAATCAATTTTGTAAAATTCTGCGGGAACCAAAATTGGCCAGCATGCCTGGAGGCACAAATGGACTGCTGATACATGGGGCTGGGTACAGTGTGTACATGAGCAAGCAATTTCCTCGATGCCATGTGCCGAGTTTTCTCATGTAAATACTCCTACATGATTGTCAGCGATCTGTGTCACAATAAACTTTGACTTATTTATTGCAACTGAGTGTTTTTAAGTTCTATTGAAGTTGTTTGCTCTGAAATTGTCGTCCATCCTTGCAGTGAGAAGAAGGTTGATTTAATGAAGAGAACCTTTTTGAACTCATTTTCCAATTAATCCTCAAGTTAGGGCCATAATTATTATTGTTATTATTTTTTTTTACGTAATTGGCAAATTTATATGCAAAATTATAAAGAAATATAAATTACCAATATGGAATCAAACTTCTCCAAAATTCAAAAATCTCCAGAAGAGGGACCAGAAACTGGAATTTAACAATAATTACATAACGTTGATATATTATCCGGATTTACCTATGCCCGACGGGCGTCTCAAGACGCCAATTATTTTAGCGACAGCTACATGTTTGAATTATGAAGAAACTCATTAATGTAACACCTTGTAAGGCTTTACAAGGTGATGCGATGCAATCTCTGCTGCCAGCCAGGGTTAGAAACACCGGGGCAGGCAAACAACCCCTTCTCTATACTGGGTCATTTTGCGTGCGTTACACAACCGACAACACACTGGACCTACGGCTTCACATCCCCTCCGAAGGACGATGCAATTAGACCGCTCGGCCATGCTATATTAACTCTTTAGAGTGTTATAAGAAACCATATTCTCCGGCATGTGGTATACTTCCTTTTGATAGGTCAACAGCCATAGTATGACACTCCAAAAGTCTAACTGCATGCTGTATGCGTATGTTTAACACAAGACATTGTACTAACTTGACGCATTTACTGCAATGTGTTAAATGGGAGTGCAATAATAAAAAAATAATGTAGATTTTTGATCATCACAGCAGGGCCCAATTTCATGGCTCTGCTTACCGCCGAATTCTGCGCTTGCAATCACCATTCGCTGCTTACTGTTCAAGCGCCGAATTTCTGGGCTAGCTGTGTAAGCAAAGAATGCAGAGTAATGGGAGTACGCATGCGCACAAGCGAAAATTCCCTGCTAACTGGTGAAATCTGCTTGATGTAAGCGCGGAATTCCCTGCTTCCGTAAGCATCGATTCTTTGTTTTTGGTAAGCATCGATTCTTTGCTTACGGTGAGCATCGATTCTTTGCTTACGGTAAGCATCGATTCTTTGCTTACGGTAAGCATCGATTCTTTGCCTACGGTAAGCATAGATTCTTTGCTTACGGTAAGCATCGATTCTTTGCTTACGGTAAGCATCGATTCTTTGCTTACGGTAAGCATTGATCCTTTGCTTACAGTAAGCAAAACCATGAAATTGGGCCCATACCATTTGTGTCACTAGGCATTTTCATTTGGGCTGAAAGCCAAAGCAAAGACATAGTTTTTATTTTATTTTACTTTATTTTTTTATTTGTTAATTATATATATATTTTTTATTGTTTAATTTCTTTTATTTATTTATTTATTTATTTATTTATTTTTTATGCTTCTGTAGTTTTTTTTTAAATTGTATTTATTTATTTATTTATTTATTTATTTATTTATTTATATATATATATATATTTTTTGGTGGGGGGGGGGCTATTTGATGTATTGAACCATTCATTTGTGCATTTGTTTTCGATCTCATTTGGGGCAGTGGATAAGAGGAGGGGGCAAGAGTTCAGAGTACCTTAGGTGCTGGCCCCCGCCCCTCTGGTTAGGCCACTGCAGCAAAACCACAGACTAACTAAAAAGTTTGACCTTTTCAAGAATTATATACATGTACTGAACCTCAGGTTGTTTAGAGTCGTTTAAAAATGTTGCTCTACGTGGAAACCTTAAGAAAATTGAGTTTGGTTGTTAGTCATCTTTTTCTCTTTTTTTGATAAGTTTGTTATCCCACACGCATACTAAAGACATTTGGGCTTCTTTGTCCCCTATATATAACTCGTACTTGAGGTGATAAATTTTGTCTGTATTCCATTCACACTTTTCGGATAACTAAAACGTTGGAGGGAAAATGTGTCTTGGTTGAAAACAAAATTTGGGTTGAACGAACACAAAATTTACTAGAGTGGGACTTGAACCTGAGATCTCCGGATTAATGTGCCGGCGCTCGACCAACTGAGCTATCTAGCCCTAATTTTGGCAGTCTCCCTAGTTTGTAAATATCGTAGGGAGAATAAAGTCATACATTTATCAGTAGCATGTCCGCTTGTCTGTGTCTGAGACAAACTTATTCAGCTTAGTGTCCACTCAGAATCATCAGTGTTCAATTTTTTAATTTTTTTTTTTTCAAAATTGTGGATGGGTGGGTCAAAACATGGAGGAAGGAAATACCACCAAGGTCAAAAGAAATAGAGAGAAATCAAAATTTAGTTTTCAATGAAAATGGTTGAAGAGCAAAACAAATTTTAATGGAAAAAGTGAAAATACACAGAAGCGGCCCTCTTCCAGTCTGTCTGTCATATTCTGTGATGTTCCATTGTTATCAACCAACCTTGTTTCGATAACAATTTTCATGCCCGATGGGGAGATGGCATGGCAGAGCTCCCTGATTCTGCAGAAAGTTTTGTGAAAATAAACCAGTCTTTCCATTTTCTGCTTGAACACACATCGTTAAGACAAGGGGTTTGCTCCCAGTGTTTCTGGCTGTGGCTGCTGAATGCATTGCAGCACCTTGTAAATCCTTACAAGGTGTTACATAAATGGGTCTCATAACTCAAAAACTACAAAAACGTGTCTGGTAAATAAATAATTGATAAGTGCTTTGAGACGCCTGTAGATAACGTGCTGTATAAAAACTACTTCCTCTTATTATTATATTATTTTTATTTAGAGGTGGGCAAACATAAAAGTTGTTCTCACATATTCACTTCAGAATAGGAGTAAGCAAGTTGGTCTTGCTGAAAGCGGAGATGAAGTGACCCCGTTATTAGTTGAAGAAAGCTGACCATTTCATGTAATGTAATCAGTACTGAGTGTAGAGAAACTTCTAAAAGCGCTAACAATTGCTTCTAGAGCAGCCACTTATAATTTACGGAAGGGAGGGGGGGCCTAATTCCCCCTCCCACTCCCTTGCTTGTACCCGTAGCATTTTGATCATTTGATTAATGAAGACGGTACTCTTTTAAAAGCAATGTGAGATCCACATTCTGAAGTCAGTTAACACTTTATGTTCTGAATGTACTCTTTCATTTCATTTTATTCGCCAGCAATTATGAAAAAATGTTGCACAATCAAACGATCTACAAGAACAAACTATACAAAAATCTTTTAAGAAGACAAAAAAGTATTTAGCAAAGAACTGAGCAACTCGACTGGGTGGGCTGACACAAATTGGAACAACCTTCAGTGGGGGGTGGTGCACTCAATCAATTAGAAACAGAACAACAAACAAAAGAACTCTGACAGGGAAAGCCACTAGCAACAAAAAGTCCCTTTCATTTTTCAAAGTGGCTGACCATTTTGGTTCTCAAAACCACATAGACAATAAAAGACTAACCAACCAACCAATACATATTCCTGTTATCTTTGAGGTGGCTTACATAAAAGCAGTCATGTGTGTACTGCATGGAGAATCCAGGCCTGCCTTAATATGATGGACGCTGGCCACTTGGATAAACTCAACGCACAGAAAAGAGAGCACGCTATGAATTACTAATAAGTAGTCTTCTAAGATCCATGAGAATTACGTCTCTTGAGCAACCTTTTAAATGTTTATAGGGGATGGGGGGGGGGCTCCCACTCTTTCTCTTCTCTCTCTGAAACATTTTGATCATATTGTCCATTTTATCAAGACAAAACTTGGGCAAAGTGAGAGGTGTATCTGTGCTCCTGAACATTAGTACGATGTACCATGGATGTCAGTTGTTGTTCAGGCCTGATGCTTCTTGGAGGCAACAGAGACAATTGTCTCAATGCCCCTGGTCATTGCCTTGGTGCCCCCCTTTGATAATAATGATAACAATAATACAAGGCATTCATATGGGGCGCTCTACAAAGGACACAGCGCCTCACAATCAACACCAGAATTAAGTACAAAGAAATAAAGAGAAACTGCAATCAAAGAAACATATCATAAGCTGGGAAATAGGTGAGTTTTGAGTTGGTGTTTGAAGGTCGCAGTAGATGCCGCTTCCCTGATAGCACACGGCAGCTTGGTCCACAATTTAGGGGCAACAACAAGGAATGATTGGTTCCATTAGAAACTTGCAATCTCCTCATAGAGGTGCCCTTTACAAAGGAGAAAAGGTCTTGGTGCCCCATGCCCTTTCAAGAATGAAGCATTTATTTTTTGAGTCATTTTGACTAATAAGCTTGGATGAAAGATAGAAATGGATTGATGTTGTAATCGTCCTGATAAATTACAAATGAATTACGATAAAATTAAAGATAAAATTGTGATTTTGCCATTTTTAGTTTAGTCAGGTATTTTTGTTTATTTAAAACAGTTATTTTTAAAGTAGTATGTAAATGTAAACTGTTTTTATTGTGGACTGTGGAATTTTCTATCAAAGTCTACACTACACAACTTATGTATTGCAGTATTATGCAGTGATCTAGAACTGTAAAAAGTCATTTCATTTAACGATTATTAAATATTTCTACTTTTTAAATTTTTAAAATATTTTTTCATGCAAGTTCGCCCCAAACAAGGCTAAAAAGCCACTTTTGGTAAGGGACTACAAGAAGAAAAATTAAATAACTAAGGGGAGCTGAAGGTAGGAATTGATATTCCTCTTAAAACAGTCTAGATTGTAGGATGGAGAGAAACATGCATCAGGCGAGGAGTTCCCAAAGAGATGCAGTATGTGGTGAACTCTTCTTGAATGAATTACAAAATCTTGGTGAGAGTGCAATCTAAAGATAAAACACATCAATAAAACATGAAAATTACATTAAACATCCCGTAAAAAAAACCCTGCTGATACACATGCAACGTATGTAGGCGTGTTCAGTAAAAAAGATTAGCCACATTTTTACCATGCAGTACTAATGGTTGGCAGGCCATTCGTCATTACTAAACATTGATAACGTTCAAAAAGAATTTACAAGCTATAGGCCCTTATGAGTTTATGAAGTCTTGGAGGGGGTGGGGGAGTTCAAAGATAAAACATATCAATAAAACATGAAAATCATAAATAAAACATATGTGAAGATTACTGCTGACATTCATGTAGAAGGCCTGAAATTACACGGAGGCCATGGCCACTGTTATCCCTGATGGTCTTTTCCTTGGTGCCCCTTCAAAAGTTTCCCCTGGACTCTGTAAGATCTTCAATGGAAGTGTCCTTTGCAAAATGAAACTGTCCTTGCCCTCCTCAAAGGTGCAAACTCCAGGCCTGATGTAGACAGGATCAGTTGTATAAATAAACATCTCTAAACCATACAGTACGTTGCTGCCGAGCCAGGCATTATCGTACTCCTATCATTTCTGAAACTTTCTCAACTCTGGGGACCACAATCCAACTTGGGAGCAGCTATTTGTACTTATGCTAAGGTTACTGCACTGCCATGTATTGTATGCCTTGATAGCCCCTTGTCATATCTCAGAATAGGGAGGGGGTAGAGTTGCATAAATGTACGCTGTGTGTATGCTCAGTTGGAAAATGCTGTACGATACTGTACGATACTTTGAAGGTTTTCACCGATGGAATTCGTCTGATTTGCCCTCCTTCTTTACGCAATGTTTGAGGAAACATCCTTGGCAGTGCATTTATTTCTAGGGCTAGATGAAATGAATTCTTAGTGTAGGATGGTCTTAAATTAATTATACTGAACAATTACCAATGAGCACTGCATTGCATACACAACATGTACACTTCCGTCATGCGTCCAACATGTAAAACATAGAGCAACAACAACTCTTTTTTTGGAGAGAGAATGAGTGATTTGACGACAAACCAGGGTTTGCAAATAAATTTGAATGGTTAGTTTATGAATCAGTCTAAAAAATTCATTAATTTGTACAGTTATAAATCATGTTTGTTTATTGCGTTGTCATTATTGTGTAAAGTAGATAGCATTCTCTTTAACAGTGGTCCACTGGCCAAATGCCAGTTAAAACACCCGAGGACCAGTCAGAATTCACTCCAAGTGGTCCGGCTGAGCTAGTTAAGTGTTGAAAAGCATCCCTATTTCTTGAAATACGGACTAGTGGAAAGGCTGGGGGACCAGTGAAATGATAAGCTCACTGGTTCTGCTGGCTAGTCACTGAAAAACAGTTTAGGACAAACCCTGGTAGAAGTTCTGTACTAGGAGTACTACTGGTGGTCTTTCTTGAAAGTGGAGAATGTTGGTAATCAAACGTCTGGAAAAACTGGGTTCCGTACATTCCTCCCACCCCCGAAAGGAAATGTCAGTTGGTGAATTTGCTTCCGAATACAATCCCAAAGAAAATACCCGTCCTACGCCCCTGCATGGGAATATAATGTTTAAAGGGGGTTCATTCTTTTGTATTGACCCCGCCCTCCAAAAATAATTAAAAATAAAGACAAATATAAAAATTAAATAAATAAATATAAATAAATAAATAAATAAGATTTTAAAAAATAAATTTAAAAAAATTAAATAAATAATTAAAAAAACATTCAAAAAATAAATAAATAAATAAATAAATAAGTAAAATAAAATAAATTGTGTAATTTCTATAGGTACATATAGTAATGGTAGTAAGCATCCTGCAAAATTATTTTGTCAGAATTGCCCCCAATCAATGATTAGAAAACAATAACAAATATTTGAATCTGAGAATCGTTTCTCAAATTTCTAAGGGTTGGTGTCTGTTCGCGAGTGTTGCGGCCAGAGATGCGGTTGATACCTGCTGTCTCCTTCGCTAAACATGGATGGACACTGCATTCTTATGGAAATACAGTGATAGTTTTTTTTTTTTTTTTTTTTTTTTTTTTCAGCAAGTAGACACTATATTCAGCTGAACATTTTTATATGGGACTTTTATTGTATCTTTCTTGATAAATTTGCCAACAAATCAGCATTATGTTGACAAAAACCATTCTGTGACCCTACCTTTGAACAAATTATATCCCACACGCATGTAACACCATTGGTTCTGATCCTTGATTGTATCACATGTACCGTATAAGACTTTTGTTTACTAACTGATGTCTTGAATCTTTCTCGATCATAGATTGTCAAATATGCTCTCCGGGATGAAAACAATGAGTTCTTCTTCTATGAGGACATAGAAGAGTTCACTAATGAGCCGCATAAATACCAGATAGAATACGAGGAACACCTCCAGACTATAGGAGAAATGTACGCCGTCCACACAGTGTCCCAGTCTAATGCCAGATACCTGAGGATGCCTATGAAGTCTGACGGGGCGCCAGACGAGCACATCATCGACACTTTCTTTGATGTCTTGAAGGTATTGAGTGAATTTCTGTCGTTCTTGTCGAATACACTGCAATGCTTGCATTATACAGTGATATGTGTAAATGCGGGGTGTGTAGCTGTTGAAAATGAGGACTTTAACAAAAGGGCTCTGGGTGTATTGACAAACAAATAATTAGAGACTCGCCAGTGAATGATTTCCCTTGCAAAATGCTACATAAAATGTAGCAGCTGCTACTTAACAATCATCATTTGCTACTCAATAATTAGCATTCAGTGAGCACAAAAGCATGTTAAGTCAAAATATTTTGCTGTGCAAAATTGCTGGACGAAATTGTTTTGTGTTCGCATAGCTTGTTCGTACCTACACCTCACGCGAATCTGAAGCGAAGTTTGACATCACAAACTCGCAATGATCAACTCGCTCAAGTTGAAACGTGCTCAAGCTTTGCAAAACGTTTGCTGTGAATAGAGAATTGTGACTTCAAAATGCATGAAGTCTGAACCAGGCTTTGCCTTTTGAAATTTAAGCATTAAGGACAAAATTCAAATTGTCATTTTCAAAACATACATCCAGCAAACCATCGTTCACAATTATGTTTGTATTTATTTATGTTTATTTCATGTCTCGGGCAGATAAAAAGTACAATAATGCACATTGGTAAAAACATACCAAGATACAACAAGAGCAATTAAAATACAGAGAAAGGAAGGAGAACCAGCTGGAGCCCGAAGGATTGCCTCAAAGAAACAAAGTTCCTGTCTAGAGGCTCCCCCCTCTCCAGCTGGTCTTAATAAACAACAACAAATTGAAAAAACAAATATTTAAATTGTAATTACAATTCGTATACACATTCAAGATCATTCAAGATTGGTCAAAACATTAACTATAATAACCGTAAGTAGGAAGTACTTTGACCAAAACATAGAAAACAAGTGAGTAACAGAATAAATTAGATAAGAAAATATATAAATACTGAGATTGATTATATTCAAAGGCTAAAAAAGACTTGAGTAATTGGTGGTTTGGGAAGTCCGGGGGAAACAAAAAAGTCTTTAGAAATGGAGCCTTGCGCTAAAAATACCGCCAGGTTAATTTGGCTTGCTATTCGTGTTCGCTGATTAGCTCGTTGTGTGGATGAAGGATTTTGCAATTTATGAAATGTTCAATAAAAGATGCCCGGCCATCTATCCGTGTCACTGAAGGGACGATGTAGATCATTATTACATGTAGTATGCAGTATTAAAATCTAAAGTGTAGTATAATGTATGGACAGTAGTGTCTCTTGTTGGTACAGTAAATAATGCAAAGTAAATGTATGTTTATGCATGTAGATACTTTCATACTTGTGAAATGGTACGTGAAAGTTTCACTGGCACCAATTTCTGTCAAATTTGGAAAGGGAACATCACATCTCAGTTGATAAAATAAGCTTGTTTACTAATATTTTCTGAGCAAGCTGCACAAATACAAGACTCTCATAAAGCCCATAGCTCAGCAAGAATCTTTCCACCTGGCCAACAGTAACACTCTCGAAGTCAACATTATGATTGATTAGGTAGTTGTCACAATACCTAAAGTTGTGGCTACGACTTGGCTATAATTTTTTGATCTTTAAACTTTTTAAACTGTTTAACATACAGTATTATAAGCGATTTTGCTTCTATCTTTGAACTTTTACATTTTGTTAGTTTTCTTTTTGTTTGCTGTTTTGTATTTTAGTTGAATCAGTGTCCTGTTTACTTTCTCCATTTTGTTGTCGTTGCAAGTACCTGAATTTACAAAATGGCTGATTGGAAGCATCATAATTGCCTGACAGCCCTGAAATCAAATCAGGTTTTGCGTCCAAATCTACCCTTTTGAGGGGTTGTTTTTGTGTAATTACGACAACAAACCCAGATGTAGCTGCAGGCAGGGGTCCAATTTCCTGGCGCTGCTTACTGCAGAATTCTGTGCTTCTAGCCCATAGATTCATACACTTGACAGGGCACCATAAGCCCAGCGTTTTGTGGTAAGCAGAGCTGTCATGCCGTGGTGCTCCTTGAGATGTACTGGCAGTGGAAGTATAAATTCCCCATGCCAACTCTTCCTGATTCTGCAGAAAGTTCCCTGAAAAATGAACAAATCTTTTCCTTGTTCTGATGAACAAATGTGACCGTCTCCGTGATTATGGAAACCTTTGCCCCAATTATGTAGAATGTAATTCTATCTCCCTGATTGTAGTACAAACTCTTCCTGATTGCAATCTGCTATTCTTAGCAGCTCGACCTCTACTAAGGAAAAACTACCCTTACAAGAACAAAGGTTAAAGGTCATGTCAGACGAGGCAATTTACAGGCAACCAGTGCCAGGCAATCCCTAATGAAAAAATTCAGTTCACATTTCAGTTTTCTCATTATTTTCATTGAGGATACTGAGTTACAGCTAGAAGAATGTATGTTGTGCTACCGAAGTGTTCCTTGTCCATACAGTGCAATTGGTTGCCTCCAAGTTGCCTGAAATAAATTTGCCCTGTGTGGCACGGCCTTTAGGCCTGTCAATCATGTTTCAGATTTTCTAACAAATCGTATTCCGTTGGGAATATGTGAGGAGAAATTTGTGCCGCAGGTCTTTTACTTGTATTATTTAGAAACTACATGTAACATGGGCAGGGTTCTCCCCATGTACAAGCTAGCGTATCAGGCTGATACACGCAGAATTGTGTGCCGATACGCACACATTTTGGCCGATACGCCCCCCCCCCCCCAAAACCCCCCCCCCCCCCCCCCCCCAAAAAAAAAAAAAAAAAAAAAAAAAAAAACCAATAAAACAAACAAAACAAAACAAAACAAAACAATAACAATTAAAATAAAAATGTTTAAAAAATTTATAATAATTTATTATTATTATTATTGTGGGTTTTTTTTTTTTGGGGGGGGGTTTTAATTCCTAAAAAAATCAAGAGAAAAGCATAAAGAATGCTCCAGGTTGCACAGTTAGAGCTTTTAAAACCAAGATAAACACCTAGTAGAAAACATTCCGAAGATGTTGTTTCAATTTAGCATCAACAAATTTCGGTCCAGAATGCCCCACAGTTTCGAAAAAAACCTGGGGAGAACCCTGATGGGCAACATGAGCATTTGTCAATGAGCCATTTGCGAGTTCGATTTGAATAATGTCTGGTACAACTTGCTTAGTCACACCTCACAGTTGTTATGTCAAACGGTTTGGGGGCAAGCTTTTTGTAAAGCAACCCTTCAGATGAGCACAACCCTGGTACCAATGTGCCATGGGTGTTCCCAGTCTCTAATGTAAGTACGCCAAAGCTTGCCCCGAAACCATGAGACATAGCAACGGTCTCTATTATCTGCGGGGAATTCAAATTTAAGTATTGAGTTGTGACTAGGCAAGTCATTTGTATCAGACATTATTCAAAATCTAACTCATAAATGGCTTATTGCATGTATTGGGACATGACCTTTTACTGAAAATATTTTATAGTTGAAGGGGCGTTAGTCAAATCTTTGCAGTCTGCATTTGCCGCTTCTAGGAGTGTCATGGGACAAGCTGCTTGCAACCACTAAAATCTCTCAAGAGTTTTCTTCTGAATGATTTCAAAATGGAGGAAGATTCTTTGAAATGTCAGCCAAATTTCTCACAGGTTGACCAGTCTTACTTATACCAATGAAACTTTTTTTTTTTTTTTATCCAGGATGTTCCGTCTCTGTTTGACCACCAAGACACGTCAACGCCAGGGATCATGTTTGTGGGTCACATGGGAGCCAGTCGTACAAGCTTTGCTATGGTACTCGGCATGCTGGTACTCGCACACAAGCACGGCTTCCCAGAGGAGGCATAGTAAGTACATGTATGTAGTAATCGCGTCAGCACCAGGCATCTCAAGGGTCAATCGCAAGGGTCTTTAGCGAGTAATGGACGGGTCTGATCAAAACTGAAGTAGTTACTGAGAACATTTTTACTGATGTGAAGAGCCAGAGCTGCCAACTCTCCTTGATTCTGCTGAAAGCTCCCTGAAAATAAACCAATCTTTCCATGTTCTGATGAACAAATTTTGAAAATCTCCCTGATTATGGAAGCTTGTTCCCTATTATGGTGGATGTAATTCTGTCTCCCTGATTGTTGTACAAAATCTACCTAATCGCAAGATGCAATAAGCAAGACAATCGGACGGTTTGTCTGGCTGTTTGTCTTGCTCGATGGATGGCTGGTGAATGGATAAATTATTGAATTGCGAAAGAAGACTTACGATGTAGTTGACAGAAATTTTGAAATGGTCTTAGAATGCTTCAAAGTCATTTTGAGACCTAAGTTCATTGCAGAATTGTATCTCTGACACTTCGGATGGGGGGGGGAGCTGGATGGCCTGTGATTCACTGTGCAATCAAATAAGCATGGCCATGGGTTAGATTAGTTTGCTGGGGGGGGTGATCTAATAGATTTGTTTCTGTAGAAGTAATGTTTTCTAATTATTTGATCATAGATCAAACTTTATTATTTCTCACCAGGGAAATTAGAAGCAGCCTAATCATTACAAACAGGGGGGGGATTACAAACAGCACAGTCAATAAATAACAGATAGACTTAAAACTTTATTACCAGTAACAAAAAAATACACGTTCAATAGATATACCTGTGTGTGCATTAAGCACTGGGAGGGCCTTGTCACACGAGGCAACTTTTCCAGACAACTTGGAGGCAACCAACTGCAGTGCATGCTACAGGACCCCTCTCTGGTAGCACAGGAGTCATTTTTCAAACATCCTCTTACGATTCCCAAGTAAAATATGTGACCATTCAGATGTGGTTGCCTTTTCTTCTTGGAGATTGCTTGGAACTGGCTGCCTGTAAGTTGCCTCGTGTGACATGGGCTCTCAGGTGCTATCCTGAGCACTGCGGAAACAAAATTCACAGGCATACCACTAAGGGCCGTGTCACACAGGGCAATTTTTTTCAGGCAACTTTGAGGCAACCAGTTGCACTTCAAGGAACACTCTGGTAGCACAAGAGACTTTCTTCCAGCCATAGCTCACGATTCCGAAGAAAATAATGAGAAAGCTGAAATGTGAATGGATTTTCTCATTGGAGATTGCCTGGAACTGGTTGCTTGTAAATTGCCCCATGTGACATGACCTATAAGGAAAGCACAAAGTGTACCACACATTGGTGAAGGGGTTAAAAAAAAACCATGTGATATTCTTCATTCCCCGCTGCAATTAGTCCATCTATATTTTCAATATTTACTCGTTATTGTACACTGTGTACTCGTTTAAGCCTAACAAAAAGAATTTTAAAATATGCAAACAAGTTGGAGAAACGTCCTGCAGGTGTGGGAGTCATACATGTGATTAATTCACAAGTGCGAGTACCAGGGGGAGGGTCGGACCTGGTCAAGACCCTTGGCCTTGCCTTGCTGCCCCCCCCCCCCCCCCCCCCGATTAGGATCAAACAAAAAATGTACAAATGAATGCTTCAATACATCAAAAGCCCCCCTTTCGGTTGGGATCAAACAAAAAATGTACAAATGAATGATTTTAAAACACTATGAGCACCTGCCCCTACCCCCCCAAAAAAAGTCCTTGCCCTCCCATTCTCCGCCCCCCACAATGAAAATGTCTAGTCACGCCACTGTCCATTACTAGTGTGCAATTGGACATGGCCTCACTTTCTCATGGAAATTAGATATTTTCTACTAATTGTTTTTCCTGCTCTCAAGGTGAGCATAAAGAGAAACATCCTGATGCAGACTTGTTTTCCATGTCATTCTCAACGGTTTGACAGCCAATTATCCCGGCCCATGGCAACGCGACACAATTTATATAGCCTTACTTGGTACATTAGGTTTAAAGGAACGTTGTTTAATATTTTAAGGGAGAGAGTAGTAGTATGAGACATGGCAGAAACATGGACAATTCAAAGGAACGGCAAAACATGGTTGGATTTTGGGATTTTAACTAAAGCCTACATTTACCTGTTATGGTTGATTATAGATAGGTCCCAATAAACGCCATCTTTACGGGCAACTTTCATTTTGGCTTGCAGGCGCGTGAAGCTCTCAAATTATTAACGCAGCCGCGCTGTTTACTGACCGATCATGCAATGAGTTTTGTGAAATGTGCGCGTGCTTCACGCCGTTCTCACGCGAAGCGCTTGACTGTGTGTTCCACATTGCCCGCAAAGATGGCCGATTTACGTCATATTGCATCCTATCTATAGGCTGTTAGTGTTAACCATTGGAGACCATAGTAACAGAAAGCATTTATAACCAACATGCTGCAAAGGGCTTCACCCTACTTACTTGCAAAAGGGTCAGAGTAAAGTTATGTCCTGAATTGATATTTTCCAACACTTCCCATCTTGACATGTTGCTAAAATTAAAACCAAACTGTCTGTCCTTGTTCTTTACACAGTCAACAAGCCCAGCCAATAGATGAGACACATCCAAACCTAGAGCAAGGGGAGTTTCCCATAGTCCAGAAGCTGTGTGTTATTCTACCAGATGGATTCCAGATCAAACAAGAGGTAAAAGTTCTCTCTCGAAACCCCTTTTTACTTGATACTGTCTTTGAAAATTCTTGGGGACAAAAAGTGATAGAAGAAAGACTCTGCCCAATGAATGCCCAAACCTCTAAACTTTCAAGTTGTAGAGACTCTGAAAATTTGTGACTAGATTTATGAAATCGGCCCCAGGTTTTCACTCGAGGAAAGCAAGAGGAAATTGTCGACCACTTTTAACTATTTTTTTTTTAGATGTGTGATCACATCCCTTCTACTGCGTCAAAATCAAGAAAATTAGGTTTGTTTCGAGACATACGTGAGGTACATGTGACATAAAATATGGCCAGTTCTGTGAATGTGATCATTCATTGTGATATCACTTTAAAAGTTGGGTCACAGATTGGTAAATACTCGAAAAATGAATGACCATAAAAACTTACTTGGTGGGAAGCACTGCAGCTGTTGATAGTATAAACTATTTTGAGAATGGATTCCCTTTGAAGTATTATGGTTTGGACAATTTTTCACTCAAAAACATTTGAATCTGAGAAACTATTCATGCCGCAACCGTTTCTCAGATTTCTGGAGGCTGGTATCTCTTTGTGAATGCTGCGGCCAGAGATGCGGTTGGTACCCACTGTCACCTCGCTAAACGTGGATAGATTAGACATTTTTGTGAAAATACCATCACAGTTTCTAGCTGTTTTCTCAGCAAGTAGACACTGTATTCAGCTGAAACTTTCACATGTGACCTCTATTGTGTCTTTCTTTATAATTTTGCCAATAAATCAGCATTACTCGATTAATCTATGACTCCACCTTTAATGTTGCTTGAGATAAAGATCCAAGATGACAGCAAGGTTTAATGCCTCATTGTAGCGGCTGGCAATATCTCATGTCCAACCAAGGTGAAATTGGTTTGACATCATGCGGAAGGCTTTCAGAGAAATTTTGTCTGATGGGAATCGGGAGCCCCCCCCTATCTACATGGAGCTCAAGCTAATCGTGTGGCGGGTTTTTTTCTTTTTGACAGACATACTCTAATGGTTCCTCATTATGTATGCATTCAAAGATATGAACGTTTTCACGTGTGTAGTCCGGGTACTTGTATAGCAAGGTAGCCATGTCGTTTCCATGGTGATAGAAATTGTTATTTCCGATTTTACCAGTGCGATAAATTTGGACCTTACGCTATGGGAACTGTGCAGTGTGCATTGCTACATAGTGTTTCACTCCTCATTGCCTTATCTAGATGAAGATTCTTTGTATGTTTTATTAGTTTATCACTCGAGCAGGGGTGGAATTTTTGTGTTATATCACACCATTGTTTCCACGGATCGACCAATCAGAGTTTAGGATTGAAGTTTGCTTGAAGACAAGTACTGTACATGTACATGTAGTCTTCATTCAACTTGTTCCAGCTGCTTTATGGCGTGCATTTACCTATGTTTGTAGTCTCATTTTCAAGCATGGGTACTAAATTATTTCTTAGATAGCGATTCTTCGGCTCAGTGCTATAAAGTCAGTAATTGAAATTTCATATCCGAAAGGTTTAAAAGGATGCTACATAAAAATGTATTGAAAAAAACTTGAAAAAACAACACACAAATCTACAAATAAGAGTTGTTATATTTGGGGTTGAACAGAGAAACATTGGTGATCCCATGGCTGCCGCTTCCCAGGTTGTATCATAAACTTGGGTGTAATCTCTGGCTACACGGCAGCTAACAGTTCATGACTTCTGACTGGCACCCCAAACAAAGTTATTGACCAATAGGGAGACCGCCAACATAGGGCTGGATAGATCAGTTGGTAGAGCGCCGGTACGTTAATCCGGAGGTCGTTGGTTCAAATCCCGCTCCAGTCAATTTTTCTTTTCTTTATTCGACCTCAAATATATTTACAAATTTACGCAGTCAGTTTCCCTTGTGGTTTTATAACTTCATAACAAAAAATTTTCTTAGAAAATGAGTGTTTCTTTTCGCCAAACAAATACTTTGTAGAACCACTCTTGATCGATAAACTCCATTTACCAGGAGCTGCATAATTTGCCATCTTTACGATATCAATACAAACTGTGCTAACAACATTATAGTACAGAGTCAATCCAGCCTTTCATGTGAATTAAATTGAACATCTCGATAAAGTTGATCAATCATATTAGCCTTTAATCTGAGTGCTATCAAATCAAACAACAAGTACTCATACATTACCGTTGGGAGTACAAAGGTTACATCATTCCCTATATACAGTCATGCTGTTTCCATGGTGATGTCAGGTAGTTATACATGTACTTGATTCCTCATCCGGGGGGGGGGGGGGGGGGGGGGAGGTGTCGTTGTTAAGGATGGCTTTCGTTCCGCTTAAAGATAATGTGGACAATCTGTATTTAATCAGCAATTTATGCAGTTTCATGTACAGTGCTGTGTGCACTGTTAAATGAAATTGAAATAATTATATCAAATGAAACATGTGATGAAATTGTCACCTGAATGTCCCCATGTTTCTGAAGATGACATTTACTTGAAGTTGATGTTAATGTTCTTCCCGGAACCCATGCTGTGTTGTCCTTATTCTGGATAGAAAATGAGGCAGTTAGGTTTGAGTTGGTCATGTCCCAAAGCCCCCTCTGTGAATCCAAACCACAGGAAGCTCCAAACAACACAGTAAACTCTCCTTGAACTATCACTTTGTCCTGTATGCTTTCTTGTTCTGTAATGCTGCTAAATATATCATGAGGCCTGAGCCTGTCTTGGGTCCGATGTTTGACTGTGGCTAGCCTGTTGGGAAATTGGAGCTTAGGACGCGGATCGTCCGCCAAGAAGACAAGATCCCCTGCCCTTATTGGAAAGATGACCGCTTTATTTGGGGTGATGGGGTGGTCTACTTTCTCCGGCAGCCCCTGTTTAACATGAGATGTTATTGTTTGTGTTGAGCGCGATCTTAACCCGCGGTTTACTGTGGACCACTCTGACATTTCGACGAGCAAATAGCAGTCTATCGTTACAATGTCATGTGAAAATATTATACAGCGCACAAATTGCTGATGCCAGGCATGCTCAGATTTCCATAAAGTGTCACAGGCAGCTGGGGAGGCACTGTATGAATGCTTCAGGAATGAGTAACGCACATAAAAGAACTCTGTTACACTTACCGCTAAGAGAAGGGGTTTGCCCCGGTGTTTCTGGCAGTGGCTGCTGATTGCGCTGCAGCACCTTGTTAACACTTACAAGGTGAAATAATTTGGGGGTTGAACAAAGAAAAATTGACAAGGTGCTACATAAATGGGTCTCATAACTGAAAAACTTCAAAAACCTGTCTGGAAGTAAATAATGATAAGCGCTTTGGTAAAAAAGTCATGTAAAAATTGAATTGTGAAACTAAAACATTTTCTTGCTGATTGGTTGAAAATTGCCTTGTATGACAAGGTCATAAGAAAGATTTTTTGAAAATAGTATTAGCCAAACATTTGTTATCCTTTCTCACTAAAACAAATAAAGTATTCTTTTTTTTAAAAACCAACATGACAGCTGTTATCGTAATTATGTGCATACTTAAAAGTACCTTTAGAATGTTTGTTTGTTGGATTGTTTTTATTCAACCATCTCCACGGACATCTTACAAAAAAATAAAATAGAACATTACAAGAAATTAACAACAGACAAGAATAAGAAAGGACAATGTGAATCGGAGGCATTGTCAAGGATAACTCAAAAAGCAACAACAAAAACCCAGCTTCGACATTAGTAGGAGAATCCTACCCAAAATGTACCTTTAACACAGGACGTTGCTGGGGTTAAAGTGTTTGTATTGGTATACAACTGTGGAGACAAACAACCAAACAAACACAATCAGTACCTTGTGGATTATTGCAAAATTTTCATTCAATTCTATTCCATTCAATGTAACGTTCTATTTCACTTCACACGGTCACATTTTACGGAAATCATTAAGTGGAGACAAAATCATAAGGGGGGGGGGGCCTTGCTGTGAAGACCACTTGAGAAACAGTACAACAGCAAAATGGAATGAAAACAAAACATTGTACAACAACAATATATTACACAGACAAAAAACAAAAAATAAACATTTGCATAGTCACATGTAAAAAATAATATCAATCAAATTCTGTTCGAGCAAACTGGAAACAGTTTAGCTTTTATCAAGGTTTTTTGGATACAGAGTTAAATTTTACTTGCATTAATTTTCTTCCCCGTGTCATTACCAGTCCTGTAATGTATACCTTTAATGCTAATTATACTAGGAATCCAAGTCTGAAATTAGTGGTTAATTGAACAAAAGGGGAGTCAAACATTTCCTGTCTCAGCATTCAAGTAGGATTATTCTATTCTTCATTGATGGTTTTATCGACTGTGGTGAATGCATGTTAAGTGGGGATTGGCATTGGATGCACTTAAAAATATTTACATTTTACGTTGATGTTTTTTAGGTCGGTGATGTAAAACACAGACTGTTTTGGAGGTCATGTTTCTATTTTCCTTTTTATTCTTCTCTCCCCCCCCCCCCATTAATTCTACTCGGCTACTTTGTCTTTGTTGCTTTGATCTATTTCACTGTTGTCATTGAAGTATGTCAGCACGTGTCATTACATACGGTACATGTAACAGCTCAAAATTAAGAGCAGAAATTGTTGTTGCACAGAAAAGGAGAAACCAAACAATTCAGGCACATTAAAAGAAAGCCAACAAATTTTTTTTTTTTTACAGGAATAAAAGACGGGGAATAAAAATAAACAAAATAATTAAATAAATAAATAAATTATATATCTACGTATTCGAAACAACAACAATATCAGTTTTTTTTTTTTTTTTTTTTTTTTTTACCACTGAAGTCTAGAAAACACCCCATAAAACTTCGACCATCCAGTAACAGAAGCCTAAGAGTTAACCAAAAAGAAGACAAATATGCAATATAAAAACCAAAACAGAAAAGGTGACCCACCCTTCTCCACGAACATAGCAAAAGATTGTGTAAACTCACATCCCAAGGTAAACTCAAAGCTGAGAGTTTATCAATTATGGAAATAAATATGTCAAAGAAATGTTATTATTATTAAAACCAACCCAAGTAAAACTGTGACTTTATAAGTGAAATACTACATGTGTTTCTAATTCTAGAGTCACATTTTTGTGGAAATAATGCATTTAACTTTTTAAAATTTTAAAAATCAAAAACTGTCCCAAATCCTCAAAAATTCTATTCAGGAAGTTGTCTGATTTTGTTGGATACAATGCTGCATGATAATAATCGCTTATCATTGGACCAGGCATGCTGATGCAAGTTCAAACAAGGGCGTTGAATTCAAATTTAGGCTGTATTTTTTTGCAGACGGCCGTGAATGCCTAAATTCAGTATAACGTCGAAGAGGGTCGATATCTTTATTTTGCCTCCAACTTTTAACAAGGGACGGCTGACAAGCCAACCGGAGCTTAAGGTTCAAGCTGTTGTCTGATTCATAGCCTCTTTTGGAATTGAGCTTTTCTAGTCATTGGTAACCGGACTCTGGTATTCGATCCACGCTGCATCATCATTCATTGTGTTCGTCAGACAGGACTCTCTTTTTTCCTGCTGCTGAAAATCAATCTCAGGATCCATTTCGTGATAAGTCAAATTATTATGGCAATGAATGGGTGTGACCCAATTTTATGAGGTAATCCTGTAAAGTTACTTGAGATGCTTAAAACCAAGAGAGCCAGAGTTTGCAAGTTCAATTTGAATGATAAATGACTTTCTTAAGTCACAGATGAACACTCTAGTCTAGACTTTCTTAGACGGAAAAACTAGTTTGCTGTAGTGAATGATGTGCAGAAGGTACAAGCTTTTAAGAAAGCCAGAACCAAAAAATGGCACAATGGATTAATCAGACATGTAGTTTTTTTTCCAGCTGGTCAGCTGATTTCTTCCTGTTTTCTTTAATAATAACGCCACAGAAAACTGAAAAACACTGCATTAAGTGTGGTTGGCCATTTTCCTCTGGAGTATATTGGAAATTACACAGTTGTATGTCTGATCGATGGTCCAACCATGATGTGGAAGGTGGGGGGGGGGGGTAAAAATTATCTTCATTGTTGAATACTGCAATATATAATTTATTCATCCCCAAATCACTCTTGCCCCCTCCGCGAAGATTGATTTACTAAATAAACCATTCATACAAGACCATTATGTAAACAAGCGGTCACAATGCCCGGTGTTCAGCCAATTTCTGGCAAAGTTCATTTTGTGCTTACTGCGCGGGTTTCCATTTCATAGCGCTGCTAAGCACATGAAAAGGCATGCTAACCTAGCTTCCGGTGCTTACTGTGTGAAAATGAATGACGTAACAAGGCAAATCCACGATGAGCGCGCAAGCTGACAGCCAATTTCTGGCAAAGTTAATTTTGTGCTTACTGCGCGGGTTTCCATTTCATAGCGCTGCTAAGCACATGAAAAGGCCTGCTAACCTTCCGGTGCTTACTGTGTGAAAATGAATGACGTAACAAGGCAAATCCACGATGAGCGCGCAAGCTGACCGCCTATTTTTCTTGCTAACCTGTGAAATACGCTTACGCTTAAAGCAAATTTTTCTGCTAAAGTTAGCACAACAAATTTGCTTACTGTTAAGCAGCGCTGTGAAATTGGCCCCCGAAGATTTTGTTAACGTTCTCTCTTCCATCTCCAGGTGGACATACTGATTGATCTTACCGATGACATGGGTAACATCCGACGAGATATCTACGTCAATAAGATGAAGATGGAGCACATACATGACGATTACAAGATAGCTGTAAGTGACTATACACACCCCTTGCATTTCCCGCCATTGCTCAGGTCAAACAATAGAAACTACTGCCAGTGATAGGTCTTCAATGACCTCATTGAGGTCGCTGTTTGGGTCTTGTGACGTCATAGGCAAGGGGTCTATACAATCGGTTTTCTTGTTCAGTTGATGTACATGAACCCAAATCCAAGCTGTAGCGTAGCCAGGACTTTTTCACTTGGGAGACGCATTGCTTTCCAGTGGGTGGGGGAGGGGCTGCGAAGGGTCATCTATTTCATTTTTCTTTGAGGGCATTATGTACATGTACTTGTATGTTATCTCGGGGGCTCTGGAAAATCGTATGGTGCTATGGTTATGCCACTAAACCCAAGCAACTGCCCCAACCCCCCCACCTTGAATGAATTTTTTAAAGGAAAAAGAGTCCCTCCTAATTATGAAACCCTTTGGGACATTTGGCGTATAATCTAACATGTATTTATTCAATGATATTCTTATGAAGTATATATGCATACATTTACAAACTTTTTACAGATAAATCGTTCTTATCAGTATTCAATATTTAGAAGTTTTAAAAATAGAGCTTACCCGCCTTAAGATTATCAATTCCAGGGGGGTTATTTTATAAACCCGCATTTTGTGAAATGAATTAAAAAACTATTATAAAACCAATTATACAAACTGGTTGAATTTGTTACTGATAGTACATAATCTCTTCCAAGTTTTTGATTTCTGAAATTTTTGTTTCATAAGCAGGCTTGAGTTTTTTCCTCACTACATTTATAAAGGAAATATCAATTTCTAATTTCAAATGAGAAGGGCACCAGTCACACTAATGACAACTTTCTGGAATGTTGGCTGGTAACCTGTTTCTGCTGACAAACCACCCCCCCCAAAAAAAAAAAGAAGTAAATAAATATTTTTTATTTTATTTAATTTTTAAAACTAAGATCAAATTAATAAAAACATGAAGATAATACCAAGTAAAAAAGCCCAGAGAAGGGCTTTTAAAACCAAAGATAAATGTATATAACAGGGATGTGATTTCTCCGTTTTTAACCGGAATTCCGGTTTTTTTGCCCTTAAAAAAAAAGAAATTCCGGCTTTCCCCCCCACAAAAAATTATTATTATTTTTTTTAATTTTTTTTTTAAAAGATCAAATTCATTAAAAAATGAAGATATAACCATATAAAAACGCCCCAGATTGCAGAGTAGGGCTTTTAAAACAAAAGATAAATGTTAATATTGGGCTTCATGCTCGCAAGTTTTCGAGCTCGCATGCTTTCACTCTTTGCGCTCAGAGTTCAGGTTTTTTTCTCAACAGCCTATCACATCCCTGATATAAAGTAGGCTTCGGGCTCGCAAGCTTGCGCTCACAGTTTAGGTTTTTTGGTTTTGTTTTTTTTCAATAGCCTATCACATCCCTGTTCAAGTGATGACATGGACAATGATGTCCATGGTCATAATGTCATACGGTGTTATTCGTGAGAAGAAGCCGTTGTGGTTGTCATTGACAAGTGGCTGGTACCTAATGATCATACCAGCCGTAAATGTCCGCAAGATTTGAACTCCTTTCACTCCACAAAAGTATCTACATTCCTATAATAATTTCCAGAAATTTTTATTGGAAGACAAAATTATTAAAAGAATTAAGAAAATTTAGGCCATGTATGGGCTTATTGTAATAATTATACAGAAGCGAACGGTCTCTAAACTGATTGAATGATTGTTATACAATTTACCGTTGTCTCTACCATCTTCTTGTTATGTCTCGTTACAGGGAGGCAGTGCCAGAGAATATTTCTTCAAGAAGATGTTGAGGTATCTTGAGCGATACTGTTACCTCCTCATTTTCAACAGCTACCTACACCAACAGGTAAATATGTCAATTCCATTTATCAGGAGATTGTTTTTATCGCATCACACCTCTTTTCGAGCTGAGGATTTTTCCCGATTTCAGGTTTTTCTCAAAATCTCCTCGAGCCTTTCAATTTTTCTTGAAAGAAGTAAAGCAGTCACCAAACGGAGAAAGAAATAGTCCACATTGTGTCCAAACCTGTAGTTTTGTCATTTCTGGTGATGCACAGAGTCTGTAAACATCCTGAATTGTAACATTTTTCGAGGTTTTGGGTCTAGAATAAAGGTAACCCAGGTCTGCAAGCCATTTTTTCTGGGAATTTTTATATTCTTCAAATCTTATCCCTGCCTCTTTGACCATTAATAGAAAAGGACTTAACGAAGCACCAACACGATGCGCGTACGCCAGTGTTATGCGTCACAGTTAAGGCGGGACAAACTAGTAGAGGAAAAAATGCAAAATGGCCACAACTGAATTGCACATTGTATTTACACTAAGTGTAGAAACTTATTTTCCAACTTTTCCAACTTTGCACAGAACGCACAGATGTTTTGTCAGTCGTTTCAAAACTGGATGCAGCAACATCCTGTGGTATATCGTATCCTCGGCGACATCGACTCGTCGGAGGTGTTCACCAATCCTGCTGGGCTCATCAACAGAGGGCACCGTTACCTGGTGAGGGAGTTTATGTGAAAAGTAACTCGGCACAAAACAATTTTGCTTAATACCAGAATAAGGTTACCAGCCAAAATGCCATCTCACATGTACCATCGGTCTCTGGTTTCCGGCAAATTTTTGCTTAGCGGAAATTTGTAAAGCACTACTTTTTAGGTCCGCCGGATAGTGGGCCTCCTTTCTATTGAGTGTTGAACAATTTTTTTTAATTTTTATTTTATTTTATTTTTGAGATTTGGTTTATGGTTATTTTGGGTATGGATGACGATCTTTTCTTTGTGGTCTTACTCAGGTCGCAGATGAGTATCTTGGTCTGGACGTACTGAGCTCACAGCGAGAGGTCAAAGCATCTAACTTCAGACGGGTGCCAGGGCTGCCGGTATTCGGTATGGCCCAGTCAGGAAGAGAGGTACAGTATTACACACTGCAATTATTAATGTAACCAGTGCAGCAGTGAACCTAGCAGCCTGAGGATATCCGACTGTGTACATGATGTACAGTACATGTAGACACTGGAAGTCCCCAAAACAGCAAAGAAACAGTCTAACCACTCCTCAAAAAGTTTCAAGTCCAGAAGAAAAGAAAAAAACAGTAAAAAAAAAACACTTAACCATACTTCAAAATCTTTTTGTCAGAAAAAGACAGGGAAAAAACAGGTTTTGGGGATACAATCAGGAAATCTAACTTTCATAACATTGTCCCTAACTTTCATACATTTCCTAACAAACGGGAAAAAGCATGTTTTTTTATCCTGTCTTTGAGTTTTGAAAACAGGATAAAAAAATATTTTTAGCAGGATAAAAACAGGATTTTCTTCCAGAATTTCTGCAAGGGTGAAGTGTTCTGAGTTTTCCCAAGACAGGGAAAGGGGTAAGAACACTTCAAGGATAACCTAGGGAAGATGGTTACATCATTTCAGTCAGTCAGTATTTGTTATTTTGGTTTTACTCAGTGTGTGGTATGCAAAGTGTACTCTGAGGTTCTGAGTCCAGTGGGAAAAAAATACACAGACTACTCGGGTGGGATTCAAACCTGTGAACCCCACAGATGTCTTTACTGCTACAGGGTTCTTCTCCATCATGCACTAGCTAGCATGAGGGCCGATATGCACAAATTGCATGCAGGTGTGGCAGGAGATTCTGTTTCCCCGGAGCTTCTGATCCCCCCCCCCCATACGGAGAAATGTGTACAAACTTCCTCTAATAGCGCCCTCTTTTGAGTCATGACGTCAAGCTCATGTTAAGTTCCCATACGAGGGACAGAATATCCGGGGGACAGATTTTCTTTTGAACACCGGTACTTCATGAATTACGAAGTAAACATGCTAGAGTTGTACAGTGTTATCATTCTGTTTCATATATGCAGGGTTTGTCGAAGATCGTTGACTTGCTGATGGGCCCGAAGCACGGCCATTCCTCGGTTCACTTCTTCACCCTGAGAGGGGAGCTCGTCCTAGAATGTGACGGGTACACATACACACCGCGACGACTCACGGCACTGTCGGATAACGTGTACATACCCGGAGTTACGGTTGAAGAACTTGAGGTTAACATCCATGTTGAACTTTTCTCACTTGACATTTCAAATCGGTGTTCCTCCTCAGTAAACAGGCATATTATTTTTTCCTACTTAAGTCTGGTTTTCATGGGGTTTTTTTGCGCTTAGAAAAATCAGCAAAGCTGTTATTAAATTTCCTGGGGAAAAAAAGTAAAATCGTATAATCCTTGTAATCAATATGATTGTCCTACTTTTTCCCAAAGGCCACATATTATGCCTGGTAAATAAACACCACAGAGCTCGATTTCACAAGTCAAAGCGCTAAGATTCATCTTTAGATGAGTTGTCAGTGTGACTATAGTGATTTCTGTTGTGACATCACTCTTTGCTTAGCAATAAGATTGGTTTGCGCTTAAGATCAATCTTAGCTCTATGTGAAATCGGCCCCAGGTAGCTTAGCTAAACAAGTTTGGGAGTAAAATCCAACCCATGGGTTCCCCAGTTTGGAAAGACTCGGGAAGACCTGTCTGTTAAGCTCTGCCCCTTCATTTGCCAATCACAACCGTGACTGCACACCCAAGGATCCACTACTTCAAACCACACAATTTCAACAAAATTACAGAGAAGAAAACTTCACATTTATGATCAAATAATAACCAAACACAAAATAAACAAGGAGAGATTGTCAAATTAGTTTGAAGGATTTTGTTGAAGCCGATTTTTAAGAAATTGCTCAACACTGAACTGTATAAATTCTAACTGATGTTCCATCTTCCCAACGCATCGATCTAGTACGTAGGATTTGTGCGTGAAACAAGAACTTAAGCCATTAAAGTTGTTGCTTTTAGGATTTATGCAAGACACTATCATGCAGTGGACTTTGAGGTCTTGTTGGTTACTGTTGTCATAAGGAAGAGAATTTAAGGATTTGTGCGTAAACCAAGAACTTATTTTTATCTAATGGATCGGTCTATTCTGTGGCTATTTTACAACGAACCGTGGCTATTTTACAACGAACCATTTCTCTTTTCGATCCAGGAGAAGGAACTGCAGCTGAAAGAGGAGCTCATTAAGTTGAACAGACCATTTCAGGTGAGGTATACTTAAAGCAAGGGTCACGGATTAATGACCATAAAAACTTACTTGGTGAGAAGCACTGAAGCTGTTGATAGTATAAACTATTTTGAGAATCGGAGAAACGATTCATGCATGAATCGCTTCTCAGATTTCACAATCCTTGGTGTCCGTTTGCGAACGCTGCGGCCAGAGATGCAGTTGATACCCGCTGTCACCTCGCTACACGTGGGTGGATTTGACGTTCTTGCTGTTTTCTCAGCAAGTTGACACTGTAATCAGAAGAAACTTTCACATGTGACTTTTATTGTATCTTTCTTTATAATTTTGCCTATAAATCAGCTTTAGGTTGACAAGAACCAATCTAGGACCCAACTTTTAAGACATAAACACCATCAAGTTAAAGCAAACAGAGACTGTAGGCTTACAATATTGTAAGTTGCTTTTGTACTTGTGGAAAGAAACCCACAGACATCGTTGAATTGAACCTACAGCTTTCCTAATTTGTATTTCTAACCACAAGACTACCAAGGTTTCCATTTGGTGAGGGGGCAGCTCAAATTTCAAACAGCATTAGATACAACAATTTATAATAATATTTCAAATAATAGTAATCAGTTCTTGTATAGCGCATAATACAATAAAGTCTCTATGTGCTTTATCAGGAAATGTGAGCATCGGTTTGGGTTTGCCATTTTCTACTCAATAAAAACATATTTGCATTAAATACAAGTTCATCCAGCATGACTTGTTGATCACACTCAGTGGGTTTTTGTGTTTTGTAGGTTTATATTGACGTCACAGAACCAAGACTACAGAAAGAGTTCTCCAGCATCCTCACATCGAGAGAAATGTTTGAGAAGCAAAGGCAGATCTCACCGGGGCTTCACTACTACAGATTAACAGCGGCAGAGTGCGAAGGTTCACCTTCAGAACTGGTGAGATTTCTCTCGCGTCAACAGTCTGTCCCCCCCAAAAAAGTTTTGCAATAATAGCAATTGCTCTAATTAAAAAGCTCTCTGATTATTTAAATTATATACGAGTCTCACAGTAGTATTTCCACCACAAAAAAGTTTCATCGTCAAGAAAATTGCTGGTTTTGACAGCAGCAACTGACAAAGCCTGGACCCAATGTCATAGAGCTGCTTAAGCACAAAAAGTAGCTAAGCATAGCAACATTAAGCTTACCAGATTAAGGTTACCAGCCAAAACACCATGCAACATGTACCATTTTAATTGGTATCATGCATAGTTTTGCTTAGCAGTAAACTGTTGAGCAATATTTTCAGCATAAGCAGCTGTATGAGATTGGGACCAGCTGGTAAGAGCACGTACAAAATCCAAAAAGCAAAACATCAACTACCATGGTGTGTATGCACGTAAACCTCATTTGAGTGGGGCGCCCTCAACTTTAGTCAAATGAAGGTAGCTCATTTGCTGATCCTGTGCGCTGCGTGTACATAGCTGCGTGTTTTCCATTGTTTCGTCATAGTATTACCTCTAAGATGGCGGCTAGATGGCGTCAATGCATACAGGGTCTATTGATACCTAGAGAATAAATTTAAAGTTTCAGAAAACCAATGATGCACCATGACTTTCTAATCTTTGAAGGAGTGGGCCCACTTTCATTTTGCAAAGGGCACTCACATCAGAAATTCTAAGGTCAAAGAAAGGGAACATTTTGAAGGTAAAGTTTGTACTTTCAAAAGTCTTCCTTTTTTTTTATAATCAAATTGTTTTTTATATTTTGTAGGAGTTTGATCGCATAGTAAATATCATTAAAGATCTTAAGGATATATACACCGATGAAGATGGACCCGCTCTGGTCTTCAACTGTGACTGCGGCAAAGAGAGAACGACCACCGCTTTGGCGGCTGCTGGTCTCGTCATCTGGCACAAAAAGGTCTGTACAAACCCAGGACTCCACACTTTTGTTTCTGTTTTGTGTATTTTTTTTTCCGTCTTGCTGTGCGGTCTAGCACATCAAACTCAAGTTCTGGGCCCAATTTCATAGAGCTGCTTAACGGCCGATTCTGTGCTGACTGCGCGATTTCCATTTCATAGCGCTGCTAACCGTAAGCACACGAAAAGGCATGCTAACTTCCCGGTGCTTACTGTATGAAAATGAATGACGTAACAATGCAAATCAATGGTGTATGCGCAGATGGCTGCCTAATTTTCTTGCTAACCTGTGAAATACGCTTATGCTTAAGCGAATTTTTTCTGCTATAGTTAGCACGAAAATTTGCTTACTGTTAAGCAGCGCTATGAAATTGGACCCTGATGACCGAGTGGGTTCAAATCCCGCTCGTGACACTTGTGTCCTTGAGCAAGACACTGAACTATAAATGCTTCTCATCGCCCAGGGGTAAATGGGTACCTGTGAGGGTAGAGATTGTTGATGTGAATGATTAGTAACCTGTGGGCCCATTTGGCTTCCGGTGCTGCATACTGCTAAGGAGTTGAGATGGATTCCGGAATGCAGAGGCCAAATTTTTTCCATCTCCATTGTAATAGTAACATCAGCTAAAGATGTTCATTTGAAGCATAGGCTTCTTCGATCTTGTACATTTAGAAATATGTTTGATCCTCAAACTAATGCGTTTATATACATGCAAACTTAAACATTTCATTAAAAAAAAAGTGATGACCATTTTGGAAAATAGTCTGTTCTATCAACCCGATGAAACCTTCTGTGAGATTGATTTCATTTTTGATTTCATTTTTGATTTTTGATTTTTTTTTTAATGTATCAGGGTTTCCCAGTTGGTGTCAAACTGGAAGAGCAGGAGAGAATAAGCATCCCGCAGGCAGAGTTCACAAAGGGAGAGTTTGCTGTGAGTCGAGACCTTGCCCCCGAGAAGATTCTTTATTTTAAAAAACCCATCTGAAGTTGATCTGTCTATTCCTCAATTAACCCCATAACCGTCCTCAGCAATTGGTTGGCTGCAGATTGCACCGCAGCACCTTGTAAACCGTTACCTGGTGCTTTGTAAATAAATGGGTTTTATGATTCGAACATAGCTCTGTAGAAAACATAAGAGCACTTTGAGACGACCTCGGGTGGGATAAGGCCAAATAAAAACAAATACCAGTTGATCGTCCTGATTTTTTCCAAAAAGAGGAGGATGAGGGCCTTTTTATTTTTTATTTTTTATTTTTTTTCCAAGATGGCCGCCAAGTATTTCAATCCAAACAGGCCACCAATTCTTCAGTTTGAAAAAATGTGTGTCAAGGATGGATTAAAAATAAAAAACAAATATTGTCTTTTTTAGGAAAAATAAAAAAATTAAAAATTTAAAAAAGGATGCGGCCTCAAAAAAGGATGCGGGCGGGGACGATCAACTGGTATTTTTTTTTATTTGGCCTAAAGTGCTGTTTAAGAACTTTGTGTTATTATTTGGTGCTCACTGTGTGCCATGGTGTACCCCCCCCCCCCTCATTGCGTCTGTCCTCGCCTACCACCTCTAGGACCCTGGTTCAAATCCCACCGGTGGCACTATGTGGATTGGGTTTTCAGTCCCTGCCTGATTGCACGGGTTCTCCCTGGAATAATAGTCTGGGGGTGTTTCCTCCCACATCTAAAACCGAAACTTCCTTTCTTGTCTTCTCTCCATGGGGTTCTTGGCTAGTATAGCGATTAAGTTCGCTTTTCTGAGAGTCCTTGGCTTCACAACCAGAATTAAAGTATCTTGGTGTTTTTTTGTTGCGGCTTGTCAACAGGTCGTGATGAATCTCGTGAGACGACTTCCTTCAGGGTCACAGGTCAAGCGAGAGGTTGACCTCATGCTTGATAAGTGCTCGGAGACGATGACACCAATGCACTTTCACATCAGAGAAATCATCTTCTCAACTTACAATAAGGTGGGAAAAGGAAGTGTTTAACCTGTATTTGCCTAACTGTGGGGTTTCCTGTAGAACTCACCAACACTGTAAATGCCTACACACAAGAAAACGTAAAAATAAGTCAGTGTTTTTCTGTGTAATCGTTTTACTGGTGGTGTCAAATGGAAAATGTTGCAAAATATGTATCACATTAAAAAGAATGATGTGCTTTTTCCAACGGTATACAGTTTGTTGTGATATGTTTATTTGCAAGACAGTAAATGATGAATGTTTTGTGTAATGTTGCAATGAGCCGTACATGGGCTTGGGCAGGAGCTGGTTATGTTCTGTGACCAGTCTGGCAGGTATTGGTCAAGATTAGCAGAGGTAAACATGTGCACCTTATGGTAAACTATCAGTAAATGTAACCCTACTTATGTAAAGAAAGTAAAGCATGTCAAGGAGCCCATTTCAAGTTCAAATTAGTAATTTGCATTTTTAAGTCTTTTTGCTCAACATATCCTGCTTCCTTTTGATTTCCATTTTATATGTGTCTTTTAATCTCTAATTCTTTGTAAACATTTGCTGTTTCAGCAGGAGACCTTGGTGTCTTTCTTTTTAAACAATTTTGATGGTGTTTTATGTAATATGTTTTCACTAATACAGTTTTTGTACTGAGGGCCTCCATGGAAAGCAGTGCTGGGCGCCGATCAGAGTTTACCCTCATTAAAGATGACGTAAAATTAAGATAAATAAAATAAATAAATAAATGTAGAATATGCTAACCGAAATAAGGTTACCAGTCAAAGTACCATGTCACATGTACAATCTGTGACTGGCATCCTGCTTATTTTTGCTAGGCAGAAAGTTGCTAAACATAATTCTCTGCTTAAGCAGCTTCATGAAATTAGGCCAAAGTGGTTGGAGAAGAAGCTTGTGTCTTTTCTTCAAATGTTCTTATTTTTCTAAATTTTATTTGTAGTTTTCGAATCATTTTAAAGTATGGTAAATGGTTTATTGGTATCAATGTTGTAATTTTTTTTTTTTAATGTATTATTTGCACACCAGGAATGTTTTGTGTATACTTTTGTAACATGATGATAAAATATTGATTGATGGTTTGATTGATTGATGATGTGTTCTTCTGAGTTTGAAACAGAGCAAACCATTTGAAACATGGAGAGATTCTATACCCCTGGTTCCCCTCAGAACCACCGGTTCCTCTCTCTCCAACCATGCACAAGCTTCAACCCTTGCCTAACTTCTCCTTCCCAGATCAAGTCGGCCAAAGATGAGGAAACGACGGCCTCTCTGAAGCAGCAGACGTTCAACTATCTGGAGCGTTACATCTACCTCATCATGTTCAACTGTTACTTGCATCTGGAACGAGCCAGCAACTGGGACAGAGAGTTCTCCAAGTGGATGACTGATGTAAGTCACAGATAGCAGGGAACCAGTTAATGATTGTTTGTTTCTGTATAAACACGCTCACAACCGTTTTGATTTTAACCGCTGCCAACCCTTACTGTGGTAAAAGAAACTTAGCCGACCCTTTTTCCGAACTGCAGGGCATATCTTCTTAGCAGTACATTTTGTTGAGCAACTTACGCTAACCTTGGCTTATTTAATCACTAATTCTGTAGCAAACTGAGGTGTACAAAGATTTGAATTAAACCACTATCACCCTCTTTCCCAGGGGTGATCGATCTTGCTGCACCATTTTTTCCCCACCAGCATATGCTGCTCGCTCATAACCCTTGGTATTGGTAAATTAAGTTGTGCCTATATGGCACATTTTAATAAGGCCTTTGGCCAGTCTGTGCGTGCTCAAGTATGGTACTTTGCCAAAGAGACATTAAGTCAAAGAGCAACTGGTCCCCTCTCATTTTCAATTGATCTTATGACATGTCTAGGGTGTAGTTTAGGGTGACCGTGTAAAAACATGATTCTTTTTTCTGTTTTGTGTGCGCAAATTATTTGCATATTGACGTGGGCGCACCAAGCATCCCACAGGCACCATACAAGAGGTCAAAAGTTTTTAACAAGTGTGCGCAAAGCAGTCACATTTGGTAGACTTTCAGCATTGTGTTTCCGCATAGGTTCTCCACCAGGGGTTAGTGACAAGGCTGCCCACGGTTTCGAGATTGTAACATCTTCTCAATTTTGTACCCTATGCCTTTAAAAAACAAACATTTGGCGATGGATCAAAGTTGCTGTTTAAAAATAGTACACATTGTATTCCCTCAACATGTGTCTTACACTTTGCAACTTTCAGACTGGCCGTAAAATTGGCGTGTACCAGACTCTGGACAATCTGCACTTTCACGATCTGGATGAGGAGGACATACTGGTTGTGAGCTCTATGCGCCAACGATGGACAAAAAAGAACAAACGGCACAACTTCAGAGGGACGGTGGTCTGAGGTCTGAGGGTGAATTAAGGTCAACACGGAGCAGCTAATAATCGTGTGTGAAGGGGTGAAAGGTCAAGGGAGTGGATGTTAGATTTCTGTTAGAGTTAGCGGAATTGCAGCCTGTGACGCCATTTTTTTGCTGGTGTTTAAAGTGAGTGTTTCTTTAACCCTGGCTTGTAAGAGGTTCAGAAAGTAGAGCATAAGTCACTTTAAAAAGAAATGCAAGATTGTTGCCCGGGATATGCATCCGTGCATGTTGTCAGAGGTGAGAGGCCAAATAGCTTAGACGCTTTCTGTAGTTATTTTCACACGCAGCATTACCGTGCATTTTTGTTAATCAACAGCACCAAAATCCTGCCGAAAAAATTACACTTTTTGCTACTATTATTTGTTTTCCATTGTATGGTAATAACAAGGAGAATTTGTGTGAAGTACGACGCTTAAGCGTTTGGCAGAGGTTTTTTATTTGTTGATGGGGGTCAAGTTTGAACCGTAAAGGTCACAATCTGCTGTGTTTGGGGAGTGGCAATGTGCAGTGCCTGGTTTATGTGCCTGGGTGATGTGAATAAAAAAAGCCAAGGCAAACCAATTTTGTGCGGATTCGTTCTTGCAGTTGACCAGGGTCATTGCAATGCTTGACGTTTATTTATTTTGTAGCCGTTTCGTGAAGCATTTTTTCACATTGTGTCTTTAACGGCGGTTCTATCGTGCATTATTAATTGTTGGAGAAAGGAAATCTGTGGAGGGCGAAAGACTTGTATCAAAACTGTATCATAAAATAATTTATTTGTGAGAAAAAGAAATGTGAATAGATTTATATTTAAAATTTTCATCTCCATCCCTGCCTCTGATCAACTTTTGTGAAGACTTGTAAAAAAAAAAGAACAGAAGAAAAACAAAAAAATTATTTCAAGTTTGACGAATGAAATACATTTATGTTCAAAGCCCAGCAACCCGTTGGTAGGTCTTTGCAGCAGACTCATGTGCATCTGCTGCACGCCACAAGTTATCGTCACTTCCAGCTCTAAAGCTGGCATAATTTTGTGTGTGATCTCACAAAAAAATCTCTCATTTCATCGTTCAAAAGCATTTCTTACGACAGAAAACTTTTAAATTCTGAGAAGACCTTGATCTGAAAAGAACAAATATAAAAACCCAAGTCCAATTATTAAACTTTATCGCACGAATCATTGAAGAAAAACTAGTCTACAACATTTAGGGGCCTCTAGTAATCAGTGGAGTGTGGAGAGGGCGTGGCTTACAGTGGAATTGCATTTACGAACAGGACAGCAAGTGCCTAGCAGCAATGTTCATGTGGAATGGATGCATACATCACTGTCTCCTGAACATTGTGTCAGCACACGGCACCTTGACAAAAAGCCACAAAGCATTTATCCTAATAGAGGCAAACCAGAGCTGCCAACTCTTCCTGATTCTGCAGAAAGTTCCCGGAGAGTAAACCAATCTTTCCATGTTCAGATGAACAAATTTGAAAATATCCCTGATTATGGACACTTTGTTCCTATTATGTTGAATGTAATTCTAAATATCTCCCCGATTGTTGTACAAAATCTCACTGATTGCAAGATGCAAATGTTGGCAGCTCTGGCAATCCGTGTACATTCTGTAATGGGATTTTTAGCCTGTTCGATGTTTTGGTGCACATTTTGTGGTGGTGATTTATCAGACCCGTTATGACCACATGAGGGCGCTTTCAACATGGAGTTTCTTGCATCGCAATTACAGTTTCATCTCATTTTAACCGCCTGCTTTCTTGCATCAGTGACAAAATACATAAAGATAACATTCACAAGAATGACAACACAGTTTGCTTACATGTTTTGCATCACATGTATTCGGTTCGCACACATGCTCAAGTGTTCAAAAATAAGGCAAATTGGGCTCACCGGCTCACTGTATTCTTCGCAGACTTAAACTAGCAATCTCAAGTCTGTAGACTGTAAACTGATTTGTAAATTCTCTGTAAATTGACTGCTTTTGGGTGACTTTGCTCACATCTTTTCTGTGAGTTTTGTCCTTCTGGACAATTCATTAGAGAAGTGTGTGTTTCTTGTCAAACTGAGGACTTCAACTTGATTTGTATCATAGTTCTCAATTATGTAGATAATTATTTGTTATAACATTAAAAAAAGTGCACCTATTTGTAAAAAATAAAATGAAGACACCATGTTTATGTCAGATTAATACTCAGAACTAGTGTAAGGTATTAAATTTATACAATTGATTTAGTACTTAAAATAAAATTGTCACAACAATTATTATGTATAAAAGAAGTGTATTTTATATGGAGAGGATGTATTTATGAACAACAAAATGAAGAATAGATTTATCATGTATGTTTGCACAAAGTGAAGCACGTTTCTGCTGAATAATTTAATGATAATGATATGGTAAGACCACACTGCATTTGTTTTCAATGTGTCGCGAACATCACAAAGCGTTGTGAAGTGCAATAATCCCTTTAACATCTCACCGTTCTCACAAACTTAGATAAAATACGAGTAAACAAATTTATTAACACAATCTAACAAATCGTTGCAAATTTCTATGTTTGAGTACATGTATAGATGGATTGCACATGACGTCAGTGGCCGCCATCTTTGATGACAAACAATGGAAAAGTGCAGGCGTGTACTTGCTGCGTACGACTCTCAGTCAATGATAGCCTTACACGTGAGCACGTTTCATCAACGATGGCGGCCAATGCAAGGGGTCTATAGACCCTGCAAGTCTCGGGCATATTCAAACAGTTTTGAGGACCATTTTGTTTCCACATACATTGCTTTAGCACGTGAAGGAAACAAACTTACGCACTTTATCGGGTCCCAATGTTCGAATATGCGTGAGACTCGCACAAGTCTATTATAAACAATATTTATATTGATAGCAGTATTCTATGGTTCATATACATTTGCACCACAAAAAAACTCTTCTTCTAATAGCACTCCGCCGAATTCTGCGCTTACAATCACCATTCTCCGCTTACTTTGCAAGCGCCGAATTTCTGCGCTAGCTGTGTAAGCGAAGAATGCCTAGTAACGTGGAGTAAGCAAAAATAACCCGTGAAATACGCTTGATGTAAGCGCGGAATTCCCGTAGATTCTTTGCCTATGGTAAGCAGAGCCGTGAAATTGGGCCCTGTATGTCAGACAAACATTCCACCAACAAAGCTATCACGCGATCACCGAATTGGCATGCAAGAATGTTTTTTTGGTTTTTTTAATGATGAAAACTTCAAAAAGATGAAAAGCGGCCCATAGCAAAAGCATAAAAGAATTACAAAAAGAAGGATCAATAGATATATACAGCCGGTACATGTGAGTAAACTTCAGCTTTGACATGTACGCGTGTACCTTAGTGAATTTTGACACGTCTAAGATCCGGGTCCTGAGCTTCTATTTTTAGCATGAAGTGCGGAGTGCTATCGTTACACAACTCTTTTTCAAAACACATTTTCTTGTGAGTTTTACTTGTTTGGTGTACTTTGAAAAACTAAGAAACTCATGAGTTACAGTCAATTTATATCTTAAAGGCGAGTAGAGTACACTGTTTGAAACTTACTCCTCCAAAAGGAGATGTACACGTGGTTGTACCCGTAAGTTTACTAAGACTTAGTAAACTTACTTCTTCTTATCCACACAATTCAAAGTTTCAAATACCACTTCAAATCTTGTGCATATAATCTGTTGTACAGGGCCCTGATTTCATAAACCCTGTAAGCACAAGGTCTTGCTAAGTACAAACAAAAACTTGCTTAGCAGAAACAGATTACCAGCTAGCAAAGTTACAATGTTGTGACTAGTGCCCCAATCCTTTTTACGCTCAGCAAAGAAATTTGCCAAGCAGTATTTCTGCTAAACAGCTACATGAAATTGGGCCCAAGTCGGTTACAAACTGACTGCTTTTACAATAATTATAAATTACCTCTCCACTATCAGTTTAAATTTAATACCATGTAAAGTATGAATTTTTTTACAATTTGAATGTATAAGTGTAAGTTTCTGTTTTGTTCAAAGATAATGTGTTTTCATTGAGAACTTGTATCCTGAGCACATGGTAGACATCATAATGTGGAAAAGCAAGCCATGTAGGCACCAGACTTTTTAAGTACACATACTCTAGTATGGGTCTCCTTTTGGTGTTGTCGTCACCAGAGCTCCAAATAAGAATGTCGGCCATTTTGATGCCCTGCATTGTGTACCAAGTACAACCGATTTCAATATAGCTCAGGGAGTCGTAGTTGCAGCTGGAGCCATAGTTGCCAGTTTTAAAAGTCTTTGTGGACCTTGTATCACTCCACAGCAATTCATCACATTGACTTAACTGGATAATTTTTTGCTGTTTTAAGAGTTTCATTTGTTTGTCTGTTGCAGCTTTGAAATTGACTGAATTTTTGACCGCATGAGGGCGCTTTGAACCGTGAATGTCCTTGCATCACAATTACAGTTCTATCTTCTTTGTTCAGCTTGGAATGTATGAGTACCTGCCTTGTGTCATCCTTTGACAATTTTTGCCAAAACAGCGGTGGGTTTTTGTTATAAATTCAAAGCGGGATCGCTTTTATTTACTGTTTGGCGGACAGTAGAGAATATGTTCAGAAGTCTTTGTGAATACTCTGAAATTTCTACACTTTATTTTTCAAGAATAGTCGATCAAACCTGTGTGCCTGGTTTCAATACACAGACTTTACTGTAAGGAAGTTTTTTGATGATCAAAAATTGTTTCCATATGTTGTAGTAATGACACAGACAAGGTACACATGGCCAATAGAAACAGGTTGCAGCTAAGCAGAAACAGGTTGCAGCTAAGCAGTAACGGGTTGCAGCTAAGCAGTAACGGGTTGCAGCTAAACAGTTACATGTTGCAGCTGAGCAGAAACAGGTTGCAGCTAAGCAGAAACAGGTTGCAGCTAAGCAGAAACAGGTTGCAGCTAAGCAGTAACAGGTTGCAGCTAAGCAGAAACAGGTTGCTGATAAGCAGTAACAGGTTGCAGCCAAGCAGAAACAGGTTGCAGCTAAGCAGAAACAGGTTGCAGCTAAGCAATAACAGGTTGCAGCTAAGCAGAAACAGGTTGCAGCCAATACAATGTAATGTATGTTTGTGACTGATTTCCTGCAATGTTCTTTTAAGCAGACAAACTGACCAAGCAGTATTAGTTTGATGAAACATGTAATAAGCAGATATTTGCTTACCGTATTCACAGCAAAATGCACGCTAAGATTCTGATGGCACTTGTGAGCAGATAAGTGACGCACTATTACAATAACAATTCTTTGTAAATGCGTACACACACTATCAAATCTTTTTGATCGTTTGTGAAATGCACTTATGCTTACACGCATTTTTTCTGCTACAGTAAGCACAAAAATGTGCTTACCGGTAATCATCTTTATGAAATTGAGTCCTAGCTGTAGCCAAACACCTTCAGGCATGGTTAACAACAGCCTGTGTTTAGTTTGCTGAATGCAATAGGAAGGCTGTATTCAAATTGGCGGCTAGGGCTTTGGCTACGACTGTTGCCAAGTGTGTTGCCAAGGATGTTCTATAATTCAATGCATGATGATGCAGCGATCCAGCCGTAGCCATAGCCACCAATTTGGACGCTGCCTTACTAGGCCTATGTTCATGGCTCTGCTTACTGCAGAGTTTTATGCTTACGGTCACCGTAATCTGCTTAACAAACGTTTACGCCAACATTCTGCACTACTAGGTGTGTAAGCAATATTCTAAGTATAAGTACATGTATGCACATGCACAAGTACGCTCGACGCTTCATTCTCACATGGGGCAATCTTTGGCAGCAATAACGAGACATTCTTCTAGATGTAACTCACTAACCCCGAGAAAATACTGAGAAAACTGAAATGTGAATGAATTTTCTGCTTGCGTGGATCTGGTTGCCTGTAAATTGCTTCATGTGACATGGCCAGGGCAAGGCAATTTTCAGTGTTAAAGAACATCTCCATGAGGAAATCATTCATTTCATCTCCAGTGGGTAATTCAAGGGGCACCAAGGCAATGGCGCTAGTCTTGGAGGTAATAGCTTTGTGAAGTATTGGGCCTGCACAAGCACAAATTCCTTGCTAACCAACGTGACTTACAATTGTAATCGTGGAATTTTCTGCTTTTATAAGCACCAAGTTTGCGCTGATAGGTAAAGCACAGCCAAGGAAGTAAGCCCAGATGAGACACTTGTTCTGTTCTCTACCGAGGTCAACAAAATCCAGCATCAGTCGACGGTGGATGAATCTTGAAGTGACCAATGTCAAGGTCAATGTACCATCTACATGTGTCTTAATAAAGATAGGCAGGGATAATTCTTTGAAGCACTTTTGACATAATCAGGGCCCAATTTCCTAAAACCTGTAAGCACAAAAACTTACTAAGCACATAAAAATATTGCTTAGCAGAAACTGGCTACCAGCCAAAATTCCATAAGGTTTATATTGTACATTGTTTTGACTGGTGCCTCACTTATTTTTTGCTTAGCATAGACAATTGATAAGAAGTATTTTCTACTTAACAGCTCTATGAAATTGGGCCCAGTGCAGCACATGTAGTAGCCATGTACGTTACTCCAAGGAAAATAAAGAATGTTATTCTTGTTTATCGTGTATGCTGCACTGTGGAATGTTTACTATTGAAAACCTTGACCTTTTTTTCACAAAACAAACCTCTGTAAGGTTTCCTGTACCCTCATGTGATATTGACACCAATACATAAAAGATGCTTCAGGTTTTTGTTGAAGGTTAAGGTGACAGTAGTAAACATTTTATTGTATCCATTATAATTACTGAACAAATTTAAATAATTACGATCAAATTAATTCAGATTTTAGTGATAACATTTCAAATTGTTTATTTAATTCACAGAATCTGAGAGTTTGTAATAGAAGTAAATTGTTTTCAAATAATAAAACGGACCAAAGCACAAAATGAAATTCAGTGTCTCTGTGACTTATTGAATGCAAACCAAGGTGTTGCTTCTTTGCCACGTCTGTCAACAGAAATAAAAGTTACATGTACCAGTGGACTTTTAAAATAGAAAACTTGCGATACAGCCATTTGCGGCCGCTTTGGGCATTTTCAGATAAGTCACTTTCCGAGGGTGAGTTCTTAACAAAGTCTCGTAGCTGAGAGGCCTAGTGTACTAGACCCAATTTCTGGTGTAGTCATACTGGGTTCAGGTCCTGGTTATGGCACTTGTGTCCTTGAGCAAGACACTCAACTGTAATTGCTTCGTCTTTTGGATGGGACGTAAAGCAGTAGGTCCTGTGTGTTGTGTAGTGCACGCAAAAGAACCCAATAACACTTATCGTTGAGAGTAGGGGTTTGCCCCGGTGTTTCTGGAATGGTTGGCAGCAGGTTGTGGCACACCACCTTGTACACCCTTACAAGGTGCTATATGAATGGGTCTCATAATTCAAACATAAGTCTGCATAAAATAATAAGTGATTTGTGACGCCCATAGATGACACCCAGAGAAAAAAGGCGCTACATAAGAAGTTTTATCAACTGTGTGACTCTGTTTTCCTATATCTAGCCACTAGTTCATCAGTTAAAGATGCACGGCACCAGTCTAAGGCACTTATGAAGTGTTTTTGTTGCACGAAGCAGGAGTCCACGCTGTCCAAGCCGTGCTCCTCAAGTGCCAAGAGGCCAGTCTTTAAGACAAAAAATGGAAAATGGAAAAAAAGGTCTTAAGATTAGAAGGAAGATATAGAGGATACGTTTTGGATGTATGGACTGATTACTTATGGAGGTGTCAACTACTGTAAAAATATAATATGATTTACTTCGGGTGGACAGTCGATATTAGCTCCCCCAAGGTATCGGAAGTTGACAAACTAGTTCCTGAGGCGAACTAGCCGAAACAAACCATGTTATACTCGGGAACTCGGGGGGGAAAGCGCGACATTTAAATGCGCCACCATCTTTCCATGTGTATGTAGCCAGCAATGTTCGTGCGTGTGTAATATACTACACCCGCTTGCGAACAACGATTGCTTTGTAAAGCGCATGCGTAGTAGACTGTTATACACGGGCGTGCGTATTTAACCTGTGTGTGACTGTTGCCCATGGTATGCTGCATTATAAAATATGTACATTATTAACGTGTAAAGCACGGGCGTGCTTATTTAACCTGTGTGTGACTGTTGCCCATGGTATGCTGCATTATAAAATATGTACATTATTAACGTGTAAAGCACGGGCGTGCGTATTTAACCTGTGTGTGACTGTTGCCCATAGTATGCTGCATTATAAAATATGTACATTATTAACGTGTAAAGCACGGGCGTGCGTATTTAACCTGTGTGTGACTGTTGCCCATGGTATGCTGCATTATAAAATATGTACATTATTAACGTGTAAAGCACGGGCGTGCGTATTTAACCTGTGTGTGACTGTTGCCCATAGTATGCTGCATTATAAAATATGTACATTATTAACGTGTAAAGCACGGGCGTGCGTATTTAACCTGTGTGTGACTGTTGCCAATGGTATGCTGCATTATAAAATATGTACATTATTAACGTGTAAAGCACGGGCGTGCGTATTTAACCTGTGTGTGACTGTTGCCCATAGTATGCTGCATTATAAAATATGTACATTATTAACGTGTAAAGCACTATCTTAATTATGCCCGAACACTATAATTGTTACCTCTCTGCATAGTCCTTCTAAATCTGCTCCTGTGTACATATGAGTAGCGTCAGCTAGATCCTCCAGACACACCCCTTCAGCTAATGGCATACGCTGTGTGTACACGGACAATATCTCCTGTCTTGCCTGGAGGGGAAAAACGATTTGGAATAAGACGAAAAAGCACAAACAATTGTTTTGGACATTTGATTGGAGTTAAACATCATTTGACAACTGGTGCGATTTGTTGTTTGGTTTTACCAATACACGGATGTGTTTAAAGCAATGTATACCCAGTGCTACCCCCCCAGTCCAATGGCCAAAAAATCCACAGGCATATTACTTGGATGGGATTCAAACCCACGACCTCTGCCATTCTAGAGCAGATGTCTTACCACCAGACCAATCTCAGTGCCTCTTTTGAGTTCTTGAATTTGCAACAAATTTATAAACCAAGGTCTTTTTTGAAAGGTATCTGTTGTCTGTTCATTGTATCAAGTTTGATGTATAGCTGAAAATCTTGTCAACAGTCATTTTTATTTATGAAAATCACAATGAAACTCTCTAAATAATCACTTCAACACTAACAAAAAACACAAACATGATTAAAAACAACAAAAGTGTTTTATAATTTACTTGTTTGTCAGGTGGCGGTACATAGATCAAACAGTCGAAGCGCCCAGGCCTAAGCAAGGCTGCATCAATCAGATCAACCCTGTTACTAGCAGCAACAACCAGGACCCTCGGTCTGTTCACCTCTGCCTTATCATCACTAGCATCACCCTCAGTGGGTACGTCTTCACCGGGCGGGATACCTATGCCATCCATCTCCACCAGGAGACAGGAAAGGAGGCGCTCTGATTGGCCGCGCCCTTTTTCGGTGCCACGCCCTCCAATCAAGGAGTCTAATTCATCCAGGAAGACAATGGCGGGTGTTGTCAACCTTGCCTTTCGGAAAACCTGAGATGAGTACAAATTAAGAACTATGAGTCAATCACTTCGTATCGTCAACATTTCCCGAGATAAAACAACTGAGAGATGCTTCTTGCTGGTGTTACTTTTGGAATGTGGTCATTGTCCATCACAGTTCCTTATTGACAGCTACTGCATGAATAAGAATTACTGCCATTACTTGAACATTTTCTTAGATATACACACATTACTCACTGCTTTTCTATTACGTGACAGACGATAAATTCTTACGCAGTGTCAGTGTGTAATGTACTCTAGGAAACCTAAAGTAAAACCTCTACAGTGTGAATGTCTTTCTAGGCCTTGAGCTTAAGCTTTTGGTAAAGTAGCCCACCAGGCTAGTACTGTGCGTTTTACTTGCCCTAGGAAGTTTTAGTAGCCCAGATTTTGAAAAAATGTACTGTCATCTTTCTGAAATGTATTACTATTCACACAATCAAAAATAAATTAACACATTTTAAAAATGTATTTGGGAAGTTCTTGACTACAGGGACAAAGGAAAGAACAAAAGATGTCTCCGTAGGGATGTAATAAATAGAAGTGTGAGCCCTGACTTTCATTTACCACCTACATACCTCACTTATAATCTTCTCCGAGTTGCCAACGAATGGAGAGTAAAGCTCTGCACAGCTGAGAGACAGGAACGTGGCCTTGCATGCTGTGGCAGCAGCCTGGGCCAGTGTTGTCTTGCAGCAACCAGGAGGTCCATAGAGGAGTACACCTGAAGGACCACGCACCCCAAGCCGAGCAAAGCTCTGCCAGTGTGTCATGGGCCACTCCACCGCCTGTAACAATAGATTGATGTTTAGGGTGCATGTCAAGTCTTTGAAAGATGCTAAGGTTTTCGTCATCTGAATGTCACAGAACTTTGGAACAATGGCACGCTCCTCTTAGTTTCAAGGAGTGTTTCCAACCAAAAGGTGTAATGGCTAGGAAGGGAATGCTTTTGACTTGACCTTAAAAATAATAATAATAAAAATAGTGGCTTCTTATTTTATGCTCAAATACGTCACTCAGTGACACTCATGTCGCTCCAACATTATTACCCCTGGTCACTGAGCCATTTATGTCTTTCCTTAAACCATCTCAGCTCCCTTGGGACTGTACAGCCTGTGCTGCCAAGAATGTAACGCACCAAGCTAAATCAATCACAAGAACCAACTCTACCCTCACAGGTACCCATTTACCCCTGAATGGAGAGAAGCAATTATAGTTGAGTGTCTTGCTCAAGGACACAAGTGTCATGACCAGGATTCAAACCCACATCCCGATGACTCATCCTGATTTTCAGGCAGTAGAAGGAGTTAAAAATGAAACACAACCATACCTGTTTGAGTTGTGACTTGACGTCTGTTAGCCCACCAATAGCATCCCATCGCACCAGCTGTAAGTCCTTCAAGACGGACCCCGCTGCACGATGTAGGGAGGGTGTCACATGACTAAGAGAACCAATAAAATCCTCCACGGTCACAGCAGGACATTCCTGCATTCCATAAAATAAAACAATGGTTTTTTTTTTAATGCTCATTCCTTAATCATTATGTAGTATTTGAGTTGTTGACCAACTGAGCAACTTGCCGAATGAAATTAATAATAATAAGAACAGCAACTGGATTTATAGCGCCAAATTACCAAAGGATGCAAGACGCTTAAGGGAGAAAGACAAAAGTAATGGGGTCAACCAGCTACAAGTTGGAGAACAGGTAAGTCTTGAAACCCTTTTTGAAGGACAAAGCAGTTTTAGCGTTTTTAATGAGGAAAACAATTTTTTCCATAGGCAGGAGGCAGCAATGGAAAAAGCTCTATCGCCGTAAGGGAAATACCATCATACCACCGTAATTGTCTCAGCTCCTATTACACCTATGAGACTTACCAGCAAATTGGACAAACGTCCTTCTGCCTGATCTTGGCTTATTCTCCCAAGAGCTCTGAACACAGCCTGCTGGCATAGCGAGGCCAAGTCTGCCCCGTTGTAGCCGTTGCAATGCTTTGCCAACTCACTCAGGTCCACGTTGTCTGCGAGATGCATACCCCGACAGTGGCATCCTAATATGGCTTCTCTCTGTGATGTGGTAGGCATGCCTACCAAGACCTATCAAAGGAAAAACATGGGTGGCGTTTGATTTGTTTTCTCTTACAGAAAACAACCTTACTTGAATTTCATCAAAATGTTTTTTTCAACGTTTTTTCAAAACGTAACAAATTAATCACGATGTTATTGCTTACAGTGACAACATCATAATCTATCAGCAAATATTTGTGTCCTTGAACAAGATACTTAACTATAATTGCTTCTCTTCACCCAGAGCCTCACTGATTGAAGGATTTGAGAAGATGTCAATATTACTATTATTATTATTATTATTATAAGATCTGATATCTTCCTGAAAAGAGTGGAGAAAAGCATTGAGTTAAGAATCTACCAGTTTTCTAATTCTTTGAATAAGGCTAATAGAAAAACTTTCCCTCCTGACTTCCTTCAATTCCCGGAACTCACAAATCCTAGACTCACCTCTTGATCAAATCTTCCAGGTCGCCTAAGCGCTGGATCCAACGCATTAGGTCTGCTGGTTGCCCCGACAACAAGCACCTTACTCTGACCTCTGACCTCATCCATCAGCATCAGGAGCTCGGCAACAACCCGGCCCTCGTGTGTTCCTCCATCGCCATCCCTCTTAGGGCAGAGTACATCCAGCTCATCGATGAAGAGAATGCAGCGGTGGGTTTCACCAATCGTCTTGGCCTTGACGAACACCTGGCGTAGGTTAGTCTCACTCTCTCCTGGACTTGAACCAAAGATGTCTGCTCCGTTAATTTGTAAGAGGCACACCTGCAAAATAATTTAAGAAATATCAACCATCCCAGGAAATTGAACAAAAGAAAATGTTTTTTGTATTTTAAAACAGTTTTTTAAACACAAAATTAAACTATGTGAACAAAGCAGGCTAAATGTTTCTTGGAATGTGACAAATTCATGGGTGCATGTTCCAGGGCTGGACTTGAACCCACCACAGTCATAAGAATACACTTTTATGTGTTGATGACCAACCATTTAAAACACACAAGTTGGATTTTATGAATTCTTATACTGCAGAGGTTAACAATGCAAATACAGTCACAGGATCTCCAAAAATTTTGCCTTTACGAACAAAGTTAATGAAAAATAAAAAGACGAAAAAATCTAAATATTTTTGAAGAATTAGGTTTTAGAACCTTGCATTGCGAAGCAACAGACTGCATCAACGATGTCTTGCCGCATCCAGGGGGTCCTTTCAATAGAATCCCATGAGATTGCATTAAACCAAGTCTTCCAAGTGACTCAGGATACTCAGCCGGGTACTCAATAAGTTTCTTGAGTAACGACATCGCCTCCTCAAGCCCTCCGACCCTAACTCCAGGACGACTGTAATAATGCTGAGTTGACTCAGTGCTTGAGATGCTCTCAATGTGGATTTCTGTCTTCTCAGTGACTAACTGCACAAAGGAACTGCTGTCTGAAGCACTGGCTGACAGACTATTAATATGGGGACGCTCTGTACCATCATGTGATACCCTTGGACTCATGACATCATCGACTGATGTCGCTTTCGACGACAATGATGAGAGTGAAGTAGATCGTTCCTTGGCATGAATAGTTATTGATTTAGAGGAGTCAGAGGTCACATCTTGAACTGACGATGGAGACGGATCTGAAGCAGGTGATGTACTCTGTTTATCAGAAGATGCTGCAATTATTGAGCTGTTGCCAGTTTTTTGTAAGTTATCAGACAGCAAGGGTAAAGGCACGTCACCATCACCACCTTCCGATGTACTACCACTACCAGATTCTTCTTCCACAGATTGGGTTACAAAACCAGCCCCTTCTCTTTGATCAGCAGCTCCTCCATTCTCCTCCACTAAACACTCATCAACAGCGACATGCAGAATCTTTGGCCCTGCAAATCTGGAACCAGACTGGATGGATATCATGCATCCTTTCCTAACGGCATACCCCACCAGGAGTTGCCGGAGCTGTCTAGTCACAGCCTCTCTCGATGCTTGCTGAAGACGTCTTAGATTCTTAAAATTGGTGATGATGGAGATTTTGATTCCTTGAGAAGGGGGCGGCTTTGGGATCGGCTTTATGGAATCGATGGTAATGCGTCTCGTCTTTGATGTCTGGGATCTGGACTCCTCTGAGTGCACAGTTACGGTTTCTTGAACCTCTATCCAGCCATCTTGAAGATCATTTCTTAGCCACACGGAGCAGATGCTTTTATAACCGTCATGTTGGACAATACACCAGCTTCCAAGAGGTACCCCTAACTTGTCAAGCTCAGTTGGACCAACAAAGCAGCGCTGAGTGCTACTCCCTAACATTGATGCTAAACTTATTGTTGACATGTCCCTGCACCGATGATGGTGACCACCTGAAACAGAAGAATAATCAAGGTTATTATTGACCATATAAAAATCAGGAGAAACAGAGATGGTCATTTTTTTAAGAGCACTGGTGGCTGTTGACTTTCGGCTGTGGAAATTCAAATTTGATCAGGGTATGCAATCAATCATCATCATAGGCGACAATGCAATGCAAATAGTTTTAAAACAAAAACAAGTAATAATGCCAATTTGAAAAAGGAAAATTTACATTATCAATATATTCTTTATGATTATGAATGCCTACTCCTTCACTGGATCCACCCACAATGTTTTTTTTAATTTTAATCAATTCAACTTAACATTCGAGTTTTAAATTTAACACCAAGATAAAACCTTAACAATCATGGTTTTTACCACTCAATTCCCAGTTTAGTTTGACTTCGAGTTAGCTCTTAAATTGACTGTTGCATGCAAATGCTCTTGGCTGTTACCATGGTTACAGATCTAAATTACACAAGTGACAAGGGACATCATGTTCAACTTTAGAACATCCGCATAATGCACCAGACTGAACTTGCACTAAATTAAGTGCCAGCACCAACTTGGTGCTGGTGCTGGCGAGAAATTTGATGCTAGCACCAAATTAACAAAAACCTTGTCAACGACCGTCATTGACAGAGCGAACCGAATCCTGAAATCAAATTGTTTGCAATATAAAATCTTCACAGATGTCTTCCTTACTCAAAATTTTTTTCAAAGCCTGAACAGGGAAAGCCTGCGTTTCGACAATACCCTTATGTGGGTATTTTCGAAACGGCGGAAGGAATTACCAGGCTTTTACAAATTTTTTCAAAGCCTGAACAGGGAAAGCCTGCGTTTCGACAATACCCTTATGTGGGTATTTTCGAAACGGCAGACTGGAATTATCAGGCTTTCAAAAAAAAATTCAAAGCCTGAACAGGTAAATCCTGCGTTTCGAAAATACCCTTATGTGGGTATTTTCGAAACGGCGGACTGGAATTACCAGGTTTCAGTATTTTTTCAAAGCCTGACCGGGGAAAGCCTGTGTTTCGAAAAGAACCTTAATACCTGTATTTTTGAACTGGCGTACTGGAATTTAAACATGCTTTAAGTATTTTTTTTTTTCAGAGCCTGGCTAAACCGGTCCGAATAGGCAAAGGGTGAGTTTCGAGAGATCATAGCCTGGGTACGCGGCCATGGAGCTATTTATATACTTCTAGCTGGAATTACCAGCTATAAATAAAGCTCCATGGTTTCATGGTACGGCCATGGTACGGCGCACTTATCAGGCTTCCAAATTTGTTCTGACCCTGTATAAGATATCCAGGGCCCAATTTCATGGCTCAACTCTGCTTACCATCATCATGGAATGTTGTGCTTTATGGCCCATCGAATTGTGCGCTTTACAGAGCTCCATAAACGTAGAATTATGTGGGAGAACCATGAAATTGGGCAAAAGCTCAGTTTCTGTTTAACGGAAGCGCCTTTTTATATTGAACGTCAAACGAACGTCTCGCCAGCACCAAATTTGGTGCTGGCACTAAATTTGGTGCTGACTTCAGTCACCCGTCTGGTCAATGCAGTGTTATGATAAACACGTGTGATATTGTTGAAACAGATCTAGACTGCTCGATAGAGTTCTGTGAGTCGATTCTTCAAACGAAACGGGTACCAGACTAGCAGCGGATGAGTTATTCAAACTAAAGAGGGCGCTTTTCCAAGATGGCGGCTTCCATGAACAAATTCTGTACTCTCATGCGGCAAAGAATTATCAGTAAAACAGCACTTTTTCCAAGCATTTCTCAGCGAATGTGTCTGCCATATCAACATTCAGCTGGTCAAGTTGCCGTTTTCAAAATCCAGGCAGCTAAATACGCAAAGAAAGCAGGTAAACATATATGCTTTATATAGATTAAACTTCAACCTGTCATCATTTATTTTGACAATGACATGTTCAACTTCCAGACTTCAAAGTTCAAATAAAGGCTCCACAAGCTATAAAAACATGACCGACTGCAGACATTGACCCCTTGCATAAGTTGCAACTTGCACTTGCACTGCACTTGCACTTTTGCAGTTTACAGGCGCAGCTAGGCATGGAATATTTCCACCATGCCATCGTTTGCTTGAACTTTGACTTGTTGAGGTACATTTGTGTGTACATTTTTTGACACTCCCAGGAGTCCAGCAAATGGGGGACAGGATAGAGATACTCAGATAGGCACAAAGTACAAGGAAGTACAGTGGTAGTATTTTTTGTAAAGTAAGTGCGCTGTGCGTCATGCATGCAAGGGGTCATACAAAAATAATCCTATTGTCTTACTCATTACTGGGTAAATAAAAGTGGTTGTTGGTTGGATTCAGGATCTTTTCTATTTTGGGGTTAGGTGGTGTTAGATTAGGATGTCGTGTTTAAGGTGTCGTGTTACTGTTACTATTGTATAGTCATACTTGGACTACTAGGGTGTTGTGTTAGGGATAGGGTGTCATGCTAAGGTCATGCACTTCCTCTTTGTTTCCGTCTCACACAGGAAAAGGAGCCCGATCAGTTGAGCCGAAAGAGTTAATGCAAGTCAGCACAGACCCAGAATACCTCGTTTCACATTGCTCCGGCTCCAACTACTTCAAGGAGGGGCAAGACGTTAAGCTCGGACCAGACGAGGACTACCCAGACTGGCTCTGGGACCTTCACATAGGACCTCCATTGAAGCTGGAGGAGATGTCTCAAGACTCACCTCAGTACTGGAGGAAACTAAGAAAGATGCACATGAAGAGGAACAACCGAATGGCGAAGGTGAAAAAGTTTTAGGGAATTCGTTTGCCATGGATACAAACTCTTGAGAGAACTGTTGTGAAACGCGGAGATTCATCAGGGTGTTGGAAACTGCCTCTTTGAAATGTTTGTGGTCTCTGTCATCAGCATCCAGAGAAACCACACATGAAGGTCTCTGTGGAGTGACTGTTTCTTGGAAGAATGTGGGTTTAATTTTGAAGGAACATGTATTCATTGTACTGGGTAGGAACTGACAATCTAGTTTTATGGAGCAAGTTCGGCCGTCATTCATTCATCAGTTTGTGATTTAAATCAGGCATGCGTGGTATGTTTTTCACTTGAATGCCTCTAGCCAATTGGCTAGTCAAAATATTTAGTCATTGTATTTTGTTGAGCAGAAGATAGGATTAATGCTAACAAAGCAAATTGTCGGCACGTCACTTTCATTTTCTTTGATTTACTCTACTTGAGTGCATTTATTAGTTAAGGGCAAACAAAATAAATGTTCTGTTTCTGGTTAACCCGACTAATCCTAACTTCATACAGCAACCCTAAACTTTTTATTCCTACCGACCCTGTTTTAAAATGACATGTAATTGGAAACAGAAGGGGTTTTTTTTGTTCCCAATGATGTTTTCATATTGAAAAAAACCTACCATTATCTTTAAATTACTCACTGTGATGTAACTTGCATTGACTAGAGAAACAGTGCTCTAGGGCTAGGTAAGTTTGACTAGCTAGTCAAACCATGCAGCCTTCGAGTGACACCTACATGGACTTTGATTTGAAGTCAAGTCCAGGCACCCACTCAAACTTGCTGTAGATACTAGAGAGTTTGAAAGTCATTTTAACCGACTGCATGGATTCTATTAATCTAATCTTGAAAGAAAATGTCCCCCGCCCCATAAACTATAAAAGTATAAAAGTCTAAAAGTCGAGAAGACTTCCTATTAAACATCTGTTAATATTGCAGTTTATTTGATTTATGCATAATTAAACAGAATACCGTTTGCTTATACATAAGGGTATACTATTTTATTATTTTTGTTAGTACAGGGTTTATTAAAAAAACATTCAATTTGATTGCCAAAGGTAAAATTACATTGGATTTTACAATTTTAAAAATCAAAGATAGGATAAGGTGGAACATTAAAAGCAGTGAACAATATTAAATTAAACAACAAAAGTACACACTAAAAACAGACTGGATGAACAAAATTAAAGTGTCTATGTTTAAAAGAAACTTAATACAAGAACCCAAGTGTAAGCCCCCAGAACAAAGATAAACACTTGAATAAAAAAATATATGTATATAAATAATGAAATTTCATGAACTTCATAAATGGAACCAAAACATCATATTGAGAGGACTAAGCCTGGAAGTTCATTTTTGAGAGGGCAAGGCAATTGTCAGTTTGCAATTAGACCACTTCAACTGGAATTCGTTTGAAGGGGCACCAAGACCATGACTGCGGCAACGGAGACCATTGCCTCCACGGTAATATCCATGTAATATCAGACTTGAAGGACAACTTCCAGGAGAATGTCTTTCAAACTCTAAAATCAGGTTTGATTAAGAGCAAGGCCCAACTTCACAGAGCTGCTCAGGACTTGTGCCTAACTTTTTGTAAACTAGCATTTACTTGCCCCCCAGGAAGATTTAGTAGCCCATATTTTAAACATATATACATTGTCATAAATATATATCTTTCTGATGCATTAATGGTAGCGATCACAACCAGTTTAATGGTCAAATGAACTTTGCATTCACACACTCGAAACTAAATTAACATTATTGTTAAAGTTCATTATTTACAAGTGACAAAGAAGAAGCAATGAGCATTTTTAAACAAGTAGGTTGGACAGTTTCTAGTAGACCACAGGGCAAGTTCAGAAGTGGTGTTTACTAGCCGACGGCAGTTTTTACGAGACAATGTATACCGGGCTAGTGTGGTTAAGTGCGAGCCCTGCCTCTTAAGCACAAGTAGCTAAGCAAAACAAAATGATGTCATGTCTACCCTCTTTGACTGGTTTCCCGCCAAGTCTCTCAATGTGTATACTAATGAAAAACACACTTCAAGCTAACGTTGAAATTTACCGTCATGCAAAATAAAACTAAAGGTTTAGAATTGTTCACTTAACCATGGAAAAAATAAATAAAAACAAAACAAAAATGATTTACAGTCACAGTGTTAAAATCAAATTAACAAATATACTTTGGTCTAAATATCCAATATATTTTATACTGTTAATCTACATAAATACTTGTTTATTACTTTCAATTAAGTTACAACAAATTACAATCTTTGCTCCATATATTACGCATACTCACCAAAAATTAAAATACAAAATTTATTTTAACAATGTTAAAATTAAATTAACAATTAAACTCTGGCCTTAAAATACGGTACATTATACTTTTCATCTGCATAAGTATTTGTTTATTACTATAAAAAATTAAGTTACAGAAATGTAGAATCATTGCTCTTATAGCGCACACATAAAAGATATTTAAGCAACCCTCTGAAAACCGAGGTGGCACAGCATAGCATTGTTGCAACCTTAAGTAGTGTCAAAAAATAAAGTAAAGTATTTTTGATGGAAATTTGGTACAAATCCCTCTGAGAAATTTTTTCACTTAAATTGTTTTCTTTTTAAAGAAAGTGATCACTAAATCACTGCATTTTGCAGACAGATAAAAGCTCACCATATTAAAAAAATTCAATAAAATAATTGCACTTTATGTTCGGAGTTGACTGATAATCATAAAGGGTTTGTAAAGTTTTTACTGCCTTGTGTTGGTACATGCACTGCATTTGGGAAAACTGGTTGATTTAGATTGGTACAAACCTACCCTCCAAAAACAGCTAACATTAGTTTATTAAAGATTTAGTTTCTGTTTCTAAGATGTTATGAAGTAGGTCCGCGGTTGTTGTGATGTTGCGATATTCTTTGGTTAACAGAACTCCAATGTTGAGACACATCGTCTCGGCCTTTGGTTTACCCTGGAGATCCTTGGCATTGGCGATGCCAATCATCCTGAAAGCAAGTGCACAAGCAGTCACTAAATTATCATAGACTGTGCAAGTCTCATATGTATTGGAACTTCGGGACAGGGTTGGTCATAACCATATTGAGTTTTACGTGCGTGTGACACTGTCTCTTCAAATACTTTAGTTTAATGTAGTTCATGGCTATAAAAATTCTCTTGTATTGTCGATTGTTGGGAAAGTAACATTTAGCCATCAAAGTAAAAAATAAAGTCAACAAATCAACCAAGAAAACCCGAGAATAGGACTTGATCTATGTTTTCAGATACTTGTAAACAATCAAAAATTGTGCCCAACTGCACTTTTGCTTTATTAACGGAAATTTTTCTGCTGTGGCAAGCACACAAATCTGCTAACCAGTAAATCATTTTATGAAATCTGGCTCGGACCTGCAAATTTCCACTCCCTGTACCCAACTCCTGAAAGACTGTTGATTTAAACTCTTACCATTTAATGATATGACATCCAGTGAAGCCTGCAGTGTGGGACACCAACGTAGACAGGGCTTCCGTACTGAGATATTCCCTTGCTTCATGAAAATAAACATCCACTGAAAGAAAATGAAGACGGAAAGCACTTCTTACTCAATCGTCATTTCCCAAGAGGGGGTTAATAAAGCCATCGGATCGGATGTGATAATACATAACATTCGAGTGAGTAGAATCGTTTCCGTCTCAATCCGTCTTCTTTTTTATTTGAAGGGTTGAAGTTTCATCTCATAGCCTTTCCTGAAGGCATATCAGATGCAAAATTTATGAAGACCTAAATGCGTGCTCACCTGTGGTTATAATGGCCTCTCTAATTTGGTGGCAGAAGGTGGGATATTTCTTCTCAGGATACAACAGATTGGCAGCATAGTAAAAGAGGTAGTTAGCAAGTATGACTCCAATGTCTGCTCCTGCAGCTCCCACAGAGGCAAACTCTGCATCAATCACCTGGACACAAATGAACAAGATGAAATAAGTGCAAATAATTTGTTGCTGGTTTTTTTCTTCAAATAAATACCTGTATGACGTATCAGATGGCTTCAGCCTTTGCAAACAGACACCAAACCTTAGAAATCTGAGAAACGATTCTTGCATGTGTGGATGAGACGTTTCTCAGATTCAAATGTTTTGGGTGAAAATTTTTCAAAACCACATTACTTCGAATGGAATCCTTTCTCAAAATAGTTTACACAATTACAGAAGTGCTTTTTACCAAGTAAGTTTTGATGGTCATTAATTTTACCAATCTATGACCCTACCTTTGAGGCCAGTTACCGAAAGCGCTTGTTTTTAAAACAACTGACTAAGCCTAAGCCTTAGGTGTAGCCAAAGCCGTAGCCAAAGCTGTAGCCTGCGGCCGTGGTTTTTGAAAGGGCTCTTTTACCTTAGGTTTAAATCCATCTACCATTACAGAGCCAAGATGTAGATCTCCATGAGTAAGGCATTCTTTCTCTTCCATGAAAATGTTATGAAGGGTCTGAACAGACTCGAGAACCACGCGATCATCACGGACACTCCGAGCAAGGTCAGTCAAGTCTGCTGAGCAGTGATTGGTCGGCTCATTGGGGTCAATCACACCGGTGAAGGTCCAGACCGAGTTCAACTTCACCATTTCAGCATTTCTGTAAACAAAAAATTTACAAATGAAAATAAACAAATGGAAAAAAAACTTTGTTGTCTTGTAGAGGCATGCACCTTTTCAGCTTACAGCTGATTTCCTCTTTTTTTAGAGCCACAGAAAATCAAAAACATGGTAAAGTTTTTTGTGTCAGGCAGTTTCCTCATTTTATGTTGCATTGTAGAAAAGGCACTTCTAACCCATTCAACCCCAGGGTCTGAACATCCAAGAAGGAAATGACTAACAACTTTTTGTCTTTGCCTTCTTTTTCCACAGATACCCCTTATTTTAGTCTGTCTCATTCACAAGTTACTAACTTTTTCTCCCTCATTCCACCTTTGACTTTGTCTTTTGTGTTTCCAACTTGTGGTTAAACCAGCCCCTTCTCTCTACCTGGCCCTGGTTTGTCTCCTTTGTTGTTCATCCCTTGCTTTTTCCAGTGTGCTTTCTGCCTCTCTCTCTCTCTCTCTTTCCATTTCTTACAACTGGACTGCTTTTGTTGCACCAGTATACATGTACCTGTTTATGTGTGTTGTGTTGTCATTCGAGAAAGGCTCTGCTAGGATCGAAATGTCAGGCCATGTACTATTTTTTGCATTAATAGGTCACTTTGGTTGATAAGCAGCTTGCAAGAGCCAATTTTATTTTCTCAAAAATGTTAGGTCATACAAATGTCATTAAACCAGCATGATTAAAAAAAGTGTGTATCTGTTCGTTCCTTTGTTTGTTTGGGGTATTTGTCTGTTTGTTTTGTTATTATTTTTTCATACAAAAAGGTAGTTTTCTTCACAAGGTATGACTGCATTGCGAGTTACACTACCTGAATGTTGATCTCATTTCTTGAAAGTCCTCCCATGATAAAGTCTTGATGTGGGTGGCCCGATGTAGTCTGGCGATTAGTAGTGCAAGATGCCCGGCCAGTGGCGTTTGCAGATGACCACGACTCAGCTGTGAATCCAACATTTCATAACTTCTCAGATCCTCCATGACCACTTCAAAGGATAAAACGGACAGGGTATAGTAACAGGGTTATCCCCTGGATTTGTCAAAACCGAGTGGGCATTCTGAACCCAAATTGTGGAAGTTTGGCAAAAGCATGCTGAATTGAAACAAGGTCCTCGGAATTTCTACTTGGTATTCATCTGAAAACCCTATCGTGCGGTCTGGGACATTTTAAATCTTTTTATCTTGATGATTTTTGTGTATTTGATCTGAAGTCAAGAAGAAGAAAAAAAGAAGCTCGTTTTGTCTTTTTTTTTCTTCTTTTTTTTGTGTATCAACATGCGATTCCCGCGTATCGGCACGATACGCTAGCTTGTGTATGGGGAGAGCCCGGGTAGTTGGATCATGTAACTTGTGACATCACACATTTAGAGCCCCTCTTTAAATGTATTTATACAGGATTGGTAGAGCTGACAAAACCTGTGAAAATTTTTGGCTTAATCCATTGTGCGAGTCAGGAGAAAAAAGTTTTAAAAAATATGCACAATTTTGGTTGTAACAACCGAAATCAGAGCCTGTTGCGTTTCTTCAGGTTTTCAGATACAATTTTTCAGAGAAAATATTTCACAGAAAAAAAATGGTTCTAGTATGAACTTCACAATCAGTAAGCTTTCAGACTAAAATTAAACACTGATGTTTTCAATCCTTACCAATCCTGTATAACACCTGTAACCTCACTGTACAGTTTGCCTAAATGCTGTGCTGTACAGTCACCCTACCGCATTTTGTTTCCTCGTCGTAGAAGTACATTTGTGGAACTGCTCCGGGGACTACCTGATGGAATCTCCTCATGGCTAGGAACTCCACGTTGACCCTCTCAGCTCCAAGAGGCTGCTCTCGTCCAAAAAACTACGAAACATGAAAAACGGATGCGAACACAGATTTTAAATGTTTTGTTGGAACGAAAGAAAAAAGTATCAATCGATTCAATAAGCTGCTTTTGTTTTGATTCCCATTTCATCACTTGTAGCAAATGAACCTTCAGAAGTTTAACATTTTCTTTGCATACATGGGGAGGTAAGCATGTGAAGCGCAGTGTAAGCAGCACAAAGTTTCCTGGGCCCAATTTCAAGGCTCTGCTTACCGTAAGCGAAGAATCGGCGCTTACGGAAGCAGGGAATTCCGCGTACGTCAAGCGTATTTCACAGGTTAGCAGGGAATTTTTGCATGTGCGCGTGCGTACTCCAAGTAACTAGACATTCTTTGCTTACCCAGCTAGCGCGGAAGTTCGGCGCTTGCAAAGTAAGCAGAGACTAGTGACCGTAAGCGCAGAATTCGGTAATGGTAATGCAGAATGGTAAGCAGAGCCATGAAATTGGGCCCTGATGTTTTAGACATTGGACACAGACCTTTCAAGTATTCAAAGCCAAACGCTCAGCTGAGTGTCTCAATGTGGATTTACAAATCAATAAAAGTTTTCTGCAAGAGTTTTTTTTTATAACTCTTACTGTTTATCATTACATACACGCTGTATTCTTTCTTAGTGTAGGCCCATACTTTCTTATAGATCGACACTTGCTTACAGAAAGTCATAAAATAATTTAGTCAACTGTATGTTTCAGATCAGAGAGAATACTCCAGAGAACAGGGGTAAAAGTCTTGAATGAAAACATCAGATTGTTTGTCAGGGTATTGTGTTGTGGCCGAGTAGTCTACTGCATCAGACTCAAGTTCTGATGGCGAATCATCGGAGGGTGGGTTCGATTCCCTGTCATGACACTTACCCATAATTACTTCTCTTTACCGAGGTGTATAAATATGGGAACCTGAGAAGGCCGAGACAGTATTGAGTTGGATTAAACCCTTAGCGCTAATTTCAACAGTTTGGGGTTGTATGCTCTCCAGGGAGTTGAGAATGTTAGAGGAGTAGTCTAAAAGTATGCCTGATGACAAGGGATAACAATGTTGTAAAACGCCTTGATCTAGCTATTTGAATTATGTGCACTAAGATAAAGAACCAAGTATTATTATTATGTTACACACTTTGATGAATGAAGGTGCATGCTTGACAATCACAGAGACCTCCGGCTGTTCTGGCCTAAACAGTCTGTACACCTTGTTCAGAAAGCCACCACTTATACTTTGCACTTCACAGTCAGAGCTGAAAAACTGACAACAAAAGAAAAACATAATTTGTTTAAATGACAGTTCAACACAAGGTTTTGCTTCTATAGTTTTCACTACTGAAAATGCATACTTACACTGTATCTGAACAAGAAGGGGAAATAATTTGTAAAGTGTTTTTAAAACAGAAACTTTGAAACAATTCAAACTTGTTTTTCTTCTTCAATAAGTGTACCAGGAGCATTCAATTATTGTTTTTATCAGGTTCCAATAGTTTTATACTAAATTTCTCAATATGTTTTTTATAAAACTCTGAAGTAAAAACTCAACTAAACTTTTAAATACTGATTCTGCCCATGGGATTATTCTTGTTTAACTTTTACAACTTACACCTAGCCCACTCGTACAAAATTTACATTATTGTGTCAGTCAATGTATTTTATGCAACATGTTATGCCAAAATACACACTACATTTGAGTCACCTAACATTTTAATAAACTGACATTTAATCATTTGTAATCATATTGCAGGAGTTCAATTAATAGGCAAGTAAGATTTTGTATTTATTTATCTTTATTTTTGAGAAAAAATATATAACAATAAAATGAAAACATGAGCCAAAAACTATAACTGAAATCAAGGTATACAAATTGCTCATTGAATTCCAACCCTTATAATGTTGAAATGAAAATTGTCACACGTAGATTGCCTTTTAAGACAACCAGATAGCCATGTGGTTAACATAGGCATGCAACATTTTAGTGCCATTAAAAAAGGGAAGTTCTTAGTTCTTACATTAATTACATCATGTCTGTTAGTGTTTAATCTCAACAACATGGCCACGACTCATGACCACGACTCACGGTTTGGACAAAATAAAATCTCAACAAAACCAAAAGGCCAATTGACCAAAATACCTGTTTTTTGCCATTATTGACAGACATTTCCCATTTCGTCCTGAAGGGTCCCTCGAGGAACTTTTGAATCCCCTCTTCGCTCATTTCCATTTTAACAGCCCAAAACAAACTGAGCCTTCTTATTCACCGTAAAATATCCTCAAAACAAACATGTATATCACAAGGAATCCGACAGGAGGTCCCACTCAGAAAATCAGCATATGTCAGGAGAAGTCATGGCAATGTTGAACTTGAGGTGATTGGCCGTGAAAAGACTACAGTCCAAGCAAATCCATCAGACTTGCGTACTGGACTACCAACTAAAATGTAGTCCTCATGTTTATCCACAACTACACAAAGCAAATTATCTTAATTCAGCAAATTATCTTGATTCTTGTAGACCAGACGACCGAAAAACTAATTATTCCTCAAATGAATGTCAGTATCAAATTTCTTATTCAACATCTGTACTATATCGATCCAGTAATCCACACATTACCAACAATACATACAGGGATGATTACCCACACAGTCGGATTCTAAATGAAGCATTGGTATTTCACAGAATAAATTTCTCATCGACAAAATTCCCGTCCGTATAACAATGACGTAATGGTTTCCCAAGTCCTAGCTACGATTTCTGCTACATTTCTTGGTAGATCAATGCTATTGGTTGCTAGATTCGATATCTCAAGTTCAGAGTGTCATGTTTACAGTCGGTCTTGGACTAAACATGACTAAGCCATACAGTACAGATACGGTGCACAATTGCTCCCCCGGCTTGAACTATTTTTAGTTTGTAACCTCCATGATATTGTTAATAATTAATAGCGACGTTACACAAAAATGCTAGCTAGCTCCCAAAAGGGAAACGCCTACCTTCTTGGTGACCTGACCACTTCAGTTTTCAATCAATAAAGCTCAAAAGACCTTGATCAGCTTTCATGCATGATTGATCTGCTATGACCAATCTCTTCAACATTTTGCTGCGAAACTTGTTTACAACATCACGCAGGACAGACCACCTGACCGGTGTCCCAGATCACGTGTCCACAACAATTTAAAAATATGTCTAAAAATAGCTCTTGCATACTATCTTTCGTGAGAGAGGGCGCTGTTGTTTCAGTAATGGCTGCTTCCATAGTCTGTATTTTTTGTCAGCAAGACAGCAGCTACTGAACTAGGTGAGTCTTTCAAGTTCCAGTATCTGTAAAGTTCCATTGACTTACCTGGGAGGTATTCCACTTCTCTTTAAATAATTATGTTAATTATTATTGCAAATTAAAGTAAAACAACGTATTTTTATTTACAACAAACTGTTGGTTGCAATTATTTATAATCCATGCTAAATTATAATATAAAATAAGTAAAGTAAGCATGGGCCGGGTGGGATGGGCATGGCCGATGGCTGCATGCATGCCATGGTAAGTATTATTATTGTAATTGAAATGCCAGAGTCCTGTGTGGTGGTACATTCAGACGTCCATTGCCTGTGCTTCGCACCTTAGACATTTGGCATTCATGAATGATGGTTATTTCAGATTTTACTTTTTAAAAATTTTTGAGCAAGTTTTTGAGAGGGAATTTATACTTGCTCATTTGTCTGTTTGTGTGTGGAGAGCACATTTAACACAAAAATGTGTGCGCTCGTTTTTTGTGTAATTTTATGAACAATCTCAGAACTGGCAATCGCTCGATAAACATCATCTGCACCATGATAATGTGCTCTCCACAAGTGAGCTACAGTAAGTGACAGCTGGGGAAAAATCTCTGAATAAAAACTTGGTTTTTTATTTGAGAAAATTATTTCACGGGGTGTAGGGCGCCAAGAAGGGGGAGGAGTCCAGCTCAGTCATTGGCACTTTTTAAATTGGGGCTAGTTTGTTGGGTCCAGGAACTCCGACTAAAATGTTTAACTTTAAAAGTTTTAAGTTAGCTTTTTTAGTTGGATAATTCTGTGACGTTAGTATGAATTTGAGTTGTTGCAGTGCTTTTAATAATTTTACCTTCCAATGCCATCATTCAATTAATCAAATAAAATATAATTATCAGAGCCTTATGCAAACATGATACAACATTAATTTGTTGAAGTTGGGGAAACACATCACAAATTTTTCATTACAAAACAGTTTTACTTTACTTTAGTTGCCAGAATAGTTTTAGTTGCTATGATTTCTTTTACGAATGCTAATTCTATGGTTTGTTACGACTTTCATGCTGAAAAATGAGCCATGTGGCAAATGACTCAAAAGTTGGTCCACAATTGTTTTGATTACCAAACTGTTTTACTTCAACTAGTTGCAAGAGTATTTTTAGTTGCTATGTTTTTTTTTTACAACTGCTAATTCTCTGGTTACAACTTTCATACAGAATGACTGAAAACTAAATAACCAACACAATATGGCGGATGACCGTGAGATTTTACGAGAAGTTTGGGAAGGACGTATCCCAATCTGTTTCAACCTAGCCAGTGATGAGGTCACATCTGAACAACCTGACCCTTTTTTTGTAAGTTCTCGATTTCTATCCTATCCTTATTGATAACCCAACTAAAGTTGTATATTCGGTTTGCGGTAACACCATGTGTATATCTACTAGCTATGTAGATTTGTTCTTAGAGAACTAGGTCTTGCTTTTTATTTTACTGCCGGGGAGTCGATTTTGGAAAATCGGGCGACTGGCCTCGGGCCTGCGGTCCAGTGTAAAAATCAAGCCCTGTAGAGGGTAAACCACAATTTGCTGTCCTTTCTTTTCCTTAGCTGCTGATTTCAAGACAAACATACATTACACTCGTTACGGACAAGGTCCAGAAACATTTCAAGAAGTTCACAGATGAGGCGGAGGAAGATGAGATATGGTTTGACTATGAAGGCCAGTCCCTCAAGTGGTAAGTTGTCTCTAGTTTGGATGACTTCTTGAGATTATTCCATCTCTACAGATTTCTAATCTCATCATCTCATCTTGGCTCAATTTCATAGCGCTGCTTAGCGGTAAGCAAATTTTGGTGCTTACTATAGCAGAAAAATTTGCTTAAGCGTAAGCGTATTTCACAGGTTAGCAAGAAAATTAGGCAGCCATCTTGCGCGTTCACCATGTATTTGCATTGTTGTTACGTCATTCATTTTCATACAGTAAGCACCGGAAGGTTAACATGCCTTTTCGTGTGCTTGCGGTTAGCAGCGCCATGAAATGGAAATCGGGCAGTAAGCACAGAATTGGCCGTTAAGCAGCTCTGTGAAATTGGGCCCTGGGCTCTATTCATAGAGCTGCTTTTAAGCGGAAATTATCTTGAACAATTTCTGCTGAGCAAAAATAAGCAGGATACCAGTCACAGATGGTACACGCGAAATAATTTTTTAACGTATTTTATCTTATTCTTGTAAGCATATTTTTGTTGTGCCTACATGTAGCTAGTTATTGTGCCTAAGGCATAAGGAGCTCTATAAAATTGGTCCCAGCTGGGTTCAATTTCACTAAGCTGTTGACTGGTTGGCAAATGTGTGTGCTTGCTATGGCAGAAAACTTTAAGCATAAAAGCAAGCATATTTCGTATGTGATCAAGATTTGGTGGTGATTGTGGGTATTCTTATATAATTTGCATTGTCGTCTCTCTTCTTATCAGCTCTTCTACCGGTAAGCAGATATTTGTGCTGACATACAATTAGGGCCCAACATCATAGAGCTGCTTAAGCACAAAAAGTAGCTAAGCACAACAAAATAATGCTAACCAGAATAAGGTTACCCGCCAAACTACCATGTCACATGTACAATTTGTGACTGGTACCCTGCTCATTTCTGCTTAGCAGACAATTGTTAAGCAATAGTTTCTACTTAAGCAGCTCTATGAAATTGGGTCCTGGTAAAGACTGAAAAATCCAATCCACATAGTGCCCCCAGTGGGATTTGAACCGGGTCCTAGAGGTGGAAGGCGAAGAAAGAAACTACTCTGCCATCCCCACCGCCCAATTTGATTCCTTAAGCAATGACCTTGTGTTGTCTATTTTTCAGGCATTATCCAGTAGGAGTGTTGTTTGATCTGTACGCACATGGGACAGCAATGCCTTGGAATGTAACCGTTCACTTCAAAGTAAGTTCAGATAATGATAATACTGGGTTCTGATATAGCGCTTTATCACACCCCTAGGGGCGTATCAAAGCGCTCAGTATTTTTTCCTGCACGGTGTGTGGAGCTACATTTTGAAGTATGAGACCTATTCCTTCATAGCACCATGTAATGGTTTACGAGGTGCTGTGGCGCAATTTGCAGCCGATCAAACCAGGAACACCGGGGCGGACCCCTTCTCTTTACAAAAAGTGCAGTGGGTTCTTTAACGTGCGTTACACGACACACAGGACCAACAGCTTTACGTCCCGTCCGAAGGACAAAGCAATCATGGTTAAGTGTCTTGCTTAAGGACACAAGTGTCACGATCGGGACTCGAACCCACACTCTGCTGATCAGAAACACCTGAGCTTGAGTCCGGTGCTCTTATCCGCTCGGCCACAACACGCCAATTAAATATATAATACGACAAGAATTGCATTTGTTTTTTTATGTGGCACATATCACATGTAGATTTTTAATGTGGAATTTATTTCTGCTCTGACAAAGAAAAATTTATTAGAGTGGGACTTAAACCTGTGACCTTCAGATTGACGTGCCGGCACTCTAGCAACTGAGCTATCTAGCCCTAATGTTGGTGGTCGCCCTATTTTGTTAATATCTTTGTTTTCCTGCTGATTTACAGGTAACATTATAAAGATACAATAAAAGTCACATGTGAAAGTTTCAGCTGAACAGTGTCTACTTGCTGAGAAAACAGCAGAAAAACTGTCACGATATTTTCACACGAATGTTGAATCCATCCACTCTTAGCAAGGTGGCAGTGGAAACCCAACCCTCAGAAATCTGAGAAACGATTCATGCATGCATCGTTTCTCAGATTCAAATGTTTTGGGTGAAAAATCATCCAAACCATATTACTTTGAACTTTCCAAGGGAATCCTTTCTTAAAATAGTTCATACCATCAACGGCTGCAGTGCTTCTCACCAAATAAGTCTTTACTGTCATTAGTTTTTGACTCTACCTTTAGATATACGTACAATATTTGAGTATTTCCTTCTCATTTATTTATGACTTACAGAACTTCCCAGAGGAGGATATACTCCACTGCAAAAGCAAAGACGTGATCGAGGCTCACTACATGTCATGCCTTAAAGAGGCAGACGTCTTAAAACATCGGAGTCACGTCATCAACAACATGCAGAAGAAAGACCACAAACAACTCTGGACTGGCCTGCAAAACGGTAAGTAACAGGCATGCAACTCTTCCGCGTTTCCGCGGATTTCCGCGTTTTTTAAAATGATCAGCGCTAAAATAAACAAAAATTGATTTTTTTTTTTTTTTTTTTTTTTTTTTGGCGATTTTCTTTTTTAAAGCCTTATATATGCTTGGCAACAACAATGTACAACCACAATAATGTGAAATAAGCCTAGTACATGCTAAGAATGCACCTAAGAGCATAATAAACCTCAACATTTTCTAGGGTACCATTGTGGATCTCATGTCCCTTGGCGTTTTGGCTGTCTCGCTCCGCGCTTGCGTTGTGCCTTTGAAAATGTCCTCTTTTTTTTCATCGGGCAGTTGCATGCCTGAAGTAAGGAACTGACTAAAGTACAGCAAACGGAAGTCTTTGAAGAAAAAAAAACTTGTGTGGTAACCCTTCTTTCACCTGGGGTCGATTTCACAAAGAGTTAAGATTGATCTTAACTGCGAATCAATCTTAATTGCCAAACAAAGTGTGATGTCACAAAACAAATCACTATGGTGGTGCTGACAACTCATCTTAAGATTAGTTTTAGTGCTTTGTGAAAATGAGCCCTGATGACTTATTTTTATTACGGGTTAGTATTTTTTTAATAATTTATTTTTGTTTATGTAAGTTGGCTCCAACAAGGCTAAAAGCCTCTCTTTGTAAGGGGCTACAAGAAGAAAATATTTCAGATGAAAATATCTCAGGAGAGGTATTCAAGCTTAAGCGGTAACTTGTGACTAAGCAAGTCGGTGTACCAGACATTATTCAACCCTTACTCACAAATGGTTTCTGAACATCAACTACCACAACCGTCGTCTCATGACGAAGTTAATAAATGTAAACAATGCTTTTCAAGTCCCATTTGAGTAGCCTGTGGGGTGGTTTTGGGTTTTTTTTGGTCGCACATTGGTGTAATGGTAAAACCAAAATAAGGCTATGTCTGAATTTGCGGCTACGGCTGGATCACTGCGTCGTCATGCCTCGTAGCGGACATCCTTAGCATCACCCTTGGCAACAGTCGTAGCCGTAGCTGCCAATTGGAATACAACCTTAGATTGAAGTGTTTCTTTAAATAAATTGGTTACCTTTACATTTATTTCATAATATCTTTGCAGATAAATTTGACCAGTTTTGGACTACCAACCGCCGTCTCATGGAGAGGTTAAACGATGAACCTTTCAAATATGTGCCATTCAAAATCTACCAGGTGAGGTTGTGTAGAAATGCTCTTCATCAACCAGTTAACGCCGAAGGACGTATTGACACGCCAATTTTGTATTTTTGTTGTCATATTGGGTAACTGGAAGAAAAGTCACCTGTACTTTCCATTACGGAGCATGCACAGAGCTAGCCAAGCCGACATGCTATCCAAACAATTCTGTCATGCCTTTTTTTTTTTTTTTTTACTTTCTAGTTTGTTTTCAATGTTACATCAGAAATAATATTAAAACTGCATGTACAGCCATAGGTATTTGGAAAAGTCCTCCATCAATATAGGTAGGTACTGGGTAGTTGCCATTTTTAGTCCATGACCTTTGGAGAGTGTGAGGTTAATTTGAGGTCAAGGTTCAAACTGTCTCATACTTTGTTTGTTGTTGTTGCTATACAGCCACAAGTTACATATATTCAGAAGTTGTTCCGGCCAGTAACGGAGCAGGGTGAACCACTCGTCTTGAAGCACCTACTGGAGGAAGCAGTGCCAGACAGCTTTAATGGAACAGGTAGGACCGTCAGGGCTCTCCACAGGTTTTTACCAAAACTGTGGGGCATTCTGGACCATTTAAAAAAAAAAATGTTTGGCCGAAGCAGGCTAAATTAAAACAACATCCTCGGAATGTTTTCTACTTGGTGCTTATCTTGGTTTTAAAAACTCTACTGTGCAATATGGAGCATTCTCTATGGTTTTCTCGTAATTTTGGTTTTTTTTGCATATCAAACGAAATGTGTGCGTATCAGCACGCAATTCGTGCGTATCGGCCCGGTACGCTAGCGTGTACACTGGTACATGGGGAGAACCCTGAACGTGTGCTTAAAGGGGGGCTCCAAGGAAAAAATCCTTTTTTTGCGACTGCACTCATTTACAAATGGACAGAGTCCTTATGAAAGTTGGAGAAAAAAATGTACAAGTTTCGACCTCACGCTAAAATCGTGTAAAATTTCTCGCAAAACTTGAAGCATGACGTCATTGGATATCATTATCAACAACAAATGGTCGGTACATTCCAAAGAGGACATTTTTGCACCAGTGAGAACGTCAAATCCAGTGCCGTTCTGATTGAACATCATCAAAATTCAGAAATGAACTTAAAACTTCCCATGCAAAAAAATGTACAGACCTATTTATTTGAAGTGTGACGTCTTTGGATGTTTTTTGGGTGTTGACAGAATTCCCACTGGAAGGGTGTCAAATTCTATGGCTTTTTACGTCCATTGTATCGTGAGGTTAGAGACTTGTAATTTTTTTTTTCCAATTTCCAATTTCAAAAGGACTTTATCTGTTGAAAAAAATGAGTGCATTACAACAATTGTATGGATGGAGAGGGTTTCTAGAAGGTTTAAGGACTGTCAGAATATGGTGGCTACAACTACGGCTACGGCTGCAGCTCTTGCTAAGGATGTCCTATACTTCAACGCATGTTGACTCCACGATCCAGCCGTATCCGTATCCGTATCCGTAGCCGCCAATTTGGACAGGCCCTCAAGGTTAATGTCCGTTTACGCGAGCTTGAAACTTCTTTCCACAGATGGAACTAAAACCAAGGTTTTAATACAAGGGATCGAGTCTCCATCGGATACCCCAGTACAATGGCTCAGTGAGCACCTCAGTCACCCTGATAACTTCCTTCATATTTGCGTGGTCCCCGCAACTGTCTCCAGTCATGAAATGTGAACCTCCAACATACGGTGAGACGGTATACCAGATTGCAAATTTAGTTTTTTGAAAAGCTAAGCGGTGTGTTTATTTATAATTTATTCATAAATACCCCAGACAGTTTAGGCAGTCCTATTGGTTAAAAGGTGGTCACATGACCATGTTTACCTGGTATTTTACTGCTGATAAAGACAGCTGGAGCTGTTTAAGACCGGTTGGCTGAAGTGCCTTTGGTCAGACCCATACACGTGTTGGTGCGAAGCTTATGCAGGCACTAATAACGCAATCAATACAGATGGTAATCAATGTCAAATCTATTCAATCACTGAGCGTCACATGTAATCTGACCTTTGGCTAAATGGCCTGAGGACAGGAACTGAAAAATGTTACAAAACGACAACTCCACTTACAGTTTTTTTCCTATATTTTTACGCTTTTTAACCAAAAGGGTATTTATGAATGGGAATAAAAGAGTAGTGACTTGGTCTTAAACGGTCGCTTAAAACCATGTGTGTATGATTAAGGACCTCGCCTTTGGCCCGGTCCTTTATCACATGGCCACGACTGCTGGTTTTAAGCGCCCATTTAAGACTCCTCCGTCACTCTTTTATTTTATTTTAAATATCCAACTTCATCTCGGATCTTTTTTTTTTTCAACCCATACGGTCCTGCTCACATTGCTATCAGGGTTATCAGTGTATGTTGGTTTGTTTTCCGGTTATGACACTTATGTTTTTTTGCAGAACCCTCAACATTAATTGCTTCTCTTCACCCAGGAGTAAATGGCTAGCAAAGGCTTTATACTGCACAGGGAGCTGAAACGCTTCTAGGATTGGAGTAACTGACCTGGGCCCAATTTCATAGAGCTGCTTAAGCACAAAAATTTGCTAAGCACAATAAAATTTTGCTTACCAGAATAAGGTTACCAGCCAAACTACCATGTCACGTGTACAATTTGTGACTGGTATCCTGCTCATTTCTGCTTAGCAGGAAATCGTTAAGCATTATTTTCTGCTTAAGCAGCTCTATGAAATTGGCCCCTGATGACAGTGGTAGTAACTTGTACATGTACACTATTTGGTATTTATACTAATAACAAATGCATTTTAAAAATAATTAATAACTGTAATACTCATGCTTTCAGAATTTCTTCTTTTTTTTTTACAAGAAGGGACATCATTGGTTACAATCTAGGCCAAGGAAGTAGTGCTTACACGGATTGAGTACTAAGCAATAAGTAGCAGGGGACCAGTCAAAAAGCAATACATACCCGATGAAAGTTAGGCCAGTTACATCCTGGTATTAAGCGACTTATTTTGTGCTTAACCAATTTGTGTGCTTGTTAACCTTATGAAATTTGATACCTGGTTAAAAATTAACCACTCTTAGACTATGTTTTAACTCAAAGTTACCGTTATTTATCATCAATTTCTCAGTTTTCGTCAGGCCAGTTTTGAACTGCACCGTGCATATTTCTATAAACCAATGATGTACCTTTGGTGATTCGCAATTTATTTAGCAATGTTGAAGCGATATTAAGGGAGGAAAAATGATGCTCCAAAATAGGTCTTGTAAATTTTGAATTCCTGAAAGAATCGGAGTCTGTGTATGAAGCTCTAGCGTTAGTTTGTATATAATTCTTACATTGTTGTCTCATGTGCATTGTGCAGCTAGCTTGACTGGATACCCTGTGTGCATTGTAACCAGGGACTATCTTCATGCAAACAAAGCGGTTTTAGCAAAACTTTAGTTTCATATTCTCCACTTATCATAAGCGAAGCAAGTGTCACATTTTCGGGTGCAGCTTGTCAGAAGATGGAGTGACGACGCATTCAGGCAAGTGATTATTCAGGGACTTTGCCTCAACTCAGGATTTTTTTCTCGACCTCCTTGAGGCTTTAAATTGTCTTGAAGGAGGTAAAGCAGCTGGTAGAAGGAGACAGTCCACATTGTGTCCGAACCTGTAGTTTTGTATTTTCTGGTGAACCTCCTGAATTGTAACGTCTGTGAGGTTCTGGGTCTTAGTCCGGTGGCTTAGGGCAATTTTTTTTGCAAAATCGTGACACGCTGGATTAAAGCACCAAATTTTGTAGTTATTTTATAGGTCCCATAGAATCAGGGTGCCCGGTTTGAGTGACCTAGGTCAAGGTCAGGCTGAGGTCAAAATTCATGTGGTATTATAATACTGCCTATAAATTTTTCACCAATAGAGGGCCACTTCCGCATATCATTAGAACTTATAACAAATGACCATGCAGCTTCTATTTCAGACACTCATGCAGAGCTATGTGGAAAAAGTTGATCACTTTAATTTACTGACCTGGAGATGACAGACCGGGCACCCCCCTCTAATATGCTTCTATGGGACCTCTAAAACGTGCAAAGTTTGGTGCTGTAATCCGGCATGTCATGATTCTTTCATTAAGCCACCGGACTTATATATGTGGTTAAAAGTTTTGCTTGCTTTCAAACACCTGTACCAAATAGAGTTTTTTTCTTTCTCAGTTTAGTCAAAAATTTAAAAGCCTTAACCCCCCCCCCCTCTAAAAAAAACCCCAAAACCATTCTATGAAATATTTAGCTTTGCTTAAAATGTATTTTTAAATGAGATTATATTAAGCCTAGCCGACAACATATTTTAAAATGATATCTATATATTAGTGACTGTAAAAAATCCTATGTTATGTTGTGTGAGGCGAGTGCTTGAAAATTATAACAAATTGCTTCCGAATTTTACAAATCTCAACTATTGATTTGCTATCGTGCTTTATATAAAAATGTAGGTAATCATACCTATGCATTTAGCTGAATATTGTTACTGTCTCCGACAGATTCGTATCATTTATTTACAGTTGCATACAAATATAAATATATAAATATTTATTTGATCAAAAATTCACAAAAACTTGTTAATTAGCCCTTCAAATTAAATATGCTAATGACATTGATGCATGCATACAGACAGTATTGGTGGGCGAATGCCATTGAGTTATGCACTAAGAAGACGCACAAGCGTGTGTGCATCACACCACCATCAGCCTAGCCTTGGTTCCAATACACGTAGTCACGAAAGAACCTCGTCCCTGCTAGAGGGCGCTACCATTCCTGTAACTGCTATCACCCCATGAACAGCTCTCACCGGAGCTCCTTTGATAGCAGTTCAGGAATGATAGTGCCCTCTGGTGGCAAGCCATTCGTGGGGCGATAGCAGTTTAGATAACAGTCAGGTTTTCGTGACTACATGTGTTCATGACTATGCAATAGGAGCATCTTGGAAACCAAGACTACCGACTGCCCCATACAAAAAGGCACTTTGTTCCCTTAGTTTGCCCCCAGTAGTGCAAGTGCGCACGCGCGATGTGCAATTTACATTATTTCTTGTGAAGGGTCTTTTGCACACATGTACATAAATAGAAACATGTTCTCATAATAGTTACAACACAATAATCATTCCCGGAAGTGAAATAATGCATACAATTCACAGCTGCTCATGTAAAATTCATCATTCTGCTATCGGGACTGATACATGGCTCACAATTTTGTGTCAGTAAAGGGCACTGCTATGAAAGAAATTATTTGTAGTAGAACATGTAAAAGGGCACCACAGCGACGACCAACAGGCATGGAGGTGATTGCCTACGTTGCCTCTGTGAGGTACCAGGCATGTGCTATAGCTTTTATTACAAATTGTAACTTTAAAAATGCACCATTTGTTTTGATTGTATACTACATTTATACCATTTACATGAATGTAACAATAAGCAAGTTTGTGTGAATAGTTCTATTAAATAAATTGACAAAAACATATAAAGTTCACTCGGTTAGTGAATTATAAGTATCTTTCTTTTTATACAAATGCCTTCCTTTTAAACTTGGAAAAGGATCAATGGAACAACAATGGGAAGTTCCGACGACTGACACGTGCCCTGCCGGCAGGCCCTGTTGTTACTGTCTGCTGTATTTGGAGCCAGAAATACGGAAAAGGTTTTCGCTACTTCTGGCTCAAAAGCTGACAAACATTAGTGTATAGTTTTACCAACATTTACCCTTTTTTATTATCAAATGCATTTCTTGTTGCAGAAGCTTGTAATTCTTAGTGGCCCATAAGACTTTGCAAAACATACGAATATGGCAAGACCAAAAACTATCTTCCTTCATACATAAATCTCATCGAAAAAATTAGCAAAATATATTTCTGACAATCGTTTGTTCAGTTTGTGTTAAGTGGAACTACTTGTACATGTACATCACACTTATACACGGGATTAGTTGAGACTGGGAACTAGACCAGGCAAATTAGGTCTACAAGACTACAGTGAATGTGAACATAACCACCAAGGCCACTACAACGGCTTAACAAAAATGTACAAATTAATAAAATCTATAAAATTATATTATGTTAAAAGAATACATTAATAGTTGGATTGGCAGGTCTTTGGTAAATGTAGTCTATTGAAACAAAATTTGCCCCCCCCCCCCTGCGACGTGCATTTTTGTTTTGACAAAAATAGAGAGAATTGCCAGCACACACAATTTGTTTGTGTTTTAAAATTGTCTTCGATTAAGAATTGTAAAAATCAGCTGAAAAGTTGCACAAAAGAGCTAATTCTGATTGTTACAATCATCCTAAAATATTGAATAATATAACTATTGTCATAATTGAATGAAAGAATTGTAATTGCACTGTTTCAGTGTTTTAATCTCTGTGATCAAAGGTATATTTGCATCAGATAAATTTGTCAACTCCACATAATCTGCACTATTTAAAGCCCCCCTTTAATTCAACCTTCATGGTGTTGAAGAAAAATCCCACAGAATCTTCAACCATTAAAAACAAAATTACACAAAATGATAAAGCTCACCCTTAAAATCTGCCAGTACAAGGTGGGAAGGGGTTTTGCGATTTGCAAAATATACTAGGTCTGTTGTACCTTCTCCAAAAGTAAAACAAAACAAACTTGCAATAAGTCCCACAACAAAGTTAAGGGAGTCGGTTCACTCAGAACCTGTTGGATTGGCGACAGCTCAGGATGTCTGTAGACAAATCCTTCAAAAATTTACTTAATATTAGCTGAACTGAGTTTAATTATTACAAGTTAAAATAACAAAGTATTTGAAGATTTAATGCTGAAACCTTGGTAAAAAAAAAAAGAACTTCAAATTAGTCTTCCATCGCCATCTAAGAACGGTACACAAAGAAACCATTTTAGGGAGCACCTCAAATTTTTGAACGGTAGGATCGTTCTTTTTGGATTGGTAGAGTATTCTGGTGGGCATACATGGACTGGACTACCGCAGTGTTCCGTTGAATCGTTCAAAATGCCAACATATGTAACATTTTCTCATGTAGGGATGTTCTTGTGGTATTTATTACAGTAATATTGACACTGCTAAAAATGTGTTGAAAACCACATTTCCTCTTAAATTAAACACGACAGAAGACGTACTGTTTTAAGTGTCTTGATGAAGACGCCGAAGAAAATTAAATTTCAGCAGCAATGAACAAATTCGAGCAGCATACAGACTGAGGTATTACTTCAAAATGTATGCAGTTTGGACCATCTACGAACGACAGTTTGTGTGTCTGTTCCACTGGACTGTTCAACTTAATCACCACAATGTGACGATCCAGCAGGACGTTCTGGTAGTCTAACAGGTTGCAGGCATATGCCCACAGGAACGATCCTTCCCACCTAGAATTTGCCCAACATTTAAGGCTCTCCCTTGGCTATCTTTGGTCTTGATTTTTCGACCTCGGTTGGACACATCCTAGTGCTTCACAACCTTTAGAAAAGGCACCCTACAAATACCTGCCTATTTATAACAATAAATTCCCTATGAGATTTCATAAAAATATTTTTCAATTGCAAGTCTCAAGTAATTTGCATTTTAATATAAAAACTTTAATTCAAAAGGAAAAAAAAATCAAGAGCATTGTTATGGTTGTATCTTGAGTTTGGACTCCCACACTGTCGACAGTCCCACAAGGGAGCTTATAAAGCCACACAGTCCCTGGATTCCGACTGGAATAGAGAGATATCCAAGACTCGAAAGCGGAAGGAACAAATCGGCCATGTTCTTCACGAGATCCAGAACAACGGGCATGTTGTGCTGCAGGCAAATGGTCACAATGTCCAACTGACTGCTGTTATTGTTGGACAAATGTTGCAAGTCCCGGCCGGCATCCCCGTTGGGAATGGTATTCCCGACCCCACCACCACCGATGCGTTTCGCATAGAGGTCAACCGCGTCATTCAGCACGTTCATGAGTTCGTAAAGATCCCTGGACAGGTTCAGGATTAGGGTGGCCAGCCAGAAGCGGGCGGAGATGTTCGTCAGACGGTTGTTGTCGACCTCTATGATGCCGATGCGGTGCGCCCACAGGGTGTGGTCGATCAGGAGGTACACTGCCTGGTTGAGTTTGGAGAGCGTGATGGTGACACGGAGGAACGTGTCCTGTAGGTGGATTGTCCTCAGTGCAGCAGTGAACATGTCGAAGCTCTTTCCAATGCGCAACACTGAAAATTATAAAACATTCTTTATAGACAAATTGTAAAATCACATTGAAAACCATGGCATCACCTTCATTATCCCATAACTCCAGTTTTCATGTTAATTCAAAATTGCGCATAAATTATGCAGAAGAGTTTCCAAAATGGTTGTCTGGCCACAAGTGTTACAGGACAACACATCACAATGGTATTTATCAGAAAAATTTATATTTTTTGTTGCACTTTAAAACGGGACACTCCCGACCCTGCTCCTTCGGGATTTCATTTTGGGGCACGACGTCCCAAACTTACGTTTTCTACTCGTGCTGAGTGTTTTCTCTAATGTCTTCACTTTCTTGATGAGGTCTGGATCACCGCTCCCCTGCTCAAGACACCACCACAGGAGCTTGCTTCCATACTGACAGGTCCTGCAATTATGTCAAGAAAAAAGATATAAGCGCACTTTCTTTTTTTCTTTTTTTTGGTAGTCCTTTTGTCACATTGTTTTTCTGTGTTGCCATTGAAATAACAGTGTTTGAGTAAGGCTACAGGTATGGCTGTGGCTGTTGTTAAGGGTGTTGCCTCGGACATACTTGATATATACTTCATTGCATTATGACGCGGGAATCTAGCAATAGCCGTAGCCGCCAATTTAGAGTTAGACATGGCCTGACTGTAGACCTTTCTTTTGTGATATGCAGTCACAAGTATGGGAGGCCTATACTGCAGTTTTCCGGAGGCCATGGCCGATGTTGCCCCTGGTCTCGGCACCTTAGTGCCCCTTCAGGAGTTTCCCTTTAAGATTGTCCAATGGAAGTGCCCCGTACAAAATGAAAATGGCCTTGCCCTCTCAAAGATGAAATTCTAGGCCTTGGCGCTTCGTTCCACAGAATTCTGCCCACTGCCTTATGGTCCATAGAATCATGAGCTTTACACGGATCCGTAAAAAGTGCAGAATCCATGGTCAGAGCCATGAAATTAGGCCCCGGATATCTGACACCAAGGCCCAATTTTCATAAAGCTGTTAAGCAGCAAATTCTGCTTAACGAATTTCTTTGCTGGGGGAAAAAAATGAGTTGGGAACCAGTGGCAACAAAGGTAAACACTATGAAATTTTTAGCTAAGCAAGATTCGTCTGTGTTTATTATGAAAGTGGGCCCAAGACTAAGAATCATTGGCTGGTATAAACCGTGAAAGTCCTTCCCGTGTTCGAACATTTTTGTAAACACTTTTTTAGTCCCACAAACATTGCTTGAACACGTGAACGAAACAAACTTGTGCACTTTAACGGGTCCAAATGCACAGTCTACAGTTATGGCAAACGCACTGTCTCTTATTGTACCTGTAAAATTTGTCCCTCCCAGCTGTCTGTCCACTGAATTTGATGATCTTCTTAGTTAACTCCTCCGACATCATGGTCTGTAAATGACTTCAAATGCCTCCAAGCCTATGAATGACCTTGAGAACACAAAACAAATCATCATTCCACTTGGATTATCATGCACAAAAAATATCAAATTACAAAAAGCTACAACAAGTAGCAATGTCAAGCTGTTAGAATGCAGGACTTGCGATCACAAGGTTATGGGTTCCAATCCTAAACCAAGCTAACCGCTGATTTCAAAATGACAAGAATTCTTAAAAAGCATTGTCGTCTAGTTACTGGATCACAATGATTTGTGCAATTCATAATCATACTAGATACTAGACGACTTAGTTGTAAAGCCAATGTTAAGTAAAAGAGATTGGCCGTTGCCAGCTCGGCGTTTATATCCCCTTGTGAGAGCTTTGCTGAGTTCCCTTGTTGGAGATTGGCAACTTCACAGGGTTACTCTTTTGGGAGGGAGGGGGGGCTGTGGACAACATATCATGTGTATTTAAACGGAACGTACCTTTGCGTACCCATATTTATACTATACAAATGCTATTAAATGTGGGTAAGTTGTACTATAGTAAAAGTATGTATTTGTACACGAATGTCTATTGAGTAATAAGAAATCAACTTCATGCCGCTCCGCATGATAACCCATTTGTTTTAAACAGAAACAATGAATGAATCCATACTTTACTTCAGAAAGCAGACACATAAATTACAACCAAGGAGAAGGACTGGCACCATGGGGTTTCTTGTTGGGGTTTTTTTCAAAGGTAAAAACAAAAACATTTTTTAAATGTCTACCTCCATCATCAAGCACATACCATGGATGGAGGTAATGGTTCAAGAAATTGGTATAAATTGTTGGAAATTACATAACAAATTTTCTCGACCTTCCTTGTTCTTTTGTGTGACTGGGTTGTCGTCTGCCATGTCTGCTAATTTACACAGACAATTTTCACCTCGCGCAAAAGTTTCCATGTGAAATTTCAATACCAAGAATGAAAAGGGAATTCCGTTACGTAATACAAACCATTAACGGTCACATCTAAAGTATATCAGAACAACATACACATACTAAAAACATAGACCACAGACAGTACAAATGTAGTGTCACTGCAGTCCATCCGCCGGTTTGTTCTGATCCTCGTCTGGAATGTAGGACTAGTAAACAGTACTATTCCCTAATTTTAATATTAAATTATTAGGACTCAGGAGGGCTGGTTTGGTCTGGAGTAGGTGTGTTTGTTGATCGCTAATGTGTCACAGCGCCACCACGCGACGCGGAAATAAAAAATAAAAAAAGCAGCGGATACTTAGACTGGCGCCCTGTCGTCTGCCAACTTTAGGAAGTGACCTTTTCACTTTTTAGCAACAGCATGCAGCAGGCAGGCAGCGTGCCTGCAAAAGAGCGCGTGGTGTGGTTACCGTTGTTTGAACTCGAGAGCTCTGCGTTCACACACACAGTACAGTACTCGGGGGTCCAATTTGCTTGCGATTTACGCAAAATCACTGGACAGAGTTCAACTTGTTGTTTGTAATAATTGCCTTACGTAATACACGTACACACACCGTATTTACCTTGCAGAGATATGGCATCTGGCGATATGGCTGAACCCCAAGCGAAGAGATCAAAGTTGGACGTACCGTGAGTTTTGTAAAAAAAAAAGTTCACCGCTTTTCTTATCGCTCTATGCTCTGTTGAACAATGACAGACACTGACAAAAACGGCGGCTTGCCGATTTTGTATGACATTCCGTTAACAAAATTTACATGATCACCAAGATCACAATTGGCACTTAAGGACTTCCTCCGAGTGGAATGGCCCAAATTTGGCAACATTGAGTTGAGTTTGCGAATTGTGTGCTTTGTTTCAAATTGTGTGCTTTTTGTGAATTGTACAAAACAATATTGTCAGTTACAATCATTCATAGATAGTCGGTTGGTTAGTGTCGTGGGGGGCCGAGCGGTCTACTGCGTGCATCGGACTGATGATACTGACTGAGTGATGATACTTAGTGATGGTTGAATCAGTGGTTGGAGTGTGCGGGTTTGAATCTTGCGACTTTTGACTTTAGATAGTGTCCTTGAACAAGGCATTTACAACCATACTTGCTTCTCTTAAACCAGGTATATGAATGGGAACCTGAGACCATTTGTGGAGGTAGAATTTAATTTCTACCTCCATGCTGAGCCCCCCCCCCCCCTACCATGCCTACCGTGAGTTGAGAGGGCTGAGACATTGTGATTGTACTGCTGTAGTGTTAGTTATTGTCTTTTTAAAGTTTGAAGCACCCCCATTTTTTAAGCAGCTTGGGTTTTGTTAAATTGAATGCTCCCCAGTAGAGAAATTTAGAGGAATGGTCTAAAATTAAAAGTATGCCTGATGAATTTAATAAGGATTATTAACAATTGTAAAGCTCCTTGATCTAGTTCTAGCCTAGCCATATACTATGTGCGCTTTATAAGAATCAATTGCTATTATTATTAATAATTATTTCGTCTGAGCATGGAGAAACTGGAATAAGGAACTGCCACTGGACCCAACAATGCTTTTTGAACATTTGGACATTATCTTGCTTGTGCGCTAGATACGATCCAAACAATAAAACAAAATGTTGTTTGGTCCAATAACTCGGACTATTTTCCAAATTCAAAAAGCATTGTTGGGTCCAGTAACTCAGACTATTGTCTATTATTATGTAACCATAAAGCAAGATATAACAAGGCCTACCGACCTGTTGACATTGAACATAAACAAAGTGAATGAGTTAGTGCGCAAGAAAAGAAAGCATCTCAGTAAATCAAGCTTGGGAAAACGCATCTGAGTGACATCATACTTAGATTAAGTTCATTTTTCAAGCTCATGTGATTTTCAGCTCAATTGTCATGATTCGAGTTTGTTTTAAAATTAGCATTATAAGAATATTTTTTTGACAGTAAAGTTAACAGTTTCTGACTTGTTTTTGTTATTTTTTTATTCTAATTAAAAAAACAAAGATATCTTGAGGGGGACAACTGTTTGTTCTCAAACGTTTAATTAAAAAAAAGGCTCAATCTAGCAGGAAATGACTTTATATTAAATTTAAGTCAAATTATTGGTTGTCAAGAAAGCTCTTTTGTTATTGGTTGGGTGTCTTTTAAAAGAAAAAACCAAGAAAATTAAATGGTTATACACAAAAGTTTGTAGTATTGTCACATTATACATCAGAGTTTGACAAATTATGCTTTCTTTGAGCAAGGTGGGAAGGGATGTAGTATTGTCACATTAGGCTCTCCGTACTTATTGTTATTTGCATCGCGCATGCGCGCGGACCTTGGTTGTGGACAACATGTTAAAGTAAAACCACATAAACAACGTGTCTGGAGTGAGTTCTTTTTATCTAAAACCATCACAATATTACAAAGTTGTCAAACAGTTTTGTTTTAAATTGACAAACTGCACTGTCCACTCTGTTACCATGGAATAGTTCGATGCAGTATTAGATACAATACTATCCAAAGTTCAGTTTTCACATGATGTTGGAAGTGTCTTCTATTTACCTGTACTTGGGTCAAGGTTTTGAACAACCATGGTCAGACTCTCACAGTCCCTTTAAAGTTTGTAAAGGTTCATTCAGTTCAGTGAGTGTGCTCTGCTGGGAAATACTTTCTGCTGTAGTTACTTACCCTTGCAATGTTCAGAGGTTGAACCTTTTGTTCTTCCTGTTTGAATGCCCAAGTTGAATAGAGTCTACAATGTACATATGCACACAAACGTATTGTCAAAGCATTGGTCCTGGGATAATTTTATCAAGCAAATAAGCTCTATGAAATCAAAGTCCAATTCATCTGCATCAGTGCAAACACTAACTTAGGAAACACCTGTTGTAGAAATGGTATAACCACAAATAGCCCATCTGGCCATGAAAAGAGATAGAGACTAGCAAATGGACTGGTCCATTGTGAGATTGTATGTATTATGCTGTGTAATGTTGAAAGTGGTCCTTTTAGAACTGAGGGACCAAGCTGGGAGGAGGTGTAGCTAGTGTGTGTGTGTAGTGTGTGTGTGGTACAGTGGGGGCTGAGCTTGTGTGTATTGTTGGCTAGCTACGTGTACATTGGTATCATAATTCTACCTAGCTTAAGCTACATTTGAGCAGTGATTAGCAATGGCGAGGTAGGTACATGTGGGCATTATTATTGCCATAGAATTCATAATCACACTACAATTTACACACAGTATGTAGCATCACTGCGTTCCACCACCAAACTTGTTTCCTCAAATGTCTCTAGTATTTTTTCTACTTCCAGTCCGTGCTTCATCACATAATTATTTTAGCCACACATGTCTGATAATGCGTTATTGTGTCGTTTTCATGTAGTTTGAGGGCACCTCTACATGTATTAAGACATGAGGGAAATTGTATTTTGTACTTGAACATTTCAAGGGGCACCAAGGCAATATAAGCCATTTTGAGATATGGTGGACAATTTGCTATGACACCATTTGGTTTGGGTAAACTTGTCTGAATACACCCAAAACCAAGCAGTGCACTCGTATAGTGTTCATCATACCTCAAAAAGGCTAATGGTAAGGCCATGGAGACAACCTGTGCCTCCCGTCGGGAAGTAATGCTAGGCCTGAAGCTACAATTCTAAAATGTTCCTTCCTTTTAAAGATCCATCGATTCACAAAAAACAAAAAGATAAAACCATTTCGAATGCCCTGCCCAAATTGCACAGTAGCGCTTTTAAAACCAAAGATGAACTTTGCTTCGAATTAGTGCGCTTACGCCAACCTTTTAAAAAAAAATTGGGTCCAGAGTACGTACCCTGGCAGTGTTGAAAAAACCAGGGGAGTACCCTAATCACATCCATACTATAGAGGGCTCAGTTTCCATTGCAGCTATCGAAAAATGACCAAAGGGTATAGGGAGGAGGTGTCATCCGAGGCTGGTTTTTTTCTACTATTTCAGACAGTTCAGTATTTTTTTAGAAGATTTTGTGCTGATATGAACTTAAAATCAGCAGGGTTCTCCCCAGGGTTTTTTCCAAAACTGTGGGGCATTCTGGACCAAAATTGTTGGATGTTTGGCCAAAGCACGCTGAATTGACGGTCTTCGGAACGTTTTCTACTTGGTGTTTATCTTGGTTTTAAAAGCCCTACAATGCAATGTGGACCATTCTATATAGTTTCTCTTTATGTTTTTTGTGAAATTATATATATTTTTTTTAAAATAATTATGTATATATTTGTTGGCGTATCGGACGAAATTTGCGCGAATCGGCACGCATTTCATGCGTATCGGCCAAGTACGCTAGCTTGTGCATGGGGAGAACCCTGGTTAGTGAGCTTTCGGATGACTAACCAGTGTTTCTTAATTTAAAACATTCACCTAGATTTTGTTTTTAATGTTTTTGATAACTACTGGTCAGTCGTGTACTTTGTCTTTGTAGACCCCTTGCAGTTGACCGCCATCGTTGATGAAACGTGCACGCGTGAAAGGCTATCATTGGCTGAGAGTCGGGCGTAGCGCGTACACGCCTGCACTTTTCCATTGTTTGTCATCAAAGATGGCGGCCACTGACGTCATGTGCAATCCATGTGTATAAGAAAGTACAGCATTGTCTTTTCGAAGAGTACATTAGTTATTGAAAATTGTAGGATGTGAATTTGTGCACTCTTCCTAAAGCAGTAATGTACATGTACTTTCCTTTTAAATGTAATTGCAAAGATTTACACAAATCACTTTTGTTTACTGTTTTAGGCAAGGTATTATTTTCGGAATCGGCAATCCTCTCTTGGACATTTCAGCCAAAGCTGACAAAGAGTTCCTCAGCAAGTGAGTCACTTTTTTTTCTCTTCTTTCCTTTTGTTTATTAGAGAAAATGATTGGAACGTCCAGCTCTCATTCTTCCTGGAGTGGGAAATCTCTGTCTTTTGTTGGAAATCAGACTTTGTGAATAAGTCTGACTTTAATATCGAGTTGATTAAATAGAGTCACCTGTTACAAACTGCTTACAATAAGTGCAAGAAATAGTTAGCGGTCTGACATTTCGACCCTAGCAGAGTCTTTCTCAAAGGCTAAAAAGAGATGTTTCGTTTGTGTGCCGCCACGCCTGCGGTTTGTGGTTTAGACTCTAGACTCTGTTAGGGTCAAAACTATTTTTCAAAAAAATATATCAACAAAGGCAATGAGCTTGTAAAGCATTTTATCTCTGTTTATTGTACTCATTGAAGTGAATCATATAAAAAAAGAGATGTTTTGAGACGACTTCAGTCAACAGCTCTGTAAATCTGATCCCAAAACCAATCTTCTTCCTTATCCCAAAACCCAAACTTAATCACCAACTCTTTTATGTTAATTTCTAAATTATTTTTTCCGAAGGTATGATTTGGAGGCCAACTGCGCAATCTTGGCGGAAGAAAAGCACTTACCGATGTATGAAGAGATGATCAAAAAGTTTGACGTGGAGTACATCCCAGGTGGTGCTTGTCAAAACACCTTGAGGGTCCTTCAGGTTTGTGCCAAGATTTTTTAACAACTTTTTTTTATGGGGTTGGGAAGTTTAACCTGCTAACCAGTTAACCATAACAAAAAATGTTGAAATCCATTTTCAAATTTCCTTAACGGTTAAACTAAGCCAGTTTAAAATGTTAGCCCCAGATGCTATCTAGGAAGAATGATTGACGTCCCTTTTGTTGGCGCAAGAAATCTCTTATCTTAATCCCTTACCAATGGTAATACGTTAGTTTCAATCTTTTTTGGTATTAATTTTGTTTGGTAGGGTAGAGCAGGACGCGTGTGTCCTACACACCACACCATGTGAGCACTGTTGATAGACTGTTGCTATTGTGGTCGGGGTGTACCAGGAAAAAACAGATCAATCTTAAATAAACTCACAACTTAATCCTGTGCATTTCATCCATTTTACAGTGGGTTCTGGAGGAGCCAGAGAGGGCGGTGTTCTCTGGTTGTATTGGCGATGACGACTACGCCAAGAGCATGAAGGAGAAGATGGCTGAAGCCAAAGTCCGCACAGCGTACCTCATAAATGCTGAACAGCCAACAGGCACATGTGCCGCTCTAATTACCGGCAGCAACAGGTGAGCAGTTTTGTATTTCAATTGGTGTTTACGAGACCCCCACCACCATTATGACGGAGTGCACTGACCCCAATTACATTGGCGTATTTTGGAAATCCATGGGTAGGTATACACATTCAAACCGGAGAACCTATAACAAAAGGGACAATAGGTCCACGGTTGCTATCACAAAGGAAAACATTGTGGTCCACGGTTGCTGTCACAATAGAAAACTTTGTGGTCCACGGTTGCTGTCACAAAGGAAAACATTGTGGTCCACGGTTGCTGTCACAATAGAAAACATTGTGGTCCACTGTTGCTGTCACAAAGGAAAACATTGTGGTCCACGGTTGCTGTCACAAAGGAAAACATTGTGGTCCACGGTTGCTGTCACAATAGAAAACATTGTGGTCCACGGTTGCTGTCACAAAGGAAAACATTGTGGTCCACGGTTGCTGTCACAATAGAAAACATTGTGGTCCACGGTTGCTGTCACAATAGAAAACATTGTGGTCCACGGTTGCTGTCACAAAGGAAAACATTGTGGTCCACGGTTGCTGTCACAAAGGGTTGAACAAAGGAGGGTCCACGATTGCTGGTGTTTACACACACACCCTTACATATGGCAGTTATGGGGTACTTCCATTGTTGTTCTATTATTCCCTTTCCTAAAGAAATCCTCTGTGGGGTACCACTTGAACAAAGAAAACCTTGTGGGGTAGCATTGTTCTATTGTTAAAAATACCCCGTAAGTTGGCGTGTGTAAAGGCACGTGTGTGTGTGTGCGTGAGTTTGTTTTCACATTCAAACCGGGGACCTATAACAAAAGAGGACAATAGGGTCCCCGGTTGGGTAAAGGTCCCCAGTTGGAAATTGTGTACAAAACCAATGGGAGCTGTTGCCAAAAAGTTAAAGTCCAAACAAAAGAGGGACAATAGGAGGTCCCCGATTGGAGGTGTTTACACACTTGCGTGTGTGTGTGTGTGTGCGTGCGTAATGGGCTGTGTGTAACACGTGGTGCGCAATCCTTTAAAGTGAAAAAACACGCTGTACGCAATACGGATACATGGAGCTGTGTGCGTTGCTTGTCGTGCTCTTTCATCTGTAAGCTTTGTGCGCTTCCTAATTACGCACAAGGCATGAAAGGCACACGGCGTTCAGGCCTTAGATGGAAAAGTTTCATCATTTTTGTTTTACCCCTTCAGGTCTCTTGTTGCCAATTTAGCAGCAGCAAACCACTTCAAGCTGGATCATCTACTCACACCAGAGAACTGGGCACTCATTGAAAATGCTGAATATTTCTACAACACAGTGAGTATTAACGGAACTCTCGTGAGACATGCATACGTGTTACTACCGAGTTTTTGGAGTCGGTAGAAACAGTTAAACGGAAGTCACAAGTTCCATTTAATCATCTAGGAAAATCATTGTAGATGCACATCTTTAGACCTTATTACATTCACATGCATTCACATATTGATGCTGACTAGAGCAGGCTAGTCGAAATGTTGAGACCATTTAAGAACTTACTTTGTGGCAGTGAAGTTAATAACGAGAAGTCCCCTCAATCCACTAAGCAAAAGTAGTAGTCCCGGCCGATTTCCTACCTTCCCCCCAGGTAGAACATAATAAGCTGGACAATTCTTTTCAGAACTAAGTAGTCGCCCGAATCTCGAAATCTGCTCCGAGGCAGTAGAACAAAAGAACAAATCTACACGTCAAAGTACATATACACAATAGTGTTAGCGCAAACTGAATACATTGATACCTCACCATGCAATGCCTCAAGACCCATCTATATTCACATCTTTTTTCGTGTCTTAATACAGGGATTCCATCTTACAGTGTCTCCCGAGGTAATGCTAGCTATTGCTAAACATGCCGACGAGAAGAACAAAGTCTACATGACCAATCTCTCAGCTCCGTTTATCTGTCAGTTCTTCAAGAAGCCACAGATGGAGGTTATGCCTTACGTCGATTACTTGTTTGGAAATGAAACGGTAAGTCCGGCCTCGGAATTCCTCCACCCTCGCCAATGAGGGGTTTTAGCACGACATTTCCATAATCTCGCACAATCCAACACCAAATATTTGATTGTAATGAAAACTCTTGGTTATTTGGATGCACACTAAATGTGGATAGGTTTGCTAAGACGTCAAACGAATCAATGAAAACACAAAGCTGTACAAACAGAAGAAACCCATGCACCCAATGCTAGCCTAGAAGGTATGGTACTTTGTGGCAGTCTGTGGTACCAGTGCCAGCTGTTCAAACAGAAGAAATCCATGCACCCAATGTTAGCCTGGAAGGTATGGTACTTTGTTGCAGTCTGTGGTACCAGTGCTATCTGTACAAACAGAAGAAACCCATGCACCCAATGCTAGCCTAGAAGGTATGGTGCTTTGTGGCAGTCTGTGGTACCAGTGCCAGCTGTTCAAACAGAAGAAATCCATGCACCCAATGTTAGCCTGGAAGGTATGGTACTTTGTGGCAGTCTGTGGTACCAGTGCTATCTGTACAAACAGAAGAAACCCATGCACCCAGTGCTAGCCTAGAAGGTATGGTACTTTGTGGCAGTCTGTGGTACCAGTGTTATCTGTACAAACAGAAGAAATCCATGCACCCAATGCTAGCCTAGAAGGTATGGTACTTTTTGGCAGTCTGTGGTACCAGTGCCAGCTGTTCAAACAGAAGAAATCCATGCACCCAATGTTAGCCTGGAAGGTATGGTACTTTGTGGCAGTCTGTGGTACCAGTGCTATCTGTACAAAACGAAGAAACCCGTGCACCCAATGTTAGCCTAGAAGGTATGATACTTTGTAGCAGTCTGTGGTACCAGTGTTATCTGTACAAACAGAAGAAACCCAATGCTAGCCTAGAAGGTATGGTACTTTGTGGCAGTCTGTGGTACCAGTGCCATCTGTACAAGCAGAAGAAACCCATGCACCCAATGCTAGCCTAGAAGGTATGGTACTTTGTGGCAGTCTGTGGTACCAGTGCCATCTGTACAAGCAGAAGAAACACTCGCACCCAATGCTAGCCTGAAAGGTACATGTATGGTACTTCGTGGCACTCTGCGGTACCAGTGTATAGGAGGGTTAGAAGTTGACTTGAATTCAAGGTTTTGTCAAGACTTTTTACTAAGGCAATCAAAGTAGCAGAAAGATTTTAAGAAAATTTAAAAAACAATAAAAAAATATAGAGCCCGATGGATTGCCAAAAGGAAACAGTTTCTATCTACAGGCTCGTCTCTCCAGCCAGTTCTAAGAAGAACAAAAGTTGTTACAAAATCAAAAATCTAGAACAGAAATTTGTTAAATCAAGATTGCTTGATTATTTTGACAGGAGATATTCTTAATATTGATACTATTTACATACAACGTCGGAACTGTGTGGATGTTGTCACTGTAATGTGCCCGTTGGTTACGGAACTTTTTTTTCTATTTTCTTTTTAGGAATTTGGAATCTTCGCCAAAGAACAAGACTTTGGGGTGAGTTCAAGGAAAGATTTTGTTCAAGAGCCGTGTCAATGTTTTGTCTGTGCATGGCAGTGTGTGGGGTAGTCGACAAGCATCTTATTCTTCATCGATCAAGAAGTGGATGATTGATTTGTAAATCATTTTGAAATAGTTGCAAGCATCAATGAAGATAATGCCCTTCGAGTTGTTATAAATTTGTAGACATGTATTTTTTTTTTTTGGCCACAGACAACAGACCTTGCAGAGATTGCCCTCAAGGCAGCTGCCCTAGAAAAGAAGAACACAAAGCGCCAGCGCATTGTGATCATCACACAGGGCGCAGATGACACCATCATTGCTCAAGGTAAGTTGTTGTCAGTTGTAGCAGAAAAACTTTTAAATAAACCGGGGTTGCAATTTCATAGAGCTGCTTGAGCACAAAAAGTAGCCAAGCACAAAACAATTATGCTTACCAGATTGAGGTTACCAGTTAAGACACCATGTCTCATGCACAATGTGTGACTGGTATCCTGCTTTTTTTTTCTTAGCAGAAAACTGTTAAGCAATAGATCGGGTTCACAAACTTTAGTTTTAAATAAAATTGTTTCCACTCATGGTAATCTCGGACAGTTGTTTATCTTTGAGTTTGGAGTATGTTATGTGCTGAAAAAGGCATTCAGTCCAACAAACTTCTATATATATATTTTTTTTGTATGCAAGGTTGCCCCAAACAAGGCTAAAAGCCACTCTTGGTAAGGGGCTACAGAACATGTCGAGTGTCACCTCAGGAGTCCAAGCCGAGATTAGCGTGTTTGGGCTCTACCAACTGAGCTCTAGCTCGAATGTTGGAAGTCTTCCAATTATGTGAACATCTTCAGTTTAAGATTGATATACATCTTAAGATCAGTCTTAGCTCTTTGTGAAACAGAGCCCTGATTGAACAAAATGATCTTTTTGCACTGTTGTGATGCCAAAATGTATTGTTCCTATGGATGCACCAAATGCACGTACACCTTCGTTCAAGATTCTGTTTGTTCTTGCTCGTAGATGGTAAGGTGACAAAGTACCCGGTACTGAAGTTGAAACCAGAGGAAATCATAGACACCAATGGAGCCGGAGATGCCTTTGTAGGAGGTAGGTCAAATTTTGTTGATAAACTTATTATGATGCTTTAAACGTCGTTGGTTGGAAGTGTACACTTGTGTCTTTTCGAGACCTTTCAAGAAAATTGTGAATAAAACATTTTGTCATTGTTCAAAAAGCTCTTCTTAAGACAGACGATAGTTGATATCAAGGTCTTGAGAGTGTGAAACACCAGGGATTGAAATTGACACAGGCCCAAGGCCAGTGATTTAAAACTTTAGGCCAGTAAACTCATGACTGGAATAGCCAAACTTAAAAACCGCGTAGGTATTTTTATTTTTCATTTCAATTCTGGAAAAGACATTCTGGTCCAGTGAACATTTTGAGATTTATGGCTTACAGTCTTGTGGATTGTCCCCCAAATTCAAGCCCTAAAGACATTTGTGAAAAGCAAATCTGAAGATTTTCTTATTCTTAAACCCGCTTGGTTTATCTTTAGTGGACCATTAAGAAGACAAACCTACTTTGATAACCCTTGCATTCTTCATTGAAGAAGTGGTGGTTCTGTTCCCTCCCAACTTGAGAATCGTCCCAACTAGTGTTACACTTGGTATGGCCATCGGGAACATAGGGTGTCGCAACACTTAGGCCACTGGCAGGTGGCTTGGGTGTGTTACTGGCGTGGAGTAATGGATTCTTATCAATTTTTCTAAAGTTTTTCCGTGACGATCACCAAATATCACGTACAAGTCTTGTCTTAGTCAAGAGAAACTGAAGAGGATCGGAAATTACTTTAGAGGCCCTCTGACTGATTACACTATCAGGCATCCCAGCGATACGGGGGTGTCCCAACTGTTGGGACTGGTCTAGACTATACTTGGGACGATTCTAAAGTCGGGGTGGAACATTTCTAAGAACGAATGTCAAGATTATTCTCTAAACTATTTGAGGCAGTACTTTGTTCATTGGGTTTGATTTTATGAGGTTTTCCATCAAACTTTGCTTTTACTTAGGTTAGTTCGCAACTGTCTGCAGATGTTTTGACTTGGTGTTTTTTCTCCTAATGCCTGACTACTAACGTGCATTATTCCGTTCTATTCTGAATCTCGTAGGTTTCCTTGCGCAGATGGTTCAAGGTAAAGAGATACCGGAGTGTGTGCGATGTGCTAACTACACTGCAAGCTACATCATCCAAAGGTCAGGGGTCTCATTCGAAGGCAAGGCTGACTTCAAGTGATTCGTCAAATCCACTCAACATTCATCGACATTTTTCGGGAAAAAAATTAGGAAAGCCCTTCTTTCAATTGTCAAGGTTTTTTGGAGAAGAGTCAAATACACATTTCAAGCTTGACCGATTGACTGCAAAACAATAAATTCTTTAGATTCTGTTAAGAGCCGTGATGAAATTGATGCGGCGATGGTGGGCTTTGTTGTAAATCCCTTTGTTTTGTTCGGTTGTCAAATTTTGTTTTACACAACAGTGTTCTGGCTTATAGAGGTATATGTTGGGATTGACCAACCACGCCCCATTTGCATACACAGGTAAATCTCAATACTGCATTGCACTATTTCAGTCGCCCTTGCAAAATCAGATTGGTTTTTACAACATTGATTGGAATGAGTTTTGCTTCGGTCAGAAAGTTCTCTTTTTATACAAATTTTACCTTCAAAGCTTAGAGAAACATTCTATTTAGAAAAGATTTGCTTTTTATTGTATTAAACATGTTTGATTTCAGTACCAAATTGGCAGTTTAAAAAGGTTGTGTCGTAAAAAGGGATGTCGTAAACTTGGGTGTGATTCCTGGCTATAGCCGGGCAGTTACAGGTTGAATGGCTTCTGACTGGCACCCTGAACAAGGATATTGACAAAATAGGGAGACCACCAACATAGGGCTAGATAGCTCAGTTGGTAAAGCGCCAACATGTGTCCGTAGGTCACAGGTTCAAGTCCCGCTCTAGTCAATTTTTATTTGTTCAACCCTAAGTTATTTTAAAAATTTACCCAGTCCTTTTCCCTTGTGATTGATTTCTTGATAAAATTGTTGTCTTCACAATTTGTATTCAGACCCACATTCTGGTAGTAACAGGCAGTCCTTTTTGTTCTGTTGAAGCATCCTTTGTTTGAAAGGGTTGTTCTTGTTTCCTTCACACATCTCTCCTCCATTTCTGAACACCTTCCTTGGTGATGTTGTGGCAGTAGCTGTGGTTCCAGTCCACACGCAAATGGTGTTGCTTTTTCAGAGTAACCTGGGCTTGAATGTAGGCGGACAAATCTACAAGACCGTATAGGCTTGCAGGTCAAAATGTTTTCTGGACCAGAATTTCTTTTGCAAGACCAGAATTGAAATAAGAAACAAAACAATACCTCGTAGTTTTAACATATGAACTGCTTCAATTTGAAGGAGATCGAAGTGAAGATTTTTCTCTTGTTTGATTATGGGAATGAATTCTTCAATGCTCACCAGAACGGAAAGAGATTTATCAGACTGAAAAGCGACATTTGAACAAAGAACACAAGACCGCCAGACTTTTCCCAGTCATGAATTTACTGGCCCGGTGCTATAATCACTGCCTCTCAACCAATCAGCAGGCCGAACTTAGGCCATGTGATACCTCATTAGCATAATTTAAGGGCCATTGCCTAGTCATCAGAATTCGACAGACTGGTACCGCAACCACCAAATCAGTGTCAACGTGCATGCTTGGCAAAACCAGGGAGTGTAGTAAAGGTAACAACTTGTACTATTGAGCTTTTCTCTTCTACCCCCTAAGCGTGTTCCTCTTTTTTTTTCTTTTCTTTTTTGGTGTTTATTTGGAGATGCCACCAGGAAGTATACTTATAATTTAATTTTTTTTAGAGGTTATTTTACTTGAAATTGTAATCGCACAATTATAATAATATCAATGATTAAACAACTTAAAGTTGTTGAATAGATTATAATCTCTGAATGTATTCTTCTTGAAATAAATTTTCTAAATAATTTGGGGTTGAACAAAGAAAAATGGAGTAGAGTGGGATTTGAACCAACAACCTCCGGTTTAACGCGACGGAGGTCATGGGATCTAATCCTGTTCTAAAAAAAATTTCTTTGTTCAACCCCAAATCATTTTAAAAATTTACCCAGTCAGTTTCCCTTGTGGTGTCAAACTTGATATCCAACCAACAAATAGTGGTCATGTTTTAGTGGGGGGGGGGGGGGGGGGGGGGAGCAAAACAGTTGGTTGATTGAACTTTGATTGATTTATCATTGTTTTTTAATGATCAATCCTCTAGGCATCTCTGTGAAACCTGCCCTTGGTTACAAAACAAGGCTTAATTATTCTTTAAAATGTCTGAAATTTTATCCTAAAGAAGAAATTGTCTTGCACGTATGAAATTATTTAGCTCTTTGTAGAGAAAATGAGATTAATTTAATTTTTTATGTATCTCAGCTCGGGGAGCTAGCTCGGCATATAAATAAAGTAATCTTGGCCAATTGGAGATGTTTGAACGCTAGGTGGCAGCAGACTCACAAGTTAACTTTCCATTGTCTACGTAGTTCTGAGCATGTGCCGTTTCCAATAACAATGAATTTGCCTGGTGAGTCTGCTGCCACCTAGTGTCCAAAAACTCTTTTTGACTGGTATCATTAAAGTTATGTCTCTGTGGTTTAGTAATTCTTTTTTTAAATAAGAAAAACCCATTAACTCCCCCCTTTTCCATATTATTTGTTTACACTGGGCTTGCGTACAAATGAGTATCATTTAGGATAGGGAAGAGTCCAGTCCAATTTGGAGAGCATTAAAACTTGTCTCGGAAGTCTTACTGAAACTGGTGCGATCAAAAAAAGGTGTATAAAATAACGGCTACGTATACCGCTTTGTTTGATGATTATTTGGTTTTTATTTATATTTTTTTTTCCTGGGCCCCCCCTCCCTTTTCGGTTTTAAATCTGTAGCCTGGTTAGCCCATTCAGATTTATATAAAGCAAACTTTTCGTAGACGTCCGACCGCGTCTAAAAACGGTAATAATGCATAGTTTCAATATAAACTTTATAAAGAGTACTAGATCGTAAATATCGTTTTCTGATGATGAACGATATCGAAACTTTCTTTAAAAACTGTACACATGGAATTATGCGTACAAATAAATCACACCTTTATAAGGAGACTGTGGGATGCGAGTTGTTGCGGGAGTTTCCCATATTCGTCCGATAGCGCCCTCTTTTGAATCAATTTCTCCTTCACACCGGGAGACAAAGTCACCTGCGACACCGATTGGAACATAAATCGATGAGACCCCATAGAAAAAGGACGCCGACTGAACCGCAGTTTGTGCGAGACGAAATTTTTTCAATGTATTGAGGTTGAATGGATAGAAAACTTATAGCTCTGTCGAACTGACCACAACCCTTGACGGGTTTGACAAAGGCAATTGGATTGCAGGTTGTGGGCTCGTTATTATTTAGGAAAATTTTACGAAGAAGTTAAGTTTTTCATTGACAAGCACTGATTATAAGGTTAATAGGTCTACTACCTCCAATATCCAATGCATGAACTGCCGATTAATGTTTATGGCTGTTTGTAAACATACCACTAATTAGGCTACAATGTTGTAATTTATCTTTTTTGTTTTTATTCAAAATGGGTTATTGCCATCCAACCTCACGTTGAGCTCAGTTTAATAAAACCCAACATTTTGTTTAACGAATAAACTTAAGTCAGACCAGTGTTGCACGCTCACCCGCGTTTAAATTGGCACACTCTGCAATTCATAACCGCCCAATTAAGTTAACCATCTGACCTCTACAGGCCCCCAATCACTAGTGTCACATCTCTGAAGCCATTTTCCAATGTATAGATTAATTCACGAAAATGTTGACAACTTTCCTAAAGGGACAACAACCTCTGGATTGAACGAGTGTTGCCTTCATTTATATTATATCTTGACCAGAGTTATCAGGGGGTTGACCAAGGCAGTGAAATCCACTATAACTTAAACTAGACAGTTACGATTTTTAGTTACCACACAATAAAACAGGCACTTACCAGATCAAAGTAATAAAAACAATACCGATACTATGATGAAGAGAGAGAGAGAGAGAGAGAGAGAGCGAGAGAGAGAGAGAGAGAGAGAGAGAGAGAGAGAGAGAGAGAGAAGAGAGAGAGAGAGAGGAGAGATGAGAGAGAGACGAGAGAGAGAGAAGAGAGAGAGAGAGAGAGAGAGAGAGAGAGAGAGAGAGAGAGGGGGGGGGGGGAGGGGGGATAAACAAAACAATATAGCAGATGCCGAAAAACAGATTTAATTATTGGCAGTACTATAGGCCTAGACCTGTGTGTACCCTGAGAGCAATTTTCGGATGACAACTTGCAAAGACTGGTAACCTGCTCTTGTTTTGCTCGGCAACCAGAAATTAAAAAGCGCCACATGAAATATCCGATATTTATTAAGCCAATAAACATGCTCTTTGGGCCAATTAATACATTTTTCTAAATCAATTTGAAATTGTTTTTCAAGAACTCTGACTGGATAGTCTCAAAAGCATCCGTTTTCAAATTCTCACTGCGGGAACGAATCCAATTATCATGTAATTAATGCACTAATTACTTGTGGCTTTATCGAGAAAGCCTTCTTCAAAGGAAAAATTAATAACTTCCTTATTCAAATAAAATCAAATGATTCATAAGGCAGCTAGTAGAAAACGGTGTCTTGTACAGAACAGTCACCGTTATTTATAAATAGCGCCCCTCATTTTCCCCACGCCAATGGTTATGAGTTGCCGATCATTTTCCAGCGGGTCTAAATTATAGAAACTGAGTCGTTGGTTTAAGAATGGCACTTGGGTACACTAACAGGAATTTTGTGTTTATTTGGCTCATAAAGATGTAGATTTACTTTTGATAAAATTATGCAGACAATGAGCTAAGAATGGAAGACAGCTAGATTTGAACCCGATTTTAAATTTTTCAAATTTCAACGAATATCTTCCCAAATGATATTTTTCTTGGTTCAAAAGAAGCTTCAAGGGATAATACCATGATATGAAACGTGAACGCAGATTTCACAAGAATATGTAATAAGCCAATCAAATTATCTTTTGATCCATGCTTGTCCAATCATATTGCGTAATACAAAAGATGTAGGCGTACGTTGGTTCATCTAGGACTAGATGTGGTTGAGAGAACTTATTGTGAAATTAATAGTATTTTATATAAATTGATGTTTTGAGGATCTTAAATAAATCTGATTATAAAAGTTGAACACAATTTATGTTTAAAAGAGAATTTTGAAAACCTCGGACGTGTGAATTGTACTCGTATTATGTGGTAAGTCTATTTTTGTTTCATATTGTTTAAATTCTCCTTACCGTACTTGCTTTTCATGTAGTAAGTTCGGCAAGCAGTGGCGTATAGCCAAATTACCCATATCGACAAAAGTTACAAGGGGCGATTGATCAATTTTCTGTCGTTTTCATGCTTGAGTGCAGATTTATTACTTCTCAGAATTATAATTCAAAAAATCCCTTTATTTGGAACCAACCATGTAAATATGACTCGGTTTGATGTAAGATGGCGACGGTTATTATGCTTGGATTTGGAACCTTCTGTCAGCGATTTTATCGTCTGCCGTAAGTTGTCACACATTCAGTAGTAAATGTATGTACGTCATGTAGATCGTACATGAACATGTACATCATCATCCCAAATACGTGTGCACGTAACACGGAGTGCCATTTATTATTTTATCGAACCGTCCAAAACATTGCTTTGTTTTTCGCTAAGTGGGGTGATCCCAAACATACCTTTGTTGCCTGGGGCGGTCGTTAATTTTAATAGAATGACCAGGGCCAACGAGGCTGATGTATTAAGTCCTTCAGAGAAGGTGAATATTTCCCTGACATTGATATTCAATTTTTGTAAATTTGTTTGAGTGTGTGGAGTCCATGTTTTGACTGATCGGTTGCATTGGCATGGAGTGAGTGAACAACAGTCACGACCGCAAATGTAACGTGTATCTTTGATTTCTGCATGAATTCGGTGAGATTTGTATCTATACATACTGTATGAAGATAACATTGTTGGCTTACTTGTCAAACATGTTTATGAATGTGTGATTTATCAAACGGATGAGAACACCAAATCAACAATTGACATCATTTATTTATTATTTTTATGAAATTGTTTAAGCATTTGTGGTTGTTTTGCAAAAAAGATTTTGTTTTGTTGGAGCTTAGCGTTAAAACACTTCTTAAAACAGTATAGTATGTACCATGCAAATTCCCATACAATACTAGGTGCATAGAGAAGTTTACTGCGTACTTTTTACAGTGTGAAAAAACTGTAGACTCGCAACTTGCAAATTTAGTTTAGTTATGAGGGGCTAGTTAGTTGTGTCTTTAATGACGATTTACTTTGTGCAATAAACTAGGGCTAGGCTACATACATTGTTTTTATACAGTTTTGAACTCTTTGGAGTTGGCGTACTTGACAATGGTAGCTAGCTGCATATTTGTGCGTAGTTAAAGATTTTTAAACCCAGACAAGCTCCCTGTATTGGCCTAGTGTAGATAGATAAACAACCTACATGTATGACTATGAATGATGGTGCATGATATTCTAAAACATGATATTGTGTACCCATCTCGTGTGTGCTTGCACTTTATACTATGTAAAATACATTTGTGTGCCATGTTGTTTACTTGACTTAACCTCCACCTGTGATGTCATGCTATTGTTCCATCGCTCCATTATTTCAAACGAATGGCACGATGGATACGTATTAAACAGTATCGCACCATTCATGCAAAATAATCGAAAACTGGAACAATAGCATGGCGTCACTGGTGGAGGTAAAGTCGCATAATGCCCTCGGTGTATGCGCCGTTCCTGGGATTCCTACCCACGAATGACGCGCACCTCAGGCATTATACCATACATAGTTTCTTATACAACCTGAAACAACGCATTACAAAGTGGCTATGTCTCCTACGTGCACACCATACAATGTTTATAAATTATTCAATTTTCAATATATTTTCCAGACTCACTGCATGCCTAATTTGTAGCCCAGCTCTTTTTTTATAAACATGTAATATTTCTTTCTTTTTCATTTTATTTGCTAAACTGTGATTACTTGGTTTGGAATTGGAAACTTTGAGTATCAGTAAATCTGTGGAAAAACATAAATAGACTACAGGACTTTTTGGTTGGGAGTTTACTTGTCCAGTGGTAAGACTCTTGCCGATGGTCCAGTTGGTATTTCAAGCGTACAGTATCAACATTTCAAGTCCAAGAATGGTCCTGTGATTGATACTGGTCAAACTGAATTAAACGCCAATGTTGACTTATTTGCACGGTTTCAGTCATAACACTAGCAGGTTCTTTCATTACAATCTAAATCTCTTGTTGAGAATTGCAAAGTTATCAAAAAGGCACAGGAAGTCTTCAAAAGGACGTTATTGAAATAAAGGTGATGTGTTTGCAAAGATTGGGCGCCTCATTTTTTCCAGTTTTTCAAATCTGAAGACAGGAGAGGCGTTGATAGTTGAAGAAGACACATTGATAGTGTAACCTGTACGCACGTACTTGCTTGACAAATGTACACAGAGTGTACATCTTTTTCTAGAAAGATTATGTGTGTGGGTAATGGGATAAAGTGGCAGCTCAAATTTTCTGAAGAATTTCTATGAGATAAAAACATTAACTATCATCATCATCAGTCACAGGTCATCTGTCATATCGCTTCCATGCCAACACCATTAACCAGTAAACTCAGTGACCCCTTTCATGCAGGAAGGTATTTGACAAGATTATCCAGGTTTCGAATTTCCTAAGAATTTCAGCCATGTGAAGTACCCATCATGTTGACCTTGAACTTCAGGGGAGTCGGGGTACATGTTCTTGGAAAAAAGAAGTGAAAGAGCATTTTGTGTAGGTTTTGCTTATCAGTCAACTCAAACATGTACACGTGCATTGTACAGTGTACGTGTACATATGGCCTCAAAGGCCGGAATGAGGGAATGTTTTTGTGTTTGTAAACCACCTCAAACAACTTTGAAATGTTTTCATCTGTACACATATAGGGAGCTAGACAAGAACGAATGCTGAATGCTTCATTTGCATGTACCGCACATTTTGCGTCACTTCACTCTGATCGACCACTACGATCGACCACAGACACTGGATACAGTAAGCCATAAGGGCCATACATGCATACACGTCTGACACGTTTAAGTAGACAACATAACATCCTGCAAGAAATGTTCTATATTATGCCATGGCTTGACAAAAGTTAACTGTTGCCACACATTATTATAACTGGTGCATCTAGCTCTTACAACTCTGGAGGGCGCCATTTGCACAATATGTAAACCATGCTGGCACATGTCACTGACAGTTCTTTGCATGTAGGCCTACATGTACCGTTGATCTTGCAGTTAATGTGGTAGTACATGGTGTACACTACAAAGCATGGTTAAAATTTTACCCTGTGCATTTTAAGTGAGTTAACATTAACAATCTACATACTATATTTATAGCGTCTTCCAAACGGCACATTACATACATACAGCATGCCATTGAGCGACACCTGATTTGTCTCATCTTTCACCCAGTCATCTTATATAGTGGCAATTATTCAATGAAGGTGATTCATTGTGTTGCAATAGCCTGAAATACAGTACAAACAAGTGGTGGTGAAATTGGAGCCTTGCCATATTATTATTAATAAGTATGACAAATCAGCACGATACAAGGTTTATGAGAAGTATGTATCACTCGTGAGTCCTATTTTGGGTCGTGTTTAAGTTTTTCCATTTACTTACCAACAGGTTTTTTGTCACTAAAACAATACTGTTAATGAAAAATGTAAATTCTAATGAGCTGTAGACATTAAAGACACTTGTTTCAGAAACCTTCATAAAAACCTGTACAGTTTTCATCCTTGTGCATTCTTTAATTTCTTTTCAATTTTTGAGGAAGGAAGATTGAAGATCACACTACAATTGAGTGATACAGCTGATATTGTTAATATCTTGTTCCCGTGCATGTTTTTAATAAGCAATATTTTCTTTGTTTTTGCATATGGACAGGACTGTATTGAAGATCAATAGGAAAGATATACTGGCCATGATGTCTACTGAGGTTAATTCATATTGATCTCAATTCTTTGTATTAGGTGAGTGTTAGTGTTAGTGTTTGAAGTTGCTAGCTCTAAGCGTCTTGTAGCCAAGAGACGTTGTATGTTACACGGTACGTTGCCCTCAATCACGGCCTTATCAAGAGACTTTTGAGACACAAGTTGACAGAAGACTTATCAAGTTTTGTATTTGTAATGTCGACACATAGTCAAAATGGTGTAAACGGTGAGAAATCTTGTCAAGCTTCAACGGACGTCTCTAATCAATGTCGCATCATCATGTTAATATTCCAGCACACTGGCAAAACCATGCTACGTTCTGAAAAGAATGTCTGTCAGTTTGTACGCTTGCTGGCGATACTAATTTTATCCTGTTGCACTCGGGCTTACTGATGTACATGATCAATAAATAATTTAAATCGCCCGGTAGATGGCTCTTCTAAATGGGAAAGTCGGGTATTTGTTTATTTTGAACATTTTGAGGGTAAGGCAAGTAAAGGCTAAGGGCGGTTTGTGACAAATTCATTGAATGGCTTGAATTACATTGTGATGTCCCTATTTTCATTTGTGGTTTATTATCGTTTTTTTCATCAGCAAAGTATTTATTCTCTTTATATCAAATATCGCTTTTTATCTTTCCTGAGGCAGATCAGTTCGTATAACAAGGCAAGCCAAGGTCATCAGCTAGGTACATGTCAACAAAGACAGGATTTTTAACCGCAGTGTATGATTAGCCACCCTACATTTGCCAGTGGAATTCCTAATTTGTATGGGACTGGTGTTATTGTTGATCAAGCCAAAAGGTCAAACCAAAGGTCACCCGACCAGGAAGTATTCAGCTCCTTGTGCATTAAACACTTCCTGACAATGTAAAATTTGGCTTCAGACTCATCAAACAATGTGATTTCTAAACATAGCAGCGAAGTGATCAAAACTATGCACCCCAGCAGAAACTGCTTGTGACAGCTGGGCATAATGGTGAAGGATAGCGACTCTTGTCTCGCCAATCCGAAGTACACGCAGTGGATTCTGGAAGCCATCTCCAAAATAAAGAAGCAGAAGCAGAGGCCCTCGCAGGATCGCATCTGCCATGTCGTCCACGCCAACCGGGGATTGAGTGAGACTCTGGTGCTGGAGCAGTTGGACCTTAGTGTCAAAGATGGCAATATTTCCAAGGTGATCAATAAGGGCGTGGCCTCCTTTAGGGATGCAGATGTAGGGAGGACAATGAAGAAACGCGGCCCTTTGGCCGCAAGCTTACCAAACAAAAACTCAAACATGCTCAAGTTAATGCAGAACGCCATAGTCAATCTGGGTGATAGCGGATCGACATTGAAGAGCATTGAGCGATACATCCGACAGTCGCATACAGACATTGATCATGGTGAGCTGACATCACAAATACGGCTTGCCGCTAAAAAAGGTGCCAGTAATGGCAAACTTTTGAAAGATGGTCGCATTTACAAGATGCCAAAGTCGCTGAGTGGAAACACTCGTTCTAAGGAAACTGCGAGTAGTAGCACCTCGGTGAATTTAAAGGTAAGAAGAAACACAAAACATTACAATAAACTTAAGACTCTTTATTTCAGATTTCTTCCTCTTTCTTTAAGAGTCAAATAAAACCATCCTAGAATAACTATTGCCAAATGACATGGTGAACTTTTCGTTGTCGTTGCTTAATTTTGCTTAATACGAAAACTGATGCTGACTGGTTTTGCTGGTGTTTTGCCTCAAACTGAAGCAACAATATGTTTTAAGATGTTGGTTACTGATATCAAGAACAAGATAAAGAGTAAACAAAAATTGGTATTCATTTCTGGAGACTTTTTAAGCACATCTTTTTAGGTTGATCTTGTTCTAAATTTCAAGAAGTTACAATGTAGTTGTGCTTTCAAGAAGTATTAAGAAGTTGAACAATCTGGGAACATTGATTTTCCTGAGATCCTTCATCACCACTCTTGATTGATGCCACTGATCAAGTGCAATAATTTGTCCCTTTACCCTTTAGCCCATCGCACAATATTAATCGTAGCGCCATTCACTCCTCACTGCACCTCGGAGGTTCACACGATTTTCAGCTGTACCTACAGACCTAGCAATCCTCAGATAACTTTCGTTGTGATTATTAATATTTTCTTGTGTTACAAGTTGAGTTTATTTTGTAGAGGATGAATTTATCTCTTGAATGTTTTTTCCAAGTTGTTTTGTTTGTGTTACCAAATCAAAGCTTTTAGGTTGGAAACATAAGAGAAATCAATGAAAATTTGAAAACATTGTTTGCGTATGAAGTAAACTGTTTGTTACATTGAAAGTTGTGCACACAAGTTCTCTCAACTGTACTGTCATCTCAAAGGGGAAAAAAGATACAAAAGTGATTGAAACTAATTACAACATACCTTTGAAAATGAATATGAGTGCCTCTGTTACCTACAGATAACTTCTGTACCTCAAACCCTAGTTGAAAAATCCTGTCAAGTCACGGTATTCCGTGTGTAAAATCACCAATAATTTTTTCGCGAAAGAAGCAGAAAGTCGCCATTACTGTGCGTGTGTGATACATTGTACAGTGTACGTATGGTACGGTCCACACCACACAGAAAAAACAGCTACTTGTTGTGCTTCACGTGCATTGGTGATATGACTTGCGACCTTTGAACCTTTGGAGGTGAACATCGTCATTTTTTCTTATGGGTACCATGTGCTATTTTTAGACTGTCATGTTGAGATAGCGCTCTATCTACAGCCGTTTGCTGCGTTTTAATCGCATGTTTAGAACTAAAAATACAACTTGTCAAACTTCGAAGGTGTTTGCGGTTGGTATGCGGAGTGATATGCAGGGCGCCTGCAGGCGATATGCGTGCTAAAGGGTTAAGAGCTAAAAACAAATGAGAGCTTTAGGGGAAAAAAAGATATTGTGCATTCCCTTTAAGGAAGGAGATCTTTGATTGAAATGAATGGACAGGGCCCTAATTGAATGTGTCATATTTTCTGGTTGATTCAACATGTGATTGGACAAAGCACTTATTTGACACTTCATATTACGGCATACGACTCGGCAATGTGTGCTCTTAGCAATTTCAGAATGCAGAGTATCGGCACCAATCTGACACGTCCTAGCCGCGATTCCACTTCAAGTCAAGTATCCTATTTCTCCCCCAAAGATACCGTTTAAAACTGTCCTGCGTCGCATCCCATTTTAAATAATGAGTGTCTTTCACTTAATGCTACACAGCTATTGCTGCAGCTCTGCGTATGCCTAATTTCTGCTTACCTTTTATTGTTTGTCATTGAAATCATCATGGCTAAATGGTTTCAAGAGGATTGTGATTAACATTTTCTGTCCTGCATGGCTTCTCATTTAAACTAATGGAGTTCTTATTTTATACTACACCGCAATCTCTATAGTTCTGCATACAGCACTTACATGTACATGTACATGTAATTTCCATTTGCCTTTTATTGTTCCTCATTGAAACCATCTCGGTCAAAAGGTTTAAAAATGTAAGAGATTGTGTTTAACGTTTGCATTCCATCCAAGGGTGTCAGTGTACACAGGAAAGAGTGCATGTACAGTATAGAATGTACATTGTATTAGTATGCAGTATACTACAGTGTACATGCAGTTGAAATCAAATTTGGCTTGATTTTGATAGACATGTGGGATTCACATCACTCATCAGTACATTTAATATAACTTTGGCACTGATTTCATGAAACGCTTGCATAGGAGCTTGAAAGAAAAACGAGGTTTGTAAGTTCTAGACTCTGGTTCAAAATTTAATTAGTCAATGTTAAACTGCTTCTGAAAAGGTTCATCTGCCCTTTTATCCACCTGCTCAAAGGTGTGAAGATTTAAGGGCTGTCCCAGATAAACCCAGATTTATTGAAAGATTTATCACCATCAAGCTAACTTCTGTAGGTGTGCACTATGCACTTTATCTTGATGGTGTTTGATTTGTGGTCTTAGAGTCAACCATGTCAACCCTGAAGCCACTGGAGTTTTGTCTAGGGCACAAACAACAGCCACCGCAGGTACACTGACAATGGGTATTCCACTCTGGGTGTCTAATATTAGATTGTTGCCGGTATTATGTGGTCCGTGGGTATTTAGAATCACAACATGGAATTCTGCTCAAAGTGCAGTGAATGATAGTTGAGACGCTCGTATTGTATAATAACATCCCATCAACTCATAGGCAGCTTTGGTGAACAAGTTATTGGTGTGTTTTTTTACGGCCTCGATGGTCATTCTTTTGTTCTTTGAAAACTTTTATGGGGGAAAAAAACAATCCTTCAATGGAAGTGTTGATCATCAGCTCCGTCTTACGCTGCAATAGTGATTTTCGGTAGCTGGATGATATTAGCATACCTTTTCTCTATGCACACGTACATAGTACATGATGTATACACACACTTGCGTACTTTGCAGACTGCATGTGGTGCGAGTACATTATATGTACATGGTGTAAGTATGCATGTTGCTACACTACATTATTTTTGTGGTTTGGAGGCTGCAGTGATGATACATGTATGGAACAGATAATTATTACCATTCTGCCAAGTATTACTTGCAAGCTCTGTTTCTGTAGTTCCTTTCTTCCGCCATGGGTTGATACTAAAGCGTAGTTGATACACCTTGTGCACAGTCCTTGGCTGGGGAAGTGTGACACATTCCATCTTTTAATTCTCTGTGGATGGGGTTGGTTTACCATCTTCAGATAAACTAAGCTTATCACTAACAGTTTGGATCTGATAGCAGCTCATGTTGAGATAGGATCCTCTTTGAGCAGCAGGATTGATTTCAGATTGTCTTCTTGATTCAGGACTGTTTGTGTGTTTAGTACAACAATTAGTTAGCTTTGTATTGAAAAGAAAATCGCCCATAATCTATTTATGAACAAGGCTTTATTTATTCTCGCGTGCACACTCGGACTATATTTCAAAGGTTGGACTATAAATAGTTAACAAACAGGTTAACAATCAAACAATCAGACATACATCAAACAGAATTTGAGGGACCAGAAGAGAATCAAGGTACATATTGTATACATTATGTACCTTTAAAGGTATTACATATGATCGGTAAGGATAAAATACATAATTGTTTAATTTTAGACATGAAAGCTTGCAAACTGATTATGAAGTTCATGCTTGAACCATGATTTCTGTGAAATATTTCCCTCTGAAATAAAGTCATATTTCGGAAAACTGTATCTGAAAACCTACAAAAATGCAATCAGCTGAATTTTGGTTGTTACAACCAAAATTAAAATGCTGAAATTTGTGCATGGTTTTTCGCCATTTTCTCCTGACTCACACAGGGAATACGCCCACATTTTCACAGGTTTGTTACTTCATGTATGGTTAGTCACACAAAACGTGAACACTGTCTGTCAACTATTTTGTCACCTCTCTACCAATCCTGCAATACCTTTAAGGATTTCCCATGGAATGATTGGTTGTGTCCATGTGTTGACCACCTGTTTAATGAACTTCCTGTCTCAGAAGAGTTGAACTGACCAGGTCAGGCCCTTGTCTCAAGGTCACATCTCCTGCAGGGGCAACCTCCCTGCATACCCTTGGGCACTGTTGTTTAATGTAAAGTCTGTGTGGATGATCTACACAGGGACACTCATGGTGAACAAGATTCTTAATTATGTTCATGTTCTCTGACGGTTGCGCTTGCAGTATGCAGTAACATTCCCAATGAGCAATGCGCAGTATTTCTGACCATGTAAGGGCATGTGTGAACCAAATCTATGCAAAAAAAGTTAAACAAACTGTTTTTTCATTGTTGCTTTTATTTTTATTATTTGGCAATGGTACATGAGAACACCACATGTACAGATTACAGGCAGTCAAAATAAGATAAAACTGTGATTGTAATGCAAGGAAATTCACCGTTGAAAGCGCACTCACACGGAAAAAAAATTGTCAATTGAGAAATAAATACAAACGCTGGAGTCAGGAATTAGTTCATCAGATAAGCTTGGTTTATTTACCCTTATTAACTACCCTCAATGTATCAATAGCAAAGGATAGCGGATACGTGTGCAGTAGGTAAACAAATAATTCATATTCTTTTTAATGCTGTTGTAACAGATTAAAAGCTTTTAAGGCCAAACAAAATTAATGTTTTGTTTACGGTAACAGTCTGAAAAATATCCAGGATGGTAGGACGAGAAATGTTTTTTTCTTTCCTTAAACCCCCCCCCCCCCTTTTAGGGTCCTTCATTTCAGAGCTCAAGTTTTGTTCCGATAGAAAAAGAAAAAGTATTTAAATGTAGTTATTTCATAGTATTTTTAAAATGTTATTTTGACTATTGAAATGTATTGCCATTAAGGATGCATTTTCTCATGCCTTGAAAAAAAGAGAGATCGTATTACATATTGACGTACTATATCACCAAATACACGGTTTGAACAGAGATTTTATTTTGAAGCATTTAGTTTCAGCATCCCTGGTTCCGCTTAGGGAAACGAGCGCAAGCAGGGTACCAATCAGCGATGTGGCTTCCACTTGTATGTGATTGTAGCAATGCATTTGGATGACCACAATTTTGTGCACCAATGACTGACTGCACCGCTTTTGTTAACTGTATTTTCGTTCTTACGATGTTTGGCGTTTTGAAGCTCTATGTGTGGAGTAAGTTTATCAAATTAAATGAAATGTTTCTCGTCCAGGATGAATTTGTGAGGTTTTACTTGTATTGGCTATCAGGTTGAACTTTGTAAATTATATATTCAGCTTTTTTGACAGCATGTGAATTGTGATGACTCAATTGGCTTACAATTGTTTTATATCGGCCTGGTATACTAGCAAGGATAACACTTGTATGAAAAGTTTTAAGTGGGAGAAATTTTTTATTTATTATTTTTTAATTCGGCTCATTTTAAATTTTTGTCCAAGTTTGAACAAATTGCCGGCCCAAAAAGTTTGTGGTTGGCAATTTGGCCACACAAAATTCAGGTCGGTCGGGTTACCATAAACACGACATTAATTTTATTTGGCCTAATCAACAGATCCTCATCCATTAATCTAGTGTACAGGGCTGTATGGGCTAATACCCATGATTTGAAGTTAGATTATGTGACAAATTAGCTGTACATGTAGCTGGCTAATACCCTGGGCTTTGGACTGAATTAATACCTGCCATTAATATCTAGAGTCAAAAGATTAGTGAGTTGTACAACAAACACATACATGTAGTTCATTAAAGTGACATCACAACTAGAACATCAAGAATCAAACACCCTATGTATCTACGCTTTTATGTAACTATTTCTGGTTTCTGCCACATTCAACTTTCAAAATTCTGTACAGAACCCAGCAGACATAGTGTATGTTTAATAATGTGCATATTATAAAATATACACGGACATGATGTGCATGAACATGTAATTCATTTTAGTGGTTTGGGAAACTAGAACAGGTGAGGCGAAGCTGTTATAAATCTTGTCAGAACCTATTTTGGTTTTTATCAAGATGGGCACACTCTTTTTCTGTATTGAGATCACTGGAAGATATTCATTATGCCCAGGACAAGAGCATTGTTATTATTGGAAGATATTCATTATGTTCAGGATATAAGGCTTGGTGGAGAATAATTGGACAATATCATTACAGCAGGATGTACACGTTTTGCACATTATGAAAGGTGTCAACAGCTATTAACAAAGATAACTCATAAAGAAAAACAATTTGATGGAAACAACTTCCTTGTAAAGACATGGTACTGTACAATTTGGATACCTATCACTGAATCAATTAACAATTAACCTAATCTACAGTACATGTCAAGGCCTACTAATGTAACAATCACATAGGGGGTGCTCTTTCCTGTCAGACAGTATATCGTTGAATCTGTATGGTAATGTATTGTCTTGAAACTTTGAAAGGCAAAGAAACGAGCATTAAGTCTGTGAAAAGTTACACATGTAACTGATTTTCTTAAAACTAATTTTGCTTTGAAAAGTTGAGCATACTATGATCGATGCGTTTTTTGGCGGGTTTGTGGACACCCATTGGGTAAGAGGCACATCTGCGCTCGACCAAACATTTATAAGGACATTGTATTGCTGCTTTTTCTGCTTCCAATTTCCAAATCTGTCAATCCCATTAACGGTTGCTTTTCTCACTACTTAATACTGTTTGCCTTTTTCATCTATTTGATTTGATGATTGGTGTTAAAGCCGTATTCTTACGCGCACCTGAACACAGTTTTTACATTTGTACAAAGAATATGTATTCACATACTGTACATTTTATTCTGTAATTAGTATACAGTGTAGTATACAGTGTTTGCATTTGCATGAACTTTCCATAATAATTATTATAACTAGTAATATTTTTTACAATACAAATTTATAACAATACTGTAAACATTGACTGATCTACGAAAAGATCTGGTGACACTAAAGAGAAAAACAAATGCAAAGTACTGCCAGCCCTTTGAGAATGCGAGTTATTTTCCCAAGCGAGTTATTTGTGCATCAAATTAATCACAACCAGATGTAATTATTTTAACAGATGATGCAACATGGCTTCTCAGAAAGCGTTTCTTTTCACTATGTGTAATACCCTCAAGGGCATAAGGCTACGTTGTGTAATTACTCTTCGAACAATTTGTACGGCACACACCGGTCAGAAGTGAATCTTACTGCAATATTATCCGACAAAAATATATATATATTTAAGCCATATTGCGTCTTGATTTTTTGAAAGATGTTTAAGTACACATTTTAAATGGAAAATATGAACACTTGTCACTAGTTTAATTTTGAAAATAATTTATGATGTTTAGGTGAGATCGCAGAGCACGCTTGATGCCTAATTTATGCCCGATGTACTTATTACACGCTATTAATCTTTGTTATAAATTTGCAACGTCAGAATCAATACATTTGATCACCGCCAGCCAAGTAATGAATTGGCACTCTTTTCAAAGGGTATTTCAGTTGTCTGCGGAGGGGGCTTAATCCAGTTCTAGTTTCGGTGTCGGATTTCTTTCAGTTCAGCCTTGTTGTCTGGAAATAAGAGTATTGGTTGATGGAATACCAGTGAAGAAAAGAGAGAGAAAGAGGAAAAAAAAACTCGGTACTCTGTGTTGGAGTGGTAACCTGATACAGTGGTCTGCTATGTACATGCAAATGGTATACCACATTATGTAGTATTTGCACATGGACTTGGTGCCAGATGAACAAGTACGTACATGTACTGTACATGGTACATGTACATGGTACATGTACATGTACATTGTACATGTACATGTCTGTAGCGACTCTGCAGTGGGTGGGGAATTGGGATCATCTTACAGTGTGTTGCCGTAAATAATTGGTATTATTTGTGAGGTTATTGGACTGTGTAGTTGTTCATGCAATTATGTTCATAATGTTGTTTGTGTCCATACACTATACACAGTAAAGTGCATACATGTATGTGTGTCCAGTACTAGAACGAACTTGTGCAGACACATCTAGTACTTTCACTTATTTATGTATTTATTTATTTATTTATTTTGTCTCAGTGTTTAACCAGGGTAGCCCCATCAGTTATCAAAGAACTGTTCTCCCTGGGGGCCCTTTACAAAAGAGAAAATGCCTGGGTGCCCTTTCCCTTTCAAAAAATGAAGCATCAGGCCTGGTGTTCACTGTTCATTTAGTTCAACAGATTTTTATAATATTTGCTGAAAAACCAAGTTAGTATAATGTAGGTCCTGAATAAAAATCTGAAGCTTACATATACAGACTTCTAATAAAAAGTAAAACTGTCTGTAGTTGAAACATGGAGCTACACAATGCAAATTGTAAAAGATAAAAAATCTAGAGCAGCCCATTATATGTACAGATTTTAATAATTCATTTTTGACACTCTGAAATTGTTGAAAAAAATATTTCACGCGATAAACTAATGTGTGAAATGAATCATGCCAGCTTCAGAGCTGGTTTGAATTAATATTTGTCATGCAAGTATTATACACATGTAGTACGGTACATTGGAGTTTGTGTGCATTGAGCTACAAGTGTGAAGGTTTCTTAAATTTGTAGATTGTGTTTTGTGCATACTTTTTAGTTGTGATGTCTTTTTTCTCTCATGTCAGATGATCCGATCCTTCTAGGAATATTGTGTACACAAATACGTGCAGGCTATCAGTTTCAAGTTCACTGTGTATCGTTCCTGCAAGGGCCATGTATTATGTGTTCCACTACACATGTTGTGACAATCATTTAATCATTAACCATGGGGACTATTTGTTTCATGCCCTCGCCACAAGTTCAGAGGTCAAGCAAGAAGCATGCATGGGGGGATTCAGGCTTTCCCAACCCGAGGGTGACCCTGTACATCCCTGTGGGAAAGCATTCAGCTCACTAGCAAATTATAGTTTTCAGAGGGTGAATGGCATGCCATAGGCCGTAACCTCGCCGACCTCACCTGTAGTGAAATGTAATACATCCTGTATGTGTGAGCTGGTATCAGCAGTCGTTGCAAATTGAGTTGCTAATCATGCCGTGCACCCACTTCGCAAATCAGGCCCTCCTGAGAATGGGGGGCGATGTGAGGCAATTCAATTGGATGCCTGACTGATTGTACAGGGGTTAAATCCGTCTACTCCCAGGTGCAGTTATTACACCGTTTGCCCATTGACTAGTAAATGTCAACAGTCTGAAGAACCATCGCCAACAGAGTTTACTTTAAACTAATAAAATGCTCACTCGTCAGGCCAATGAGATTTAGTCAAACACTGCTACTTCTCTTTTTACCACAGTGCAATTGTAGTTATCGGCGTGCCAAGTCCTAACGCAGGATGCATTTGTCTTTCCTTGCAGTGTTCACATAAGAATGACCCTGACTTTAATTACATCCACTTTAAGGTGATGGTGTCTGTGCCACAAGCAAACACACACACACAGAAAAAAATGTGATTGATTGAAATCATGAACACAGCATCGCTTCAAAGCCGAAATAAATTAGTGATGTGCAGGATGACCTGTGATACATTGCTATTGTACATACACAGCACCACTACTACTACTGCACATCTACTCCTCCCAGTGTGACTTCTGTCGTCCTCCGAGATTTGTCTAGCTGTCTCCACAAAGATTCAGAGAGTAAAATTGATCATGATTAAAATGGGCCATCTAAATTCAGAAAGGAACAGGAAATCAAGCCTTGTAGCCTGGGGTTGCACAGGGGGTTAATATGAAATTTCCTGGACAATTTAGATGGATTTCTGAACAATTCTGCGGTTATCGTTTTTTCTCTTGAGTCATAATACTTGACAGTATTCTTCCATGCAAACTAAACTCCCCCAGAAAATCAATGATGATTAAGTACATGTTGGCCTTTATGTATTTAATCCATTGGTTCTACATTTATCCTGTACTACTTTGACTCTTCAGCCAATGCAAAATGTAACGGGACAGTGTACGTATAATTACAATGTGCATACATGCGCAAACACTAACAAGAGCATAATTAATGTGCAGTAGTGCACTTGCAACTTGTCTGCAATGATATTATTTAATGAAGCAGGCGTCAGAAGTGGCACTGCATTAGTATGCAGCTATTTCAGCAGTTCAGTCAAGGTTACCAGGGTTGTGTCAAGTACATCTGACCTGTAATGATGGTCTCACATGCACCCACAGGTGTTGGCAACAGTCCTTGCAGCCATTGCTACTTTAGGGTATTGCTGGGTGCATGACAAATACATGTAGTACAGCACTTACTAAACGTGTTCCTGATGTATTCAAGAGAATTAAAATGGTCTTTATTATAAATGATTCATAGGCATACATGAACACGCTCGGGGTACTTGCGTATTCGTACAATAGAGGGTGTTACCTTGTGATGAGTCCGAGCGTTCATGAGAAAGAAAAATATAAAAAAAGGGCCGTGTCATTGGATAAGCACAATTGTCAAGGTTCGTGAACACTTTTCTCCCGTGGAGAGAATCAACAATTGTGGATCGGTTATCTTGCAGTTTGTAAATGAACTGACAAATGTTTTTATTTGATCGGCTCTTGTTGAAGGGGGACAGGCTGATGTATTGAACAATCCAGGCGTGCAAACAAACAAGACAGAGCAAACAAATGCGTGGCAAATGGGTAAAAGGTCGACATGCATAGTGGATACTGGCGTTGCGCTTCGCCATACACGCACTATGTAGACGTCGTGTTAACATGCACTGTACACCCTGTTCATGTTGCCTCTTGAGACATCAGTGTCAAGATTCGATGGCCCCCTTTGGATATGGACAAATCAAAGCGGTTAACTTAAAATGTGTTTGGAAAAATAAAGTCATAATAGGTTTGTAAGTAATTAACAGAGGCGTGTACTGCAATAAACTACATGAATGTTTTAGTGCTGAGAAATTTCAATGTATTTCTTGTGCATTCTTGATGCTCATCACCCTGAGTAGAATTACATTTAATGAGGAGAGAAAGCCATGTAGCTTGTCCCAATTTTGAAGCACTCTTGATCAGTTTTAGCAGTTTTAAGATTACCAAGCACAAAACCACTCACATTCAGTTCATGCTTGGAACATTTGGTGCACGTACATGTAAAAGAGACGACATGCCAATTTTAAAGGCTCGGAAATTTTATGCACATAATTTTTTAATCGTGAACAAATTGAAACCGAATCTTCCAAAATAAACAATTAAACACTGAAATAAAGTTTTATATGGATACATGTAGGTAGACTATCAGTTGTGCAAAGCAAAGAATGGTTCCAGAGCTATATGAAGTAAAGTCAAGTTACATTAACTGAGTGTAAGCTTAGTTTTTGTCTGATACTGGCAGTAAGCTGATTTACATTTATTATTTGTAGTCATTTGATTTTTTGGGGTATGTTTTTGCATATTTGTGGACACCGTTAAGCGAGGACTCCCCTTTGTTCTTCCATTGTTTGGACTTTTTTTTTGGTACATGAAAGCGAATGGAGGGCGTCCTTGTTCTGTCAAAATAGACAGACCCCTTTGGTTATATTTGTTGATTTCAACGAATAGACACCCCCCATGCACACATTTTTCATTAATTCTGGCACCCTGGTTGTCAATTAAAAGTTTCTTTTATCTTTCTCCCCATCCACTTTTCATCCCCCCTTTGTCTCTGTCCCTACCACAGGATGACCGCCAAGTTGCCCCTCCTATGGCGGTGTGCAGTTGTTGCCAGGCGACAGCCGAGTGTAACAGGGAGGGCAAGCCTGAACAGCTGCTGTCTTGCGTGGACTGTGGAAACAGTGGTAAGAGCCTCTTCCAAGATTATAACAACAAGGAGGATATTAAGGTGTTAAAAAGCGTCTCTGACCTGCTCACCCACCACATCAGAGACAAGTCGGCCTGTTTTAAAATTCAAAAACAAATTTGAAGTGTGGAAGAAGCCTGTGCATTGCATGTTATTGCAATCTCATTCTGTTCTACATGTACATGGCAGTTGGTGTTTATTTTTTTAATGAAATTAGCATTTCACAATTTATTTTTATTTTTTTCAAAGTCACAGTTGCACAGTTTAGTAATATCCATTGGCAATTTTGAAGACAGGTTTTTCAAATTTTTAAATTGTCACCCTAATAATAAAGGTGAGTTTAAAGTAATTACATTATATTTGTTTTAATTAATCACATTTAAGCATACTTGATCCATGTTCTGTATACATGTACTTGCAATTTGTTTTCAACCAACATAAATGTACATTGTATCATTATTTCTTGAAAACTGTACACATTATTATACACTGTATGATTTTGGGACCACATATTTGTTTGTCGTTTGAAATTGTCCCAGAATATCTGAAGAAGGTTTAGCCAACTTTCGTGTACAACTTGACAGTGCAATGTTTGTTCATCAGTAGCTTGTATGAAGTCATAGTGAAAATGTATGTCATGCGATAAACATGTTCAGTGCTAGCATTTAATGGCCTTCATACAGAATTGACAATTGAAAAAAAAATAAATCCAAATGCCAAGTACCTGGCGTTAAGTGTGCAAGGGTGCCAAATTAGGAACGCCTTGGACATCTGCAGTGATAACACTCGCGCAGCACAATGCCAGGCGCTTGTTATGACAAATGAAGCACTTTGTTAATGTAAGGCATACGGCCGTCTCTCTCTGTCTCTTCATTTCCCAGCTCACCCATCCTGTCTGAAGTACTCGGCCGCGCTGACGGAGAGGGTCCGACAAATCCATTGGCAGTGTGCCACCTGTAAAACATGTGCAATCTGTGACAAGAGAGGAGATCAGGTACGTCCCGTGTTGTGGACTGTTGTCGGAGCCCACTTGAAGCATCGCGTCCGACAAATGCATTGATTTCTCCACGCTTGTGAGATTTCACTCCTTTTGTTCACACAACATACTGTGTGAATTTGTTCACATACATACTGTTTGAATGTTCAAATGCATTCAAATGGCCAAGTGTACGGTGACGACTAGTATGTCAGCCTGCAGTGATGAGGGCATGTGGTGAATAAATAACTATAAAAAAAGTGCATAGACAGCCAAGGTTTTGGCCAAGGTCTGTACTAAAGAAATGTTTTGCCAAATTTGCTGTGAATTGAAAAACCAGGGTAGTCCAAATTCAAAAGAAGCATCCAAAGACATAGAGACACCCATCTCTCTAATAAACTATGCTGTCCTCCCTCTATTGACTTGTCATTCAGTATCATTTTTGGAGTTGTAGGATAAAGACACTATCATTTATTTAGCAAACCGTACCCTTACAAACCCTTTTGTTTTACACACCCAAAGACAGCGTCTCTAGCTGCTCCCATATTAATCACCGACGTGACACACAGCTTTTATCTGCCCCCTCTGCCATTTTGGGAGTCAATTTGCATTCACATAAATATGTGGTGAGCATGTAAACACTCGCATGACGCTTAAAATGCGCACTGCACAGTGTAATACATAGAGAAGCCAAAATGGCGTACAAAGATTTACTGTGGCAATGGTGTCGGGCGAATCGGGTACAAGATACAAGGTACACACACCACCTACTCCCCCATCGCCCCTCCCAACATTTTCCTGAAATTTTGGTGATTCATGCTTTGCTGGTGAGAGAAAACAGGAAGGAAAAATTATATATTTTTTACATTTTTGTTGTTGATTAAAACAATTAGCAGCACAAAAAGTGAATACACAATGCATCATGCGTACTAGAGGAGTTAATCAAGCGGTAACTTGTTAAGTGGAAATTTGCATTTCCTACACCCGAGGGAGTAATGAGTCGTTCAAAGAAAGCATACGTAATAACTTGGCAAGGTATCAAAACAAACAAGGCTATGTTTTGTACAAGCTATGCATTATTATGAGTACATCTATGGACAGTAAAAACATGTAAAGTAGTGTGTGCATGAATATCGATAAAAACACATGAATAGTAAAAACCTTGATGCTTCTATTGAAAGCTGTTACTCATCATTGTGTAAAAACAGTCCTTGCTTTTACTTCACGGATCAACCTGTTATTTTGTCTAAGTGCAGAACAGGTAGAGTACACTGTGTACACACGTATTCAAAACGCTTTGGTGTCCAGGATGTTTTTTGCTAAAGCCAATCTGTCTGGGTGCTCTGTTCAAACTTGACCCATGGGTTTGTAATTGGAGGGACCTTGCACCCTGCACTATTAAATGCTGGTATGTCAAAACATGCAAGCACTAAAGGGTTCAAATAACCTTGGGAACATGGCCTAAAGAACTGGATGCTTAAGTCCTATCTTGGAATTCACAGATTTAAGTGCTTAGACATGTGCTTTTGTCCTTGGGAACATGGCCTAAAGAACTGGATGCTTAAGTCCTATCTTGGAATTCACAGATTTAAGTGCTTAGACATGTGCTTTTGTTTTCTTAAGAACCACCCCCCCCAAAAAAAAAAAAAAAAACACCTTGAAAATTACAAGGCTTGAGTGTTAGAAATTCATTTACTCAAATGTTCACGTTGTATTAATGATAACCTCTCAATAAAAAAAAGTACTTTATTCCTTAAAACATGTTTTTTGGTCATTCATGCACACCTTTTTCGTAGATCAATCTCTACTATTGCAAATACAGAACTTTTTCAAAACGATCAAGACTACAGTACCCCTGAAAATACTTGAAAATGTTTTTAAAAAGTAAAACGAATTTACTAAACAACTTGTTGATTTGCTTTTTCCCACACAGGAGTTGATTTCATGTGCATGGTGTGGTAGAGGGCATCACATGAGCTGTGTCAAACCACAACTCAAGAGAGTTCCCAAAGGTATGATGGGCACATTTGAAAACATAGTGTACAAAGCAGAAGGTAACTTATAACTCACATTCTACATTGTAGTTATGGCAGTTTGGATGCTTTAGATTCATGTGCCATACAATGTATTTTTATTTGGATTTATCGCGGAGAGACTATACGCCTGTATTAACCACTTCACATCAAGTGGCGTGTATACCCGCCAAATTTTTTCAAAACTAGTTATGACGGAGCTTTTTTCCTACCCGGTTCAATTTCTGAGCGGCCTCAATTTATTGCAGTCAGTCGGACGGGTGGCGTGAATATCCACCCGGACATCCCATTGTGTAGCATGCACAGGCATATATGTACAGTGCTACACTTCGTTTCCCCCATACAAAGAGTGACAGAAGGTACTGGAGTTTATGATTGTAATCTCCCTTTTTGCTGGGGATTATTGTTTAATCCCCAGTTCCAGACCGCTGTCCTTTAGCTATACAAATGTAGCATACAAGAATGGACAGGCTGCATTCATTGTTTATCATTGTATTCGGCTTGAGTGGAGTTAAGTCTGAGTGTTCAAAGATTTCAGAAACCATGGCAGTTTATTGGCCATGGCTTACTGCTGCGGTTTTTACGATTTATGGCGAACGCATACTTTCTCACAAGAGAGCAACAAATCTTGGTGCTTGTTATGAGATTCTTTGTTGTCATTCCTTTGTCAAGTCAGGGTTTTAATGCGACAACGATATTGTCAAAGGAATATGATTACTTCGGAAACTCTAAATTGTCATGAAAAATTATACCACGCAGAGGCACTGAATCATGTTAGGAATACTGACTCAGGGTAAGGTAGTGGAAAGTAAAGCAATGAACTACGTATGAATCATCATGCTTGTACTGTTTGGCTTGACAAATATCAACAAAGAAACTTGATGTTATGTTCACATATTGCTCAGAAAGTTTTACAAAGAATTAAGATGAATTTTGATCACAGTATTGCTGTTTTGTTCTGTTTCACATCATGCCTTATGTACTCGTCTTGTAAAGAGCTTAGACCTGCGAATAGGTGCTTTATAAATAGACTATGCGTTTAAGTCTGTAGTATCATCACCCACTGGCTAACTCTGAAATGTATGGATGTGTTTATAAATATTTTACCAAATGTTTTGCAAATACTTCAACCAGGGTGTACCCTGGCTTTTAAAGGCGCTTCATGTACTGTGCACAGTGCATAACGAATGTATGTGAACATGGGCATGTGTTCGCACAACACTTTCTCTGACGTTTCAGTGCATCAAATTCTTACAGACATACTTGTACGTGCGTTTGACACATTCAGTGTGCTTACATTGTAGGATTACAAATGATGCGGTGCACCCATTTGAAGAGCATGCATTGTATTGTTCTCTTTGCCAGCTTCGGCTTTAGTTGCTGCAGCCGAAAGCAGATTAACATTTTAAAATTGTATTCTTGTATAATTGTGTAATTATAAATAACATTTGTGTTTGTTCGTTGAAAGAGTGGCTGCAAATGAGCTTATCTGCACATTTGTTGGTGAAAAAACCTTTACCAAATTTTACCAAAATGGCTGGAAAAAACCCACTAACATTTTGTATAATGAAATTCCCCCCCCCCAACCAAAAAAAGGTCATCTGAAAAAAATTAGTTCTGTAAAACATTTTTTATTTGATCAAGCAAAATTGATGAAAACAAGCCCATTGATATGGATGTTAATCTGAAATATCCCTTGATGTAGGTCAAATCGATCTAAAATATCCGAGCCATCACGAAAATTAAGTTAGCGCCACTTCCTTACATCCTGAAATCGCATGCAATACACAGCCTCTCCAAGGAAGCGCTCGCTGCTGATCTATAGAGTTTATGGCCGCGTTGCGACTTTTCTCAGCTTATTTAGGTAAAACATTTTGACAATTTGTGGCCAATCAAAGTAAATTGGCCTTCAGTGGGACTTGACGGCAAGCGTACACTTGCGCCTTACCATCTGTGCTACAATGCCTTACGCTGCTCGTCTGATTAGATTACTAGTACATTTCTTCAGTCGGTGAGCCCTCGCCTGATTGTATACATGCCAAAGTTTCAACATTGTCGTTGTGTCATAATAAGGTGTATAAAGACATATGACCTTGTTGCATCGTTTCCGTAACTGTGCAATAACAACTGTCTCCAAGATGTAGGCCTATGCTCAACACCACTGATTTGAGGCACGGCCCTATCGTACTGGGGATTCTATGTCAAAGTTTCAACATGCCAAAGTTTCAACATTGTTGTTGTGGCATAATGAGGTGTATAAAGAGATTTGACCGTGTTGCATCGTTTCCGTAGCTGTGCAATAACAACTGTCTCCAAGATGTAGGCCTATGCTCAACACCAAGGATTTGAGACATGGCCCTATCGTACTGGGGATTCTCCCCAGGTGTTTTTTTTTCAAAACAGGGTGGCATTCTTGAACTAAATTTTTGAAGTTTGGCCTAAGCACGCTCAGTTGAAACAAGGTCCATGAAATGTTTTTTACTTGCTGTGCAATCTGGGGCATACTCAAAGATCTTATCTTCATGATTTTTGTGAATTTGATCTGAAGTCACCCCCCCCACCCCCGAAAAAAAAAAACCTGCAAGGAAAAAGACAGTGCACCATGTAATCTTTGTTTACAAAAAGAGTGACTTTGTACATTCCAGGGTCTTTCTGGCAGGCGACATTTTGTGTCATAATTAGTCCATAAATTCATCTGAACTAGTTTTGAGATGTGCCCCCTTTCTTCATGATAACAAGCGGGCAGTACAACCTCCGTAAAAATATCAGATTCTATGTTTTCTTCCATTGCGCTGTGTACACTTTGTGCCTGCAGGAAGTCCGGGATCTGCGACTCTTTTGTAAACATGTGATATCACAGGTTACATGGTCTATAAGTTTTTTTGTTCACCCACATTTGAATGTCTATGCAATCTCAGTCATTTCCCCTTGTAATTAAGCTCATTTTAAATGTTGTTTTTTTTCTTGTAAATTAATCTGCTCTTTTTTATTTGAATATTTCTAACGTAGGTCCCTGGAAGTGTAAGCCATGTAAAACTGGAAAGTGGCAATCCATGAAGCTGTTATCATTGTCATCGTCATTAACGTCGTCTGGGAGCGCACCGATTGGCCTGAAGAGGAGCTACCAGGCCAAGCTGGGTAAAGCCAACAGGTTGAAGCTTCAGTCTGTGAAGTCCGCCCCTCGTAGAACGTAAGTTGGAAGCAATAGTTTGGAATGTGTATGGAAGGAAAAACTATACCCCTTCTAGTACCATACATACATGAAGGCATTTATAAAGCTCCACTACATCAAGAGCACAGCACATTAGATTGGGCATATATGATTTTTGATACACCACAGGACAGGATGCAACTAGGGTCCATTTCATGGCTCTGCTTACCGTAGAATTCTGCGCTTACAGTGCCCTGTAAACCACTTTATTCCATGGGCCGTAAGCCGAGAGTTCTGTGGTAAGCAGAAGCATGAAATTGGGCCCTGGTAGACCTGGGACTGCATTTGTTGCCCCGTTCGCTCTTTTACTCAAGCAGTAACTAAAGTGTGACTTGCCTTGGGGATGAACAAGAAATTAAAAGTGACTTGATGTCTGTTGTTAAGCCGTCAACATTTTCGAAGACCAGAGGATTGGTCATGAAAGTATGCTTCTTACCTTTCTACTAAATATTGCAATAAGAATTTAACCATCTGGTTGTTTTGCGGTAACATCATATACATGAAATCTCTCTTATGAGTTGTGGGGGTTCTGAAAAGAACCGATGGTGGTTGGATGTAATATCGAGCAGTGTAAGCACTGCAGCAAGCATTTGCGTAGAGTTTAGGGATGTTTAAAAGCATTTGTTTTCGCTCCTTCAAATGTTGACTCCTTTTTATCTCAAGAGTTGGGGCTTTGGGGAGCTGCGGGTAGGGAGGTACACCAGGCGGGTTGAAGGGTAGAGAGGCGTAGCTTAAAATTCAAACTATATCCTGATTATATCTCAGATTTGTAAGTTGGACGCCATCTTAATCAGGTACACAGGTATGAACAGTGGTGGAGCTTGGGCTGAATCACAGCCCTCATTGGGCACCGATATAAGTCTCAATCATCAGCCGTTTCCTAACAGCTTACTCAGATCTCTCGTCTCCAATGTATTATATACTATGTGATTGCCACAGGTCGTTGACTCTATGACACACGGTGAACCCAATCAAAGTAGGCTGCACCAGTTCAGGACAAGAACGGGGGTTTGGGTTCACTGGTTGTGGAGCTGAAAAAGTGTGAATCACTTCAGTCGGTTATGGGACACGACAAGGTCGTGTTAGGGACGTGTCAGGTTTTGGCAGACCGCCTTTCTGGAAAGTCCACTTAATAGACTGACATTGAGACTGTGGGCAGGATGGTACTTGAAACTTGTCATGTTAGGATACGTGGTTGTTATAACGACGTCTGTTGAAAAGGTATGAACAAAGGTAGACACTCTGGACAAGGCGGGTCATAGTGCATGACAACTCCTGACAAGTTTTTTTTTTTTGCAACAGATGAGCAGTTTTTTTCTGAACAGTTTCACAAAGATGAAAGATTATGATAAAATATTCAGTACTATCCTTAAAAACAGTTTTGACTAAAATGATGAAAACTGGTTTTTTTTCAAATGGTTATAGTTTCTGAAAGTGGCATAATATTAAACACGCATCTTTCATTCTTCTGCACTGATTGCAGAAAACAAAACTATTTTCTAAATGTAGTACTCAAGTTGCACACTGTATCAGGTCTTTAAACACATCTGTGTCCGAGACAGTGAATGGTGTTCCAAATGTTTTAAAAAGCTGTCCAGATTTCAACGTTCATCATTGGGTTTTATCACCATATATATATGTGTACATGTGACCTACTTCAGCATCTTCTGTCAATATGCGTGCTGAAGTAGTAGCCAGCGTCTGCCAACACTCGGTGGTTGAATGGTGTTCAATCCGTAACACAGATCAAAGCTTCATTTGTGCCAACTTCACTCAATTGAACATGCAGGAAGAAGCAGACATCCTGTATGAAAGGATCCATAATCTTGCAAAACGATGGGCAGAGACCCAAACTTTTCTGCTCCAAGCGCCGTGGCTGGCCTTCCTCAGCATCACTCAGTGTGAAGCCCTCGCCTGTTGTTTCCTGCCGGGGGGGTTTGGCCTGCACACCCACTGTAGAGTTATGATGGATACTCGGTTTGCGTATCATGGAAATGTCTCACCATCCGCAGTTCTCTCAGAGGATGATTCTGTGTTGGATTTTAAATTGATTGCAAGGCGCTTGATGCTGGCAAATTAAATTTGACACGAGAAGGTGGGTATCCGCGTGGGGGGGGGGTCTGGATTCGGAATGCTTTATCTTTGTGATCTATCACTAGGTGAAGGCCCAAACAGGTATGTGTACATGCACTTAAAGGGGCACACCGGCTTCGTTGGGCTATTTGGGCTACAAAATAGGCTAACATATGCCTTCAAAGGTCTTCCAGGAATGGAGAAGAACGGTTCCTAAAAGAAACCATCAAATTTTGCCGTTTTTGAGCATTTTTCAAAAAACGAAGGTCACGTGATTTATCCGAACCAAAAAAGTGGTTCGGATAAATCACGTGATTTTCGGAGTTAGTTTTACTTCCAGCCGTATACAAGTAAATTACTGAACCAAATTTAAATCTGTTTTTAAAAAATTATTCATGAGTATTTGACAAAAAAGACTATGTATTCAGATTATTGATACAATTTGTAAATAATGATGAAAAATCGAACGTAAGATTCGCATTCAGAGAGTCCGTGCAACCGAAGCGTGTTTTACGGCGCACCAGCGTGGGAGCTAGCGGAACGTAAACCTTGGGGCATATCCCGTACAGCCGGTGCCATGTCTCGTGGGGCCAGAGAGACAAGCCCCGGGGCATGAACTCCCCAGCTTGCCGGTCTAGCCGTGAGCGTGGGAGCTTGTCGGAGGGGTAGGGAGCCAGACCAACAATTACGGTTTTTGTAGGAGGGTTTTAGTCTGATACCCCTAGCTATTATCCCCTAACTATTGCAACGTGTTGCCTGCGCTACACACGCGGGACGACGACGGGGAATATTTATCCCATACAGCTGGTCTACTTCTATGATTGCTGCACATCGTCCACCCCCCCCCCCCAAATTGCTGCTTTTGCTGGCTTTCCCTTTGGATTTATCGTGTGGTTATTTTTTTACTTTTTACTTTTCGTTGGACCACCTTCTGGGTGTTTTTCCTTGCGATGTTTTTTGTACCGATCCTTGTATGTCGAAGAAACGTTCTCCATTATTGCAAGACACAGAATATAGTACGTCGTCGTACACAGAATACAGGTTGGGGTTAGTTTTCGCGGTCGTAACCAATAACTGTTTCAATGGCAAGTTCAACCGAAACAGTTATTGGTTACGACCGCGAGCGGACTTCGACTAGGACTGACCATAGAGCAAGTAGAGCAAGGAACCTTGCTCTATGGACTGACGTCCGTTTATGTCACTGATCTCTATTATACTGACAGTATATAGATCAGTGGTTCATGTCTGTTTTTTTATTTACACGTGAATTTGTGCTTGATGGATATGAAGTCTGTATCCTCATGCCTCGCCATTGTTATAATTGATACATAAACAGAGCACCAGTCTACTTACAACATCGCGCATCATTGCCTTCACGTAAATTTGACAGTTGCAACGGCTGGAAAAGCGTATAAGCTGACCTTTGACCGCGTTTTTGTTTTTTTCACATTTTTCGTTAATTACGTGATATTTTGATGATTTTTTTTTTAAAACAACCATTTAATAATTGTTGTCTGTCATTCCACATCACAATATTAGGTAAACAGTAAGCCGGTGTGTCCCTTTAATGGACCACAGTTCAAAACATCCCCGAGTTTTGATCATCTACAAAACAACAGGAAAAATGCCTTTTTGCCCTTTGGAAATATTAGAAAAACACCCGAGGCAGGGATTATGCAATTAGACAAAATGCGAAAAACAAAATGGTCTGAGTTCGTGTGACCAAATTGTCTTACCACATAATGCAGAAACAAGTTTGTGGAGACATCATTAAAAATGCGAAAGCTTGAGAAAGCCACAAATGAACTTTTGTTTTTGTATCAAGGCCATATATTTTTCGAATCACATTATGCGCTATGTGTACGTATGCTACACTTTTACACAGCGGCAAACCACATGTGCAGTCCTTGAGCTTGTTCTTGAACGGGCATAGCAATTTTTTTACCTGGTAAAAGGAAACTTCTACACGCATGAGGAAATGTATCCTGTTGGAACTTTGCAAGGTGTCTCATGATAAAAGCAAGGGGCAACCGCGGCAGCTGGTCGGAATCTGTGGGTTGAATCCACACGGACAGAGCAATCGTCATAAATATGTAAACATGTGTACGCTGTAAAACTCATTCAATTTCGTCCGACCATGGCATTACGGTATATCAGACATACTAGAAAGCTTTTGATATGCTCTTTCCTGTGAGATACAAGTAATGGGATGGAGTAGTGGCTTACCGCTAAATCATCAAAAAACCACATCGGTTGGGGGGGGGGGGGGTAACAAGACAAACCGCAAAGAGTGAACGACTTCCGACATTCGTACCTCGCTGTTATCATAAAATGATTGAATTCTCAAGAACTCGGCTTCAAATTGAGTGGTTCCGAAGGCTATTCCAGAGATCAACACAGTACAAAATGTAGTTGGATGGCTACTCGCATATCAAATTTGTTGTTACTGTACTCTAGACCACAAGGTTTGTGGCTGTGACCTGCGTACCTTATCCCTGTGACAACAGTCCCAATTTGTTTGCCTGATCTGCTGTGCTTACGTAACGTTCAGACCAAGCACTAGACAGAACCAGCATTCTCATTTCCTGCAAACACAGCATGCCAATAGTTCCGCCGTGGAGCACCGAAGCGAAACCCAGTCGTGATGTGGCTTTTAGACCGTGCAGGTGGGTAGCCCATGGAAGGATACACTTCATAATGAAACGCCAGCCCACACTGAGGCCACTGTACATTGGATGATTTCCTGTGAACGACCATTCAGGATATGGGGACTTAATAATACGCTCACAGTAGAGGCCATTTGCGGAAGATGTGCTACTGTGCAACGGGTCCTTCATCAAGCCTGCACAAATAATCTGCACCCTGTCAACTCATATCCTGGTCAACTTGTTTGCTTTTGATATATTGTCCACTCATATGGTAGTAATTACCCCGTATTGATGTTTTTTTCTTTTCCTCTCGGGCTTGTAACGTTTGACTTACTCCATGTAGATTTCTAATAGAGATTAATTGACCTGCCTGTGTACATCTTATCCTTGTCACAAGCCTTAATGTTGTCTGCTTTCTTGCTTTACCTCGACACCACAGGAAATCTATCAAGAGTGTAACCCTTATCAAGCCTAACCACACCAAACTCCTTATAATTCTAAAAACTGGAAACAGACTCAACCGGACCTGTGTAGACTCGAATTGGCCACACATAAAATCAATCATGCCAAACCAATCCAGACTAATCCAGATTAACCGCATTCAAACAGTCATGATCAGACCGGAACCAGGCAAGACTGGAGCCAGACTAGCTCAGACTTCGTTTAAATCGGAATGGACCATACTTGTACCTGGAGAGAGAATAAAATGAGACAAAATCTGAATGGATTCAGCCCAAACTAAGCTTGACAAGACAGCACCAGGCCAAATCATCCTGTGTACGTGTTTATCAACACGACGTCCCAAGAACATACATGTAGTGGAGCAGACAAGACCGGAACCGGTTCAAACTGGGGCTGACTGGAGTCAGACTAGGCCAAACTAAACCCATAGCAAACTGGGATGTGCCAAATCTGAAACAGCTCAAACCAGGGCGGACCGGTCCCAGATCAGACTGGAATCAGAATGAAACAGATTGACGATTAATTTTGGCCCCCCCCCCAAAAAAAAAACCCCCTTCAAAACAAACCATGCAATACACGTCAATGACACAGTTGCCCTTTAAACCTATGCAGCTGTGTAGACCAGTGTTAAGCAGTCACTGAATCAGGAACGTGCTAATTAAACGAAGGGTTATTCAGCACTTTTGGACATTGTCGTTAGTGCATTTGAGTGCCATTGACGGTGTTATTAGTCTACAGTGGATGTCATCTTATGTCAAGGGGGTCAACATTTTACATATTATTTACATACACATTCATCATGGACTAGAGATTGAAAGATAAGAGATATGAAGCCAGTAAACTAATGATATCACTGTTTTAAAATTAAATTGAATGTTTTTCTAATGTAGTGATTTCCTTCAATTAACCATGGCAAACCTAAACAGTCAAAACTGGTTTCCTTCAGTATAATTAATACGTGTCAGACAGTGTGTAATTGAGGAAATGAGTGGTCCATTCTAATGTAGGATTCGAACTGCCTCTAGCCACCAGGCTAGCTCAGTGGTTTAGTGGTAAGACATCCGCTCCAGCATGGCAAAGGTCGTTGGTTCTAATCCCACCTGAGTAATATGCCTGTGAATTTTTTTCACAGGACTTGGGGGGGGGGGAGTACCGAGTAAACAGTGCTTAATACACTTTGGTGTAAGGGCAAACACCAAGTGATAGACTTGTTATTGGTTCCAAATTGTGTATTACTTAAAAGTGCATCTTTAATTCTTAAGGGGGATGCAGGGTTCGTACGGTCCTTGAAAATCCTTGAAAGTCCTGGAATTTGAAAATCTGTTTTTCAAGGCCTTGAAAGTCCTTGGATTTATCTTAGGTCCTTGTAAGTCCTTGAAAATTCACTTTTTGTAATTAAAGTATTTAATCATGCAGAGTAATGTTGTGTTTTTTCATCAAGTTTAAGTTTAAGTGACCAGCCAACCTTCAAACTTTAACTAATTGTACAGAATCAAATCACCCAGCACCAAGCGTTTTATATACAAGTCTCAAATAAACCATCAACATTTGCTGGATTTTGGTCCTTGATAATGGGATTTCTGGACCTTGAAAGTCCTTGAAAAGTCCTTGAATTTATAGCTATTATAAGTGTACGAACCCTGGGATAGGCAAATGGGTCGGCCAACTAAAGCATCTTGATACAGGTCTGTCATGTGAGGATCTATTTGCGATTCATCTGCTTATCATTGCATTTCAATTCTTTTGTCTTGCAGAGGTTGTCCCTTTCCAGGATGTAACGGTACAGGTAACACCAATGGCAAATCCAAGCTGCATAAGTCGTGAGTAACCCATTTCTTTATAAACACCATAAGTAATCAAACTTATCAAATTTGTGTCAAACGATTTAAAGATGGTGCGAAAACAATCAGTAGGAGAAGTAATTGTGTCTGATGGGGATGTGTCATTTCTGATTTTAAAAAAGTTGCTGGAAATTATAATTTGGCGGAAAGAAAATGTGCACGGTTTCTGTTTCTAATGGATAAGATAAACACAAACTTCTAGGATCTTTTTATTAGGGATACTCGCTTTTTACATGTTGCATTGGCATTTTATGTATTTACATTTCTTTCTTTCACCCTACAGGCTCTTTGAATGCCCAAGATGCCCCCCAGGTAAGCGACCCCCAAAGCCAGGGAACCGTAGGCTAAGCGGCAATTGCTCATCAACATCAATGGGAAAGGGTTCCACCCACACCCCTAAGACCCCCAACAGGTCTCAAACACACCCCAACCCTCAGGCACCCACTGAGGTTTCAGAGGCACCAGATTCACCTTGTACGCCCACATTGGAGCCAGATCAGCCCCCAGTGCTGACTTTGCCTCATTACTATGACCCCAAGTACAAACCCAAAGGTCTTGTCGACGGATTGAGTCGCTTCTTTACGCCTACCAACCGACGGAAGTCTAGAAGCTCTTCGCAGTCTAGCATGGGCTTCTATCCAATCAGTCCCCCGCCCAAACCCCGCCCTGTGCAAAAATCTAACAGCGACCCCATACCTCCTTCGTCAAGACCAAGTGGAGGAATGAAACCAGAAGAAGCAGAAACCAAAGAGAACGTCTGTGCTCCCATTCGTGAGGAAACTTTGCTGATTGGTGGGAAGCAGAAGACTTTTCCCCCACACATGACGAGCTTCAATGCTGTTGCCATGCAACAACAGCAGCAGCACCAGCAGACAACCCAGGCAGCTGAAGACAAGTCGCACTCCAACTCGTCGTCACCACACTCGCAGATCATGCGCACGGGTAGCTCACAGTTGAAGAGCCTATTTGACGGCTTGTCCCATCTCTACGCCGCCCCCACAGAGCCGCGAAAGCGTGGACTGTACGGTTTCCCGCCAATTTACAGCCCGCAGAAAAGACCACGGAAGACACCGGTGGAGAAGGTCTCCCCTAATGGGAGTAACAATAAGAAGGGTGGGTCTTTGAAATCACGCGGTGGTTTGTCAGCCAGCGCATCGAAGATAGTGAAGAAAGCACGGGCGGCAATGGGATCTAAGAAGACCAGGTCTGTTGGGGCGACAGTGGCCTCTGTCCAAAGGCAAATAGCTGTCAAGAAGAAGTCGAGCAAATCGGGGACGTCAACACCAACTGATAGTGTGACATCCTCAAAGCCGTCGACCAGCACTAAGAAATCCAGTAAACCGCCATCTGGTAAGAGAGTTTATTATCTGCATGGTGTGTACTTCTTTCCTCAGCCTTACCCATCCGTCATCCCACCCATTGTCCCAACTCTTAGTGCCATCACCACTTCATGCTTGAGTAGATTTAGAGCTTGCCTTCTAGTAGTTTGTAGTTTTCCTCGCTGTCTGTCTTGACCTGGTTCAATCATTCACTCATTGGTGAATTGTGCATTGGCGTGTCGTGGCCGAGCGGTTGAGAGCACTGGACTCAAAGCTCTGATATTTCTGATCGGCAGAGTGTGGGTTCGAGTCCTGCTCATAGCATTTGTGTCCCTGAGCAAGATACTTTACCATAATTGCATTGTCCTTCAGATGGGACATTAAACTGAAGGTCCTAAAACAACTCAGAACACTTATCGTGGAAGAGTAGAGGTTAACCCCAGTGTTTCTGGTTCACATAGCAAGCACCTTTGTTTACAAGCTTCCTCAGCCTTGTGAGCTGCAGTCATTAAGTTCACTTATGAGGCATCCTTGGTTTCATTACCAGTAATATACATTAGTAATGATAATAATAATAGTAATTGCTACGACAGTATGAGTTCAATACAAATTGAAGTTTGCTTTGTGTCTTTGCTTCAAGTTTGAACTGGCTGAGTTTCCTTTATGAAAGTTTTATTTCTTGAACAAATACTAAGCTGGTTTCTTTACCATGCTTTCTGTATCGTAACATTTTTGGTTACACTTGTAGCAATAGTTCTCTGGACATTTTCATTCGCTAAAGTGTACCCTGCTTTGTTCAGTTTTCTTCTTTCCTTTCAAAGTTTCAATGATTCATGGCATAACAATAGATTTAACTTCATGCGTTCTCTAACTTTAAAAACATTTCTGTAGTGCAGATTGCTGCTTTTATTTTTGCAGTTCTTCAACAGTTCTTTGAACTTCATTTGGTGAAATTATTTACAGACAGTTTACACAAATTTAACGTCAAGATGTGAGGTTCCATGAAATTGTTGGGACACACCCACATAAGCAAGAAATATTCGTAAACATGTTCATGCCTGCACTCAATCCCATATCCGAGCAACAAAATTAAGTACAGGTTTTAGTCTACACCGAACGCATAATCAAATTGGACAATTTTATTGCTTCAAATCGGAGAGAAATATGTCAACAGTTACTCCTTCTGTGATGGCGCAGTTTTTCACAGAAACGAGATGACTCATGCCAAGAAGTTAAACTTGAAGGAGAACGCCCGGTCACTTGACGTCAAGTCGGGCTGAAGAACGTGACACTTGTGCTGCATGTGGCGGTACAAGTTGACAGAACTCAAACAGCAAACTTCATCAAGATATGAACTCTTTCTAAATTTCTCAGAAAAGTGACTCTATTGAGCGGAAATCGGATAATACCTGATACATGAACTTGTACCAACTTGACACAAAGTAATCTTTCACACAAACCATGTGTTTTTTATAATAATTTTTTTTATTTTGTTATATTTTTATTCCAACATGCAAATTACATCAAGGATCAGTTGTTAGTGTAGGTGCTGTACTCAGAGAAATTTACATGTGGTTGGATTGACGTATGTACCTGTGTACGTGTACAGTATGTGGGGGTGTTATACTTGCGTACAATTCTATTTGCAGATCTTACACTTCAGTTTTCCCAGAAGGTGTTGGAGTTTTAAAAACAAATGCTATAATTGACTTCCTGTCAATATTTACGCTTTTTTTTTTGTATTAACATTGTTCTTGGTGCCTTTGGAAAAGGAAATGAATGCACATACATGTAAGCCCTACATTCTGTTATTGGGAGGATACCTACACATACACTAAGATTCACATAATTGTCAATCCCAAAGTGTAAATCTGGGAGGAAACTTTTACTGAAAGATTATTATCACTATTATTATTATTATTATATTTGTTTTTTTAGGGGGGGGGTAAAAAAAAAGGCGGTGGTAGAAGAGTGGATTCAAACGCGGAGTGTGTCAGTCGGAGGTATTCTAGTGAGTTATGCAACAGTGGTCGGATTTTACAGAAGTTTTAAAATCTGCAACTTTGCGGTTGCACGTATGTTCCTTTGCGACATAAAATTTGTTATCCGGCAAGTGTGTCCCACAAAAGTAAAAACAGTTTACAGACTCAGTTTACAGACTTGAGAGAATGATTGGTACATTATTTACATCTACTTAACATAAACTTGATTGAAAGGGAGAATCCTTGAAGTGTGGAGCTATCAAAATAATTACAAAAACATCTGGAGAAAGCTCAATCTGAAGAATAACAAAAACAGGTTTCATGTCTAGGTCAGTATACAGTAAAAAGTGCTTTTAACTTACACTATCATTAACGGGAAATATAAATCATGGATAAAAGATATTTTATGTCTTCCTCTTTGGCTTTCATTTATGGAAAAAAAAATCCCTCTTTTTTTTTTATCTTGTCATAATTAGAATTAGTATCCTGTTTATATTTTCTTCCCCAAACGTTGACATGTACATTTTCAAATCCAAGCGTTGTATTGTAGCACATAAGCCCCATTCAAACTACCATGGCTGCACAAGTTTACCAGGAATACTTGAATTGGTAACGCTTGCAAACTCCTGGAAAAATCAATTTCCTTGGAAATAGCTGGCCCTTCGCAGATCTACCAACTCTCCTCGATTTGGCAGAAAGTTCCCTGAAAATGAACAAATCATTCCATGTTCTGATGGAAAAAACTTGAAAATCTCCCTGATTATGGAATCTTTTTCCCTGTTATAACGAATGTAACTCTTAATATCTCCTTGATTTTGGTACAACATCTCCCTGATTGCAAGATGAAAATGGCGACAGCTCTGCCTTTGGGACTAGCATTATGCCAGACAACCCCTGGTTATCATCTCGAGTGTGAAATGAATATGGGGTGGTGGTGGTGGGGTTAAATTCCCCAGGAATTTCCTGGGGTTTGAGTTCCTGGGAATTAGCTCTGTAGTGTGAATAAGGCTTAAACGCCAGATCTACTCAGACCTCTAAACAAGGCTGTTGTGAAGGACTTGGCATTGGAATTATCCTAATCACCGTGGTCTGGTTGCACGATGTACTTTGAGTAAGGTTAAGCTTGTCTGTCCTTAATTATGTCGCAGGGTGCGTACCAATTGGCTCCCATTTATCATCGGCAGAATTTAGGGGAGGAGTGGACTTTCTTGAAGTTATGTTTGTCTGCTTCAAACGCTAAATGGAAAGAAGCATTTGAAAACACCAGACTTTGCTTTGTGTTTTTCTTGTTAGACTTAATCACACTTTATAATTTTGTGTTAAAAAAACCCCAACAACAAAAATAGCAGAAAACCTGTAAGAATTTCAAGAAGAAAAAAAAAACTCAACAAGATTTGGAGAACTTTAGGAATTCACAATTCTAAGGGAATGGCATTAATAATTGTGTACATTTCTGGGTTTGATAAACATTATCTTTGATGCATTGGCTCATTTAATTGAGCTGCTCTTACAGTCGGTGTTTTTTCCCCTGCCCTCTTTTTCCACATAGTTCCAAGAAGTGTTTTGACCTTATTCTCGGGTTAAGCGGTATCCAGCAAGTTAGGTTGTTTTCTTTTGTCAATTTTGCCGCGGGGCAATCCTGAAGTTCCACACAATGAGGAAAAGAAAAATCATGCCTGCATTTTTTTTTCTTCTTCTGCCTTTGTGAACTGTAAGGGGGTAATGGACTAGACTCTTCCAAGACTGAATGATTAGTGTTTTAAGGGGGACTGAAAGTCGTCTGATATTTTGCCAACATTTAGTAATAACACACCTGTGCATGATTACATAGTACCTCTGCTGACTCGAACTGTTTTCACCTCAGACAAATTTTGCTCAGCAGAAATAAGTTGGCAGCCAAATGGCATTGCTAGTGACTGTTGCTTGACATGTGTTGCCTTGGGAAAAAAAAAAGTTAAGCCGTTGTTTCTGCTTAGCAGCTTTAGATGGGAAATTGGCGGGGAAACGGAAGTGAAATGGTAAACAGTGAATTACGTCTCCTTTAAATGAACTGTGTGCACCCAAAGAGGAAGTACAACTAATTACCTGATTTCTTTTCCTCTTGGCAAGTAGTGAGTTTTGGCATGCGCATGGAATACGGTGATGGTACACTGTATATTTACAATGCACAGTGCACCTCATCATGACTAAGAAAGTCATGTCTGTTCGATTTTTGCTTTGCGGGAATTTTAAAAAAATGCTTAGAAGCTGCAATCATAACAAGCAAATGGTGACTCATAAAGGTCCCACATTGCAGTGAAACAGTCCAGCACAATTAAATACATTCCATACAGTTTTTGTTTTGGCCGAACACATACAATACCGCAACAGGGACTCCAAGGTTAAGTTAAGTTTTGTAATGCACTCATTTTTCAATAGACCTTTCTTTTGCAACGTCACAGCCCAAGTTTTTGCCAACCCAGGCTGGAAAACTATGGAACCCATAAATGCAAAACAAAAACAGATAACTACAGTTTGTAACAATGTTACACAAATATTCAAAATTAGTGTTGAATTTATTGGAAACAAAGCAACCGATCATGGGAGGTATTTTATTTAATTAGAGAAGTTTACCGAAAATGTTGAATTTGGTTAAAACATCTGTTATCACTATTGAATGTTTTACTAACATTCGGCGGTCCATGCCAACCAGCGCTGTTTGTTTATCAACAATGGAAAGGTCTATAGAGTGGAAATGCAAGTGGGGAATAAGGTTCGAATCTCTAGCCTCACACTAAAATGAGATAAAATGTTATTCTGTACTCTTTCAGAGTGAATTTTCAAACAAGACCTCATTGGATATCAACAACAATTGGGTCTGTACATTCCAAAGGGGAATTCATGCGTCGGTCGAAAGGTCAAATTCAAATGCCTTTTTTGATTGAATATCATTAAAACTCGGGAACGAATGAAAATTCCCACACAAAAATGTTCAGATTTGTGTATATTTGAAATGTTACGTCATTGGTTGTTGATAATATTTACACTGGACATTCTGGAAGGGTATCGGGTGCAGTGGCATTTTTACAGCGTTTTGACCTGGGGTTTACAAGTAAAGACTTTTAATGTTTCCCCACTCTCATGAAGACTCTCCCGTTTTCAGAAGGACTTCCCTGCTTTCATTTGCAACTATTGGAAAATGATTGCATCGCAAAAACTGAATTCGACCTTCGGAGCCCCTCTTTAAAGAACACTAAAGTCCAATATTTTGCACAGAACTCACGGTTTTTACATGTATTTATAATGTCAACACATTTACATAGATGCTGGTACACATAGCATCACCATGTATAACATAAGCTAACACTAACAGTGAACACTTGAATACATACAACCACAGTTTCCAATTGTTTAAACAATGGCTCTTTTATGGATTTGTTTAAGCATTCATGTGAATCAGAATAGGATCATTTGCGATAGCGCATCTAAAAATAAAGGACATAAACATACAATCAAAACAAACACAACCCTTGGTTCGGTCTCCGCTACAATGCATCATCATATAATGAGCTCTGATGGATAGCGTAGAGATGCACAGTCCTAGAAACCCCACAGGTTTGAAACATCCTGATGACAACCCTGGATGCATATCAATGGAGTACGTTATAAATTCGCCTCCCCTTAATTCACTATTAGGTCCCTGTACTAATGCTGGGCGCAACAGTTGTAACGCATGTACAGTGTTATGTGCCAACATCCTCCGGGCTTCAAGTGCATTTTCTGACATCTCCTTGTTCCCATGTGTCTAATCATGCATGCACTGTCTCACTTAAACCCCTTTTCCTGCATGTTCTAAATATAAACACATACAAGCTCTGGGTGAGTTGCCGTTTCTGTCTTGTTGTAACTTGTAGTGCGAGCTAAATTTAGATCGGGCTTCACCCCATAATGGGATATGATTCATTTTGTATTCCTTTCCCCCCTTCTTTCTTCTGCTGCCTACGCACTAATGTTTGCTGTGTGGCCGCATTTGCACATGCTTGCCCTTTCTTCCTTTTGTATGTGCACTATAGTTCTCCTTTTTTTAGTTTTCCAGAATCAATGCGACACAATTAATGGACTATTAAAGTTGTATACTCCGTAGAAAATGAGGGTTCCAGGGTGTTTATGTACATTTTTTGGGTTGGTTTTAAAATTAGTTGTCAGAAAGGTAAGTAAAAAAGATTGACATTTGTAATTATGAGTAAAGCCATTTGTACTGGGACCAATCATCTGGGAAAATAGTTCTGCCGGATATTGTGTAATCTGTTTAATATGTTATAATATGTACACTTATGTGCTCATACTGAACACATTATTTTCCCGGTGAAGCGTGACATTTCAGCCAAAGAATGTTAAAAGAGTGATCGTAAAAAAGGTGAATAAAGCATTATGTGCAGACTTTTTCAGGGGTTGCGTTTGATGTGCAACAGCACAAGAGCATAATAATCACTCCTCCAAAAAGTCATGGTGTTGACTGTAACATTCCACTGAGGTCATCCGTTTGGAAATTAAAAGAAATGTGACACAGCAAAATACAGGGGATCAGTGTGGTTTCTTTCCCTGCCTTTGTTGGACCCCGGTTTGTAGACTACCTCGGACAGGAGCTCGTACATAGTTGGGGCTGGTCAGTCCCTACCTGATTGCTTGGGTTTTTGTCGTTGGGGGTTTTCCTTCCAATTCTAAATCTGAACATTTCTTCCTCGCCACCTTTTCGTCCTGCTATTGGCACTGCTTGCGCCGTTGGATGTGTGATGAAATAAATAAATAAATAAATAAATAAATAAATAAATAAATACAAAATGTATGTTTTTAAATGAGAAATAGTACATATAGGCCTACTCTCTGAAAAAACAGGGGGAAAATAATGGATATATCCATCTCAAACGCAGGGGATGCTCATATACTTGCGTACATCACAATCAATACTTTGAATCTTGTATAGTATTACATTTTCTACCCCAAAATATTGGCTGCTTTGTTGAAAAATTACCCCCCAAAAATGTAAAGTAGAAATTCACTGTGTTGCCTTTAAAATTGTTTACAAACTGTATCTCATAACCTCACACAGAATGAATCATTTATATATACGCTGCTTTTTGCCAAGAAAAAAAAAAACCCTCAAGATCCAAACTTCACCGGTGCCATTTCAAAAGCCCAACACTCTCCTCACGATGATTTCATAAATCTTCCATTTCCACATGCTGTATGATACCATGATGAAGCATCACTCATTCCCTGAGGGCTCATCAATAATTATCGGATCTTTACCCACCTCACAGATTCCCCGGTCTCGGCGGCGACAGCGGCCCCACCGAAGCCGTCGCTTCCGCGTGGCGTCACTGACCGTGACGTGGAGATGTTTCGGCAAGCACAGGAGAGAGCCCTGATGGTAATTATGTCAGACTACTACAAACAAGCCACAGCGGGTGTAAGTCATCCCCCCAGACCCTCTCTCCCCTCTCTCTCTCTCTCTCTCTCTTTTTCCTTCAGTCTGATTACTATCTCTGTGTTGTACCGTGTATTTCTCTCTGTCAGGCATTAAGTGTGATCTCAATTGGATTTGATTTAATTGATTTGGTGATTGCCAATAATAACAAAAATGCACACATTTTGGCGGCTATCTGGATGAAGGATTTTGGGGTGATACTAAGACCAAGCCCTGGTTTCAGCTATGGCTATGTCTCCTGGCTATTGAAGAACAGCCCTTCTCACAAGCCATAGCCACTGCCGAAATCGTTCATTCAGACACGGCCTAATTCAAGTCATGAAAAATACTTGTCTGTGAAATAATGCAGTACTCAACAAAACTGTTTAAAAGCTGATCTTCTTTTTCTTGTCATTCTGGGCCCAATTTCATAGAGTTGCATAAGAAGCAAATATCGCTTAATGATTTTCTGCTTAGCAATAATGAGCAGGAAACCAGTCAAAGATGGTACATCTGTTATGGTACTTTGGGTGGTAATCTTATTCTGGTAAGCATAATTTTGTTGTGCTTAGCTACTTTCTTGTGCTTAAGCAGCTCTATGAAACGGGCCTTGGTCAAGAGAAACAAACAAAGTTCACGAAAAAAAGTGGGGTTTTTTGGTCTCTTTTTTCGATAAATTGTCTAAAAATTAATTGTGGGAATTGATAATGCACTTTTTATTTATGATCGGACTGAACCGCTTCTTCAGGTCAAATTGTCAGCATTTTAAAAACTGCCTACTGAAAGCAGATGTGCACGCTGTATTATAACCATCCAAATTGTCAGCATTTTAAAAACTGCCTACTGAAAGCAGATGTGCACGCTGTATTATAACCATCCAAATTGTCAGCATTTTAAAAACTGCCTACTGAAAGCAGATGTGCACGCTGTTTTATAACCATCCATGATTGATTGATTCACACTGAGTGCCTGTTGATGTTGTATTTGTGTCAGTGTAGACTCTTCTCTTTAAACTTACAAATATTGCCAAATACTGAAGTCAGTTTGACTTGAACGCATGCCATACTTTTATATGTTTAATGAGCACTGTGTAAGCGTCTCTTATAAATCTACGTTCTGAGCTTTTTGAATCCACAGCTGTAGTTCTGACTCTGGCTTAGGTCTTCGTAGAACCATAAAAGCCTTTCTCTATCAGTAAGGGCAGTAAGTGGTTCGACGTAGCCAAAGTTTGAATCAAAGCTGTGATTTTAAAAGTAATTTTAAAGTATGCACTTCTTGAGCTAAGAAAAGAAGAAGAACAAAAAGATGGACATATTATTTGTTATTCCAAAAATTGCAATGCGCTATTTACTTTTAGGTAAACGTGTATGTAAACTTGTGTTGTTGCATGTTGTCATGTGTAAAAAGCAAGTTAGTAAGTGCACGCTGCATGAAAGAAGAAAAACCAAAACTTCTTTTTTCGACTGATCAGTGTTTGTAATTTTGATGGTCAATTTGCACTTCAAAAAGTACATGTACATGTATGCTTTCCCACAAAAATATTTGTGCACTGATTGTAAGCGCTTGTCTTTATTTTTTGTTGTCATGGGCCTTTCACTGGTGATACTTGGGGGGGGGGGATTTATTCGCCATTTTTACATAATGATTGACTTTTGGGATCATTTTTTAAGAGAAAACTGTTTTATTTTTCTTTGGTGAACACTCTGTGGCAACCTTGAGAGGTTGGCTGCACAGTCCGAGAAGGTACCTTCCTGTTTCAGACCATAGTGAAGTCAAGCTTGTAGTGGGAAAGATGGGTTGATTTGGAGGACTTTTGGGCACCACACCAGCCCTTCTATTGCCTAAATTCAGGGTGATTCACCTGCACTTGTCCTCCACCCTCAAATAAGAGGAGGTTGTCTTTCCTTGTCCCAACGTCATTCAGAATCTGAGCTTGATAGAAATATTTTTTTGATTTCAGAATTTTAGTTTTTGGAGGGGGGAAGGCAATGGGCTACAGCAAGTGGAAAAGACTCCTCCAACTGCAAAAGTCAATTAGACTAATAAATAAGCTTTGCTCTTTTGAGTGTGAAGAGCCTAATAATTCAAGTCTCTTTCCTTTATCTTTATTCTCAACTTTGAGAGGGTCTGTAAAGGCTGGCTTGCATGTATGTTTTATTTGCTGGGTGCTTGTTTGTGCTTTTAGTCGAGTTTCATTTGGTGTGCAGTTTGTAGTGCTTTGACATTTATGATGTTTAGCTTGTATGCCTTCCAGCATGCTTTTTGTGACATGATTAGATTTGCAGTTGTTTGGTCCATGTGCTAATTGAAGCAGGATGTTTTCATCAAAAACGTTTTAGTAATTAGTAGCTCCTTTTTAAATCACAAATGACATTTTTTTGGAAGGAGAAATGACACAGAGGAAGTTTCAAATGTGCTAACGACTACTCACTCTGGTTACAAACTATGTGTAAGGACACCCGAAGGTCCAATGCTTGATGCAAAAACTGTTCTTACTTTAGATAAAAAAATGTTAGTTTCCTCACCTCAATTACCTCATCAAGTTTATGTTTGACATGTTGGATTAGCCACAATACACAGACAAATCTATGCAATATTAATAAGGTAAAAGTTATGCATTTTATTTGTTTACTTTATACTGAAACCTGAGGCCTTGAACACCATAGTATATCATACATTGTACATAACCAACGTTGCACCTTGATAATCAAACTAATTTTTGAGACGGTTTCTCGGGTGGGAAACAAAATATAAGAACTGTAACCTTTCGATGCATATGTGCTTGCTGTGCTGTGAAGAAACTATATATTTTGAGAAAGAAACAAATGGAAAGAACAATAAGAGAGTATTGTATGTCAGTTAAAGTTCAGAAGTTTGTTTCTTTATCTGCACACCGGTTGCCGTGCAAGCTTATTACAGAAAGCAGAGCTGCCAACTCTCCCTTATTTTGAAGAAAGTTCCTCGAAAATTAAACCAATCTTTCCATGTTTTGATGAACAAATTTGAAAACCTCCCTGAGGATGGAAACTTTTTTTCCTGTTATGTTTGAGGAAATTCTAAATATCCCCCTGATTGTTGCACGAAATCTCCCTGATTGGAAGTTGCAAATGTTGGCAGCTCTGCGAAAGCCCTGTGTTTGTTGTGTCTGTAGTGAGCTCTTAGAGCTCGAGGCTTAGTGCCCCATTGGCTCTCTCTAAAGGGAAGGTACACAATTCATGTTAAGATAATCTGAAAACCATCGGAAACCACCTGTGAGCCCACTTTATAAAAGTGAAGTTTGTACGAATCAACGTAAGACATTTTTGAATTAATTTAATCTCTGTGAAAATGAGGTGATTGCATATGAAAAGCCAAACATAAAGGTAGATAGAAGAAAAAGTTCTCTGTTCATGGTGGATGGAGCACCCTGTTGAGCATATCCCAACTACTGAAGATTTTCTTCAAAAACCACAACAACCCAAGAGTAATCTGGACTGATACCACCTGTAAACTGATTTCATTTTTGCAGTGCATTAATTCCCACTGTCGAAACCTTCAGCTCATGTCAAAAATAAAAATACTTTTTTGGGGAGTGTTATGAGGAAACACTTATGCGTGAGTTGCTGGAAAAACAAAACAAAAACAAAAACAAAAGCAAATGCTGTACTTTCCCTTTAAGAGTTAGCTGTGATTTCATTGGAGGGTGAAGCACCCCTGGATGCAACATTTTTTTTTTTTTTGGTCTCTTTCCGTTGGCCTCCCACAGCAGACGAGTAGCTCAGAGCCCCAGCAGCTGGACCATCAAAGTCGCTCACCCAGCTGTATCGAGTTTGGCCAGTACCACCTCCAGACATGGTACTCGTCACCCTATCCTCAGGAATACGCCAGGTGAGGAGGAGGAGGACAATACAGGCTTCCTGTTAAACCTCTCAACGCAAACGTTGAACACCCACTTTCCACGTAGATATCTGGTTGTGCATACTTCCCGTTTTGAAATATCTATTTGTGCCAAGGAAATAAAGACTGTTCCTGGATAATTCTTGAGAAGGATATCATCTAGCAAAACAAGTCATTGCCCATCTCCCCAAATAGTGTGGTGATGTAGAAAAGTCGAAGGAAAATCCGCGTAACATTTATCAAAAGATACTGTCACAAATTTGTAGGTGTTGGTGTGACTAAAGGGGACTGTTTGTCATGATCATAGCAGGCCTGTGGCTGTACATGGAGTCATAAACCCAGTTACTGCATTCGCGCGCTGGCCGTCACATCACATTATAATAATGATGGCGCCCTTTGTGATGTGACGGTGCCCTTTGTGATGTGGCAGCCAGGGCATATGTAGAAACTGGGCGAGAGGTCATAATTCCATGTCCAGCCACAGGCCTGCTATGATCGGTCCCCCCCTTTAGTCCCCCAAGTATTTAGTCTTGAAATCTTTGTATCTACAATACTTTTAATTTTGGTTTTCGTCACTGCAGATTACCAAAGCTCTTCTTGTGCGAGTTCTGTCTGAAGTACATGAAGAGCAGAAGTATCCTGGTCAGACACCTGGTAAGTGAAAGTACAGAGAATCCTTAGATCTATGGCCAAGTAGGTAATAATAATAATACCAACAATGGAAAAAACCCCAGTAGTTTTACTTGTTTTGCATCACGCCCTCGCTCTTAAAAATACTGCAAATTCATATCTCGGCCATACTTTCTCTCTTCATTTTTCAAATACATTTGTGGTTATTTTTCGTGAATTGTTTTCTATTTGCTTGGAAATGGGGTAGTTGTAATTAATGGTCATCACAAAAATCAATGCTGTACCTTCCTTTTAAAGATAGTATACAGGATTGGTAGAAGTGACAAAATAGTCGCAGCGTTCATATTTTGTGAGTTCAAACATATTCGTGAAATAACAAACCTGTGAAAATTTGGGCTTAATCTGTTGTGTGAGTCGGGAGAAAATAGTGAAAAACCATGCACAATTTTTTAACAATTGTCCTTAATTTGGGTTGTAACAACTGAAATCAGCTTTTGCGTTTTTTATGCTTTCAGAAACAGTTTTCTCGAATATAACTTCATTTGAGAGGGAAATATTTCACAGAAAAAAAACGGTTCTAATATAAACTTCACAATCAGTAAGCTTTTAGACTAAATTTAAACAACGTTTAATTTTGTTTTGTTATCCTTACCAATCTTGTATAATACCTTTAACATCCACTGTCTGGATACCTATCCCCCTTGGCAATTTAGAATTTATCTGATGTCAAAGGGAAATTGAGGTTTACACAGCCGGGGTATAGTGTGAGTTAGCAGGTGTTAGCGTTCTTGTGGACAGCCAGTGGTCTTTGTCAAACTTTATAGTGTGACATACTTCCGCTTGGAAACGCTGGAAGAGAAAGGGTTACGGATCCGAGGGGCACGCAGCCCCCCATGTATGGAGGAGTATGACACATGATTGGATGGGCGTACGAGGCTTGAATCTTGTTTGTAGTTGAAACTACACAAAGACTGTGATGTAATCTTACTTGAAATTTATTTTGTTAGGATTGGGATCTCTTGTAGATTCATGAACAAGTAGAAACCAACTTAAGATAGTAAAGTCAAAGTAGCTTATAATGGAAATGAATAACAACTACTATAATATTTGGTATCTGGCCTAATACCAAAGAAAGCACATTAAGGAGTTACTCTAAATTAATTAAATTAAAATTTAATTAAATGGAGGGAGATTTGAAGAAGACCAAGATTTTTTTTATTAAGTATTAATCCAACAGGAAAACTGACTGGGTAAATTTTAAATGATTTGGGGTTAAACAAAGAAAGATTTGTTTTAATACATGTAGAGTGCGTTTGGAACAGAATGTATTTGTACATGTACAACAAAGCACTGTAATCAACGCTAAACACAGGGGCAAGTCCCTTCTCTTTTACATCAAGGAGTTACTCTAAATAAATTATATTTTTTAGAGGGAGATTTGAAGAAGACCAAGATTGATTTTTATTAAAAGTAACAAACCAAAAGTGAAACTGACTGGGTAAATTTGATATAATTTGGGGTTGAACAAAGACGGATTTATTTTAGTAACTTGTAGGGTGCTTAAGGAAGAGATATGTATTTGTACAACAAGGCACTTCGATATGAGCACTGCCAAACACAGGAGCAAGGCTCTTCTCTTTCACAAGTACTGTATGTGCCCTTGGTTCTGTTAAGCCTATTGGAGGACAAATTCATTACGGCGTATTGTCTTACACAAGGACACTAGAGCAGTGACCGTCCAAAGAGGGTTATGAGCCCATAGTCTGACAGAAAATCAGCTGGGTGCATTTGACCGTTTTCCCACTTCACTCCACAAAATCGGGACGTCGAAGCTTTTTACAAAACACATTCAAACTGTTGCTTTTTATTCCCCCGAAACCTTAGCTTTGAAAGGAGTTGTTCTGTTTTCTAAATTGGATTGTTTTCATAATGTTGAAGTAAAATTTTGAAAAACTGGCCATCAGAATGGGAAGATACGCTGGGGGGAAAAAAGGTTTTCCGGCTACATTATTAATCGGGAAGTAGCATGGCCTCTGTTTATGTTATATAACTTTGTCAGGTTTTAAGAACTTGCAACCACATTAACGAGCAAGACAATATTGTACATGTGTGGACAAATCACAATGACCTGGATGGAAACAAGCAATAGTAAATCCGTGAATCTTAAAACTGTTGCATTCGATCAATAGACTTTATGGACCTTATGGACACGGTGTCTTTTGAATCTTAACATGCTTCATTGCTGTAACAACAATGTGACTTTTTAACAATTTTTTCCAGGCAAAGTGTGGTTGGTACCACCCGCCAGCCAACGAGATCTATCGTCACAACGACATCTCTGTCTTCGAAGTGGACGGCAACATCAGCAAGATATACTGTCAGAACTTGTGTCTGCTGGCGAAGCTGTTCCTCGACCACAAAACCCTGTACTACGACGTTGAGCCGTTTCTCTTCTACGTCCTGACGAAGAACGACTCAAAAGGCTGTCACCTTGTCGGTTACTTTTCCAAAGTAAGATTTTTGGTATTAATGTGTCACTGTGGATCCCCTTCCACTAAAATTCATCCACTCTGGGCCTTACCTACATGTAGTTAAAGCTTAATTCATGAACATATAAGAATGTATAGATATATGACTTTCAAAAAAATAGTTAGTGGCCTGACGTTTCGACCCTAGCAGAGTCTTTCTCGAAGGCTAAATGACAATGCTAATGTTTTTCAAGGTAGTAAGTTGTAGCTTTTCGTTTAGACCTAGTTTAAGTGTCATAGCCAAAATTGTTAACCAAATTCAGCAAAGCCTTCCCCAATACACACCCCCCTTAATACAGCAAGCTAATAAGCATTGACGTGGTCGTCTACATTACGGACCTGATCGATGTAGTCACCGTTGATTGATTGATTTAAATGTTCATACAAAACTCGAATCAAAGTCTATTAAGACGTTTGCAATTTGAAGTAGAAAGTAGTCTGGCTGTTAACTTAGTGTTCTATTGTATTTCCCCCTTTCCAGGAAAAGCATTGTCAGCAGAGATACAATGTCTCGTGCATCATGACGTTGCCAATGTACCAGCGGAAAGGATATGGAAGATTTCTCATTGATTTCAGTAAGGACCCAAAGCTTCTCTCAATTCCCTGTTAATCAACCACGGCTTTACCTTTTCAAGTACCAAAGCACCACAGCACAGGGTGTGCGCCCATATCGAACCCAAGTTGTGCCCCATAGACTGTGCAAGTCTTGCGCTTATTCAAACTTCGGGGACCTAGTTGGTCCCATTTATAGTGAGTTTTTTACGTGTGCGCGATTCTGTTCCTTCAAATACTTTGAGAGAGTTTATGGCCGCACTTCCACTCAAGAGACCCCACAGCTGTCACCACAAGATAATATAACCCACTCACTCTTAGAATTCCGTCCTCAAGAACCAACGCCTATCATAAGTCATACGCCCCCAACACTGCAAAAGACTTGAATTCACTCCCCTACTCAACAACCAGCATCACTAGTCCCACTAAGTTTCGGCACACACTCATAGGCGCGCATAAATCTAACTTAGCAGCTCATCCCTCCTGACCTGACCTCATGTTGAGTGTTGTTCCTAGAAAGGAGCTGATCAATTATTATATCAAGATCAAGATCAAGATCAAGATCAAGGCTATAACAATTATATCATGATTGTTGGGAAAGTAAAACTTGGCCATGAAATAAAAATGAAAGTAAAATAAATTTAACAAATCAACAAAGAAAACCTGCGAATAAGACTTGACCTCCTCCGTTTACTTGTAAACAATTAAGAACAATTAAGAATTTTGCCCAACTGACATTGATGTTATCATTGCGGGCAGTGTTGGCAAATGAGGATTCTACAAAATAAGCACCCACGCCCCATGTTTCAAGTTTGTTTCAATGTTTGATTTTAACAACTTATTTGTATGACATAACATTTAAACTGTATTTGCATAACAAAAAGCTATGGGTATTTTAATTTTCAAGAATTTAGTATAAATAGAACTTGAAGAAGACTTGATTTCATAGAAAAATATAGTCTTCTTTCAAGTTGTTCTCTTGTTTTGGATATGAAGGCGTGCACAGCCTATTGGGACCACTGTATCAGGCACTTTATCTCTTGTAAAATTCCACCTCAACAATGGCAGACTGATTTGTTGCAAGGAGTCTGTGTCGTGATTTATTTGTTGTTGATACGTGAGTTCGTTCAAAGTTGCTATTATTACACATTTTGTGACCAATTAAAAGTTGCCTGCATAGTTATAATGAAAAAAATAAAATGCACTCCATTTCTCCGAAACCTTGTATTAAAAAAAAGGCCAGAATCAATATACAGAAATGAGAAAAGGTAAAGAGAATAAGAGATTCATCTTTATTATGAAGTTTAGGTTATGTTTTTCTTTTTTCTTTTGGGGGTTTCTAGCTTGTAGTCACTGAAACTCAAACATTTACTGACTCGTCATTCCCCCCCTCCCCTACTCATTAGGTTATCTGTTATCGAGACAAGAGGGTCAACCAGGCACCCCTGAGAAGCCTCTGTCGGACCTTGGGCGGGTCAGCTACTGCTCCTACTGGCGGAGCGTCATCTTAGAGTTCCTGGACAAGAATGGAGAGAACAGAAAGATCACCATCAAGAGTAAGTCATGTATGAAAATAAGATGGAGGGGCTGTTGGAGGCAGTAGTCAGGGAGACCAAAGATAAAATGTTGGAGAGCAACATTGTCAATTTATGATGAGAAATTTCAAACCTTTATCTGAATTTAGACTTTTTAATGTCTGCCTGGTAAATGAAAACTGCTGTCATTTTTCTCCAAACAAAATCAGTCGTGCTCTTAGATCTTCTCTAGCACTGAAGATACTACTCCCAAAAGCTCCTCGGAATCTATAACTCCAGGGGTTATCAAAATGTAGAAATTCCATCATCTCAAGAAAAACAGTCTTTACGATGAGGGTGAACATTTTGATCTAAATGGAACAAAATGTTTTTGCACTGACGTGACTTTCAAGACGAATATTTCCAAGCATTGCCAATTCTTAAACATTAACCAATGGTGTCAGATCTAGGCCTTGGAAAGCAGTTGCATTTGGCAAGTGTTCTACATGTTTACACGCCACATGTATGACCTTGTCTAATTGGTACAGACTTTCGGAAGCAGTTGCATTTGGCAAGTTTTCTACATGTTTACTTGTTACATGTATGACCTTGTCTAATTGGTAAAGCCGAAAGGTTGTCAGTGGGATGTTTAGGTGGTGTTACTGGTTGTCAATAAAGGCTTAGTCCATTCATTGACACGCTATTTTGTGATCACTACAGGTATCAGTCGAGCTACAGGGATGTGTCCTCACGACATAGCATCTACGCTACAGTCACTTAAGATGATATCCAAGAAGGATGACAGGTAGGATGAATAATAACAGCTAGTTTTTATGTGTGTTTTTTTATCTACGGGCTTATCCTAATTTCTTAAAACCTTCCTGAGTTCTAACAGCTGGGCCCAATTTCATAGAGCTGCTTAAGCAGAAAATATTGTTTAACACTTGTCTGCAAAGCAGAAATGGGCAGGATACCAGTCACAAATTGTACATGTGACATGGTAGTTTGGCTGGTAACCTTATTCTGGTAAGCATAATTTGGTTGTGCTTAGCTACTTTTTGTGCTTAAGCAGCTCTATGAAATTGGGCCCTGGGAGTTTGTGGATGTAGAATAAGAGAGAACCCAGGGGTGCGTTTCCGCGGCTGTAACCAATAACTGTTTCGGTCACTGACCAGTGATTAACCAGTGGCCAAGTCAACGGAAACAGTTATTGGTTACGACCGCGAAAATGCACCCCAGGTCCACAAACAATTCAGGAGTTTTCACATTTGGCAAATCTCATCTTTGAGGTGTGTCTCCACGATGTGAGTGCTTAAAATCCATGGTAAAAAAAGTGTTGAGTTTGTGTTGAGTTTATTGTCTATAGACTACCAACCATGAAAGGAACGTTAAGATCTGACAGTGACAGCAAAGGCTTTGGTGAGGAAGTGTGTCACAATCAAGGCTTTTCTTGTCTGTGGAAACGGTGAACCAATACAGTGTTTGACAGTTTCATTTTATTCTTTGTGTTCGGCACTTTTATTTTTAGTTGAATACATCATCATCAAATGAAGTGGAATAGCTGTTTAGTTTCAAACCTTTTTTTTCTTCGCATAGTCATTCCCACCAGGTCATTAGCTCGGGTGTTTTTTTGAGGTGTAGAGGGACCTTTGGGAATTGCAGTTATTGTTAAGTCATGGCGAAGTCACTGGCTGGTCGGTTAAATTAGTTGACAAGTCTCAAGAACAAGTCTCAATTAATGTCTTCCTGGTCAGACAACCAAATCAGAGAACTTGAAGGCAGTGTCTGGTCGAATGAGTACTGTAGTAGACCCTGATTGAGTCAGGGAGAGTAAAAAAAGCCTCTGCCAGACTTGCATGTACCTTCCCTTTAAGACGATGGATATATGTAACTATGACTGGTTCCCATCCTTACTTATACTAACTCACTCCCTACAGACATATGACAGGTAGACATCCTTGGTTATCATTGTGCAAGTGAAGTGTTATGACCAACTGGTCTTGGGTACAAGACTCAAGTTTTTGTAGTTCACAGGATCCTAACCTGTCTGATAATGCATTAGAACTGACCATTTTATGCTGATTAGCTCCTTCAAGATAGATAGCCCCCCCCCATCTTGTTCAATTTATGTGTACTTTTTTGACAGGGTTGTACTAAAGCTGAGGTATAAGTCAATTAATGAGCACAAGGCCAAGGTTGCCCGGAGCAGTCGTATCGAGCTGGATGAAGACTGTCTAAGATGGACGCCCCTGGTGGTCAGTGGTATGGCCATCATGGAGGAAGAGAAAGAGGTCAAACGAGAGGTGTGTTATAATTTCCCTAAATGTAAATCCTGTTTCGTATTTAAGTAATTTGGGGTTGAATAAAGAAAAATGGACTAGAGCGGGATTTGAACCTACGACTTCCGGATTAAACGTGCCGATGCTCTACCAACTGAGCTATCTAAAGCCTATGTTGGCGGTCTCCCTATTTTGTCAGTATCTTTGTTCGGGGTACCAGTCGGAAGCCATGCAACTGTTAGCTGCTGTGTCACACAGGGATGACACCTTTGTGTTCGATACAACCTGGGAAGTGGCAGCAACTTTTTTATTTCAAATATTAAGTTATACACCACAAGGGAAACTAGTTTTCTATGTTCAACCCCAAATTTTGTATTATTTAAAATTTACGTGGTCAGTTTTCCCTTCTTATTTGAATAAACGAACAGTCAAATTGCAGAGCCTGCTTGTACATGGATAGCTGGTTGGTATTGTTTCACTGGGCAATCTTAGGGGTGCAGTGCTTATTCCAATGTCTGCTCTAGACTGTTGGATGTGGGCTTCAAGTCCAACACAAAAAAGTAGCTTGTCATAATCTTTAAATTGCATAGCCTTAAAGTCCCAATCATACTCTCAGTTTTACATGTATGAGAAAAAAACTTTTAGTGTGTTTACTGATAATTGGCATGGTCTTTCCATTGGGATTACAACTACAATTGAGATTACAAATTCTGTAAAATGCAGAGTTCAAAATATTATCTTAAGTTTTAAATGAAAGGAACCATGTAGTGGTAACGCTGTTGTTGATATTTTGTCAAAAGGTTGCAATGATGGGAGCGCTAGTGAATGACATCGATGAGGAGAGACGCCGTCTTAACTTCTCTCCCAAGTCATCTCCTCAGAAGACACTAATGAGGAGTCCACCCAGACCCCTGAAGACGCCTCTTAAAGGTAGCTTGAATGTGGCTGCCCTCAAAACCTCGGACCCCTCCCAGTTGAAGTCGACACTGGCTCTCCCGCCCAAGTCGCCGCCACCAAAGACCCCACCATCCCAGTCCAAGCTGAAGAAGACATCCAAATTCAAGGTGGTGACACCCAAGAAGTCATCCACATCGTCCGACAAATCCTTGAAGTCACCCAGCAGCAGTACCTCCTCAAAGAAATCCAAGAAATCACACTCTGAGAAAACCTCAGAAAAGGACTCTGAAGCCACCAGCAAGTCGACGACGGCAAATGCCAAGTCGGTCAAGAAGAAAGCGCTCAAGTCATCAAAGTTGAAGTCCAGCAAAGAGAAGTCAAAGGGCAAATTGAGCAAGTCTAAGTCAAAGACTGATTCCGAAAAGACGTTCCTCTCAGAGGGATCTTCGCCAGGAAAGTCCAAGCTGAAGGTCTATCGGAAATCGCGGACCAAGTCACGGCTTAAAGCCCATCGTCATCGCAGAAGCCAGAAGGATAACCCTTCCACTAGGTTATCGCCAGACACAGACAGTGATGATGTGCCGGGGATGCATACTACCAAACCAAAGGTATGTCATCAGTCTATATTTAACTGTGAGAAAAATTTGGATATCAAATAATAAACCACAAGGGAAACTGAGTGGGTAAATTTCAAATGGTTTTGGGGTTGAACAAAGAAAAAATGACTGGAGTGGGATTGGAACCAACGACCTCCGGATTAACTTGTCAGCACTCTACCACTTAAGCTATCTAGCCCTATGATGAAGGTCTACCTAACATGGCAGTTAACGGTTGTATGGCTTCTGACTGGCACCCCCGAACAAAGATATTGACAAAATAAGGAAAGCGCCAATATATGGCTAGATGGCTCAGTTGGTAGAGCGCCGGCACGTTAATCTGGAGGTTGTTGTGTCAAATCCCGCTCTAGTTAATTTTGTCTTTGTTCAACCCCAAATCAGGCGAGAAAAAGTGTGTGATGTTTTTAAGTTTGTTTGGTGATATTGGAAATAGTAGCCAAACTGTCAGCTGGACGTGTTGGAAAACAATCACCATCATTACCCAGCCCACTTTTCATGAAGAACACAACCATAGTGGTCCACTTGTGTGTTCCCAATAGTTTTTTAGAATTGTGATGGCAGTCTGAAATATGGAACAAAATTTAATGTAATTTCAGTTGAGAACATCACTGCAGTTTGTTGTTTTAAGATAATTTGATGGGCCACTTTAAGCTTGATGGTTCAGTGGCCTCTGTTGCTTTTGTTTTGCCCTGAAGTTGTTGTCATGAATAAATAAATGAGCTTTCCCTTAGAGCATGAAATTCCAGGCTCTAATTCCACTTACTTCTGCTTGCTGAATTGTGCAAAGTGTTTAACTGCTGTCTGTAGGTCTTACGCTCAACCACAAGAGGGCGTATTAGTAATGCAGTTTAGGGGGTGAACAGAAAACAACAACTTTACAGTGATTAATAACAACAAACTTTTCGAAATGATTTGAGGTGTCTTAAACATGCTGAAAACTTTTAACCAAAAACAATTGCTGTTCAGAAGTTTAGTTACATTTATTCAACCCTAAATCTGCACATGTTTGTTCTTATGATGGAGAATAAGGATTTTGATCAGTGCATTGAGCTCTGCAACCTTTAATAATGGGAGCATCAACAAATGCAAAACATCTTGAGACTAAATTGGAATGGCATTGATTCATTAAATCAACCGTGCAGTCATGTAACCCCCGTCTTTGATAATTGTCAACCTCGGCAGACGATTCCTTTCTATAACTTGCAAGCCTAATTCAATACTTTGCAGGCAACATTTTATAAAGGCACTATCCTTTCTCAGCGTTCATTCCATGAAGCACATTTTAACACCTCTGCCTCTTTTTTTATTAACTTCCCAAAACACAAATATCCTAACGCTCACTCCTTGCTCACTCACATGACAGCAGTTAACGAGTCTTGAGAAAAGGAGCTCAGCGGATGTCTTGGGGGACAGCTGTGACAGACCGCCGCCCGAACTAACAAAGGAAAAGGTGAGAGCAAACCGTCTGCAGCTGTGTAGGTTTTAAGATGACACCTGGAGCTGTCCCTCTCTTTTGTTTTTGCTTTGTATGAGCCGAGGTTAAAGAACATGCATCCTTTTTGTAAAAAAAATGTCTGTCATTGCATCTCTAATGACAAAGGAAGTAGTACATCAGTCACAGCAACCTTTTGGGGAGTTCACATATAGGAAAAAAAGCAGATATGAGAACAAGTCACCCTCAGAAATAGTAGTCTTGAACAGTGCTGTAGCTGCAGTCATTTGAGTGTCGTCGGTGTGTCAGGAGATTGTTGCACCCTTCCAGGGTTAACCCTTACTTTTTTTTCAGTGACTGGCCAGCAGGACCAGTCAGCTTTTCATTTCACTGGTCCGTCAGCTTTAGCACTTGTCCGTAATTATATTAAATAGGGATGCTTTTCAACACTGAACTAACGAGCCGGACCACTTGGATTGTACTTTGACTTGTCCTCCGGGTGTTTTACCTGCCATTTGGCCAGTGTACCACTGTTAATGGAGAACGCTGCCTTCTTTCTAGCCTTGTCCAAGGCTCTTTACGCAAGCACCCCGCTTTGAATTCACCAGGTAGCATAACAATACTGGCACGGTACTGCAGTACTTGATACACAGTATACTGTGGGGTCGAAGCATGGTTTTTCAACCTCGTACCAAAAAACGAGGCCGAAACAGAGCCTTGTTCCCACTGTAAAAAGGTCAGATTGTGGGCGGAGTTGCTTTATGCTAATATTTCCGAAGGTGTATGCTCATTGGTTAACGTATAATGGCAAGGTGAATACTACGAGAGTTTATGATTGGACAATTATCCGTCCAGTACAGGAAATGAATATTCAAAACCCGATTCCAGCATACGTAATTAGCGCTGGAATCCCTGCGCAATGATAAAGAAAAACATAAGCTACTTTACAGTGGGAACAAGGCTCTGTTTCGGCTTCGTTTTTTGGTACGAGGTTGAAAAACCATGCTTCGACCCCACGGTATACTGTATATCAAGTACTGCAGTACCGTGCCGGTATTGTTGTGCTACCTGGTGAATTCAAAGCGGGGTGCTTGCGTAAAGAGCCTTGGACAAGGCTACCTTCTTTCTGACAAATATTTGACTGCCTATTCAAGTGATAGGTTGAGAAGCTCTAGTAGTCCGATACGTTTGTTGAAAATTAATCGGTTGAAATGAATGTACCTTATGACTTCCAATGCAGCGCTTACCCTTCAGATGTTTTGCTAGCTCTCAAGTTCTGTGTGTTTGTTTACGTTGCTACTAATGTCAACGGCAATTGAGTGACATGCTAAATGCTATCCATGCTAACTTAAATTTCTCTGTAGATAGCTGACATTTCACAATGCATTTATGTTCAAAGTGCATGACTTCGTTTTGTGCCAACTGCTTACCATTTCCTTGTCTCCCCTCTGACCTTGTATTGTCCTCTCTCCCCCACCCCTACCACCCCCATCAATCCATGTGTTCCTTTCACAAACACGGCTTCTTATTACACGTACATTAATAATTTCATTGGTTTGGTGTGCTTCAAAAATCAAGAAATCAAGGGAAGTTCCTTCTTAGTAAAGCCCCATTTTTTTGGTGGAAAAAAATCCCATAACTAAAAGCTATGTCAATATCTTTTACAGGTATACTTGAGGAGGAAGTACGGGAAGAAGCGTCGACGACGGATCCCAGTCCTAGAGTCAATCATAGCCGATCCCCTCATGAAAGAACCAGATGCTAAGAGACCAAGGCGGCACGAACCGCCCAGTGAGGCAGAAAGCAAGAAAACCAAAGAGACACCATCCACTAAGTTGAAAGGTAAGCGTTTCAAAAGAGTGGGGCTGATTTGCTTTCTTTGCGTTTCGTGATAGCACCACCAAGTCATATCAGACTGGTGCACTTTTTGTAAAGAGTGAATATGACCTTCAGCTCCTTCCGTGACCCCGGGCTATCGTTTCCACCATGGCGAGTGCCTTGGGATCAAGAATGTGTTTGTTGGGCAGGTCTGCCTGTGAAACAAACAAAAAAGAGTGCATTCAGAAAGTTAAACAAGTCATGGAAAATCTCTAAATGACTTTTGATCTCATCAAGATGCTCAATTAAAGCTAAACAATTTTGACATTGAGTTTTTGTACTTGTGTTTTCAGTGGATGGAAAAAAGACCAACAAGAAACGTCAAAGGCGGAAGACTGAGCCAAATGGTAACATCGATTCTGAAGATGACTTTATGATGCCAACCAGCACCACCACTGACAAAATCAAGAGTAATAACAACGAAGGACCCAGGCCGGTTACAAGAAAGTACACAAAGCGAAACAAGACTGCGCCTGTGAAAACTCAATCGAAGGCAAACACAATTCCTTTACCGTTGCCAAAAAACGAAGAGCCCGTGACCCCCGCCTCTGGAAAACGTGGGTGGCCTAAGGGGGTCAAGAGGGGCTTACAGGACAATAGAAGGCCACTTCCGCGACGCAAGAAGAAAAAGCAGCGTGGCTGGCCCTGGAAGGGCAAAAAGAGGCGGGCACCACCTGTGCCAAGACACCCGGAATCGGATGGCAATGATGCAGATGACTCCAGCCAATCTGATCAGGATGATGATTGTGACAGTACTGTAACCTCCTCGAAAAGTTCCGTGTCGACGGGAGAGTCCCTCTATATGTTGCCACAGAATACGCGGCATTGTGTTGATGGAAAATGCAGTACGGACGAGGATGAGGATGATGATGACGACGACCTTGTTGATGATGACATTCTAGATGACACCATTGAAGACAGTCCGAAAATGAATGGCTGTGAGGAGGTCACTAGCCCCTGTGAGGTTCTCCGTGGAGGAGTTCCACCTAAGGAGGACAGTCTCGTCAAAGTCACTCCTATCATCACTCTCAGTGACTCGGATTCTGACCTTGACAAGAACATGCAAAGTAACCATGTGGTTGAGATTAATACATTCAATCACACTGCCAAAGTCAGTGATGATCCTGACGATGACAAAGACTCTGATTTAGACTCTGATTTGTCTGAAGGAATGGACACTCAAGAGCAGACTTTGAGCAATACAACCAAGAAAGCGGAGAGTGCGTTAGATAACGATCTTGAAGACATTTTCGACGAGAGGAAATCGGACAGTCACGATGAAAATGGCGTAGCATCTTATAAGAGTGTCTTCTCTAATGAGGATAGTGACGCTCTGTGTGAAGATGGTGAATTGAATAAGTTTGATCTTACAAACACCAATGCTCGAGTGGAACCGTCTTTGGAAGCAGAATCTGCAGCCTACAAGGAAAGTGATAACAGTGAAAGCGAAGAAGAAGTTGCAGCTAAACCAGCGGCAGAATCAGAAAACGAAGGACCTGCGGGAGAAAATGAGATTGACCTAACTGAAAATAAAGAGGTATCAGATGCACCTGTTAGCGGCCTTTCAGAGCTGTCAGAGGAGAAAGACCGGAACGGCAGTGACAGCGTATTTGAGGAAGAAGGGTCACCTAAGTGCAGCAAACAAGACGAGGCAACACTGATAGAGACTGCAGAAGCTGTGGAATCTATCATGGACGTTGGCATCATACAGGATGAAGAGACAGAAGCCATGATGCGTTCCTATGAGCAGTTTGAAGCTGAGAATCCTCTCCCTGATGATGAACGTCAGGATGACGAGGGTAACAAAATTTTTGTGGATGATGACCAAGATGAAGAGCAGATTCCTATGGAACAGGAGTTGCCAGTTGAGAAGAAGCGGCCAGATCTTGAGGAGACCCATCCCGCGGAAGAGGACCAGCACGGAGAACGGCAAATTGCCGAGGATGTCTCTGAGGAAGTGTGTCCAAGGATATTGGCTGATGGAGTCCCAAGTCAGAATCCTCCATCCCAAACATCTCCTTATACTGAGCTATGTGATCAAGACCCTGTGCCCGTAGAATCACTTCCTGTGCAGAGTCAACCGGAACCGGAAAGTGTTGTTTTTTCTGACAACCAAATCCAAAAACAGAACAACAATGAATCTGTTCGACAGTTGGATCACATGGAGAGTGAGAAATCCTCACTAATGCCTTTGCCGCAGGAAGATGCGACCGCTTTGAGTCAAGAAACTCACACATTAACTCAAGAAACAGGGAAATTAATCAGCATGGCAACAAGAACTAATGACGCGGATCTGGCCACAGATCCCCTATACAGTAATATGCCCATGGAAACAGACAGTACAGCACGTGGGCCATCGAACTTGCCAGATGGACTTCAGAGTGATGCTGTGAATATAACACGGCAGTTGTCTTGTGAGCAACAAATGGAACGGTTACAACACGAACTCCCTTCATGCAGACATGTGCAACATTCATTCCGCAACTCCTGCATGCAGATTGCAGAAATCTGCGAAATGGAACAGAGCGAGATGATCGGGGGAAGCGGTGGGATGGGAAATCAAATCATGACCGGCACTAACATGGGGACGTCACAGATGCCAGGGCAGCCCAGCTTAAACCAGCAGCCGGCGTGTAGCCCTAGCATGAGCAGCAATAGCTCCCAGGTTTGTAGCCCTGGTATGGTGAACCAACAGCAGCAGGTTTGTAGTCCTAACATGATCGCCAGTCCCCAAATGTGCAGCTCAAATGTCAGCCCACAACAGATGCAGCCAAGCATGAGCCCACAGTTGCCAAGCCCACATCAGGTGAACAGCATGAACAGTCCACAGATGAACGTAAGTCCACAGATGTCATCTGTGAGTCCTCATCCGGTGGGCAATATGAACAGTCCACAAATGAACAGCATGCACAGCCCACAGGTGAACAACATGCAGAGTCCGCAAGTAAACAACATGCAGAGTCCACAGGTAAATAGCATGCAGAGCCCAACTGTGTGCAGTCCGGCAGTCAACAGTGCTCAAGTCTTGAGTCCTGCTATGGGCAATGTGCAGGCCTGCAGTCCAGGCCTTGCCAACACTCAAGTGCGAAGTCCTGTCTTGAACAATCCGTCACGAAGTCCGGCTGTCAACAGTGTCCAAGTATGCAGCCCAGCTATGACCAACGCTGTTTGCAGTCCCACCATGAGTAATTCGGTGTGTAGCCCTGTCATGTCCCTCAGTAATAGTGTGTGCAGCCCGATAATGAGTAACACTCAGGTGTGTAGTCCCAATATGGCAAACTCTCAGAATGTGTGTAGCAGCCCGCAAATGAATGGAGTGCCCATCAACAACCAGGCATGCAGTCCGCAAATGGGGAGCCCTCAGGTGTGTTCACCAGGAATGGCTGCACAGCAGGCGTCTTGTATGCAGGCAAATGTTGTTCATTCGCCCACACGTCGCAACAGCCTCAAAACCAACAGTCGGTACAACGCCGGCCAGGCTTCACAGCGACGAAAGTCCACAAGCACCAGTTGTAATTTAGCTATGCTGCAGAAGATGACCAATGATATCATGCCCAATCCACCAATAACATTACCGAGGTCCCCGAAGCCCACAGCTAATCTTACCCCTCCACAGAACCCGACACCCCCACTGATAGCCACGACAACCCCACCACCGCCTTTGCAGAGAAAGCAAACTCCGCCCATCGCCAACTCTCAGATCAACAGAGTGGCTGAGATGCGTCCCCCTCAGGTAAATGCCTGGCCTCCTATGCAGCAACAGCATCAGCAGCATCAGCAGCAGATGCAGCTGCAGCAGATGGGCGGGCAGATGAACGATCAGATTGGATTTAGGAATGTTGCGATGGAGAGCCAGATTCAAATGCAGCGGTTTCAGTATCCACATCACCAGCAGCAGTACCCCTCTCAGCAGTACCACCATCACCATCAGCAGCCGCCGCAAGCCCAGCAACACCCACAGCAGTTTCATCAACTGCAACAACAGCATACGCAGATGCAAAATCAGAATCTCCCAAACCTCCCTCAACGACTTGCGACCCCTCCCTCGCACAACTCAAGTACTCACTGCAACATGCAAGTCATGCAGCAGCATGTCTGTAAGAATACCTTTCCACCCCACCAGAACCCTCCACTGCGACAGCAGCAGCAGCAGCAACCCCAGCACCAGCAGCCCCAGCACCACAACTACAACTATATGCAGGGGTATCCCACACAACAGGCAACCTTGAACGGTTACGTTGGACACACACAGCCTGTAATGCACAATGCATATCATAATGCCGCTCCAGGGTATATGGAACCGCCCCCTGTCCATATGGTAAACGTCGCAACACCACCACAGCACGTGTACCAACGCTACAACATTGGTAATCACAGTCAAGCAATGATGAGGCGGTAACCAAAACAGTCCCATGTTCAAAATCACATAAAAAGGATCCCTGAGTTTACAAGAAAGGTACAACATTGATTCAGGCACTGCGGTTTAAAAATGACCAAAACCAATACCCAAGAACTCACTCACTTATATGCCAAGTGAGTAAATGTAAAAGAATCAACTTGGTGCTTTCATCTTCTGGAGCTAAAATCAACGGCCACATGTATGACAAAATAGCGACAACAACAATTAGCTTTTTCAAAGACACTTTCACTCAACTTTAAACATGTATCTGGACACTATCCATCTAGCCATGAAGAGTTTTGTGAACTCATTTGCAAAGATCAGTATTGTATCTTTGCTTTAAATGCTGTATTAAGACATGTTGTTCATTTTAAACTGAAAGGCACCGTGAGAACCTACCACTGTTCATATAAACACACTCGTACAGTAGAGGTTCATTTAGATCCCTTATGTGTGAGCAGAGGGCCAATTTCACAAAGAGCTAAGATCAATCTTAAGTGTGTATCGATCTTAATTGCTATAAGCAAAGTGTGATGTCACAATACAAATCACCGCGGCGATATTGACAACTCATCCTAAGATGAATCTTGGTGCTTTTGTGAAATCGACCCCAGACTGGTCCCCACAACTTGTTTGGGAAAACTTGAAAGATGAGCATTTCAGACATGCATTAGAAATAAAGTGCTTTTAATTTATATCCAATACTTTGGGATACAAAATATCTTATCTGTTTCAAAGCCAGTGAAAGCCCTATTTTACAATGATATGTTCATGCGTTGATTGTCCACTGTGATTCAAGAACCCTATGTTAGGGAGCTGGGTACACTTTGTCTGTACTTCTAGTCTTTTTATTCTTTAGTACGAAGAGGCAGTAAAAAAAACCTCTGAATTGTAAAACCCAGTCACTACTCAATTTCCGGAGATATTTACTTTGCCAATCACACTTTTTCTCAGATAAATATGAATATAATTCCCCCCCCCCTCAAAAAAAAAAATCAAAAAAAAAAAATCAATCAATCAAAATTGTGCACTGGTTTTTGAAAACAATGCAAACAAGCCCTTTATGTTTGGGGGTAAAATATCGCCTATGGTTTCTTTATTTTTAATTTTTTTTATTCACTGTCTTTTAAATATTTACAAAATTAATGATTTCCCAAATAATTGTATTAAAGATGCACCTGTACTTTCAGAATAGTCCACGTATTAGAGTCAAGAAATGTCACTTTTTTCCAAACGAATTCGTAGAAATTAGATTAGCCATCAGATTTTTTGACCTTCTAATAAATCAACAATCAAATTTTGGAACCAATAGACATGTGTACTCTTTGCTGTACATGACGGCAAAGTCTTATGAAAACTCAACTCAAAGGAAAATACAATTCTAATTGAAAAACTTTATTGAAGTTGCAGGCAAAAAAATGGGAAAATTCCAGGGGTTGATTTTACTACAAAACAAAAGAGCCAATATCAGGTCATCACGCATTCGAACCCACAACCGGCATTTCAAAGGTTTTGTTTTACTCTTACTTGGATATGAAATAAGCACTCCAAACCGGGTGCTTTTCCAAGTTTAGCAGAAGAAAACAAATCCACAGGCTACTTGGATGGGAATTGATCTTTAGCAACAGTTTTGCATTACAATACAAAACACTGAAGCAACAAGTTGAAACCCTGTGCAGTTCATTTGAAAACCCCAAAACACACAAAAAAACAACACTTTTTAACTTAGGAGTGAAAGGTGTTAAACAGAATTGGTAAGGTTACAAAACATTGTTTAGTTTTGGTCTGAAAATGTACTGATTGTTAAATTCGTACTAGAACATTTTTTTCCCCCTGTGAAACATTGCACTCTGAAATGAAGTCGTATTCGAGAAAACCTTAAGAAAACGCAATCAGCTGATTTCAGTTTTTGCAGCCCCAAATGGAAATTGTTCATGGTTTTTCACCATTTACTCCTGACTCACACAGTGGATTAATCCCAAATTTTCACAGGTTTGTTGTTTCATGTATATATAATTGACCACACAAAACATGAACACTGTCTGTGACTATTCTGTCAGCTCTACCAATGCTGTGTAAAGACCTTCAAGTTGTGATACCCCACTTGTTATGGTACCTCAAAAGGTATTTTCAAAACCAATACTTTTATACCGAATCAGCTATTTTAAAGCATACTGCGAAACTTTGTGGGTACCTTTTGACCAGAAACTTGCGTTTAGTGAAGGTACACAATTGGTAGCAACATATGTTTTGGAACAAAAGCGACGCAAATTGTCAAAGACCCTTTTAAGTTTCTTGGAATATTTTTTGGAGCACTGAAGTTCTTAACACCAGTGTTGTATCTTTCTTGAATGGACATTTACTTATCAAATGGGCACAGGATTTTACTTCAGGTCCACAGCACCAAGAGTTGGGCTGAGACAAGACAGTGGATGCCATGACGTTATCGTAACGTGGTAAAAGTTAAAAGAAAGACAGCTAGCTTCCAGTGGAAAGTTTGTTCAGGTCTGATGAGATTGGGTGTTTGAAACAAATGGAATTGACAAGAGAAATCAGTACGGTTTTACAATAATGTGTTGCTAAGAACAGACCGGCCTAAAAGTGCATCCATTGCTCAACGATTTCATGAGCTTTTGAACTGATCTTGTATTATAGTAAAGGTTAAAAGATATATATATATATACATATATATATATATTATAATAATAATAATAATAATAATTATATATTTATTGTACAAAAATTGTGTTCATTTCAACTTTTGAGTAGGAAGAGGTTTTTGTGTACTCTACTTTCTACAGTTACATTGATCAGGACTTTTGTGTACGTCAGTTATGGTTTATTATTCAGGCATGTATATATGGGCTTTATTGTGTGGCTAGAAATCGTAGTATGTATATGAAAGAACCATTTTTCAGGTGTATTTTTCTCAGAGAGATACTGTAGTAAAAATTTCCTTCCGAAGAAAATGTATTTATTATTTTGCAGTTCTTAAAGAGAACACGAGGGAAAAGATCAACCAAATTAAAGGTATTCAGTAAACGGTTTTGCGCTGAGTTTATGAATTTCGCTGGGTTATTTTACTGACAGAATTGAAGTCATTGATATTATGTGTGCTTAAAAAGTGTTTTTCTCCGAGGTACAAAAACGGTTTATTTACTGCACAGTTTAACGGCATGTACATATTTACACTGTTAATATTCTGTCCAAAAAACACGCAAATGTGGTGAAGTGTACAGTCACTAAAACGGTCATACTGAATTTCCGAACATTTTTTGAAGAGGGGGAAGAATAAAAGCTACATTTGGAAGTATAGATCACCGATGCCTTAGTATACAAAATGACAAACATGTCATAGATTCCAGTAGAATCAATGACGAATATTTGACAAGAGTGACTACTATTTTTTGTTCCCGTGTTTGGAAACCAAGTGTTGTTTTAGAAAAATGTTAGCGTATTTGCATTTAAAACTTGCATGCTTGTGTGCATTTTGTTATAACCATTTCTGGAGGTAGTTGTTTTTTATTATTTAAATTTCATTTTATGAGTGGTTGTGTACTATTTAGATTTTTAGGAAAGTTTTCGCACTAAAGAATCACACAAAAAATACCCCATTAAAAAACAAAAAACAAAAACATCTGCCCCTTGATAATGGTACAGGCCTATTATCGTATGCGTAGTGGCCTGATTCCACAGCTTGCAAGGTTTGCTTTAATGTTTATAATTTTGATGTTTTGTTTTGTCTTTTTTTTAAATTAAGTCTTGTTTTAGGTAAACCAACTGAAACACACAAATTCAAGCATCGCAGAAATTAACTAAATTAATTTCAAGTAAACATTCTTGTCATTGTGCCTATTAATTGGGTGACAATTCATGGGTAATTCGTGGATTGTATTGAAACAAATAGCGATCTGTATTTTTTTAAAGACAAGATTAAGATTCCCCTCAACAACCAACGCATTAGATGTTGTAGTTGTATTTGGGAAATTCACCCCAAATGTACTTATGATAAATTATGATCATTTTAAAAATATTTTTTATCAAGGGTTTTGTTTTTTCTTTATTGACAAGTTATTCATACTGTTAAATTTGAGTGTTTTGCAATCTGTAGTTCAGTGGTTTAAGTTGGTTTCGTTTTTAACACTAAGTGATTCTTTCAAGATTTTGTTGTTTGTGTACTACACTTGATGTTAATTTTTTGCACAGGAATGATTTTGTTCACAACAATACACCCTTGTGTTTGTAAATGCCTGTACTTACTGCGTGGTTTACAAGTAGGTACAGCGACTCTCTCTCTCTCTCCTTTCTCTGTCACTCATTTTTTCCTGTATATATGATGAATTAAATTAAACTTTGAGAATATACCACAGACTGTCTGGAAATTATTTCTAATAGTTTGTTTCGAAATGCGAACCCCAATCTTATAATGTTTCTGTCTGTTCATGCGACTTGAGTACCTTATTGGTAGATGCGTGGGCCTATATAATATGATTATTGTTATTGTTTAATGACAATTCATTTTGTGACTCAATGTTTCACAAAGTCTGAAAACACTGCCAAATAGTCGATACCTTGAATCTTAAAGGGATACGTTGCCTTCAGATTTGGCGCTTTGAGCCACAAAAAACATTTGTTATGACATGAGTATGGTTGGAAAGACGTTTTAAAAGACTACACACTGGTCAGCTCTTATGTCATTTTCTGGACCATGCCACACGTCATAGAGGGGGTGTCAATCAACAGGGGTCCATGATATGGTTCAAAGAGAGCTGGACAAAACTCTGCAAGCATCATTTGTGTATGACATCGGTATGTCAATTGTCTACGATTGATAAAACCAATATAAAACTTAATTAATTAAGCAAACAAATAGGCTTAATTAACACAGGCAACCTAAACATAAACAAACACACTTAAAAAAACTGAAAAAATTGAAATTCAAAAGAACCATTCTACCCTATGGAATGTGCTGTCAGCACAATATGCTACCACGGGGGAGCACGTTGCAACAAAACGGACCTTTGCTGGAGGGTTTTAAACGAAGTTGACTTTCGTCAACCACAACACGGCAAAAACACACAAACAAACAAATAAACACACATAGCTCTATGTTGCAGTTACTCTGTGTACAGTCCTTTGGTTCCGTACACTTAAGGAGAAAATAATAACATTGTACAAAACACTGTGTGGACGTGTGTAAGTCCACATAGTGTTAAGTCCCTACATTATGTGGACCTCTTTTGTTCTCGGGTCCACATTTCGTATGCATTAAAACACCCCCACCCCCCCCAAAAAAAACCAAACCCTAACTAACTAAATAAATAAATTAAAAGAAAGAAAGAAATATTTAGTAAATAAAATTAAAAAGATCCCGAGCCACAACGGAATTTGTTACAAAAAACTATAGTTTCGTCCATTTTCATCCTCCATATTAACCAAGCTAGCAATACTTGAAAATTGAGGTTGCTTTTATGCAATCCTTTCAAAATGGACAGGACGTTACCGAAAGCCGAAACACATTAATATTAAGTGCCATAAATACATGTATGTCTGTCAAAGAAAAAGTAGGTTTTTTTCCGTCTCAGATCACACTTGGCTCGGTCCTTTTTCTTCATCCACTAACAGTTTGATAACATGCCCGTTTATCGACCGATCTCGTTGCCTTTGGTATATTTTATTTTAACCAAGTCTTTTTTAAAGAGCTTATTTTGCTTTGAAATGTTATGCCCAGTTATGATAATTGAGTTTCCCATTGAACACTGTGGACGCGAGCATCAGTCGGTAGTTAAAATACACATGTTTGCGTGAAATTTTTAAAAGATCCGTTGACGTCGCCTCCTGCGGTTGCGGCCACAAATCTCTTGAGTTGACAGCTCACTTGATCACTACTCTCCTGGAGAAACAATACATGATGTGTGGACAACATTAAGCGTTGTTGATCTAACTTTAAAATCATCAACAATGCTTCAATAAATGTTAAAACAAGGAAGAAAGTGGTAACACTTTAAGACTAACTTAAATACATAAAAAACTACTAGGTTGTTGCTACGAAAGCTCATGCAGTTTTTTTGTATGTAACTAGAGTCTTAAAGTGCTACACTACCTTCCTTGTTTTATCTATCAGACTAACACGGCTATTTTTTTTAAATAGTAGGCCTATGTCAATAAATGGTGTAGATCTAACTTCAAAATCATCAACAATGCTTCAATAAATGTTGCCCACACATCCTCCAGCAGAGCATATGCTCCACTTTTTTTTTAGAACACAGCTTTTAAACATACATTATTATTTACAACGATGAAGAGGCCACGAGTATAACTCTGGCTTTAGCTTTTGGCCATTCACACCGTTCCCTAAAATGTGTCCCTTTTTTATAGCAAATTACTCCCATTGCCCATTTAAAAATTACATTACAAAGGTAGCAGTGTAAATAATAACGGGGGGTCATCGCTTCTTATGACCATGGAGGAAGTTTGTCCTCATCCATGCTAAGACCCAGTAACCCAGTAAGCCCCCCGCCCCCTTTGTTGGTGTCATTTAATCTACTCATTTGCATATAGCTGGAGGTTGTCCTTTCTCTGATGGTGTAACTTTAAAAGTGGAATGTAGACACAGCAGAAGCCTCAAAACAAGTAAAGTACTTAGGGGTATTCCCGGGATCATCACAATATTACGTGTTGTGTAAGAAAAAAGTGCTCCCCGCTTGAGTGGTCAACTATAGTCTTGGTCCATGACGTTTCTATTCTGTTGTCCACCACGAACGATCCATCCACGTAACGTCCCACTTTTCACGCCGAAAGAGGGCGCTATATATACACTAACCGCTATCACCCCACGAACCGCTATCATAGGGCAAGTTCGAGCAGCGACCATTTGTCAACCACTAGTCAATGTTCCATGGTTACCTATGCATGAAATACATCCTGGGTACCAGGCAAAATCGCCAAATGGTCGACAATAGTCAACTATAGTCCCTTGCTCGAACTTGCTCATAGTTTCTGTGATAGCGGTTCGTGGGGTGATAGCGGTTAGTGTATATATAGCGCCCTCTTTCGGCAACAAATTGTGATAAGTGGGGCGTCGTATACTACGTGGATCGTTCGTGGACTACGGAATAGAAACGTCATGGACCAAGACTAGATCCGATGTGGTTCTTTTTGTAACCAATGACGTCCGTCAGTGACGTCGTAGAGTGCGTACAAAGACGGGGGATCCCCAAGGTCTTGTAAAAAAAGTTACTTCCTGGTAAATAAATAATCAATTATTCTTAACTCCCAAATAAAGTACAATATTTAGAATGAAAAATAAGTTCCGCGAAGTGGTGACCGATATACAATAATCTGACAGAGTTGGTACTTACTCCAAAAATTAATGACCATAAAAGGTTTGGTAAAGAGCACTGGAGAGTTGTTGATGTTATAAAAACATTTTTAGAAACGACCCCCTTTGAGAAATCTTTTGACAAAGAGGTAATTTTTCATCGACAGTTTTGAATCTGAGCAAGGCTTCAAGCATGAAAGCTTCCTGAGGCATCTGAAAACACAACAGTCTATGTGCAACAAGGGGGTTTTGGGGAGGGTTTTTTTCCTTTCAAAGATACAATAAAAATCACCTGTGAAAGTTTCAGTTGAATAAAGTGCATGTCAACTTGTTGAGAAAACAGCAAAAAACTGTAACGGCTTTTAGATCAGCGCGTCTGCCAGTGTTGAAGAATAGGCAGACGCACGCAATCTAGCCGTAGCTGTAGCCGAAGTCGCCGTTTCGGACACGGCCGGCCTTACTAGAAAGTACTGAGTATACAGTGCTAACACACATGGGTGTAAGGGTAAAACCAAAATTAATATTCTTTATCCCCGATGCAAAATTAACATCTATTAAATCGTTGCGGAACCCGCTGCTAAAATATAGGATTCGAACTGCCTCTAGCTACCGGGCAATCTCGATGGTCTAGTTGGTAAGACACTGCTCTAGAATTACAAAGATCGTGGGCTCGAATCCCACCCGAGTAATATGCCTGTGATTTTTTTTCACAGAACTCGGGAAAGTACTGAGTAAACAGTGCTAACACACATCGGTGTAAGGGTAAAACCAAAATTAATATTAATTTTATCCCCGTTGCAAAATTAACATCTGTTACTTACTACCATTACCATCTTTATAACAAATAGGCTTTCTGGAAAAAAATTGCACCATTTCTTTTCTGGTCATTACAAAAGTATGGACCTACCTTTAAAAAAAATTTTTTTTAAAGGATGACGGCGGACATACCGTATTTAAATTGAATTTTCGTTCAGCCTACTTATAACTGAAAACAATTCTGCTTTTATTCATCTTGAAAAATAAAAGCTTTCCGAAAACTTGTTAAACAATTCAGAGAAAATTGCTTTTAGTTTACAGTAAACTTTCACGACCCCCGCCCCCACTCCCAAGTTCTTTCGAGTGGAATACCCGCCACTGTGATAGTAGAATTGTTTTTGTTAACTTTGGAATAAGACAAGCTAACGAGCACTATTTGTATCGCCTCATTACCTTTGTCCTTTCAAATAAACAGCTTAGTACACTAACACCGCGATAAGTCTCAACGGCAAAACTTAGCAATTATGGGGACAGATGGAGGGCGGGGGGGGGGGGGTGCTAAGAACAGAGCTGGTTCGGAGTACGGTTCTGGCTTAGATTTGTCTATAGGGTGAACATAAGGGAAAGATGAAGTCATTTAAGAATGCTAACGGGGAGCATGTGTCATCCTGAAACGAATTCATACACTCTAAAAAAAAAAAAAAAAAAGCTCAACATTGGGTAACATTCTTACCCTTTCGGTATTAAAAAGGGAACATGGTCGTTCACTTGTGTAAAATTCTTGCACACCATCCAAAGTGTAAAAAAGTACCCATTGTTGTGTAATTTTTAATACCAACATGTGCAATATCTTTAGCACAGCAATGTTGGGAAAGAAGTTCACCCATGTGACGACCATGTTCCCTTTTTACTCCCAAATAGGGTAAACTTTACCCAACCCTCATTTTACCCATCAGATGTTGTGTTATTTTCTTACCCAATAACTGGGTTAAATTACTTTACCCAGCACTGTTGTGTAGTTAATTTACTCCTCACTTGTGTTGCTTTTAAATCAGTTGTTGTGCACAAACTATTTATATTTAGCTGTGTTCCTTTTGGAAGGGCTGCTGTTGTTGTTGTTGTTGTTGTTTTTTAAATACAAACTAAGAGTATATCAACTAAGTTAAAACACTTTTATTCAACTCTGATTCAACAACATGAAAAGGATTGGGGAGGGGGAGTTCAGCAAAGAAACACTAACGTTTCCCATTCACATCGCTCGTTGTATTTTTGTTCAACTGAAACACTTTTGTGTGAACAGAATTGAACTGTACTGTACAATTTCTGATAAAACTATGATACAGCCAGATACACTTGGGGTAAAGGTGACCGGAAAATGGGGTTTTGTTGGTGAAAACGAACATTAACAAAATTCTTGCGAGCAGAAAGGGAACAATCTCTTCTTGGAAGCAGTGTTTGCTCTGAAAAGAGTCGGTTGGTTTTGCCAGACCTGTTATTGACGGTTCAGACTGCCCGTGACGAAATATTCGTAATGCAAAGTCAATGAGGGTAGCAATCCAAGGCTTTCCTGTGTAGATAATGCCTTACCTCCTTCAACTATGGGGCGCCGTTTGTCAATAATATTAATTGTTTAGCGGTTTTGTTTGACATGTTTTTACCATGGTTTGTAACAATTAGATGTAAACCATAGAAATTGCTGCCATTTTTGTGGTTTACTTACCATGAATATACAATCAAAGCTTAGAAATTATGGTTTATAAACCATGAAAATTGAGTTCATCATAAAACATGGTTTATAGGTAAACCATGATTTGTAAACCATAACAATTTAAGCACCTTCAAAACATGTTTTATAAACCATGAAATTTTAAGCACCTTCAAAACATGGTTTAAAAACCATTAAAAATGTAAGCACCTTTAAAACAAGGTTTATAAACCATTCGGTATTACCGAGTAGTCACGGTATTTGTTCAATGCCGAAAATACCGAGAGCTGTTAGAAATACCGAAATACCGTTCCGCACGGTTTTGAATTTCAATACTGCGATAAAAACAAAACCATAAACGCATGTGCTGTAGCGATTAAAAAAAACTTTCAAAAACTTATCTGTTATGCCATAAATGAGGAGAAAACAAAGCCCAATTGTCCATCCCGAGCAGACTGCTTATTGTTTGCGGTTTTCAGCATTTTCCTGCCCCCGTCGGCACCCCCGGCCGTATCTCTGTCTGTAAGCGGGCAATCATAACAAGCACACGCACGTTCGACGTTTTGCAATGCCATATGGGTGAGATACCACCTCAAGAGGGCGCTACATTTTTAGAGCACCCTTTACCCGGCAGCTTGTATAACTTGAGCCAAAGAGCGTTAAAAGCGGCAAACTTCTGATAAACACCAGCCTCGCTACCATGGGCAGCGCGCCGTATCGATACCTCTCGTCGCTAAACCCCTGGGAGGGAAACACTGAAAATCAATGCTGATTGGCTAACCAAAATGTACTGCTTTGCGTGCACGCTTGTTAAAAACATTCGAACGCTTGTAGGGCGCTTGTCGGATCCCCCCGGGCGCTTAGTACGCGCGTGTAAAAATGCACGTATTTCTACGCAATACGTTTCAAATGAATCATGTTTTTACATGGTCATCCTAAACTGCATACAGTTAGACGAATCACAAGATCGAAAAAGAATGAGAGGGGCCAGTTGCTCCATGACTTGATGCGTCCTTTGACAGCGCGCTCTGCGTAGTCTCTAACACAGAATGGATCAACCACAGGACTAATTAAAATATCCAATATATTTGGATATTTTGAAGTCACACTTCCAGGGGTCACAATCGAGCAAGGCACTCTGGGAAAGAAAACAAAATGGCGCGTCGAGATCGTACACCACTGGGAACGAGGTTGGATAAACACCGACATTCCGCGACTTCCTGGTTACACGTTCGGGTCGGGATCGTGGCGCGCTGGTTAACAAGTACATGTGTAGCAATGCACAACTGATTGTGCGGGTACCACCAAGATACCAACAGCATGCAAACGAAAATAGATCGCGCTATTTTCATCAAGTCAGATTTTCCTAGCGCTGATGCACGAACAGTAAGCTTATTTTGATAAGTTTTATGTTTAAAACAAGTCAATCTATTTGTCCTAATAAAAGATAAAGACAAACTCAGCGCTAACCTGCTGTTTTGTCTGGCCTCAATTCAATGCGTGGTGTTTGTAGTGCTTCTTTGGGTTTTTTTCCCCATCCGAAAAGTTCCCGGTAACACCGAAAACCGCGGTGTTTTGGCGACGGTATTACAAACCATGGTTTATAAACCATGAAAACTGAGGCATCATAAAACATGGTTTACAAACCATGACAATTTAAGCACCTTCAAAATTCCACTAAAATTCCCTCTAGTGGCAACTTTGGTTCCATGAACATCAGACATCAACGTCCACCCCCATCGTTCTTTGATTGTGATATGTGCCTGAGACTTGCCTTGTCCAAATGTATGGCACACGTTGCATTATGGGTAAAATATTTCCACGAGGAGCAGTTTACCCACATTTTCAGTTACTTCTTACCATTTGTTGTGCAAAATTGAAGTTACTGCTTGAGGTTAAAAACACTCATGTATTACCCACTTCATGAGTGATTTGAACCTCTTTGTTGTGCGATTTAATTTCCTACCCAACTTGGGTACTGTATTACCTTTTCCTTGTATATTTTATTTTACACAAGTGAGGGGTGCAACAAAAATTGTCGTTTTACCCAAAATTGATCAAAAGTTACGCAACATTTGTAGCCAGCAGTTTACACAGCAACATTTTACACTTCTTTTTAAGAGTGTTTTTACCTTCGCGTGCAACATTAATATTTTTCTTTGAGGGGGTGGTAATTGGGTTGTGTCTTTCTCTGCCCAATTATTTGCTCTGTAGCAGTGCTCTCACAGCAGACTTGCAGATTGCAAGATGTCTGCTGAAGATTCAGCCTCTTAACTTACACATTATACACTTCACTCCTCAACATTACAAAATGGAGTCTAATTACAAAACAATTACACTTATGAACAAATACAAAACATCAACACATTAGTTACTTCATTTCTTTATTCTTTATTCTTCTTTCTTAATTCTTTCCAGTGGTGTGTAGCTAGTGGTATTTATATCACTCAGTGTAAGCAATCCCTTCGTTTCCCTTCGTCTTTACCTCATCCATTACATCATAAACTGTTGTGTTTTCGAGAAAGCAACCCATACGCAAAATATCCACAGTGCCAAACGCCATGTCATTAAACGATACAAAACACAACCGGAACACTTCAAGTTAAAGATGCATTGTGAGAAATTACTACCAACTTTATTGATATCTGCCGTAATTGACTTTGTCTAATGTCTTTATGTTTTATAGTCATCCGGGAGGATTCACCTCCAATTAAGCATATTTTAGTCACGTGATAACCTTTTTGCATAGCTAATTTCTATGGTAAAATTTAAACACCTTATATAGAATAAAAAGAAAAGTACAAAAAGAATCATTTTGTTTGCATTTATTCTGCATATGTCCCAATGTTAGGAATTTACACCATGTGAATGTCAAATGTACGAAGAAGGTGAAGTTTCTGTCTACATTGCGTTTTTCATACACTTGAATTATAGAAATCTGTAATAAGTTGCCGTGTTACTCACGACCTGCAGCTTTGCGTATAGTTTCTTTACACAGAATGTTCTGTGTAAGGAATTTTTCCTTTGTTCATTTCCGTGTAAACTGCCCATAGCGTATTGGGCTTTTCATAAGCTTTAGATTTTGAATGAATTTCATAATCCATTCATGAGCCCATTACTTACTACTAATGCTAGAGAAAAAAAATTGTTTTATGTCCTTCCTTGCAGTCATTTAGTACACGCCTAGAAAAAAAAACTTGCAATGTAAATCATCATGTTGGAAAACTGTGCCAAACGGGTTGTTGGTGCCATGACCCCACCCATTGCTACACTAGAAACAGTTATTGTTAACGCCCATCTTGAATTATCGTCCCAACCATGGATGAACCAGCGAATTTTGAGTGTGCCCACGGGGCAGTAGTTGGGTCAGTTATCAAGTTGGGCGTCATATTAATGGTACGATCTGGTTTGTTCGGCTGACAAGATAACATTGTTGAGATGAATCGAAGGCGTCATCGAGGCGTGGCATACTTCTTCCAACAGACCTGCGGAAAAATGGGGAAAACTATTTATCAAGTATACAAAAAACAAGAAAATGACTAGGCACGTGATCCAGAGATCGCGGGTAACTGTTGTAACTGTTGAACCCCAAGCTAGGACAATGATTTAGCTACATTGTGAATTTGTACAAAATGATTACGTTTTGTGTACATTATTATTGTCTTGATGACAAGAAAATTGTAATTTTTACACAGTGGACATCATTGCAAGCTGCCTTGCTTTTACAACAGCAATTAATTTATCTCTCATTCCATAGTGAAGAGAATTGTCGTCCTCCCAGCCTCGGTTTGGTTACATTACATTTGTTTAAACTGGAAAAACAAGAGTGGGTAACTATGACAACAGAAGACCTTGCATACATTTTCCCACAAAGTTATTCAACCCCCCCCCCCGCCTTTTGACCATCAAACATTAGTTACGTGCAGCAGAATGTTAAAAGTTGAAAAGTGCATCGTGTTACGCACCATTATGTCCTACATGGACCACAATGTCTGACTTAATTTTGAACCATTGTGTCCGCCCCATTGTGTCCGTAAAACCATTGTGTCCGCCACAATGGTTTTACGGACATAATGGGGCGGACACAATGGTTTTACGGACACAATGGGGCGGTTCACAATGGTTCAAAAATTAAGTCGGACATTATGGTCCATGTAGGACATATTGGTGCGCAACACACGTGTATTGACAATGAGAATCCCCAGACGTGGTTAACTTTTTCACTTTTTCAAAGACACTCTTAGGACCAAAAGCACTAAAATGTGTTGTATTGTATTGTTTTGTCATCAATCTGCTTTACAAGGTAGGGTCAAAGTTGCAAGAGGCTGGTGCAACCATGGCATGAATATTAAGTGAGCACTTTTTAATGATCGGAGTACATATAATCACTTTGTGCACAAAACACTCCTTCAAGTCCAAACTTTCATTCTTTTGGCTTCATTTTTAAGTTAATGGCAGGTGTACTTTGGGTAATTATTCCACAAGTTCATGACCATAAAGACTTACTTGGTAAAGAGCACTGGATAGCTACTTATATTATAAAACATTGTTGGAAACGACTTCCTTTGAAGTAATTTAGTTTCATAGAAAGGGGTCATTTTTCACACTGAAATTTGAATCTGAGAAAGGCTTCAGGAATGAAGCCTTTCTCTGGCACCTGAAAGCACACAGTTATATGCGACAAGGGTGTTTTTCTTTCATTGTTTTCTTGCAGCTTCAATGACCAATTGAGCCACAGGTTTTTTTTTTTTATGCATAAATATAATGGGGGATACACCAAGTAAGGATACTGGTCGTTGACAAATTATTAACAAAAGTATACCCATGCCTATAAGTCTTATTTTAATGATTGGTACAAGAAAGGCGTGCGTCTTCTTTTTACTTGAGTGTACTACGGTAAGAGAACCAAGCTGGGTCAGAAATTGAGTCGCATTAAATAAAAGCTTGACTTGTGCCCAACTATGCATGAAATAAAGCTAATGATTGACTTACTTTAAATACATATTTCGCCGACGTCGAACTTCCTGATGCAAGAATCAGGGTCCGACCCGAGTACATCTGCGAGTGTGAAGGAACATGAACCGGTGGACCCATTATCTTTGCAGTAGTCAGCAATTTGTGATCTAAGATCCACAGTGTAATATGCGTCCGGGCATTCGTCTAAGAACAAGACGGCATTGTCGATTAACAAGGTCTTTGCCCCGCAGTCCAAGTCTACTGTGCTACCGGGTTGATACGATATGGCTGCAATCAAATAGAAATGACAATATTGTCTTAAGTTTAGCACCTCCTTAGATTTTGACATTGCTTAATTGGCGACAAATGGTAAGAAGTTTTTTAAATATTTCTGACAAGGATGATAAGGGAAAGTCAATAATTGTGACAAACCTACAATTTTATCTAAACTGACAAATTTAGATAAAGTGAATAAAATGATTGTCAATTTTTGCAGCAAGGTGTTACAGAACATAAGTCAACTCAAAAATCTACGGTTAAAACCAAGCAACAAAAATACTCACATGTGGATTTTTGGAATCCGTGAGCAGTGAAGACAAGTCCGAGGCAGAGGATGACGGCGCTAAGACGAAGCATCGTGGCTAAGAGTTGCGTTGAACACGGCTGCAGACAAACTTTGAAAATTCTTGCTGAGTTGTCTTCAGTTGAAATGTGTAAACACTGCATGCATCCGCTCCTTTTTATAGAAAACGACGAATTAGTCCCGCCCCTAAACGTGCGATTCAGCCAATAGGGAACTTAGCAGTGATCCCACCGCAGAGAGAACGCTGGCACTTTTGACCAATCAGAATGTGTTCAAGTATTGAATGTTCGTACAAAGGGCTTCTAATACAGGAAATTGATGCCATGTTTTAGTGGTACGGTGATATTTATTCATGAAGAACACGATGCCCATTTGTATTTAGTTAAAAATATGGCTCTCACCCACCCTGGTAAAACAGTCACATCTGTCAATTAATTACTGATATTTTGTTTACTGAATTTGATATCTGACACATTAGAAATAAATGTTGACGCGTTTTGTGTTTCGCCAGATGGTATGTTTCCTCGTCAAGTGCGATAGTGTCACACACCAGTGGTCTCTCACACAGTGTGCCACGTGTGTCTCAATCTCTTCTCGTGCTTTACCGGAAGGCAAATGCTTCACCCCGTCCAGGCCCAGGCTAGTTTCCCGTCACACGCATGGATCATTTTACTTCAACTTGTCACGGTTAATAAATGCATCATGTTTCCAAAACTTTACCGGTCTCGGTGATGGCTTCGACAAGGTTCCTGTACTTATACTTCCCCGTTATCTGTTACCCTAACGACTCCCCATCAGTTGATAGCAGGTGCACATACATTGCAATCACCAATGTTCCCTTCCTGCCGACAAATTTCTCCGTATAGGGAAGGTGTCTTTACTTCATCCAAGCAAGACTTGAATATTTATGAAAACAATGACCACACTTCAAAGCGACACCTCAATACTCATGGTATAAAATAACACAGAAAGTCAACATCTGATGCAATGAGGCACTGATTATCTCTTCTCTCCACTCGCCTTTGACCAAGCCTCAGTACAATAACAGTCGGTTAGGCGAAAGCCTGGACATGTACAGGCACAACCACCATCCAACCTACCACAGAATGCCCCCCTCCCAAAGCCTCCTTTAAACCTAGGCCACATGTCCCCTCCACCCACAGCCTCCCTTCAACCTATCCCTGATGTCCCCCTCCCTACGAAATTCATTCAACCTACCACGGAGGTCCCCCTTCCCCACAGCCTCCTCCCTTCACTCACGGAAGGGGCTGTGATGTCATGATCAAGGTCTGTTTGCAACACAGTCACACCATAAGATACCACAGGGAAGGGGCTGTGATGTCACGATCAAGGTCTGTTTGCAACACAGTCACACCATAAGTCACCACAGGGAAGGGGCTGTGATGTCACGATCAAGGTCTGTTTGCAACACAGTCACACCATAAGTCACCACAGGGAAGGGGCTGTGATGTCACGATCAAGGTCTGTTTGCAACACAGTCACACCATAAGTCACCACAGGGAAGGGGCTGTGATGTCACGATCTGGGTGTCTGTGCAACACAGTCACACCATAAGATACCACAGGGAAGGGGCTGTGATGTCATGATCAAGGTATGTTTGCAACACAGTCACACCATAAGTCACCACAGGGAAGGGGCTGTGATGTCACGATCTGGGTGTCTGTGCAACACAGTCACATCATAAGTTACCACAGGGAAGGGGCTGTGACGTCATGGTCTGTGTTTGCAACACAGTCACACCATAAGTTACCACATGGAAGGGGCTGTGATGTCACGATCTGGGTATTGTTACAGATTGGATTCCTCCTCCCCCTGTTATTTTGTTGGTTCACCTACAGAATGTCTATGGTATTAGGCCCACCCACATGAATGAAATGTGGAATAGCATTTTCTAGCGTGCATGGAATGTTGTTTATAAAATGCTCATTGTTTGATTAATGCAGTGGCTATTACTGTAGCATTGTTTTCATAAATATTATTGTTACTTGCAGCGGGCACAAGAATTTATGTATTAATTGCCCTCTGCATTGTGTAGTTATGTAGGGCTATATAAGCCAAGGTATTTCTCTTGCTGGGTTACACTCATCACTCCACCACCATCGAGTCAGCCGGGGGTTCTGCCCCAACTCTTCCATGAATGGTGTCACCAATTAGACTAGAACCTTTTGGTTTTTATACCTTCATCATAGGCAATGATCCACCACTCGGTCACTGCCCTGTTTCTCCTTCTAAGACCCACGCCCGGTCTTGAGGTTCTTCCTAGATGACCTAAGACCCACGCCCGGTCTTGAGGTTCTTCCTAGATGACCTAAGACCCACGCCCGGTCTTGAGGTTCTTCCTAGATGACCTAAGACCCACGCCCGGTCTTGAGGTTCTTCCTAGATGACCTAAGACCCACGCCCGGTCTTGAGGTTCTTCCTAGATGACCTAAGACCCACGCCCGGTCTTGAGGTTCTTCCTAGATGACCTAAGACCCACGCCCGGTCTTGAGGTTCTTCCTAGATAACCTAAGACCCACGCCCGGTCTTGAGGTTCTTCCTAGATGACCTAAGACCCACGCCCGGTCTTGAGGTTCTTCCTAGATGACCTAAGACCCACGCCCGGTCTTGAGGTTCTTCCTAGATGACCTAAGACCCACGCCCGGTCTTGAGGTTCTTCCTAGATGACCTAAGACCCACGCCCGGTCTTGAGGTTCTTCCTAGATGACCTAAGACCCACGCTCGGTCTTGAGGTTCTTCCTAGATGACCTAAAACCAACGCCAGGTTTTGAGGCTCTACCTACCTAGACGACCTAGACCAGTCCAGTGTAACATTGAGGATCGTCTCCGTCCTACTACCAAGCCGCTACAAAGAAGGGCCGTTGACTGACGACTGCCAGTGATACCCAGTCATCACTCACCGGTATTCATAGGGTCTTTAACTTTGCATTGTATTAATTTTCCCCCATGTAATTCTATTAATTAGTTTACTGCTTTTTGTGTATATATTGATTCTTGTATTAAACAAAATGTTATTAATTATAATTGCTGGTGCTAATTATCTTTATGTTCTGACTTTCCACTTGTCCTTGTCGTGCCTAATTCTTTAAGATCCATGCTTATGGATTAGCTGCACATAACAGAATGTTTGCAACACAGTCACACCATAAGTTACCACAGGGAAGGGGCTGTGACGTCATAATCTGGGTATATGTTTGTAACACAGTCACACCATAAGTTACCACATGGAAGGGGCTGTGACGTCATAATCTGGGTATATGTTTGCAACACAGTCACACCATAAGTTACCACATGGAAGGGGCTGTGATGTCACGATCTGGGTGTTTGCAACACAGTCACACCATAAGTTGATACGAGATTTTTTTGGAAAAGCCCTTCCCTGTTGGCTTAGACTTTCATAAAAACGTGTCATTTTTCTCTTTACAAATCAACTTGATAAGATTCATATGGCACTGTTATCAGACAAAGTAAAATTACTGTTGACATATAGAGAGTGTATTTTACAGACATGTGACGCAATAAGCACGTCATCATTCATAGACGCTTAGGGAGCTTGTTAACCATCTGGCGTGGTGATTGCAGAGACAGAGGTTTGGGTTCTGTCATCATCAATTTCTTAATCTGTCTAGTAGTCATGCACACCGGCTAAAACTTTTCAAGATGAGTTTCACTTTTTGAACTAATCTGACAAAAATTATGGTCTAAAACATCCCTATAACAAACTTCAGAAAGAAGGGTAAAGTTGATTTACATGTAGAAAATCGTCATTCTGAAGCAAAATATTCACAGTGTTGTTGTTTTTGTTGTTGTTGCTGTTGTTGTTGTTTTTAGTTGGGGGTTTTGGGTTTTGGGGGTGGGGTGGGGAGGGGGCTTTCCATGAGAATACCAACGAGAGTTAAAATATGACAGTTTCAGAGTAACCAAACACAAAGGTAATAAACAATAGAGTGTTTTTACTTGGACTTGTTAAGAAATATGATATGTTCTATACAAGCAAGCGATGAACAGCACACGGGGGATTAGCTTTCAGAATGCTTCTCATGTTGTTAAAAGAAAAAAAGTATTAGCTGTTGCAAACTGCTTACCAACCAAAAGGACGTTTCGACCCAAGCAGAGTCTGAAGGCTAAATGACATGTCATTTAGCCTTCGAGAAAGACTCTGCTAGGGTCGAAACCTCAGACCACTAACTATTTTTTTGCATATTGTTAAAAGTCAGAAGTCAGTTGTCAGATGCCGACGGCTGTTTCCGTTAAATTAAAAGATAAGTTGTTTGATATTTTCCGAACCAAACAAATATTTACTGGTAAGTACATCTAAATGGATGTGCAGTATCGGTTGCAGGCTTTAAAAAACGTTCTCAATGTTAGCAAAATGATTGTTCAAAAGTTGTTTGAGATGGATGTTTGGTGCTGGTGGTTCAAATGTCCTGAGAACAGATTCCCCTGGAAATAAAACATCGTACAGAGAAAATGATTTTTGTGAAGATGAGGTGGTATTTTGTATAGTATATATATTTGTATATATACATATTTTGTATATATATAAAATTGTTTCAATTGGTTTCGAGGTGTGTGCGAAATTTGCCTATTATTAGAAATTAAAAACAAAACAACATGAACAGTCGGACAAATGAACGCTTTATTGAGTAACTACATGTAACAGTTTCCAATTTTTGCCAGTTATAAAGAACATGCAACAGTTGCACACTTTTTCCACCTAAACTGATGTAATGGTTTTCCTGGTTGGACAGTTAAAAAATGAAAGCATACAAAACCAAGGCTATGTCTTTTCTTCTAATTATTAATTAATTTGTCGAAACTCCAGACGTCACACCACCAAGGACACACAATCTCCATCGCAATAATTACTCATCGTGTTGAACTTTATTTGAGTTGACTAAATAAAACGTAAAATAAGCCAAACAACACACCAAACAAAGTACATCTTTAACATGTGGGAGTAACAATAATTTGCAAAACATATCCGGTATCTAAACTACCAAAAACTCGATGCATTTACGAATAGCATTTCATGTTTGTACTACAAACGTCAACGCCTCTCACGTTCAAAGAAGAAAGATTGTTTATCTGCAATATTTTTACTTGAGTCTAGGCGGTTGTGTTTATATATATCTCGTCTGCATCATTGATACAATGGTTAACAAATCTAATAGACTGTTTTTGCACAAACTTGGAATTGATGAGACACAATTACTTGGAAGTCTCTATGAATGACATAATTTCAGGCCTTTCAAGAATGATCGTTGATAGAATTTGCGTATTCTTCATACAATACCTAAAATGAAAGCTTACAAATTTTTCGAATCTATAAAACGGGTATTTAAAATAAATTTCTGGTAAAATCCGACCTAGCATCATTAAGCTTAGCTACGAGGAACTAGACAGTTTTACAGAGATTAAACTGTGTGTTGCATAAACCTACAGCATTAGGTAATACGTTGCACTGTGCCTTGCTGGATTGCAAGGACGTTTTTCAAAACTTTCATTTACAAGCTAAATACCAGTTACTTAAGGGGTCAAACATGCTTGAGAAACTCTACAAACAAGTGACTTTTGCAATACGTGTCAATGTTAAGATAGTAATGCTCTTAACAAACGCACATTTTTAAAACAGACAATAAAATAGAATCAATAGCAATGAAGCGTCAGTCGTTTTCAGTGTACATGCTTTTGTGACATTGGCGTTTGCTGAAAACACTGGAAAATTAATTATTTTTTCAAGTTCTCTTTGCAAATTTCCTCCCTGCCCCACCCCCAAATAAAGCGCATCGGACTCAAGCTCTGGTGTTTCTGATCAGCAGACTGTGGGTTTGAGTCCCAGTCTTGACACTTGTGTCCTTAAGCAAGACACTTAACCATTATCGCCTTGTCCTTGGATGGGACGTAAGGTTGTTCCTCCCATGTGTTGTGTTAAAAGCATTCATGTGCACTCACAACCCTGCTAAACACAGAGTGTTGAGCAGTACTATCAGCATATGCAGAACCATGTACATGTACCCTGACTTGGACTCATAGAGCTGCTTAGTACAAAACATTGCTTACTATATTTATTTGCTTAGCCATTGCATTACACCACTACACCAGTTTACAAAGACCATACCGTTTGGCTGGTTGACTACCTTGTATGCTTGTTGAATTTTGATCTTAAATGTCCAATTTTCTCTTTAAACTATTAAAATAAATAAGATTAAATATTTCTTTTCATATACAACTCAAAGCAGATGGACATGTTTTTAAATAACACAAAGATTTGATTTCTAGTTTTTGAACTAGCTTCATGAAAATTGGTAATAAAATGAATTGCTTTTTTGAAACCAAATCGCAAGGAATACAACTGATAAGTCAATATCAAGGTGAATGCTTGTCAATGAAAACATTTAAAGCATCAAGGAAAAATAGATAAACAAATTAGGTGATATAATTGACAATTTATAATAATGGCTATTTTCAGAAGTCAGAAAATTAGACAAGTACTTCAAAATGTAAACCCTTAGTGTGTAGTGTTCCCCGCCAAAGAATTATACGTTTAAAAATTAGACTGTTCCTAACCTCAATATGGGTTTACAGCAGGTCAGAGTGAGAAAAGACAGTTTTGCATTTGGAGTTTTGCACCTGGAGATTTGAAAATGAAACTGCATATAACACCTGAAGGTTCGAGATGAGACCAAAACTGACACTGATGTTAACGATCAAGACAGAAACCTGTATACCTACAAGATCAAAACCAAGACTAAGACGTGGACATTTGCAAGTAAGTCTTCAACTCAGACCTGGAGGTTCAAACCAAGGTAGAGTTCTGTACCTCAGAGAGACTGAAACAAAGCTGTTGAACTGGGGGTTGGAGACCCCAGAAGCTGGCATAAAGGAGACAGGAACAAAAAACAACACTGAATGATCAAAACCTAGACAGAAACCTGTTGGTCCGAGACAGTCTGACAAAAAGACTGACGCCAAAATAAAGAATTAAAAATTTCAGATTAATGTGGAGATCAAAGCCTGAACTTGTAACATCAAGACCAGAGGAAAGAACTGGAAGCTTAAGACAAGAACTGAATTTTCAAAAGCACCACTGAGATAAAAACTGGCTGTCCCAAACAAAGACCAAGACCAAGACGTCGATATTCAACAATAAATTCAGAGACTTTGCAGGCAAGACCTTCAGAGAAAGAACAGTGTACTGTGAATAAATGAAATTTACTTTCATCTAGTTGTCAGTGGATAAAGATAAAACAATCTTTCTGAACTGCTTTTACCTGAACACACTTTTCTGCCCATGTTTTTTTGAGTTGTAATTTGAGAGTAACAACAAAATGCTATTCCCCACAACAATTCTATGCTTATTTTCTTTTGGCAAAATCGAAATAAGAACTGAGTGTTGGGGAACAGTCTTCTCTGCACATGACAGTATTTTAAAGATATATTCCAAAGGGCATTTCAGAATTGGTACCAAGCTTTTAAAAATCAAGATTTGAGATTAAAAAAGTAAATTTTTTCAAACATTTCCAATCATGTATCATAGCTTGTGGTATTTTGGTTGGTAATGTGTTATGTGCTAATAAAGTGTTGATGTGCTAATAAAGTGTTTATGTGCCGAGTCAATTTGGTTAGCAACTCTTTGAAAATTGATACTAGTGAGCACTGTACCTTTCCTAAATCTTATCGCCTTGATAGGAACTCCTCATCTATTTCTTGTGTTTCTCAACAATGGCCAAGAATTCTTTAACATCTTCCGTTGAGCCCATGATGACCGGCACACGCTGGTGGATGTTAGTCGGCTGGACATCCAAGATGGCTTCCTTCCCTGTGGTTGCTAAGCCACCAGCTTGCTCTACGATGTATGCCATTGGGTTTGCCTCATAGATAAATTGTCTAAAAATTAATTGTGGGAATTGATAATGCACTTTTTATTTATGATCAGACTGAACCGCTTCTTCAGGTCAAATTGTCAGCATTTTAAAAACTGCCTACTGAAAGCAGATGTGCACGCTGTATTATAACCATCCAAATTGTCAGCATTTTAAAAACTGCCTACTGAAAGCAGATGTGCACGCTGTATTATAACCATCCATGATTGATTGATTCACACTGAGTGCCTGTTGATGTTGTATTTGTGTCAGTGTAGACTCTTCTCTTTAAACTTACAAATATTGCCAAATGCTGAAGTCAGTTTGACTTGAACGCATGCCATACTTTTTATGTTTAATGAGCACTGTGTAAGCGTCTCTTATAAATCTACGTTCTGAGCTTTTTGAATCCACAGCTGTAGTTCTGACTCTGGCTTAGGTCTTCGTAGAATCATAAAAGCCTTTCTCTATCAGTAAGGGCAGTAAGTGGTTCGACGTAGCCAAAGTTTGAATCAAAGCTGTGATTTTAAAAGTAATTTTAAAGTATGCACTTATTGAGCTAAGAAAAGAAGAAGAACAAAAAGATGGACATATTATTTGTTATTCCAAAAATTGCAATGCGCTATTTACTTTTAGGTAAACGTGTATGTAAACTTGTGTTGTTGCATGTTGTCATGTGTAAAAAGCAAGTTAGTAAGTGCACGCTGCATGAAAGAAGAAAAACCAAAACTTCTTTTTTCGACTGATCAGTGTTTGTAATTTTGATGGTCAATTTGCACTTCAAAAAGTACATGTACATGTATGCTTTCCCACATAAATATTTGTGCACTGATTGTAAGCGCTTGTCTTTATTTTTTGTCATGGGCCTTTCACTGGTGATACTTGGGGGGGATTTATTCGCCATTTTTACATAATGATTGACTTTTGGGATCATTTTTTAAGAGAAAACTGTTTTATTTTTCTTTGGTGAACACTCTGTGGCAACCTTGAGAGGTTGGCTGCACAGTCCGAGAAGGTACCTTCCTGTTTCAGACCATAGTGAAGTCAAGCTTGTAGTGGGGAAGATGGGTTGATTTGGAGGACATTTGGGCACGACACCAGCCTCTCAATTGCCCAACGGGTTGGGAGAATTCAAGGTGATTCACCTGCCCTTGTCCTCCACCCTCAAATAAGAGGAGGTTGTCTTTCCTTGTCCCAACGTCATTCAGAATCTGAGCTTGATAGAAATATTTCTTGATTTCAGAATTGTAGTTTTTGGAGGGGGGAAGGCAATGGGCTACAGCAAGTGGAAAAGACTCCTCCAACTGCTTTGACATTTATGATGTTTAGCTTGTATGCCTTCCAGCATGCTTTTTGTGACATTATTAGATTTGCAGTTGTTTGGTCCATGTGCTAATTGAAGCAGGATGTTTTCATCAAAAACGTTTTAGTAATTAGTAGCTCCTTTTTAAATCACAAATGACATTTTTTTGGAAGGAGAAATGACACAGAGGAAGTTTCAAATGTGCTAACGACTACTCACTCTGGTTACAAACAATGTGTAAGGACACCCGAAGGTCCAATGCTTGATGCAAAAACTGTTCTTACTTTAGCTACAATTGTTTAGTTTCCTCACCTCAATTACCTTATCAAGTTTATGTTTGACATGTTGGATTAGCCACAATACACAGACAAATCTATCCAATATTAATAAGGTAAAAGTTTACTTTATACTGAAACCTGAGGCCTTGAACACCATAGTATTTCATACATAACCAACGTTGCACCTTGATAATCCAAACTAATTTTTGAGACGGTTTCTCGGGTGGGAAACAAAATATAAGAACTGTAACCTTTCGATGCATATGTGCTTGCTGTGCTGTGAAGAAACTATATATTTTGAGAAAGAAACAAATGGAAAGAACAATAAGTGAGTATTGTATGTCAGTTAAAGTTCAGAAGTTTGTTCACCATCTACTCACCGATTGCCGTGCAAGCTTATTAATGAAAGCAGAGCTGCCAACTCTCCCTTATTTTGAAGAAAGTTCCTCGAAAAATAAACCAATCTTTCCATGTTTTGATGAACAAATTTGAAAACCTCCCTAAACCTCCCTGAGGATGGAAACTTTTTTTCCTGTTATGTTCTGAATTAAGGAAGGAAGTGGTAACACTTTAAGACTAACTTAAATACATAAAAAACTACTAGGTTGTTGCTACGAAAGCTCATGCAGTTTTTTGTATGTAACTAGTTAGTCTTAAAGTGCTACCACTACCTTCCTTGTTTTATCTATTTTTTTAAATAGTAGGCCATGTAATAAATGGTGTAGATCTAACTTCAAAATCATCAACAATGCTTTAATAAATGTTGCCCACGCATCTTCCAGCAGAGCATATGCTCCACTTTTTTTAGAACACAGCTTAAACATACATTATTATTTACAACGATGAAGAGGCCACGAGTATAACTCTGGCTTTAGCTTTTGGCCATTCACACCGTTCCCTAAAATGTGTCCCTTTTTATAGCAAATTACTCCCATTGCCCATTTAAAAATTACATTACAAAGGTAGCAGTGTAAATAATAACGGGGGGTCATCGCTTCTTATGACCATGGAGGAAGTTTGTCCTACATCCATGCTAAGACCCAGTAACCCAGTAAGCCCCCCGCCCCCTTTGTTGGTGTCATTTAATCTACTCATTTATTGGTAGATGCGTGGGCCTATATAATATGATTATTGTTGTTGTTTAATGACAATTCATTTTGTGACTCAATGTTTCACAAAGTCTGAAAACACTGCCAAATAGTCGATACCTTGAATCTTAAAGGGTGAGGTTGCCTTCAGATTTGGCGCTTTGAGCCACAAAAAACATTTGTTATGACATGAGTATGGTTGGAAAGACGTTTTAAAAGACTACACACTGGTCAGCTCTTATGTCATTTTCTGGACCATGCCACACGTCATAGAGGGGGTGTCAATCAACAGGGGTCCATGATATGGTTCAAAGAGAGCTGGACAAAACTCTGCAAGCATCATTTGTGTATGACATCGGTATGTCAATTGTCTACGATTGATAAAACCAATATAAAACTTAATTAATTAAGCAAACAAATAGGTTTTAATTAACACAGGCAACCTAAACATAAAACAACACACTTAGAATTTGTTGTTGTTGAAATGCAAAAGAACCGTTCTAACCTATGGAATTGCTAGCCAGCATGTGCTGTAAGCACATGCTACCATGGGTGCCCGCGTTGCAACAAAACGGACCTTTGCTGGAGGGTTTTAAACGAACTTGACTTTCGTCAACCACAACACGGCAAAAAACACAAACAAACAATTAAACACGCATAGCTCTGTGTTGCAGTTACTCTGTGTACAGTCCTTTGGTTCTGTACACTCATTTTTTTAAGGAGAAAATAATAACATTGTAAATAACACTGTGTGGACGTGTGTAAGTCCACATAGTGTTTCATCAAGTCCCTACATTATGTGGACCTCTTTTGTTCTCGGGTCCACATTTCGTATGAATTAAAACACCCCTGCCCCCCCCCCCCCCAAAAAAAACACCCAAAAAGCTAAATAACTTAATAAATAAATAAATAAATAAATAAATAAATAAATAAATAAATAAACGAATAAATAAAAATAAATAAAATAAAAAAAGATCCCGAGCCACAACGGAATATGTTACAAAAAAACTATAGTTTCGTCCATTTTCATCCTCTATATTAACCAAGCTAGCAATACTTGAAAATTGAGGTTGCTTTTATGCAATCCTTTCAAAATGGTTTGTCCTCATCCATGCTAAGACCCAGTAACCCAGTAAGCCCCCCCCCCCCCCCCTTTGTTGGTGTCATTTAATCTACTCATTTACATATAGCTGGAGGTTGTCCTTTCTCTGATGGTGTAACTTTAAAAGTGGAATGTAGACACAGCGGAAGCCTCAAAACAAGTAAAGTACTTAGGGGTATTCCCGGGATCATCACAATATTACGTGTTGTGTAAGAAAAAAGTGCTTCCCGCTTGAGTGGTCAACTATTGCAGTCTTTGTCGCCGACGTGGAGTCTTTTCACATTGTGCATAGCCTAATGTATACCGTACGATAGATTAAGTTATTAACAAATTTTACAGTACTCTAAGCCTACTGTGTGTGTTCATCAACATCACTACAAATTCAATTTATGCGATGCAGCACGTTCAATTACGTAGAACTGTGTCAACAATTGCGCAATAAACTGTGAGTGTGGTTATGACAGTGGGGTCTGAAGGGGGCAGGACGGTGGACAACAAGGTGACCATTTGCGTGTAGAGTAAGTGCCATAGGACCAGCTAGGTTAGTGTAAGCGACACAATGGCCGCCGCCGTAGCAAAGGGGAGAGGCTATGCCCAGAGTTTTCTTTGGCACCGACGGCCAGCGGTTTCCCAGAAGTTGTTTCGGCAGTCTACTCATCGTCGTCGAAGTCAGGACCTTCCAAATGAAATCATGCGGTGCGCAAGTGGGTCCCGAGGCGGCCTGTATAAGTCGATGCAAGAACAACCAGATCCAGTGGCAACAACCATCAAAGGTATGAATGATTGATGTTGCTTTTTGAACAGCATCAAAATGTATGTATTGTTATTGAGTAGTACGTGTTTCTAGGAGTTCGTCTTCGTGATGCAGTAGGCCCCTAAACATCAAATAATTTGTATTAGCAACTTTATATCTTGAAATGACTGCCTGTGTCAGTGTGTGTGATCATCATTGTTGTATCATTACATGTTTTTATTATCGTGCGCAGTGCAGACATGCATCAGCCATTTTGGGTAACTTGTTTGTTTCCTCCCCAATCGACTCCCCCACATCAGCCTTGGATTGGAGCCCATGCAACCATGTTTATGGGACCTTTTCTTTTGCGTTCAACATCAATGCTGTAATTGAGTTTTTAAACAGTCGTGCATTTTGTAACTCACTGAGGATAGCAGAGGTTTTTGCATTGGAGTTTTGGGGTAAATATTCTTAAATTGGAGTCTTATTATAGTGCTTGTACCCACCAGGTGCTAAAGGCACTTGAACAAAGAGGAACACTTTTTAAGGCTTAGTTTTGATGAATTATGAGACCGATTTATGTAGCACTAAGAAACGATGCTTATTTTTTGGTTTATTGTTACCATTATGGTTTTATTAGTTAAATCCAATGTAAAGAATATCAATTTTTTTTTATAATTCCTGCATAATAACTTGCTCAGTTTGAAATTGTGTAGAACTTTTCAAAACTACAGTAACAAGAAAATAATGTTTGTACTTTCGACTGTTTCTCTACTGGTTTTACATTGTGTGGAGAGAATGAAAAGAACTGAGGACCCCTCGTGCCCCTCCCCTTCATAAAAATAATTTATTTTATAATTAGCAATAAATGAAAATCTTCGGATATGCTCAGTGATCAGTTTCAGGGAGAATACAGGCTCTAAAAATAAAATTGCTGACTGAAACTTGTTAATCTATAATATTTGAATTGTTTATCAGTGTGAGAGTAAAATAATTCAAGATCCATAAATTAAACTCCACCAGGTCGTTAGACTGCTTAAAATCAATACTTCATCAATGGTGGCAATATTTGACATTATTCTGTAATTAAAACAACACAATGAACACATAAAATGCACCAAAGATATTTATGTCCAACAGGAACAGAAAATAGCGGTGCATTATGAGACTTCTTTTTTTTTTTTTGGGGGGGGGAACTTTCTCCTCACTCAAATTCAGATGGGATTAAACCAGAATGCATCCACAATTCAACCAACTTTCTCCCAATGTTCCCAAAGTGCTGTCAAAATGTACTACCTTTAGTAATTACTCCAAAAATTAATTCAGCATAAAAAGTTACTTGGCAAAGAGCACTGGAGAGCTGACATTGATACTATAAAACATTGTCAGAAATGACCTCCTTTAAAGTAGTGTAGTTTTTAGAGAAGAGGTAATTTTTCACCAACAAATTTGAATTTTAGAAAAGCTTTGGGCATGAAACCTTTCTCAGGCATCTGAAAGCACACAATTCTATGCATTAATGGTGTTTTTTTTCCCCCTTCATTATTTACTTATGCACATGTTGGAATACACCAAGTGAGGAGACTGGTCTTTGAAAAATGACCAAAAGTATACACTGCCTTTAATCCCAAATCAACCAATTAGGTTGTGGACTTTCTGGTAAAAAAACCCAAATCTCCACGCTTGATTTGTTGGCGTTTTGCTTTGTCGACAGGGACGGTGCCAACTTGGATTGATGGCAATCTGCTTCGCAATGGCCCTGGCAAATTTGAGGTTGGGAAGGACTCCTACAACCACCTGTTTGATGGACTCTCCTTGCTTACCAGATTTAACATCAGTAATGGAAAGGTACTTGACCTAACCTGCGTGCAGCTAGCTGGTGCATCCTGGGGTGGATTTCACAAAGAGTTAAGACTAGTCTTATCTCGAGTTAGGACGATAGGTTAATTTTTTATTATCCAAAAGGTAAAGTGCAAAAATCCACTGGGGATAAGTCATTTATTCAAGCTGCACCAAAACTTACGAATGGATTACCCTCGCATATTCAATCGATACAGTCTCTTTCTGTTCTTAAGACTCAGCTAAAGACTTTTCTTTGCATTTGACCTTTTTTGTTTTATGAATGTGTAGCATTGTTTTTTTTTTTTTTCTTTGCTATTTTACTCCATTGTGCTGAGTTGTTAATGATATTGTAGATTTTTGTAATGCCCTTTTGAACATTTTAATGCTGAAATGCCGACAACAAACGTGTTTTTATTATTATTTCATCTTACCACAGCATGCAAAAGAAAGATCACATTTTCCTTTGTGCCGGGTAACTCCTCAAGTCGGGCTTCGTCCCATAGCCTTAGATCTCGAGGGTCTTTCTCATTATTACCACTACATGAATCATTTATCAGAATCAAATTATCCAAACCATAATACTTCGAATGGAATCCTTTCCCAAAACAGTTTATACTATCAACAGCTGCAGTGCTTCTCGTCAAGTAAGTTTTTATGGTCATAATTTTTTGGAGTGTTTACCAATCCATGCCCCCACCTTTAATAAGAGTTGCAGGATTTAAAGAAACAACATGTGTGTGTGTGTGTGTGAGTCAATAGTATTTAGTTTAACTTCAAAACCACTAATGAAAATAAGTTTGCCCCTGTGACTTACGTTACAATCTTAAAGATTATCCCCAGCAATTTCATAAATACTTAATCAAATCATGGAGGTAGAATCAAATTTTCTTAATTTTTGTACAAAGTACAAGTACAAGTGCAAGTACATAAGTATAAATGAACAAAACAAAAATACTTAATTTTGTCATCACTATACTGTACAACCAGAAAGTGTTGCCAAACTGATGCATTAGTGTGCATAGACCCATGTAACAAACTCATGAATTTTTATTGTTTTTTGTTTATTCAATGCACAGGTGACTTATCAGAGTAAATTTCAGCGCAGCAATTCGTACAACAAAGCCATGGAGCATAACCGTATTGTGCTGTCTGAGTTTGGCACCATGGCTCACCCCGATCCCTGCCTCAGCTTGCTGGGTCGCTTCATGGCACGTTTCAAACGTCAGGAGATGGCTGACAACTGCAATGTCAACTTGACCTCTGTTGGAGATCAGTGCTATGCCATGACAGAGAGCAGCGTACTGCGGAAGATTGATCCATGCACTCTAGATACTTTGGACAAGGTTTTTATCTGTTAAATTATTTACACTTTTTGTTTTTTTATTAAAGGTATAATACAGGATTAAAAAAAAACATCATTGTTTAATTTAGTCTAAAAGCTTGCTGATTATGAAGTTTATACCAGAACCATTTTTGTTCTGTTGAATGCTTCCCTCTGAAAGGAAGTCATGTTCGAGAAAACCGTATCTAATAACCTTTTTAAAAAAATGCAACAGCTGATTTCGGTTGTTCAACCATTGTGAAGGACAATGTTTTTAAATGCTGAAACTTGCACATGGTTTTTCACTACATTCTTCTGACTCACAAAATGGGTTATTTGCAGGTTTGTTATTTCTTGTATATGGTTGATCCCGCAAAACATGAACACTGTCTGCGACTATTTTGTCAGCTCTACCAAGCCTGTATAATACCTTTAATATGATCTTTTTTCAAAGTTATGTACAATTGTTGACTTTGATACCCAAGAATACAGGAATCCGTCACAGCATCAGACAAATTCATTTCAAGCTCACCTTTTTTGTCTTTTTAAAATCTGCTTTTGTTTAAACTCTTCAAAACACACTTCTTTGGAGAAGAACTTGAAGGCCTGTACTGATTACATTTTATTCAGAAGTGTGCACAAGATTTCAAGAAAAAAAAAATCTCAAAAATTCCAGGCTTTTCTCCTTTTACATCTAACTTTGCACCCAAGTTTATTTGGTGATCAAAGACATAGTCTTAACTTTTAGGTTTTTATTTTTTTGATAAAGAAAATCTTTCAAGTTTAATCACTGAGAATGGTCACCCTGAAGACCCAAACAGGCACCTTATTACCAGGTGTTTTTGCCATTGCAGAGTCACACCTCATTTTAAATTAAGAATTACTTGTTTAGTAGTGTTTTTCTGTGCTTAAAAGGATACCCTTGTGCGAGGTTCCCAAATAAGTTTGATTAAAGTGGTCACTTTGTAGAACTAAGCAAAATCGTACTTTGGGGTCTTTAAGAGCATGCATGGACATCTTACCTAGGGTGGGGGACAAAGTGTTAGCTTAGTGTGGAATGAACACAAAAGTAGAAAGGGAGACTGCCAGCATTAGGGCTAGAGCACCACCATGGTAGAGCACTGCCCTGTTAATCCGGAGGTTGCAGGTTCAATTTCACTCTAGTCAAAATGTGATCCCTGGCTTTATGGCAGTTACAGGTTGTCAGCCCAAGGATTCTGACTGGCAACCCCCAACAAAGGTAATGACAAAATTGTGAGACCACCAACATTTGGGCTACATGGCTCAGTTAGTATAGAGCGCCGGCACATTATTCCGGTGGTAGCAGGTTCGAATCCCTCTCTAGTCAATTTTCTTTTGTTCAAACCCCAAATTTAAGTAGAATGACACAGGGATTAGATTAATGCTTGGACCTTGTGGGTGACCTGACAGAACAAGAGTTGGTTAGTGACCCAGTAGGGATCGATAAAGTATATCATTTGTACTGAACAGTATAACTTGTTTTTACCCTTACACCGCGATGTGTATTAAGCACTGTATACTCAGCACTTTCCTGATTTTTTTTTCTTCATAAATCTCAGGAAAGTACTGAGTATACAGTGCTTAATACACATTGGTGTAAGGGTAAGAACAAGTTATATTCTTTATCCCCGATGCAAAATTAACATCTATTGTACTGAACAAAGAACAAAAGATTAGTGAAAAAAAAAGATAGACATTCTGTGCTGAAATTGAAAGATTCACTGGCGTAACTACACCTGACAATACCATTGCCAAATCTTGTCTGAAATATAATGTTTTGACTGACTGGAGTGCATAGCTCAGGCAGGTGTTTTTAAGGAAATGGGTTTTGGATTTTTCACCATTTAACCGGTGCAAAGTATTTGATGCAGTTTTTCATTAAAGTCAGCATTTTTCTTTGTGTTTTCTGCTCTTCTATATTCAGGTGAATTTGGCAAACACCGTGGCTGTTCATACTGCAACTGCACATCCACACATGGATGAAGACGGCACAGTGTACAACATGGGGTCCCACTTTGCAAAGAAGACTATGTATAATATCATTAAGGTACCACCACCAGAACCAGGTAAAACTGTATGTCAAATCACAAAGATAGTTTCACCAAATAATGTTATAAATATTGTAAGGATAGCTCCATGAGAACCATGTAAACTGTGTATGAAATTATAAAGATAGTTCCACCAAATAAACTGTGTAAATTTTGTAAGGATAACTCCATGATAACCATGTTAACTGTTTTTAATAGCACCAGAATCAACTAAAATGTATAAGGTAGCAGGGCTCGAATGTGATGGGAAAAAACCAACAAGACCGCAGGGCTTGTTCCTCAAAACTTTTACTGGACCCAATTTTTTTGTTACAAGACCAGAATCAAAATAAATCTTCACAGTTTAACATCTGAACTGTTTTTTCTTGAACAAGCACTAAGAGAAGATTTATTTCATTTTGTCTTTATACCAAAGCATATTAACACCCAACAGAATTTAAATGTATTTATCAAACTCAAAACCAACATTTGAACACGACTTTTTTTTTATTAAAGATATTCCTCAGTGAAAGTATTAATAATTATTCAATTGAACAACACAAGACCGCTGGACTTGTACGGTTTAGATTTGACTGGTCCAGGGTTAATTTGGAGCCCTGAGATTGCTTAGTGATTACCAAAAGTATACCCACCCTCTGATGTAAATTTAATTATACACATGTTTTACTGTAAAACTGTATTATTTATTTCCGCTGAAAAATGCTGTTTGAATCTTCCTTAAAAATTTCTTTTCAAACTATCATTGAGGATGTCACTGTGGAATAAATATTTCATTGAATATTGAATAGTAAATAATGAATGCTAAATGTTCGTCTGATGGTCATCCAGAGGTTTCTATTTCACTTTGGTTTTGACCGACAGGCATGAAAGAAGACCCAATGAGCAAGGCTTCCATCCTGTGCTCTATCCCTTGCACTGAGACCTACCCATCCTACTACCACAGCTTCTCCATGACGGACAACTACATCATATTCCTGGAACAGCCTCTCTTTATGAACCTGCTCAGGTTGCGGATGCTCATGATGTTCAAGACAGGTTTGAACGATTTTGTTATTGTGACCAGTTGCCCAATCTAATTTTAGGTAGGGTCATAGATTGGTTTTTGTCACCGTAATGCGTCTTTATAGGCAATATTATAAAGGAAGTTATAATAAAAGTCACATGTGGGAGTTTCAGCTGCTTACAGTGTCTACTTGCTGAGAAAACAGCAAAAAAACTGTCATGGTATGATGCACGAAAAGAGCTGAGAGCGGGTACCAACCACATCTCTGGCCGCGAACGGACACTGACCCGCAGAAGTCTGAGAAACGATCCATGTATGAATCGTTTTCTCAGGTTCAAATTTTCTGTGGTGAAAATTTTTCCAAACCATATTACTTCGAAGAGAATTCTTTCTCTAAAAAGCTGTATTAAATGCTTCTTTCCAAGTAGGGTTTTATGGTTATGAATTTTTGAAGTACTTTTCAATCTATGACCCTACTTACAAGCATAAAGGCATGATTGGTTTTGCCTTTTAGCAGTGCCCCGTTGCAAAATTTCGACTTCATAACCACTGCTCATATAGTAAAGCAAATTGCATGCTAGCTTTCATACTATTTCCATATCATAACCTATGGAGAGCGTGCACAGTTTTAACTGGGTGAGAGTTCATAATTCCATGTACAGCCACATGCCTGTTTGATCATGGCGACACAGCCCCTTTAATGTGCAAAATTTCCTTCAAAATATGTAGACTTTCAAAAAGTAATGAGCTTCGATGAAAGGAAACCGTCACGCTTCCACATCATCAGACGTGACACTGGGGAGCTCCTCCCTCAAAAGTTTGTGGCCGACTCCTTCTTCTGTTTCCATCAAGTCAATGCATATGAGGAAGATGGTCATGTGGTCGTTGATTTGTCCACCTACGAGGATGGGAAGATCGTTGAGGCAATCAATCTTGAAAATCTGAGGAAAGGAGTCGAACCAGATGTGGGGATTGCCAAGAGGTTCGTCCTGCCTGTGGAGAAAGAAAAGGTAAGGACAGCAAGTCTTGACCCGTTCATTCCATTCTTGACTTGTAGGTTGTCATGGCCGAGTGGTTTCGAGCATTGAATTCAAGCTCTGGTGGTTAATTCATCAGGGTGTGGGTTCAAATCCTGGTCATGACACTTGTGTCCTTGAGCAAGATACTTTACTATTAACTGCTTCTCTTCACCCAGGGGTATAAATGGGTACCTGCGAGGGTAGAGGTTGATATTGTGTTTGAAAAGCCTTCAAAGCCCCACCGGGGCAGCTCGGGGCTGTATACTCCCCAGGGAGCTGAGAAAGATTAAAGGAATGCTATTGGCCCAATGACCAGGGCATTAATGTAAAAGGCATTATTAAGTTATTGTAAAATGTGCTACATAAGAACTAGTTATTATTTTTCTTATTTGTATCATCTTCCACAATTCTTCACTGCTTCTGCCAGAGTATAATTATTTCACAAGAAACGCCATTGTCTAATCTCTGTTTGGTTTAAAAAAAAAAATTTATTAAACATTTTTTTTTTAATGAGATATCACCCAACTCACAAGGCCGGACGGCCACTTCAAGGTGAGGGCTACACTTAACTGATTTGGGTTGTCAACCCAGATCAACTGTCGCCAGAGGCACGTTGCCACCTACTCCTGGTGCTGAAACAGGGTTACCCCCTTCACAGTCCGTAAGGATATAGGTATGGGTATCATCCACTAGGAGCCTGGCTGGTAGAGCAGAATGCACTACCTTCCCAACTTTTTACGAAGCAATTATGGTTAAGTGCCTTGCTCAAGGGCACAAGTGTCATGACCGGGATTCGAACCCACACTCTGCTGCTGACAGCACCGGAGCTTGGGTCCGGTGAACGAGACCGCTCGGCCACGACACGCCACAAAGTGATACCATACACTGGAAGACTGATGAGTCTACCTAATCAAGGGAATTCTGTGGTCTTACTTAGGACCCTCACAACGAAGGCAACACCATTACCCTGAAAGTAACAAAAGCTCCTAGGCTATTTGAAAGACATCGTTTTTAATGTTGCCTATTTATTTCTTCCATTCAAAATTATTTTGATTCCTGTTTAGAAATCTGGGATTAATCTCAACACTCTAGAGTACTCTAAGACGACTGCCGTCCTACAAGACGATGGTGCCATTTACTGCTCTCCAGAAGTCATTTCTGATGAAAGTGAGTCACAAGTTTCATCGGTTCTGAATAAAATCTTTCCTGTGGTTGTGATCTTTTTTTCATTAGTCGTTCTCTTTGAAAATTATTTTTCAACATTCAAGGAATTTAAAAGTATTATACAGGATTGGTAAGGATAAAAAAACATTAGTGTTTAATTTTAGTCTGAAAGCTTACTGATTATGAAGTTCATGCTAGAACCATTTTTTATGTGAAATATTTCCCTCTGAAATGGAGTCATACCAAATGCAACAGCTGACAACCAACATTTAGGACAGTGTGTTAACATGATGAGAAGTGCATGATTGAGACCAAATTTTGTTGATCACACAAAATATAAAAACTGTTGGTGGTTTGTTTTCTGCTCTACCAATCCTGAATAACACCTCAAGTGATTTTGCTTTTAAGTTCGGTCAAATTTCCGGACAGAAAAATTGTATCAAGTTTGAGTAAAAAGAGGAATCAGGTGATAAGAAGTGATAAAAAAATTTCCAATAAACCTAATTGATATTTTCATGCATATTTGTATTTAAAAAGTAGTAATTAGACTTTAATAAGTATGCTCAATATTTGTAGTACATCTGTCAACTCTAAATGCTATAATAAAACCTTTATATAAAAAACATGACACCTTCTGGTGCCACACTTGTGTAACATCTCTATGTTTGGGTTATCTCCATGTTTGCAGCCGTTGAGTTCCCCAAAGTCAACTATGAGAAGTACAACGGAAAACCCTATCAATACTTCTATGGTATTGGAGGAACCGAGCTAGAGGTAAGAAATGCAGTCTTCCCCACCCCCGCCCCCTCCACTGGATGCATTGGTGCCCATCCCTTTGCATGCATCTTTTGAAAAACCCTTTTCTTTTCTTTTTTAAAAGTAGTGTCATAAATTGGTTTTTGTCAACGCACTGCTAGTGACAAACACTTTTTCTAGTGACCAACACAGTTCTCAAGGAATATGGTGGTGCAAGGATATCAGTCTTTGCTGATCTGGAGGTTGCTATGCAATGGCTTGTTCCAAATCATGCGACATGGCTTTTGAAAATTGGTGACCAAACTGTTCACTTTTAACGTAAATGACACTTACACAACACGGTTTCTAAATTGAAAATAAAATTTCAAAACGTCACCAGAACTTTGCCGCTGAAGTCCACACTTCTATTGGGAATTCTGACAGATCATGAGCTAATACTTCCAGGCCTGTACTCGGCCTTTGTGCCCCTTCAAAAAATTTTCCCATAGACTTTAAGATTTTCCTATAGAAGTGCCCTTTGCAAAGGGAAATGGCTTGCCCTCTCAAAAGATGAAATTCCAGGCATGTACTTTGATTTTGTTTCTACACGTTAATTTATTATTTTTCTGAATGTGTTTGATTGCATTTACTTTAGTTGCTGAAAGTGAACACAAGGACTGCAACTTGCCAGCGGTGGCATGAGGAGGGATGCTGCCCATCTGAACCTATTTTCGTAAACGCACCCAACTCCACTAGTGAGGATGATGGTGAGTGTGGTTAACAATACCTCTTTTCGCATAAATTATCATCACTGTTTCTGTGAACAGCAAATTCATTAAAAAAACAGGTGTGAGAAATTTCAGACTTTTATCTGTATTCAGACTTTTAGGGCAGTCTTGGGAAGAAAATCAGCCGTTTTTTTTCCCACATTCAAAGAAGGCCTGCTCTTTGATCTACTTCTCTTGTGCTGAGGACACTGTTTTGTTTATAAAGTTCTGTGAAGTTCAACCCCAAATTATTGAAAAATTTACCTTGTCAGTTTTCCTTGTGGTTTATTAGTTGAAATGCAAATGTTCCAGGGTTTTTTGTGTACAGAGTAGCAGTTCGGTATACTCACAAAATCTTTGAGCCATTTTGAGCCACAGATTAGCCATTTTTATTGTCTGGCTGGTCATGCAGCTTGTGTCAAAACATCTGACCATAATTTTGTCTCTCCACCTGGGAATATAAATCACAATACTTGTTGGACTATCTCAGTGTTTTTTTTGCCAACTATAAGGAGTTGTTTATCGATTTGAGCATTATGCAAATACTAGACTTCATGTACAACTCATATGTCAAAATAAGCCCTACTGTCAAGGATCTGTATTTGCTCTACTCAACAGGGGTAGTGCTGTCATCAGTGGTAGATCTACGGGACGGGAAATCCCCCTTTCTGCTAGTGTTGGACGCTCGGGACTTCAAGGAGGTGGCAAGAGCAGAAACCAAGGCTGAGGTCCCATTTGGTTTTCATGGCATGTACCTCTCCAACTAAAAGTCATGAAATCTTACTCTGGATGGGTTGAAAGGTTGGGGAATAACCTTCGCCCCCTTCCTGTGCATTCCACCCTTCCCCTCTTCATTGGTATTTTCAACCTGAGGAGTCTCAGTAACATGCCAAGTCCTTAAAGTTAGCATCATAGATTGGTTTTTTCAACGTAATAGACCAAATTAAAGAGAAGGTACAATAAAAGTCACATATGAAAGTTTCAGATGAGTACATGGTCTACTTGCTGAAAAAGTCAGCGAAGAGCTGTTGCGGTATTTTCACAAGAACACCAAATCCATTCATGTTTAGCGCAGTGACAGCGGGTACTATCACATCTCTGGCCGCAGCCTTCGCGAATGAGAACACCAGCCCTCAGAAGTCCAAAAATTGATTCATGCATGAATCATTTCTCAGATTCAAACGTTTTGTGTGAAAAATTTTCCAAACCATATTACTTTGAAGGGAATCCTTTCTCAAAATAGTTTATACTATCAACAGCTGCAGTGCTTCCCACCAAGTAAGTTTGTGATGATCATTAATTTTTGGAGTGTGTGCCAATCTGTGACCTACTACATTTAAACTGTTATGAGGGCGGCAACAGTACTGGAATGTTACTCTTGAAGGGGGATGACTACTTTCCTCTCGCAGTCGGTAAGGATATCAGAATGTGTGTACTTGGGTAGATTTTACTCAAGTTTACTTCCCTGTGAAAAAAAGGCAAGCATTTATAATCAGAGTTTGTGGTCATACTTTGTAAGAGGCAACTCACAGTGGATTTGGGTTGAGTTTACCCAAGTTGACCTTAGCTGTTGGTAAGTGGGATGTACAGCTTTTAGTGCTCACTACTGCCCAGCAACCTTTAACTGTATTTCTATTTAGTCAAATCTTTATTCAAATCTAAAGAGAAAGAGAGTAAATAATTAGGGTATGTATTTGTTTAACCATCAGTCTTGACATGAAGTATATTTTAATGCCTTTGGACAGATAATAACACCCGATTCAGACAGGCCCTCCAGTGTCACGCCGAACCAAATAATGTAGATTAAGAGCGACTATAAGTCGACCCAAATAAATGTTGGTTTCAGACAGGCGAACTTAACATAATATTACATTAGGTTCTGCTCATGACGAGATAGAAGTCTGAAACTAAAGATGCTCTAGACTCATCCCAAATGACAGCAACAGTCGATCTTTTGACTTTCAGCATGCCCAGTCGCTCCTAACTGTTTCAGACATCAAACTATTCATGTGCTTAATTCAATGATTTGGTTCAGCGAGACTCTAGAGCGTCTGTCTGAACCGGGTGTTAGATAGAGGTATGAGATAGAGATGGCGTGTCGTGGCTGAGCGGATAAGAGCACCGGACTCAAGCTCTGGTGTTTCTGATCAGCAGAGTGTGGGTTCGAGTCCCGACCGTGACACTTGTGTCCTTAAGCAAGACTCTTAACCATGATTGCTTCGTCCTTCGGATGGGATGTAAAGCCGTTGGTCCCGTGTGTTGTGTAACGCACGTAAAAGAACCCAGTGCACTTATCGAAAAGAGAAGGGGTTCGCCCCAGTGTTCCTGATTTGATAGGCAGCATATTGCGCCAAGGCACCTTGTAAACCGTTACATGGTGCTATGTAAAGGAGTTGGTCTCATGCTTCAAAAAAATGTAGCCCCCAAAAAATACCTTGTAGGAAAATACTTCATGTTGAAGTGCCTTGAGCGTCACTGAGTGACCGATATGAGCGCTATATAAAAAGCCACTATTATTATTATTAGTTCGATTAGCTTCCCTGTGTGTACCGGGGATTAAAACTCGTGGTAGCCACGGAACGAGACTAATCGAATGCTGCGGTGTTTTCGCTTAGCACTCTGGGAAAATAAAGGTCAAAGGATTGTAAATTTGTGAATGTCATGTTTTCTTAATTAGATTTGTCCTCTTATAACTTACACTGTTATGGCTTAAAAAAATGCTCCCTGGACTATTTGCCCCAAGACTTCGCCTGAAAGGGCGGCTGCGGCTGTTGCTAAGGATGTTGTCAAGGGAAGCCTATGCTTCAAGGCTTGTTACTGTGGTGATCAAGCTGTAGCCTCTAATTCCAAATTAGCCATAGCTAGACTTTACATGTATATGGTGCAAGCCGTTGGATTCTTTCACGATATCAGATTCCTTATTACCAGGGTGTAGTCTTCACTTAAATTATTTAAATAAAAGCAATTAAGATATTGTGTGAAGCAAGTTATAAAGAATATCAATGATTTTTCTTTTTAAAACATTGTTCTATTTTTTTTAAATGTAACTCAGTCTTTCAGAAAGGTTATTATTTAGAAACAATATTGATCATTCTATTTTATGAAACATCTTAATCAATGTGTATAAATAATTTGTACTTGTAAGAAATCCCTTTTCTTCCCATTGTTCACACAGCGAAAATAATTTGCAAATTAAAATTCGTATCAGATGTTTTTGTTTATCTTCCAAAGGTTGACAATAATTTTAGAAAATTTAAACGAGAAAGTGGACTCACTTTCATAAACATCACCTTTTAATGTTGTAATTAACTTGTTTATTAAAAACGAGATGTAATACAACCTCTAATATGAATACATGATGCATGGTGGAGTTGTGAAGAGTCAATTCATTCCAGTGGCTAGCTAGTTTGCAGTATTGGGGACAAAGACATTATTGGTTTTGTTTGTTTGTGCTGTTGATGTCGTTAAGTTTTTTTGTTTTGTTTTGTTCTGTTGTTGTTGTCGTTGTTGTTGTTGTTTTTTTTTTTGCGGGGGGGGGGGCGACGGTAGTTATGTATTGAACCATTTACCTGTGTACTTTATATATTTGAGGGGGCAATGTGTCTGAGTGGGGGGAGGGGAACATTTCTAATTGTCTGAGACCAGCAGCTGCACTTTGACCAACATACACACAAAACGACAAGCCCTTGACAATTTAAGCTTAGAGTTAAATGACACTGTTCACTGTTTTCATACATCGAGTTTTGGTTTTGCTACTCAAAAATGATTGTACTCATTTTAAAACAAAAACAGCCTGCAGCCTTGCAGGCAAAATTATGCTTCACAATATTACCATCTGTATAGACCCATTGCACAACGCGCAGCGCACATACACGCGCGTCTCCTGTCCGCCATGCTGGGTGTCAAAACGTGCACAAAAGGATGGTACACGTGTTCACACGTGCATTGTTCGTAAACACGTGTACACCATCCTTTTGTACACGTTTTGACACCCAGCATGGCGGATAGGAGACGCGCGTGTATGTGCGCTGCGCGTTGTGCAATGGGTCTATACTGTGTAAGTTATACGCAAATCTGTTGCCTGTTTTTCAACCGTACAATATTGTGCACACATCTGTGTTGCACACACTCTGTGAACGATACTTTGTAGCTGACAAACCACGTCACTTCGGAGCAGACCAATCATAACACAGAAATTGCAAGCTTACGTCACTGCAAGTTTATCCACTGAAATCATTTGGCCTGTAAAAAACAGTGCCGGTAGACAGCGGACCAGTCAGTGTTACTTTCTACTGTTGATAAACAAACCGCGCTGGTTGGCACGGACAGCCGAATATTGGCAAAACATTGTGTTAACATAGACCCAGTAACTGGGGCGCTGTACTCCTTAAAACATATTTTTTTTACATCTTCGGTCGTACAATTAAATGCCCGATGTTGACGTATTGAAAATACAGTTGACGATTTTTGAGCTATATTGTTTGGTATTTTTTGTAATTTTGTGGCATATTTCGTGGCTCTTTGTCGTAAAAACCATAGCAAATTGCCGAATGTGGCGGAACTTACAATGGATTCCCGATGCGCTAGTACGACCGAAGATGTAAAATTAAAAGAACAATTTTTTAAAAAGGAGTACAGCGCCCCAGTTATTGGGTCTTGTGTACAGATGTTGTGAACAAATTCTGCAAACTTTCCATTAGAAAAATTAGATCCCATGATTAGATGCTTTGTTTCCAACAAATTCAACACTATCTTTAAAAATTTGTTCACAAACTGTGGCTGTCTGTTTTTGCATTAGTCCCATAGTTTTCCAACCGTGTTTGGCAAAAACTCGGGCTGTGACGACGTTGCTACAGCAGAAAGTTCTATCGTTTAAGAATTGTGCACGCGTGAAAGGCTATCATTGGCCGAGTCGTGCGCAGCGCGTACACGCCTGCAATTTTCAATAGACTGTGCAAGTCTCGCGCGTATTCGAACATTGGGAGCCGTTAAAGCGCGTGAGTTTGTTTCTTTAACGCGTTAAAGCAATGTACGTGGGACCACAGTGGTCCCAAAAAATAATGTTCGAATACTTGCGAGACTTGCATGGTCTATAGACCTTATGCACATGACGTCATTTCAGTAGGGCGCCCTCACCTAGAGGTCAAAAGGAGGTTGTTCATTGGCCAATCATGTGCGCCGCGCGTACAAATCTGTGCGTTTCGATTGTTTCGTCACCGTTTTACCTCTAAGATGGCGGCTGGATGACGTCAATGCATAAGGTCTATTGTTTGACATCCTGGGGCCTTTCTCAAACCTCGGCTTGGGCTCCGTCTCCGGCTTGGGCTCCGTTTTCTTTGTTGGCGCAGCGTGTATTTGTATCACACGGAGCCGGAGCCCAAGCCGAGGTTTGAGAAAGGCCCCTAGATGGCGGTCAATGACGTCACGTGCGATTTATCTTTGGTCTAAAAAATGGTGGGCAACCCTCAACATTGAAGGTTGTCTTAGGGGAAGTGGGGATCGAGAGACCGAATAAAAAATGGTTAGAATCCGGACTATAACATGAGCAGCGCGCCATATAGCTGGATTGCACATGACGTAATTGACCGCCATCTTTGATGTCAAACATTGGAAACGTGCACGCGTGTACGCGCTGCGCACGACTCTCAGCCAATGATAGCCTTTCACCACGCGTACACATTTCATCAACGATGCCGGCCAATGCAAGGGGTCTATTGGATATCTCACGCGAGGTTGCTGAAACGCTCTACAAGGCCACCACATTTTTTTTCAGGCAACTGCTAGCATTGCCTATATACAACTTGAACCACTTTGTCGGCACAAGATACAGTTTTCTAGCTGTAACTCACCATCCCCAGGAAACTTTTATGAAAAAACTCCCTTGCATTGGCCGCCATACACTGAGCGCTAAGGTCAAACAATCTCAGTCAACGATGGCTCTTCATTGACCTCATTGAGGGCGCTGTTTGGGCTTAGTGGCGTCTTGGGGGGGGGGGGGTTACTTCATAAGAACAAGGGGGAAAATACGGGTAGGTTTATCCAGCAAACCCCTTACCATAAAAACCAGTAAGCCCCCCCCCTCCCATCTTACCCACGTAAAACAGCATACATCATTTAAACCAAGCACATTAGAAAATAAGAATAGTACATGTATTTACATTATCCCAAGAAATCAGTGTTCCATGCAGCACTTAGCTCTTACCCATCCCTCTGCTGTACCTAATTCTGTCCCCTGTACAAGTTACTAACTGTCGTTAAAAATACAAATAGAGTTGGGTAAAAAAGAGTTTAAGTATCCCGGCATTGTTTGCACTTCAGACTTTTTAGCCTACCACACCTCATTTCCTTATAAAAATGCCTGTGTGATATTGATTAAAATTGACAGCGCGTTAAAACAGAGTGGGGAATAACACCACGATGCAGTGTGTGGGAAAAGCTGTTGGAATAGCTCTTTTTCTACATTTCAGCATAGCGACAACATGCAGGATAATAGCCTGGAATGAACTGTTACATAAGTATTTAGTACGATTTACATGCAAACTACAGGAACAATGTAAGTCCCTGTAGTTGCATACGGCAACCTGCATTGCTGCTATTGGGGGTTTGTTCATTGTATATGCAAATCACTATAGTTGTGCGCTGTTTTCAAAGCACTCAATGAGGAAAATACAGCATGGCCATTTTTCAGTACTGGACTACGACTGGACCACCACGGACTGGACGCAGAGTACTTCTCAGCTGTTGGACGCCGCACTTTTGATGAACTGAACTGGTAAAATTTGCCATAAGAAGAACCTTCTGCCATTCAGCTTTCATTGGCCAGAAGGAGTTATCTTTTATGAGTTTTAGTACATAATAAGCTGCAGAAAATGGAAGGTAAAATTCACTGTTCGAGCCCTTCTTCAGTAGGCCTAAAGGATAACTTTGGTGTTGTTGAGCTCGCAAGCGGCTGTGGGAGAGAATTCCGGTACTCCCCCCGTAGACTGCAGTAAACAATTCACGACTGAAAAGCCAGGCTAATATGATGCCGAGCACTGCTCACATTTACCAGCGACTTTTCTTTACTTGCTGGGGAAATGTTGGAGAAAACTATCAAGAACTTGCCTCGCTTTTTTACACCCGGCTGTGAACTGAAACTGTAGCATTGGTGATAGGGGTTGATTTCTCCAAGTAAATATTTTTCAACCGCGACGCATCAATGGACAACTATCGGAGCCCATAAAAGAGACAGGTAAAAACATAAGATAAAGAGAATAAATTATACTAAAGCTCCAGTGTTTGTCACTCGGAAAAGCATACAGTTTCACATTAAAACATGTAGGGGCCTACCTGGACCAATTGCATTTGCTAGACATCAAGATGTCTTAGTGTGTCGATTATGAAGGAGCAATAGCCATGTTTACGCAAGGTATGCAATTTTAGTTGACTTTGTGATGTTAACAATGTACTTCTTAAGGTATTCAACAGGATTTTAAAGTTGGATTCTCATAAAAATTATTGGCATTTGGTCACAATTAAACCAATCTTGATCTTTTTCCCGATTGTATTTTCTCATACGCATCAGTTATGCACATCTCGGCAAAACTTACTTACATGCCCTTTTCACCATAAATCCATTAGAAGGGTAAAAAGGGTGGAAATCGTTTTCAACAACTTGCTTGACACGGGTTGCACTATTAAAGTTAAGGCATCTTTATGGACGAGTAATTAGTTGAATCGGAATTTAAACCATCGTAAGATGGTCTGTGATTATGAGATGATTTACGATTTAACTAGGCTGATATCAAGTTTGTAGTTCAGACCAGTCTGAACTACAAAATACACACCACTCCAAAATGTCCAGCAGTTTCTACAATCTTCCCTTTTAGAGTAGCTGTATACATGCTCTTTGAACTTTCCACTTCAAAGTTTAATCGTATATTGGAATTTTGGACTTGTGTAGGAATGCTGCGTTACTCGAATTATGGTGGCATTTATCCTCTTAATTTTTAACGGTCAACAAATGAATTTCCTTATGCGTTCTAATCATTCTAAGAACAACATTGACAATGATGTGCCTTCAGGGCTGTACCTTTATGATATATGTTCTTGCCGTCTTAAGTTCTGGTAATGAAACTAAAAGAAAACCTTTAATGTTTAGTCTTCATATTGATGAGACTGTTGATATTCTAAAATGCAGCAATTACAGATCTGATATGATAGGGCCTATTATAGTTTGTGAGAAATGTTATTCTTTTACATTTTGTTCCCTTGTTCGAGGAAAAATGATTTTATTATTTCGAGGGAGACGTTATTTTTTTAAGGGGAACAAAACTGTTTTTGCGAGGGAATAAAATACTATTTCGAGGGATCAAAATATTATTTTGGGGGAATTAAATACATTTTATGCTTTTGTTTACCTTTTCAAATGTTTGTACCTGTCCCTCTAGGGGCTCCGAATGCCACAACCTTCTGCTGATTACCCGGTGCTGACCTAGACGAGGAAACCGACGACTTGTGAGGCGTATGAGGTAGGCGGTACCAGCTGGTGAACAGCTCCCGTCATTCAACCAAGAATCAAGAGAGACTGACCAGAGGGAGGCATGCAGTTGAAGATCTATGGATTGTGTGGTTTATGTGTACTAGTTTAGTCTGGATCGTGATGTACATTAGAGGACACCAAAGGACCAAGGTAGGGACAAATTGCTGTATCCGACCGACCACTTTTTCATTAAAACCAAGCAGTTTGGCTATAGCGTGTGCCCTTATTCCTCCAATATCCTCTTCTCCTATGTCACTACATCAGCACCAAAACCAGGGGTTAATTTTCGGGGGCACAAGGAATGCACCGGTTTGTTACAACAAGTAACATTTTACTGTGGTGTTTTTAATCTGAAAGCTCAAAATTTCAAATGGGAAGGGGGGGGGGCTTAGTTACACGCCACACTATTTTGAATAAAACTGTATTGAATAAGATAGGACTGCCTGACCCCGTGATAAGCACTCGCTCGCTTGTGAGATTTAAACAAGAAAAAAGAAAAAGAAAAGAAAGAACAGTTGACTTTGTTTACAAACAAAAACAAAAACCTATTCTGAAGCAACCGGTAGCAAATGCAATAATTACTAAGCTTTCTAAAACAATCAACTAAAATGCAAAAAAAAAAAAAAAAAAAAAATTAAAGGAGGTCGGATACCCCAAGTTTGTCTATTTGGAGACAAGACAAAGAGAACAGTAAGAAGACTGCGGAAGGTAAACGACGATTTAACCCGTTCTCTTGCAGAGTCCCTCCCCCTTTTGTAACTCCCACTCCCACTACGAGACTTTCTACAAACTTGTTGATGTTGTCCCTAACGTAGCTTTCAATGTGATGTCATACTCTCTCAGGCTTTTTCTTGATCTGCATATTGGTCGAAGCCAATGATGCTTTTTAATTAGAAGACTAGTCCTTCAGGAAATTTTCGTCGGGGTTGAAACTTCAAGTCGCCAGTTGTCATGTTCGGATTAATTGTCATGATTGTGTAATTCTAGAGTAATGTTTTTAAGGATAAATTAAATTTTGTAATCCCTTTGATCTTATTCATTTTTTTTTAGTAAAAAATAAAAATCAAATATGGTTGGATTCCTCAATTTTCTCCTAGAAAAAAAACTCACATAACCCGCAGTTAGTATCCCTGTCCAATTTGCACTAAGCCACTAATCTGCATGCATTTGATGATCAATGTTTGATATATGGGTAATAAATAAATAATTTAGACATACTAAATTAGTATTTATTCCTGATATCAACATTGCATCAATTTTTGAATGTAGCCAACTTTAAATTAGCATAAATGACACACCAGACCCCTTACATTTTTATTTAGGAAACAACAGAAAACACAATTTTAAAATAGCTGTAACTCTCACACAATTGGAAAAAAGTAGCAAACATTTAAAAATGTAGTTTTGCAAACTGCAAGTATTTTTTAGTTGGGAACAATTCCCCAAAACCAATAAAAAAGAGGCAAAAAATAGGAAAGAATGGTAAAAATTAAGGAGAAATTATAAAGATTTGTCTTTTCCTGAGAAAGCAGAGTGATCAGCCATGGGAAAGATGACACCAGCAATGCCTAGGTTTGTATGATTGGTAAGATAGTGTTGGCCTAGATAGAGAGTAGCGTTGGCCTACATGTAAGACTAACTCTCCTACCTTCTAGCAGGTTCAGAGGCAACATGTAAGGTTCAAGTCTAAACTTGAACAGAGGAGTCTTCCGTTGATGTCCTTGATGCATGGCCCGAGGTCAGCAGATGTCAAGGACAAAATCAGGTAAAAGTATCTGGGTAAGTGTGAAAGAAAATAACATTTTGTCTCCACAGCTTCTAATAACCTTTCCCTCCACAGCTTTTAACAACCTTTCTCTCCACAGCTTCTAACAACATTTTCCCTCCACAGCTTCTAACAACCTTTCCCTCCACAGCTTCTAACAACCTTTCCCTCCACAGCTTCTAACAACCTTTCCCTCCACAGCTTCTAACAACCTTTCCCTCCACCTGCAGCTTTTAACATCTCTCTCGACAGGCTTTAACATTTTTTTGTTTTCAACAGTCTGATATTTTCAGATGATGCGGTATAATCTACCACTACATCAGCAGGACTAATCTTTGAGCAGGTTTAAGGGCAATGTTCATTGCAGAACTTCAGTGAAGATGGCAGGTCTCCCTTTGATGTCTCTGATGCGAGGTTGTGAGGTCAGTGAGGTCAGGTGTTTGCAGCAGAGGCGACATAATAGGTCAAGTATCGTGGGTAAGGTTGAAAGAAAATTAACCTTTCTCTCCGCAGTTTCTAACATTTTCCTTGTTTTTGTTTTTCCACAGTCAACAAACCCATTGTTCTGAGACAGATGTTGTGGCTGGCCCTGGTAGCAACTATTGGACACCGTAGATGATAACGGTTTGGTAAGGTATCACGGCAAACTCATGGTGAGCCTCACTTTGGCTTGAGATGACGCTAAATGCTAACCTTGTTATAATTTTTTCTTCCAAGTTATGCAGATTATGTTTTCTTCTGAACATGGTGAACTAGTCTAACCACTGACGTCTTCAGCCAAGGTTCCAGATTCATGGCAATGAAGGCAGAGCATGATCAGACGACCTTTTCTCTTTGATGTCTCTGAAGCGTGACCAAAGGTCAGCGAGGTCAATTGGCTAGGTGTTTGCAGCAAATGTTAAGTAACTGGTTTATCTGCAGGTAAAGTATCTGGGGAAGCTCCAAAGGAAAATAACGACTCCCTTGGCAGCCTCTAACTCTCCCTCTGCATCCAAACATTCACTCCACAGGCTTTAACTTTTTTTTATTTCCAGTCTATCAACCCTTTTTCCTTAATGCGGATGTTGTGCGACGTGAGTGTGCATTGCTGACAACTCTGGAGCACGCAGAGGGTGACAGTTTGGTTAAGGGTATCAAGGTAATCTTATGGTAACAGCTTGACTTGAAGTGACCAGTGAATGCCTCCCTTTCCAGCTAATGTTCTGAAAAAGCATCAAGAAATTTACAGTTACTTTTGAAAACTCAAAACTATTTGGTTATAACACAGAGGTAGCCTACCTCCGTGGTTATAACCAGCATACTTTGTACTATTATTCGCGATTCCACAACATCAAGACTTTCAACCAATCAACCAAGGCACAAAAAAACTTCTCAATATAAGAACTAAAAAAAATTCTGTGTTTCTGCAATTAACAATAATGCCTGCATTCTTAAAACAATTTTCAGCTTCTCTTTTAATTATCAATACAGAGTAAGTGGTCGGGTGCTTGTTTGTTTGAGTCCCTCTGTTCAGCAGTCTTGTGCGGTGATGACTACAGCCGGGGCTGTTGAGATGTGCATCGGTGGAGGAAACAGCAGAGAATCGACAACAGACTGCATGGTAACTTTGAAATTATTTGTTGTCAAAATTTTCTTTGATGTTCATCTGCAAGCTTAAAGTGTTCAATTTTGGAAGAATACATCCATTCTTATCGTATAGTTTTAATTTTTCAATTAACAAAAATACAATCAACCAATGTGCACATTCTTCATTGAGATTGGAGTTTACGTTTTGATATAAGTCAAGCAAGCGAACAAACAAACAAACAAACACCCTAACAAACAATATCTGATCTGTAAATGTCATAAGTGTCTTGCGTGCCTGCATGCAATTGAAGGACTTTTGTGATCGGAGTTGGTAGACAGTATTCTCGCTCATAAGTATTCCTCTTGATAATTGATCCTTAAAGTATTAAGACTGTAACAAGTTTAACAAAAAAATAGCTTTTGTGATTACAAATTAATATTTTTCTCCTACAGTTTGAGACACTTTGATGTCGAGGCTTAATGGACCGTGCAACCAACCGAGGACTGCGTCCAATCTAGCCAGATGATTCGCCACAAGGTCAACTGTTCAAGTGATCTCAGCTGGACCATGATGGCGTCCTACTGACTGTATGATGACACTCGAGGAGAAGACCATGTTGGGGCTTTTTCCAAACCTCTGCTTGGGCTCTGGCTCTAGTTTCAGGCTCCTTTTGATGATCGAAGCACCAGGCAAAGTGCTCAAAAAACTTAGAACAGAACCCATTACAAGCAGGAGCCACAGCCAAAGACGAAGTTTGGAAAAGGCCCTTAGTTCAATTTAAATACAATATTTTAGTAGTTTTATTAGTTCCCTGATTCAGTCAAAATCCAAAACCATAATTGCAACTCAACATTCAGTTGACTCCATAAATTTTGTACACCTGGTTTATGATGCAAAGCGTTGCTCGGTTTTTTTTTATGGAAAATCAAAATCATCACATTCGGTTGCAGTACCCTTTGGACTTTGACGGATTCAGTTTAGTTAAGAATACAGCTGTAAAGATGTATAGCTTTGCTAAATAAGTAAATTTAAAGATCGATGGAAAAAATTGAAAGCACAAAATAGACAGAATGCATGTTTTACAAGCTTTAGTAGAATCTGTTGCAATGCGAACCCTCACCACAGCCACTTCACCATAATCTTAACACTAATCCTAGCTCGTCCATCCTAACCCAAATAACTTTACTCACAATGTTTATATGGACCTTATGCACTGACGTCATCTTAGAGGTAAAACGGTGACGAAATAATGCATGGATAACGCACCCATAATCAGACGCGGCACAGGACTCGGCAAAATGAGCTGCTATCTTTTTCGCAGAGGGCGCCCTACTGAAATGACGTCGTGTGCATAAGGTCTATTAATGACTAACCTTTATAGCACAAACACAATTCACCCCACGCAGTTTATAAGAAAATCAACGACAGATCTTTCTTAACTAAACATGCATTTTGTCTATAGGCCTACCTCCAAAACAACTCATGCCAAATGCATTTCTTGATCTATTGCCACATGGCAGAAATTTATGCTTCCTTAAGTACTAGTTAAAAAAAAAAAAAAATTACCTGAAGAAATGTATTTTAATGAGTGAATGTAGTTTAAACTTATGTAAATCATGTTAATGTATGTATGCATTGGTGTACAATGTACAGACCCCTAGCTCAGACATCACAGATGGCCAATCTTATCGGTCTGCCATTTTGGGTTTAAAATCACATGTAAAGATTGGTGAGCGTGTAAATGTCTTCATGTCGCCTAAAATGCACACCCCACAGTATCTACATTTTTAATAGCCACTATAAAGCAACTTTCATTATACAATGATGAAAAGGTAATCCAGCCCTGTCACTTATGGGTTTTGCCATCGCCAAAACACAATACGAGTGTTTTGATGATTAAATTTGACAGTAAAGATAAGATGAAATACTCACTTAAGTGAACTTATTTTCATTGATGTTTTAATTAATTCACTGTTGAGAAAATACAGAGAAAAATAGTAGAGAATAACAAATAAAAAACGCCCGCATTGAGGCAGCTGGATAACTTGTTTTCTTTAGTTGTTTAATTTAAAGTAGATACCAACGAATAACGAGGATCTATTTGCATTATTTTAGGTTGGGGGTCGGTGTAGCTGCGATAAATGCGAGCTCTTTGGTCAGGCCCTTTTTTTAGAACCTCCAGTCTATGAACATTATGAGGATGGAGGGTTTTGATTATCGCAACTGGGGGCATTATTAAACACAATGTACAAAGTGGTTGCAGACTTTCACTTCCTTAACTCAACTTAAAGCCAATTGATAAAAATGAAGTCTAAATACAGAGAAATATTTACATCTGAAATACTGTCAAAAAAGAGAGAAATCTTTGCTGATTTTGATTGCTGTAATCAAAATAACCATTCATGAACAAAGTTGCGATAATTGTTAACCCTTGATCCTCCAAATGGTTAGATCTTATATTTACGACAGGCCCAGCGTCGAAACAAGGATCACATTTTAGGGGGTACAATGTGCACCTTTTTCGCTGTGGGGGTGGGGGGGGGGCCACTTCCTGCCAATTGAACTCCAGTTTTCATCAGCAATGTAGGAGGAACTCATTAATTTAAAACAGGAATTGCAGTATTTGGGGCAAACATAACAATTTGGGAGGCTAATCATCCTTACTTGCAGCTGAAAAGCTGAATTGCAAAGGACGCGGCTACAACATGCTCGAGCCGCAGGGATGCGAGGGCGCCGTAGGCAGCCATGCAGGGGTCAATTTCACAAAGCACTTAGACTCATCTTTTAAGATGAGTTGTCAGTATTACCATGGAGATTTGTAATGTGACATCACACTTTGCTTAGCAATTAAGACGGATTTGCACTTCAGATCAATCTTAACTCTTTGTGAAATCGAGCCCAGGCACATCAACACATGACCACGAAGCATTTTTTTATCGACCTGTTGACAATTTAAACGGTTCCTTGCAGACTTTTTGCACAGAATCGTCTTGGAACTATCGAAAAGTCACTGGACACGTCGAATGGCAAAGCTCGCGGTCTTCGTGAAAAGTTAGAGGATCTTGACCCTCGGGAGACATGTCACCAAGGTGTTGAACGAGTCCGTAGCCATGACGGACAGCACCGACTCACTGCGGGCTGAAACCGACCAATTAGAAGAAGAGCAGGCGACGGAGATCGTACAGAGGGACCGTGAATCGGCTGACTTGAGAGACCGGATAGCGGAATTGCGGGCCGAGATGGAACAGCTCAGACTCGACCACTCCGCCGAAATGAGCGAGATGAATCAGCAGGCAGCGAGTTTAAACGGCACTATCGGCCGCCTGGAGGACGAGGTGGCGACCAGGGAACGCCACATCATCTGATCAGCCGACTGCACGACAAAAAGACCAGCCAGGATTTGGAGCTCTCTGAGGTGAATGAGGCAAAGACGAAGCTTGAGGTCGAGCTTGCAAAACTCACCGGGCAGTTTCAGCACAGTCGCCTCGGTTTCATGCCAGCGTGTAGCCACTGTGATCGAAGAAAGAGTGAAAGCCAGCCCCCCCCCCTCCCGGAGATCAGGTAATGTTAAATCATGAATGTATTCAAAATGTTCCTTCACCTCCTATATCGACGGTTCAAGTTATAGAAATAAAAGCTGAATACATTGAAGGAACATTGACAAGCTTTCCACGGCGTGTTAACAAAATATTTTCACAATGGGATTGAGGTAGGCCCAATGTGTACTATTAAACAAGTTCAGCGTGGGAGCCATAGTCGCGGATCTATAGGCCAAAGGTCAGGGGTGGGGTGGGGGAACCATTTCTCTCGCTCCCGATCAAGTACTAAAACATATTTTCCCAAACATTTACTTTCTTAAAGTAACAAAAACCCTAAATAGATGAAAATCAAACAAGAAACAACTGGATTTTGTCGACGTACAAGTCAAGAATTGTTTTTAATAATGTGGAGACGCGTCAGGTTTATTCTTATAGATTAATCGAGTCGTACTGTACTTTCTAAATCTTGCTTTGTAGTGGGAAGGCACGAGTGACGCAAATAAGGATGGTGGTGGTACTGCATAAGAGAGGACATAGGGTGTTCTAGATTACTATTACTGTATTAGGTTTGGTTATTCATTTACTAATATTTGAGTACTAACAATTAACACTCATAAACACACTTCAAAATGGTTTTAGGAATGTATCTTTATCGGTAAAAGCAACCTTAATAATTTTATAAGATTAAAGCTTCTGTTATGAATGAGATAACTAACATTTTACTGAAAGTGAACAGTTTTTTTGCAAAATGTTTGTATTTGTTTAGTTTTGTTTTATTATTTGTTATCGCTTATCTCTAATATAAGACTCAGGTAGTTGTATCATTTGATATATTTTTTTAAATATCTAAAATAACTAAAAAGCTGTATTCAATATGTATAACTATGGGTGTTGTCACATACAAATACCGAAGAGAGAATCAAAATTAACATCAAAGGGTGTTAAAATAACACCATTGTAATTTTGGGGGCAATAAATTGTTATTCTAACACCCTAGTTGTGTACATTTTAAACACCATATGGAGTGTATTATTAAAATAACTATTGATCATGATACTAATTCTTGATTTATTAAAAACAATTGTGTTTATTAGTCTAGTGTACCACGTGCCAGAATTGAAAACGTACAATCTGGGTTCATCATAGCCGCTAAAGCGAAATGAACCCAGGCTGGAAAACTAGGGGAAGCCATAAATACAAAGCATAAACAAATAGCCACAGTTTGTAACAATATTACACGAAATATAAACAAACAAATTGTGGTGAATCTGTTGGAAACAAAGCAACCAATCATGGGAGGTATTTTTTGTTAAACGAAAGTTTGCAGAAGTGTTGAATTGGGTCATATTATCTGTTAACACGATTTAATGTTTTGGTAACATTCGGTCACCCATGCCAACCAGGGTGGTTTGGTCAACAAAGGTCTATATCATGAAATCCGGAAGTGGACTTAAGATGGGGAAAGGGAACATCACCACTGCGTTAACACTTGACCGGTGACAGTCAAGTTTGCCCTCATTATGTTTTTGTTTTTGTAATCACATAATTATAAAAAAAAAAAAAAGTACAAGCAATCAATTATATAGTGCACACACACATAATTGTTCAAAGAGATTAGAGACAATTGATTGGAATAAAAGGTCGACACGTGTTGTGGTTTGGGTTATGGTAGAGGGACCCACATTTTGTCAGACTGCACCTTTCGGCGTCTACCGGTACACAATAATAATATAGGCCTAGTGATTTGTCCCCAACACCCGAGAGGACGTGGAGGAAAGAGGGAACGATCCTCTCTGTGGACGGACAAGCCTTCACCAATACTTCAACGTCCACACGATGACGTCTCAAATATAAAGGATGAGTTCCTGGAACTTTTCCGTAGAATACAGTAGCAATATACCATAATGTAACACATAGTACACTAGGATGTGTGAAGGTCACATGTCAGAACATGGCTTATAGTGTTTGGCTAAAACAATTTAACATTTTACATACAATAATGATGACGCTATCCCTTATAATCACAATATTGTTATGATGGCTAGGTAAAAACCCAACATATATACGCACAGGGGGCTCAACATTATCCCTCCGTGGTGACAAATTTCACCAGCATGGCAAGAGCCATGTTCCCAACAAATTAGAGAGAATTTACAGAGAGAAATTGTATGTGCTTTCTCCCTGCTGAATCAAACGGAAAATAGAAAGCTTCAAAGGTCGCTGACTGCTTTTAAAATATAATAAATATGCAAATAAGCAAGTTAATGCATCCGGCCAAAGAAACCTTGGTATCAACAGGTTCGGTCCCCAGCCTGCTTTCAGTGAAAACGCAACCCGAGTGGGTCCAAAATAATACTGCAATCTGGAAGAAGATATCTTAGACAATGATTTACAATGATTTACACCTTTAACCCATATGCATCGCTTGTTAGAATCTTACCAATGACAAACTTTGTTCAAAGTAACAATACGAGATGAATAAACACCCCCAGACATAATGGAACACTCTGCATGAATATACCACTCCCCCAGACAAAGCAAGTTTGATTTATAATATTATAGAAAGTGACACACAATGTGCAAGGGTTAAATAACTTCCATAAACCTAAACACACGGCTAAAAAATCATGCTCCATTAACGAAACGTGTGTGGATTTTTTTTATTTATTATTTTTTTTTTTACTTTACAACAGCACACAGTACTGTGGAGGTAACAAACATAGTTTTCATTCTCGATCTCAGACTGCTAAGTGCTTTAATTTCGCAATATTGTCATCATCATCATCGAGGTAATCCAGGATTGAACAGGCACGCACAAACGCACACAATCACATGTCTCTGTTGACGATTGAGCAACCATGACCTTACACATTAGCCTACAAATACACGAAAAAAAGTAATGATTTTTATGATCATGTCAAAAATGTTTTAAACACACATTCTCGATTATGCATCTGTACAATGGAGATCTTTTGCCCCTGTACTTTGCACTTTCCCGTAGACTTTTTACACAAGTTTCTTTGTTGAGCAACCCAGTCTTTAGAATTCCCCTCTGGAAACCTTTTATTCTCCAGTTACTGTCTTGTCCTACGCCCTTCTTGTCACACAAAGTACCCCCATTTCCAGTATCAAAAGGACTTTAGCAAGAAAATGGTCCCTGAAAAAAGGAGAAAACTGGCATTCACTGTCACATTTTTGTTGCTAGAATTACCAACAAGGAGATGTTTTCCCATTACCATACAGAGTGAATGGCAGAAAACCGATACAAAAATGCCACTCTCAGTTTTCTGTATGGTAGCCCTTAAGGGACATCGAGCTTTTATACTTAAGTAAATATTTTCGTAAAATGTTATTCACAAAACGCAAAAGAGGAAGGTTCGTAGCTGGCAGACACAAACTCCAAGTTGTTATAACATGCACATAACAAAGTTGCATCAGGCTGCAAAACACTGAGGGCCCACGTATCCCTACAACGAAATTGTAAAAAAAATATGAAAAAACTCGTAACTATCTTTACAGAATTAGTCCGGTCATCGATCACCTTTGAAAAGAGTCTGGCGGACATGGCCACTCGAAAACTTTGCTACGTGACTGCAGAAAAGATTTTACCATTACGCCGTTGTAATAAACCGGTCTCGCTTTGGTAACTAATAGCATTTGTATAATGAGATTGCTCATCCGTCAAGTTTCAAACACATTTGGGAGACCGAGGTCAAATGAAAGGTCTAAATAAAGTGTGTGATAACTTGTTGGAGTCACCGATTTTAAGAAGGCCGTATACTAGTGTTGTAATCTGTAAATCTACAAATTATAGTATGCACTTATTTTGGATGATCGGAAATGTTGGAAAGTCATGTGTCGGATTCCTAAGGTTGTCTTTGTCGCGTTCATAACATTTTGTGTGGAAAGATAAGGTGAAATATTGATAGTCATGATGTTCAGCGATCCAGTCCAACGGGCAAACGTTAAATAAATTGGACTTGTTGTTTTGTCACCTGACTGAATTTGTTCACGATGTGAAACGTTCGCAGGTTTTTGTTTCGTTCGATTCAGAGAATACACTTTTGCTTCACCCGTGAATTTGGTTAATCGTCGCGGAACCGTGAACTAAAAATTGGGTTCTTACATGAAGCGACAAAAACGTGACCTTGGCACTGCGATATATTTACCCCAATGCGGTTTGAACTCGTACCGGTACGTGATGTAGGCCTACTGCACGGGATAAGTTTAAACGCAGAAAGCAGCAATCCGTGCACAAACATAAAATAAGTTGTTGACTGAGAGAACGTGGCAAGTAAGTTGACGTGCCAATGCCGGAAATTCCAGATGCTGCTGCGTTTCTCTACTAACATAACCAGGACATTTATATAGAAAACTATTTGAGAGAATGAACAGAATGAAAGATGAGGAGACCATCGAGTTGTTGGAGAGGAACCACGGGATCAATGAGAACAGTATTTCGACAGAGGAGGAGTACACCGAGCGCACCGTGCCCGCCCAGTCTGTACCGTCTCCCGACGCGGAGATCTACCTCAGGGAGACGGGCGTACGCGGTGAGGAGGCACGCTACGACGCAGTTACCAGCATTGCTAAGACGGGCAACGGGTTGAAGCTTCAAGAAGTATTGACGGAATGGAACGAACTTGGCTGGTTACGAGATTGGCGAAATGAAGAGGACGTGACCCTTTATGCTGACGCCATCACGGATGGATATATCGGTAAGCTATGTACCCAAATTAAACTCTTCATGCATCCGCGTTTAATTATTTGTAAGTAAGCAAATAATTGACAATGTTTTACGTGACCACTTGTTGACAACTAATCTTTGCAAACACCACAAAGTTTGCATTAATAATAACGTGAAACAGTCTTCACCATAGATTTATTTGAAACATGTCAGATAGGCGGGTACATTTTGGTTTGCAGGCGGCTGCCTTGCATTTTGGCTTGATTATAATCATTGGTCTTCCCAAATGAGAGCACTTAAAAAAAGAAGAACAAGACAAAAGGAAGTAGGTATTTAGCAGAGCCATGAAATTGGGCACAAGTTTGAGGTTTAATTTAAATCAATGATATGTGGGTTTGAGTCCTGGTTCTGAGACCTGTCACTATAGTGTCCATGGGCAAGCCACTAAACTGTATCGTGGCGCTAATGGGTATAGTACCTGCGAGGGTAGAGATTGTTGATGTGAGTGATTAGTAACCAGTGTGCACATTGACTGCTGAACATTATTATTGTGTAGACTGAGGTGTTTTTCCCCAGCCGACGTGCATTTCAAAATGTACCAAATCAATGTTGCCTACTTGTAAACAATGTTTAACTGTAAAAACAAATCACAACATCTTAAAACCGGAACAAACAAACAAGGACCACGATAAGATTGTTTTGTTTGTGTTTTATTTGTTTTTCTTTCGAGTTTTTAGATTTTACCAGTTTTGCGCTCCTTTTCCCCCCATATTTTCGACAGATTTACCACTTGCGCTCGATCCCACGTTATTTTGTGCACTGTCATTAAAACAAAAAAGAACCCTGAATTGGTTTATGTTTGATGGGGAAAAAAAATCCCCCCCCCCAAAAAAAAATACGTGTTGACTATCGTTGTGGCCGTCGGTGTGGATCGCGTTCAAGACTGTTCCCCACACAGTCCCAAAAGGTTAATTTATGGTTCAGTTAAGTTCTGGAATGTTTCACGACAAAGTGTACTGCGTAATCCATTGCCTGTTTGTCTACAACAAAAAACGGTCAGGGAAATTATGCCTATTGCGTAAAATATGGAACGCCATACAGATTTTACTTCAAAAATCATTCCCGGTATAGTTTATCCCAGTGTGTACGTGTTCACATCGATAACAGTAAACTCTACGGGTCAGAATTGACCCAAATTCCAGGTGTGACCCATTTTCAGGCTGACCTAGAAACTGGTTAAAAGAATAGTAATGATTTTTAATTAGGATTCCGCGTAAATTTGACCCATTTCAGCGGCAGTTTTGACCCTGGTTCCGGGTCAAATGGATCCAGAAATGGGTCAAACCCCACGGACCCGAAGTCAGGTTCAATTCTGACCGGGGTGTTAGAGTGTAAAGCCTACCGTGTTTTAATTATTTAGCGCTGTAAAATAAAAGTATTCACGTCGACGAGTTGTGATAATAACATTATTGGACTTGCATCATGTGCAGCAGCGACAAATGTTTCATTGCACTCAGATACAAAATCGTAAATCAGTGAAAATAAATGAAGATTACATAAAAAGCTCATTGATTACAACAGTCCTACAGGCACAAATCCTCCAGTAAAAAAAAACAATTTCGTGTAAACTTCCAAAGCTGAAAGGAATTATATGGGGTTTTTTTTTACTGAAAAAATAGGTGTTTGATGTCTGGGAGAAGAGTGCAGAGCCTTACGCCCTTCTTCCAAGCACACGACGCCTTGCCCTCCCCCGGCGCCCCCCATAAATCTGGACGTTTGAGATTGAAAATTACCTTAATAAAATGCTGCTTTTTATGCGCTTTTAAAAATTATATGTCTATTTACACGCAGACAAAGAATTTGTTTTTACACCCACGTCAGATTATCTTAAAAAGTAAATGGCCTATAAGAAGTGCGCTGAAAGGAGACTTTAGAAAAATGCAAACGGAAACTACAGTTTTCATTGGTCAGAAGTTCCCCCTGATAAAAAGGTGCACCCCCTTGTGAAATTTGTTTTTCAGATGTGTCGAAGGGTTTATTTCGCACAGTACAGAAAACTGTCCTAGTTTTAAACGAGAGGGTCACGAGAAAACAGGCTCGGCTCAAAACAGGCAGCTGAAACGGCATGGTATTTCTTTGCATGATCGGTCATGTGTTTCGTTTAATTAAAGGTATTACACAGGATTGGAAGAAAAAACCGGCATTGCTTAATTTTAAATAATCTTGGTTCGAACATAGAAAACATGACTGGAGCAGGACTTGAACCAACGACCTCCGGATTAACGTACCGGCGCTTTACCAACTGAGATATCCCTGCAGTCTTATGTTGGCGGTCTCTCTATATTGATATCCAGCTTGGGTGTGATCCCTGGCTACACGGCAGCTAACAATTATATGGCGTCTGACTGGCACCCCCGAACAAAGATATTGACTAATTAGGGAGACCGCCAACATAGGGCTCAGTTGTAGAGCGCCGGTACATTAATCCGGAGGTCATTGGTTCAAATCCTACTCCAGTCAATTTTTCTTTCGTCAAACCCAAATTATTTAAAATCTACTCAGTCAGTTTTCTTGTGGTTTATTGCTTGTTGTTTATTTTAATATCAAGTTCAGACTGGAGCCATTTTTTGTGAAATATTTTCTCTGAAATAAAGTCATACTCGAGAAAGCTGTATCTGAAAACCCATACAAAAAAACCCTCAAACAAACACATTGCAACAGCTTATTTTGGTTGGTTAGAACCACAATTAAGGACAATGTGTTTAAATGCTAATGTTGCGCATGATTTTCCCACCGTTTCTCTCTCCTAACTCACACAATGGATTAAGCCAAACAAACTTTACACAGGTTTGTTATTTCATGATGGTTGATCAAACAAAACACGAACACCGTCTGCGACTATTTTGTCAGCTCTACCAGTTCTGTATAATAAATTCAATGTGCCGTGGCAATGTTGACGAGATGAGTTGGGGGAGGGGGCAGTGGGCAGACAGCTCTTACCCATTTTAAAGAGAGTCAAGCATACTCTTATTTAAAGCCAAATACCGTCATGGTCTAATTTTTGTTGTTGCAGATATAGTAAATGTGCTTCTCACGTTTCACATGCCCCTCGGTGACGCCCTAATACGTGCAATAGACGTGGAGTTTGACGAAGCAGTCAAGGCGATATGTCATTATCTCCAGGAACCAGACCAAGAGGTTCGGTTGAATTAACCATTTGTTTTTCATTAACTTAATTGATTAAAGAAGTTATAGGCCTAAGTTCCAAACAGGTGATTAAAAGAAGAAAAAAAAGTTAAAATGACAAAAAACATTCTAGACATGATTATGCTTTATTCAACCAAACCTATAGAAAAAGAAAAAAAAGGCCATCTGAGTAAAGAAGATATCCCTTTCTATAGTTGGTAAGGCATCCGCTCTAGAATGGCTGAGATCGTGGGTTCGATGCCCACCCGAGTAAAATGTCTGAGAGTGTGTTTTTTCCCACAGGACTCAGAAACATACTGAGTATATCTACTACTGAGTGCATGAGTATCTATAGCCAACCCTCTGCTGATAAAGTTGGGCAATCTTTTATTCGTAGCCGGGTTCCAGAAGTCTTTCTGACAGCCTGAGCTATAGGTTTATAAGGTGTCCGACACCTCATCCCCTGACAAACTTTTTGGCTGTCTGTGGACGGCAACTATAAGTGAAACCTTCCCACATTCTTGCGTAACTCCTTGGGTTACTCTCTCATTTCAAGGTTTTAAGACGACTTAAACATGAATAAAGATAGGTTATGCCTCTTTGTGTTTCATTCAGAAATTGAGACAAATTTGTATACATCATAATAAAAAGATCGATCATGACTTATGATTTACTTTTGCTTGATTTTGAAGGATATACTAGAGTCTATCCTGGCTGGAACTTGTAATAACGACGATTTCCATCCAGCCATTACACCTTTGATCTTGGCAGCTCAACGTAATAACTTCGAAGCTGTTAAAGTAAGACAAAATTAAACTCCATTTTTTTCTCACATTTTAAAAGGCAAACATATTGATTGTTCTTGGCCCTAGCTCTCACATCTAAATCTTGAACTTCCTTCCTTGTCTTAGTCTCATTTGGGTTACTGGCTGTTATATAGTTTTTAACTTCGCTTTTCTGAGAGTCCGTGGCTTCACAATCAGAATTAATAAATGAAAATGAAATCAAACATGAGTTCAATATCCAGACTGTACTGATTTGAAGAAAAAAACACACCATACGTCCCTTTTTTCCTTTTAAAAAACAACAACATTGGATTGACTTTAACAGTTACTGGTTGGACTCGGTGCGAAGCTTGACGAGCCGAACATATCACCAGGCGGCGATGTGACCTTGACCCAAGCCATCTCAACCCTCCACATCTACCGCGCCCTCTCCCAGCCCGCCTACGTCTTGGCCACCCAGGTGGACGTCTTCGGCCACGCCTTCGAGATGAGCAAGAAACTCCGGACTCTGAGTAAGATGTGGGAGGACTTCGGGGCCGAGTATGAAGAGATGGCAAGAGGCATAGAAGTGTTTGCCGGTGAGATGCTTGGACAGTCCAATTCGACCGAAGAGGTATGGAACAGGATCACTGCAATTTTTAAAATCACTTCACTTCTCGGTCTATACTTCATCCCGTGGTATCTTTTCGAAAAAGTTGTTCTCACAACTGAAAACATGCTCTTTGATGCCTTCGTTCTCATCACAAAATGTGTAATTCTCGCTATGGCTTGTGCGACGTGGTACACGCAATTCTTCGACTCTTGGGTTTTAATGTAGGTCACCTGTAAATATCTGCACAACCGGTTCTACGCTAGTTTGATGAAAAGTTTTAGAAACATAATAGGCCTGCAATACTTAAAAGTGAAAGACATAAAAAAGTTTTCTGGAATGTCATTGTTTTATTTTAACCTTTTCCACAGATTCTAGCGCTGTTTCGTTACCACAACACGGATAAGTACCGGAATGTTGAAGGCAAACAACATCCACTGGCTAAGCTGTTCGAGGCAATTAATTTCAAACAAAAAGAGGTAGGGTATTAATCATTGCACCTGTTTTTTTTTTACCATTGACAATAGACCTTATGCGCATGACGTCATTTGGGTAGGGCGCCCTCGCCTATAGAGGTCAAAAGAAGGTAGCTCATTGGCTAATCCTGTGCGCAGCGCGTAAAATTCTGAGCGTTTGCTATTGTTTCATCATCGGTGTACCTCTAAGATGGCAGCTTGATGACGTAATTGCATAAGGTCTATTAAATGCTTGACCAATGATTGAAATGTGTCTTCTTCTTTTCTCGTCTCTACTTCATTTTAAACCCGGAAGTGAGTCCTAAAATGTATTTCCTTTTAGAACGGGACAAGTGCCTCGGAGTGCTTGCTGCATACTTTTGTGAACACAGGTCTAAACTGGGCTCAATTCCACAGAGCCACGTAAGCACGAAAAGTAGCTAAGCACAACAATATTAATATGCTTACGATGAATAAGGCTATCAGCAAAAGTACCATGTCACATGTACTACTCGTTACTGGTATTCGGCTATTTTTTGCTCCGTAGAAAGTTTTTAAGCAATATTTTCTGCTTGAGCAGCTCTATGAAATTGGGACTTGGTCCTTTTCACTCAAAGTGATTCGGAACATGTATTCATAATGTGAATTGTATCGTTTGAATATAGTTTACATTTTGACAATTTCTGGATTTTGTTGAACTGATTATTATTTTTACAACCACAGGCCTAGTGGACACACATGCGATAGGGTCTAATCATTTTTGCAAATTAATTTTGTACAGCAACCTCACTATTATCAAGAAGTTTCCAGTTTATTTACAATTGAAGCCAACTGGCATGCATTTATAATATGCCACAAATACAAAAAGAGCTTTCAAAAAGTGGATAACAAGCTTCAAAAACATAACTAAGTTGTCCACAGGCACCAAAGAGATGCTCATAATCTAATAATGACATTCAGACATTTGTTTTCTTATACCTTTTCCACCTGCATTTTTTGTTTATTAACACGACGGCTCTATTCTGGCTTGTCTTTTCTCTGTGTATCCCGCCAACTTCCCGAACAGTTCATAGCCCATCCTCATTCCCAGAAGGCGATCATCGCGCAGTTCTACCAGAATCTTCTGAGCTGGAACGAGAAGGGCGTACTCCACCAAATCCTGCTCACACTTTTGGTCATCCTGGGATACCCAATCATCTGCCTGCTCTACATACTCTTCCCGTTCCCCAAGGTGGTGAAGTTCACCAGACTACCGTGAGTATAGTGTGACACGTTTAGCCACACTTTCTCACAATGGTAGATGTTTGGCCTATTCAAAAACGGTTTGATAAAATTATGAGGCCCTCGGGCAACGCATACAAAGAAGTAAAACATCAAACTTTAGTTTGATCTTTTTCCACAGGTCACACATGAATGTATTTTGTATCCCTTGTTAAATTAGAAATTCACTTGTAATTCACTATGTAAACCTAGGTTTATATATTACATTGATAGGCCAACCACAGCTCAATTATGTATCATTAAATTCAATAAGTTATTTTGAGGTATGGCAGACACATTTACCGGGCACTATTTGGTGTGGGTAAATGTGTCTGTTTACACCCAAACCAAACAGTGCACGCAAAGGGCTTTATCAATTCAACTTGGTTTATTATACATAAAGAACAACAAATTTATTGCAAGATTGCAGTAAAAATTACATCTTAAGGAAGCGTTGAATAATAAAGAAGGTAAATACAGAAATGATTTTAAAGTGTTATAGGTAAAAATGCATCAAGGTGCTTTCAGCTCACACAGTGAAACGTTGCTCAGATTGTCAGTCCGAATGAAAATAAAATTCACGTGGTTACTTTTCTGCAAAGATCTTTGAATTGGCAAGAGATCTTACTAAGTAATAGTTTTCTGCTAAACAGTACTGACATCTTCCTCACTGACAGGTACGTTATGATGTTGATGAAGGCCGGGTCTGGTTTCACTTTTTTGGTTTTTGTCATCGCAGCTAGCGTCATAGACAACCCTACATTAATAGACGCCCTCCATTGGCTCATACTTATTTGGATTTTAGGTAGGTGATACGTCAACCTCATTGGGGACTTTTTATTTAGGTAGTTGACTGACCTATAGCTATTTAGATTTTAGAAATAATATTTGGTCAAACTCTTTTTTCTCCAAGTTGTGTTTATTAGTAGTCTGCACTAGGCCCTACTAGATTGTAATAATAATAGGCCCTACTTTTCAACTGTTTTTACGTGCACGTTATCCATGGAATGAGGTACATGCTGGTCTAGTTAGTGGCAAATTTGGGGATTATGTTTACTTGGGCCCAATTTCATAAAGCTGTTTAGCAGAAGTGAGCGTGGTACCAGTGGCAACAATGTAAACTTTATGGAATATTGGCTGATAGCCTGTTTGAGCTAACAAAATTTTTCTGTGCTTAGAGAGTTTTTTTGCTTACAGGCTTTATGAAATTGGGCCCAGTAAGCACCTCAGTTCCACGGTTAACCAGCATGTACCTCATTTGACTCGCCAACGCGCGCGTAAAAAGTATTTTTGGAATTAGTCCACGTGGTGGGGAAACAGTATAGTGCGCCCTCCAGTGTTGCTATAACTTCATAATATTTACCTGTCATCAAGTTGAGTCGAGAGTGAGTTACGTTGGAGCTGCGCTGCGGTGCAGCTAGCTAAGAGCTCTGGCTCTCTGAACTTTTTCTAAATTCGTTCATGTTTATCAACTGGGAGGGTTTTCCGAGTTATCTTCCAGGTATTATACCCAGTAAGTATTGTTTGGAATTCATTAGTCATTAGTCATAGTTCCAGAGACTTAATTGTTTCATTAGATGAGCTGTGTTACTGACCTGTTTATCATCTGTAGTGTAGTGTTACTTCCACCATCCATAAATAATGGCCATCCATGTGTTGGCTGATTGTGTTAACCTTCACGTTGATTGCATTTATCGGTGCCATATTGTCTGCTAGTTGACTGCATTGCAGGTAATTAAAACTACATTACTACTGCTGATTTCATATTCACCACCTTATGGAGACCGAGAACAAAACGGAAAAGGGAACAACCCCAAAGGGTCTCCATAGGGGAATGCTAAAGAGTGGGGTGTTCCACAAGAAATTTTGTGTAAAGGAAAAGAAATAAAGGAAAGAACAAAAGATGTCTCCACGACCACAGGGATGCAAAAAAATAGAACGCGTGTGCCCTTGAGATTTAGGGAAGGTATAGTACGTTTGGTTTTTTGGTTAGCCCACCTTGTTGGGCTGTTATGGCTCTCTTTTAACATCGGTCTTATTATAGTCGCCAAGACCGATGTTAAAAGGGAGCCATAACAGCCCAACAAGGTGGGCTAACGTTTGGTAATCACTCTTAAAATTAATGGCAACGAAAACTTACTTGGTTAGAGAATTACAACAGCTTTCGATAGTTACAAAGCATTTTGAGAATCATTTCACTTCGAAGTAATGTGGTTATGGAAAAGACATGAATTTGTATCCCCCTCAAACTTGAATCTGAGAAAGGTTCTTGTCAGATACGTTTGTTTTCCAATTATGGGTTATTCTTCCTGCGTGGACAAAACCGTTTCGGATTTCCGGCAAAATCTCAAAAACGCTACCACCTTTTGAAATGAAATGTTCACAGGCTAGTTTTAAAGACCTATGAGATATGTATACACACTAAACGGAGGCCACCTCTGCATCCCTGGTATGGGCCTTTTGGTGCAACTCTAAATGTTGGGTGCCATATTGTGGCAACATGTTTTTTCCTTTCTTAAAAAGTGGAGTTTTAGATTTACCAGTGGAAGTTCCCGGTGCCATAATGAATAATGGCCTTGCCCTCTCAAACGTTATCCAGACCTGGTGACATAATGAAGTGGCTCAACACACCGTAGCAGATAGAGAGCAAACTTTAACTGATAGCCCCCCTAATGTATTGTTTTGTGAACCCTGATATTATTTACAACTTTGATTTTCATTATTTCCCCACCCCCCCCCCCCCTCTCCAACTTATTTCCTTTGCAGGTTTAATGTGGATGCATATCAAGATCATTATGAAGCAGGGAAGGGTGAGTTACTTATCGGACAGTGCCAACATACACGAGGCAGTTATCATAGCACTTTACCTCACGGTGTTCTTCCTACAGTGGAGCGGGAGATTGGACGTAAGCTTCCAAATTTTGTGGCAACATGTTTTTCCCTTTCTTAAAATTTATTTGCCTGAGGAAGAAACCCCCCCCCCTCCAAAAAAAAAGAGAGAAAAATAAAAAAAGACAAGCACAACAAAAAAGTTCCATCCCTGCGCTACAGCGGTGTAGCTATGGGGGGCCAGGGGGCATATGCACCCACACAATTTTCCAGTGCCCCACTGGGCACAATTTCATGGCTCTGCTTACCATAAGCAAAGAATTGGTGCTTACGGAAGCAGGGAATTCTGCGCTTACGTCAAGCCTATTTCACGGGTTAGCAGGGAATTTCTACTTGTGCGCGTGCGTATTCCATGTTACTAGGCATTCTTCGCTTACACAGCAAGCGCAGAAATTCGGCGCTTGCAGAGTAAGCGGAGAATGGTGATAGTAAGCGCAGAATTCGGCGGTAAGCAGAGCCATGAAATTGGGCCCTGGTAACCCAGCACAAAAAAAATCCATATCACTTGTACTTACTCTCAAAAAGGGGGGAAAAATTGCCTCTGCTACACCCCCCTCCCCCCCCCGCTGGAAAGCAATCCCCGCCCCAGTGACAGAAATCATCCAGGCTATGCCGTTGCATCCATATTTGATTCATGTTTTATAGAGGAGACATTGCACTGTTGTTAAATATTTACCATCCACACCCCTGTAAGGGTGTAAATGTTGAAAATGAGACATGCCTACATACTTAAGATAGCTAACACACCAGTCTCTGGGTTCACCTTTATTATTTTCACTTTGGCGCTGAAGTGCACCAAACCTGTTGACGCAGCCCTCACTGCTCACCTGATAATGAAAACAGAGATGGAGCAGTTAAAATACTTGACCATCGGATAAAGTTTTGCACAGAATTAAATTTTGTTTGTTTTTTTCTTTCAGCTGGTGCAGTTTGTGCGGCCACAAGTTCTTACTCGCTCTGTTCGTGACGACAAAGTCGTTGGAACATTTACAAACAATGAATCGTACTCCAATGTCCAGAGCCATGTCACATCAGTTCTGAATGGTCTACTGGGAAGACTGAACAGAACGGTCATACAGGGCGTGAATGGGATCATTGCTAACACGCTGTCTCACTGTCACCAAATTGGCTCCACGAGCGAAGTTGCCGACTCAGGTGCAGCATCTGTGCTGCCGCCTGCGCTTGAAGAGCTTTTGGAGTACGACGCATACCAGCCGACGTTAGTAGCCGAGGCACTGTTCGGAGTGACCATAACGGTGTCATTCCTCCGTCTGTTGAACTTGCTTCTGGTCAGCGACTCCGTGGGCCCGCTGCGCATCTCCCTTGGGGCGATGACTGGTGACATCTTGAAGTTCCTTGTAATCTTCCTGGTGATTTGGCTGGCCTTCGGCATCGGTTTGTATCAGAACTTCTACTCGGCTGGACAATCGACAGTGCGGGCATGCATTGGGGAAGGGAGTGAACCTGCTGATTGCCTGCTACTGGTGGGGTTTTCCTCGTAAGTAAAGAAGTATTCATTTGCTTCCATTCAGCAGGGCGCAGTTGTCAATATGAGGATGATTAGGTTTCTGCTCCTGAATACAATACCAATCTTTTCATTCAAGATCATCCCTTTAGGAATCTTCAGCTACAGCTAATGGCCATTGGCTGTAGAGGCAACTCTGAATAATAGGTCTTTTCGGCAGTCCGGCCATAGCCACACCTGAAGCCATAGCCATTGGTGAAGCCATAGCCACTGCCGGCGAAGCCATCGATTCGGACACTGCCATAGTTTCCGAGTACCACTTAGGGATGAAGCATTCCTGATCAAACCTGACATTTGGATATTAGTACTAATTGATCCAGTATCTCCCTTGATTTTCCTGCAGATTTTTTGGCGGTATGATCGATTTGTACTGGTCGCTGTTTGGCATGGTAGAGACGGATATCCTCGTGCTCCCTGCAAAACAGTCTGTTGCTGAGACCGTAGGCACCGCCCTCTTTGTCTGCTATCACATCGTTGCAGTCCTCGTCTTACTCAACGCCCTCATCGGCATGCTGTCAAACACTTACAACATTGTGGAGGTGAGAATTGGATAAGAGTTTCATCGTAAAGATGCAGCTATTTCACTCGATCCATCATAAAAGGGAATGTATACATACCAGCGGTGGAGCAAAGTGATCATTTTCACTGCTCAACAGTGGAGTTTGCATCTTCTTTACTTTTTAACCCTTTATTAGCACTCGTGCACAAGTCAACATCGAGTCATCAACTCATTGAATGCTGCACAGAAAGTCACAAAACTTTCTACTGTACCTAGAAATCCTAAGATAACTTTGGTTGTGATCATTTTTATGATTATAAATTCTGGTTTATTTTATAGAGAATGAAATTACCTTTCAAATGGTTTGCAATGTTGTTCTGTTTCCTTAACCATACTAAAGCAACTACTCATTGTATGTGCGTTGTTGGGGATGGAATTTCCCACCTTTGAACCTTTAGAGGTGGAAAACAACATCTTTTCTTTTGGGGACCATGTTTTTGTATTTTAGACCATCTCGATATTGAGATCGCGCTCTATCTGCGGCTGTTTGGTGTGTTTCAAAGGCACGTGTAAAAATCAAAATACAACCCAGTGCCAAACTTTTCAGGGGGGGCGGGGAGGGGGCTATTTAGGATGGTTAGAGGAGTAACAGGCAGGGTGGTTTAGGGTAGTTTAGGATTGTTAGAGGAGTAACAGGCAGGGTGGTTTAGAGTAGTTTAGGTTGGTTAGAGGAGTAACAGGCAGGGTGGTTTAGGGTAGTTTAGGGTGGTTTGAGGAGTAACAGGCAGGGTGGTTTAGAGTAGTTTAGGTTGGTTAGAGGAGTAACAGGCAGGGTGGTTTAGGGTAGTTTAGGGTGGTTAGAGGAGTAACAGGCAGGGTGGTTTAGGGTAGTTTAGGGTGGTTAGAGGAGTAACAGGCAGGGTGGTTTAGGGTAGTTTAGGGTGGTTAGAGGAGTAACAGGCAGGGTGGTTTAGGGTAGTTTAGGGTGGTTAGAGGAGTAACAGGCAGGGTGGTTTAGGGTAGTTTAGGGTGGTTAGAGGAGTAACAGGCAGGGTGGTTTAGGGTAGTTTAGGGTGGTTTGAGGAGTAACAGGCAGGGTGGTTTAGAGTAGTTTAGGTTGGTTAGAGGAGTAACAGGCAGGGTGGTTTAGGGTAGTTTAGGGTGGTTAGAGGAGTAACAGGCAGGGTGGTTTAGGGTAGTTTAGGGTGGTTAGAGGAGTAACAGGCAGGGTGGTTTAGGGTAGTTTAGGGTGGTTAGAGGAGTAACAGGCAGGGTGGTTTAGGGTAGTTTAGGGTGGTTAGAGGAGTAACAGGCAGGGTGGTTTAGGGTAGTTTAGGGTGGTTAGAGGAGTAACAGGCAGGGTGGTTTAGGGTAGTTTAGGGTGGTTAGAGGAGTAACAGGCAGGGTGGTTTAGGGTAGTTTAGGGTGGTTAGAGGAGTAACAGGCAGGGTGGTTTAGGGTAGTTTAGGGTGGTTTGAGGAGTAACAGGCAGGGTGGTTTAGGGTAGTTTAGGGTGGTTAGAGGAGTAACAGGCAGGGTGGTTTAGGGTAGTTTAGGGTGGTTTGAGAACTAAAGGGGTATATGAAACGGGCAACATAAATAAATGTAATTGTCAAAGACCAGTTTCTGCACTTTTTGACCCCATGTATACATAAAATAACAAACCTGTGAAAATTTCAGCTCATTCTGTCACGGCCAGAGTTATACAAGAACAAATAGTGTTTTCACTGTTGTCAATCATTGAGTTTTGGTTTTTGGCAAGATCAAAACTACTTGTTTTGCTCATTTCTCAAAACTGTAGCATTTCAGGCAACAATTTTTTAAGGGAAGTTGTCCACCATGACCGTCTTTGTAAAATTCTGTGCACGAGATCTGTGAACTTATATTTTCATTTTCAACCTAACCGATGTCATGCACACCCTCTAAGTTCTTGTGATCAATACACTGTCGTATTGACAAACAAAAACTTAAACACACGATGCGTTCATGAGACTTCAAAATAAGTTCTTTTTAGCAAAGCTTAATACGTGACACTGATGTTCCAGGCTCGTCGACAAATGAAAATTAACTCACAATGTGCTTGTGTTAATGCCTATAGGAGGATGCCGATACGGAGTGGAAATTTCATCGCGCTGCTGTTTGGGCGTCTTACTTGCGCCCAGTGGGTACTCTGCCACCACCCTTCAACCTTATCCCATCTGTCAAGAGTGTCTTCCGGTTGCTTCAGTACATCATTGCGCACTGGGTGCCTGGCTTAAAGCGAGAAGTTATTTGCCAGGTAAGTTTAGTATACTTCATTCCTTGATGGCCGGCTTGGCGTGATGGTATCCTCACCTCCCACCGCTAGGACCCTGGTTTGAATCCCACTGGGGGCACTATGTGGATTGGATTTTTAGTCCCTATCTAATTGCGTGGGTTTTCCCTGGAATAATTTTCTTGGGTTTTCGTACCACATCTAAAACAAAAACTTCCTTCCTTCTCTCCATGGGGTTCTTGGCCATAGTGATTGAGGTCGCTTTTCTGAGTTCTTTGTCTTCACAACCAGAATTAAAAAATAACGGTGGACCATTATTCCATACTAGCTCTGCCCCACCGTTCGCATCCAAGACCACTGGAATGGGTTGCTGATGCGCTTGTACAAATTCTTGATCTGGGTCTAGTGATCATGGTGATGTATGATTGGAATGAAACTGCTTATCGGCGCAATGCGCATAATCACAACACGCACTGTATACACGATATATGATAATGTCAACAATTTGTTAGCTCTCTTCATTTTAAATCAAAGTTCCAGGAAGAATAAAACTATTCAAGTAAGTTTTTAGTAGAAGGCAAAAAAACTGAAAAGAAAAAAAGACAATAACTATTTTGAATAGATTTACACCATATAGCTACATTATTGTTGATAGAGGTCAAATCTTCCTCTAAATAGGAAGAGGTGACCGGGGGGTCGTTAGGTCAGGGGGAACCGTCCAATGAACTTGCGTATACACATCAGCCACTTATCCCAGTGCCTCAATTGATTCAAGCACTGGTACTTAGCGAACATTCCATACTGACTGAACTTCCTTGATCAGATGATGGTGAACTTTTGATAAATTGAACAGAGTCAACTGCCCTAGAGACTTTTTTGTCTTGGCTAATCGATTGAGTTGTGTACCAGAACCTAGTTCTTGGGGTGAAATTATCCAAAATAAGGTGTGGGTTCAAATTCTGTCATGAAGCAGCATCTTTGACAATGCTTTTCTTCACCCTTGAGTACATGTAACTGGCCTCTACAAGTTAACATTTTTGTTCTTAAAATTTTTTTTTAACCAGAGGTATAACCCAGCACATTCCTTTCATAAATCTTAACAAACTCTTAACGAGGTGTTTTTTCCCCCTCCACTTTAGAGGGAGTTCTACAACGAAAAGGAGCTGGATGATTACATGGTAAATGACAATTGTATTTTCAATAAAATGGTAAACAACAGATTGTATGTTTTGTCAGTATCCTACCACCTACTGATTTTTAACTCAAAATACTTAGTTTTTCAGAATGCAGTTGATTTGTTTTTTGGTTTTTGAAAACAAGTATAAGTTCTGTTCAGTGATGACACAAACATCCATGTAAACAAACTCCATTATTAGAGGTATGGTCATAGAAAGATTTTTTTCGAAGTAATACTGTTTTTTTAGGCAAAACTATAAAGAAAGATACAATAAAAGTAACATGTGATCATTTCAGCTGAATACACTGTATCTACTTGTTGAGAAAAGAGCAAAAAACTGTCGCAGCATTTTCCAAGAACGTGGCATCCATCCACGTTTACGAAGATGATTTGTTTTTCAGAGTCAAATGTTTTGGAGTGAAAAATTATTAAAACACATTACCTCCAAGGGAATCCGTTCTTAAAATAGTTTAAAATAGTTAATAGTTCAACCTACTGTAGTGGTTCTCACCAAGTAAGTTTTTATGGTCATTAATTTTTGGAGTATTTTACGAATCTTTAAACCAATTCTTGACACTCTTCAAAATATTGTGACTATAGATGATTTGATAGGAGGAAGGTAAAATGTAACACTTTAAATAAATAAATATCTGCATGAACTTTCGTAGCAACAACTACTCCAGCAGATGCAATGAAGAAAAACAGCTTCAACCAAGGTTTATATACAGTCCAGGATAGTCTACACAAAGGATGGTAATGAGTCAGTGCTGTAGTTTGACAAAGAGCCATTTTATCTGATGAAGTAGTTGCTACGAAAGCTCGGCAGATATAAGACGGTTACCCACCACTTATTTACAATTTGATATGTCACTGGTACACGTTTGATTATTTTCTGACAACCCTAGAGAGTCATGAAGCTGGTCGGTAGTCGGTACATCAAGTGTAATCTTTCGACAGAATCTCAAGGGTTGGACGGTGTAAGACCAAGGGACCTCAACGCCCTCAGAAATGACATTCTGGCATTTAGGTAAACTAAAACTTTTGTGTTGGTGATGGGATGGTACAGGCTGCAATCTGGCAAGTAAGTTCATTGGGGGCCAATTTCACAAAGGTCTAAGATTGATCTTAACTTTGTATCAATTTCAATTGCTAAGCAAAGTGTGATGTCACAACACAAATCACTACGGGGATACTCACAACTCACAACGCGGCGTGTCGAGGTCGAGCGGATAAGAGCACCGGACTCAAGCTCTGGTGTTTCTGACTCAGCAGAGTGTGGGTTCGAGTCCCGGTCGTGACACTTGTGTCCTTAAGCAAGACACTTAACCGTTATTGCTTCGTCCTTCGGATGGGACGTAAAGCCGTTGGCCCCGTGTGTTGTGTAACGCACGTAAAAGAACCCAGTGCACTCACCGAAAAGAGAAGGTGTTCGCCGAAAAGAGAAGGGGCTCGGCTCTGGCCTTGCTCCACATACTATTCAGTAGGGAGGGGTAGTGTCAAAGAGCTCTCTGTGAGAAGTGTTTTCTATTTAAATCATCTTTTTATTAGAGAAATATTGTCATTTTTAGGGCTAGTTGAATCGGGTATTGTGAACTTGTGTAATGTAGCCAGCCTTGTGTTGACCATTTGCCCATCACACGAGGGACTGTGCTGTACTAGAACTATCTATACCGTGTGCTATTGGAGGATTACAAAATCAGTTCAAGCGCAGGAGATCACTTATTTTAAACGTCATCGTCTTGGTTTTTGCTTTCAGTGTATTTTGGTAAATGCTCGTCCTTTTTTAAATAGAGGGCCGGCCTCCTTCCCGTGTCTCTACATCGTAAAGATGAATCTTAGTGCTTTGTGGAATTGAGCCCAGTTCTTATTGACTAGCCTTTTCAGGGCTTGAATTCGGGGGGAAGATCCACAAGACTGCAGGGCTTCTAGCTCATCATTTTTACTGGACCAACATTTATTTTACAAGACCAGAATCAAGTTGCACAAGCACTAAGAGAAGATGTATCTTACTTGTCGTGATACTTTGATACTCAACATATTTGAAAGATAATATCAGGTTCATTGTCAACATTTTTCACAAAGATATTACACAATGAGGTATTGCTGTTATTAGTCAATTGAAAAACAAAAGACCACCGGTCTTGTCCGGTCGTGATTTTACTGGCCCAACGCTTAAAAGTACTGGCCTCGGTCCTGTGGTCCAGTGTTAATTTTGAGCCCTGCTTTTGGTGAAAAGCTGCTTTCCGTAGGGGCACATTTTCTCGTCAACCCCTGATCTGAACTGGTTGCAACACCATGGTCGTTGTTTCATATACATGGAAGTCCCAAAGGATCTACTCTAGACAAAGAGGCTCTCCTTCATGAACTCAAGTGAAGAGAAAAATGCAATTCGTCAAATCATATTCCCATTAATTGCCAGTGATCTTGCCCTTGTCAATTTCTTTGTCAGTTATAATAAGTTGTAATAAAATGTAAACTTGTCTATTTCTTCAGATTCTTCGTCCAGAACCGTTTGGAAAATATGGGCACAACGCTCGGCGTGTCAAATGAGAAGACTGGAAATATCAGACAGAAAGTGGAAGATCTCGGTCCTCTAAGCCACAGGGCTTCTCAGCTGATCACTGAGTCTGGAACTCTGACTGAACACATCGGAGAGCTTAACAGCGAAACTGAAAACCTGAACAAGGTGCAGGCGACCGAGATTTCTTGGAGAGAACAGGAGTACATCGAGAAGACCAAGACAATCGAAGAGCTCCGGGAGGAAAATGAGCAGTTAAGGAGAGACCTCTCGCAGGAAATCATGGTTTCTGGTGAGAAGACAAAGACTATAATCAAGGTCAGAGAAGACTATGCCCAGTTGGACGTTACTCTCTCAAGGGAGAGAGAGGATTCTCTGGGGAAGTCGAAGATAATCGAAGAACTAAGAGCCAAGACTCAAGGCTTAGAGAGCAACCTCTCGATGGAAGTAATGAATTCCAGTGAAAAGACAAAGATAATAGAACAACTCCGAGGGGACAGCAAACGGTTGGAGGAAAGTCTTGCAGCAGAAAGAAATGATTCTGTTGATAAGGCCAAGGCAATACAAGAACTGATTGCAAGTACGGAGAAATTGGAGAGTGACCTCTCGGGGGAGGTCTTGAATTCCAGTGAAAAAGGAAATATGGTAGACAAACTCCGAGAGGATAATGAACGGTTGGAACACAGCCTTTTAGCAGAGAGAAATGATTGCGTTGATAAGGCAAAGACGATCGATGAACTTCAGGCCAAGATTGACGAAATGATGGATTCTTTCAAAGACGACAAGACGATAGAACAACTCCGGGCCGAGAATAAACGTTTGGAGGTCAACCTCTTATGGGAAAGGGCCGACTCTGTTGAGAAAAAAAAGACAATAGATAGACTTCAGAGGGACTTGAATCAGCTACGAGATGATCTGTCATCGGAGAGGACGGGCTCTGTTGAGAAAGCAAAGAAACTAGATGACCTTGGAGATAAAATTGAGAAATTAGAAGCGCTATGCGCAGCCAACATGAAAGAGTCTGCTCAAAAGCAAGAGAGGATAGACCAGCTTCAAAATGAGATTGAACGTTTACAAGGAAGTCTTTCTGCAGAACTCAAGGCCTCTTCTGAGAAAAGCAAATCGGTTGAGCAACTCCGAGCTGTCAATGCCCAGTTGGAAGGCAATCTCTCAGCAATTAGGAAAAATTCTGTGGAGAGGACTAGCACCATAGACAGACTCCAAGGTGAAATTAGGCGATTGGAAAGCAGCCTGTCGAGAAAGATCATTGAAGCAGTCCAAAAGAACCACACGATAGAACAGCTTGAAGCTGCAAGCGCTAGTCTGGAAGGCAAGCTCTCGAGGAAGATTGCGGATTCTTCCCGGAAGGAGGCTACAATAGACGGATTAAAAGCAGACAAGAGTCGGCTGACGAGCAAGCTCTCCTCTGAGTTAAATGATTCCTCGGAGAAGACCAAGACAATTGGGGACCTCCAAGCCGAGATGAAGCGGCTAAAGAGCAGCTATTCAACGGAAAGGCTGGAGAGGGACAAGCTGGAGGCCAGCCTGAGTGGCACCATCAAGAGCCTCCAAGATGAAGTTTCCAGGATGTCTTCAGGGACTGAGAGGAGATAAAGTTGAGCTGACCAAAATGGTTGGTCAACTCTCAGTAAGGAGCTTGAATGTCTGAACAAACATCCGGAGGTGAAGCCAAGGCAAGATACCTAGTCAAAATAATTATAATTTTATGAAGGTAACAAACCGATGAATGCCTCTGAGATTTTGGACAGATGAATCAATAATACATTCATGCTCGAGAAAATCTTAGTTGTGGTAATCCATCTGTCAAAATCTTGATATCTTGAAATATTCATGGAGTTTTCAAAGTTCGGAAAGCCCTCCCCCCCAGTTGATGGAATAGTTTTTTTCTTTGTGGGGAAAAAAGGCAAGGGTTACCCTATTGTGATGTGAATATTTTGGACCATGAAAATCAGTTTGAATACACTGAAAGGGTTTATTTTGTGGAGAACTAATTTGAATATTTCTAGACATGATTCTTATGTTTGATAATGGGAAGTCGGCCCAATTGATATTTTTGGTGAAGGTTTTCATTTAATTTAATTTAATTTAATTTCATTTCATGTCATTTTGTTCTTGTTGTGAAGCCAAGTACTCTCAGAAAAAGCAAACTTAATCACTGTACTAGCCAAGAACCCCATGGAGAGAAGACAAGAAAGGAAGTGTCAGTTTTGTACGTGGGAGGAAAACCTCAGAGAATTATTTCAGGGAAAATCCACGGATTCAGGTAGGGACTACAAACCTGATTCGGTGCCCTGGCTGGATTCAAACCAGGGTCCTAGAGGTGGAAGGGCGAGGACAGATACCACTACACCAACCCAACTACCCAGGGTTCAGTATGTGAGAAATCCATGCCCCAATTTATTAAAACATGCTATTGTGTATTGGAATGCAAGGCTCAACTCTTGTAAGTTTAATGTTTTTGACTATAAAAAATGTTAGTTGAGATCATTCAAATAAGAGGTAAAATGGGAGGTAAACCAAGGCTTAAATGCAGTGTTTTTGACATGCAGGTATTAGGCTGGTACATGAACAAGGGGAAGTAGATGGCATTGATATACAAGGTTTACATATTGTGATCTATACTGGAAGGGGGGATGTTCAGTAAATGCAAGCATCCCATTCGAATTTTAATGGTAGGACCTCGGCAAATATTAGATGAAACATGGAAATATACTAGGAAATGCAAATATTAGCTTGTGATTTGAGTTTGAGCCCCTATGTCTTGCATATGAAGAAGGGTGAAATTGGGGTGAAATGCAAGGCTTACCCCTTGTAATTTTTACAATTTAATGAGGGTGAAATTTGGGAGAAATGCAAGGCTTACCCCTTGTAATTTTTACAATTTAATGAGGGTGAAATTTGGGAGAAATGCAAGGCTTACCCCTTGTAATTTTTACAATTTAATGAGGGTGAAATTTGGGAAAAATGCAAGGCTTACCCCTTGTAATTTTTACAATTTAATGAGGGTGAAATTTGGGAGAAATGCAAGGCTTACCCCTTGTAATTTTTACAATTTAATGAGGGTGAAATTTGGGAAAAATGCAAGGCTTACCCCTTGTAATTTTTACAATTTAATGAGGGTGAAATTTGGGAGAAATGCAAGGCTTACCCCTTGTAGTTTTTACAATTTAATGAGGGTGAAATTTGGGAGAAATGCAAGGCTTGCCCTTGTAATTTTTACAATTTAATTAATGAGGGTGAAATTTGGGAGAAATGCAAGGCTTACCCCTTGTAGTTTTAACAGTTTTGGGCTCTGATGTCTTGCATATGAATAAAGGTGAAATTGGGAAGAAATGCAAGGCTTACCCCTTGTAGTTTTAACAGTTTTGGGCTCTGATGTCTTGCATATGAATAAAGGTGAAATTGGGGAGAAATGCAAGGCTTACCCCTTGTAGTTTTAACAGTTTTGGGCCCTGATGTCTTGCATATGAATAAAGGTGAAATTGGGGAGAAATGCAAGGCTTGCCCCTTGTAATTTTAACAGTTTTAGGCTCTGATGTCTTGCAATTTAATAAAGGTGAAATTGGGCAGAAATGCAAGGCTTGCCCCTTGTAGTTTTATCGATCTTTAGCCCAATTTAGACTAAAATGCAAGGTTTACCCCTTGTGATTTAAACAGTTTTGTGCATTGATTTACATGCATGTGAATAAGGGTGAAACTTATAGAAATTGCAAGGTTCACTTCTTGTGAATTTAAGTGTTGGGGAGGCCTTGATTTCATGAGATTGTGTTAGGTTTTATTGTACCAGTTACTCCAGGTTGTTGTTATTTGTTTCCTAGGAGGTGGCACACAGGAAAACGCCAGTCAGAGCTTATCCTCAGTCCTTACTAAAGAAGGTTAAACTAAACTGAGTTAATATAATACAAATTAAGTGACACGGATTCCAGATGATCTTTATAATTACGTTTAATTAATTTCCTTATTGTTTAATCAAAGCAAAGATAAACATAATCTGCATAATGCTGCAAGAACTAAATTGTATTCTGTTCAAATTGTTTCAAGACTAGTAATTATCTGCACTACAAAACAGAACAGTGATAATTTACTTTCATGTATTAAGAGTAAAATAAAAAAGAAAAGACGTTTATACCCAACTTCTGTATAATTTGTGTTTCAAATAAAAAAGAGAGTAATAACTAATCATCAAAAGAGAGTTGTGTGTATCTGTACTGGTCCGTGACATTATTTCAAGCCTATAATAAAATAAATGTCTTGCATTTTTAAAAATAAAATTCTATTGCCTGTAATGCCTTACAAGGAGGGTGTACCTTTGGTATTCGAAAAAAAGAGGAATGACCATAAAAACTTACTTGGTAAAGAGCACTGGAGAGCTGTTGATGTTATTGAAACATCTGCAGAAATGACTCCCCTTGAAGTAATGTAGACTTCGAGAAAGAGGTGCTTTTTCACCCAAACATTTGAATCTTGGAAAGGCTTCAGGCACGAAAAAGCACACAATTTCATGCAACAAGGGTGTTTTTTCTGTCATTATTTTTCTTGCTACTTCGATGACCAAAATGTTCACTGGTTATTTTATGCATATATTGGGATACACCAAGAGGACACTGGTCGTTGACAATGAGAGACTTTTGAATGCTAGGTGGCAGCAGGTAAATTTCCAGTTCTGAGCATGCGCACATTACCGAAAACAGTGGATTTACCTGGTAAGTCTGCTGCCACCTAGCGTCCCAAAAGTCCCCCATTACTAAAAGTAGACCCAGCCTTTAAGATGGAAAGTATAATAGACTTGCTGCAGTGCAAACAATCTTAAGCAAACTGTGGGAAGCATGAGACTCGCACAAGGGCCCAATGTCATTGAGCTGCTTAACGGCCAACTTTGTGCTTAGGCTACTAGGCGAGTTTCCATTTGTAAATACTGCTAACCGTAAGCACACCAAAAGGCTCGCTAAACCTTCCCGTGCTTACTGTATGAAAATGCATGACGCCTGGCCGCCAAATTTTCTTGCGAAAACCTGTGAAATACGCTTACGCTTAAGCAACTTTTTCTGCTAGAGTTAGCGCAAAAAATGTGCATACTATTAAGCAGCGCTATGAAATTGGCCCTTGGGCGGCATGCCCTGAACCCATTGAATTATTTCTATGAAGTTCATACAGGACTACACAATGTGATTTGACACTGTCCGGGGCTTTTAGGCGAGGGCGCCCTACTGAAATGATGTCATGTGCATAAGGTCTATTATAGAACAAGTTGCATAAAAATATACACCATATGATCTTAAATCTATGGATACTGATATAATAAGTATCACTATAATCTCTATTAAGCTATTTTACTGCAAGCGTTAACCGTCCTGAACAAGTCTAGGTGTATACCCAATAACTTTCAACATTGTTTAAATAACAATATAGAGAGCAGCTCTCTGAAATTACACTGCATAATTGACACCATGGGTGTTGTCACACATACCCACAATTATAACCATAGGGTGTTAGAATAACACCAGTGTAATTGTGTTGGCAGAAATTAGTGTTGTTTTAACCCCCTATGTTGTAAATTTTTAAATTTGATTTTATATCTAGCCTGATGTGGCAACACCTACGGTGTCAATTTGACACCCCAGTTTTTGTTGTGTATGTAAAAATCTTTGAAAACATTTCTTCCGTTGAATGAACGGATAAATGAATGGAAAAACACCTGATAGCGGTTAGCGTGATTCCAAGACAACTTGAAAAAAGTTGACTCCCTGGAGTCTTGAAAAGAAGTACTCTCCGTACTAAATTTTTAAAAAATGTTGAAAATTGTGGATTACCTCTAACTTTGCCCCTTTTCTTCAAAATGGCCACCCTCTCGACACAGACCGTCAAGGATAGACCTATCTTCCAACCATCCCTACTAGTTGGGGCGCTTCATCTTGACAGACTTCATCAATTCCACGAAATTCGTCACATCTGGAATGCTATTATCTCCACCCAAGTTACAGATAGGAGCACAGTCCTTGGTTCCATCCTGGGAGAGAAGTGAAAGTATGGTACTTGTCAGATGTTATTGTCAACCAGACAAAATAGTTGCAGACAGTGTTCATGTTTTTTTTGGTGATCAGTCATAATACCTGAAGTGAAAATTTGGGATTGAATTCGTTGCAAAATTTTCAGTACGTAAACACATTGTCCTTAACTGAGATGGTAACAACCGAAGTCACCTATTGCATGTTTTTAAAAATAGGTTTTCATATAACATTTTTCGATTATGACTTCATGTCAGAGGGAAATATTTCACTGAAAGAAAAAAAAAGGTTCTAGTATGAAATTCCTTATTATTAAGTTTTCAGACTAAAATTTAACAATGATGTTTTTATCCTAACCAATTATGCATAAAACCTTGAAAATAAATTTAAATTGTCCATTTTTGTAAGTGCCTTGCGAATTGTCTTGTTATTTGATTGCCGATAACTGTACAAATGTCAATGATATGACATTATGCATGGATTATCTGAATTAAAACTAGCCCAAAAGAGGTATATCTTACAAGGTATTGTTTCGCAAATGCCTCGATCATGCCCGGGACCTGTTTCGCAAAACTGCTGCATTCTTCGTGGAGAGCAAACGGAGCCCAGTCACACAACGTTAACAACAGCTGCTCGATGCCGTCCTGCATACCGACAACAACAACAACAACAACAACAACAACATCATCATCAACAACAAAAATAACAACATTATAAAAATAATATTTTAGGTTTTCCGGCCAAAATTTCAACAAAAAATCAATCACTTTAACTCCCGGCTCATTCAATTTTGTTTGAAAATGAATGCTTTGTTGCATCGGCATTCAACAGTCAAAAGGAGTAATACAAATGTCAACAGTTTAGCATTCACTGGTCAAAATAAGATCATTCAAAATCATTAGGTCACAAAAGATCCTTCAATTTCGCATAAGCCAACAGCAAAAAGAGGCTGGCCAGCCATTGAACTTCATCAATTGTTAATGGGAAAGTAGAAATCCAACGAAAGAAGCGTGAACAATGTAGTCTAGTTGATTGCCTATAAATGAAATAGAATGACTTTGGCGTCACGAGAAGTAGTGGAAACAACCTTCCTTGTTTTCACTCGTTTCAAACACCGAGTTTTGGACTTGCAAGATCAAAACAAATTGTTTCATCAATTTCTCAAAAACTATTGCCTTTTGAGCAAAACATATATTTCAAATGGAATTTCCCAACAGGACTAGCTATATAACATGTAGGTTGTGTGTAAATCTGTGAAATTTTTGTTTTTACTCTTACCAATGACGGTTATGCCCAGACATCAATTTGGGGGATTTGCCTTGACACCCCCCCCCCCCCCCCCCCCCCTAGTTGTGCACTGATACTATCATTGCAACTGTCACATAAGAAGCAAAAACACGGTATGAGATTACAGGAAAATTGCTCTGTAGGAATGGAATATCACGTAGTACTTACCAGTGTTTCTTTGCTGGTTGTGACGTTCAGGAGGAAGTCGATGACTTCTTCACAGAATTGGCAAGGGAAACTGGTTTTCATCAATTGACCCACTGAAGACATAATTCAATCCAACAATAATACAATGTTAATAAATAACAATGGAATGTTAATAAATAATATTAATTAATAGTGCTTGAGCGAAACATTGAGACGAATAAGACTATATTTATAAATGGCACTCCTCACCAGGACAAACCACCCAAACCATATATTTTTAAAAAAGCTTTGTGAGATTTTTGACTTCAAAATCAAATCAAATTTTAAATTCAAAAAGCCCCTGAAATTTTTACCAAGGCGTTAAAGGCAGTCGGTGATTACTCCAAAAATTAACGACCATTAGAAACTTACTTGAATGGTAAGAAGCACTGCAGCTGTTGATAATGTTTAGCATTTTGAGAAACGATTCCCTGCTAAGGAATGTAGTTTTAGAGAAAGGGATTCAAAAACAGTTCAATCTCAGATTGTGTATTACGGATTATTTCTCGTATACGTAGACAAAATTGCTCCAGATTTTGGACAAAATCTCAAAATTAACGCTACCAACTTTTTTTTACACTGACATTTGCACAGGTTATTTGTATTTTTTTTATATTAAGATATTATATAAGATATTTTTTATATTAAAACAATAGAACGATCCCGAAAACCAAAGGTATACTTTTCCTGTAATGTTGAAACAAAAAAATAATAATAATACAAATGAAAAATATAAAAAAATACGAGAGGGAAGTATGTTGGGATCCACTTAGAGATGCTGAGGTAAATTTTGTGGCCGATTGAAACCAACATTGAGATTTAAATTGTACACAGAAGTCGTTCAAGGTAAGCCCCTTTAAATGGGAAAGAATAAAAAATGAAAGTAAACGAACAATGGGAATGAATAAAAAGAAAAAGAAAAAAAGAGAGTTACTTTCGAGATCCCGACATTAAATCACATCCATGCTTATTACGTGCGCGCAATTCCGTTTCTTCAAACGCTTTAGTTCATTTGGCTATAAAAGTCGGGAAATAATTGTATGAAAGTAAAATAAATTTGAAAAAAAGAAAAACAATGACTTAGGAATTTTGCCCAACTAACGTTCATGTAATCATTAAACCTATGTAATGGTTAACCAAATTCAGACGTGATTGGTAAATGGGCTTTTAAAAAAATAAACACATTTCTATTATATTAATCTTGAAAAACGGTCAGATGGTCAGACCCTAGCTAAGTAAAGTTGACTGCACCCTGTTGTATAGACGCGTATGCAATCTAAACAAAATTTGTTCTGGATAGATTATTTCAACACAACACTTGGTTTTTTTTATCAGGCTTAGCATTTCTATACATAATTTCAACATGGCGTTCTGTTTCCCAGCCGTGTTCACTTTGAACACAACACACTCTTCAGATGAAGACATTTGATAAAAAAGACATTTAACTAAAAAGTAATTGATTATAAGTACAACAAAAGTTTCTTACTGAATGGATGAATCTGCTGCAAAGATTCGGCCATCGACAACGGCTCCTTGGTGTCATCAACTCCAACTGACAATCAACAAAACACAATGATTATTTTTCCGGGGGGGGGGGGGGGGGCAAATATGAAGTGGGTGGGGGTGAATAGGAAAAAAGGTACTTCGCGCTTAAATGAAGGCCAAATTCAAGCCATTTTGTCAAATTTTGGGCTGAATTGCCAAAAATTGAAAAGAAAATCTGAAGTTTAGTTGTCCGAAAAATATGTTTGATTGGTTTTCAAGAGGCTGCCAGACCTAAAATATGTTTGGAGTTTTTGAAACATTTTAAGCATTTAGCATTGGGAGTTTATTTAGTGTGGTGCACCCGGAGTGTATGATGGGGTATGTTTGTTGGGTCAAGTGGATGTGAACAGGGGCACACAATATAGGCCTAGTCCCCACGAAATCTTAGCAATTACATTATTGTGCTAATTATATCAAGGCTGCTCATGGCTTCTATTTGGGCTGTATTTTGATGGGCGTATACTTCCGTCAACTAAATTGGTTGACATCTGACAAAAATGATTTCTCACGGGAAGGAAATTGACTTTTTTTTCGGCTGAGAAGGAGCTTTTGCATTTTTGTGGCAAACTAATTCATAGCATTACCAGGTTTGCCAGATGTTTCAGACGCATGTAATCTCCATTCCAAACAGAAGTTTTATCTGGTATATCAAGTTTCATTCTCCTTCGGTAGAAGGAGAATTTGTTTAAGTTTTCAGGATGTTTTTAAGTTGGATTGTATGGCATGTCAATTTTTTCATTATTGACAAAACAAAAAATACTTCATTGGATGTTTTAGGATGTTGACAAAGTTCACACTGGATGGGTATCAAATACTATGGCATTTTACGTCCATTGTATCATTAGGTTAGACACACTTGTAACTTTCCCACTTTCATAAGGACCACTAGCCTAGCTATTGGAAAAGGATTGCGTCACGAAACCAAGTTCTACCTTGGAACCCCTCTTAAAGAAAGTATGCAAACAGACATACATTTATTTAACTTCACTGGCTGAACTTGCTGCGGCATTTTCACATCCAACCAATAAACATTGGCCTTACTATTCTGCTCATTTTGCTTATAGCGGAAACTTGTTAGGCTACTGATACGCATCCTTGGGTTTTGTCTGGAGCACCGACACTAACTGACAACTGCTGGTGGTACTTTCATTGTGCAGCCATGCATGCCAGTATGGTTTGTGTGAGCTTGAAATGGGTTCCACACGCATGTACCGACACTCCTTATAAATCCGGCAATCCTAATTTAAACCCCATGGTTGTGAAAACACACGGGTTTCGGAACATGAGTCAGCGCATCTGTTTTGTTGACCTTTTCTGTGCAAATAAGTAAGTAATGATATTAAACTCGACTTACGTTGTTGTCCACAGGCAACCAGTGCAAGCAGAAGCACCCCAACAAGGCATCGTGTGGCAGCCATGGTTTAATTAAGACGAGTTAGAACAATAAGGCACCGATAGTTCTTGGAGATAGGCCCCCTATAACCAAGCTTGTCCTCCCTTTAGTAGTGGTGGTGTGGAACGAGCCAAGTGTTGCACACAGAGATCTGCTGTGGTTCAGTTTACACAACCTTGTCGCCTTCTGGTTTCACGATAAGTTTCGGTTTGGTGCACATGATCAAAAGAGCAACATATTCACGTGATTTTCTGTCCTGCACACCATACTATCACAATAGAACAGTAGTGAGTTGCCATAGACTTACTCCAGTCAACCAATTCAAGTACTTTCTCTTTCATTACATATCGCTTAATTTGAAACAGAAAGTGGGACAGTGATTTCTTCTCGTCCTTCAAATTCCGGCTTGGTTTCTCGTCACTGTTTCATTTTTAGAAAACATGACGGCATAGTAACGACTGCGATAAATGTGTATGTCTTTGTCAATACTACCGAGGTCAATTAAAAGTTATTGGGAAAAAACAAACTTCAATCTCCAAGATTTATTTTAAACAAAAACAAAATGGAAGTATCCATTCTTCGAACAGTTAAAGTGAAATCAAATGATGTAAAACCCCACTCCACTGGATTTAAGACTGCTTTAAAACGCCATCCAAAGTTCAATATAAACCATGATTGTTTTGTCGCGACCTTGGGATTCATTTTCACTGATCTGCTTTACGGTGTGAGTGTATAAAGAATATGGCTATTCTGGAAGTACAATGTATTACCTATAATAATTATCTATAACAAGGAAGTGGAAGATAAGTTCATTCCATGTGGGAATATTGGACGCATTATCAAGGTGTCCGTATACTTCATTTTGCGGTAGCTATGTGAATCCAATCTCTCTCTCTCTCTACCTCTCTCTAGTTGTCCGAGATCGGAACCATGTTGAGATTTGCCCATTTTTGCCTATCCCTCATTAAGTTGGGAGAGAGATCAGTGTTGGAATCATCCCGATGTCCCTGGCAACTACATTTGTATAGCTGAGCTTTTGTTTTGCCCTATTTCTCCTTCCATGTTTTGGTGAGCAGGTGATAAGCTGCGAGAGACAGTTGATATCTCTGAGTGCCCTGCTAGTCTCAGACGGCGCTGTTAGTGTATTTTAGTGGCACGTTTTGGTTCATTGCCACAATATAGTTCAGTATTTCAATTATACTGTATACCCAACAGCAGGTATCCCAGAGTCATATTACTAACACCCCAATTTACAAGGTTTTGTTGTTGTTCTTGTTTTATAAAGACATACAACTATTGGCATCTGATCCATCCCGAATCTTCACGCATCAGCCCAGTAGTGAAAATACAGTTTGACAATAGAACTTTACATTATAGGAAAATCCTGTGGAACTCAAATAAAGCTAAAGACTTGGACCACGTCATAATATTGGCATCTACTGTTTTGGAATCATGCCTGGAGTTCGTGACAATTTTTACTATGGAGTCTGTCTGTGCCATTGTGTTCGATGAAACCAAGCGCCATGGCAGTCTAAATGCAAAAGCTCACGATTGAACTCAGATTCTTTCATGACTAGGTCAGTGCCGCAACATAATAGAGAGGCTCCAAGTCTAAATTGAGTTTTGTCATGCACTCATTTTCCAATAGATATAGTCCCTATAAAAGAAGAGAAAAAGTTATAACTCCACGTTAAAACAGCATTTTATTTGATATTCCTTTCGGAGTGAATTTTGCAACATGACGTCATCGGACAGCAAAAACAAAATGTGTTTGTACACTCCAAAGAGACATTTGTGCACCAGTCAAAAACTTAAATTAATTCCAGAGAAGTCTCAAACCCTATGCGATGAGGCTGGGTAACTGTTGCACAATGTAGGTTTATTAGTGCCAATTCTTTTTGTTAACTACCCACCCATGGATGTCAAAATTAATTGTTTTTTTTCTTCTAGAGGTCCACCATTTCATCCCAAAATACATACCAAAGAATGGATGCACTCGGTAATAATGAGTTCGTGCCCTCCCAAAATCTCATTGCAAAATGCATGCCTCATCAGCTGCAGCTCAGTGAGTCATGGCTTTTACCAGCCTGGTTTGACACAACAATTATCACGACGACAATCGTAAATTTTCTCACCATCCAGGGCTTTTTATCGCCACACAAAAACTCTGGAAGCCGTAGGAGTTTGTTTTTTTTGACAGGAAGAAGAGTTCTTTAGGCCAATACAAAATCTCACAATGCGGTTAAGGGGGCGGGCGTCAGAACAATCTGGTTAGGTCGTCAACAACCTATCATAAAATCAGCTACAGAGGAATTGAAGAGGAGCATGGATGGTCACTTTTGGTTCTTCATGCAATAGGCACCTCTAGCCCCTCTGAGGGGCACGATAGGCTCGGTGAGAGTATAGCTTCATACCGCGTGTGTATATGGTTTCCCAAAATCCAATTTTGTTTGTCACAGTTACTAACCATACGAAATGAATTCCAAACTACGTAATGTGCAGTGCAGGGTATACATGTACGACACTTCTATAGTCGAATTGAAATTTTGCTAGATTGTATCAATACAAAATGGGGTTGCTGTCACGGAATAAAATCGTAGTTTTTGTTTTTTTTAGTACCAATCTGTACATTTTTCATTTTTCACTTTTTCGGTAAAATATAGCAACTTTTCTTGAAGTTGTTTCCAAAATGTTAAAATCATCATGTTTTTTCATGGCATATTGCTGGAGGAACAAAGTACTAAGAATCGGGTGCACTTTTAAACATATTTGTAACAGTCTTTTGATTTATACCTTTTTGTTACCAAACAATCGCCACATTTTGTACTCCAAACTATTATTGCATTATAATATCAAAGAAAAATACACACCCTTTTATTTACAATGTATACTTCATTATTGGGAAAGCTGATAAAAAAAGAGAGTTTATTTATGGTTCGAGTGGTAATAATTTATTTAAGTAAAGGGATAGATTGTTGTATCCCTTGTTCCTCAAACCAAGCCGAAAAGAGGTTGGGATAGATTTTGTTATCCCTTGTTCCTCAGACCAAGCTGAAAAGAGGAGGGGGTAAATTTGTTATCCTTTGCTGCTCAAATCAAGCGAAAAGGAGGAGGAGATTTTTTTATCCCTTGGACATAAAAATATGACAAACCGTGCGATAAATTGCTAACAAATAACTGGATTTTATCAATTATTAAATTGTTAGCCTATAAAAATTAGGTTGATTTGTAAAGTCTGGAGCATGTTTTTCACAATTTGGAGGAAAAAATGGTAAAAGAAAAAAGTGTTGCTTTAAAATCCTGTTTCGATGGCAATTTTCGGACTATAATGACAATTTTAAGCTGTAAATTTGAAGAAACCCCCCCCCAAAAAAAAAAACATGCAGTTAAAAATGAACCTGTTCACGACAACAACAAAAAAATCACAAAGGCAACAATAATTTTGCAAGCAAAATTTTTGTTTTATTCTCGAAGGTAAACGTATAGGTTTATGAAAGTGATGGTGACATCACTGACAAAATGAAACCTTGGTCTTAAGGAAATACAGTTAACCGTTTACGTAGTTGAGTGATGTAGAATAATGTACGATAATGTTTAGGCGGTTTACATTTTTAAGAAGTCATCCAAACGTTGCGTAACGGGGGGGGGGGGGGGGTTTGGACGCTTGGTGGCAGCCGCAGGCTTACCAGGTAAATTTACTGTTCTCGGTAATGTGCGCATGCTCAGAACTATACGTAAGCAATGGAAATTTACCTGGGAAGTCTGCTACCACCTAGCGTTCTAAAGTCTCCCATTGACGAGAAATACCCGAAAAAACCCCTAAAGCGGTCAAAAGTCAGCGTATACGTTGTACCAGCTATTGAAAGACTCAAGTCAAATTGTAATTGTTGCGAAAAGTTGCAAATAGACTGGTGTTTATTGGAGATTGGCATGAGGATCTAGTCTGCATATCCATCCAGCACAAAGTCCAATCTACCCCCCCCCAAAAAAAAACATCATAAAGAAACAAACCTAAAATGTGGTGCAAACCCAGAAGTACTTGGAAAGCATAATCGTAGCCTAAAAAGCCTAAAACGAAACCGGTGTGTCATTTAGTGTTTTAATTGTGTTCCGACACATGTTGCCGTTATTAAATGCGTTGGTTGTCTAATTCAAGTACAAGCATATCAATTAAACTCTACGGTTAACTCTAAAAGCCCCTTTTAACCAAAGTTGACGAACCAACAATGATCTCTCGAACTCCTTGGTTTCATTTTACTTGCTAGCCTTCATGGACTCGAACAGCTTAAAGAGAGCGGGAGTGTCTCTCTGGACAATGGGTGCGAGAGCAACGCAAACATCCGCACAATCCTTGGCTGGGTCCTATTCAAGATAAACAACAATAACATACGAAATTTAACACACTCTACAAAAAGAAAAAGAAAAAAAAGGAACAGAGTTTACCTAGATTCTAGTTCCCGAGAAAGTGGTTCCAAAAACTGTTTTTTAAGTAGGATTCTGCGTCAGTTTGAAGCATTTCTGGGAATTTTTGACACATATCGCGTGTCATACTGACCCAGAAATGAGCCAGGCGTGGAGTTTGACCTGGAGTTGACATGGATCCAGGTCAATTTTGACTCGGAGGTATTTAGAGTGCAGAGCTTAAGTGAAACTTCTACTTTCAAAGAACTCTCAAATAACTATTTTCAAAGAACTTCCTCTAGAACTGAACATTTTGGCCTCCAATTAAATAGTTCACTCGCCCAAAAAGTCATTTACACTTACCCACCTTTTTTTTATTAAGAAAATTCCGAATGAACTGTTTTTCTTTGTTTGTTTTTGCACAATTTTGCAAAATGTTTGAGCAAGGTGGCCCTTTAAGTTTGTTTTCGTATTGATCAGGCCAAACAAGCGGGTTGGAAATGTTCAAATGGTGCTTACCAGGTAATCTTGGGCGAAGAGCTTGATCATGTCTGGGACTGCCTTGACGTAGTTGAGGCAATCCTGGTAGTATATGTAAGGTGTCAACACACAGGCATCCGCCAAAAATGTCTCTATGTTGGCCTGGCACAAAACAAAACGACAAAAAAAATAAAATAAATTAAAATCAAAAACAAAAATGAAGGTTTAAAATGTTATCATCCTTGCAAGAAACATACATCCCCCCTGAAAACAAAATAACGAAAATAAATACATAAATAAATAAATAAATAAATACAAAAATACAAAAATAAAAAAATGTAAAAATTAAAAAAATACACAAAAACACAAATACATAAAATAAAAAATAAATAACTGAATAAGTAAATACAATAATAAAAGTACAGTAAGTGAAAAAGAATAAATAGATGAAATAAGACAAAATGAAAAGGAATAAAAAAAGTGGAAAAAGAAGGGGGAAAATATATAAAAATAAACTAACGCTGATAAACGCTCCATTACTACTTCAGTAATAACAGGCGTTTTTGTGTTATTGCATTTCGCTCACATCCTGTGTTTTGCTTTAATGGTGATATTGTTCCTCTTGCTTATTACCCTTAAAATTAAAACATGTAACCAATAAGCTTGGAATGAAAACTAAATCTTTTGCTACAGCCTTGAGATTGTTTGCCTTGGTATTTATGTCGTCGTCTTTATTTCTGCCAATGTTCGGACCATGTCAAATTAGTGGTTGATAAATGTTTTAAAGGGAACAAAAGCTTAAAAATATAAGCGGTCGTCATAAAAAAAAAAAAAAAAAATTATCTTTTGTTTTTTTAAGCATTGTTTTCACTGGTCCTGTTCTTTTTCTGTTAATGTATTTCTTCTATTCGTTTAATTATATCTGTTGTTGGTTTCTTTAACCTTCAATGTTCTGACGTGCTAGACATCTCGGAATTGTCAGTTTGGCTTTGAATAGTGTAGAAATGAATTCTCAAAATATCTGCCTATATTATAGGCAAGCACGAATCAGACGGCACCAAAGACAGAAGTTGAATTTGAACGCAAATACTTGGCAAATGTTTGCTCATTGACGAAATTGAATTGCTGATCAGCCTCTTGCTGTTGGCTTTTGCAAAATTGAACGAGTCTTACGGCCTAATGAAATTGAATGATCTTATTCGACCAGTGAATGATAAACTGGTGTAATTGAATTACTCATTTGGACTGTTGAATGCTGACTTAACGGAGCATTCTATTTCAAACAAAACTGAATGAGCCGGGAGTTAAAATGAATTGATCTTTGATGAAATTGGCCGGGAAAATCTATAATAAAGCTTACTGGTCACTGTGTGCAGGTTTTCATTTTCATAACCTTCTTTAAGTAGTTTTGGTAAACTTATTTGTGAAGTCTAAAGTCATTTCTTCGGGTTTTTGAAATCACGCGATCATGTCACGCGGACTTGTTCATATTACTGTACACCCCCGATTCTCATCATAACCACTATATGCAGTCCATTTTGTGAAAATTGTAATGTGGAATTGATGTATAATTGTTTGTGTTAGTTGAATAAATGAAGCTAGTGTATAAACAAAAGTAATTAACACTAACACTAGATTCCAAAGAGGATATTTGTGCGTCAGTTAACAGGTCAAATTCAACGCCGTTTTTTTTTTGAATGAACTTCATCAAAATTCAAGCATGAAGTAAACATTCTCTGCACAAAAGTGTACAGAACATTGAAATGTGACGCCGTCGAGCGTTTTTGGATTTTGACAAAAAATTGCAATTGAAGGCATTTCACCTCATTTTGAGCCCAAGTTTAGAGACTATTTTTACCCATTTTCATAAGGACTTTATCTATCGGACAATGGGTGAAATCAGAGCCGTATATATTTGGAGAGTTGCGACAACTTGCGATTAGAAGCAATTTTGTGTCCCCCAAAACCCCCCACAAACAAATGCATGTGCGAATACAGGGTGCCAGACTAGTCTGCCCTTTGGGTTGTGCTGCATTTGGACCGAAAAAGGCGTCCAGCAACCACGTGACCGAAGAAAGCTGGTCCCTCTAAGTCGCAACTCTCCTGATATACGGCTCTGGGTGTGGAACACCTGAATTTGACCTTGGAGCCAATCTTTAAGTTTATTTGATGCGAATTACTCTCCCCTTGGACTATGTATCACAAAAACACCTATAATGCGCCAGACTTACCAACAGTTCAGCGTTGACGGTGACGTTCTTCAGGAAACCGACGACCTTTTCACAGACGACGCAGGAGAATTGGTTGTTGCTAATTCTGCCAACTGCAGGAAACAGAAGCCAAACTTTCAACCATTGATGTAATATGTTGACTATAGTAAAGTCACAATCGAAAACGTTTGGTTGTCTACGGCTTTTCGAAAAATAAATGTAAATCTAAAAATGGCAAGTGCGTGTTTGCTTGAAGTACACGCAATCGAGTCGTCAGATCCAAATGTAAAAACTAGAATTGCCACTCCGTTTTTGTACATAATTCATAATAAATGGGTTCCGTGAGTAAATCCAACAAATAGTGACGAATACTGACGTCACTCAGTTCATAGAAAGTGGTTGGATTTTTCTAAAAAACGACAGGGGTATACTTTTGTTTAAAAATACGTTAAGTGTTGGTACTTACACAGAGGAGCAAGACTAGTGAACATCGCGTTCTTGTCTTCAGCTGCAGAACAAAAAAGTTACTTTTTAAAATAAGACGAAAGTGGTGGACACATCTGAGGCGTCAAAATCTTCAGTTTATTGAAAACTAGAGATCGGAAATGAAAGTTTTGCTTACCCTTTGCGGCGAGTTCTTTAGCAGGGCAAACTTGCATGCAGGCAAGTTTGGGTTCCTAATCGAGGGGAAAAAAAATCATGGGAAATTTAAACATCAAACAAATGGACGAATCAAACTAAGACCTGACCTCAAATAATCCTGATTTTTAAAGAGTTGAGAGGTATAGCAAATTAAGAACAAATTTAAGTATACAAAAAATAAATTAAAAACAAAAACTTGATTTCAGTTACTAACTTCCAGTGTGACTAATCATACCTTTGTTGTTGACATAAATATGTAAGAGGTTTTTTTCCCATTAAACAAATGAAACTTCAAGGAAGTTGAACACACGCAGTCTTACAACGCGTCTTAATACTTTTTAATATGCTTTTATAGTGTCAAAGTTTTCAGTTTTTGTAATGCTCTATTCGTTTGAATATAAAAAAAACCTCTCGTGATTGAACCCTGGACAAACAGGATAAAATACTATCATCTCATTTTGTATTAATTGCACAGTATGACGATTATTAAAAGCACGGTCACATGACCGTACACTCTGAAACTCCCGGGTCAAAACTGGCCAGGATTCCCCGGTCCCGTCGTGCCTGATCCATCTGGGTCAGCGTGACTTGTAGTCCGGTGGCTTAATGAAAAAAATCGTGACATGCCGGATTAAAGCACCGAGGGGGGGGGGGGGGGGGTGCCCGGTCTGTCATCTCCAGGTCAGCAAACTAAAGGGATCAACTTTTTTTCACATAGCTCTTTATGAGTGTCTGAAATAGAAGCTGCATGGTCATTTGTCATAAGTTTTAATGATATGCGGAAAAATTGATTGGCAGTATTATAATACCACATGAACTTTTGACCTCAGCCTGACCTTGACCGAGGTCACCCAAAACCGGGCACCCCCTCTAGAATGATTCTATGGCACCTATAGAATAACTGTACAAAATGTGGTGCTTTATTAATCCAGCGTGTCACGATTTTGCCAGCAAATTTGCTTTGAGCCACCGAACTACTGGAATCTGTGTCAAAATGACCCCAAAATAGGTCAAACTGACGCAGAGGCCGAATTAAAATCACATTTTAAAACTACTTTCCGGGTCAGGCTCCAGTTTGAACCCGGAATGTTCATGGGGAGAATTCTGACCCGGGAACTTTGAGGGTGTAACTTAATTTTCTCAGCAGGTGTGAATATCGTGCAATTCATTTGTTTTGGGGAACACAATCTACGGCAAAGTAAACAACAATTGTTTACTGCTGAACAATTCAAAGCCAGTCCTCAGTGTGTAATAACACAATTAACAGCTACAAGTCCATTTGGTGGCAGCCAACAAAATAATGGGGCATAGGCAATCAAGGTGGTCACATAACAAATAATAATAGACAGACCAACTTTAAAGGAAGTTTTTTTCTAAATTCAAGCAGTAATAATCGCGGGAACATGATCCTTTATTTTAAAAAAAGTAAAAAAATAAAAATAGTAATATAATTACTGTTATGATTAGAAACGAACGCTCTCACCAAGTAGTCGTCAGCAAATAACTTCATAAGATTCGGGAGTTCTTTGGCCAAGGCGACGCATTCGTTTTTGAACTCGAAAGGTGCAAAATCGCAACTAAGCTCTGCATATTTCTCCACCTCAGCCTAAAAATGAGAAAGATTGAATTAATAATCTCACATATTGGGATTGGCAAACATTATTATTTTCTGAAGTAGGACTGAGAATTTAAACAAAGATGGAGGCTGTATCCGGTGCCTTTGACCTCAGCATTGTACACTTAACAAGTATATATTGGTACGTTGAATGTCTAGGCCTATATAGAATATAACCGACAATTACTTTGAATTTCGTGCACCATACGACAGAAAGAGGTGGGGGGAGTGTGGGGGGGCAGGTGGGGAGAGAGAGGGGGGGAGAGAAAGAGGGGGGGGAGAGGGGGGGAGAGAGAGAGAGAGAGAGAGAGAGAGAGAGAGAGAGAGAGAGAGAGAGAGAGAGAGAGAGAGAGTGGAGGGGTGGGGCTGTGGCGAAAAACATGCAATGACCAACGCTTTTCAGCACCGAGCCCGTAAAATGCTTTAGAGACTACCACCGATACAAGTTTTTTTTAAACTTATAAAGCGTCAATCATGGTTCGGCCTATATTTTTAAAGACCACTTTATAGTAAAGACGTGTTCTGCCGCTTCCTTCGTGCACAAGAGCTAGACAATCAGTAGCGTTCCAGAGCTCCTGCCCCCAAGGGAACAGAACCTTTGCCCCGCCCCCTCTATCCCCCAAATGAGTTTAACAAAAATACACACATGAATGGTTCGAAACAATAGCTCTCCCCCCAAAATAACAACAACAATAATAATAATAATAATAATAAAAAAAAACCAAAACAACAAATAAAAATAAATGAATAAATAATGTTTAAAATAATACTAACAATAATACAAAAAATGTGTAATTTCCCGCTTGTCCCCCCCCCCAAAAGTGCCTGGTAATACGCCACTGCAAAATGCAAACCGTCCGAAGTGGTACACTTACCAATGTTTTAGGGTTTGTCGTGTAGTTCTTCAGCATCTCGACGACCTTTTCACAGTAGGGGCAGAGAAAATCACTCCCAGGCACAGATCGTACTGCGGATAACATAACGGTTTAGATATAGTGATCGGCATATACAATTATATTGTTGCACGCTGTGATGTGGTCCATGGTGTTCTGTACACACGAGGGGTGAAATGCCCCCCCCCCCCCGGGAGGCGAGGCTGAGGTCATTGCCCTCGAGGGTGTACACAGCCCATAGACCCCATCATAGAGCGTGCAAACATTGTTTTGTTATTTATTTGTTATATAATTTCTAGTAATGAAACCAAGGATGCCTCCTAAGTAAGTTAATCTCTGGGGTAGCTCGCAAGTCTGAGGAAACCTGTAAACAAGGACGCTTGCTATGTGAGCCAGTAACATCGGGGTTTAATCCCCTACTCTTCCACGAGAAGTGTCCTGGGTTCTTTGACGTGATTTACCAATCCCAATACACGGGACCCATGGCTTGATGTCCCATCCGAAGGGCAAATAAATTATGGTAAACCATCTTGCTCAAGGGTGTCACCCTTGAAGAAAAATGCTTCGCCATAACTGGTTTGTCCTTTGAATGGGACATTAAGCCGTATAGATCGGTAGAGTACGTAATAAGAACCCTTAGCTAGAACACTTTCGTGGAAGGGTATGAATATAATAGGAGGCGTCATCTTCCAACATCATAACGACGAAATTGGCACAGTTTAAAAAGCAGACGAACAGTGCCGAACGCTGACGGAAGTATTGTTTCACTGTTCCCATACGGAACATTGCACAGAACTGTAAATCAATATTATCTGGTACCAGCGAAAATACAACCTCGGAAACCCGGGGGCTATTTTGTAATAATATGTACAAAAGGGCTTGATTAGCGGTGGGCACGATAAAGTTAGTGTACTCGAAATGTAACGTCAGACGTTTGGGCTACATTGGGTGGCGATCTAATTACTCCGACCACCACACGGTACCGCCCTTAAAGTTGCTATTCACCCCGAGGGTCACAACGGGAAATTGCGCAACTATACCTCTGCAGCGCCCGGGGGGTCGTCCTAACTGACTGTCAAATACAAAAGAAAGTTATATAACTGTTTGAATTGTCTGGTGTGTTCCTGGTCAGTCGAAAATGGTCGAAGAGAACAAAGGTATTTGCCTTACGTTGGCCTTGCAGCTCCACGGCTCCACGGGGTTAGAGTGTGGCGTGATGTAGTGCCAGTAATTAAAGTAATGGATGCAATTAAATTGATTATGGTCCTTAAAGTTATTTGTCCAGAGGTTCCCACAGCATAAGAGGTTGTTCAACATTGTTTAATACGCTTTACTACATTAAAAACTACTTTAAAGTGAATGTAGATCTGTAGTGTGTTTAAACACTGAAACCCCCCACCAAAAAACAAAACAAAAACAAACTAGAACAGCGAAGCTGCCATGGCGAGCTGCTGATCGCCAGATAGAAGACCAATGACTAATTGCAATAAGGAGTTATGACCATTAAGGTTTTCATTGTTTAAACTCATTTAACTGGAACCAGTGATAAACTCTGAGAGTTTTATCTTTTCATATAAATCTACATGTAAGAAGCAATATTTGATTCAAGTTTCAAGTCAGTACATCATTGCAACAAGGAGTTATGACCATTTAAGTTTTTTTATTGTTTGAGCTCATTCAACTGGAACCAGTGATAAACTCTTTGAGTTTTATCTTTTCATATGAATCTACGTGTAAGAAGCAATATTTGATTCAAGTTTCAAGTAATGTACATCATTGCAATAAGGAGTTATGGCCATTTAATTGTTGTCATTGTTTTAGCTCATTCAAATGGAACCAGTGATAAACTCTTTGAGCTTTATCTTTTCATATGAATCTACATGTAAGAAGCAATATTTGATTCAAGTTTCAAGTCAGTACATCATTGCAATAAGGAGTTATGACCGTTTAAGTTTTTAATTGTTTTAGCTCATTTAACCGGAACCGATTTTTTGCTCAGCCTGTCTGTTGTCAATTGTAAGTCAAAGTTACAACTTAACTTAGTTCAAAACTTTAAAATTTTAGTTTGAGTTTGGTTCTTTAAAATCCAGAGGTCAATAATTGAGCCTGAAAAAAAAACTTAAAATTTTTTTTTATTCCCAAAACTTTAACATTTTTTTTATTCCCAAAACTTCAACATTATTGGAAAACATAGTTGAAAATTACAAAAAAAATGACTGGCAATTATATATAATAATCTCACTTGGGCTTGTACATACCATAAAACAACTCAACTCAAAGACTGATACTTAAACAAAAACTTTAACATTTCCACTGAACGCGGACGGCCGGACGGACGGACGGACGGACAGACGGGACGGAAATTGTCATAACATAGGCTCACTCTGCTTCGCAGCTCGCCAAAAACAACAAAACAAAACAACCCAAATCAAAACGAATAATGTAGACCTATGTTTATATTCTTGCAAAATGTCCGTATCCGGCCACCACTTTTTCACTCATTGTTACTAAAAAGTAATATCTAATTTGAGTAAATAAGCTATTATTTTAAATCATAATGGATGAAAAAGTGGCAACCATTTAGTTACAATCCATGAGCAGAGTGTCGCTAATCCGTAAATATAAAAAAAACCCATGACAACAGTACCCATCAACCGCGGCAGTGGTTGGGGGGGGGGTGGTGGTGGTGTGTGTGTGTGTGGGGGGGGAGATTTCACTCTCTACCAAGAAAAATGCTTTCATTAGTTCGAATTGTTGGTATGAATATCGTGTTCTTTTGAAAGTGCCGTTCACATGTATATAGGGATATGAATTTCACTGAAGGTTTACGAAGGGACGAAACTTTCCTTGCTCTATGACGAAACTAAATTATTATTTCTTCTTATCTTTCATCAGAGTAACCCCGTTCACAAACATTGTGGTCTCCCACGGGGCCCTGAGTATAACAAAAACATCAAGACACTAAAAACGTAAATTCAAAGGAACAAGACAAAAACACAAGTGACATTTCAATCTTATTACCTACGCAACTTGATAGACTCATACTAGGCTAAAATATATTTTTTTTAAAGAAGACTTACGAAGATCCAGACTCACCACTGCCACTTGGTTTGGGCTATTAAATGTTCATGATGTCTGAATTCCTGAACAGGACGGTGTGCAAGCAAGACACGAGGGGCGGGATGGCCAGTCGGCCGCTCCCGTTGCTACGTGCCTGAAAAGGACAGTTGTATAATTAAATAAAAATGGTTTTATCACGGAGGAATAAGTTCCTCCATGATCTTATCAAATAAAAAGGGTCGTATGTTGAAACTTACCTTCTTGTCCGCTGACAATCACTGCCAGAACTAGCACCCCAATCAAGCAATAAGAGACGGCCATTTCAGCTGCGTTTCAGTGGTTTTTGGAGAACCTTTTTTTCAGACGTGAAGTTCCGAAATGAATACGATGCCTAATGGGAGCGGTTTAAAAGTTCGTAAGGGCTATTGACCGGCCCGGGCTCCAGTTATATAACTTCTTTGCGTACACAAAAGTCTGCAACATAAAGTAGTCTGCAACAAAAGGGGTCGGATCGGTTTATCTGGGATTCAGTTGTCCAAATTTACAAAAGAACCCAGTGTCTGAAATCTTTGCGCCAACTATTGAATTACCGGTATGCAAAATAATCTCCAAGGACATGATGGTGTTTACAGGATAGAGGAAAGGATATCGCGAAACAAGAAAAACTAATTGCGGGTATAACAACATGTGTAAAAACACCTCTTTTGAGAGATATGTTGGCTCTGAAAAGAACATTATGAAATAATACTTGAAGTCGGGGCTTATAATCGAAATGAAAGTCTGCTAATAGAGGTGTAAATTTTTGCATCGGGGATGAAGAAATTTAGTTTGGTTTTAACCTTACACCGATGTGCACTAAACACAGCAAATCCACAGGCAAATCACTCGGAGAGGGTCTCCAACAAAAAAGAAAAGAAATAATCAATGGAATTTTAACAATAGTTCTTTGTGTGTGTATAGGATAATTGTATTCAATTATCATGCAAATCCATACATACACAATGTGTTAATAGTTTGGGTTGCATTGCCTTGATGAAATAGATGACGTGATATTCTATACTGGGAAAAAGAGCAGAAAAGCTGTCACTTAGTATTTTCACAAGAAAAGAACGTCGAATCCATCTACGTAGAACCTGCTGTAGGTTACCAACCTAGTATTGATTGGTGACACTGTTTTTTGTATTAGTCACCGGTAGAGGGCGTAACATCGACTGCCTCAGAGGGACTGGGCAAGTCTACAAATTGTTTTGAGACAGATGTTTGTGTGATGCGGATATTCTTCTCCAGTAGTTCGTGTTGTGATACATGATCGACGACTAAACATAAAGACTTACAAGTACAAACCGCATCTCTCTAATAGCATTGCAAACGGATACCACGGAAACTTGAATCTCTAAAGTTTGCCTGAACGCGATCTTTTGAGATTCAAATTTCTCCATACACATGTACTTTCACTTGTTTCTAATAAATGGGGGCACTTCAAACGAAATAATTCCACAGGATGCTTTATTACCGTCCCGTCATTTTTTAAAAACAATTCTGGATAAAATGACATAATTTGTACGCGGCCATTACCAAAGTATGGCCCTACTTATGCAATCTAATGCTACATACATCAATTTAAGTTGCTGTCTATGTGAGGACTTTCCTTTGTCCCTCTAACTTAACACTCTCCATAGACTTAGCGCACGAAAAAAGGTGAGGACACAAAAAATACAAAGGATTCCAATGTGAGGACAGCATTGTCCCTTTTGTATTCCTTTGTTCTACCATGGTTCTACTGCCCCCACTCTTATGGTATTACCATTATGTATCATGTATACAGACACTATGTGCACTTTAAGTTGTTTTATATTCCAAGTTAGACATGATATTTGGTCCTTGGATAAATAGGAAAACATTTTATTGAGCATAAGGGCTGACCTCTTGTTCATATTAGAGTTTAGACTTGACAGGCTGTTTTATCACAGTTTTTCTGATTTTTCAAAGGGGGGAAAATCGGAACTCAAACTAAAGTATGCCTGTTTATTATAAAACGCATCACAAGGTAATGAAATTATTCTGTTCGTGACCTTAGTCCAACGACACAGAGGGGAAGCAGAACCTCTAGACGACAGCAGGGACATGAAGAGAATAACAGTTACAGCGAACACTTTTGTCAAGGATTTGTGAGGAAACGCCCGGAACCGCTTTTGATTCATCATGAAACGGAAAAAGCGGGCACAAACCACATGCTATTGATATTCGCTCTTGAAGGGACACGGCAATTTTCCTCTGGTAAGGGGCACTCTCTGAGGAAAATGCAAATTTGTACTGGAACTTTGCAAAGGGCCTCACCACAGCAAAAGCACAGGGCACCACGGCAACTGCTGTGGGTGCCGTGGGTTATTTCGAGGGCTGTGTCTGTATAACCTACGTTGGAAATGTAGGAAATGTGTTGGAAATGTGTTTCAAGGAAAACGGGAGATAGCAAGGCCCAATAGCAAACAATCAATAAAACACAAATCAAAAATACGTGTCCGATTCTACTTTTATTTCTCAAATGATGGTTTATCATTGCAAACTGTTTCTTTTTGTCATGTGTAGGAGGACCCCAAGTGCGCCCTCAGTGTTCAAGCTTATGTGATTTGCATTGTAAGAAAGTTAAGTTGGGGTTTCGCTCGGCCCCAGCGGCCTATCCAGGACCGCTGGGATGGGCTAATCAGCTTGCACAGATTCTTGTTCAGGAAGTAAGTCATGCGTGCAGTGCTTGCAGTATGTGTGTGATGCATGATGGGACTGAGCATTAACCAATGAGCGTGCTTGATACGTTTGCCCATCCCAGCGCCTTTGATTTTAAGGCAAGGCGCTGAGGACGAGCGAAAGTTGGGGTCCTCAACCCTTGAACTCGCTCTCTTTTTCTGTTTCACTGACTCTACTTTTCTTAGCCAAGTGTTTCTCTCAAACTTCAAAGAGAAATGCCATGCCTCCTAACATTTTAACTATCTGGGAGAGATGAGTTTTTAGTACCCCCGGATGGCTTTTATGAAGTAATTTCTGTTCAGTAGAAATAGCACTTTTAGGAGGGAACATTTCATCGACATTGTCCTTTACAGGATCGTTCCCCTTTCCCTCTGTAAAAGTATTCATACCAAAAATGAAGAAATAATTTGAGCTTTTTAAACAAATAGGTTGCACAGCTCAAAGTAGCCAGTTGAGAAGTGGTGTTTACAAGCCCGTAGAAGTCTTTACTAGACAATATACGCCAGGCCTGGTGAACTCCATACACTTCTTTGAGTCACCACAACATAGGAAATTAATGTCCCATGCCATTGTGCCTTTGGTGGCAAATTCTAGCGTTTCAAGAAGAGTGGATGGTCCATCAAGTTAAAGAATGTTATTAACACAAATAGATACTCTGTAAAATAACCAGAAAAAACCCAAACTTCAAAACAAAAACAAAAAACTTACAAATCACATGCCTGTATCCCAACTGACTTGATTTATTGCCACTATTTTGTTTTAAACAAATCAAAAGGGTCAAGTAATAATACCCGACGCATGTATTTTCAATAATGCTAAAAAGTTGATGACTAGACTTGCGGACAAGTTGTTAAATGTTTGTCAGTATGATAATCTAACAGTTTGCAACTCTCTGGATATTGCTGCTGTCTTGGGAGACTGCTCTAGCAAGACCATTGCTTTCGCAAAACTACTTCTCTAGTACGAGACTCACTGCCGGCTCCCGACTACTATAAGGGCGAGGTTGCAAGCTGCAAGCCAGCAGTCTCGAGAGATCATCACAGGTGTCAAGAGATTCGCGGAGGATCCATCTGATATCACCACGACAAACACTTAACGACTTGTCCACATATCCAGTTGATGACCAGTAATAAGATAAGGGTCATTGCTGACAAAAAAGTCTAAAACTGAGATCATTATTTTGGATTGAAATTATGACATATCAACATTTTGGTCAACTCTTGGGTTGTAGCTTTCAAGCAGCTTATGAGAAGAGTATCACCAGCACAAACGAAGTAGATCAAAGTGCAAGTTTTTGTTTATATCTTAGGAAAGTACGTGTGTACATGTGTAAAAGCATTTGTTTATGCTGTGTTATTGTTGCTGTTGATTGTGTTTTGGGTTTGTTTGTTTGTTGTTGTTGTTTTTTTGGGTGGGGCTGGTCTCACCATAAAGATAGAACAAGGTTAGAATCCACATAAAGTCCTTTCAAAGACACTCCCCATTAAACATCCCCCTGTATGTTTAGATAATTGTCTAAACTCATATGTCTGTTCTGCTCATTGTTCACTCAGAACCACCAACAAAGATGGCATGTCTCTCACAATGCAAACAAAAGTTTCTCACAGCAACTTTCATTCCTCTTCAAAAGAAGTTGTTCTTCCAGTCTTCTTTAGTCCAGTCCTGTAAGGAGGATGCATTCACATTGAGACAATGCTCTCATCCCACAGAAAACATAAACAGGATTAGTCACCCCACATACTTAGCTGAGGAGTCGATGTTCACTACATCTCGTCGTGATGAGCCAAGAGCATACTGTTTCTTGAAACATCAGTAAACCTTGGGTTTGTTTCAGACCCACACACACAGTGTTACCGAAAACTGCATCTTACTTCATCTCACTTCCATTGCAAAGCGTTTGTAATGCCTTTTATATGAAAGCCCCCGACTTTTGAAGTTTCTTTCAATATCAACGAAAACATGCACCTCATCAAGTTCTCCGACTTTAAGGTTCACGTCAAAACATTGAACGTGTTATCATCCATTAGCTCGTCAATCTTGTCCCGCAGTAACTCCACAATCTCCTGATCGATGAACACATGCGTGTCGTCAAGATCGACCAGGATGAATCTGCGGCCGAGTTTTTGCGTCTCGTCCAAATGGAGAAGAAACTGCTTCATGGCAGGGTCACTGTGGGGAAAGTAAATCGAATAGACACAAATGTGCAGCTTGAAAGAAGCCATTTCCAATGTAAGGACATGTCCGAAATTGGAGGCTGTTTGTTTTTGTTGTTTAGATGATCTTCCAGGAAAAATCCCTCAAGGGGATATATAAACCAAAGCTGGTAACAGCCAATCTCTCTCATACAAACATCGGCCTAACGTCTATGCTTATATTAAAATTGCACAAATCAAGAAATTGTGCTTTGCAGGACTTTAACTAGACGACAATACTTATAAATTCTTGTGAAATCAGCAATTAGCTTGGTAGGATTCAAACACACAACCTTGTGATTGCAAGTCACGCAGTCTTATTCACTTGACCATGGTATGGCTACCATCATGGCTACAGCTTGTAATGCACAGCCTATGCTTCATTAAGCATTGACTGACGCAGTGATCCAGATGTAGCAACCAATTTGGACAAGGCCTTCTAAGATGCCGAAATAACTAGACAGTTGTGGTCCCAGATCACACTACTCGGCAAAGATTAGTCCTGCCGGACCTAGTTTCATCACAATGGATAGCCCCCCCCCCCCCCCCCAATCATAGGTGTACACTCAATCTCATCATAAAATAGAGCTGACTTAAAAAAAAAATTTTTTAAAAGTAGCTAAGCACAAAAAGTATGCTTAGCAGAATAAGGTAACCAGCCGAAATAACACTTCACATGTATCATTTGTGACTAGTATGCTCAGTCAATAATGCTGCTCATTTTTGCTTAGCAAACAGGAAATTCAATTGTTATTTTGGCACTGCCAGTGGCAGTGCCACACCACCACTGGAAGTGGAACAGTGGCAGTGTGACGGAATGTTTTGCTTTGGCCGAGGTTTGACTGACTGGCTGGAATGCAGTTGTCGGAATATAGACAGCAAGCACACATTTCAAGTTTTCTCAATTATTTAACTTTCTTACCATTCTACCAGAACACCTTTAATTACGTTTACCATTTTCAGGTATTCAGCTTGGCTTTGGCCCCGTCAGATCACGGTACTATTGTTTTTTACCCTAGCTACAGCATGCACTCTAGCTCAATGCCGTTCATCAATCAGTCTGTTACCCTCACATAAACTACACATTTCAAAGGAGATAATCGCAATTCATACAGGTACCAGACTTTGTTGGTAACCAGACGACTACAATGTTGGATCAAGGTTTAAGATTTTCGCAGCTGGTGACCAAAGAGACGTTGCTTCAAAAAGAGATTAAAAAGCGTTAGACTTGATTGCAAGTCTGAGATTCTGGTTTCTGTTCAGAATGATTCAGCCAGCATGCAAAACGCAATCACATTCACAGTTCGCAATAACTTGCGATCTCGGATGTTAAAACACTAGAGGGAGCCATTTCAGGCAATACTGTGTTGATTATCAGCAAACAAACAAATTACAGACTTTGAACCAAGACTGGCACCGATGGGCATCAGGTCTGGGGGCAGGGAGGGGGTAAAACAGGGTTTAGTTCCGTTTGGACTATGAAAGGGGCAGGGCAGTAGGATTGACCCAAAATTTCCCATGCAAGAAAACAAAACATATGGGGTCTACTTTTGCCAATCAATAATACATTTTCTGCAAATAAACACACAAAAACATAAAGTGCAAAATAAGTTTTTGGCCTGACGTTTCAACCCAAACTGAGTCTTTCTTGAAGGCTAAAAAAAAACCCCAAAAACCCCAAAACATAAAGTAATAAACTACAGTGAGAAATAAATGTTCAGATTTATTCAATCATCGACAACACACATGCTTTCAAATTGTTCAACATTAATTTATAAAGTTGTACAATTACAAGATAAATACATACCATAACAGAGACAACTGAGAAAAAATATGACCAATTTAGGGGGGGGGGAGGGGTGGTGTCATGAAAACTGGTTTTCTCCAGTCGACCACCAAGAGGGACTTTAAACTGTTCATGTCAACAAGCTGCCATGGATCCAGCATCAGCCTCAAAGTTTGCAAACAAAATAATACTAGTTAAGAATATCTTCATAAATTGATTAACTCAATCCAAAACGCAACCAAGTATAGGCAGAGAGATATTTACAATATGTTTATCTGATAGTTGAAAAGGCTTGAACTTTGTGTACCACTTACAATTATTATCTGGCTCATTTTTCCCAACAAAGAAATATCTAGCCTGATTGTATGCATTACGGGAAAGCTCCATTATAGAATTTCAAAGTTTTGGCCTCAAAAACTCAGAAGCTATTTATCTTTTTCACCCAATAGGTGTGTTTAATACATTGAATTTGAATTACTTGGGTCAATAAACTTAATGAATGAGCAGTTAATCTGCCTGGGGCAGTCAGCATTCCTACTGGTTTGTGCATGATCCAATTATGACCACTGTTTTGAAAAGCAATTACATGGAGATATAACAGGTGTTAGCTGTCTGACGAAAAGGATGTTTCATTTGAGCCACTTTCTTTAATGCGGCTTTCCTGTAAATGTGGGAGTTCATTGCATTTAGCAAAACTATTGAAAGTACAACTCATATCCAATGACAGTTTTCAAAGTCTCCAAGATGCCTATGACACACCATGGCAACCATCGTCAGTTCCTTGGCCCAATTTCATAGAACAGCTTAAGCACAAAAAGAAGCTAAGCACAACAAAATAAGCTCACCAGAACAAGGTTACCAGCCAAACTACCATGTCACATGTACATTTTGTGACTGGTATCCTGCTCATTTTTGCTTAGCAGAATATTGGCTAGCACTATATTATCTGCTTAAAGCAGCTACATGAAATAATGGGCCCTGATAAAGGCTTGATTTCACAAAGAGCTAAAATATTTAAGATACATATCAATCTCAAAAGCTAAGCAAAGTGTGATGTCACAATACAAATCACTATGGCAATATCGTCAAATCACCTCAAGTTGAATCTTAGTGGTTTGTGAAAAAACAAGCCCTGCAGGGCTTGATTTCACTCCTATAGCTATAAAAAGATTGAACGCGGGATGAACAAAGCAACATTGAATAGAGCGGAATTTGAACCAACGACCTCCGGATTAACATGCAGTCGTTCTACCAACTGAGCTATCCAGCCCTATGTTGGTGATCTCCTTATTTTGTCAATATCTCAATTCAATGCTAAGCATAGTGTGTTGTCATAACACAAATCATTATGGAAACATCTGTCCAGGGTCCAGGGATCCCAAAGCACCAAGATTCATCTTTAAATAGGAATTGTAAATATTGCCATGGTGATTTGTGTTGTGACATCCCACTTTGATTAGTAATTAAGATTGATACACAGTTAATATTAAGAACAATCTTAATTCTTTGCGAAATTGGCCACTAGCCTCAAGTTCATGAGATTCAGTTGATTTGAAGCTAATGAGATGGCTGAAATTGAGAGAGAGAAAAAAACCCTGGGAAATGACTTTATTAGGAGTGATGCCACGTCTGACAGGACGTTTGGGATGCTAGGTGGCAGCAGACTAACCAGGTGAATCCCTTGTTCTTGGTAATGCACGCATGCTCAGAACTAAACAAACAATGAAAATTTACCTAGTAAGTCTGCTGCCACCTAGTGTTCCAAAGTCTCCCATTGCAGAGATTCGTTACTTTAAGCCACACCAATATTCTCCCTTCATTATAAAACTACCAAGGGACCACAACGTGGCGTTTACTTCATAAAAACTGCAAATATTAAGTATTTGATAGATGAATCCCACCCTAGTGATTGCCTGTGGATTTTTTTCACAGAGTTCTGGAGAGCACTGAGTATACAGTGCTTATTACACATCGGTGTAGGGGTAAAACCAAAATTAATTAAGTGTTATTATTCAACTGTAGTTATAACAAATGACACAATAATGCAGCATCATATCATGTATACATTAAAAAATGTTTTGAGGTCACACATCTCACTTAATATTCAAAGCACCATTTGTTATTTTGTACAGGAACACTATTTTTATTAACCTATTTTTTGGTATTAACATGGGAAAATGGACCAATTGTACTTTTATTACTACGATTATCCTCAATTCTGTGGCAAAGCAAGATGAGCAGAATAAGATCATTGCCACTAAGTTATCAATCATTTATTTGTTTGTGCTCTGTTACAAAATGAATTGTCTAAAAATTATAACTTTTACCAAATTGCCGATTAAAAGATTTCTGTTCTATAAGATAGTCTTTTTGTTTGAAAAAAAAAACAACCCCAAAACAAACAAACAAACGAAACAAACGTAAAAACACAAAGATTAATTTTTCACTGGGCAATTTATTGAATAATTTAAAAGGTCTTTCCAGATAGCAGCCAGAAAAACCTGTATTTCATCAAATTTTCACTAATTTTGTAGGATTCAATTTCATGTTTCAATCTATTGTACTAATCGCTAATTGCCCCCTATCCAGTTTGGATGACTCTTTTGAGGTAATACCAACAGCGTAACAATCTTGAAATAAAAACAAAAAATTAATGAAAAATATGACAATATTTGTTAAAATCCAACTGTGCCAAAACTTGTTTATGAGCCATTTGCGAGTTTCATTTGAACAGAGTCTGGTACATTGACTTGCTTAGTCACAAGATAATGCTTTATTGTGAATTCCTCAGACTACACACACAGTTGCTATGTCACATGATTTGGGGCAAGCTTTTGTGTAGTCAGTGTAAGTGATGGTGAACGCCCATACATCCATCAATTTATTAATATCAATGTGAGGACTTTCCTTTGTCCCTCTAACTTAACACTCTCCATAGACTAAGCGCATGAAAAAAAAAGCGAGGACACAAAAATACAAAGGATTCCAACGTGAGGACAGCATTGTTCCTTTTGTGTTCCTTTGAGTTCCTCTTCTGATAATACTACGAAAACAATTCTGAATGAATGTGTATGGCAGTGGTACCAGGGTCTGCTCATCTGGAGGTTGCCACACAAAAGCTTGCCCCGAAATCATTTGACATAGAAATTGTCACTATAGTTTGAGGAATTCAACTTCAAGTCATTGTGTCGGACATTAATCAAATCTCACTCGCAAATGGCTTAATCTGTTCCAGGGTTTTGAATAAGTTTGCGGGAAATGGTGTTTCATGGTCAAACCGATAATGCTTGCAATGTATGATGCCAATCACAGTAAAGTCCAAGCATATCTGTGATGATCGACAGTTAACTTTCAGCTTTAAAAAGGTTCCCTGCCAAAAAAGCCTTCACATTTTGGATTTTCTGTCCAAACTTGACAACAAATGGGCTCGTCCCAACTTCAGATCACTCAAGTACACTTCAGTACAACCTCGTTGGGCCTTTCCTATTTTCAAATGGGAAGTTCAAACTATAGTTGGGATGGGAAGATCATCAACTTTGGACAAAAATAGGGATTAAGTAATGTAGGGCTTGATGCTACTTTAATCACAGAATTTCGCACTTAAACTCTCCAAATAACTTCACAATATTAAGCAAATCCTGAGTTTTGCCAACAAATCCCACACAAACACACAATTATTGTTACTTGTTTACCTGTAAAGAATAGCAGTGTACAAGTAAGAACTGAATTCTTTGCTTGTACAAGCAAGGCCAACTTTTGAAAACTTTTGAAAAGTATTGACAAAGGGGGGCAGGGGCAGGGGCAGGGGGGCTAATCTTGGCAGTTCTGAAAAGATTAATTCAAGTATTGGGAAAATCAAGAAAACGACCGATGATGAAATTACTTGATACCTAGTTCTCCTTGGGAAAATGAGGCGGGGGGTTACTTCTTGCCGTACGGATAGAAACCTTCGCCTTTCTTCGTACCGAGCTTTCCTTGTGACACCTTCTGATCTAGGAGTGGGCTGGGCTCAAAGAGTGGATTGTCGGGGAACTTTTCATGCCATCCTTTGGAGAAAGAAAGAAAACTAATGTTTCAATTGCCTGAAGAACATTTTCTTGTCAAATGCTAATGTTCTCTATCCTTTACTGAGAGATTTGGGATACACAAAAACAGAGTGACATCGCAAAATGATATTGAAAAGAATGTGGGAAAGGAAAATCTGCCCCGAGCCAATATGACTCATCAGGCAAGTGTTTTTATCCAGTTTCATTGGCATTAAACCACTGAGAATATTTACATTCCCCCAAACAGAATGCCATTCCGTCGCGAGTTACTCCCCAGCTCTTGCCCATACCCATTTGTACTCCTGGGTAGAGAGAAACAATTATGCTAAAACGCTTTGCTCAAGGACACAAGTGCTGCCACCGACCAGGCCTGGATTAGAACCCACACTCTGTAAATTACAGAGCTTGAGTCCATGCCCCCTAGACTGCTTGGCCATGACAACCCCACACTAAAGGAGGTAGTCAACCTAAAATATCAAGTCAAACTAGAGAACAGTCTCGCAGAGACCAAAGTTTTTTTTCACCAAAATACCAACGTGAAGAGGTTAATATGAGTTAGTTATTACAAACTCTGGTTCTGGAACCTTGGTACATTAAAAGAACCACATTGTGATAAAGAAAGTACGGCAGTACAGTTTGAACTTCGATGAAAAGCCAGTATTATGTGCAGGACAAGACTCTGAAGGCTATAAAAAGGGACTGTCCATGCCCAAAGACTAGCAAAGACTCAGTGAAAATAATCATGATGATGTGGTCATGTTTAAAACAAAGGGAGAGACAAGAAAATGAAAAGAAAGAAAGAACAGAAAATTAACAAATTAATACATTGATGTTTCCTTTTTTGTAAACTGCTTTTCAAAGAAAATTTCATCTTTTACTTTTGTTACATTAAAGTTGTTTTTATTTTTCAACATCAAAAGCAGACGAGTTTCAATCACAGCATGCTGGGCGATAGTTTTCCTTCTGGTGCGATAGTCTTTTAGAAAACTGCACCAATGCGAAACATTTCTCTCAATAGCTTACTCAACTCCTTACCATCGATGATGAACTTTGTGACATCAAGCCCTACGTAGTCAGCCAACTCAAACGGCCCCATGGGATAGCCAGCTCCTAGCTTCATAGCTGTGTCTATATCTCGTGCTGATGCGTCGCCTAGATTTGAAATCAAAGGATAAAAAAACAAAACACTGATGTCTCCTTCAACTTGTTCCCAATTCCAGCATTATCTAGAGTATGGTTGAGACATATACTTAGGGATTTTGGATCTGCAGGGACACAATGCCAACTGTTTACATCAGGACCCAATTTCATTGAGCTGCTTTTTAGCCCAAAATGCAGCTTAGCACAAAAAAAAAAAATGCTTGCCAGAATGAGGTTACCAGCCAAAATACAAGCACACATGTACCATTTGTGATTGAATGTGTGGCAATTACAGGTTGGATGGCTTCTGACTGACAACCCCCACCCCCAAACAAAGGTATTGACAAAATAGGGAGACTGCCAACGTTAGGGCTAGATGGCTCAGTTGGTTGAGTGCTGGCACATTAATCTGGAGGTCAAAGGTTCAAATCCCAATCTAGAAAGTTTTTCTTTGTTTAACCCAAAAGCAAAATATTTATGTCACCTGCACTTTGAGAAGCCTGTAGATAAAGCTATATATAAGAGGGTGTGATCCCTTGCTGCACAACAGTTAACAATGGCTCTTGACTGGTACCCCCGAACAAAGATATCGACAAAATAGGGAGACCCGCCAACATAAGGGCTAAATAGCTCAGTTGGTAGCGCACTGGCATGTTAAACCGGAGGTTGTTGGTTCAAACCCCGCTCTAGTGAATTTTTCTTTGTTCCAACACCAAATCAAAAAACCAAATAACGACCAAATACAGAATACCTTACCCCTCTCTACCAGTCTGATGGCTTCCATCATGTAAGGCACAAGCAGTCTGTTTACGATGAATCCTGGAGTGTCCTGGTAAACAATGAATATTCATTCATGTAAATAAAATGTATTGCATATTCATGAACTCACTCATACTTTATCCTGTTGGTAAGGAAGATGTAGTTCCAGACCTTTCATCTTTGAGAGGGCAAGGCCATATTTCATTTTGCAAATGGCACTTTCATTCTTGAAAGTCCATGGGAAAAAAGACTCTGGGTGCAACGCTTCGTTTCACACAAACAAAGAAGACAAATGGGGGTACAAATAATGCAGGAATTCTGCCTTAATGCGACAGTTTTTGTGTAATCCCAGATTCCTGGCCTTTGCCATTTTGTTGTAAGAAGAGCAGAGAGGCTTCCTTTATTAAATTGCATTGTATTTGGCTCAGTGGAGGTAAGTCCGGGCTGACAGAGATTCCAGCCATGGTTTCAGCCACAGTTCCAGTCTCGGACCCGATTGGATGCTGTGTCTCACGGCCAAGGTGATTCCAGCCACGGTTCCAGTCACGGACCCAATTGGCCGCTGGTCTCACGGCCAAGGTGATTCCAGCCACAGTTCAAGCCACAGACCCAATTGGCCGCTGGTCTCACGGCCAAGGTGATTCCAGCCACGGTTCCAGCCGCAGACCCATTTGGCCACTGTGTCTCACAGCCGAGGTGATTCCAGCCACGGTTCCAGTCACGGACCCAATTGGCCGCTGGTCTCACGGCCAAGGTGATTCCAGCCACAGTTCCAGTCACAGACCCAATTGGCCGCTGTGTCTAACAGCCGAGGTGATTCCAGCCACAGTTCCAGCCACAGACCCAATTGGCCGCTGGTCTCACGGCCAAGGTGATTCCAGCCACAGTTCCAGTCACAGACCCAATTGGCCGCTGTGTCTAACAGCCGAGGTGATTCCAGCCACAGTTCCAGCCACAGACCCAATTGGCCGCTGGTCTCACGGCCAAGGTGATTCCAGCCACGGTTCCAGCCGCAGACCCATTTGGCCACTGTGTCTCACAGCCGAGGTGATTCCAGCCACAGTTCCAGTCACAGACCCGACTGGCCGCTGTGTCTCACTTCCAAGGTTTTGCGATTCAAACACTTTAATAATATTATTTTCTCATAAGAGAAAGAAAAATCCTGGTGCTTCAAACAGAAATCTTTGTTCTCTTGGCTTTGTTATAAAGTCATGGTTTCTTTGTGCCAGAGGTACTCTCAAGGAAAAAATTATTCTGGCAATTCCAAGAAAATAATCCCATCAGAGTGAACAAATATAAAATCCCCAGTGTAACTGGTTAAATACCATCATCTATAAGTTGGCAAGTCTGGCAGTACAAGAAACATAATGCTTGTCTGGTTTACTACACATGGCACACAGTTCAGGATCTAAATGTAATAGCTTAATACTTAGTTCTTATAGTGCTTTATCACACCCCTAGGGGCGTATCAAAGCGTTCAGTATTTTTTTCCTGCAAGGTATGTGGAGCTACATTTTGAAGTATGAGACCTATTCCTTTATAGCACCATGTAATGGTTTACGAGGTGCTGTGGCGCAATATGCTGCCAATCAAACCAGGAACACCGAGGCAGACTCCTTCTCTTTACGATAAGTGCACTGGGTTCTTTTACGTGCGTTACACGACACACAGAACCAACGGCATTACGTCCCATCCGAAGGACGAAGCAATCGTAGTTAAGTGTCTTGCTTAAGGACACAAGTGTCGTGACCTGGACTCGAACCCACACTCTGCTGATCAGAAACACCAAAGCTTGAGTACGGTGCTCTTATTCGCTCGGCCACAACACGCCACAGCTTAAAAATACTAAATCTCACGGAATGTTATTGTAGCCAATCAGAGTAGTTTTACTCAACAAACACACTGTAAGTATGTAGTTTGAAACAACATAAAGAAATTATTTATAAAATGGGAAAAAAACATCCATATCCGGCCACCACTTTTTCATTCACTAAAAATTAAAATAGTATCTTATTTTAAATCAAACGAGACATTTCTTTTGGTAACAATGAGGGAGAAAGTGGTGGCCGGATGATGGAAATTTTTCCATACAATGAACTCAATATTAGCATATGGCAATTAATCAATACATACTTTGCATACAACTGGTACTTTGCCTAAACTTTTTGAAAATGCAATAAGTGACTGGAAGGTTGCCTCACTTTGTTCCGATATCCGAACGACCTGAAGGTGATTAAAAGAACAAACAATAGTCACGATAATTCAAAACAAGCCAGTAAGTTATTGGGTATTAGAAGAAGTGACTGAATGCACAATTATTTACTTTTGCGTACATCTACAGTGTGTGTTTTTACACAGTGGAGTGCAGGAATGTCACATTTTTATGATACAATGTATGTCATACATGTTTGGGGTTGCCTGAATCTTTGTGAACATGGTGAAAAAGCAAAGTGCAGATTTATTTGAGATAGATGCTCACTGACCAATTAATTTCTTCAAGAGATTAAGCCTGATTTTCATCAAGCAGCAACAGGATGGTAAGGGAGCCTATCAAAAGTCGGGCACGTTCCGAGTGCGAAAGAACGTTCATGTAGGCATACGCCCACAATCCAGTGGACTGCCAGCCAGAACGTTCTGCTGGACCATGACAGAGCTGCCAGCATTTGCATCTTGCAATCAGGGAGATTTTGCCCAACAATCAGGGAGATATTTAGAATTACATTCAACATAACAGGGAACAAGTTTCCAGAATCAGGGAGATTTTCAAATCTGTTCATCAGAACATGGAAAGATTGGTTTATTTTCAGGGAACTTTCTGCAGAATCAAGGAGAGTTGGCAGCTCTGCCATGGCATTGCGGAACAATCCTACGCAAGTGAGTGCTTGAATTTGGATTGGAACCTTCCGCGGTTCCAATGGAACAGTCCAATTACACGTGCTTGAACGATTATCTGATTCAATTAGAATATTCAGTTCAAACTGTTGACATGGTTGAGAGGCTCCATTACAAAGATGTTCTAAGGCAAGGGGCCAAAGATTTATCTAGTCTTTTTTGATACTCAACAGAATTGTATAAGTACCAGACTCAAGGTTAACATTTGAACATTATTTCTTTCTGTTAAAGATATTACACAGTGGCTAAATATTCAATTGAAAAACACAAGACCGCCGGACTTAACAGGTCATGAGTTTACTGGCCCAAGGCTAAAATCACTGGCCTCGGGCTGGCGGTCCAGTGTCAAATTCGAGCCCTGGCCATCTTTACGGGCAAATTGCATTTTGGCTTGCATGATGATCTAGTTTTGCGTACAACAGTGTGTGTGTTTTTACACAGTGGAACCTTCCGGAACCTTACGGGGTTCCAATGGAACCGTCCATTTACTTGTGCTTGAACGATTATCTGATCCGATTATCATGTTCCTACCCTTTAAACTGCTGAGACGCTCCCTTACAAAGATGTTCTAAGGCAAGGAGCGGACAACACTAAAACAAAATCAAAGAAAATGTGGTTTTTCACACCCCTCTCTTGGTGAAAACAGTGACTTACCTCAACAAGTTTCATGACAGGTACAGGGTTAAAGAAATGAAGGCCGCCAAATCTGTCTCGCCTGCCTGTGGTGAGGGCTATGTCTGAGATTGGTAACGAAGAGGTATTACTTGAAAAAATGGTTTCCCTGAAAAAAAAGCAAAATGGAACAAAATAAAAGTGAAAAAATACTAATTCTTAATTTTGTGTGAAGCCTACGGCAACACTTTCCCGTGTGTGATTGTTGCTCACCCCAAATGGTCTCCTAACTCGACTGTAGCTCTTCAACACCTGTTGTAAAACTAATGAGCACCTTAGCACATGCGTCAGGCATGACAAAGCACTTTATAAGAACTGCGTCTTATCATACAAATGTAGTAATAACTTACGGAGGGGCTACTTTATCAAGCTGGCTGAAGAGATCCTGCTTGACTTGTAAGTTTTCAATGATAGCTTCAATGACCAGATCGGTCTTTGTCACCGTAGCCGATGCATCTGTGCTGAGACTAATGGAAGAAAGTGCAGATTTGGAGTAGTCCTCGGCAGCCTGTAAAGAGTACAATACAGTGTTGGTTGGTCATAACCAAAAAAATGAATGAAAGGAGTGAGGCTGATCAAAGCAGAAATTTATCTCAGAATTTAAAATTTTGAATCTTATAAAGCCCTGAAGGAATTGTTCATAGTAACTTACGTGTTGACGATACAGAGAATGCAACTTTTTAAGACCCCCTCCCTCCAAAGTAGTACAATGTACTTTACATTTGTTTGTTCTTTTAGTAAGGTTCATAAGAAACCCCCCCAAAACAACAACAAACAAACAAACAAATAAACAAACAAACAACACTGTCAACCTGCATCCTGAAGTTACGTGTTTCCACTATTAAGTCCTACCAGAAATACAAAAATTTTTATAAACTTTTTGAAACAAACATCCTCTGACCGCCTAGCCAGGCTGCATCCGTCACTGGACCCGCCTCAAGAGCAGTCATGGCAGTCATGATAATGGTTGTGATTGATGGTGATGATGATGATGATGATGACGATGATGATGATGATGGAGTTTAAAATCCTACCTTAAGGTCTTCTCCAAACTTTTTCTTTGCTACTCGGGATAAGCTTCTCTCTATCGACAGTTTTGAATGTGCCAGGATTTCTTCTGATTGGTCGACAACTGTCACTTGGTGTCCAGTCTGGGCAGCAACCTTCATTCAATAGAAAGAATGACCTTGATTATAAAATATGGTTACAGGGAGTACAAAAAAACAGTAGGCCTAATTACAGTAGGCATTATATGATTGGTTAGATTTTCACATAGTACTAATTCATTAAACCATCAAACAGTCAGTTGAATTTGAATAATGTCGGGTAAAATGACTTGCTTAATCACAAGTAACTGCTGAAGCTTGAATTCCCTAGACTAGAGACAGTGGCTAAGTCACTAAGCTAAGGTTTGGAGCAAGCTTTTGCATTGAGTTACCCAACGCTAACGCTAACAGACAGCAAACACCCATATACAATTCTGAATGAATGTGTATGGCACAATGGTACCAGCCATTGGCCATCTGGAAGTTGCTATAAAAAAGCTTGTCTACATAATCAGGGCTCGAAATTAACACTGGACCACAGGCCAGAGGCCAGTGATTTTAGCGTCAGGCCAGTAAACTCACCAACCGGACAAGCCCAGCGGTTTGTGTTTTTCAAGTGAATAAATAATAGGCTACTTCATTGTGTAATATTATTGTGAAGAAATGTCGACAAGGAATTTCATATTTTTCAATTCTCTTCAGTATCAAAGTACTAAACAAAGACGAGTGAGATTGATTTTCTTACTTGCTTGTGCAACTCATTTTGATTCTGGTCTTGTAAAATAAATTCTGGTCCAGTAAAAACTTTGGGCTGCAAGCCCTGCGGTCTTATGGATATTTCCCCCACATTGGAGCCCTGACATAGCAACAACAGTTTTAAACTCAAGAATCTAATTTGAGCAATTAAGTCCAGGGCTCGAATTTGGGGAAAAAATCCACAAGACTGCAGGGCTTGTTGCTCAAAACTTTTACTGGACCAGAAAATGTGTTACAAGACCGGAATCAAAATGAGAGGAACACTCTACACAGTTTCACATTTGAGCTGTTTTTGTACCAAGCACTAAGAGAAGATTTATCAAGTTTTTCTTGTGGGTAATACTTCAATACTCAATTGATCAGTTTAATTTAAAATTACAGTGACGTGTTATTATTCAAAAACACAAGACCGCCGGTCTTGTACGGTCATAAGTTTACTGGCCCGACACTAAAATCACTGGCCTCGGGCCTGCGGTCCAGTGTCACATTCGAGCCCTGAAGTCATTAAACATCTCAAAGTCTAACTCCCAATTGGCTTATTGTCATGAGATGGTCCTTTTCAAAACCACAGCTTTGGCTCGTGGGCTCTGGCTTAGGTCCCAGCAGTTATTTTGAAAAATGTGTGCTTTGGGTAGAGGGCTTCAAACAGGGAGACAGAGCCTAAGCCAGAGTCTAAACGAAAGTGGCTGTTTTCAAAAAAGGGCCTATATATAAGTCTCCAGGCTTGAACTTCATTTTTAAGAGAACAAGGCCATTTCCATTGGATTTAACCACGACTTATAAAACCTTGAAACAACTGTTTAAAACTTATCACTTTGATAAAAGAAATTTATGTTTTAATTTATGTACAACAATTTCAGGAGTACGACCTCCACTATATCATCAAAGAGGTGAATTGCACTTGAAGCAAGCGACCTTAAAAGGTTGAGGTCGAGAAGGCAATTTTTCTCAAATTGAAACTATAAACTTTAAAAAGAAAACAAATGTGTGTGGTTTTTGATTGCGGAGTTCATCATCACATTTTTGAACTTGTTTAACAAAACTCTCAAAATCTGTGGTCATGCCTGTAGTGTATTAAATACAACCTCAGATGTCAAAATGTTGAAAAAATGAAGTACAGCATCCAGTTACTAGGTCTAGTACTACCCGTAGTAGATGAGTCAATGACCAAACAAAAATGACAAACAAGTCCAAGTTTAAGTACTTCACTAGAAAAACAAAACAAACTACGATCTTTACTCTTCTTTTAATCTAGTTTTCGATAATCGTATCCCTCAATCTTCTACCCCCAGGCCCAGCCAAAGGTTGGTCTAAATTGCTATTTTTTGTTAGGCCTGAACGAGCAAGGAATATATGAATATCATAATCTGGGCTGCCATATCATTATCATCATATGGGGTAAATTGATTATATAATCATTCATAATCATAAATGAATCATGAATTTTGTTGAGTCATACTGAGTACTGACTGGATGGAGTTCAGGTGAGTGAAAATTGGCGGTTCGATGGGATCTGTTAGAGGTGGCATCAAGTCAAGCTTTTGATACCGATAAGTAATATAATCTGACGGTCGACTCGGTCCCAAACTCATGCCCAGTGGAGTGTTTGGCCAGCGTCAGCGTGTGTGCCAGCCGGCCCGTAGTCGTACCGTAGGTAGTGCAGGCCACACTCTGTGTGAGCGCGTGACCGTACTAAGTTGGTGAAGTAGGTTTAAAAAAACCACAAAACTTACCTGTGCAATACCGGCTCCCATTTGTCCACCTCCTATCACTGTGACATGTTTGATAGCTGCCATTCTCAACGCCGAGGTGGTTAACCCTCTTCGCATTACTTTAGTTACGAAGGACATTGTTAACAAGCGGCAATTTTTTCCAACAAAATTAATTTAGAAATTTGTTATATCCCCGAGTCGATGTTGTCGGCTGCCTCTGGAATCGGGAGGAGGGGAGAATCGCTACGGTGTCAAAGGTCAAACTAGTCTATCACACGTGTCCCTCCGTTTTCAAAAGATATCAACAGCTTCATGATTCGTAGACTTTGTTCAAGTCGGGTCATCTTCTTGTAACGGGCGCCCTCACGTGTCAGTGAGTTGCATTATACACAACCGACACTTCAATCTGCGTATGTAGTTTTCACCCCCTTTTTAAAATTAATTAATGCAGTTACAGCATGCAACGTGTGTGTTTGGGCTTAATCTTTTATAATCTGCGCATAAAATTCAGACGACACGATGGGTTTTTCTTGTGGTAAACAAAAATATGCAAATTAACAAGGCCGAATCCAGCCAATCGCTTCCTTTGGTTGTAATTTCACCTCATTATACCTAGGCCTACATTATACAGTCTCTGCGGAGACTGCTGTATAATGTCATCAACTATAGACACACGGCTATACAGAGTCGACGACCACACTCTTTTTTAAGTCTTCGTCGAGAATTTCCATTTGTTGACGACGAAACATGATGGAGACAACTACGACACGCGAGGAGAGCCCGCTGCAAGACGAAAACGGAGCCGGGTTCCCGGGTCTGTATCGCTCCGTGCAGAGGGAACAAGTCGAGCCGATCGAGGCTAAAATTACAGGTAGGCTTCATAATAGACCATGCAAGTCTCGCGCGTATTCGAACATTTTTGGGACCACTGTGGTCCCACGTACATTGCTTTAACGCGTGAAAGAAACAAACTCACGCGCTTTAACGGATCCCAATGTTCGAATACGCGCGAGACTTGCACAGTCTATAGTTCGGTTGAATAAGATGCTGTTAACGCCTACTTTATAGTTATGCGAATACTAATAGCGGTTGATATTTTTTTTGAGCCGACAGATCGGAAGACAGGCTAATTTTTGGCCTTAATGTCTTTCTGCAGTTACTCACATTTTGTGACATTATTGTTTTAAAAGTAATTTGCTTTTAGTCCCATTTTATTCTTAAAATGTTAAACCAAGCTTTAACCGTCGCAATGTTTTCCAGTCTCACCATCAATTCCCAACAAGGCCAGTCACGGGGGTGGGGGGGGGGCGGCTGGGATGTGGCAAAAATGACTTAATTTGTCCGGGGGGGGGGTATGTATCGCACTTGTTTTTTCGATCTAATTTTTTTTTTTTTGGGGGGGAGGGGCATTTTCATTGGGGATCTGCCCATGGGGGGGGGTTTATACATCGTCGTTAGCATGCTGCTATGAACAGAATCCCGGCATTTCAAAAGACATATCAACAAATGCTACATCGGCTGTTGAAAGACCCATCTCTAAAGATAGGATTAGGCCTAGTAGGATTAAACTAAAAGCATAGCTCCTTTGCCTTCAAAGATACACGTTCACCCAATTAACATCAATAACGAGCAAAAGTCATATGCCCCTTGAACAGAGATCGTTGCCATGAATTATCTTGCCTAGCAACCGCATCTTATAGAATATCTGGACGAGTCTTTTAGGGGCGCGGACGCGATATGTTTTATGCAGTAAAGTCAACAGAAACGTCTGCAGCCATCTTTGCACGGTGCCCCTACATCACCTGTCGCAATCAACACGGTCACATTCGTCAATATAATGATGCATTAAGGGAACATGAAGGGACCACACACATTGTATAGACAATAGAACAAAAAGAAAAGACGAAAAACCTATAGTCAAATCAAAATAATGTTCAATTACTAGAAGTCACTCATCTAAGACTGAGGTTTGCGGTAATAAGGTTTTATCAGGTTTTCTGATAATAACCGATGATAATATTTTCTCGTTCACGAAAAGTTGCGAAAGGCATGATTTTGAGCTGGAGGTTGCTGGATTACAAATGCTACCACAGCGTCTACAACTGGTTGAGAGTAGGGTCTATTAGTGGTCTCGATCCCATAATGAAAGATCACAGTGGTACAATTAACTTGATTGGGATTTATTTACTTTTAACTGTTTAAAATCTTTAGACATGCAATGACTAAAACTTCAACAGGGGCCGTCAAGGAAGTACAGCAAGAAGTACACAAACTGTCATCAAAAGGGTACGACAACCAGAACCCATTAAAAGTATAATTAGATAATAATTTATTGAACAATTAAAAAAAACCAAAAATACATTGAAGTAAAACATTACAGCAAAAGCAATTACAAAACCTGTTATTAGAATCCATGAAAACATCTTTACGTTCCCATTTTGAAAAAAATCGTCTTTTGAGAACATGACCCTAAAAATCATGTTACTTTTAGCCTACGTTACATGTTACCTTCAAACTGGATTGAGCAGAAGCTATCTCTAACACGTTATTTCCAAGTAAAATACATAAGTTGTTTTTCTCTGGACATCACATTAGTATGGTGTGTGGATTCTCTAAGACAGAGAAAAACAGACAACCAAGAACAACCTATCATCATTCAAGTGGAAGTTGCATTAAAATGTGATGGTTACATGATAACGAGAAAAGCATTTTCCTCCCTGATATAGCTCAGCGAGACACATACATCAAAATAGTTTGATCTTAATTTTCCCAATGTGACGGCGACTTGGTCATACTGCGAGCTTTGAGGCAATGCATGGTGAGGTATCGATGTAAATTATTCAGTTTGCGGTAACACCATTATCTATGTTGCCTTGCAGATTTGTTCTTTGAGAAGTTGTCTGGCTATTTTAAAAAATTGTATACTGCCGCGGAGCATAGATTTCGGAATTCGGGAGACTACTTAGTTCTGAAAAGAACTGTCCCCTGCTTATAAACTACTAGGCCTACCTGGGCGGGAGGTTGTAGCATTATCGCCATTCAGAATCAACCATTAAAGGCTAGGGTCTTAGATTGTTTGATTTATGGCAAACTTATCAATAAAGAGGCAATGAAAGTCACCTGTGAAAGAACGAATGGTACAGTTTCTACTTGTTGAAAAACAACGGCCTGAAGGTGATCTTTGGAGATTCACATTTTTATAAACATAATTTTATTGATTTCTAATCAAGGGGGGGGGGGGGGGGCTCAGCTCAGACATTTTGCAGGATGCTTACTACCATCTTTATTAAAAGATAGGCTTTCAGATACAAACATTGCACAATCTTTTTCGGAGTTTAAACGAAGGGCCCAAAAAGCTTGGTTACTACCCAAAATTGTTTTGTTTACGGATTGGGGAGGGGGGGGGGGGATAAATCTGATATGATACAGAATTATTGGTAAAGCTGACGTAGTCGCAATGTTCATGTTTTGTGTGCTCAACCATTATTGTACACAAAAAACAAACCTATGAATATTTGGGCTTGGTCCGTCGTGTAAGTCAGGATAAAGCAGTCCTTGCCCTTAATTTTAGTTGTAACAGCCGAAATCACCTATAAATTGCGGGGTTTTTTTTTAAAGAAAGGTTTTTCATGTAGATGCAGTATACTCTCGAATGTGACTTCATTTCAAAGAGAAATTATACTTCACAGAAAAAAATGGCTCTAGTATGAACTTTTAGACTAAAATTAAACATGTTTTTTATTCTCTACCATTCTTGTAAGTTGGTGCGGTGACTTCTGCGGAGCCTTTTGTTTAATTTGCGTTAAAAGTACTGGGGGGGGGAAATCACACAACAGTATTATTTTGAAAAAGCCTTAATATTTCACAGATCTTCCTAATTATACTGTGCAAATAATAAGGCCTATAGGCTGTTGGTCATCAGTACAATACCGCAAAACAGGGCACGATACCTGTATAAAATTATTAACCGTTGTTTTGTTCGGGCCATACCCTTGCTTAATTAAAGCCATGCAGTCAAGTCGCATCGATACCCCGGTTAAAATGTACGGCTTCCCCCCCCCCCCCCCCCCCGCGGGAATTGTTTGATATGCGGCGTTTGGTGTGCAAATAATAGCTTAGTGATCAATGGATTTCGTAAATAGAAGACGCGGGCTGTCTGCATTATTCGATTGGCAAGTGTCGCTAACCTCCAACCAGACACACTTCTTGCAGAATCAGATGTGAAAACCATCAAGATGTGCGCACAAAAGCTTTTAGATCTTCAGATAATTTATAGGGTGCCTTGAAAAATAGCAGTGGTTTGTCCACAGTAGTAGCCCCGGGGAAAATGATTATGGTGAATAGAATGTACGCAGTTCCTTAGCGGTTGGGGTAAACGAACTAACCTAACCAGAATATGTTTGTTTTACGTTCTAATGTGCAATGCTTCTGAAAAAGTTTCAAATGCGTTTTTTTTTACACGTTAAAATGTGTACAACTCAGTCACCAAACCTTAAAAACCAAATATCAATTAAACACATTGATAGCTCGTGGTGATTGCTATACCTACGCCAATCTTGAGTCACAATCTCGGAAAACTGTCAAATTTATTTTATTATTATGGACCTTCATCGTGGAAACACGTGCAGATACGTGATAACAAAACACCGTGCTATTGAAATCGGTCTCACAATTCAACCATTTCAAAAACCTGTCCAAATGTATCTAGGCCTATTTATTCGAGCGACTTGAGTACCTTCTCGGTAGGAACGTGTGCAATCTAAAAAACCTCTGTATTATTACACCATACTATGATACTTTAAACAATTTCAGAAACAAAAATAGAATTAGCTGTTGCAAACCGCTTACCAACCAAAAAGTACCTATGGTGATACAAAAAAAAATAATAAAAAAAATAAAATAAAATAAAATAAAATGACCTGACGTTTCGACCCGAGCAGAGTCTTTCTCAAAGGCTAAAATTTCAGGAAAATGGGAAAAGAATCCGCAGCAATTAAAGCAAAGGCGGACGCAAGCAGCACCGAACAAGGACATTTTGTGGACTGAGTTACAGCCAGACGAGGTTAAACTTTAAAGGAAAAAACACACCCGACGGAAATTGGAGAACAAAGTATGCTTGAGGTTAATCAATTCACTTTCATTAATCAATTCAGTTTCATTAACGTATTCAATTTCACACACATTTCGCTAACCTACTCAAATTAGGGTTTCTTACAACAGCTGCTATTGCATTCAATTTCGTTGTTATGCACACATGACTTTATTTTTCTCATTCGGGTTCGTTTCAGTCATTTTGTTTTATTTATTTATAGACATTCCAGACTACATTTTCACAATTTTTGGTGGAACTTCTACTACACATAATACATTTACAATTGATGAAATTGAACGGTTGACCAATCACTTGCTACTGGCTTTCGCGAATCCATATAATCTTTGTAATCTTTTGACCCGTGAATGCCGAACTGTCGAAATTGAAACTCTTGACCCAAAATGTGCGTTCCTCAACACGCAACAAAGCAATTTGTTACAAAAACGTAGATCCAAATAGGTAAATCTCCAAAAGCCCCCTTGAAAATCAGAACAGAGTCAGCTTGACGATTACGAACAGGTAAGTCATTCCATGATAAAGGAGCAAATGAACTTGAAGGCAATTTGACCTTAGAATTTCATAGAAACAGTAGTTTGCGTCAGTAAGGACTAGCCAGCAGACCGGAGAGGACGAACAGGTGCAGCAGATCAGCGTAGTCTGATGGAAATAGTAAACGAAGAGCGTTGAAAGTGAGGACACCACTTTTCTTCCTCTTTAATCAAAATTAACTTTAAAAAACCCGTTGGCTTTATCAAACAAATACACAAAAACAACAATAAAATCTGTAACAAACTTATATGGAAAATTACTACACTGCAGCTAGGTTTGACCCCACAGTCCTTCTGGTCAAAATAATTGCTTGTCGCCATTGAATAGTGATCATCATAATGCCTGCATGTATCTTAAAGTGATCCCGCGGCACTTAGTGTCTGTTCGAGGCCACTATCAATAATTTACCCGCCGGCAAGCCTAAGGGTGTTTGTGATTCCGGAAAACAAAACAGGTGAAGGCTTAAATCCGTAAAACGTGGTGAAAGAACGGAATAATGTTAAATGTTTTATTCTGTTTCAAGAATGCTTTATTTTCGTTTGATCAACAAGGAACGATACCAGAGTGGGTAGAGGGCAGTCTGCTGCGTAATGGACCCGGGAAATTTGAAGTTGGCGAAGACGAATACCAACATTGGTTTGATGGATTAGCCATGATGCTTCGTTTCAACATTCACAAAGGAAAAGTAAGGCACAATTTATGGGGACAAACTCTACACCATGTTCTGGCCAGAGTTTTATATTGAGAGATACGCGACAACTTGCTATTAGAAGCCATTTTGTTTCCAAGAAAACGCTTGTGGGCAAATACAGGGTGCCAGACTAGTCTGCCCATTGGGTTGTGCTGCATTTGGACCGAATAAATGGCGTCCAGCAACCATGTGACCGAAGAAAAATGGCTACTCAGTGTCGCAACTCTCTCAATACACAGCTCTTGGTCTAGTGGACAGTTTGCATTTCAGGGGTTTTAGAACTTTAGACATACAACCTGCTCGTTATATAATTGATACCGGATAATTGTTGTAAAGATACATCCCTCTCGTAAACAAGTGGTAGAAATATTCAACTTGCAAAGGGACAGGGGTTCGTCAACTAAGCCCGAGGTACACAATTAAGTTACAATTAGATTGAATTCTTTTTAAAAGTGGTGATCACTACTTCATGGTACCTGACTGGTACCCACAAATATAGTGGCCAACTGTCACACAAAACCTTCGCCTGTATATCTATGCTGATTGACTCTTACGAGGAATTGTGCAAATTTAGTAAATACATCCGTCAAAACTAGAACATCTTCATTCCCATCCACTCCTTTCCCACTCTCCTTCTTTTTGTGACAAACTATCCATCGCCAGAATTTACAATGGTTTGAAAGCGAACATTTGGCGCATAAGTTGGGGCATTGGATGGGAAACAAGAAGAGCATTGGTTTGCATGTTCATAGTACTACTAATCGTGGCCCAAAACGCTTCCGAACCTTTGCACTTGCTTTTTTTAATAGCTTGATTCATCACGTGCAGCTCTGACAATATTTTATTTATCAGTGGTTTTTGTGTGAGAACCTGAAAGAAATCTCAACTCACTACGTTATGTTTATTTCCTATTATTATTTGAACATCAATGGAAACTAAGAAACAGATTACAAAAGCGTGAATCATTTACTCTATTCAGGTGACCTTCCAGAGCCGGTTCCTCCGCAGTGACTCCTACATCAAGGCCATGGAGCAGAACCGGATCGTCATGTCCGAGTTCGGCACCGTGGCACACCCGGACCCTTGCCAGAGTTATCTCGGTCGGTTCCTCTCCGTCTTCGTGCCCCGGACATTCACCGATAACTGCAATATCAGCTGGATGCAGTACGGGGACGAGTTCTACACCGTGACGGACGGGACACTCATGAGGAAAGTGGACCACAAGACACTCGACACTATGGATAAGGTACGCAATCAAGAAATAGACCTCTTGCATATGACGTCACACGGTGAAACAGTGCCCTCACTGAGGCAAAACGAAGCAGATCATGGGACGACATCATGGGCTGCGTTCCACTTGCGCAAACAGATCGCAACCGTTCACGCAAACGTTTGTAATTGGTTTTTGCTGTACTGTAGGTATATTTTAGTCCTCATTTGTACATCACGACATCAACTAATTCAGTTGTTATTTCAACTCCACCTGACTGCGTTGCAACCACTGAAAATACATTACAAGTATTTTCGTGACCAGAAAATAATATCGTCTGCGTACCTTTTGTTTAAGTGTTGTTGTCCGCCATTTTACAAACCGCCCACCAACACCTCAGAACTACGTTCGCCTATGGTTGCTAACGTTCGCTAACGTTGGCAGCGCACAACTTGTTCCAATCGAAAATGTTGGCAAGTAGGCGCAAACGTTAAACGTTTGCGCAAGTGGAACGCACCCCTGAACTTGGTACGAAATTTTGCGCGTGACCTTCGCGTACCAGCAGCATTGCGCGTTGTGCAAGAGGTTAGTACATCGGGTACCCAGCAGAACGTCGCGAGAAATGTAATGCGCAACTTGTACTTCGAGAAAATGAGGTAGACCAGTATGATTGTTTTCACGTATTTTTATCAACTATCATTATACAAACATCAAATAGTTGATCTTGGTATAACTAATACAAACATAAACTAGTTAACATTGGATTAATTAAAAAAGGAGAAAATTCTGTTGGTGCAAATCGGGCAGTGCAAACATTAAGCCATAGTTCTAGTTACAATGAAACGTTCACTTTTTATAAGAGGCCTTTATCTTCGCTTTCTTGTGTGTGACTTGAACTGAATCGACACTAAAAAGAAACATTTTATTCAAACTCTGCCCCCAAAGCCGTCGGTGATTGCTCCAACACTGTTCAGGTTGACATAGAGATTAGTGACAATGCGGACTTACTATCAATATCCTTTTACTTTTTAGGTTGACATTGCGGACCGGATCGTGCTACATTCCTCCACATCACATCCACATACTGCCCCAGACGGGACGGTGTACAGTCTCGGCTCGCGGTTCTCTTTGCAGTGTACTTATAACATTGTGAAGATACCTCCCCATGATCCAGGTACGTCAGATCAACGTGAAGACAAAGAACTTTTTCAATTTTAATGTAAACATCTTTAATAACAACAATATTCTAAATCAAACAAACAAACAAACAGACAAACAAACAAACAAACAAACAAACAAACAAACAAACACCCCCAAAACCCCCAAACAAAACAAAAAACGAACAAACAAACAAACACCCAACACCCAATAAAAAAAACCAAACAAACACGAACAAACAAAACAATCGAGAACAAAAAACGTATAGGGCCTACTTAAATTAATACACGATAAATAAAATAACTTTAAAAAAAATCATAAAATAAAGAACAAACATGTCATTAAAAGAAAACAAATATCCTCCTATTGGGTTTTAAACGGTTGTCCACGGGTGTTCTGTTTGTTACCACAGAGATACAATGTGACCCTTTGTGTAATGCCTCCATCTTATGCGCCATCCCTACGTCTGGAATCTACCCTTCGTTCTACCACAGCTTTGCCATCACCGAAAACTACATCATCTTCGTGGAGCAGTCGGCGGTAATCAACCTACTCAAAGTACTCTACGCTCAGATATTTTTCAAAAGTATGTTTTGTGTGTGTCTTTTGTATATTATTTGTAGTTAACTGTTGTTGTGCTCCTTTTTATGTGATCCACACCCATTCATTAAACTCGTATGTCACTACTGCAGTTATTTGTTGTAAGGATTATTGTGGCGTACATTCTTAACATGTGGCGTACATTCTTAATCCATTAATGGAGTTATCACAGTTAATATCTCTATTAATAAAAGACATATCTCTATTAAGAGATTAAGTCTATAATATAAAGAGATATCTTAAATGTTGAGAGACATCTCTACAATAAAGATACCTCTATACTATTATCTCTATTACTGATAGAAATATCTCTGTTATCAATAGAGACATCTCTATTAAAAACAGAGATAATAATCTCTGTTTATAACGGAGATATCTCTTAATAGAGATATCTCTATCAAATAAATAAAAAGGTAGAGATATGTATATTAAGTGGATATATCTTTAATAATAACAGAGCTATCTCTATTATTAATTGAGATAACGCTATTACAGGGATTATATGTTAACTTTGCCCATTCTCTATTTTGGATTAAGTCTCAAATTATTAATGCCCGCCATATTATAACTGTTATCGTTCACATCGATGTTTTTATTAGTATTGCCATAACTTCAATAATATCTGTGAAGGGGATTTGGGTGGGGTTCAAAAGGGATTCGGGTGATCGGACAGACCGATGACGTCATCGGTTTGACAGGTGCATGGGTGAATGAAGAGAAGTCTCCATTTTACCGGGTCCAGTGTGTGAATGTGGGGTGGGGCTGTTTAGTGAATGGATATCCATAAATACGTATGTTTATTTTGTTAAGATTTTAAATTTGTTTTCATATATCAATAGGTTACATGATGGGGTTGGAATTTCGAAAGGAACAGCCCGCGAGATTCCACGTGGTAAGACGAGAAACAGGGGAGCGCCTACCGGACATTTACACATCGGACGCATTCTTGAGTTTTCACCACATCAATGCATACGAAGAGGCGGGGCATCTGGTGATTGACATGTGCGTCTACGAGGACGGCACCATTGTCAGTTCCATCAATTTGAAAGACCTGAAACGGGGCGTGGTGCCAGAGCGATTTGGGGAGGCAAGGCGGTTTTTGTTCCCAGTGGACGAAGAGGTACATTTGAGTATTTGTAGGTGATCTTTAAAACGGCCCACAGACTTTGAAATTGTCTAGCAACACGGAGTTAAAACGATTCTTTGATATCACTTTGTTGAGCTTTGTATAATTATGAGGAAAGTAATTTGCCATCCTTTATGATTTTACGGCTACGCGCCTATGACACATAATTATGGCACTGTACAAGCAAATTGAGACAATAGGAGGTCCCCGATTACAGGTGTCTACACACGTACGTGCGTAATTTATACAGGGAACTAATATCTTAACAATAGTTAGATCAATTTATGTTTGTCTGTTGTGCGTAGAAAGTTGAGCGTTACCTGGAAGGAATGAGCTCGTCGGATTTTCTTCCGCACTTTACCGGCCGTACATTGCTGAAGAAAGACGACGGTACATTCCATTGCACACCTGCAGTTATATCAGACAGAAGTAAGTTATGCTATTTGGCTTGGTTTGTAGCTGTTTGCATTGCTGTATCAAACAGTACATAAATACTAGAATATACCAGAACAATATAAACCATTCATACAATGTTTGTCTGGCTAAGCGTTTAGAAATATGAAACAAACCTTAAACATGAAATAACTCTTATGATTCCTTATATATTGCAAGATGCCGAGTTTCCACGCATCAACTATGAAAAATATAACGGGAAACCATACCGATACTTCTACTGCAACGGCGGGGAGTTGAACCAAACGGTAAGTTTCAAAAAGCTGCTATGACCCTGCAGTGGGGGTCACTGTCAGCTCGTGCTGGCATATTTCAATATTTCCTTGTCTTAACAACATCGCACACGCTGGTCAGCTAATGGCATGATGTCCTAAGCTGGACCATGCTACACGACCAGGAGTGGTTGCCATCAACCAGTGGTTTGGTTAGAAGGGGCACGGCGGAACTCTGCCAGCATGATTTGTGTACAACACAAAAGGTGTGTGATTGGGAGACTTTGGAACGCTAGGTGGCAGCAGACTTACCGGGTAAATTTCCATTATTTACACAGTTTCGAGCATGCGCACATTACCGAGAACAATGAATTTACCAGGTAAAGTCTGCCACCTAGCTTCCCCAAAGCGCCCTATTGTCAATGGTAGATGAAACCAAATTATATATAAAACTTGATTCATCAAGTAAACAAATAAGATTTAGGCAATAACCGGACATGTTACCAACACACTTACATAAACAAAAAGTCGTTGAAAAAAAATGCAAAAACAAATCTCTTGACCTACGGAAATAACATATCAGCCTATGTGTGCTAAAAACGTACCCCTGTTTTGAGGGACGTTGCAACCCAGGTCCTTAACTTTAGGGTTTTTAACAAGCGTTTCACCGTGTTCTTCTCCGTCCCTTACACCACCAGCCTTATTTTGCACTGTGTTGTTACCCCCCTCCCCCTCCCCCTCCCTCTCCGTTTCCTTTTTCTTATCCCCTTCATTCCAACCCCTTTTCCCAAATACCTTTAGTTCTCTGCTCTTTTGCATCACTTATCAAACAAAATTAAATTATCTACACTTGGGGAGTTATTGTTTATCTTGTTACTAGATCCAAAAAGTTGACACCAAAACCGTCACTTCTAAAGGATGGTTTGAGAAAGGTTGTTTCCCGTCTGAACCCATGTTCGTCAGTGCCCCTGATTCTACTGACGAAGATGATGGTAAGTGCCTATATCTACTAAGCCCAACTTTCTGCAGAACAAATATTCTTTAAACAAGCCACAATAAGCAGGAAACCAGTCACTGGCACTATACACATGAAATGGTTTATCCTAACTGGTGACCTTTTTTTTTCTAGTAAGCACAATGTTGTTGCGCTTAGTTAGTGTTTGTGTTATAAGCAGCTCTATGAAAATGGGCACTGGGTCCATTTTCATAGAGCTGCTTAAGCAGTAAATAATGCTTAACAATTTCCTGCTAAGCAGAAATGAGCAGGATACCAGCCACAAATTGTACATGTGACATGGTAGTTTGGCTGGTAACTTTATTCTGGTAAGCAAAATTTGATTGTGCTTAGCAAAATGTTAGGCATAAGCAGCTCTATGAAATTGGGCCCTGGTGACAGGCCTCCACAATCCCGTACTCAAAACAAGGATTAATTTTTGGGGCATTCTTTCAAATGGTGAACACCTTATATAGACCTGGAAACGTCACAAACGCAGATAAATGAAACTGCACACAAATAACAATAGCTTGTTACATCAGCGCATTTTTACAATGACGTTTCCAAGCGCCTCATACATTCTGGTCATTGGGTCAATAAACATTCCTGTAATCTTTATCAGCTGCCTGGGTGTGCACTGAGCACTGGGCTGCCGTGACACTCCGAAGGCTTCAACCTCGACCCTCGCAGGTTCTCATAATTTGAAAATACGCCTGTGAGCATCTCACTCAAGGACACAAGTGTCATGACCGGAATTCGAACCTACAACCCCGTTGACTCAATCAGACTCAACCACCAGAACTTGAGTCCAGTGCACTACACCGTCGGCCATGACACACTTATACAATTACAATAATAATTCTTGAACATGCATAAAAATCTATCTTTCTTTGTTTCATCCAACGCCCCTTACCCGGCCTCAGGAGTAGTGTTGTCTTCTGTTGTCAGTGTTCGGGAGGACAGACCCTCGTTTCTTCTCGTTCTGGATGCGAGGGATTTCACCGAGATAGCCAGAGCCGAAGTTGACGCCGAAGTTGCTTACGGGCTGCACGGGTTATTTGTCCACGAATGATGCGGTAGTTCTCTGAAGGATTGTTAAGAATGGTCGGAGCCGTCAGACGTACGGGAAGTAAATCCCTGGGGAATTTAGAATTAGCTGTTGCAAACTGCTAACCAGTCAAAAGGATATAAATGTAAACAAAATAGTAGCCTGACGTTTCGACCCTAACAGTAGCTATAGAGTCTTTCTTGACGGCTTAATGACAACCCAACAACAGGTGTACTATTACTAGTGTAACAGAAGCAGTCAAGTGGAACAAATGGAAAGACGAGAGAGAGGGAGAAGCAGAAAGCACACAGAAAAAGCAAGGGATGAACAAGGACAAAGGAATTAACAAAGGGATGGGAGAAAAGGGGATGTTTTTAAGTTGGAAACACTAAAAGCAAAATCAAAGGTAGCAAGAGGGAGAAACAAATTAATATTTTAAATGGGGCAATGAATTTTTAACATAGTATTTGAACAGCTGCATTTTATCAAGTGATACATTTGAAATAAACTTTAAATTTCGGGTTGCCCAAAGAAACTTAACACTAGAGCGGGGTTTCAACATGAAAAAATCATGCCAGTATGGCAGGATATTCAGGCCCCCCCCCCCCCGGAGATAACGTGTCTCTCTCCTCCCCCCGCGAATTTTGTAGAAGTTTCATCTGATAGCGCCCTCTTTTGAAACAATTCCCTTTAGCCCATGTTAATTAATTTACCATATTTCGGGTACACACCAACGTGGGACAAAATCCCCTATGATACCTTCCCACCAACTTAACTCTCCACCCTAATGTTGGCGGTTGTCATACCCCTAGAGATTCTGTTCCCCATTATTACGGGAAATTAACATGGGCTGGAGGAGGTTGATTCAAGAGAGGGCGCTATCAGAAGAAGTTTGTACACAGTTCTCCGTATGGGGTGACAGAATTTATGGGGTGACAGAATCTCCTGCCACGGCGGTCTCCGTACACTCTGCATACAGACACAGCTGACGACTTATTAATGTCATCATTCATATTCTTCGGCAAATTCTTGTGTGTAATTTTCAACGTTTTCGCCCTCCATGAATAATGTCAACGGTGGAAGAGGCTCGTGAGGGCGGTATGCTCCGCCTGGAGCCAGAGCCGTAGGCCGTGTCCGAAACGGCGACTTCGGCTACAGCTACAGCTAAAGCTAGGTCAGCGCGTCTGCCAGTGTTGAAGAATAGGCAGACGCGCGCGATCTACCCGTCGCTGTAGCCGAAGTCGCCGTTTCGGACACAGCCGTATATTGAGGGAGTTGCGACAACTTGTGATTAGAAGCCATTTTGTGTGCCAATATCCCATGGGCGAACATAGCAGCCAGACAAGTCTACCATTGGCATTTTCTGTGTAATTGGACACAAAAATGGCGTCCAGCAACCACGTCACCGAATAAAACTGGTCCCTCTAAGTCGCAACTTTCTCAATACACAGCTCTGCTTGGAGCGATGCCTTGGAGTAAGTGAGTGAGGAATATTGTGTTCAATTCAATTTAGATTTATTTCCATACTATCATAAACAAATTAAAGGTGCGTTCTATTTAGCCTCCCGGGTCTAACCGGATCTCCCCCCGGCGCGTTCGATTAACTTTGGCGTCATTCTCGGGGCTCTCACTGGTCAGCCCCAAGTAGCCTGCTTGTGGATGGAGCGGGTCACTTGGGGCCTACCGAGGTGCATGACGTCACGACGAAAAACTTTCTCAATGACCACCATTTTGTTTGTACTTCAGCGGGACACTTTCAGGAAGTTTGACACACATTTTCACCCTTCAATTTAATAGCGACTTTGTGAGCATTACGTATTTTTTTTATTCAAAGACGAGTTCTTTTGTATCAACGTGGGCTTGTAAAATAATTTAACGTAAGTTGCAGTTTTACCTTGAGAGTAAGTATTGTACGATCTTTTCGTGCGTAATGCACACAATGAAATTAGTTCCGGTCGGTTGTCTCAAGGTGAGTCGGTGTGAATGCTGGGGGAAGTTGGTGTTCGATTAGCTCATACCAGGGGCTCACCCAGACGAGCACACCAGGTTTGACCCGGGGAAGCTAATCGAACGCACCCTAAGTGATACAATATACAAGGTAATAATGAACAGAATAGATTGAGTTAGGCTTGAAAAAAAGGCCGATTCGATACATACTATATTTTACAGGATAATAATAAAAAAATATATATATACATATATAAATAAAGTTTTGATTAAATCAACCTGTCAATAACCCATTCCCTCTGCAGAGGAATTAATAACCTGCTCTCTCTGCAGGTTCCTCTTGCTTAGTTTTAACTTCTTACACTGATTCTTTTATTCTATAATTACTTTGATCTTGCCTCCTATTGTTAGTTGCATTCTCTTATGTGGCTTGCCCTCTAATCCTACCCTTTCATGCTTCCCGCATTGTAATACCTACAATGCAGTACCACCTTTATGGTCCAGTGATCCAGCCTTTGACACTGACCATCCTTTGTTCTCACTTCTTCACTCTTATTGGTTCTTAGCCAGTAAATTTACAACTCTGATTGGCTATATTTTCCCGCTTTTTTCTGGATACTCTCCCTTAATCCTTTGCTCCTCTTTTTGCTATAAATGGATATGTTTGTGTTTGTTCTTGTTTATGCCTCTGACGAAGGTCCGGATTGGATCGAAAGCTAAGGCCATCTCCCCTACTAATTTTACATATATAAATTATATATATTATTTGACAACTTAAAATACTGATTAGGCATGCTGGTTTTGTTTTCAAAGAGTCGGAATGGCGGGAGCATGTCGGCATGAGCACTTGATTATGCTTTTTGCCACAAAAACACCAGTCTACAAAAAGAGATGCACAAAAAGAAAGGTTTATATCGATACAAAATAGAAAAACAATACTTGAAAAAAAATGTACTAGATTTAGGCCTGTTGAATAGCGGCTACCTTTTTACTGTCACGGTTCTTGTAATAGTCCCCTAGCAAATGACGTCACACACCCACAACGCGCCCTCTCTGAGGTAAGTGAGGACATTTAATTGGCCCAGAGTCGTGCGCAGCGCGTACACGCGCACTTGTGTGTCCATTGTTTGACCTCAGTGGTGTGACGGCTAATACGAGGGGTCTATTATATTAAAACAAATATAGAACGTTAGAATCGCGCAAGCGAAGTACCAGAAATAAATTTAATTGTTAAGTTCAACAGCAACCAGATTCATATTGATTGATTGATTTTTTGATGTATTGACTAAATAATGAACAATTGGTTGATTGATTGCATGACAAGAAAAACTTCAATACAACTTGTAGAAACTTTTTGTAACGTGTTGGACGGTGGATGTACATGGGATTATAAACTATCATAGAACGCGCGCGCCCACTGAACTGGATGAGAGTTCAGCTGGGTGAGAGTACAGCTACATGCCTCCTTTGGTCGTGACGACAAAGCCCCTTCAAAGGAAATTTCGTCGGTCCACCTTAAAAGAGTCAAAAAAGCAATTTATAACAAGGTCCGATACCATAATCTACCAACTACCCAATACAGAGCATGCGACTATTTTTATTTGTTTTAAGTCAAACCAAAGATTTGAACCATTGATCATTGATTGAGTGATCTTGTTTGAATAGCAAGTCCATAACAGTACCGCCAAGAAAATGCATTTGAAAAGCTCTTGATATTATAATAGAGTTTATACCAGAGTTTACAAAAGCCGACAACTTTTCCGTTAATTTTACAAACTTTAGCTTATACTAGGTAGCATTATGTTATCTACTAAACATTATTACTGTCATGTCTGTAGGTGGCGCCCTGGCATTTCCACTGTTTCCCACAGTATGTCTGAAGTAAAACTGCACATTATGCAAAACTATGTCTCTCTTTTGAAGATTGGTATCAGCAGTTTCTTCAATTGTGAATTACTCAGTTATCACGTGACATTTTTTTGTTTAATTAAAACATGGCATGATTGTAATAATAGCAACGGTCATCTGTCGTGAACCATAAAGTAATTGAAGCGCACCATGTGAGTTTAAAAGCTGTAAATGATTCAAATGTAGTTACTAGTTTGCGGGTAGCAATTTTTTTGACAGTTTCTATTCTCCCACTTCATTTTTGAGAAATTCGATACCAACCTGACACCATCGGCCAATTTTGGGATCTGGCACCCCTACTGTCTTGTTAGTAAATCGTATCAATGCTTCGGTTTGCTGTCAACAATCAACAAATGATTTGTCAGACTAACTGGCTTACGTGAGCCGTTGTCTTCTCATAGCACGGTACTTGTATTTACATGTTACATGAGATCAGCTAACATGCCAACACCATGCATACCTCTACCTTCTTTGCACTCTTGGTGGCTGCTTATAATTAAGCCTAAAAAACTACGTTTTCTCACAAACTGAAAACAGAGCTTGGACAAGCAGTCTGTGGTTGTGATGAACCTCACAATACTAATTGTCATTGTTTTCACATACCCCGTCCCCTTTGTTTGGTTAACCGGCACAGCGTAAATTAATTAAGTGACTCGATGTAACGCGGAAGTCGAACATGATTGGTACATTTTGAATAATGTTTTGTACATGGATTTGTCTGAATATCAGATTAGTTACATTATTGAGTATGATTGGGTTACAGTCTCTTGTTTATTTGTTATGGGTTAACTGCAGTAGAATATTTTGCCTTATCATCTTCTACACAGTCTCATTTTTGACAATGACGTCATCGACACTCACAAACGGCGCAAGACCTTGACCGAGTTCTTATCAGCCACGATGAGGTCACCGGTAGGAGTAAACGTCATGCCTGCAGGATTGAACAAGCCACTAGCTACACACCCGATGTGCTCACCCGATGCATCGTAATGATGTAGCTCACAGGTTCCCCTTTTACCGTAATGAATAGACACATAGATGTCTCCAGCGTCGTCACAGCACACACCGTAAGGTTTTACAGGTTTGCCGTCAATGGAGGTGCTGATATTGAACACCTCGTTTCCTTCGAAATCCAGACAAACTAGTTTCATCTTGTGGTAATTTGTGAAGATCAGACGTTCCTTGCTGCTTACAGATAGAATGCATTGATTACTTGTATCGTCATGGTATATTGTGGAAATGGTGGATCCATCCATATTATGGAGAGATATTACCTTTCTCTTCCAGTCAGCCACTGCAATCCGATCTTTCTTGTCAACAGCAATACGACTAACTAGACTCTCTGACTGCCCATCGTCTTCATTCTGTGAGGGTCTGAACTGACGAATATATCGTAGCTTTCTATTATAAACCTTTACATCCTGTCCGTCAGTAACCAGAAGCAGGTCATCAGAGGTCACGGCTACACCAAGAGGGTTTTTTAGTTTACCGTCCTCTGTTCCACTTTGAACACCTGTAGATTTGTAACTACCCTTTGATGTAAATGTGGATAATAGCTGTCTTGTTGTATCAATAACTACGATGTCAGCATTGCTAGAACAAGCAACGGCCATTGCAAACTTGAACTCCCCATCACCTTCCCCTTCTTTACCAAACTCTGTCTTTACCTCCCACTTCTCTTCCTCTAGTATTCTACCGAGATCCGCGTCAGTCACTGTATCATGACCTTTGAACCCGATGAATGACTTGCTATGCTGCACTGTTTGAAACTGGAGCTCTTTATGGAATGTCAAATTGTGCATAACTTTTGGCTTGAGGTCCAGCAGCTCAAAGTCATCAGCATGTTGCATCAAGTCATTGACTGAAGCTACGATCTGGTCTGCACGGCTCATCTTATCGCGATTGCTGCTCTGTATGCTATCAAATTTCTTACCTCTTTCTTGACTGATCTGAGTGACTCTTTCTTGAAGGAGGCGAGATGCATTTCTTATTTTAGTGATTTCCTCTTCCTCCTTAGCCACAATATCGCGAAGAGCCCGGTCGACCATGATCTGTAATCTTTGCTGTGAATGTTTGATATGGTCATCCACTTTTTGGAATTGCATGCGACACCCATCAAACTTCTGCAAGGCTTCATCAACAGCTCGACGATAAGACCGAATGGAATCATTGATTTCAGACAGATTGTGGTCTGACGCTCGGTGATCAAACACCGCACATTTGAGACACACAAGTAAATCACAAGTGTCGCAATAAAAACACTGTTCCTGGTCAGTGTGTTTCTGGCACTTTGGAGATTCAGTTTTGTCCTCGTCTTTGGGTCGCTCATTTGACGAGCCAACAGCATTAACGATTTGATGATGCCTGTTACTTTTTAATTTCGAGTGGTTTTTCAGACATGTCTTGCAAAAATTCGCATCACAGTCAACACACCGTGATACGGCTTCAAGACCTTCGTCACATCCTTCGCAAGTCAATTTAGGAGGGTTATTGTCCACCTTGGGACCTTCCAGATTGGTGACGTCATCAATAAGCGAGCTCAAGAAAAAGCAGCTAAGAAGAACCGACAATCCCCCATCTGGGACAGAAGTTTTCTCTCTACACACTGGGCAAATAATAAAATCTGTCTTCAGATCCTGTTTGTCTAAAAGTTGCTGAAGACATTTCAAGCAGAAGTTGTGCAGACAGTCCAGGATTTTCGGATCAACGAACCGAGTCAGGCAGATTGGGCATTCGATGTGTACATGTCTAATCTTGCAAGTGGTCCCTGTGGGTAGTGCAGCTTCAGCCATCTTGATGAGAATGGGATGTCCTGTTATACCTGAAGTTAAACAATTAGTTCTTACAATCAGTGAGTGGTCAAAATGATCGAGGCTTTTAGACGCAAGGTGGCAGCACATTTAATGGGTTAAATTGTACGGTACTCGAAAAGAAGTGCGCATGCCGAGGTTTTCAATGGACTGACGACTTTATACTAAGTTCGATTTTGGGATGTTTGCTCGAAAGTGCATCCCACCTGTGACCTTTAAATTGTGGCTTTGGTCCATGTAGGACTTCTTTAGAGTCATGCCAATAGACAGACAAGCATGGGGGCTCAGGAAGGACGAAGTAAGTCTCGCGACGATGAAATCACCGTGAGCTTCCGGGCACAGTTTAATGAGCCGTCAGCTACTGGAAATAACGCGGGTGCAATGTTGTGTGATTTATAATGTTTGCCACATCACTTTTTCCACCCAAAAACATAATGGTAGAATGATTACACTCAAAACTAACAAAGTACATTAGATAAAAATTTAATCTGGAAACGTTTGAGAAAATGAGACAATATTGCTGGACCCCCAACATCCGGCTCGAAGTGTCAAATTCCGAAATTACGCCATATCGACTGCACTAACAAACACACCGAATTTAGAAAATTTTAAATTGGGAAACAAGTGCTTTGTTACTTAGCTCGAAAACAGACCTTGTGTCGCATGGATTTTACGATAATGTTCCATGCAGTCGCAGGGACAACGATGTCCTAGCTTCGCACGGTTTGGGAACCGTATTAATGCAGCAGCTTGCTCAAGTTTGCATGCGTGTACGTTAAGGATCACGACGATCGCATTTTGTTGCATGTTTCTTATGGTCAGATGTGCAGCAGAAAAACGGGTCTGTCTCACTCACCTTTTCAAGTTTTGCGAAGTTGTTTACTACGTACAATTTCAAAAGCAAGCTTTTTCAAAATTCAAACCATATACATTGGTTGAAATGTATTAAAACAGCACAGTACAAGTTATTTTTAAAACAATCGCCACACTACACGCTGCAACCTGTAGCTGCTATTCGAGGTGCCCGATATTCCAGATACTTACGAAAACTCGTACGCTCTCGAGGTCAACTTACACAGTCTATAATTGGGTTTCCTAAAATCACATACAAACTTCCAGAGCATCTATAATTTTTGTTTCCTGTAGCTTTCATACAACTTGTCAGATTGTGTCTTATTACAAGAACGTACTTGTACTGCTTATTTACAAAGTACTGGTTTGTGTGTTCCGAGTCACGATCATAATTATTTCCACACTGTCCCACCTGTCAGTTGTTTCACGTCTAATTGGTCATGTGCATTAAAATAACACAGACCCTGGTGCAAGTTAAGTCATAACTTGAACCATGTGCTTTGACCCTTGCTCTATGCTGTGACTAGTGCTCACTGCTTACACTTGAACCTCTTGATAAATAGGAAGTGCCTGACGCCGGTCGCCAGCCCTACATGCGCACATGAATGTACAGCACAAGTACATTATGATCAGTTAAAATCCCATGCGCATGCGCAATGGTAGAAGTTTCTCACAACTAGAAAAACCCACACGTATAGATAGTGTTCAAAGGGCATTCTACGGCGACGTGTTGCAACCATAGGGATGGTGCGCGCTGCACGAGGACTGCTCAATGTCAATGACATTTCGCAGGATTTGTTTGTAGAACAAATTGACCCAAACTTTGACCATAACATTAAATATCTGGCTGGGTGTGTGTGGCTAGAGTTCAGTAATAGGTTCCGAAATGAACATGACACGACGAAACAACTTTCAAACTTCAAGCACGCTAATTAGGGCAGATAACCCTTTTAGTTTTGTTTTTCCTTTACCCCCCCCCCTCTCCCTTTTAAGTATTTCACAACGGTAGACCAAATACGTACGTTTTAAACCATTTTTGATAAACCGAGACATTGTTGAATGACTCGGTAAAGCTCCAGTACAACGTTCCGGAAAGCCGCCTGGGTCTGTTGGGGTGTTTGTTTGTTTGTTTGTTTGTTTGTTTGTGGGGTTTTTTCCGGGAGTTGTTTTTTCTTCTTACGGGCTGGCCAGAGCTCTAACGATCCCACATTGCCCTGTACAACACTTTAAACAGTATCAATTTAGTTATGCTGTCATTTCGCCACCCTTAATTGAAACCAATCGTAGTTCAATTGTAAAGTGCATGCAGAGGGCTGGTCTCAATTAATGCAAGATAACTACATGCAATTTATCGAGTGAATTATCATTTTTGTATTTACATTTTGTTCTTAATTAATAATCAAGAAAACACAAAAGAAAATAACATTTATACAAGATAAGGTAGCATCAAACAGATCGAAAGCAAAGCTAAAAACAAAGACACCTGACACATGAACAGTGACTCTAAATAAAATAAAAGAATGAAGAAAAAAAAAGGAAAACAAAATCCAGCTCCATCATGGAAAATGATTGACTTATTATAGTGGAAACTTGTGCATGTGGTATTTATGAAACACCGTACCTTAAACTATAGTCTATGTACCCACGTCACAAAGTCATGTGTGGCCATCCTGATGCTTGTTCTTCTTCAAATCGACGAGAAAGTTGGGCCAACTCCTAACGCTCTTCAACAGCATGTTCCTTGGGATGTTTGTGTAGAGGCCTGTCTGGGAGTAACAATTCAACATACATCATCGACCGCACCTCCTTAGATTTTGGACAGCCTTACTCAATGGCTTCCTGGAAATGTATTTTGGGTCCCTGTGATGAATGTGTTGGCTACTAGGGGCATGGGAAAGAGGACACCCGAGGACTTCACTACAAGATCAAGGGCCAAGGGTGTGGAACTAAAACGAAACAGTAGCAGCCGGAAAGAACAGTCACCAACTAGACTTGTGGACAAGTCGTTAACTGCTTTTCGCGGTGTGGTAGCGAAACGGCACCATTGCAACTATACTCTCGCGAGACTACTGCTCCACACGAGACATTTGCTCTCATGACTGCGGTCCAATTTAAAATGGGGCAGCATTCAGGAGCCAGCAGTATCGCGAGAGCAGTATAACCGCGTGAGAGCATACACCGCTACGACGACTTGTCCAAAAGTCTAATCGCCCACAATAATTCACAAGCTGGGCCATAACTCCAAAAGTTGTTGTTGTTGTTGTTGTTGTTGTTGTTGTTGTTGTTGTTGTTGTTGTTGCTGTTGCTGTTGTTGTTGTTGTTGTTGTTGTTGTTGTTGTTGTTGTTGTTGTTGTTTTGGTTTGTTTCTTGGGGAGGGGGTTCTGACCTTGTTGTTTATATTGGGGATTAGAGGGTACTGAAGCAATTAAATCCATTCGAGGAACATTTTTGGGGATTACGAGAATAATGTACGTTGGTGATGCGTGTCTTTGGCTTCCCCGGAAATGTTCATTATTCTTGACACCCCATTGAATTGAACATTGGTATTTTACAAATACCAAAAAGAAAAAAAAACTTTCCCCTTTTTACTTTACACCAAGAATAAAAACACACAAACTTCTAAAATATTGCTAAATTTGGTTTCCATTAGCTTTCATACATTTTGTCAGACTAGGTTTCATTCTAGAACAAGAGTGTGTACTGTACATGTACACTGGTTTGTGTGAACCGAATCAGGATCATATTTCCACAATGTCCCACCTGTCAGTTGTTACACGTCTATTGGTAATGTGCACTAGACCCTAGTGGAAGTAAAGTCCTACCTAAAGCTGGAGCTGTGCTTTGACTGATGCTCACTTCGTACATCGAACCCATTGATGCATAGGAAGCTGAAGATGGCTGGTAACAGTAATAGATTCTGCGCGATAAACAACAGTACATTTCTCCACTCAACTAACCCTACTTCCGCATGTGACGTATGATCGGCCTAAACATTATGCGCATGCGCAATGGTAGTAGTTTCACGCAACTGGGAAACCCCACACGTAGGCCTGTTACAGTCGTCACAGGTGCAAGGTTTGGTACACTGCATTCTAAGGTGGTCTGTTGCATTCATTGCGATGGTGCGCGCTGCATGATGATTGCTTAGTTTCAATGACATTTCGCAGATGTGTTTGTAGAAGTTGTTGTTTTCAGTCTTTTACATAATGAACCAAACGTGATCCATAACAGTGAACATCTACAAACAGGTTTATGGTTTATTTAAAAACATTCAAACATTTGCGGTCCAACGACCGAATTGCATTTTGAATTTACAGTTTTAAAAACATTTTAAGTACACAAAGAAGGTAAAACAAACTTTAAGAAAAAGAAGAAAACAAATTTAAATCAAATATTCATCACAAATGAGATCTACATTGTAACGCAAAAATTAACTGTTCAGAAGAGTGACGCACAAACGCGTATGCGTCCGCCACCAACAGCCTCATACAAAAAGGTGTGATGTTCCATCTGTTTGCCAGCCAGCGCAATGTGCACTTTACATATACTATGGGGAGGGTTCATTGGGGCAGGTAACCCTTTTAGTTACCCATCCAAGGTAGAACAAATAATTACGGTTTAAACCAGATTTTGATAAATTAGGACGAACGAAACAACAAACAGCTCGTGAAAAGTGACAGAAATGGTGGAAAATAAATAATAAAATTTATAAATAATAACTAAGTTCTTATAAAACGCATTTTACAACAACGTATCATGATCAATGCGCTTAAAATTTGTTGCTCACGTGGTAGATGTGGAGCACCGTACTTAACGACTTTAGTCTCCGCCGTGCCCACATCACTACGTCATGAACTGTGCGCATGAACATGACAATCCCTAAAATTGTGTAAGTGTGTGTGATATCAACGTTGTTGTTATGCAAATAAAACCAACATTGTGAACCACAATCCGTTGTGTTTACTTTTTATGGTACAAGTTCCCGTAGGTAGCCCCTTTTCAAATGTGGCGTCAAGTTCTGCCATTGGGATAGTTTTTCGTTACGGGCTTGGTTGATAAATCCCATTGACAAGCTTTACATGGCAACTGTCGAAGGAAAGTTCTATGAAAACAAAGGATCTGTTTTGCTGTTGCTTCAAACATGCTTTAAAGAAGGACAACTAAACCAGAACAACAACAACTGTGTTTACTTTTACAAGTTGGTTTATGCTGCAAAATCTATGAACTTTGGATGAATTTGTTCTTGTTTTGTTTGACATGAAGTGTTTTGTGGCGCTCATTTTACTCAAAGAACCATTTGTAAGAAGAATCACACCTTTTCCTATAATGAATTCTAAAACATCAGTAGGCACGGACCTAAAATAAAGATGAACATAGAAGTAACAACATAATTATATTATGATGAGTTACATCAAAGAAAATTCCAACTCAGTGATGTCTCCGGGTGTTGAAATTAAACTCCACCAGACTTGGTCTCTGAAAGCGAATATAAAAAACAACACACATCAACGACTTAAGTTCTTTCGATTTTGGTGGAATCGGACAAGTGTGGCATAGCCGAACTCAAGGGAGATAGTTTGGCTCCCTGTGATGAACCTAAAACGAAACCAAACCCGCGGAAAGAAAAGTCGTCTACAGGCCGAGCATCTCCGGAAATACAAATGCTAGATGCTAGAGAGAAATTGGTTTTACCTGCAGCTTGCTCCAGTTGTCCTGCATTCAACAATCAATTTGTACGGCTATCCTGGGGGCATTTTCAGCTCCAGTTGGAAGAGTGATTCTGGGCATACTCGGAGCGCTTTTCAACAGCTTGTTCAACGGGTTTTGTGCACTGGGTTGTAAAGGAGGGAAAACAACACACATCGACGACCATTACTTCTTTGATTTTGGTGGGATCGGGACAAGTGTGGCTCTGTTGGAAAGCCCTACTCAAGGGCTCCCTGGAAATGTATAGTTTGGGGCCATGGGATGAGCACGGAGGTTATAAGGGGCCGGGAAAGAGGACATGGCCGAAGATGATCAAGTCACAACCGTTTTATTCATAATTGCTCTACCATTATTTGAATTACCAAAAGAAGCACATTTTTAGCTAGTTTTTCTTCAATCAATCGTTTTACAGTTGCTATAAAAGGTTGAAGGCGAACCCAAACTGTTTGCCGACATGCACGGTGTATTGTTCATATTCAACAGATGCAGCCGGTGTGGCAGGAGTTTCTGCCCCTCCCCCCGAGATTCTGTCCCACATAACAGCGAACCTTTGTGTAGAAATGTCGTCTGATAGCGCGCCCTCTTTTGACTCAGCTTCCTTCAACCCATGAATTTACCACATTGGATACACGCACACACAATAGGAGACAAAATCCCCCTATTAAACCGCCTATATTGTAAACGCAAAAGTTCACACAGTGAACCCTTACCTAAGGGTCATTGTCGCAATAATCTTGGTTGCGTCATTCCGTGAGTTTTGAGTCCCCATGCTTCATAAGCTGCGTTTACACGTTTAATTATTACGGGCAATCTGAATCCCAATGGCGAGCGTGTAAGACAGTAGCAGCGTGTGACGTCAGTGCAAGAGGTCAATGGGCGGAGTTATCTTTTCGAAGCCAAAAAGTACGTCTTTTGAAAGTAAGTATTAGCTATAAAAAGAACCATTTTAATAGTGTAGGATTTTGAATTTAAAAACAGTTGCCGAAGTGTGGGTGGGGGTGTCGGGGGTAATGTTTTATAAACATGTGTCACAAAAAAGTGATCCCTGTTCCGATTGGGTTGGTGGGGAGGGCGGGGGGGGGACGTCTCGTAACACTGGTGTGAGGTGTTACAGACTGATGGTGTTAAACCAATATTGTTATTGAATTTGTGTATGTTGTTGTTGTTGTTGTTGTTGTTTTGTTTCTGGGGGAGGGGGGGTTCTGACCTTGCTGTCTATATTGGGGACTAGAGGTAGAGAAGCAATTGCTCCATTTGAGGAACATAATGGGATTACGAGAATAATGTACGTTTGGATGCGTGTCTTTAGTTTCCCTGGAATGGTTTCATTATTGTTGACACCCCAAGAAAATGAACCTTGGTACTTTACAAACAATATGCTGGAAACCCCGTCTTCCGTTACCTCTGTCATAATAGTCAAGATATGCAACAAACTAGTACATGATTCAGCCATCATGCATTACCGAGTGGAGGAAAAATACCTGTTTTTGATTAATTCCCTCAATGTGAAAACCAAGAAAAAGCTTTACCCTCCCCGTATTTAAAGATGGAAAGAAGAAGAAACTTTTTCCTGTGATGGGTTAATTAGTGGTTTATTTTTAAATACAGTCAAATGTGAACACAGCTTTAGAAATTCAAAGTAGTTGCAGTTAAATCTTACAAAGTTCTTCAATTTACAAAAAAAAAACTACATCATGCCTAATGATTTCACTGTAAAATCAAAGAAAAAATACCATATTCTACCAACTACCCATACGCAGTTATTTTTATCTATACTTTAAAGTCAAACCAAAGATTTGAAATAAATTCCCATGATCATCGATGGAGTGTTTTTGTTTGAATAGTAAACCTACAACAGTAGCGCCAAGAAAATGCATTTTACAAGCTCTTGATATTAGAATAGTTACAAGAGTTCACGATAGCCGACAAGTTTTCCGTTTAATACAAATTATAGCTGATAAAAGATAGCGTAATGTTACCTACTTAACATTATTACGTCATGTCTGTAGGTGGCGCCCTAGAATTTCCCCTGTTTTCCATGGCATGTCTTAAGTAAAAGTGTACATTATTCAAAATAAAATCGACGAGTCTTCTGAAAAAATAATAATATCAGCAGTTTCTTCACTTATCAAATGCTCACTCAATCACGTGACGATTTTTCTTAATCAAAACATGGCATGATTATAATTTTTTTAAAATCCATCCGTCGTGAACCATCAAAGTAATTGAAGGGTACGAGTGAGTTTTAATTATGCAAATGATTCCAAAAAGTAATCGCGGGTAACAACCATGCTTACATCATTTTGACAATAAATTCCTCTCCCGCAGTTCACTTTTGAGAAATTCGATACAAACTTGACACCACTGGCCATTTTGCGGCTCTGGAATCCCAACTGCCTTGCTAATATCTCGTATCAATGTTTCAGTTTGCTGTCAACACTAACTCTTAAAATGACTGCTCAGGTTTATCGGTTACGGTTCTAATAACGGGAGCCGTTGTCTTCTCATAGTACATATGAGAGCTGCAAATACGTTAACCACCACGCAGAGCGCTACCTTCTTTGCAATCCGTCGCTCGTACCACGAAGTGACCTAACTCGTTCACAGTAAAAAAAAAAAACGTGTTCTGAGAAAATCACGATTGAAATTGTACTATTTTTCAAACTGCTGTTTCGGAGTATGCTTACTATTTTTATAATATTTTTCTATGACGTAAATAAAGCTGAATACTTTATTCATACGGAGCTATCAATGTGTTTTCACCCCTACAACTATTTTAATAAGTAATTAATTCCTAAACTGATAGGTCACTTCGTAAAAATGGAAATTAAAGTTTTTCCCACAGAACGCAGTGTACAAACCAATGCATCAAAGAGACCTATTGAGATAGGTCACTTTGTGAAATTACTACGCTTCCAGTTAGGTCACTTCGTGGTACGCAAATGTCGCACTGCGCGCGCTGTAGCGCATAGTATATCATTGGTAAAGTGGTGTATCTAGATAGGTCACTTTGTGGAAAGACAAAATGGCAAATCTAGTGATGCGTCGTTTTTAGAAATTAGTGTTATTACAAAACTATTACGTATTAGGTACTGAAACTTGCTGAAAATGTTAACAGAAATGAGTATGTTAATTTGGTAAAACAATATTTGCAAAAATGTGTGATTTTATTCAGTTAGGTAAGTTCGTGGTACGAGCGAGGTTGCTGCTTATAAAATAAAAGTACCAGTAGTCTCCTAACCACGTTTTCCTAGTAACTGAACTTCGGAGCTTTGAGCTTCCTCTAAGTGGTCTCTGGTTGGGAGGTACCTCACAATGATAATCATGATTTTACACCCCACACCCCCTCTTGGGGGTTAACCGGCCGAGTAGATACTAACTCATAAGTGACTCAATGAAATGCGAATGTCGAACATATTATATGATTTTATGAAGTGATTGGTACGTTTTAACCCCAAAGTGTGAAAAGCCTAATTTATACGCAAATGCGTATATTTTCTGTGCATTCCAACAGTTTTGAGAATAACTGGATTACAGTTTCTCGTTAAATTAGTATTGTTTAATTTTGTTAATGTAAAAACTGCATAGTCATCTACGTTATTGTATCATTTTCGATCATGACGTCATCGACACTCACAAAATGCGCAACACCTTGACTGAGTACGTATCAGCCACGATGAGGTCAGCGGTAGGAGTAAACGTCATGCTTAGAGGAAGGTACAAGCCACGAGCTACACACCCGATGTGCTCACCCGATGCATCGTAATGATGTATCTCACCGGTTCCCGGTGTACCGCAATGAATGGACACATAGATGTCTCCAGCATCGTTACAGCACATACCAAAAGGTTTTGCAGGTTTGCCGTCAATGGAGGGGCTGATATTGAACACCTCATTTCCCTCGAAATCCAGACAAACTAGTTTCGTCGTGTTGTAGTATGTGAAGATCAGACGTTCCTTACTGCTTATACATAGAGAGCCTGGATTACCTATATCGTCATGGTATATTGTGGAAATGGTGGATCCATCCATATTATGGAGAGATATTACCTTTCTCCCCCAGTCAGCCACTGCAATCCGATCTTTGTTGTCCGAAGCGATTCCACCGAATAGACTCTCTGAGTGCCCCTCGACTTCATTCTGTGAGGGTCTGAACTGACGAATATATCGTAGTTTTCTATCATAAACCTTTACATCCTTTCCATCAGAAACTATAAGCAGGTCATCAGAGGTCACGGCAACACTAACAGGATTTTTTAGTTTACCGTCCTCTGTTCCACTTTGAACACCTGTAGATTTGTAAACACCCTTTGATGTAAATGTCGATAATAGCCGTCTTGTTGTATCAGTAACGACAATGTCACCATTGCTAAAACAAGCAACGTCCCATGCAAACTTGAACTCCCCATCACCTTTCCCTTCTTTACCAAACTCTTTCTCCACCTCCCACTTCTCTTCCTCTATTGTACCGAGAACCGCATTAGTCACGGTATCGTGACCGTTGAACCCGATGAACGACTTGCTATGCTGTACTGTTTTAAACTTGAGCTCTTTGTGGAATGTCAAATTGTGCATAACCTTTGGTTTGAGGTCCAGCAGCTCAAAGTCATCAGCATGTTGCATCAAGTCATTGACTGAAGCTACGATCTGGTCTGCACGGCTCATCTTATCGCGATTGCTGCTCTGTATGCTATCAAATTCCTCACCTCTTTCTTGACTGATTTGAGTGACTCTCTCTTGAAGGAGGCGAGATGCATTTCTAATCTTAGTGATTTCCTCTTCCTCCTTGGCCACAATATCTCGAAGAGCCCGGTCGACCATGAGCTGTAATCTTTGCTGTGAGTGTTTGATAGAGTCATCCACTTTTTGGAATTGCATGCGACACTCATCAAACTTCTGCAAGGCTTCATCAACAGCTCGACGATAAGATCGAATGGAATCATTGATTTCAGACAGATTGTGGTTTGACTCTCGGTGATCAAACACAGCACATTTGAGACACACAAGTAAATCACAAGTGTCGCAATAAAAACACTGTTCCTGGTCAGTGTGTTTCCGGCACTTTGACGATTCAGTTTTGTCCTTGTCTTTGGGTCGCTCATTTGACGAACCGACAGCATTAACGATTTGATGATGCCTGATAACTTTTAGCTTCGTGTGGTTTTCCAGACATGTCTTGCAAAAATTCGCATCACATTCAACACACCGTGAGACAGCTTCAAGACCTTCGTCACATCCTTCGCAAATATAGACATGAGGGTTAATGTCCTCCTTCAAACCTTCTAGTTTGATGACGTCATCAATAAGCGAGCTCAAGAAAAAGCAGCTAAGAAGAGCTGGCAATCCCTCATCTGGGATTGACGTTTTCTTTTTACACATTGGACAAATAATAATATCCGTCTTCGGATCCTGTTTGTCTGTAAGTTCCTGAAGACATTTTAAGCAGAAGCAGTGCAGACAGTCCAGGATTTTGGGATCGATGAACCGACTCAGGCAGATTGGGCATTCGATGTGTACATGTCTAATCTTGCAAGTGGTCTCAGTGGGTAGTGCAGCTTCAGCCATCTTGATGAGAATGGGCTGTCCAGTAACCTGAAGTAAAACAAATGTCATGTTCGTTAATTCATACCCTCAGTGAGTGAACAACTGATTGAGGCTTCTAGACGCTAGGTGGCAGCACACTTTACCGGTACTCGAAAAGAAGTGGGCATGCCCAGGATTTAGTAACTTTGCCTCAGTAATTTTAAACGATTCGAGGAGAGTTCACCCCCACGTACCAATTCAACTCATTTTCTCATTTACAGAAGGTTATAGGCCTATTGATTTTTCTTCTTCAAAGCATTATGTTTGAAGACTAAGAATGTTTATAGTGTTTTACTAGGTCTTTTCCGGCTGGTCCACTGTCTTTTTTATTTTATTTCTTTAATCTTGAGTCAGTATTTCTATTATTTATAGTTAGTATTATAATTTCAATCATTTATAAATCTTCTGGATGTTGAAGCATTTTGATGTACATGTACAACGTTTATATTAAACTTATGTATTTCTCACCTTGTGTGTACGTTTTAGATTCTTAATATTTTTGCACACTGCGGGACGAAAAAAGTCATATTGTTAAAAATCAATGTGACAAATAAACAAATGAATAAATTAATGAATGGACTTCTTAGATATTATGTCAATGACATTAGATGTGTTTCCTAAAAACACACAAACTTCTAAAACATCGCTAAGTTTAGTGTCGTATAGGTTTCACACATTTTATCAAATCAGGTTTTATTAGGTTAAGAGCATGTACTGTTTATGTACATGTACACTGGTTTGTGTGAGCCGAATCGGGATCATATTTCCACAATGTCCCACCTGTCAGTTATTACACGTCTAATTGGTCATGTACATTAGATAGCCTAGACCCTATAGTGCTAGTAAAGTCTTACCTGAAGCTGGAGATGTGCTTTGACTGATGCTCACTGCGTACACTTGAACCTCTTGATGAATAGGAAGCTGGAGATGGCCGGCAACAGTAATGGATTCTGCGCGATAAACAACGTTAACAACGTACAAAACCAGTGCATCTCTCCACTCTACCAACCCTACTTCCGTATATGACGTCTGATCGGCCTAAACATTATGCGCATGCGCAATGGTAGTAGTTTCACGCAACTGGGAAAACCCCACACGTAGGCCTGTTACAGTCGTCACTGGTGCAAGGTTTGGTACACTGCATTCTAAGGTGGTCTGTTGCATCCATTATGATGGGGAGGGTTTATTGGGGGGGGGGCAGTTAACCCTTTTAGCTACCCATCAAAGGTAGAAAAAATAGTTACGATTTAAACCAGTTTTTGATAAATTGGGACGAACGAAACAACAAAGAGCTCGTGAAAAATCATAGAAATGGTGGAAAATAAATATTAAAATTCATAAACAATAACTAGTTCTTATAAAACGCATTTTACAACAACATATCATAACGTATTAATCAATGCGCTTAAAATGTGTTGCTCACGTGGTAGAAGTGGAGCACCGTACTTAACGACTTTAGTCTCTGCCGTGCCCACATCACTACGTCATGAACTGTGTGCATGAACATGACATTCCCTAATGGTGCAAGTGTGTGTGATATCAACGTTGTTGTTATGATGTGCAAACAAATCCGACATTGTGAACCACTGGACTGACGATAATAAAAGCACAATTTAGTTTTGTTTGATTTTTATGGTACACGTTCTTGTAGGTAAACCCTTCTCAAAAGTGGCGTAAAATTCTGCCATTGGAATAGTTTTTCGTTACGTGCTTGGTTGATAAATCCCATTGACAAGTTACATGGCAATTGTCGAGGGAAAGTTCTATGAAAACAAAGGGTCTGTTTTGCTGTTGCTTCAAACATGCATTAAAGAAGGACAACTAAACCAGAAAAACAACTGTGTTAAGTTTATACAAGTTGATTTATGCTGCAAGATCAATGAACTTTGGGTGTATTTGTTATTGTTTTATTTACGTTTCGTTTGACCTGAAGTGTTTTTGTGGCGGTCACTTTACTCAAAGAACCCTTTTTTTTTTAAATCACCCCCTTGTCTAAAATGAATTCCAAAACTTTAGTACACACGGACAATAAATACAATTGAGGATAGAAGTCTCAACATAAGTATAATATGACGAGTTACATCAAACAACTATTTTAACTCAGTGATGTCTGCGGGTGTAAGCGTAAAACAGCGTTGAAATTAAACTCGACCAGACTTGATCTCTGAAGGCGAATGTAAAAAAGCAACACACATCAACGACTAGAATAAGTTTTCCAATTTTGGTGGGATCGGACAAGTGTGGCATAGCTTAACTCAAGGGGGATAGTTTGGCTCCCTGTGGTGAACCTAAAACGAAACCAAACCTGCGGAAAAAAAGTTGTCTACAGGCCGAGCATCTCCGGAAATACAAATGCTAGATGCTAGAGAGAAATTGCTTTTACCTGCAGTTAGCCCCAGTTGTCATGCATTCAACAATCAATTTGTACGGCTATCCTGGGGGCATCTTCAGCTCCAATTGGATTAGTAATTCTGGGCATACTCGGAGCGTTCTTCAACAGCTTGTTCAACGGGTTTTGTGCACTGGGTTGTAAAGGAGGGAAAACAACACACATCAACGACCATTACTTCTTTGATTTTGGTGGGATTGGGACAAGAGTGTGGCCCTGTTGGAAAGCCCTACTCAAGGGCTCCCGGGAAATGTATAGTTTGGGGCCATGGGATGAGCTCGGAGGTTGTAAGGGGCCGGGAAAGAGGACATGGCCGAAGATGATCAAGTCACAACCGTTTTATTTATAATTGCTCTACCATTATTTGAATTACCAAAAGAAGCACATTTTTAGCTAGTTTTTCTTCAATCAATCGTTTTACAGTTGCTATAAAAGGTTGAAGGCGACATTGCCGACATGCACGGTGTATTGTTCTTATTCAACAGATGCAGCCGGTGTGGCAGGAGATTCTGCCCCCCCCCCGAGATTCTGTCCCACATAACAGCGAACCTTTGTGTAGAAATGTCGTCTGATAGCGCGCCCTCTTTTGACTCAGCTTCCTTCAGCCCATGAATTTACCACATTGGATACACGCATACACACTAGGAGACAAAATCCCCCTATTATACCGCCTATATTGTAAATGCAAAAGTTCACACAGTGAACCCATACCTAAAGGTCATTGTCGCAATAATCTTGGTTGCGTCATTCCGTGAGTTTTGAGTCCCCATGCTTCATAAGCTGCGTTTACACGTTTAACTATTACGGGCAATCTGAATCCCAATGGCGAGCGTGTAAGACAGTAGCAGCGTGTGACGTCAGTGCAAGAGGTCAATGGGCGGAGTTATCCTTTTGAAGCCAAAAAGTACGTCTTTTGAAAGTAAGTATTAGCTATAAAAGAACCATTTTAATGGTGTAGGAATTTAAATGGTTTTTGAATTTAAAAACAGTTACCGAAGTGTTTGTGGGGGTGTCGGGGTAAATGTTTTATAAATATGTGTCACAAAAGAGTGATCCCTGTTCCGATTGGGTTGGTGGGGAGGGCGGGGGGACGTCTCGTGACACTGGTGTGAGGTGTTACAGACTGATGGTGTTAAACCAATATTGTTATTGAATGTGTGTATGGTGTTGTCGTTGTTGTTGTTGTTGTTGTTGTTTTGTTTCTGGGGGAGGGGGGTTCTGACCTTGCTGTCTATATTGGGGACTAGAGGTAGAGAAGCAATTGCTCCATTTGAGGAACATAATGGGATTACAAGAATAATGTACGTTTGGATGCGTGTCTTTAGTTTCCCTGGAATGGTTTCATTATTGTTGACACCCCAAGAATATGATCCTTGGTACTTTACAAACAATATGCTGGAAACCCCGTCTTCCGTTACCTCTGTCATAATAGTCAAGATATGCAACAAACTAGTACATGATTCAGCCATCGTGCATTACCGAGTGGAGGAAAAAAACCTTGTTTTTGATTAATTCCCTCAATATGAAAATCAAAAAAGCTTTACCCTCCCCGTATTTAAAGATGGAAAGAAGAAGAAACTGTTTTCCTGTGATGGGTTAATTAGTGGTTTATTTTTAAATACAGTCAAATGTGAACACAGCTTTAGAAATTCAAAGTAGTTGCAGTTAAATCTTACAAAGTTCTTCAAAAAAAAAAAAAACGTTATGCCTAATGATTTCACTGTAAAATCAAAGAAAAAATACCATAATCTACCAACTACCCATACGCAGTTATTTGTATCTATACTTTAAAGTCAAACCAAAGATTTTAAATAAATTCCAATGATCATCGATGGACTGTTTTTGTTTGAATAGTAAACCTATAACAGTAGTGCCAAGAAAATGCATTTTACAAGCCATTAGAATAGTTACAAGAGTTCACGATAGCCGACAAGTTTTCCGTTTAAAACAAATTATAGCTGATAAAAGATAGCGTAATGTTACCTACTAAACATTATTACGTCATGTCTGTAGGTGGCGCCCTGGAATTTCCCCTGTTTTCCGTGGCATGTCTGAAGTAAAACTGTACATTAATCCAAATTAAATCGACGAGTCTTCTGAACAAATAATAATGTCAGCAGTTTCTTCATTTATCAAATGCTCACTAAATCACGTGACGATTTTTCTTAATCAAAACGTGGCATGATTATCATTTTTTTTAATCCATCCGTCGTGAACCATCAAAGTAATTGAAGGGTACGAGTGAGTTTTGATTATGCAAACGATTCCAAAAAGTAATCGCGGGTTACAACCATGCTTACATCATTTTGACAATAAATTCCTCTCCCGCAGTTCACTCTTGAGAAACTCGGTACCAACTTGACACCACCGGCCATTTTGCGGATCTGGAATCCCAACTGCCTTGCTAGAATCTCGTATCAATGTTTCGGTTTGATGTCAACGCTAACTCTAAAAATGACTGCTCAGATTTATTGGTTACGGTTCTAATAACGGGAGCCGTTGTCTTCTCATAGTACGGTATTGACATGTTACATAAGAGCAAGGTGGCAAAGTGGCTCCTTATTTTAAAAAGTACCAGTAGTCTCTTAACCACGTTTTCCTAGTAACTGAATATCGGAGCTTGGAGCTTCATCTAAGCGGTCTCTGGTGGGGATGTACCTCACAATGATAATCATGATTTCACACCCACAACCCCCTCTTGGGGGTTAACCGGCCGAGTAGATATTAACTCATATAAGTGACTCAATGTAATGCTAAAGTCGAACATATATGATTTTATGAAATGATTGGTACGTTGTAACCCATGCGTGAAAAGCCTAATTGATACGCATATGCTTGAAAGGTCCAATAGTTCCTACCCCAACACCTAAGGTATATATAAAAATATTTTCTGTGCATTTCCCACCTTTTTTTAGAATGACTGGGTTACAGTCTCTCGTTTAAATATTATTGTTTAGTTTTGTAAATGTAAAAATTGCCTTGTCATCTACGATATTGTATCATTTTCATGACGTCATCGACACTCACAAAGGGCACAATACCTTGACTGAGTGCCTATCAGCCACGATGAGGTCACCGGTAGGAATAAACGTCATGCCTAGAGGATTATACAAGCCACGAGCTACACACCCGATGTGCTCCCCCGATGCATCGTAATGATGTATCTCACAGGTTCCCACTGCATCATAATGAATAGACACATAGATGTCTCCAGCATCGTCGCAGCACACACTATAAGGTTTTACAGGTTTGCCGTCAATGGAGGTGCTGATACTGAACGCCTCGTTTCCCTCGAAATCCAGACAAACTAGTTTCATCTTGCTGTAGTCTGTGAAGATCAGACGTTCCTTACTGCTTATACATAGAGAGCCTGGATCACTTATATCGTCATGGTATATTGTGGAAATTGTGGAACCATCCATATTATGGAGAGATATTACCTTTCTCTTCCAGTCAGCCACTGCAATCCGATCTTTCTTGTCCACAGCGATTCCAGAGAGTAGACTCTCTGTCTGCCCATAGTCGTAGACTTCATTCTGTGAGGGTCTGAACTGACGAATATATCGCAGTTTGTTATCATAAACCTTTACATCCTGTCCGTCAGTTACCAGAAGCAGGTCATCAGAGGTCACGGCTACACCAACAGGGTTTTTTAGTTTACCGTCTTCTGTTCCACTTTGAACACCTGTAGATTTGTAACTCCCCTTTGATGTAAATGTGGATAATAGCCGTCTTGTTGTATCAGCAACGACAATGTCACCATTGCTAAAACAAGCAACACCCAATGCAAGCTTGAACTCCCCATCACCTTCCCCTTCTTTACCAAACTCTTTCTTCACCTCCCACTTTTCTTCCTCTAGTATTCCACCGATATCTGCATCAGTGACGATATCGTGACCTTTGAACCCGATGAACGACTTGCTATGCTGCACCGTTTGAAACTGGAGCTCTTTGTGGAATGTCAAATTGTGCATAACCTTTGGCTTGAGGTCCAGCAGCTCAAAGTCATCAGCATGTTTCATCAAGTCATTGACTGAAGCTACAATCTGCTCTGCACGGCTCATCTTATCGCGATTGCTGCTCTGTATGCTATCAAATTCTTCACCTCTTTCTAGACTGATTTGAGTGACTCTTTCTTGAAGGAGGCGAGATGCATTTCTTATCTTAGCGATTTCCTCTTCCTCCTTAGCCACAATATCTCGAAGAGCCCGGTCGACCATGAGCTGTAATCTTTGCTGTGAGTGTTTGATAGAGTAGTCCACTTTTTGGAATTGCATACGACACCCATCAAACTTCTGCAAGGCTTCATCAACAGCTCGACGATAAGATCGAATGGAATCATTGATTTCAGACAGATTGTGGTTTGACGCTCGGTGATCAAACACCGCACATTTGAGACACACAAGTAAATCACAAGTGTCGCAATAAAAACACTGTTCCTGGTCAGTGTGTTTCCGGCACTTTGGAGATTCAGTTTTGTCTTTGTCTTTGGGTCGTTCATTTGACGAGCCGACAGCATTAACGATTTGATGATGTTTGTTAATTTTTAATTTCGAGTGGCTTTTTAGACATTTCTTGCAGAAATTCGCATCACATTCAACACACCGTGAGACATCTTCAAGACCTTCGTCGCACCATACGCAAGTCGAGACAGGTGGGTTAATGTCCTCCCTCGGACCTTCCAGATTGATGACGTCATCAATAAGCGAGCTCAAGAAAAAGCAGCTAAGAAGAGCAGACAATCCCTCATCTGGGATTGACGTTTTCTTTTTACACATTGGACAAATAATAAAATCCGTCTTCGGATCCTGTTTGTCTGTAAGTTCCTGAAGACATTTTAAGCAGAAGCCGTGCAGACAGTCCAGGATTTTCGGATCGATGAACCGACTCAGGCAGATTGGGCATTCGATGTGTACATGTCTAATCTTGCAAGTGGTCTCAGTGGGTAGTGCAGCTTCAGCCATCTTGATGAGAATGGGCTGCTGTTACCTGAAGTAAAACGACAAATGTCATGTTCCTTAGTTATGTTCCTTAGTGCATACACTCGGTGAGTGAACAAGTGATTGAGACTTTTAGACGCTAGGTGTCAGCACATTACTCGGTAAATTTGTACGGTACTCGAAAGAAGTGCACATGCCCAGGATTTTGTAAACAATGAACATTTCAATAAATTGTGTCATTTGTATGCCATATTTAAGAACATGCATTTATGTTGAAATTGATTTTCTAGATTTTTCCCCTTTTTACTTTACACCAAGAATAAAAACACACAAACTTCTAAAATATTGCTAAATTTGGTTTCCATTAGCTTTCATACATTTTGTCAGACAAGGTTTCGTTATAGAACAAGAGCGTGTACTGTTCATGTACACTGGTTTGTGTGAACCGAATCAGGATCATATTACCACAATGTCCCACCTGTCAGTTAGTACACGTCTAATTGGTCATGTGAATTAGAAAGCATAGACCCTAGTGCTAGTAAAGTCTTACCTGAAGCTGGAGATGTGCTTTGACTGATGCTCACTGCGTACACTTGAACCTCTTGATGAAGAAGCTGAAGATAGCCGACAACAGTAATGGATTCTGTACGCTAAACAACGTTAACAACGTACAAAACCAGTGTAGCTCTTTACCAACCCTACTTGCGCACATAAATGTACAGTACAAGCAAATAATGATCAGCTAAAATCCCATGCGCATGCGCAATGGTGGAAGTTTCTCACAACTGGAAAAAACCCACACGTAGGCCTGTTCACTGGTGCAAGGTTTGTTACTGCATTTCGATTTACGGTGGCCTGTTGCAACCATTGCGAATGTAGAGGACTGGTCTCAATTAATGCAAGATAACTTTGTGCAATTTTTCAAGTGAAGTATCATAATGTATTAATTTGTATTAAAAAAATTTTTTTTTAACATTTTGTTCTTAATTAAGTAAATACGAGAACAATAGAAAAAACTAACACTTGAACAGTTACTCTGTAGAACCTACATACAAAACTGAACGAAAAAACAAACAGCTAATGGAAAATGATTTAAAATGGTTGAAATCAATTCATGCATTTTGTAATAATAACTAGTTCTTATGAAATGAGTTTTACAACAACGTGTCATAACATCATGATCAATGCGCTTAAAATTTGTTGCTCACGTGGTAGATGTGGAGCACCGTACTTAACGACTTTACTCTCCGTCGTGCCCACATCACTACGTCATGAACTGTGTGCCTGAACATGACATTGCTTGATATGAACATTATTGTTATGCAAATAAATCCGATAATGTGAACCACTTGACGATAATACAAGCAAAGTCCAGTTGTGTTTGCTTTTTATGGTACACGTTCCTGTAGGTAACCCCTTCTCAAAAGTGGCGTCAAGTTTGAATTTGAATATTTTTTCGTCACGAGCTTGGTTGATAAATCCCATTGACAAGTTACATGGCAACTGTCGAAGGAAAGTTCTATGAAAACAAAGGATCCGTTTTGCTGTTGCTTCAAACATGCATTAAAGAAGGACAACTAAACCAAAACAACAACTGTGTTTACTTTTACAAGTTGGCTTATGCTGCAAGATCTATGAACTTTGGATGAATTTGTTCTAGTTTCGTTTGACATGAAGTGTTTTTTGTGGCGCTCACTTCACTAAAAGAACCATTTAAAAGAAAACAACTTTTCCTAAAATAAATTCCAAAACTTCAGTACACACGGACAAGAAATAAAAAGGAACATGGAAGTATCAACAGAATTTTATTATGATGAGTTGCATCAAAGAACATTCTCGGTGATGTCTCTGGGTGTTAGCGTAAAACAGCGTTGAAATTAAACTCGACCAGACTTGGGCATACTCGGAGCGCTCTTCAACAGCTTGTTCAACGGGTTTTGTGCACTGGGTTGAAAAGGAGGGAACACAACACACATCAACGATCATTGCTTCTTTGATTTTGGTGGGATCGGGACAAGTGTGGCCCTGTTGGAAAGCCCTACTCAAGGGCTCCTTGGAAATGTATAGTTTGGGGCCATGGGATGAGCACGGAGGTTACGAGGGGCCGGGCAAGAGGACACGGCCGAAGATGATCAAGTCACAACCGTTTTACTCATCATTGCTCTACACTTATTTGAAATACCAAAAGACGCACATTTTAAGCTATCTTTTTTCTTCATTCAATCGTTTTAGAGTCGCTGTAAACAAGAATGGATAACTGAACCCGAACGGTACAGTTTAGTCCACAAGAGATAATGCAGCCGGTGTGGCAGGAGAATCTGTGCCCCCCCCCCTTCCCCCGGAGATCCAGTCCAACATACGGCGAATTGTGTTAACATTTCTTCTGATAGCGCCCTCTTTTGACTCAACTTCATTTAGCCAATATTTATTACTGCATGGGGACACACGCACACACTGGAAAACTAACAAATTTTCTCGAACACCAGCTCTTCTAAATGCAAAAGTTCATACAGTGACCCCATACCTAAGGTCATTATCACGATGATCTTGGTTGCGTCATTTCGGGAGTTTGTGTCCCCATGTGTGTTATTGCAGCGTAAGAGCTTACGTTAGGCGTCGCTGCGTTATTACCTTTACCATAGTTATTATGGGCAACTTGACTCCCAAAATGGCCAGCGCGTGTAAAACAGCAGCAGCGTGTGACGTCAGTGCAAGGGGTCAATGGGCGGAGTTATCATTTCCACGCCAATAAGTACGTCTTTTGAAAGTAAGTTAGCTCAAAAGAACCGTTTAATTTGTCTAGCATTTCATATGAATGGTAAAAAAAAGGTTACCGGAGAATGAATGGTGGTCTTGGGGTAATGTTTTTAATTGTATGAAAATGGTGACCCCGGATTGTTCCGAGAAGTATGTTTGGAGGGGGGGGGGGGGTTGAATGTTTCGTGACACCTGTGAAAGGTGTGTGGACTGTTGGTGTTTAACCAATGCTTTTTGTTGTTATTGTTTGTTTGTTTTTTGTTCTGGGTTTTTGTGATTTATTTGTTTATTTGTTTATTTGTTTATTTGTTTATTTTTATTTTATTTATTATTATTATTATTTTTTTTATATATTTTTTTTTGGGGGGGGGAATTCTGACCTTTTTTTCTGTTGGGGATAAGAGGTAATGAAGCAATTGTTTCCCTTTGAGGTAGATGTGGGAAAGAATAATGAACGTTTGTGATGGATGTCTCCCGCCCCCCCCCCCTCCTCCCCGGAGAGGTTATCATTGCTGTTCATACCCCCAATGAATTAAACATTGGTATTTTACAAATAATATAGCAACATCCCGTCTTCAGTTACATGTGTCATTAATTTCTATTAAATTCAAACTGCAACAAACTCGTGAATGATTCAGCACATTTATCGTGATGGGGGGGAAATACCTGGTCATTATTTCCCTGAATTATGAAAACCAAGAAAAAGCTTTGCTGTTCCAGCGATTAATACAGACATTAATGATTAAATTAAGAAGAAACTTTTTACTTTGGAGAGTAACAATGATAACAATGAAATGAAAAATTTGCGAATGTTTTTGGCTCTGAATTTACCCAAAAGAAGTCCTTTAAACGGGCACCCGCATGATTACCTCAAACGAGTCGACGTTTCGCACAAAAACTGTCATAGAAATACTTTTATTTGGTACATCCATTGAGGTAAAAAACAAACAGCAACAAATCTTTGGAAAGGTTTGAAATAGGCTCCGGGATACACCGCTTTTGTGTAATTTGTATCAACTCGAATACGCACTTTCTTTTGTTGTTTTTCACAAGGGGGAAAAAGACAGACAAACAAAAACCACGGAAATTCCGTAGGGGGAGCCCCCCGGCAAAGTACATCCACCTTTCCTGTGCAATCAACTTGAACATTCTGATTTGTATGTCTAGCTGCTTACGTTTGTTGATGAGTTGGTAAATTTTTAAGGGCAAGGTCGGTACGTAATGTCTGAGTGTGATTAGATTACAGTAGCCAAAAAAAATTATAATAATTATAACAAAACATGTCCTCGTTTTTAAAACAACTTTGTTATTCATTTCTTTCCATTTCATTTTTGTAAATGTTTTTTTATCAGATTTATTTATTTATTTAAAAAAAAAGAAATAAGTCAATATACTAGCCAAGAACAAGAGAGAAGACAATTAAGGAAGGTTCACTTTTACATGGGGGAGGGGCCCCACGGAATTATTCCAGGGTAGACCCACGCAGTCAGATAGGGACTGATGAAAACCCAATCCACAAAGTACCGCCGACGGTATTCGAACCGGGATACAATCAGTGGAAAGATGCCCCTTTCAACTCGTCCACGCCCATTTCCCGCTACCACCCATAGTTTGGAAGCAAATACAAGGTTACATCCTCTTGCTAGAGCATCCGGGCAGGCAATATTGATATTAAACAAGTCAATTTGATCAGGGATCAGTTATAGAGCCGGCCACAAAATGCAGTGACATGTTTGACCGCTAATCCGATTCACAGGAAGGAAACGTCAGGGTTACTCTTCGATACTAAACGGGCCCCACAGATCGTCAGTTGTATAGATTTAAACTGCAGGTGGGGCCACAGATTAGTTTTTGTTCACGTGATGCTTATTTGTATGCAAAATGTAATGGGAAGATACAATACAAGTCACGTGTGAAAGTTTCAGCTGAATACAATGTCTACTTGTTGAGAAAACAGCACCCAAAAAAACTATCACGGTATTTTTTACACGAACGTCAAATCCATCCACGCTTAGCGAGGTGACAGCGGGTACCAATCGCATCTCTGGCCGCAGCATTCGCTAACGTACACCAACCCTTAGAAATGAGAGAAACGATCCCAAGCTTTTGGTGTTTTTTTCCTAATCCCCATGGGGTGCATTTCATAATTTATACAACCGAAATAATTTATACAACCAGTATGTCCCTACCTTTCAGTAAAAGGTATCTTTATCGACCCCACTCGATTGTCGAGTTCAGCCAAGTTCACCACTGATTGCCCCCTCACTCGGTTGTCGAGTTCAACTGCATGACGCACGGCGAGGACACAAACTTGCTTACGATGAGTAACATGTGGTACGCATTGGGCCTCAACCCTTGCCATCATAGATACTGACATGTATATCTCCTCCGCTTCCGTTTGAATTGACTTTTGTCTTATTTTCTCACCATGATTATATATTATGAGTGATGGGAACACTTGATTATTGGTTGACAGTGTCGACCGCACACACCTCAGAGACAGGTCTTCAAACGCATCAATGGGTAAGATCTTGGTAAGATTGTGTGTGGGGGGGGGTTCCTGGGGAGTCGAGGGTAAAGAATTAATTCATAAATATTTCTGTTTATAAAGTCAGAAAATGTAAACTCTTAAAAGTATCGTACGGGCTTGGTAGAGCTGCGAAAACAGTCACAAACTAAGCAGAATTTTCAGCATAATAACACATTGTTCTTTTAGGTTGTAACAACCAAAATCAGCTGTTGCCTTTATTTAATTTTTTTAGGTTCCATTATGAATTTTATATCAGTACCGTAAGCTTTCAGGCTAAAATAAGACAATGATTTGTTTGTTTTTAAAAGTTTTCTTATCCTTACAAATCCTGTATAATAACTCGTTCTCTTCACAGATAATTGAGGGCTGCACTTTAAATCAGCTTGAATGCTACCTAATCCCACAAATGGATTTGTCAAGTATTAAGAATATTATAAGTTAATTAAGTGATCCTGACAAAGTCAATGTTACTGGTGTCGTGAGTGGGCGCTGTGTTCATAGATGACAGCAGATGTACTGAAGGCTCCTATAACGTGGCGTCCAAGACCCCACCCAAGGACTTACATGAGTATATTATTTGCAATTAGGCTACTAGGCCTAATGTTGAACAATCTGCACGAGACACTCACGAAGACACTGTCTAATGAGACACTCACTTACAGCATAACCAACAAATGTGTATGTGGGGGGAGGGGGGCCATTTTGAAAACAAAGTACCGGATGACTTTTTTGTGGTAAAAAGAAGATGAGTTAGTTTAAAAAGTCAAATTTCACAGATTTTATATAGTTCATCTTTGAGAGACACGTTCGTATAAAATTCGATTTTATTATTATTATGATATTTTTTTTATTTTTTATTTTTTTACGGTTGTGTCAATAACCAAAAAAGGAATAGTTTCTTTAATGCATGTTTGTGACGGTTAAGGTGACCGAGTTACGGGGCTTTGAAAAAAAAAACAGATAAACTATTTTCAGGCCTCCAAATTGTCTCTGATGGTGAGCAATTAGTTATCTATTGACAAACAAACTATTTTGTAAAACATATCGTCTATTGTCTGAAATAATTCACGGAATATGGGAGAATTGATTTTGACCCAGAACGGAGGTTCTGGACTTTAGTCGGCTCTCAGAAACAGCGCTTTTGTTCACGATTATCTGTAAAACATAAACATGTCCGCTTGATAGGTAAAACGGATGAGAATTGTAAGGTTTTTATCATTCTATTATCACACTGTTGTCCTGACGGACGATTTTTTGTTAAAACCTCATGCATTCAATTCGAAAAATAAGTCATTTTTACTAGAGTGTATTGTTGTTTATTTCATAACACACCCAACAAAGCAAACGCCAATAACTGGGAGCAAGTTCGGGTGCTAAACATTAGTCAATTTGCCATTTTAATTACGCATGCGTGGTCTATGTTTCACTCGAATTGATTCGTCAAAATGTGGCAACAACAAGGCGACGACGTATCGAACGGGAGCAAAATGTATTGGCCCATAACTAAATAACTTGCAGAATATCGTGAACTTTTAATTATTATCCTAATAATTGACATAATGATTAATTGGCAAAAAACCTATACTCTTCATGTGATTGCAAAACTTTCTCCGTTACGTAACCCATAGGCCTCCATGCGTTTAACTTAACCGCCACCTTGACAAAGTGACGTAACTTTGTTAGTTAACAAGTGCTCTGGGGCTAGGTTGATCCAGTTGTACGAGCTAGTTCTACCATGCAACGTTCGAGTGACATGTAGATCGACTATGGTCAAGTCTAGTCGACTCTAGTCAGCCACCCAAACTTGCTCTAGGATGGTGATTAGAAAACGAGAAGACATGTACAGTTTTAGGTGTAGGAGGACAACCCAAATTTGGGACAAAACCCATCCAACTGGGCAGGAACTTTTTAAAAAACTCAATTCAAATGCAAGGCTTCCGGTCCGAGTTGGGAGTTGAACCGGGGTCCACAATGGTGAACAGCAGGGAAAACAACCACTCATCAGCCGACCTGATGCACAAAAGAAGGTTATTAATATCACAAATTGCTATTTATTATATTTACCAATGCACATGTGGTGGTAGACTCGAACCTCCGTGGCACGGGAGGGTGGACGAGGACGCAAGCGCTCACAGGGTCAGACTCAGTACACGACTGGCGTGACCGTAGCTAGCATCCCACTGATGCGAACCCCCGGTTACGCACGGCTGGTTTATTGTTACATAATCACGTTTCGAGACAATGCTATGAAAAGTTAGCGGGGGACCAGTCCCAAACTATGTACATTACATGGTAACTTGGCCTGGTAAACCGTTTCAGTGCTAAGCAGTGTTTTTGTGCTTTCCAGCTATATTATGAAATTGAACCCCTTCTTGGTGTATTTCTATAGTCAGTAAGTTTCACTGTTATGCAATGCGAATGTCTCAAAACGCGGACTGACTTTCACAAAGTGTAGGAAAGTCTGACAGAGCGATTTAGTTAACCATCAGACGAACCTGAAATCAACTATTATTGATAGTGTTGATATAATTTACGAGCCAGTTTTAAAGAAAGTGTGGGGGAGGGGTGAAAGGGACTTGCAGAGGCCAGCGGTGGAGAAGGGACAGTGTTTTTAAACATGACTACTGCATTAGCAAGGTAAACGTTGATGACAAACATTGAGTGTAAACACCTGAATTAATGTTCTTTCCCATACGCAGGTAAATGATGACATCAGCTTGTCCAGGTTAGAACCCACTGTAATCCAATTAAACCACCAGCCACTCCATATCGGCACGACGGAGCCAGACTTCAAAAGCGCTTATCTAATCACATGGTGCCAGCAGTCGAGCGTTCAACTCAAAAGAGTCGCAATATTGCTCACACAAAACTGCTTGGTAATGCTCATTGACTTTCGGGAAATACTATGCCACACTCCGGACTCCCTAATACATGCTCCTCGTGAAAGGATGAGACTCGGCTGCGTCAATTTGTCAAAAAAGTTTTAAGTGTCCTCTCGTGAAGCTCCCGTGCCAGCGACTCTGCCGCCACTCACCGTGTCACACTGGCACGTCGGCAAAAGACGGGTCTAGACTTGATGTCTGCGTCTCTTCACAGAGGGATAAAAGCAGTCCAATTAAGCGGAAAGTCAGTGGTAATGGGCGATCGAACTGGGCAACATTACCCGCCCAGAGCAGCTCCGATTTGTCACCAGTGCGTCGTCCTTGCCCGCGCATGCCGGGAAGATCCCCCCTCTCGCCCCGCTGTCTGATCTCCTCGCTCTATGATCTGCTCAACTACACCACCGGTTACACGTCGCCACGCCTTTTGATGTCCCATTCTGTTTTAGCGGAAACGGGAACCGGTTCCGTGGATCGCTTGGCCAGTCAGCACGCATACCGGATACCAATAGCATAGCGAGCTAAATGTGGAATATCACACGGCAAGCTGGCTGAGGCGAACATTTTTTGTTTTATTGACGTTTGGAGATCGGGATCAGTTAATGCTACCATGGGCACGGCGAGCGACAAACAGGCCACTTCTCTCCCCTCACAGTGTAGAAGACGTAGCTTTGTCATACTCATTGTTATCAGTCTGGTGATCCGACATGGTAGGTCACTGTGCTCTTATTGTAATTTTTCGTCAATTACCAGTTAGTCGAGAATCAGTGCTGAAGTTAATGATTGATCGTTGTAAATCTACCTTTAAAAAAAAATAATAATAATATAACAATATTAAAAAACACCTCAACTGATGATAATGTTTTTATTGACTCGAGCAGGGCCAAAACTCATAAACACTGTAAGCAGATGTTTTCTGCTTACGGTGCGGCCATTAGAAAACAATTATATTTCAAAAACAATGCTATCCTAAAGACCCTATCGCTCGGGGCATTTTTCAGGCAACCAGTTTTTTTTTTCCAACAAGAAAAATCATTCCCATTTCAGTTTTCTAATAATTGTTTTATGGAATAGTGAGTTACAGCTCAACGAATGTCTCTTGTGTTGCCGATGAAGTGTTCATTTTGCATTACAAGTGCAATTCGTTGCCTCCAAGTTGCCTGGGGAAAAAATTACCCCCATGTGACAAGGTCGTTATACCCAAAGCAAAAGGCGTCCAAAAAGCTTGCCGGTGGTTTCTGGCGGCAGATGAGTGACGCAACAATGCAAATCCATTGTGAACGCGCTGTCCAATCGTCTCGATCGCTAATTTGAAAACCCTTCTTACGCATGTTTTCCTGCTATAGTAGACACACATATTTGCTTACAGGTAACAACTTCATGAAATTGGGTCTTATGACATGGCAAAGAATTTCAACTTCTGCGGTTTGGCAATTTATTTCTCTTTTAAATTTTAAATTTGTGGTTTTTTTTGTGTTGTTGTTGTTTGTTTGGTTTTTTGTTTTTTGTTTTGGGGTTTTTTTTTTTGGGGGGGTGGTTTGTGGGTGGGGGGTTCTTTCTATTAGTCCCTTCAATCTGTCGCTGAAATAACATTATTCGACAAAACTCTGCAATGATTTTTGTGGGTAACATAATTTCTAGATTTGAAGGTAAATATATATCAGATAAGTATTGATATGGAAGGTCCTTAATCTAAAAGAAAGCTTAATTTTATTTTGTATTAACCGATACATGACTAATTCTGCAGAGAAACAATTTCCGTTCATCATGCCAAACGTGAGAGTGTTGCAGACGCCCTTCCTCAGATCACGAAGAAACAGCAATAATTGCACAAAATCCCTACGGCAGATACAATTTGCTATAGATTCGTTCGCCAGTGGGGTTGGGGGGTGAGGGCAAAACATAACCACCTTACTGATGGCATTTTCACCGATTTGGCAGTCCCTCTTGCCTTTATTAGCATCTACTATTCGATTTGCTGGATTCTTTGATGTTTAACGTTTACCATGCCAATCGTCTTGCTGAGAGTTTACTGTTGCGTTGAGCGTAAACTGAAAGTTATCTAAAGAATTCCGATTCCATTATCCAACAGTTCACGTCAGAGGTCTACATTTCACATTGTTTGATACTCCCTTTTCGCTATTAATAACCACAAATGCATAACTCAAAAGCAGATAATTTCAAAAGCTCCTTCAACGGTTGTACGAGTTTCGTGTTTCGTTTCTATTGTTCTTTTATCACCCCCCCCCCCCCATTTCTTTGAAAGCCGCCAAGCGAAAATTTAGTTCTAGTCCAACACCATTTCCTGTTACTTTCACACACAAAAATCGAAGTGTTCCAGTGCGGGAAAACTCGATGAACCCGTACCTCGACCGAATCCAAACTGTGGCTTTTGAAAAGTATACCTTGTTTGGAGTTTCTGGGTAGTGACATATACCTTACCTTGTGAATCCCCCCCCCCCCCCCATCACGGATATTAAGAACAGTGATTCAGCTTACCCTGGAATTCAGTTTCTGGTTTCCCCCTCGTCAAACTTGAGATTGCATTTCGAGGGTTTACTTCAGCTTGACGTGTGGACCGGACAAATTGGTTATCAAATCACTGATCAAGAAATCCCCAAGAGAGCCAACACCACCAGAACCCGGGCCAGGAGTTGATAAACCAACTTCAGACGTCTTGTCATTATAAGCAACGCAAAGGTGACGCCATGGAAAAGCCCGCTTAATTACAGTGCTGTACACAACGTGACAGTCCTCCTAAACTGCGGCTTCCTGGCCGTATCCGAACTGATGTCAGTGTAAATTGAAGCAAATCTGAGATCATAATTTCCCATAGGTCATGAAGTTCGTGCGTTAGCCGCTATCTCACCTCATGGATCGGTGTGAGGGTTAACGCTGAAGTCAACATGAGAATGCTATAATACAGAACATTGAGTCATCCGTAGAGGATTAGGGAAGGGGGGGGGGGGTTTGGCTCGACCAAAGCAAGTCTTATTTCAAAAATGCAAGATAAACATTTCGTCCACATTATACATGTATATATTTTTGTTTGCCCAGTTTCAAGCTTATAAAATGTGTGAGTTTTTCTTCCAAGCATTTTACCAATAATCACGATTTTTAGAGAAAGCTTACTGCGGATTGTAGTTTAAATTATAAATGGTGCTACGGGGAAGGGCAGGGGTTAGGACCGTACCTTGTCCAGCCCCGACAACCCCCAACCTGCTAGTTTTAAGCAGGGAATCGGGAATAGTTCAATTAAGACATGATAAGTACAAGTTTCAAAGGAAGTCTACTGCCAAAGGTCATTCTTTGTTTTGAGAAGCAAGGATCTAGAAACACATTTTGTGAATGAAATCAGCACTTACTGTTGGTGCAACTTTGTAATGTGTATGCGAGACAATTTTGTTTGGGTAACTTCGCTTGTTTAGTTCTCCCCTTGTATATAAAGAGATCTGACACGTCACAAGGAGCCCAGAGTGTGGCTATATTGTCAACTTTTGATGGAAATATTTCTTGGGACCACTACTTTACAGACGGTACACCAAATACAGATTTTAGTTCAGTGCAATTTTTTTCCGGTTATTAACAAAAACTGATTGTCTCGTTTATTGATTGGATCGAAACGTCTGGTACACGTACACACACACGCATTTATATATTTACGTATTTTTTTATGTGTTTATTTATTTGTGTATACATTTTTATTTTTGTCTTATTATAGCTGAATAGCCCCATCGATTACAAAGAGCTGTATTCCCCGTGGCCCCTGGAAAAATATTTCTGTCAATCTTACCAAAAACCAACCACCCAGGAAATAAATTAATAGACTAAGTATAAACACGAACAAATAGTTATAATGACACATGGAAAATGGAATGTAGGTAAAGACCTTTGACCTGTGATGCTACTGTTTGATTTTCCATAATATGCGTGAGTGAAATGTGAATAATAATAATACAAATTTAATCACTTCAAATATTTTTCGTCTTCTTCAGGATTCTGTTCGTCATCAACATATTCATCTTCCAAAACAAGTGACCACGTACCAACAGAGAAAGAAAGCCCCTCAGCGGTTGACCTAAGGCCCCTGAACATGGACAGTGTGCCCCTGAATCAGGACAATGGGCTTCTGAATGAAGACATTAAATCTTCAAGTCAGGACAATGTGCCTGGAAGACCAGAGCACGAGGCAACGGTGTTTGATTGGTTGAGCGGGAAAAACCCAGAGGAAACGTACAGTACGGCTGAAAGCGAAGATCGCCACAGCATGGTGGATGAGCAAACCAACTCCAAATGCTGCTACAGACAAAGAAAGTTTAGTACCATTGGATTCGGTGAGTATTATGACGTCATTGTGACGTGTTTTTAATCTTATTAATATTGAAGTTCATTTCAGTCGGTGTCTGATTATCTAGATTTTCTTTCAAACTTAATCGACAAAGTCCGTGATAATATTATAGTGATGCAAGACAACCGTGGATATCTTTCTGGCACGATGACTTGCACCATTCTAGTACAGAAATATGAACGCAGTTGAATGGGGCTTAACAGGATGGCAAACGTCCTAACAGTGGTGAAAACATTTCACTTTACAGAAGTCTTCCATTTTAGAAAGGGGGATTTACTGTTGTCCAATCAATGGTGACTCATTTGAGTTCAACCTTGTGGCTCTGAGGGATAGTCCCCTTTAAGTATAGCGTAAGGTAAGATACGACTTTGAGTTTTGATCAGCTCGAATCTATCTACCGCCGGTGATGTCTTGTGGCGCCACCACGGGTTACGCTTGTTTCTTGTACCGGCAATTCCAGCCTGAATATCTGATGACGCCACACTTCGAGGCTCGTGAATAACGCCAGATACCAGTTTTGAGGCACTTGGCGGGATCCTGCCAGATATACCTTTGACCTTGCATCCCATTCGTACTTGTATACACATTCTATTTTTGTGCATCCCTGTGGAGACATCTGTTGTTCTTTCCTTTGTCTCTGTAGTTAAGAACCCCCCTCAGACTTTGTACACAAAATTCCTTGTGGAGCAACCCATTCTTTAGAATTCCCCTATGGAGACCCTTTGTTCCCTTTTCTGTTTTGTTCTCGGTCTCCTTAAGGTAGTGAAAGTGAAATCACTTGTTTACACACAAACACTATGCACACAGCAGCAGACGATCGAAAGTATGTAATATGTAGGTGACAAACTATTCGCTTAGAGAAAGTCCTTTCTCTATGATAGACGTCACTTCGGAGCAGACCAATCAAAACGCAGAAATTGAAAGCTTACGTCACTGCAAATTCATCCACTGATACCATTGGTCCAGTAAGACCAGTGCCTGTCTTTATCCTTACGGATAAAGACAGAGGACCAGTGTACGGCAATTCGAACGCAGCAAATGCAAGGCGCCCTCTGTCTGTGCACAAACTCGTAACATACATCGTTTCTGATGTAGCACAACTTCCTGTGTGTGGAGTCTGGCGAGTTGGCTCATTCGTCATTATCACGCGAAGATTTCCGAACAACCAATGTTGCAGCACCCTCAGATAGAGCGATCACTATACAAACCCCCCCCCCCCCCGGTACATTTGTGTGTGTCGCCATGGGAAATGACTTTCCAATTGGCGCCATTTATAAATCGAATGACTGATGGGAGGAAAATGAGAAAAAAATGTCCATTTGCTGTCAAGTGAACAAGACGCTTATCAACGGAAATTTAATTGAGCACCAAGGGTAGCTCGATGAAGAAATAATCAGTGGTGTTCAGACCTTCAAAAGCAGTCCAACTTGGCTGAGTACCAGCCTCTTTTTGACACTCTGTTCATTTCGATGGCAAAATCAACGGCTTAGGGCAGCGTCAAATTACAGAGACGCTGAATTAATATAATTACAAATTTGAATGGGTTGTTTAAATCGTATATAGCGTTCCAACTAAAAAATGCTGAACAAGGTTTTTTTTTTCCACACGTGATGAACTTTTGTCTTCAGCGAGCAATGTACACGTGGTGCTAAACTTTGTTTTAAAATGCACAACTGCGGGTACAAAAAGAATGACGTCACCAGTCTGACTTCAATTCCTAATCTAGGTCGAGCTCGAGATGTGTTCTGTAACAGTCTAACAATAATCCCGTCATCCCGTATAACCGTCTCGTAAATCGTGCAATTAAAAAAACCACACACGGTCCTTAAAATTGTGGGTTCATACAGTTGGTAGAGTGCAAGGGAGGTTAAAAGAAAAAACAAATTTCCAAAACAGGTGTGTGGCTATTTTGTACCGTAATAGGAATTTGTTAAATACCGTAAAAGAGAAATATTATTCTTTATTGCTTCGACTGGGGACCGCCTCGGAGGAGGTTGGCCGTAAAGTCACAATGAAATAAATATCTGCGAGGCTGAGGTTCTACGTGACTGGATCAAGCAGGCTACGGGTTCGCTGCGCGTCTACTTTTTTTTTTTGGGGGGGGCCGAGTTTTAGCGAACGATACATCATTGGTCGTGGAAGAAAATCATTCTTGCATAATCTTCTAGTTCTCTAATCACATCAAAATCGAAGCATGAGAGTTTGTGACAAGTTTCTCGGGGGCGGGGATGGGGTTGTATTATTGATCAAGATAATTGGTACTGAGAGCAAGCTTTCCGACTTCAAAGTCGTATAGAGCCCATATAAATTTGGTTCCATCCTTGCCAAACGTTCGATATCCCACTTTAAAAAAACATGTCAGATTTGGATTGGGAACTGCCGAATGAGTAAACGTCAAACGCACTTTTAACAAAGACCTGCTTAACTGATTTACTTGGAAAGTTTCGATCAAAACAACTTAACCTTTGAAGATAACTGCTTCCTCATCACAGTTTGGAAGCATCGTGACCAAGTGTAAACACAAAAACATACGTCACTTATACTCAATGATTACTTCACCATGCACCATGAAACCTGGTGTACAGTTTTGAACCCCTTCGGAATCACCAGTGACCCAGGAGGGAGAGTACAACATTGGTTTTTGTAATAACAAATCATTTTCATCTATAATAATACAACAATCTTCTTAAAACATCATGCTGGGTGTTGAGATGGGGTGGGCAGGTTTCGTGAAAACAACGATAGCTATACACTCAAATCGAAAGCATTTCTATGAATTGTTCACATTGGGAAACAGGAGTTAATAAACATATTCATTTACTGGTGGTACTCAATCCAATACTCCATGCAAACCACCATGTGGTTGTTTCGATAGCCGGTAGCAACCAAAATAAGTTAGTGCATGTTGGTGCACAAAACCCAAATGTAGAATGTCAGCCAAATTAAAAGGTGACCTCTTTAATTCGGTTGAAGTTTTGACAGGTTGGAAATGTATTATTGGAAGGAGTTTGGTAACACGATCATCGGGAACATGTTCAATCACTGAAAGACGATCGGGTATAGTCTGAGGGAAAAAAATAAAATGGTCTTTCAGGATTTGGTTAACTTATGCAAATATATCTGTGGTGGGCTAACGGTTAGTACGGAGTTTCGACAAACGTAACTTCGACGCGTCAAAAACAGCTAACGCCGTGTGTCAAAATAGATCCCCTTACTGCAGTCGGTTTTTTTTCACCAAACGCCACAAATCAACAAGGCGGATGGTATGTTTAACTTTATCATTTCACTTAAAAAAAACCCCAAAAACAAACAAAATTGCAGGGAAAACAAATCATAACTGATGTAGGCCTCTAATATTGTGTCAATCTGTTTTTATTCGTGCTGTAATGGCACTGTGATTGTTGGTCCCTTTTGCTAAAAACAGAAAAGAACAGTAATGTACAATTCAGGAGTTCAAGGGTATTGAATCTCTCGCTGCAGATGTTATCTTTTCAAGGGAGGATTAACGTCTGAAAAATTCAAGCTTGTCACATACAAGCTTGGGTCTCCATTGTGACATTCTGTCCCAGTACACGGGTAAATCCATGCATCAAACCAACAAGCCGTATTATGCACGTACTGTTCAACCCCATTGCTCTTTTGTGCGAGAACAGCGCCGCCGTCGAAGCGTGAAACGGCTCCAATAATCGGCAATTTAAAACTTTTCCCCCCTCCGGAGACGGAACAACAAACCCCTCGTCGTTTTGTGAATTGCATTCCAATGAAGGCTCTCTTGTATAACAGAGAGAGAAGAAAAATGGGGTAGAGCATAAAAGAGCCACTGCACTAACGGTCAGATGTGAGTTCCGTGATCGTACATAATTCGAAAACGGTAAACAGGATTTGCTCCATACAGAATTAATCAAAGATGCTGTCACTGTTGGTTAATGAAGTCAGACGTTTACAATGTCATGCATTGATAGACCAAAAGCAAGGCCTTGCACGTAAAAGTGCATGAGTTTAACCTTCCCCCACGATTTAGAGGCAAAAGTAAACCTTCGTTTTTTGGAACCGTTCGATTGTTTTAAAACTTTAGAAATGTAGATATATACAATAATACTATAACCTGCAGGTTATAGTATTATTGTATATATCTACATTTCTAAAATTTCTACATGTGAAAGTTTGATTTCAAAAGGTGGTCGCGTTTTTGAGATATCGCCGAAAATCCGGAGCGAATATTTATGTCCACGCAGGAAGAACAATCCCTAATTGGAATACACAATCTGAGAAACGTTTGTGACAGAAACGTTTTCCTCAGATTCAAATTTTGGGAGATCTAAACTGCCAGTTTAGATCTCCCAAAAAGATAGAGTATCTTTTTCCATAACCACATTATTTTGAATTAAAATGCTTTATCGAAAGCTGCTGTACTTCTAACCAAGCGAGTTTTTATTGTCATTAATTTATGTTTATGTTGTTTTTATCATTAAACGTATACCTTCCCTTTAACAGATGTGGGTTCATTAAGTAATAATATTTGTTGACAAGCTCCATTTGTCAGGCAACGTCCATCCCATCCTATGTAAACACTTGAAAATAGAGACTTGTAACATAATGGTCTGTCATTATTTTATTACGGAAACTCTGTGCCCCACATGCACTCAAATGAATGAATGTAATTCTTGTACACATTACAGAAATGTGCTGTATTTTTTACATTTTAATTTATTGACAGTTATGGAATAACTCTTAGACTTCCCATATTATGCCGTATCTCATTTGGTTTTCGGCCAATATTTACCCCGGGGGATGTGGGGGGGGGGGGGGAATTTGGTTAAGGCTGTGTTTGTGTTGTGTGAATCTCATAGAATTATTTAAGCTTTCACTAAAGTGCCGAACCAAGACAGCAGTGAACACCAACACGAATGTTTATTTTATAATTTTTGTTCTTCAGTAAAGCAGGAACAGAACATATAAAAACTAAGCACAAAAGAAAAAAAATAACGCAATCGTTTTGAACTCATCTCCCCCCAAGAAAAAAGAAGAAGATTTAAACAATTATCCAAGATTGTACGGTGCTTCATATGCACCAGTGTATAGGGTAAAAACAAAACTATATAATGTGAATCCTGTAAACAAATCAAATGGACTTACTATTTTTCGATTGCAGCAACAGTTTCACGTCCTCCCGGACGCATAATCAGGCCGACTGTGGCGGCAAAAGGTTGATGACCCTTATAGGGGTGAATAAACAATTAAATAGTAAGTCCAGTCAGTTTGATTACAGAATTCATAGCTATCTTAATACCTGGATGATGGAGAGCATTCCTCGATGAACCCAAGCACATTTTGTTTAACATCGAAGGGTCAACTCCTTAGGCAGTTGTAATAAATCTAAAAGCCGCTAATATAGTAAAACTTCTTTCATTTTTATTTACTCATTAGATACAACAGCCAGAAGGCCAATAAGGAAGGATATTGGCCGCTGTCGAAGGACGTACTTGGCTGACCCGTCGGCCAAGAATCCAGCTTCAAGTGTCCGGGATGAATTCAAGAGGACTCGGCGACAGGAACCTCTGACTCAGGTGGGTCGAAGTGTCAGGCAAAAGGTGTCAGTTTGGAAGGGTTGTCAAGCTACAGGTTAGGGTCAGAGTGAAGAAATTAGGGTCAAAAATGCGGGTCGGGTCAGAGTAAAGGGTCAGGATCAGACTGCGTGGTCGCAGTCACAGTGAAGAATAAGGGTCAAGCTGGATAATGCTAATCCCATTTCAAAAACCTCGAGTCAGCGCGTTTTTGTTTTGTTTTTTGATTGCCAAATTCCAGTTAGTTTGTGGGGGCGTATGAATAACAATTACCAAAGCGGTGTTTGACTAGTCACGAAGGTCTTCGTTTTCTCACCGATCTTGACGTGTGTTCACGCACTTTACATCTCCCAGCGAGAGAAGTCATAATGGAAAGCTAGTCCCGCATGATCAGACAGTGGTACTTCCGATTCAATGGACGTAGAATCATCATAGAGGTTGCTATACGCACAGTCAGTAACCCTCTGCGCTTCTTGAACATCGTCACTGTGAGCGAAAGACACTGACGAAGTGGGAGGGCGGTAATAACAAAGATTTCACCTTTCAGAGGTCGCCTGTCAATTCAACTTATTTGTAGAGAGTTGTACACTATTTGTTAGAAGCACCACGCCCGATCTGGCGGGTAGAAGGTACCCTCCAGTGTTCCCATGCTTGTTTTCAGGAGACAATACTATGCACGTCGCTGCAAGGCCTTCGTACTTCGAAGCGCTCTCTTTGTTGCGTTATTGTGCGTGTGATGTACAGTTATCCCAAAATGGTGCCCTATATCACTGCAAAACGTAGCGATCAAACTGAACACTTCACACAGAGCTTTTTTTATGGAAAAGTTGCCGCTCAAGAAAAATGGATTGCGTATTGTAAATGTTAACCCCATAAGACATGGGACCGTCAAGGGGACGGCACGGACAAGTTAACTCCTTCTTCAGTTTAATTCTTTTCACAGCAGTAATGCAAATACTGGACAAGTTAATTAGCTCGTTTTGTTTTAGCTCATCACGTATTTTGATACTATCCTGGTCAATAATTGGCCGTTTATTTCATTCCTTAACCAACTCCCTGGTAGCCCACCAAGTGAAAATCAATCATGATCCGTCCATCTGTTACGCCCTCTCATGTACCCCATTTACTTCTGGGCGAAGAGAAGCAATTATGGTCTCACGGACACAAGTATCATCATCTGACCGGGGATTCGAACCCGCACGCGATGACGGTACCTTTATAGAGGGCTCCAAGGTCAAACTCAATTTGGGGATGCACTCATTTCCCAATAGATACAGTCCATATGACAAGGGGAGAACAGACTACAAGTCTCTGTGACCTCACAGTAAAATGGTGTAAATTGTTTTTTTGTTTAATAGTATCAAACAACGTTTTACCCGGTATGTGAAATTGGTACTTGTGTTTTTAGTTCAAAGCTCCGGTAAATCAACCCCTCTGCCCCCTCCCCTCTTTAACCAAAGAGGCCTTACGCACATGAGACTTCTGACAGTTCCCATTGAGCGTTCCTTAGTTTTTTCACCGTCTTTTTCTTTACCCCAGTGTGATCAAACGTGCGATGATGGAAATTTATGTTTACCGACGAGAATACTGCTTGAGCAGAGTCTATACGCAAACGCATGGACTTCAACGGATTATGAGGTAAGGCACAAAAAAAGGTTACAGATAATGATCTCTGAGAAAAAGCATGTAAATGTGCAAACATGTGGCAAACATGAAATACGACATAAATCCTATATAGCCATTTTAAGGTATTATTAAAGAATTGGTAATGATACAAAATATCGTTGTTTAATTTTAGCCTGAAAACTTACTAGAACCATTTTTTCTGTGAAATATTTCCCTCTTAAAATAAAGTAATATTCAAGAAAACTGTATCTGAAAATCTAAAGAAACGCAGCAGCTGATTTCAGTTGTTACAACCAAAATTAAGAACATTGTGTTTACATACTTAAAATGTGCATGGTTTTTCACTATTTTCTTCTGACTCACAAAACGAATTTAGCCCACATTTTTCGCAGGTTTGTCATTTCATGTATTATGGTTTATCACATGAAAAATGTTTTATTTAATGTTTTCTCGAGCACAGATCGATTGTTATGGTACAACAAGTGGAGGCTGATGAGTGTAAAAACATGGACATTACCGTCCAATAAACTATTGATATTTCATAGTATGTTATTAAACAGCCTCGATTCCGTGGCTTAATGACAATAAGTGATGGCACATTTTGATGATGTCACTGAATTGTTTAAAAGTGCAATGCCCTGTGGGAGTCAAAGTCCTTGATATCCTATACCGGACTATGCAACATATCTAATAGGGGAATCAGGTCCCAGAGTTGTGCATGTGTTTTTTTCTTTCACCTGTACACATGTACTTCGTGCACAAAATTGTATAGAGACATACATACCTATCCAGATCTAACTCTCTGATAAAAAAAAGGAACCACCTGTTCTTTGTAGCAAGCTTTCAGATGTATTTCTAACAGTCTGTGCTAGGTTCTGAGGTTTCCAACACACCCATCCCCTCTGCCAATCAAACTTTTTGGCTAACTGTGAGCCATTCAATAATGGAACCTTTCTGAATTTATGTAACTCCTGTGGTTACTCCCACACTTAAGGATATTATCAAGGTACCAGTAAAGGTCTGTGCACTCTACATGATGTGTAGTGAACAGAAGCTCTAGCCAAACTTGACAGTTCTCATTTATTATGATTTTTTTTCATCAGGTGGTGGAGGATTGCCAGTGCGTGCCCAGAGTGCACCCATGCGACAGGATGCCACTATTCAAAGTTTTCCATCACAACACACCGTATGAGACCACTATTGATGTAGGAGAATGCAGGGGTAGATGCTTCGCAGGGCCAGGTATGTCCGCACAAATATGTTTTGCACATGGCTGCTGAACGAAAGATAATGCCAGGACCCCAACTCTATTCCATGTTTAGTTTTCAACTAACTCCCACTAACTTTCCCGAATCTATAAAACTATAGCTATTTAAAATTCAAATCTACATTCTTAATCAAATTGTGCAAATGTTGTTAACTTGTTTGTGTGAATTTTAATATGTTAATTTGTTATAGAAACATAGGTTAATCTAGGCTGTATTATTTTGTTAAGGATATTGATTTCTGACTGATATTGATTTGATTACGCTTTGAAGAAAATATTGTATGTAAATATGAGAAGGTGAAAAAACGGAGAACACCCCCAAAAGCAACGTCTGTCAAGTATTTGCCAACGATGGTTACAGCTGGTTCACGTTCATACCGAAGATAGCACCAAGCCTCGTTTTCAATGTTAGCACTATTTATCTTTTTACAGATTCTGATTTGGAGTGTCGGGCAATCCAGAACAAAACGGAAACAGTGATTGGTCCAAATGGTACGTATAATCTGAAATTTAACCCGTTAAATTTATTGGCATTGGCCCTGCAGTGCGGGACCTGTTGGGTTGCGACGCCCTCAGGTTGTACGGAGTTAGCAAGAGCTGACAAGCTTTGTCAACAGGTTTAGAGGATTTGTTTTGCTTTTTTCAACGATTTTTTTTAAATCGAAGTGTATTGTTTACATGTCCGGGTATTAATTTAAGCCTATTTGTTTGCTTAAATAAGTAGGTTTTTATAATTTCGTTTTATCTACCATTGACAATCGACATTCCGATTTTATAAACCGAAGGATCCTGGCAGAGTTTTGTCCTGCCCCCCCCCCTCCAAACTTAATCACTGACCCCTTGATTGACACCCCCTCCAGGGCGAAAGGCATGGTCCAGCTTAGGATATCAAGGCATATGAGATGAGAAGTGTGTACGATGTGGTTAAGACAATGGAAAGATTCAAATAATGTCAGCATGTGCTTCCAGCAGCCCTCAGTGCAGGGTTCAAAAACATAGACCGACGAAGCAATGTTATCAAAGAATAGAAAATGCTAAGTGCGGCGCATTGCTGATAGAGTTTGAGGATTATATTTTAACTCCCTAAAACTATTTTTAAAATAACTGATTGTTTTTGTCTGTGAATTCATTTGGCAACAGGTCACGAATGTGTAGAAGTTGTAACCAGTTGCGCATGCGCCGAAAGCTGTTACCGTGCGAGACACATGGTGTCTTTCTATATCATCAAATCCAATGAAACAACAGGTGAACCCTACGAGACAGTTCAGGTAAGGCGGGGTGGAGTGTTCTCTTTCAACTCCTGAGGGGAAATAATTGTCAGGATCAGCGTGAACTATTTTGTTTATCGAATTGTTGTTGTTGTTGTTGTTGTTGTTATGGTTTTTGTTTTGGGTTTGGGTTTGGGTTTGGGGGGGCTGGGGTGGGTTTTTTTTTATTTTTTTATATAACACAGGCCAAGAAGCCGGACAGAATCGGGTTGTTTTTTTACTACGATAAAGAGTGTTTTTGCATGAAGGCTCTTTAATACAAACCAAAAAAAAAAAACATCAAGTTATTACGGATTCACAGTCAGTTATTACGGACTCATGGATTCACAGTCAATCAGATACGGATCCAATCAGTTATTACGGATTCACAGTCAATCAGATACGGATCCAATCGGTTATTACGGATTCAAAATCAGTTATGACGGATTCACAGTCAATCAGATACGGATCCAATCAGTTATTACGGATTCACAGTCAGTTATGACGGATTCACAGTCAATTAGATACGGATCCAATCAGTTATTACGGATTCAAAATCAGTTATGACGGATTCACAGTCAATTAGATACGGATCCAATCGGTTATTACGGATTCAAAATCAGTTATGACGGATTCACAGCCAATCAGATACGGATGTACAATCAGTTATTACGGAGTCTCAATCAGTTATCATGGACTCATAATCAGTTATTTCGTTGTCACAATCAGTTATTACGGATTCCAATCGATCGGATACGGATTTACAATCAGTTATTACGGATTCACAATCAGTTATTACGGATTCAAAATCAGTTATGACGGATTCACAGCCAATCAGATACGGATGTACAATCAGTTATTACGGAGTCTCAATCAGTTATTATGGACTCATAATCAGTTATTTCGTTGTCACAATCAGTTATTACGGATTCCAATCGATCGGATACGGTTTTACAATCAGTTATTACGGATTCACAATCAGTTATTACAGATTCACAATTTGTTATTGCGGATTCATCAGGCAAGGCGAACTGCAAAACAGCGCCCTCCTTTGTGAATATGTAATAACGGATTGTGAAACCGCAATGTGTAATTCGTTATTATGGATTGTCAATACGTAACAATGAATTCAAATTCATTGTTTTGGGGGGCACTCATGGGCCTTTGTAATGTAATCAGGAAGAAACGGCCATTCTTTTTCCAGGGCAATTCTGACGCAGAATATTTAAGAGTTGGTATCAGTCTATTGTTTTATTTTGTCACAAAGCAAACGGTAATAAGTTATTCAGATTGATATTTTCCCCCGTAGGAAATGGATGTTGGAAAATGCGTTGGAAGTTGTGTCGACAGAAAAGGCGTCTGTATCCGAAAGTGAGTATAACTAGAATGAATTTACAGATCGTCTAACCATTTCAACTTACCATTCTGGTTGTATTTAACTGATAAGTAGTTTGTCTTCTTGTGAGTCGAAAACAAAGTTATTTTTAAAGTTGATGTCATCATTTTGAGTGTCTTAAAACATTCATTGCGGATACTCAACAAAGACTAAACTGCTTAATCATTCGTTTCTATTTCAGCACAAATTGTGCTGCCATTCTGCTTCCGAACACCCACTGTTCGCCCAAGGAGTATGTCCCGCACACCTTCCAGACGAGAGATCGCGAGAACTTGACTGTGCACGTGGTCAATGAATGCAGGTGCTTCTGAGTACATCTAAAAAAGAAGATTCCACGAGATTATATTCCCAATATGATTGGGACAATGATGTGCACCTTGCACTTTTGCTGCATGAGATTTTTCAAGCAAAAGTTATGCAGCTTGACTTGTAGATGGTCCGACTCTGTCGTTGACTTTTATTATGTAGCCATTCACTCGATGAAGTGACGACTCTTGTATATAATTAATGTTAATATGATTAACTACATCAACAAGGAGAGCCTCGCTGTCCTATATTTACCCGCCCACATATTATGCAATATGCTGTTTAAGTATGGAGCCCCTGTTGAGTATAAAAATGATATCAAGACACTTAAGAAGGTGAAGAAGGGAGCCACAAAACTGGTCCCAACCCTACAAGACGAGTCCTACCAAGAGAGACTTGAAGAATTGAACCTGTACCCCTCGGAGGTTAGAAGAAAGAGAGGGGGTCTGATTGAGACCTTCCAACTTGTAAATGGCCTAGAAATAGAAGATATGCACCCACAGGAGCTTTTCACACTGCCACACAACACAAGCACGAGGGTACACAACTTCAAACTCTTTAACAAAAACGACTCCACCAGAGACTTAACTTGAGAACAAGCTTCTTCTCCCAACGAGTTGAGTTGAGTTGTGGAATAATCTTCCTGAAAAAATTTGTTCAATGTGAAAACAACCAACAAAGCTCAAAGGAGATATAGATACGTTCTGGAAAGAAAATGGATATGGGGTACTGCAAGGCTTTGATCTATAGATTTCACTCATCAATCCCAAGTAAGTAGGTCAAAGTGTTTTGTATAAAACTCTGTTCTTTAGGTAAGTGAGCCACTTTCACTTTTATCAACAATCACACTTAGCCCATGAGGGTTAATGACAAATAAGTTGGTCATCTATTGTAATAAGAATTGTAAAGGATATGTACATATTTATACTAATCAAGTGTAAAAGGTAAATAAAGCCTGTTATTAAATAAATTATATCATCATGTACATACTACATCGTAAAGACAATGAGTTATACGTATTTGGGTTTCTGACGTAAAGAGTTAACGCCTCTCTTTACCAGTTAACTACATGATATCAATCTGAAACTCACTGATACAGTTAATACCAGCACCAATTGTCCCGATAAAATATTCCCGTCTGAAAAACAGTAAAGTCGAGGAAATTGCACCCCAATTTGCAATTTCTTATTTTGATTGTCGCAATAAATATCATACACGTATGTGAACGTGCACGTGAACCAAACGAAACAAAAAACGTTTTTTATTGTTTTCAAAATATAAAACCTCACCACATTTCACCTGTCCCATAACTGTGTCGGTCGGTTGGGCACCAGCGATGATTTCGCAACCATAGCCCTTTCCATGCTTTTTCCCTGATCCTATTCCCACGGCCCGTTGCCATGAGTTGCCAAAGTCCAAGATTGTCCATTCTCTCTTGTTGTCTACCCACCTTTTTCTTTTGTCTTTACTACATCAGATCACAACAAATTGAAGGTTTCTTTCTCATTGGTTGTGTGGAAGTTAACTTTACACGCAAAAACAATGAATAGGGCATTTCCTGGCACTGCAAGATTCTACATTGTCACACAAAATTATGTGCATGTATTGTTAAAAAAAGAAAACTTTTGTGACAAATGTATTAGTCTGAGATTAGCGTGCACCCTATTATCATCATAAGTTGAACAGTCTTGAGCACGTATTCACTTCGCTTTCGCTTCCGCTTGAAGTACGAAACGGGCTTTTAATACGCTGTAATCTCCAATAAGGCAAGATTTTTATACTATCCTCGATAGACTAGTGTCTATAGACCATGCTACCTTTGCTTACAAAAACAGTGGCACTGTACATTCCAAAGCCTTAGCGGCAGGCAAGGTGCTACACTGGCCATGGAATTTTTACATTTTGAGTCATGGTTTCCACATAAAGTCTAGAGTTTGAATAAAAGCTGAACAAGTTTTGATATGTACCCCTTGCTCATATCAACAGTTGACAAAAAGTACAATCTCCAAAATGCAAGGTTTTACGCTTTCCTCCTTTAAGCTGTATACAAAATCACGCCTGCAGGAAGTCCAGGCTCTGTGGCTCTTTTGTAAACATGTGATGTCACAGGTTGGTTTAACATGGTCCATACACCGTCTCAGTGCCTCCTTCGAACGCGTTGGAGTCCAAATAGTTTATGCCGTGTCCATGAGGTTTGTGGTTGCGTTTGTGGTTATCTACTTTTCCGATTTGCCAGAGACAGAGAGAGAGAGAGAGAAGGGGGAGGGGAGACTTCCGAGTTGAACCGCGGAAAACCACCTGTGGTTCTAAGAATCATATACATTTCACAGTGACTTAAAATGAGATAATTCGAATTCGGTTCACCGCAAATTCCCCAACAATGAAACCTGTAACAAATATAGAACAACAAGTGTGGGAAATGGGTAGGCTTGCCGTGGAGAGTTTCATTTGGTATTTTTAACAGGGAGGTAATAACAACATTACAAAATTTGAAATAAAATGATATATGCATCGGAGAATTATTATCGTTGTGAAATTCTTCTTTTTTTTGGGGGGGGGGTTGTCGTTTGTTTGTTTGTGAACATGTCAAAGACGTTTGTTGAATTTATTGAAAGAGCTGCCTCTTGTTCTATGATTTGCATGCTACAGGGTGAAACGGCGCTTAACAATCATATTTGGTTATTTTCACCGGAAAATGCAGAGGGTGTTTGTAACAGCCTCACTTTGATGTTTGCGTTGGTTGCAGATATTTGTCACTTGAGTCTTAGTCATCATCTGGAGCTCGATAGGGGGCGTGGTGGTACCCCCACCCCTCCATTGTGTCCTCATTATGGAATTGGCCAATCTCGGGAATTCTTAAGAGGACTTTTAGGGGAGTTACTACTGTAAGAGGGAATTAGTGTGTTAAAGTATGGGAACTTTGGGGGAACCCTCTGCCCCGTATCGGGCGTGGTATACTTCTCACGGGAGTTGAGGAGGAGCTTTGCGAGATTTAACGATAACATCAACGTGATCATTCCGCCCGCAAAAGGAATCATACCACAAACACTACAAGATTGGAAGTCTGGGTGTAACAGATTATTAACAACACACACCCAAAATACAGACTCACTTGATCTCAGCATGCCCAACAGCACTGTCCTCTGCTCGGAACATAGCTTGTAAATACATCTCACAATCAAACTTGCAGGTGACAAGGCATTCTCAGTAGCTGGTATCTCTATAAATACTTGCAACTCCGTTCATCAATTCAAACGTAAACCCAAGTCATACCTATTTTCATCTTCAGGTTCCAGTTCAATACAACGTTCCTCTCTGGAATGACTGCCCTCAGCGGATTGCAACCATTGAAACAGAATGCGCTTTATAAATGCTTGATTAAAAGGTACATTGTCGTGTCACACTTGAGCAGTGTACACCGTAGATTACAAAGATCACAACAACTATTGTCTCGAGCTGTTTGACGTCACTGCTAGAATTTGTTCCAAGATGTGCAAAGGGAGAGTATACCAAGCCCTATATATTGCAGAGGGTGTGCCCCCCCCCCCAATGTTCCCATACTCTCATAAACTCTTTTCCTCTTGTACAGAATCTCCCCCTCCCCCTAAAATCTCGAATTCCTGGTGAGATTACCAGAATGAAGACACAATAAGGGGTGGGTTACACCATAATACCAAATGGGGGGGGGGAGGTTCGAGGACTTGAAAATAGGCGTACAAGAGTGTGCATGAAATGTTTGATCTGAATGCATCGAACTTGAAGACGCTATGAACGGAGTTCGTATGTACTATCGCGTGAGGTAATTCAAATCTCGACTAATAGATGGCGTGCACGTGACGTCACTGGCCGCCATCTTTGATGCAAAGGGTCCATTTAATAAGACTTGATATATCCCAAAATATCCCAAGAAACTACTTGCAAGGGAAATGTTGATCAACTTCAAGAGTCCACTCTGATTAATTTTTCAAACACAAAATGTCCACACTTTTATGCAGAGCGTTGTTCACATATAATATTGCATGCACGGCATCCTACACAACATTTTGGTGTGTCACTTGGTTTGTGAATGGTCGGGTACTATAGCTTTTGCAGCATTCCTGCAAACGATTAGTCCAACCTCGTTACCAGTGGTGTATACAATCTCTCCGCGCCATTGTCAACCCAGAATGCCTCGCTCAATCATAACCCATGAAATTTTGACTTTCAGATTTTCAAATTCAAAGACGTAATGCGATCAAAAGAGGCATCAAGCCATAGAGCAACTGGTTTGGGGGTGACCGTGTTAAAACGAGATTCTGCGATGGCTTGCGTAAAAGATATTTGCATTTGATACGTGCCCTTCCGGCACCCTGCATGCGCTCGAAACTGTTTAACAAACGTGCGCGCAGGGCAGCCACTTATGGTTAGCCAATCAGCGTTGTATTTCTAGCACTTTTCTTCCAGGGGTTAGTGACGAGAGGTATCGATGCGGCGCAGTGCCCATGGTAGCGAGGCTACGGTTCAATAACTTCAGCACACCTGGTTAAAGTGCTCACCCAAAAAATTACCAAATTGCGTGCTGCATGTCGTGTTCAAGAAACGTCAGTTAGCCGGGAAAAAAGAAATAAGTCTTAAAACAGGTGCCACCACCGGAGGCAGGCAGGACCCGGTGGTGAATCGCTTTACTCATACCTTTATTGGTATCAAAAAGGCGTGGGTGCAGTAAATAAACCGCCATCTATATCCTCAAGAAACATCACACTGTATTAATGTGGGCGGTTGTTGTTGATGTTTTCTGCGAACATACTAATCGGTGCAGCATCAGTGGATCATGAAACAAAACCAGCTGAATTATTAAAATTGTCTGGATTATTAATTAGGCCTATATATATCCATATATATATAACACATCAATAAATGCGTATAAGCCTTGTTGACATTTGAAATAATATGAGCCGGCTTGCTTTGTTTTTTTATCTTATTTTTGTTTGAAATATTAAGTAATAAACCACAAGGAAAACTGACTTAATAACTTTTAAATAATATGGTGTTGAGCAAAGTAAAATTTACCAGAGCAGGGCGTGAACCTACTCCTCCGGATTAATGTGCCAGCATTCAACCAAATGAGTTATCTAGCCCTAATGTTGGCGGTCTCCCTATTTTGTCAATATCTTTGTTTTTAAGTTACAGTCAGAAGCCATTCATTCTGTAACTGCCGTAAAGCCAGGGATCACACCCTGATACAACATGGGAAGCGGCAGGAGAGAGATCACCTTTAAAAGGAGATGCAACTTCTCCTGAGGTCGCAGGTTCAAGTTTCTTTGTTCAACCGAATTTACTTTATTTTATTTCATTTTTAAGCCCTTTGAAAGTCAGAGACATTGATCATCATTTCTCAGATAAAATAAGCGTGACTGGTAATTATCAAATAATTGATTACTAAATTCAAATCAACCAGAAGCAAAATCTCCGTCCGAAATACTGTCAATATCGAGAACATAGCATCGAAGCCACCTGTAGCCCAACCCCACCGGCATCGAAGTTACAGCAATCAAAATGTAATACGAACGTTCACAATATCCTTGGATAAATGTAGATAAGCACAAAATAATTGTGCTTACCAAAAAAAAAAACGAATGCCAAACATCAAAAAATGGGAAGACCATACAACTCACACCGTTGTACCGGAGAAAGTTCACAACCCGAAAAAGCTTTATACTAAAGAAGAAGCTTGAACATTTTGGGGCATATTGCAAGGAGAGATGGGGATCAGAGATGGGGGGAGAGATGGGCTTGAGAAGCAGTGCGTGTGACGGATGTCGTGTTGCTTGTCGCGCTGGCAGAGGAAGACCGAAAGCTAGGTGGACTGGCAACAGTCGTGGCATGAGCTGACGATGACCGCGATGAACAGGATAGACGAAAGGGACCTAAAGTGCCATGTCACAGGTACCATCTGAGATTGGTTTCCTGTGTAGTTTTGCTTACAAGCATCATTTTCTGGCTAAGAAGCTTATCAGGTTTATGGGTCTTGGTGTTGACCATACTTCAGCTCAGATCAGAATTATGGTCACCGACGAATGGCAGTAAAATTAGTTCCTCCCCACGTCTGTTTCGTGTCAGCTATCGTCAGTCATGTTAAGAACACCTGTAGACAATCCTGCTAAGATGAAGGCTCACCTGCCGTGATGGCAACTCACAAACTTTCCTCACCTCATAAAATAACCATTTTGGCTCAAAAATCGCCATTACTTACGGAGATTTGACAGGAAACATCTCCCCCCCAAAAAAAAAAACAACAACAACAACAACAACAACAACAACAACAAACAAACAAGCAAACAAACAAAAAACCAAAAACCAAAAGACTGATCATTGGGTAATTCATGAAAGATGAATTGGGTCTTGTGTTGATGTGTTTGCTTTAGTTGGTACAAAGGAACGTGGTGTGGGTTGCCCTTGAGAATGTGCGAAGATTGACCGTGTCTTCAGCTCAGAATGTATTTTGCAGCATATACAGGGATAAAGCAAACTATCTGAATACGCCAATGTGCATGGACGTGACCATTAAGTTTCTGTAAAGAGTTGGCGCGTATAACGTGCACGTGACCTCAGCGTACCAGCAGCGTGACGCAAGGGTTATAATTATTACAACTTGTGATGTGTATTTACTCTCATCAGATTTCTTCTACTTCTGTTTACGGGGTTTGGTTGGGTTTATTTTTGTAACTAAAAGATGTCCTTGAAGATGGCCTAACCTTACTCCCTTGTTTAATATCTCTCCATTCTGGTTACAAATTCCTATGAGGAATGTGTGGACCTAATTAAGCTCACTACTCGGTGAACTCACCAACAGCCCTACCGCACGGGGACAATTCCACCCGGGAAAGAAATGGTCAATGAAGATAGTCTGGAGTTATGCACGGCTGTGAAGATACGCCCGAAGAGACACAACATTGCATTCTGGAAGGGAAGAGTAAATTCCTTCTCATCCACCAGTTTTTATACTCCACACCAAACAACCAACCAACCACTAAAAATGTTCTACTTATTCGGTAAAACAAAAAAGATAGAGATTGCTGTGTTCGTCTGATAGGTAAAACAAGGAAAGTGGTGGTAGCACTTATACAAATTTAAAAAACTGCAAGAGCTTTCGTGGCAACAACAACTTGTCCAGGTCTGAGTGAAACGAGGATTGACACTGGTCAGAGGGAGTAAGTTTTCAGGTTGGAACCAAAATGATGCAGACTTTCGGATCTGAAAGATAGCTTTATCTTTCACTCCATGGTCTAAATAAAAGCAGTTGTTTTTATAATTATGGCATACTAATATGCCCTGCCGTTTTAGTTGCAGAAACGTTTCTGGGAAACTGCGGCCAGTCGTTCACTTGAGATTAGCAAACAAAACCGGGGGCTGGCTACTCCAGCATGGACACACAGGTGAAGTCACGCGGTCTACCTGTCCGTGACCAAACAGGTCCGATTAGGCCTTCTCGGAAGTGCTTTATTAATTAGCACTTTCTTGATTATAAGTTCAGAGGGAGGGAAGAAGCCTCGTTGGTATACAGAAAAAAATCACCTATTGGAATTCCCTCCCATGCTCATTTTTTTCATCTGTGCCGAATTTGACACGAAAAGGGAATGTGTACAGAACGGATAGTACTTGGGATCGGTCGGTAGTTAGAACAAATGAACTATCAACAACTGTTAAATACGTGACCAGCATAAAGATAGGGTCAGTTATCAGAGAATGTAGAAAAACAGATTTCATGGCATGCCGATTCGGCCAAAATAAAAGTTAGGGTGACGATCTGTTAACTCTAACCGATTTCGTAATGCATCATATAAAAAGTCTTTCTCCATTGTTCGTTTTCCCCCTTGGTATTGCTAGTTAATTTCCCCTCAATGTTCTAGTTTTATTTCATACTCGAATAAACAATTAAGAGAACAAATTTCTTCAATTACAGATTGGAGTTGGAGTTGGAGATCTATGGTACAACCTAGTCGCCCGTTTGGCGTTGTGATCGATTGCTTATTATGTGGTGCACGCCATACCGCACCCACCCTATAATGACAATATTGGCCCCACACCTGTGCCATTACGTGGAGTGTTTACGCCAGGTGGTAACAATGGGGATTTGGGCTTATTCCGAACCATTAAGCACCATCTAAACATCGTCAGATTCCTGGCCGTTGTTCGGCATCGCTGTGAAAACAAATTCGAACGCGGGCCACTTGAGCCAGTGTCGATCACACTTAATCAAAGATTTCATTTCTCCCCCTCTTTTTTTCGTTTTCTACACGGTTGTTGCAAGTAACAAGTTCGTTGCTTTTTTTTTTCGATATGGTTTCCTACGACTGTTCCATGATTGATTCGCCGAATGAAGTTGCACTATCACTGACAAAAGCTGTCACGTGGCTCAGTGCAGCGTATCTCCAACTTCTAAAGTGATAAAACAAATACAGACAACGAAAAAAAAGGACAAGAAATTTATTTTAATTACCTTAATTACTATACTACTTCTAATGTGCAATTTTTTGCGGACAGAAACTATGTTCTAAACAGCTACCATGATGCTACTCACCAAACTGATATGAGATTGGTCGTGTCTAATTATTTAGAGCAGATGTAAAATAAAACAATGCAGGTCTATAACATTGGCGAACATTCCTTCCAATGGATATAAGAGTAGCCACAAAACAGCAGTTGTTGTTACAGTAAACAATGGGGGTACATCTCGGCGCCAGTCTGGCGGGCACACCTGTGCACTTTAAAATAAAGGGATTGCTCCGGTAGTCAACCGCCTGAATGGGCCCACCTTCATGGTGGGCTCTACGATCAAACCATACACACCGGTGTTACTACGACTAACCACGGGCCGACCAAGGACCCGTCAAGTGGTGTCTATTACCCTAAACCGGAGCTCACATTCCTGCAGTTCCAGCGATAATTCAACCTGTTTCAAAAACTTGAAAGCTGATACATGTTTCGTCATCTCTTAGCAACAAACCAACACGGGAGCATCCCACACAGTGACTTGCAAAACTCGCGTGGAAAAAAAAGTCTGGCGACTGACAAGGACACAACAAGAAAGGAAAAAACACTATCTGTCACAGAGTTGTCGTTATATACACCGTGTCTCTTCTCGATTATGCAAACTTTGCGAAACTTCTAAATTTGTGGTCGCTTTAAAATTCCTCCGCTTTTGGCATTTTCTTCCGAGTCATTATAGGGAATGTTCTTTCAGCTAAAGGCAAAACTGGACATTCGGGTCAGGTGGGACAGCAAAATATTAATGTAACTATTTTTTACTGTAAAAAAAAAAGCTGTTTAATTATTTACTTATTTCATCAGTAGTATACTAGTAGCATTCAGTTTTATTTGTTTACCCATTTATTTCTTTATTTATTCTATTTCATACTTAATACTTATTCTTTTGGGGTGGGGGCCGGAGGGCGGGGCTAGGATTTTGAGCATGGGCATGGGATTCAAGCCCCGCCCCTTTATGCAACTTCGTAGCCCACGCTCCGGCAGCGGCGTTAACTGAGGTAATTTTTTTCAGGGGCACAGGGGGGGGGGGCACCATTTGTTCTAGGGGCACTGCTAGCAAATCAATTATACATCTTGATCTACGTAATGGCGGGTTCCAAATGGGGGGGGGGACGGGTACCCAGGGGGCACTGATATCAATTGGGGGGGGCACGTGTAGACTTATGCATCAAAAGAGACAAGCCAAAACTGAAATTATCAATAAATCAATTTTAAACACAGTTCCATGCACTTCAATTTCTTCAAATAAAATCTTGTTAAATAAAGGGAAGGCGCTTTTGACCACCTGGTTTTTCAGAATAAATTGTTACTCAAGAAACAGTTTATTTTCCTGCAAGGCTATGCTTTGAGCGATTCGTAAAAGCCACTTTCTCACCGAAGTTTCAAGTTCGGCAAAAACGCACGTGCAAGACGTTTTGTTTCTCCTTTTTCTCTGTAGGTGCAACTCGATATAGGTCGTCCACCCCTTCGTTGTTGAATATCGGTGTGTTTGTAAGAAACGTGTAAAGAGAGTTTGACAGAGCGACATCCGAGATTTAAGGAAATTTGATTTAAATCCAGTTGGCTACCCATTTGTCAAGATGCTGGCGGGTTTTTGGTCTTTACGTTAGTGGATTGCGCTTTAGGAAGGAAGTTGACAGCTCTATATTTTGAAGGATTAAAAAAAAAAAATTGAGACGGGGATCGAACGTGGGAACGTCAAAGGAATAAATATTTTCTTAGTTTTCTTCATGATCTGACTTTAGAACGTTTAATCTCACAGTAACCACGCCCTGTAGGTAATGATGCATACATGATCGAAGCTTTACATGGGCAGATTTTCAATTGCTTTGTGACCTCACTCCTTGATTACTTTCTTTCGCACATTTGAAAAATACAAAACGCGGAGTTTTGATAAGAGCTTGGATAACAATTAAAATGTAACTTCAAAGTCCTTTGAAATAACGCGCTCGCTCTAATATGAAAGGAAATCAAATATTATTATGTAAGCTTGAACTGACTATAACCAGTCTCGTAAGTTTGTTTAAAAACTGTAGTTTTTAGTTGATATAGTCACGGTTTCTGTCTCCAGCTATAGAAAGTGCCGGTAGTTCATCTCCTGGTCCCATTTTCCTGCTTAAAAGAAATAAGCAGAATACCAGTCACAAATGTGGCATGATCTGGTAGCTGATAACCTTATTCTGGTAAGCATAATTTTGCAGTGCTTATAGCTTCTTCTTCTTTTTTGTGGTTAAGCAGCTCTAAGAAATTGGGCCCAGTTTTTAAGTTGTCAAATTTCATTAATTAAAAGTAACACAGAAGGCCTCGGGTTAAAACTCTTTGAAACAGAATTATTCAATACAAATAAGGGTACAGAACAGCTGCAGAAGTCATACCGTGAACACAAACCTGATTACAATTCTTATTTATGTGAAGAGGGCGCGTGGGCCGGTTTAATTATTTCTGGATGTGGGTGGTGGCCTGAGCTGTGGTCGGCTTATAATTGCACAAGTTTTCGATATCAAGGTAACCCCTGATCAAATTGTTTGGGTCCATGAGTTGGCGGCACTCGCTGTATCACCACATATTTAGCTAAAACGTCTGACATCGAACATCAGGTTTGAACACGGTTTTTGCCTTTTCCAAACGGCACAACCTTGTTTAACCTCTACACTCGGCACCAAGCCGTACCCCCAAAAGACAGCTTAAATGCCACAGATCTCGAACAAGGCTGTCAATTTCAATCGCTCTTCCTTATGTTACAGACGTCAAGGCTCGAGTCGTGCTTCTTGATTGAGGATGTGGAGAAAAAATATGTCTGATTTATGCATTAACCCTTTACGTATAGGTTAAACTAACTTGCAATTAAGACAAATTTAATTTCGGATGTCTGGGTCGTGGCGATGTGGTAGGTAGATTGCAGACGGTACAATGGATGTGCCTGCCACATAGAGTTGGTGTGCAAGCTAAGCCCCAAACGGTGGATGGAATTGCAATTACAAAAACTTATTTTTCAAGACTGTTTTTCGGGAAAAACAGGACCTCATCTGACGGACGCTCGGGTCTGGTATACTACGTCAGGGAAACCTGGTTTTTGTAACTGTAAAGTTTGTAGAAACTGAAACTGATAGGTGCAGAACCCCTGTCTCGAACCCATACTACCGATGTAGCCTGGCACTTCTCAATTGGTCACATTACCAACGTACCATTTTCTAGTGTATAGTCTAGTCCAAGCTAGGCTCTGTGAGTCAACAAAGACCGCGCCGGCGCCACGCAGTCTGCCATAAAGGTACGCCGTGCCCTTTCATAGTGAACCCCGGGAAAATGTCAGGGACTACCCATACATACCATTGCGAATTGTTGTTTGCCTTGATAGAGCTGCCTGGTGATTCAAACACCTGCATCGTCTATTCAGCGAATTCTACCGGTGAGCACCCAGCTAATTGGCACTCTAAACTCAATCACAATATTAATTGTACCCTATTGGGGAGAGGTGCGAATCTGACACCTTTTGTGGATTAAAGGGGAACTTCTTAGTGCCGAAGTCAAAGGGGGATTGGCCAGGGGAAAATGGTATCATTGGCTGGTTGTGTTTCGCTTGAGTTGTAGCCAGCCACCTGGGGTACGTCAATCAACAGGAACTGACGGGGGAAGAGGGGCCTGCACAATGTGTCCAACCGTAGGGTCCAACCCAAGGAATCCCGACCGCATAATATACGAGTGGTGAAAGTTTATAACACCACCTCGGATTAAACAGCCAGTCAGTCTCGCTACAACTACTACCTGATCGTGTTGAACCACTCGCGCACCGACTGTCCATAGCTTGCTCTTAGATTGTTATCTCGAAGACAACCTTTTGCCTCATCGTCTCCGACGGCAGATCTCTGATTCAGCGAGATACTTTCTTCTCTTAGTCGACTTAATACAGAACAAAACACAGCTCAAGATGTTACTTCGTCCAACATCCAACCTTCTCCGGGTGTTTATTGTTTGTCATGTTACAGTGATACTACCATGTGCGATAGCCAAGGCCGTGTTACAGCAGCAGCATCAACAGGAGGGACACACCAGTGGTGTCCGCCCAACAGATCAGCAAGGTGGTCGGTTGCTCTCACAGTCTGCAAGCTCCAAGACGAGCAGCGGAGAAGAGTCGAACGTTATCATCACGCAGCAACACCAGGCCAAAGAGCAAGCCTTGGGGGAGCTCCTGAGGGTCTTCGGGCTGGAGAACAATACTCTGGAGGAACCGGCTCGCCGTCCAGAGCCACCACCGTTCATGTTGAATCTTTACAGTTCAGTTGCTGACCCAGCATCAGGAGAGAGCAGGATGCCTAGCCCGTTCAATGCCAACACAGTACGATCGTTGCCCGATAAAGGTAAGAGGGGTCATGTCCTGCCAGTGCCAACCCCAACCCATCCTGTCCTTCCCCCACTCGACCCTTTCCATGCCCCCAGTCCTTCGAGCAATTCATTTTTACAGGCAGAGAATCAACATTATCATTTTACAAGAATATGTCTAAAGTGGTTTTTTTTATTTTTATTATTGAGCAATCAAATTTAACCACCGCTTCAGTTTATGTGACAACAATTACACGGAATGTGTCATGCATGTTGTCACAACCCAGCACAGTTTTCGAGTTCAAAGTACAATAGGACGTGCAAGTCTCGCGGGTATTCGAACACATGTGGGACCACTGTGGTCCCACATGGTTCCACGTACATTGCTTGAAGTGTAACTGGAACAAGTTTACGCCCGATGTTGGAATACGCGCGGGACTTGAACAGTTAATACCGATAATCTGTCATACTATATAATAACTTCAGGCGTGCTATCCATGAGATCGCATGGTTACAAAGTTTTACTGGCATTGTTTGTTGTTTTTCCTTTTTTCGACTTTGCTGTCCTCGCGTAACAAAATACAAGTGAACAATAAGAATCAGTGGCATGTTGGCTTTTTGGGGAAAAAGTGCTTATTTTGCTGTGAGGTTAATCAAAACTCAAGGTGCATGTACAGGTATTGCCTTAGGCATCAACTGAGGCAATGAGGCATGGTTCCATTTTTTTTTTTTCTCTCTCTCATTTTTTTTCTCAACACCAACTAGGGAACACCTCATTGCTTTTTGATCAGGTCTTTTGTGTAAATTTATTGGTTGTTTTTGCAGCTTTTTGTGCAAAAAAAATGGCTCAATGAAGTAGGTTCGGTAGGCAGTGATATCCTACTGTCTGATAGTTAAATGGCGGAGTTGCTTGGCTGGTTTTCGCAGCTTCTCTGATTGTTCGAGTCGTGGGTCGCATACGGCCTTAATTGCCAGATGGCATTGATCAGAATAACACGTAGGAAACGCGTAGGCCAGTTTATGACTATGTCCGGAATCAATGCATGTCATTTACTGAGATATTGTTGTCAAGTATAGTGTATATTATTTGAAATTTCAGAAACACCAGACCAACAAGTCGATGACGTCATACAGTGTGTAAGGTTGGCTATCTTCACGGGTAAATTGTGGGGGTGGGGGGTTAACTCACAACTATCCGTTTGGCGTTGTTGTTGTTTTGTTTTTGTTTTTTCAAATTCCGTGCATGATTAGTCAACGAGCCACTGGCTACCTAGAACACTTGAAGCAGCTCAAAGCCAAAACCAAATTTACCTGTAAAGATGGCGTCTATTTATTGGGAACCATTTAGGCCTACACAAGTTTTCTCGACAATTGCATCCAAAATGAACCGCTGGTATCCTCTTTGGTTAAAATATCACACTGTGCCGTTTTACTGCCTTGGTGTCAGTCACAACAATCAATAGCCTTCAAGAGTTCAAACGTTGAACATAAATTACATTTAATTCAATTTCTACGAAGTTACCTCCTTGGTGATAAATCTTGCCAAACCTGCTGATTTGAGCATTCTCTGGGCCTAATAACAACCAAGTATTTTAACGGTTAATCAAGAGGACTGCAGCCGTTAACACAGCCTACAAGCCCTGTTGATTTCGGGAATAGAGCTCTGGGTCACAGTGGGTCAGAAAACTGAAGTTTGAATGAAAGGAATCATCCTATAAAACACAATCTCGAATCGCGTTTGTCTCCCGAGATCCCATCTGTCGGAGACACACTCGGATAGTTGAAAGCCATGCGAGACCACGTTGGTGAATAATTCAAAACAATAACAGGACACCGTTTTATTGACAATATACTAAAATTCTTCATGTCTTAAACTCAAAACATCTCAAACTTATCCCAAATTTTTAAATTCAACTGGACGTTTTATGAGACCAGCCTTGTTTTGGTTTTTTTTTTTTTTACATAAATATTTCGTTCAGCTAGACCGTCAATTTACACGCGATGATATACTGGTAAATCACAAATTGCACCACCTTTAGCGACAAACGTATACACGTCATAAATATGACATTTGCCAACCTCTAACTTTTGCCGCTTTGCAATATTATACCTGTGTAGCACAAGGCTATCCTATTGGTCAATTTAAAGATGCAGGTGAAGTTAATCAGACGAAGGCGGGGACCCATACCAACTGGGTACTGCGTTTTATGTACTGCCGCGCCGGTGTGTGAAGTTGCGACACGTACGTTTAAATGACATTATTTTGTTAGGTCCCACCTGTGACCACTTTGGTTAAATTACGAACTCCACATGCCGCATTTGATAAGTTCAAATCCGAATTTACTTCAGCTTCTAGAATATCATTTGTGAGTACGGGGCATGAACACGTTACAGTGAATTCATTGATGTCTCTGCTCAGTGCGGCAGCCCATTTCTATTAAAGGTGATACAGTCGTGGTTTACTTGATCAACTCTTTACATCTGTCAGGTCTTTCATTTTACAAACAAGTTTGTAACTATAACTTCAAGTTAAGTCAGGAAAAAATTTACCAGAAGCATTGGAACTGCTAAAAGGAATCTTTAAAATAGCTTGGCATTTTAAAGGCATCGTACATTGGTTTTTGGAAGAGCTATTAATTGCCAACCTCAAGAGTTCAATGAACACACCATTACTACTAAACTTTCCAATCAGTGAGCTTTCCAAGGAAAGTATTTCCCTGTAGGACTGGTATACTGGTATGAACTTTTAGAATCAGTGAGCTGACAGATAAAAATATTTCTCTGAAGGTCAGGTATACTGGTAAACTTTCCAATCAGTGAGCTTTCATCCCATTAATTTACTTACCCATTACTTCATTTAAAGTTTGATAACGTACATCATTCTATAAACGTTACACACTACCACCAGATGCAGCCTAAAGTAAGAGCATGTCACATAGAGCCGTAGACCCACGCGCAGATACAGTTGTTTCTAACTGTGTGTACCTTAATTTTATAAAAACTCCAATCGGTTAACCTGTGCAAGCAGCTTGCTGGGACAGGTCAACATTCTGACATTATGCACTACCTATACTTTGACTTGCTGAATGAGCAGAGGGAGCCCACCTGAAGTGTGTGGCTAGGGGTAGCTGCACTTTTGTGGTGTAGAAAGTCCACCCCCCCCCCCCTTTTCAATTCTCTGGATTGGTACCGTCCTGTATTTGACAGTTTGAAATAAGCGAAACAAAAGTGAGACGCAATAGCGGCATCTTGAATAGTTATTCGACGTGAATTGCACTTCAGGTTTTTTTTTAACTCAACAATTTCGTTCCTTTGTTAATATTCCTTGGATATAAAGCCAATGAAGTGAGATTATGACCTTGGTGCACGGATAAAATTGTTTGTTTTCGAGTGAATAAAAGTCAACTTGACTATCTTTGTTTTCTTTCTATCTTTCTTTCTTATTTTTACTGGGTCACGACCTTGTTGCACTGATAGGATTTTTGTTCTTTCTGTATCTTGGACTTCAAAACCGGGGCATTCCGTACGTTGTCTGAACCGTACTCTTCAAATGACTGACTTGTGTAATCGAGAGCAAATAAATACGGGACCAACAGTACACCGATTATACTGTAGGTTGACATTATTAGAGCAGAAAGGTAAAAGCTGCGTGAAAAGTGTCGACACGACAAACGGCTTTACATAGCACCTGTCTGGGTTAACCTAACACGACGACGTTTATTTTACGTACACGTAAAGATAATGGTTTTCGCGTTGTTACGTGCAGCACCTGTGATTTATTAATGTGCTGATGAAGTGTTTATGTTTTGTCCATAATTTACCACGTGAAATTCGAGCCGCCGGTAGAAAGTTCGTAGACAGTCCAAAATGATTCACCGTCATCATGGGGGAAAGCAGTTTCTTTCGCAGATGAAAAAGAACTTCTTCTTTTGTCTTTTCTCTTCTTTTAAATGCAAGTTCGCCCCCCAAACAAGGCTAAAAGCCACTCTTGGTAAGAGGCTACAAGAAGAAAATATTTAAAGATGAAAATAACTTAGGGCAGCTGAAGGCAGGAGTTGATATTCCTCTTAAAACGCTCTAGATTGATAGGATGGGGGGGGGGAACATGCACCAAGCAAGGAGGTCCAAAGAGATGCAGTACATGGACATTGGACAAGCTGTTGGAATGGCTCTTTCCATGTTCTACATCTCAGCAAAGAAAGAGTGTAGGCCTATGGGTGAGAACAACAGCAAGCCTGGTTCGCGATAGGAGGAACCAGGTCGGACACACTGGTGGCACATTTACCATGAAAGTATCTGTAGCTAAACAGAATATAAATAATATTCCGTTCTTTCCATTGTAAATAAACAAATGAACTACCGTATGAATTAAGTCACTCGGTAACATGAAGAAGGTCAGATGTTCTTTAGGAGTATATTTGACATGTTTGAAGAGGAAAAAACTTCAGGAAAAAAAAGAATTTTCTACCCCACTATTATTTAGAAAACAATGTTACCTTTTGCAATATTACTTTTCACTAACGACCAATTTGTCATAAACAACTGCATGACTTATTTATCTGTTCTTGAAGCTTAGAAGAAGAAAAATTATCGTCTGGAATGCTGTCTCACTCCCCCCAAAATAGCATTCGAACACCTAAAAAAACACCTTACTTTATTTCGACCAACAGCAATCGAATTAAGAAGGTACATTCATATGAACACGCACAAAACATAACCCGTTTTCGTTTTCACCAATTGAAAACGTTACCCAGCACAAAATTGAATGAAAACTTCACGTGAATAATTATAGGGTGTGTATTTAATTGAAAACCTAAAGATCAGATTGAATTTACTCTTCTAAAAAAAAATAACGTGAATGAGTTTGACGTTCTTGGGAAAATACCGTGATGGGTTTTTCTCAGCAAGTAGACACTGTACTCAGCTGAAACTGTCACTTGTGACTTTTTTTGTTGTATCGTCTTCTATAATTTCGCCTATAAATCAGCATTACAATGACGAGGAAAAAAACCCAATCTATGACCCCACCTTTAATCATTTTCACAGGTACAATGTATACGCACACCGTGACAGGTAGGGGTTGAACGGGTTCATTTGTTAACTCACAGTGCAGGTGTGTTAGTGTTTGTTGACACTACTTGTCATGTTACACACGATTGTGAACTGGTATTCGTTATATACTGACAGCCTCGTGACCAGGGTTATCAATACAATGAACCCCCCCCCTCCCAGGCAATCTTCATCTGGAGGCCCTCTTCACGGTGTTCGTGTCGTCACCGTAGCATCCGCGACGACCACACGTGTTTCTACGGCTCCTGCATTATACGCCCAATTTCTCCGTTGCTCACCATGCAAAGACAACATGATGGCCTTTTATCATAATACAGCAGATTGGGTTATCTTTCAGACGAGATGCGGGACCCGCCCAACTCTCTTTTCAAACCATACACATGTAGTTTGCCACGGGAGTAAACAGCGTGGTTTGTTCAGCGGTGGGCAGACATTAAATAGGTGTCCCAGTGCAAGAGTTTGACATTTAAATGTCGGAAGAAAGCATATAATAATAATAATAATAATAATGATAATAATAACAATAGTGGCTTCTTATTTTACGCTCAAATCCCTCACTCGGTCACGCTCCTGGCGCTCCAGCATTATTACCCCCTGGGCGTTGGGCCCTTCGTCAATTCATTCCGTTTTTAAACCATCTCAACTCCCTTTGGCGTATACAGCCTGTGCTGCCAAATATGTAGCTAAATCCACCACAATAATCATCTCAGCCCTCACTTGTACATGTATATCCATTTATCTGTTGGTGGTTGAAGCGAAGCATTGTAGTTAGGTGTCTTGTTCAAGGACACAAGTGTCATGACCGGGATTCGAACCCACACACTGATTGACTTAACCACCAGAACTTGAGTCCGATGCTCAAAGCCGCTCGGCCAAGTGTGGGTCAATCTTAAAACAATTTTGTTAAACACTTTATTTGAATTTGATATCTATTATCAAAAAATATACATAATTATGTTAAGTGAGATGAACTCACCTTGGTGTGCAGTTTCAAACTGTTTTACTTTTTACATAGCAAACTATGACCTTTCGAAATCAGGTCCAAGCTCTCCGAAGCTCATTGAGACGTCAAAATCAAACAGGTGTGCGCAGCGTTTTAAAAAGATCCTTTGACTTTTCTATAAACAACTACTGAAAACACTATTTACTCTTGGTTCCTTCTTTTTTGGATTCTCTGTATCATTACGTGGGGCAAACACTCTTTAAAAACCACTTAGTATTTGCATATGCACGTTCAAGCAGCCATTAACATGTCCGCGAGTATAACTTATTGGTTCCAGGGGTAGAGTAACTATTAATGTCATAAAAACGTAGACCTTTATCAAACTAAAGTTTAGAGAGATGTCAGATGGTGCTATGAATGTATACAAACACAACCTTGAAATGTGTTTGTCCCTGAGATTCCATCTTTGTCAGAGATGTAAATACAAACTAAGATATATGGATGACGGGCTTTTATTAAGAGCCAATCTGTCAGTTTACCACATTCCCAACGTTTGTTTAGAACATAACACATAAGCTATGACCAATATTTGACCCTAGTATGGGAGAACATTGCAGGCGTGCGCGGTGATTGATGACGTCATGGCGCGCGCTTGATAATCATGATAAAACAATCCTGGACCTAACTTCATTGAGCCGAGTGAGCACATTAACTTATTGCTTAACATTTATCTGCTAAGCCACTATATAAGCAGGATACCAGTCACATTTGATGAGACATGGTGTTTTGGCTGGTAAGCATAATTTTGTTGTGTTAAGCCTTCTTTTTGTGCTTAAGAATCTCAATGAAATTGGACCATGGAGCCAAACAGCCACCCCTTGATCTAGTTAAATATTTCAAAATTTGGAAAGTAAAGAAAACGGTTCAGATGAACAAGAAGCTAAAGTAAACTTCCAGTGTAGGCCAGGTTTGCTATAACCCAATTCAAATGGCAACATTGCAATATCTGTCACTCCACTGGAAATCTTGCTATACAAACAGTTATCCGAACAATCCAGCTGTTAATATCAATGATTTTTACAAACATTGGAAGGCATTGTCCAAGTGTTCATTTAGATTGTTGAGAGGGTTACTTGGAGAAGCACCATGCTGATGCTGTACGGTGGACTGTTGACTTAAAAGGCAGGCGATATAATCCCATAGTTTGACAATGGCCTATACTTGGAAAGGGATGGGTTTAGGTACAATAATAGGTACGGGTTCTACCTGCTCTACTGTGAGGGGTGTACAGGTCCCTTTGACATACGTCATCAGGTTATTCAAGGTCACCTGCGCAATGTTACGCTCCACGGGACCGTCAAAGGGGGAGTCGTTATGCATACCCTACCGTAACTAATTTTCCCCCCATACTATTGGAGGTGAAGTGTTTGCTTGTCACAATAAGTACACAGGTGTCAAGGGGAGTGTAGTTTTGGTGGTGACCAGTTTGAAGTCAAGAATTACTATTGCACTGGGTTAGGGGACGACACGTTTAAAGAGATTGACTTTACTGGCTGAACTCTACGGCTGTTTTCAGAAAACAGTAACAAGATAATTGTTCCATTGAAAAGTCCTTGTTCTTTTGTTTGCATGGATTTCCTCGCCTTGCACTTTATTTTTGTTGGCTAACGGTGTGTTGTTTATGGTTGGTTTGTTATGCTATTATTATTTGTTTTTCCTACGGTGTGATCGGCGTGTTGTGACAAACACTGAGTGGCGCACCTGTGCCAGTAGACTTGTACACTAGTCCTCCACCGGCAGTAACATTCCTTTGATCAGTAAGAAATGAATTCTGAGTTGTGAGTTTCTTTATGGATAAGTATTTCGCAATCAAGCTTATATTTTTTGACAGCCTTGTTTTCCCTTTTTTAAAGAAAATGGTTCCATTTCGGCACGTGTATTTTATTTGTTCAAGTTATTGTTGATCCTATATGCGCAAACGGCTATGCGCACACTACCGAACCATCTTCTCGTGTCGTCTCCACGTTCTAATACTCGGACTCGAGCCTGGCATGTAATGCGTGCATGTTATTTGCATTTTTGTTGTGTTGACTTTTCTCAAACGGCCGGTTCAAATGTGAGTGCCCGCGTGCAAAAAAAAAAAGGGTTTCGTCGCAAATCATTCCCTGATCTCCACACGGATCTCCATGACCGTTCGTTTCTCCCTTTTGCGCATGTCATGGGTGTGTCTACACAACTTGCACCAATTACCTGTGACCAGGTAAACAGGCGATGCCTCGATGGATGTCAGGCTCTAGGACCCTCACTCAAACCGTGACAGTTTTTATAATGGAAGTGTGCTTTCGTGTCACTTTCTATTAGTGTCGTCAGCTGTGCAGAGATTCCCACCGGATGGAAAGTCTAGTTTCAAGTTTTTTACACTGAGAAACAAACAATAGGCCTACGGGCCCAGAAATGCTTACTAGTTATTAAGCTATATTGTTAGAGATCGAGGGCATGAGTGTATGGAAAGGAATTGGTGATTTGGACCAATTTCTTTAAAATCTGCTTCAAATCACCTCAAAGCCATGTGCTGAATTTCTTGATAAAAACACAGCAGGCTTGTGAGAATTCTTTCGGCTCTCTTTCTAGTAGATTCTTGAATGATTGCCCCGTTGGAAGATCTACCAACAAAAGGGCCTATAGCTAGCCAAAAAGGTACAGTTTTACCCTGTCATGAGTTCCGTGTACTCCTACAGGAAGAAAACCACAGGAAGAAAACTTCAATTTGAGTATTCGTATCTCCGTGATAGTATCTTTTGAAAAGTGTTGTGACGAGAAGTCGCATTTACGTGAAATGTGTAACAGGTGTGTTAGTTTTGGGGTAGTGAGGTTTGAGTCTCGCGCCAGACGACACGATGTCTGGTCGGAACGTGCATGGAACGCCCACAAAGGCTGAACAAAAATAGTGTCGATACATTACAGCTCATGTCGCCCAGTAAAAGAAAAAACAACCTTCATGTCACGTATACAAGTCAGATGTACTAATAATAGGGGGTGTTTGTGGGTTTCTTTGCTGCTGAACTTGACATCGGAAATGAATGGAGTAGTCAAATAAATTCGGTACACGTGTTTACGGTGTGTTGCTTGCGATTGCCGTTTCTTAATGCGAATTCATTCCAGAACAGTTACCGGTTTGCCGCAATCTGGGCAGCCGAACTGATTTTGACATTCCTGTCAATTGAACACCCGCTTGCCGTATGGGCGGCATTTATCTAGAAAATAAACACGATTAGTATTGCGTTACTGTCGCATTTTCAAAGTCACTGGGATTTTGTTAGTAAGCACTGACAATTGTTGACGAGCAATTGTATAATATTAAACACAAATTACGCTGATAGTGCAATAGATTCGTAACAACTATAGAAAAAAAGGCACAAATCTGTGCTTATTAACTAATTGCCATTTACGCCGAAACTTGCTCCTTCGTGTGTAATCAATCTGTTAGTTTCCATAAACTTGGATCATATTCAACGTCGAACAGTTTTCAATTTAGGCCCGAACCTTAAAGTTTGTAAACACTTTTCCTGTGAAGTGAAAGGCATGAACTGAGTTAACATTTTCAAAATAACAATGTTGCTCATGTTAACAAAGGCGACATTGGAAAGGTTAGAGCTTTATACAAGCCTTCCATAACATCACAGCATACCTTTAAAATACCCTCCTTCCTCCCATCAATTTTCATTCTGGGGGGCTCATTGCTCATCATAGCAGATAGGCACCGCCCAAACAAAGTCACGGGGGATAAAATTAAACCTAGTAGCTTTACCCTAACCCCCAGTTTGAGAGTTTGATCCCTGAATATAATGTGGTAATACTCCCGTATTCTACATTGATGTCAAGCTATCATGAAGCAGCATATTGGATGGCTCGATCAGTGTCTGCTGGACCCTCAACTCCCATTCAATTAACCCTGCAAGCTGAAATTAATTCACAGTGCAGGCCCACAACACTGTAACTCAATCGAGAAAAAACCCTTTCAAGTGTCCTTCTGAGTTATGCTTGGAAATTGCTGTGCGTCCATTCAGCTTCCTTTTCCGATTAACCAAATCCTTTGTAGAAATGCTTGGTTCATTTTCCTCTTCGCCTGTGGCGTTCATGTGCGTATATAGGCCCTTTACACTCACTCTTATTTCTGTATGTATTTTATTGATCAAACGCTTTTCAATGTTGTATTTCAAACCAGTGTAATCATATCGCATCATCATCTGCGTTATCTGTATTTGGTGTAAACATGGAGGTAATTCTAATCGGGGGGGTGGTAGAGGGCGGGAATCCCCCCCCCCCCCCCGCCGCCGCGCTACATGTCTAGTCACGCCACTGCACTGTGTGACATCGCAACTGATATCCAGAACGTTGTGTGTTATTTCCCGATTGGTGTTAGCACAGAGCAAAGGGGCACAGTGTCAGCCATTACTAGCCGCTGGACGTTAGCCATTACAAGCCACTGGGCGTTAGCCATTACAGGCCATGTCACCGAATGTCACGATTGCAGTTACTTTTCTTTAAAGAACCAATAGGACTCTATACGTAAACAAAAACCTGGCCAATCCCTGCATCGTTGTTGTTTTTTGGTTGTTGTTGTTGGGGTTTTTTTTTTTTGGGGGGGGGGGTTGGGGGGGTTAAGGTTTTTTTCATAATACAGGTTCACTTCCAGCCTCCAGTTTTCAGTGAACACACTAGCATCCAACAAACATGTGGACATTTCATCAAATTAGGGTCCTGGGATCTTGTGGCGTTCATAAAATACGTCCATTATTCCTCTAGAGCCTGGTTGAAAGTCTAAAATCACACCAGAAGAGAGGATAAAAATGAATATGCGACAAAATAACTTGATATATCAAGTAGATTGATATCCAATTGACCCATGACTGACCCAGGACCGACAACCAGTCTATGAATCATGGGATTGCAACAATCTGTAGATCTGGGGTATGTCACAGGGGACTGATCTGACAGTTTAACCGTTTCCTCCACTTCATATCGAGGGCGCTCTGAGTGTAAACTCTCGGCCCAGATAATATGCCATCTTCGTGAAATAGGGTTTGGTGACCTAATAGAGTACAGAGTCAAATTATGAATTTGAAAAGCTCGACATTCAAATACTGATCGTAACCACTGCATTATTATTAGGCTCAAATTAAATGTATTTAGCATTGCCCCTAAAGATGATTCAATGACCTGTTATATTTAATTCTCCAATATAGTATATTGTGTGTTTTGTTGTTACTTGAAGTTAATTTTTTATTTAGTAGTACTAGACCCTTTGCAATGGCCGCCATTGTTGATGAAACGTGCACGCGTGAAAGGCTATCATTGGCTGAGAGTCGCGCGCAGCGCGTACACGTGCGCACATTTCCATTGTGTGTCATCAAAGATGGCGGTCAATAACGTCATGAGCAATCCATCAATAACTGTAGTAAGTATTAAATGTGTTAGTAATGTATTCAGGGCCCAAATGGAAACACTGTTTGGTGTACCATGTGTAAAGAATACATAAATAAAATCAATTGTGCTGTAAAAATAAAAATTATGATAACGGGGGCGGGTTTTTTTTTTGGGGGGGGGTTGGGGGATCACACTGCCATTCTGACGTGAAGCTTGTTTTCGCTTGGCTTTCCTAAAAAAAAAAGTGATAAACCTTATTGGATAGTTATATATCCGTTGGACTAGCGTGACACCCTCAAAGTTGTCTTGGCCTCTTGTTCTCATTTCCGTCTACCTTGGACGAGGGTTGTAGAGTGTAATTTTACCAAAAACTGTGACCTGATTTATATTTGTTCTCGGAAACTCGATCACTGTCTTCGGAGCTACAATTTGAAATGTCTGGCTCGATACATGTTTTTTTTTTTTTTTTTCCTTGACTGTGATTGATGTTTAGCGTGGAACCACATACTTCATGTGGCCTTCAAGTGTATCAACAACCAAACAGGATGGTTACAAGACCTGACAATTTCCTCCGAAAATTACCGGGGTTAACCCGACGAGTGGTAATTCAATCAACTGAGAGCCACCCAGTGTACAACAAATAAGTTTCAGACAGAATTTTGATTGCATATAGTCAGTGTGGGAACGAGTGGATAAAAGGTAATGCGTAACAATTTAGATAGATTTGAATAGGAATTTGGCAGTTGGGTGAACATGGATTTTCCCAAGGCGAGCAATTTCTGCCTACTGTGACTGATCTATTCTTATCAACACAAACCACCCAACACCTGTGTTAAACGAATTACGTGGGGGAAAATAGAAAAATTTGTTATAGTTTACCAATTACTGAATAAACAATTTAGTACCCACTTGATTCCACTGTGCTTTGAGAGAGAGAAAAAACGTTAGAAAAGGAATGCCACATGCACACGAGTTTATTTTTCACGAGTACCAACGCCTAATTGTTTTATTTATCAAGGGGGAAAGGGGGTGCGAGGAGAAATACTAAAGGTTCCGGAAATTGATTTTTTTATTCGTTGATCTTGGGGGAGGTGTATACGTGTATAATGGTTAATTCGGCTGATTACACCGTAGGCATGCGTGTCGGATAGATGAAAGCAGACTGGTAGCCGGCTTGTATAAACACACCTGGTACACGGACTCTCTGTGTTTTTTTCTGATCACGCTAATACTGTTAATATTTTAATCCGGCATTCAGCCGTTCCAGTGATTGACAAAATAAGCCGCGCGTTACGAACATGGCGGGGTGTATAGTCAGTCTTCCCAATGGGCCACCATGTAGTGTTAGTCCAACAACTTCATCAAATAAAAAAATAAAAAACGAATTAGAAACTTATATATAGCAAAGTTGGACGGTGAGCTCAATCGGTAGAGCACTATCACGGTATTGGCTGATGCTGGAGTCGAACCTGCGACCTCTCGAATACCGTACAGTTGCTGTACAGCTTAGCTAACCATCCCCTTATGTTGGATGGGCAGTCCACTTTAAAGCAAATTATTTACTGCTCTGTCAGGTCAGAAGCCTTTGAACATTATTTACCGATTGGCCAGATATCATTGCCCCGGGTTATGACCAAACCCGGGTAACGGTCTAGTACCTAATCAAACAACAGGACAAGGACGTGTGTAACATTAGGGGGTGAACCGACTAAAACATGTTCTCATTGGCTTTTGACGGCGGAAAGGCAATATATTATAAACTTCAGGCCTGGAATTTCATCTTTGAGAGGGCGGGCCATTTTTTATTTGCAAAGGGCACTTCCACTGGAAAATCTTAAAGTCTACGGGTAAGTTTTGAAGGGGCACCAAGGCCAAGACCAGGGGCAACGTAGGCCATGGCCTCCGTGACCTCCGTGTAATTATTGGCCTGAAAATCAGACCACATTTCTTGCGGTTGCCACCAAAGTATCTTAATTACAGATAACGAGAAAGTTTTTATTAATATTGTAAATATTTCTTTTGTTTATAAGCACAACTGACCACCATACCAAATGATGAACCAATTGGTATGGGCAGTCTTGAGTATACTGTATCATATACAACATTTTAATAAAACAATTAGAAATTTTTTATGGAGACTACTTAATTATTAAATATTATTTTTGTTTTGAATAGCATAATATCGATTTATCAACGAGACATCAATTTTATAACATTCTTGTAATTGTATATTGATTGATCAAGAATTGGGTTTGTTTGCGGTGAAGGCAATCCGTATTTTGGCTTGGCAATACTCTATACCAAGCCCGATTTGGGGCAGAGGGTATCCCCAGTGTTCCTGTGGCACACTATTTTCCTCTGGTTCAGAGACCCACTCAACCCCCCCCCCCCTTCGTAAATTCCTCTCAAGAATTCTTGAGATTCCAAGCACACAATGAAGACACAATAGGGGGTACACCAAGTCCCTTATTTAGCACGAAATGTATTTTTAAAATGTTGGCAACCAATTTAAAGTGCGGTTGGTCAAATAGTCTGAATAAAAGAACTTAGTCATAACACAAATATTTTACAAGTATTTACCAAAATATTAATATACACAGTTCAGAGGTACTTTATATGGTATTACTCAGACCCCAAACTGAAATCCTGTTCTTGTTTAACACAATTTTTGGAACAACTTTGTACAAATTGGAACGGTGTTAGGACCAAGTACAATTCCTTGCGGAACACTTCACTGTCTTCAACGCAACCGTTCAAAATGTCTCCGTGTTTTTATGTCATTCTAGCGGGAAAGGAGCGCCTACATTTCCAGTTCAATCTCTCTCAAGTGCCCTCTACAGAAATCCTCCTCCAGGCTGAGTTGCATCTCTTCAAGCTAAAGCCCAAGATGCGACCAACAGTGTCGGGAAGACGGCAGCCATTTTACCAGGTTAGCACTCAAACCAATGTGTTCGCAAACTTACGGGTTTCATGTAGAACTTCGGGTCAAGTCAGGCCTAAAGAGCATATGGGTTTTTCAACTTTTGTTGTATATGCGAGAGAGTACACGCATGTTGTTACATCGTTAACTGCATTACCAATGCGGTACTTTTAAACCTATTTTTCTTGTCCACAACGAAGGAAGTCGTTGACTAATAAAACATACTGACGACTACAAAAATGCCGATAATGTAACAACAATCTGCGATTGTAGCTACGGCTACGGCTGTATCTAAGGGTGTTGCTAAGGCATCCTATACTTTAACGCATGATAACGCATCGATCCAGCCGTAGCCATTTCGGACACGGCCCTTAACTCCCATCTCTTTGTACTTCCTGTACAGATTCAACTTTATCAGCTGGCCAGTGCTGATGTCTCATCCCTAGAGGGCGCTAAACTGATTGGACTGCGGTTGGTCGGGACCGTTGGGACGGAATGGGAGGTGTTCAGTATAACTGATGGTAAGCCTTTATCGCTGGGCACGCTATAATCTAGGGAAGAAGAAAGAAGGGCCAGTGTACATTTCTTGCAAATTAAACATGATCAAACTGGCAAGTAGGTTCAATAGTAAGCCCTAACAAACAACCAAACAAATGCCGAAACAGGGCAACAAGTTGTGTTATGCTATACGTGTAGGCCCTACACACGTGAACTAGAAACTGATCCCTCAATTGAATCAATCTTATTAATGAATTGGTTCGATCGAGTTCATGTTCCAAGTATCCATCCAAGGATGACTTGATAATACTGCAAACTTGTTTTGTGCTCTGTGAAATAACTTGTGACGAAACAAAATAAAACATACGAACTGTTACCTGGAAAGTATCAATGCAACGTAAATTACCAGCTGAAAGAGCATACGTTTCCACTAAAGTTTACAAGTAGTCAGTACGTCACTGCTAGGTGGACAACATCCGAGAATGGTTAGGTGTGATACCACCGAACTCAGAGCATCAGCACGGCAAAGACGGGCTGTGGTGGGAGGGATAGCGGTGATTCCAGTGGTGTAAAATTTGAGGAGAAACCACGGGCAAAATGCCCATGTCTGGAAGACTCACATGTCACTGACTTTCAATGGTGTATCTTTCTTTCTTTTTTTTTAGCTGTGTCGACTTGGTTAGCAGACGAGCGTCAAAACTTTGGAGTGTTGGTAACCATTACGTCACTGACCGGAGAGCCAATGAATGAGAACTTCATACGCTTCGCTCAAAATGGCAAACATCACCCGAGCAAACATCCGTTCTTAGTGCTGTACACAAACGACTTAAGGCAGAGTGAAAATCCACTGTCAGATCAGGGTGAGTGCAGGGGTATCTGTCGATGGAGGAGACGGGGGGGGGGTGGGATTCCACTTTGAAAGGACCTTCTGCCAGTGGCAACGGTAGAAAGCATTGTTGTTTGGGTAATCTTTGGCCTTAATACGGGGCCTCAAGTGGCCCTATGCAGACATCGCAAATCACACGAGGCGGTTGGGATGGCCTAGTGGTATCTTTCCTCGCCTGCCGCCTCTGTGACCCCGGTTTGAATCCCACCGGGGGCTTTGGGATGTTCAGTCCCTACCTGGAAAATTTTTTGAGGGGCCGGGGTCCTCCCACATCTAAAACTGACACTTCTTTCTTTGTCTTCTCTCCATGGGGGTTTGCAACTAGGGCTATACTAGTTAAAATTCGCTCCCTTGAGAGTCATTGGCTTCATCACAACCAGAATTTAAAAAAAAAATGAAATGAGTCTTGGGACAACTAAATATGACAGGAGTGTTTGGGGTTCCGAACTGAGACTGAGAGTACATTTTGCTGTATTTTTCTCCTATTACAACTTTCCATACCAACTGTTATCAATTTGTTAAAGATTGTTTCTTTATAATGTACAAATTATATTCCATCCTCACAGACTCTGCGGACACAGCATACGAAACATTCTTCCAGACGTACGGAAATATCAACGCACCGCCATTTATGGACGCCACAAAAGCCGGCCCAACACCGAACGTCCGCACGAACCGCTTCACTGCCGCCACGACGACGCGACAGACGAGGACGGGTGCCACATCTCGCCACAGGAGAGATAACCGGCGCGACAATCTCGACGAGTTGCCAACGGAAGATACAAACGGCAACCGCAAAAAGACCCCTAATAAGGGCACGTGCACGCGCAAGTCCATGTACGTGGACTTCCACGAGATCGGCTGGTCCGATTGGATAATCTACCCTGTTGGGTATAACGCCAACGAATGCTACGGTAACTGCCCGTTCCCACTCGGGCAGACCGTGCAGCCGTCAAACCATGCTACTGTGCAGAGCTTAATGCACCTCATAGCCGCTGATGTGGCAGCCCCATGTTGCGTTCCCAGTCAGTTAGATCCAATCGCAGTCTTGTTTTTTGACAGTGATGGCAATGTTGTTCTCAAACAGTTCGATAACATGGTGGCTACAGCATGTGGTTGCCGTTAAAACAAATTCAATTATTTAACAGATCACATATCATTTAACAGAATTTTTTTTTATATAAATTGATGACCAAGGAAGTAGTTTTTAAAAAAAACTTGTGGCACAGGAAAATTCCTTAATGCAAGTGTTTGACGACACAATTATCTATTCTTTCAAAGGCATTTTCATTTCATTTGCAAAGTCTCTTGATGTTCAAGTCTTCAATAAAACTACACGACTGGTTTTTCCTTACACTCAAAATACCCATCATTTGTCACACTTCCCTCATAGCTAAGCATGCAATAAGATCCAATTCAAACTAACACATTCTATGCATGCATTTATTTTGACAGTATAGTTGACAAATGGGTAGATTTTAGCAGAAATTATTTACATTATTGCAAGATGCACTGCCAGGTACGTATTCGATTGTGTTGGATGAAATTGTCCAACACTTGTCCATAAATTTATATTTTTAAAGGTATTAGAAAGGTTTGGGTACAAAGGATAAAAAGACATCATTGTTAAATATTAGTCCGAAAGCTTACTGATTTTCAAGTTCATACGAGAACCATTTTTCTGTGAAATATTTCCCTCTGAAATAAAGTTATATTCGAGAAAACTGTATCTGAAAACCTGAAAAAACGCAATAGCTGATTTCGGTGGTTACAACCAAATTTAAGGAAAATGCTGACACTTTGTGCATGTTTTTTCACTATGTTCTCCTGACTCGCACAACGGATTAAGCCCAAATTTTCACAGGTTTGTTATTTCATGTGCATGTATATCGTCGATCACACAAAACATGAACACTGTCTGCGCCTCTTTGGTCCGCTCTACCAATCCTGTATAATACTTCTGATCGGTATTGGTTTTTGCTGTGAACACAAATGTTTTGACGACCTGCAATCTTGGCAGTTAACTTATAAAGTTATTGTTGCTAAAAAGCAAATCCAGTATTCACTCAGAGAAATTCACCTTCATTTAAATGCAACAAAGCTGGGAAATGTTGATACTGTTGTCTTGATTAAGTTTTTTAAAGTGTTTTTATTAGAACAACTTTGTGAAGAACATTATGATACAGATAATGTTTTCTTCCCTTTGGCCAGTTACAACCACTGCCAAATAAGTATTGTTTTTTTCTTTATTTGACGTGTTAATTGCATCGTTGATAAAGAATGTTATATTTTGTTCTTGTTTGTTTGTCGCTGTGCAAAGCGCCACGTCATTCAGACATTTTATGAATAAATAATTTTACTTTATGTGAATGAGGCATCTCAAATGTATACGTTGATGTTAAGAGATGGAAATCAAAAGTGTAAATACATATAAAATAAAAACCTCTGTATACATGACAGCCCTGTTTATGTTTGCCTACGTACATGTAGTTTGTTTTTTCCATATATTTAAATGGTGCCCACATTATTGAAATGTATTGTAAATTAAGATTATGCTAGTTGTGGCACAAGTTACTCACAGTGTGAATTAAATAATTAGTCATAATAATCCAATTCTGTGGGCTCTTAAAATGTCAAGGGACAATAAAATGAAACTGCTTTGTGGACTCGGACGCTCGTATGGCTTACCCCTGGACCCGCAGTGGTCCTTCCTTTGGGTTTGTCGACTGTGAAACATGTATATAATGAGCATAGACCACTGTTAAATTAAGCAAGTGTTTTTAGTTGAAGTTTACATACCCTTTTTATCTATTCAAAGATCTATTGGGCTCAAGTATAGGAAAAAGAATAATTATTTTCTTTCTGGTTCATGAAGTCCCGTTCTTTCGTCAAGTTCATTCCCTGCAGTAGTTGTGGAAACTATTTTAACCCTCCTACTGTTTGACCATTTAATATCATCCACTGTGGTTTGGAATGATAGGTAGACTGTGTCGGCCTGCAATATGATATCGTGTTGTGAATGCATCGACATGGTACAGTCAACCCTCCTACTATTTGACCATTTAATACCATCCACTGTGGTTTTGAATGACACATAAACTGAATGCCAGTCTGCTGTATCCTATTGTGTGGTGAATGCATCAATACGGTACACCCATCACACGGTTAGTTTTGCGAACAGTTGTGCAGTTGATTGATGATTGGTCACCTTCCTAGAAAATGGTAAACAAGAATCCAAGAATAGAAGTAGTAGGGTTAACTTTTAAAAATTTAACTTGCGGCTTTAATACAGCCCAAATACAGTCCAGCACACCTATACAAGATGAATAATGGGGCTTGTTTACCTGAAGACTCCAGTAGTGGACCCTTAAGGTCTTACCTACCTACTTTATTTAAACCTCTGTACATTTGTAAAGTTTTACTCTCTTACGTAAATGTTAATATCAATGTAACAATAAATCAAAACATAAACGTATCAGTTTGGTGATATTGTTGATTTTTTTGGCCGTGTTTTAGTTCTTTTGTGATTAACTTTTTTTTTGTAAGATGAGTGATGTTTAAAGCTTAGCATATGATGGTGTGGATCATAAGAAAAACTATAGTAGCAAACCTTCAGGTACAACCAATGTATACAGTAAGTTTTTTAGATATAAGCTAAACACCCTACCAACTTCTTTGAGCAGTATTTCCAGCCATGGCATTTATTTCAAATTAGAGTCGGCTACACTCTATTGGTATAGTCTACTCATTGATCAAATGAAGTGTTTATCACACTATCCTCAGATAGATAGTACACATTTGCACTTTTTGTCTCATTGTGATAACAATTAATCTCAATCTGGAATCCTTACAACAGTATCTTTCAACGGGCGCCATTGAAACAAGACTAGCTTTGCACTTCATTTTGAAAATCCACTACAGAGCTAGCTGGATCAGTGGCTTTTCCTACACTTCTGCAAGCATTTTCACTGGTTCAAATCATAAATCTTTCCCTATTTATTGAGTGAAATTTGTAATACCTTTTTCCCGTAAACTGCCACATGACCAACCTTAGGCAGTGCTTTGAGGAAGACGTCTCCCAAGCACATATTGCAGGAGGGTTTCGACATTTCCATAATTATGCTTCAAAAATATAGTTGTCTGAAGGATTTGACTATTGAATTTGTAACAATGTTTGACTTCTCACCCCATTTTGACAAACCATAATTCTCACACTTTGATGTCAATATCATATCAGTAATCGTAGGAATGCCTTCTCAAATAATCAGTCTGACCACTTGAGAAGAATTTTGACTGAGCCTCAACAAACATTTTGCAGATGCTGTTAAATAGGAGAACATGCCTTTAATCCTCGACCGAATTTCAATACCGCAGAGTGGAGTGTCTCATTTCCTAAACATGACTTGGCAACAGAGGGCGCCATGACTTTGTGCGGTAGCCAATCAGGTCACACGATAATGATCTGTGCGCTGCGAATCCCTTGATCTGAGTACAACCGAATGAACGACAGATTTCAGAATAATTATTTAAACATGAAATATGAATAAGTAGTACATAAATACTCATGAATCAAGTGCACAAGTTGCCAACAAGTAATCGTTAGGTCATAAAGGTGATTGGTTTAACATTGGTAAAGTATGGGGATGGCAAAAAAGGAGGATCGCTAACTAATTCAATAAAAGTGCATCCATGGATTTGTCAGGAAATGGCTCAATTTTGGGAGAGAAAACTTGAATCAATGCCGAGTCATTTACTCAGCGAACAAACTCTTGTCCAACTCTTCACATTTTAACTCGCAATGTCGGGGTGATGATTGTACCCAGCCAATTATACATGCTTCTCCTACTCCTGCCAAAAGGTGGCGCTCTAATGAGAAATTTTCAACTCAATTTGAGTAACTAGTCATCAATCCTACCATCTGACTATTCAATATCATCCACAGGGTTGGAACTATGCATTACGCCAGCCTGCAATCGTGTGGTGAATGTACAACTATAAAATGTACAAAATCGTAAGATAGGCCCTACTGTTAGTTCTGTGCAAAGTTACTCAACCATACACAACCCACGAAGTTGAACGGTTCTCAAACCTAAATGGTTGTAAATTTTTCTGATAGATTTGACAGAAAATGGGTTTACACGTGCCGGTGGGTTTATACGTAACTCACAAATTGTTATTAATATTACTCAAGTAAATCAATACTTATTTACATGTTCCGACTAACTGGCCAGGTCACCTTGGTTGTGGGTACTTCTGCAGGAGACTTGTCACTTGCTTGCTGGTCATTTTCCCTGTCGCCATTTTACCACTCTTCTCTGCAGCTATTGCATCCTTCTTTGTTTTCTGTACATTGAGGAAACACAAACAGTGTTAAGTAGAATGTAGCGGCAACAAAGCCAATCTCCACACCGTTATTTTCCTACAGCTTTATACTGAAGGCTCGGGGTCAGCACTGTATACAGCACCTTACCATGGAGGGGGGCGCCATATTGACACCTCTCGTGACGAAATCCTAGAAGGCATGTACTGAAAAACAACACTGACTGGCTAACTAAAAGTCACTGCTCAGCGCGCACGCGTGTTAAAACCTTTAGAGTGCTCAAGGGGGCCCTTGTGTGGCGCTTAGTATGCGCGTATTAAAATGCAAGTGTTTTGACGCAATCCACTTGAAATGAATCGTGTTTATTACACGGCCACCCAAAACAGCATACAGTTGATATGTCATCAAGATCAAAGAAGATAGAGAGCGGCAGACTAGTTGCTCAATGTCTTGATGCGTCTTTTGATAGCCCGCTCCATTTACATCTCTAACACAGAGTGGATCAACCCCAGACGAGACCACATTATAATTTAAATATCCAATATGTTTGGATATTTCAAACACACACTTTCAGGGGTACGTTTTTGGCGGTCGTAACTTATAGCTGTTTCAGTATTTTGGCCAGTGATTAACCAGTGTCCAATTAAACCGAAACAGTTATTGGTTAACGACGGCCAAATTGCACCCCCTGTTGGTTATGACCGTGCAAGGCACTGTGGAAAAAAAATAGCGTGGCGAGACCATACACCACTGGGAGCGAGGTTGGCACCGTATACTCGATGCTTACCAAGTCCACCAGGGGGAAACAAAACCTGCAGGCAACTCTAATCGAAAACAAACCTACCCTCTTCGTGAGTAGATTTCTAGACACCCTGAGTTTACAAAGAGCCGATTTGAATCCTGTAATTATTTTTTTAAAAACTTAAAAGTTGACAAAAGTGCATGCTGAAAAAAACCTTTGATCTTGACTTGTTGTTTTTTTATTTTTTTGTAATAGTTTATTAGCCTGATGCTGCAGTCTCTGTACCCAGATTGGTTATCAAGTGGTTGTTTCGAGGCTTTTTCTTCTGTTTGTACCTACCTCAGCTTCGGTACAGCAGTTCTGAAAGATCTTGATCTCCTCAGTGCAATCAGCATCATTGAACTCATGCTTCTTCCAGCACGCCATCAACACACTCATCTCAGTGATACATTCTGCAGCTGTGGATCAGAAAGACACAATTTGCATATTCATTATCTGCAGGTCTTATACTTCATTCTTGAAAGGGCACTTCAATCAATTTCAACTGGAACATTCGGAGCTGGGTACCAAGGAAATAACTGCAGGGCAATTGCTTCTGAACTCAGTCCCTCGCAAGAAAAAAAAATATACTTCCTTATTGCTGGAGGGGCAGCCCCTACATGTCAAAGTGTTATGTTTACTTAATGTGAACCGACTAAACTAGTGCAGTTTGGCTTGTCGATGATGCAGTGATCGCAAACGTGGCGGAGAGCTGGAGTGTGCTACTTACTAAAAACTAGGCCTATTATAACTGACACTATCGTTATTGATTGGCAGCTTTGAGCACTACAGAGTGTCATGTAGAGCACCAGACTCAAGCTTTTGTATTTCTGATCAGTAGAGTGTGGGTTCGTGTCCCAGTCTAGCTACAATAAAAGCAAGATATATAATTAACAAAATTAACCATTTCTGCTTCCAAACGTCCTTCGGATGGAAAGCAAAGAGCCATGGGTCCAGTGTGCTGTATTAAATGCTGAGCCAATGCATGTAAAAGACCCTAGTACACTTATTGCTAAGCGAAGGCGTTCACCCGGTGTGTCTGTCTGGCATCCAGTGTAATGCTAGGCTAGTAATGCACAGATTGCCTCTTCGAGGTGCTGCAAACAGGGCCTACAGGCTGACTGTCTTGAAAATGATAATGATAAGAATCAACATAGAAATATAAATTTGTTCGTGCAATATCCTAAATTATAGCTCATAATTCTCTTTAACCTATAAAATAAGCTATTTAAAGTTTAACTCTAAATTTGCAGGCAAACTTAGCATCTATAACTAACTTAACGTCATTCTACCCACTGCAAATGAAATAAAATAGCGTAACTGGTAAATACAATTTTAAAACTAGTCACACGGGTATTAACACAATAATCATAATTCTCTTGAATCTATAAAATTAGCTGTTTAAAGTTTAAGTCTAAATTTGCAGGTCAAACTTAGCATCTATAACTAACTTAACGTCATTCACCCCACTGCAAATGAAATAAAATAGCGTAACTGGTAAATACAATTTTAACACTAGTCATACGGGTAACACAATAATCAGCACCAGTCAATCAGGCAATCCTTACCTCCCGGTCGATTTCTCCGGAGTGCGACTTTATCTTTAAGTTTGAATTCTCTCTGCATATGGACAAACTTGCTTGGCTTATAATTATTTCTCAAAATTATTTCATTCATTCGTTTCGACATGGTGTTTTTTTTCCGTTCAAGTTCCAAGTTCCAACTTATTTCAATCTTGCTGGACTGTATGCGGCCGGCATGAGAATATCAAGTCGCTTGAGGGCGCAGTTCACTAGTGCACGTTTTGTTTTATATTATTAGGACGAGCCACTGATCTCTATTATACTGTCAGTTTAATAGAGGTGGGACGAGCCCAGCTCAAAAGATACGAAATTGAAAGAAAACCAAGTTTAGTTGTTAAAAAATATATCTAGTTTGTTTTCAGGAGGATGAGAGAGTTTTTAATTTTGTTTAAGAGTACGTTTGACTAGTTAGCATTTAGCATTGATTGCAAAGGAAAGCTTATTGTGAGTGGCACCAATATTGCGAAGTTGTCTCCTTTGTTCTCGATGATGAGCGGCTGATAATTGGCACCTACGTTGGGTGTCCTGACCAGGCTATACATATTCGAAACGTTGAGACCAATATTAAGCACTCACTTTGCGGCAGTGAAGTTAATAACGAGAAGTTTCCTCAATCCACTAAGCGAAAATAGTAGTCCCGGCCGATTTCCTACCTTCCCCCAGGTAGTGGTTATTGTTTAAGCAGGAAGTTTTTTTCAGAACTAAGTAGTCTCCCGAATTTCTGATACCTACTCCATTCACGGCAAGACCTAGTTCCCAAAGAACAAATCTACACAGCAAAGTACATATATACACATTGTGTTACCGCAAACCGAAAACACATTGATACCTCACCATGCAACGCCTCAATTATTTACTTTGGGTCATCGATACAATTACTAATACAAGAAGCCCTGCTCGTTTCCAGACGGCCCTCCTCTTAATTTTGTATAGTTTTGTACACAATCGATTAATATTTCTATGGAAGCTTATTACTTATGAATGGAATGAAACCAACCACCCAACAACCAACAAGCATACCAAGTTAACACGTCAGTAGTAGTTTTGATAAGACCTAGTTGCTGATCTGGGGCTCTGTTGCTGACTGGGGCTCTCTGACGACTGTGAAGATACTTACGCGCCCTCTACCGACGATTCAGGGCTGTGACCTGTAACAGTGATCCACCGGATAGTGAACTTTTACAGATTCTGAAATCACTTCTTGCTTTCTCTGAATCAAATGACGTCACGTCGGTCCGACAACCTGCTGACGGGATGTCTGGCACCATTAGACAGGTAATCCTGAAGGTTACCATTTCAAAGAAATTTCCGGGGAATTTTGATCTAAAAACTGAGTTTTTTCTGAAATTGAATGTACACTCAGAAGAATGCTGTTAGTTATAAAAGGCTCAATCTCACTCACAAACATTTCTGTCAGTTTTTAGTAATGTGATTTGTGAGGATTTCATGTGGTTCTCTTTATCGATCGTCTGCAACTTTAGGTTGGTATTTTTGTGTGTGTTTGTATTGTTGTTGTTGTTGTTGTTGTTGTTGTTGTTGTTGTTTTGTTGGTTTGGGGGGTTTGGGGTTTTTTTTTCGAAAGAGGCAAGGTTGCATTTCAGGCAAGAAAGACGCAGCCTTTGTTATGACCAATCATCCTCTATTAGACATTTATTGGATGCACAATTGTCCGACAAGTGTAACCATTTGTATATTTAGGGAGCTTCAGTTCCGGACACCATCCCTCAATACGTTGTTCATGAGTGTTCGTTGTTCACAAAAGAGAAAAAGGCCTGTACAAAATAAGAATTGTCGGGGTTTTGCTCATAAATGGTCATCAATTTTGAACGAGTTTTGTTCATCCATAGGTAATATGCCCCGAATCGTCATCTAAGTTCCATACAACTTTCACTGGATGCCTTCAGATGAAACATGAGACAGCTTTTTATAGAAACTAATACATACATACATCGTTGTGTGATTTATTATTGTGTACATGTCATTGTGGGCTCTGCGTGCACAGAAAACTGTAATAAACAGCTTTAAGAAGTTGTGGGGGTGGTCACTAAAGGGCTTTTCAAAATAGAAAACGGTTTCCGAGTTAATGTCAACATAAGGGGCCATGCTGAATAGTCAGTGTTAAAATATATATATTTTTTTTTTTCGAAATTGTGGGTGGGTGGGTCACTCACAAGAAAGAACTAAAAATCGAAATTCAGTTTTTATTTTTCAAAAAATTATACAAATCAACAAACGCAAAAAGAAGAAAAAAAAGTACCCAGCTGGCCAAGATTGTCAATTAAATTCCTGATTTTAAACTACAAAGTTGTTTGTTTATGCCTGAAAAAAACATTGAAAACTACTGATGTCGGAGACTTTTGGTCTAAAATATCTGGTTCATTTGAGGCATTACTTTGTTCTTCAGTGTATAGATTAAGCCATTCAATATTTTAAAAGTCGAAATTTGGTGTGGGTGGGTGGGTCAAAACGTTTTCGAAAAAAAAAATCGAAATTGTTTAACATTGACTATTCTGAATGGCCCATAATGGCCGCATTACTGACTAATTACGTCATCGCAACAAACAAAAGTAGCTCTTTTTGATTTGCGTGCAGTCACTTTCTCTCCGCTTGAATACAACCAAACAAAATTCCCCCTTTCTAGGAAAGTAACATGATCATCAAGGAAGGACGAAGTAAAAGTTTTGCGGAAACTGTTTGGCATGGAGAGGAAGTAGGACAGAATGAAAACAACAAACAAGATTTTGCAAGAGGAAAGTCTGTCTGACTTTGTGCCCTTGAGCTTTACTCTAGATTTTAATGAGACCCGGGAAATATTGTTTTGTCGGCTTGATGAAAAGTATAAAAAGGGTGCGAGAACATTTTGGATTTCATTATCTAAATTATTTCAAAATATAAACTTCTTCTGTGAGCCATTATGGGTTGTCTTGTGAGAGAGTGGTTTCGACTCGTCGGTTTCGGAATGGTGCTTGCTGCGAGTGTCTGTCGTGCAGGACCGCTCGATCTCAAGAGAAGACCGCAAAATTATAAAATGGTAAGGATTTTATAAGTGATGGGTCTGTTAAGTGTGATGACAGGCTCCATTTGTTTGACCGTCAACAACGCGGTTTTGTTGTTGTTTATGTTTAAGATTGATCATTACACTGTTTGATTGAAATTTCGGAAGAAATTATTTTATAGCCGTAATCCTGTAATAGTAGTTTGGGGCGGGGTTTATTCAAGTCACTTTTTTTAAATGGAACCTAAGTTTTTGAGATGATAAGAAATAGTCTTTACTCGGTGGTTTTCAAGCGACGTCGACGACACCTGCACAACTCGAAGACCATGGTTTGTGTTCTTTCGCAAATTAATTAACTCTTCGTGACACCATAAAAAAAAATCACACACTTATGCCATCAGGCACTTTTCAAGTGTCCATTTGATATTTTGCGTGTAATACATGTTTTTGGAGAACACAATCGCGTTTAAATCGCCCAAACTATTAGATATAGACCCTTGTGACTAACAGAAATATATTCTAGCCAAGTTTCCTTTGAAATTAGCCCACATGTGTCTCTTTATAGTTTATACCACTTTACTTCCCCTTTGCCTCTGCAACTCATGTTTTATTACCAAAGACAGCTATAATCCCCTAATCTGTTTTGAATGGTCTTTCCCACTAGTCCAGTGGGCACAGTCTGACTCATTTGGCACCTTGATAAACCCTCTACACTTCTTTGTTACCCCTGCTCCAATAAGCATAGCGATTATCCAAATGGTTCATTTCACCTACTAGTGGCTATTAGGTCCAATGCTAAGTAATTGCTGTATACAAATCCTGAGGGAAAACCAATTCCTATGGGAAAACCAGGTCATTTATTATTTTTTTTGTGCGAAAAACAACCCCGATGGTAACAAGTCAGTTGGCATGCTATTTGGCTAGGTGTAGTTGAGGAACTTAATTTTTTTTAGATTAAAAAAAAAAATGGCGGAGTACTGATTGTTTAATTAAAAACGGACACTTGAAAAGTGCCTGATGGCACTATGAATGGTTTTAAAGAGTTCAAGATAGGGACTGAGTGAGACTCGAATACTGCAGTACTTCGCCATTCGTTTACCGCAGATTTCTGACAGGAAGCTATTTTCAAAGGTTGACCAAAATGATCATTATACTATTTTCAATAATTAGTGCTCATAGAAGTCTGTTCAGATGCGTTCAGGCCTGAATCGAGCCATCGGCAATTCATACTTACAGCTATACATTATGAAACACTCTATAATAGAAGCGTATTGTAAATTCCTGAAAGTTATTATTATTTGGGTTTGAACAAAGAAATATTGACTGGAGTGGGACTTGAACCAGAGCGACCTCCGGATTTACGTACCAGGGTTCTACCAATTGAGCTATCCACTGCCTTATGTTGGCGGTCTCCCTATTAGTCAATATCTTTGTTCGGGGTGCCAGTCAGGAGGCATTCAACCGTTAACTGCCGTGTAGCCATACGGGATCACACCCAAGTTTACCATTCAACCTGGGAAGAGACAGCCAGTAGGGGATCAAGTAAACCACAAGGGAAACTGACTGGGTAAATTATTTTATAATTTGGGTTCAACCCCAAGTTATTGTTATTTTGTTCATTCATTTTTCAGGTTGACACTCAAGGATCTGGGGAATATCCCGAAGATCACAGTTTTGGTCGGAGTTCCACTGAGGAGAAGTGGCTTCAAACGGCACTTAAAACCACCAGGTACAACACTGGTGACGACAAGGCGGGCAGAGGTCAGTCGCAATTAGGGCCAACAGCGGAAATAATGTGTTTCTGTAAATCAAATTGAAAAACAAATTACATTTTAATTTCATCTCTTCGTCGTGAAATGAAGTTTGATTTTTTCCCCGAGATAATTTGTTTGAAACTGTGAGTGACGCGTAAAGGCGGTACTCGTATACGTCATGCCGTGTTATGGCATACAGAAGACAATGTTAATGTGCCCACACTATTAGATCAATTTGTCGGTCGGTGGCGGCAATTGTCAGTGATTCTGATAATCGGGTTCGTTTGTCGGTTGTACTGCTGGAAAGCAATTTGGAGTTACATTAATTTCGTCATAAAGCTGTGAGTTGCTTTAAAGGTTTTGTCGTAGATTGGTTCTTCTCATCGTAATCCTGATTTACAGGCAAAATATTATCATGAATGATACAATAAAAGTCACATGTGAAAGTTCCAGCAAACGTACAGTATCTACCTGTGAGAAAACAACAAAAGACTGTCTCTGTATTTTTATTCAAATCATATTATCGGATGGCAACCTTTTCTCAAAATACTTCAAATAGTTATTATAAATAGTTGCAGTGCTTCTTGTCTAGTACGTTTTTATGGTCACTTTTTGTGTGTGGAGCATTTACCAAACTATGACCCTACCTTTATGTACAGATGAGACTGCTCCACTGTACTCCAAAGTTTCACTTTAAACTGTGAATGATGTTGCCGCTTTTAAGGAAATCTTTGTTATATTAAATCAGAGTATCATTTTGCGTTATAGGACAGTGTGGTGTTATGAGGGTTGTTGGTGGGCAAGTGGCTGCTGGAGATCGCTGGCCATGGCAGGCTGAGTTGGTGGTCAAGAAAACGGGGGCCCATCTGTGTGGGGGTACGGTAGTTGGGAATGAACACGTTCTGACGGCAGCACACTGCTTCGATAGGTGAGTTGAACAAACGCAGGAAATGGCGCGAAAGATAGCAGTGTTTATTAAAAAACAAAAACAAAACTCGATGGACTGAAAGAGAGATTTTGGTATTAAAGCTCACTTAAAACAGTAGCGAACAATTACTTAACCGCTTTTGGTGCATGCACTCACAATTGACCCGGATGTCAGGTCTTAGAAGCCTGTACCATTTCTTGGTCAAGCTGATTGGGGAAGTGGTTTTAAAAGATGGGATGTTAGCTCGCAATTCTGCGTCGTTTTGACCCATTCTGCGGGTCATTTTGACACGGATTCCGGGTCATAGTTGCATAGAAATGAGGTCAGGGCCCACGGGACCAATATCCGGGTCAATGCTGGACCCGGAAGTGTTTAGAGTGTAGGGTTGAAATCAACAGAGGGTACCGGAAGTTTCTAGGGTCACAATTTAGTAGATTGAACAGGAAGGAATATTCACATTAATAGTGAAGTGACTGAGTATGTGAGATAGGTAAGTAAGCCCATAGAGCAACTGGTCCTTTCTCTGTGAAGTGTTTTGTCTTCCACTTAGCAACACAAACAAATAACTGTGACTAGGATCTAACAATTGTAGTCAAAAATGTTATGTCGTACTACGTTATGACCTAATCTGATCCGTTCTGATCTAACTAAAATAACAATGGCGTCGGCCTACATGCTCATGACCTTTGATATACTTGCAAATAGACTGGTTATAAGTCGCTTGTAAACACAACAATAAACCTTAGAATTCACGAAGGAAAGTTGACAATAAGTTCGATGATTCAACACGGGTACTGTGGTTCCCAAAACCAACCCTAAACAACATTTCATTAAATGTAATGCTGGCAACATCTGGGCAAATCGTTTTACTTCTTACTGACTATATTTTCTACTTTGTTTGGTAGATTTCACGAGAACGAAATCCTCGTTCGCCTAGGTAGTCGCAACCGCAACCGTCGTGGGGCAAACGAACAGGTTTACCCCATCTCGTGTCTACACATCCACAGCAAATACACCCGGGAAACAAAGACCAACTCAATCGACAACGACATTGCTCTGTTGAGACTTAAAACGCCCGTTTTGAAGACTAGCGAACCACGTGGTGTAGTTTTCAACGAGCACGTGGCACCGGCCTGTTTGCCGAGAAGAGGAGAGTTCAAGGCGGGCGCCAAGTGCGTTGTAACGGGTTGGGGATACACAGGTATGTAGTGTGGAAGTGCTGCTGAATTAAAAATATACGTATTTGGATTCCACTTTTTAAAGTTAAAAAGGTTTTCAAAAGCATCTCTCGATCAAGACTTGTATGTGTGCAAGCGACAGCCAAGGGGGCCTGGTGGCACGTCCCATCCCCACCCAAAAAAGAGAAATTAGTGTTCTGGTGTAGTGCCTTCGTGACCAACAACTACCCCCCCCCTCCCACTCCCACTGAAAAGCAATACCCCTTTTTGCCCCAAGTGAAAAATCCTGGCTATGCTGCCGATGTGTGCCATGGGAAAAACTAAAAGTGTCTTTTGGCTGCGTCGAATTCGACGCGACTAAAAGTTACGACAATAAAGTGATCAAAAACAAACTAAAAGTCCACAGTAAAATTAGGTTTTGTTTTGGGGTTTTTACAATATGATGTTCTGCTGCCACATGAATACAGTAATAAAATGTTCTTTTTAAAACGTTTTCCATTACAGATTTCATGAGTTTGATAACTCGCAGGATGCCATCACAGTTGACCGAAGCCAGTGTTCCCCTCATCCGCACCAGAACGTGCCGTGACGCATATCCCTCCCTCTCCAGCAGAATGGTATGTGCCGGCTACATGGAGGGAGACGTGCGAGCGGACACGTGCAAAGGCGACAGCGGGGGTCCATTGGTGTGCCAATCAGAGGACGGGACATGGAAACTTTGGGGTGTGACGTCATGGGGGAGAAACTATTTCTGCAACCAATCACCGACTGATCCAGCACCAGGCGTCTACACACGGGTAGATAAATTTGTAACCTGGATCGAGAAAAAAATGTCAAAGAGAGGATGTTCTTGACCGGGCTTATAAAAAACAAACTTTGCTGAGATTTAATAAATTATTGTAAAATGATTCATGACAGTTTCTGGTCCGCTAACGCTAAACCTTGACATGTTAACTTGGAGAGGAATGTGCCATAATGTTTTTTTGATAAGAGACTTGTACAGGTAAGGCAATAGTAACCCGGGACTAGGGAACAAACTTGACTTTCATCAAAACCGAAATAGTTATTGTAAAAAAAAAAACTAAAAAAACTATGGCCGTTTCTGGTTCACTGAACATTGACCTGTGAACTTTGAGGGGAAGGTGTACTGTTAGACTTTAGTTGATGCTCGCTTGCAGAAGTGTGTGAGGTTATTTTGTAGCATTAGTGTGAATATGGATAGGGAACGAACTTGTCCTCTCATGAAAGATGAGACTATAAACGGTGAAGAGAACTGAAGTGATGTTTGTGAATAGATCGTTGAAAGCTTCCGGTCAACTTGACACGTGAACTTGAAAGGTGCTATAGTTTAATTAGTGCTTGCTTGCAGACTTGTGAAAGTATATATGTGAACTGGGAATGGGGAACGAATGGCTGTCATTAACGATGAAACTAAAAAGGGTAAAGACGGAACCAAAATAATGTTTGTGAAAAGTTTTGTGTCAGCTTCCGGTCAACTTGACACGTGATCTTGATGAGAAAGGTGCCATAGTTTAATTAAAGCTCGCTTGCAGACCTATAAGGTACTGTGAACCGGGAATGGGGAACGAACAAGTGACTGTCGTGAAAGGTGAGACCGAAAAGGGTAAAGACGGAACCAAAATGATGTTAGTGACAAGACCGGTATCACCATCCGGTCAACTTGACACGTGAACTGGAACGGTGCCGTAGTTTAATTAGTGCTCGCTCGCAGACGTGTAAAGGTCTGTGAACCGGGAATTGGGAACGAACTTGGCTGTCATCAAAGATGTAACTGAAAAGTGTAAACGAAACCGAAATAATTATTGTCAACAAGACCTATGACAGTGAACATGGTGAAAATATGGGGAGGTTCAGTTACTATACTTGGTTTACAGACGTGTAAAGGTTAGTGTGACAAGAGTGAACCTAGAATAATATAGGAACGAGCTCGACTTTTATCGCAAAAACGTATAAAGAGAAGGGTGCTCTCCAATTATCCAATGGGTGTACGTGTTCGCCGAGAGTTGTTTCTTAATAAATTCACTACCTATTCCTTATATCAAGTTGGTAATAAACCTCAATAATGAACCAGTAAATAAATTATTCCTCATTCATTCATATTTCCGGAAACTACAACTTGAAACCTTGAGAAAAAAAATGTTACTCTTTTAAATAGAGAGTTTGTATTTATTTTAATATATAAATAATTTTGCTTATTCCATGGAGAGCGATAGCTCGCTATAAAATTTTAAATATTCTACAGGTGTTATAAACACTAATTTGCTAAAAGACTTTCTTTTCATGCTTATTTTATTTATAGTAGTTTTGGTCGAAACCTGTAAGTTATTGGTCACAAAAAGCCTATTTATTGTAATTATATATTTATAAATTTGAACTTATTGATTATTGTTACTGAAGATATTAATAGTAAAGGTTAGTCACTACAGACACGTTCATGTTTTCGTCGAGTACAGTTACGTGGAAAATGACTCTGATTAATTTTGTCTAACTCGCTGTGGCGTGTTCGCTTGTAAACAAGCCTAGAGTATTTGTTTTTCTTTGTACTTTGCTTGACTTTATCTACGTCAAAGTTTCATTTTACACAAACTAAACAACCATGTCAAATTTCACCCTAGCAATATCCCCGCCACTTGGGACCAACTCGAGCGTTCCAGTATCTCAGGGGCTCGGCATCAAAGAGCAGCGTCTAAAAAGAGCAGACGTAATGTGGCAAAAACACAATATCTGCATGTGATTTTAACAACCATGTCAAATTTCACTCTTGTAATATCCCCGCCACTTGGGACCAACTCGAGCATTCCACTCTCTCGGGGGCTCGGCATAAAAAGAGCAGACGTCATGTGGCAAAAACACAATATTTGCATGTGATTTTTCGCGCCATTTCACACCCAAACAGCTTACACGATGATAGATGGTCAGTTTTTACATGTGGATAGCTTTCAAGTTATGGGTCCCCAGGGTTTTTTGCCAATCGTATACAACGCCGTAGAGACAGGATACCAGATGATAGATTGCATCCATTTTCAGGTTTGCTAAAAGGGAAGACGTAATAGCGTGGGAAATGCAAACTAATTATCATTGTCGGACAATCTTCTGTGGGAATTTGAATGATCGGAAACTGCTGGGATGGTTGTGAAGTCCGACAAAGATGTGTAGGGCCTATGCACCGGTGGAGGTCCAGTAATTGTTTGTTAAGAACAAAAAACGCATTTGCTCAACGCGTAAAATGAAATAATATCAACTTGCTTTGTGGAACATGCCAACTTGAGAATTCAGTAGATCCGTACGGCAGCCGGGCTCCTAATTTTCTAAGGGCCGTATCACACCAGACAATTTACAGGTAATCAGTTTCAAGAAATCTCTCAGAAGAAAACGAATCGCCTTTTGATTACCATATAATTGTCTCTTGGGTAGCAACACAATGGCAGGAAAATGTGTCGTGTGCAACAGACGTAATTATTTTCCATGCCGTGCAATTAGATGTCTCCAAATTGCCTGAAAATTGCCTGTTACAACATGTTGTGGTTAAAGTTTATCGTACTTTAGTTTGGCCTTATGCAACAAAAAGATCACTATAATGTCATCGCATGAAAATTACACAAACAACTGAAGATGTCAATCTACAAGGCTTGTCATAATTGCCATAAGTGCTTGCTTGCATGGCGTTCATTGTTGACTTTGTTAGTCGTGGGTTTTTCATTTTATTTCATTTTATTAACATCACATTTCGTGGCCCACAGGCCAAATTGGATTAGCAATAAATAGTAAAAACGGTAAAACATATTGTAAGTGGCAATCGAAAACGTAAAAACAAACTGAAAACGGGAATGAATGTGACATAAAATCTATATAATATCAGCAATATGCAATGACCGTAAAAACACAGTGGAAAACAATGAAACCTAAAAAAAATTCAAATATTCAAAAGTTATTATCAGTCTGCCCAGTTTACTAGTTTTATATAGCTGTTTTCATTTTGGATGAGCCTAGTTAGAAATTCCACGGCATAACTGAAAATTGAAAAGAAAAGTGCGGTTTAGTTGTCAGAAAATATATTTGATTTCCTTTTCAAGAGGCTGAGAGACTCTTAATTTTATTTTATTTTATTTATTTTTTAATTTTTTTTATTGAGCCTTCGTCATTGGCTGATATAAAAACCTTATAAGTATTGTGCTCCCTTTATATTCAGGTCGAATAGCGCCCTCTCTCTGTTGACAAGAGACCAGCGTTTGGAGGAAACTGTTTGGAGGAAACTAACAACAGTTTGAAAGTATAGACTGGTAGTCGAGACCACGCTAGATCTCATCATTGTGTCCTATGACTCAGTGACCCTTTCTTTGAAACCATGGCTTGGGCTTGGGCTTGGGCTTGGGCTCCGGCTTGGGCTCTGTCCGCCCGTTCAAAGCCCCTTAAGGAGATCGCTCATTTTTCTAAATAACCGACAGAGCCTAAGACAAAGCCCAAAGCCCGAGACGCGGTTTCAAAAAGGGACCATATTGATCCTGAGTGGTGATTTCAAAGAGGTCGCGGCTACCGTTTACCAGTATCGTAACTAAGTGGGCGGGGGCGAACGGGGGAGGCACCTGCCCCCCCTATTTGAAATTGAAAATTAATCGAATCATAAGTTATATATTGTGAGTATTTTCAGTGGTTTTAAAACTACTTGCAGACAATGTAGGCCTATTGGTTTTTACCTCCACGTCAGAGTATCTCGCCAAAATAGGAATGACATAAAGAGTGCGCCGAAAAGGGGCTTGTATTTGGGAAAATGCAAACGAAAACTACAGTCTCAAATGGCCAGAAGTGGCCCCTCGCCCCCCTTAAATTTCCCTAAATCATTACCCTAGTTTCAGTGGTGCCGTTTACATTCTGGATTCTCCTCATATCAAATATCTTAAACCTGTCATTTGTGATTTGAAGTAGGCCCCTATCTCCTTGTTTATACAATTGGTGGAAGATTTCCAATCTCATTCATTGTTTGCCTCAAATGAGCACTGTAACTTAATTAAGGCAATGCGAAATAATATGCTTAATTAGTGAAATGATGAAATTGGAAAATGTTTGTTTAATTCAATTGAAAAAAATATTTCGTTCTTCAGTTAATTCAAAGTTCCTCTGTTCGTTCATGCACTGTTCGCCTCTCCCGTCAATTTAATTCGAGGTCATGAGGTCAAAACAATTAACACCAAGCCTAATCGGAAGAACATTTCAATAATAAATGAAATTTGTGTTTTGCTGGCCGCGCCATCAGTCAAAATATAAACCAGATGGAGAAGGGAAAAAAAGACAATTACGGACGGTGAGCGACTGCTAATAACGGCTGATGGACGCGTGTACCGTCATAACACGGCTGCCGTGACTGAACCCCTAATTGCCCGTCAGACCTCGTTAGCCAGCTCAGCCGTCACGATGCAAGGTCCCCGTTAAAAAAAAAAGTGGATCAAGATATGCGCTGGTCCCAAGTTTTAAAAGCTGAATTTGGAATTTGGGGTGTCGAGGACCCGAGGGTAAGGGTAAGGTCGCCTCACTTTATACGGCCTACAGATTGTGTGGCCGTAACACTAATATTTCAGAGCTAACAATGGCTATGAACGCGCTTCAGCCAGCCAACCGGTCTTAACCAGCCACAGCTAAGCCTTTAAATTATTAATTGTTCCAAACTTTGAATTATTTCTCGTTGAAATAAATTACGAATCACTTGGCCCTGTGAAAATTTATATAAAAATGACAAGGATCTAATGCGTGAGGTACATAAAACAAACCTTCATGTATTTCATTCATACAATATATCAGAACATAATCACTCTTTGAAATTGTGAATGTTCAATTTCACTCGGATTTCACTCCGATATTGCCTAAACACTGCTGTTATTTCCTGATAGTGATGAGAAATTGTTTCTTTTAAAGATCTTTTTCTATCAGTCTTTACCAAGAGCAGTCAGGTCTACTCCTGAATCATTAGAGGTCATGAAAACCCCTCGAAAATATACTTCAAAAATTACAATCTCATACAGGTTTATTATTTATTATTACTATTATTTCGAGACCGTTGCGATGTAACCACACCTGGCTTGTTGCCCACTATATGTATCTGTTTGGTTGCGGGACCACAGAAGTCTGTGAACGAGACCGGTCTCACTGTTCAAATTTATATTAAAAATGTGTCCTTGGACTAGTATTGTTTTCCTTATTATTTTGAGCAAAGCCTGAGCAAAGCATGGCAGATAACCTTTTCAAGGAAAAACCGATTTCATGATTTGCACAGCCACTCTAGAGAAATTAGACAATCAATTTGCTAACCTTGGCGTTTTGTTTGGTAGAGAGAGAAACGGGAAACGAGAAATCGTATGCGTATGAAGAGCTTTAAAGGGCAGGTTTCTACGCAAATATAGTTCTTGGGAAGAATACACTGATTACAAGACTATATACAGTCTGGTTTTTATCAAGAAAACAATACAACTTTGACCTATAAATATGTCCTAATGCCCTGCGTACACACACATGTTTGTAAATAGTGTAAACTGAGGACATCCCATGGTTTGAAACAAACCGAGGACTGTCTCCGATATGTCATTTTCCCGGATTCCTGTTGTTAAAGTCCTCGGTTTGAATGCGTAGACATGTTCGCGCGCACACATTCTCAAAAATGCATTCTTGTGGAGCCATATTTTGTTCTTTCCTGTGTCCATGCACTTAACAGTTTCCCATAGAGATTGTACACAAATTTCCTTGTGGAGCACCCCGGTCTTTAGAATTTCCATGTGGAGACCTTTTGTTTTCCCTTTTTTGCTTTGTCCTTGGTCTCCATAAGGTGCCGAAAATGAGCACCTTTGTTTCATACACTATGTGGACATTTTCTTCTTCTTTTTTCTGTGCACTTAAGAAAAACATATTTTCAACACTGTACACACACACACACACACACAACAATTGTGCAATTGTGCGGTTGCGTGGGTCCACATAGTGTTTCAAGTTTCTAATGTGTGGACCTCTTTTGACTCAGGTTCACGCTTGGTATGTTAGCGCGACGTGTATATTTTGTATAAGCAAAATTGAACAACTGTATAATTTACTCAAACTCAGCAACACCTTTAAAGGTCAGGTGTATGTGTTCTCCTCAAAGCTTTGTGATGAAAAGCAAAGGATTTCAGCGGACGCATCTTCTGAAAACCAAAACAACCCGTTAATATCGGGTCCCCCCTAAACACGATCACCTTTCGGTATGAATCAAAAAGAGAAATCGATTCTGTGATAGGAGAGTCATTTCGCTTTTAGAAGGTCGTCAGAGCGAGTGATAGCAATTAAAATCGCCCTGTCCTTTATTTAGCCATTGATCGCCTCCAAGGTTTGTGAATTAAAACAGATATTCATTGTTATGTATGAGGCTTGTGATTTAAAATCCTGCAGTGAAGGCCGCTGTCAGCGCATGCTTACATATTTCAATGTTTCCATTGTCTTAACAATATTGTACACACTGGTCAGCTCATACATGTCCTGATATCCTAAGCTGGACCGTGCCATACGTCATAGAGGGGGTGTCCATCAACACTGGTCAGTGAGTTGGTTAGGAGGGGGAAGGACAAAACTCTTATGTACGAAATCGGTATGTCAATATTGTCAATGGTCGATGAAACCAAATTATAAAACCTTATTAAATTAAGCAAACAAATAAGCTTAAAGTAAATCAGGCAATACCTGGACATGTTAACAACACACTTAGATGTAAAAAAACGTTGGGTGAAATGCAAATTAAACCACCTTCCCATAATGGAAAAAGCTTTGTCAGAATGTGCTGACAACAAACCACAGTGGCGTTAATCCAACCAAACAGGTCCTTCCCTGGAGGGTTGAGAGTAAAATCTACAAATTCCAATGTTAATCTTGCGAAATGGTCGGCAAAATACAGACGGTACCCACCAGGAAAAATCAAAATATTATAAAATAATCTGCAAAATAACAAAGCACATACAAAATGTAGTCCAATACGTTTGATGACTGCACCAACGCCTGACAGTGATAACTGAGCTGAAGAGGTGGGACTTATGGGGGGGAGGCACAAGCCAAGACACAAGAAAGAACTCAGTGGCACCAGATGATTGGGCCGTATGCCCAACAGGGGACGAAGATGAATAAGTAAGTAATACAAACAAAATCAACAACAAAAATAGAGGACGCAAATAAAATGGGTGCCATCGATTTACTAAAGCAATATTTTTGTAACCGTTTTTTTCACTGACGCAGCTTGTCTTTATTCAAAAACAGTTAAACATATTCGCTTGGTACTCAATATGTGGCACGGTGTATACCCCCTTCTTCTTGTATCTTCATTGTGTTCTGGGAATCTCAGAAATTCTTTGAGGATTTTGGGGGTACTTATGTATACAAGAGGAGTGTGTTAAAGCGTGGGAACAATAGGGCGGACACCCTCTGCCGTTATGTCAGGCATGATATAGAAATCTAGCATTTTCCTTCGCCTTTTTGGTGCTTACTTTCCCTTTAACAATTCACGGTTAATGAGATTGGAGAACCGTAAAGGACAACTCGATGCCGTACTTCAACAACTCACTCCTTGTGGTTATTTCGTCATATCGGAACGGAGTATCTTGTTCAAGTAGCAGATTGCGGTTGGACGTTTTTAATAATCAACCACTGAAAAAAAGAAAAAAATTGCATGCCCGTCAAAATAACGATGACTGACACGATCTCAATCACAATTCAATTGCGATTCTTCTTCTTTTTTGCTTTCTCCTTTGTTTTTCTTTTTTCTGTTTTTTTTTTGGGGGGGGGTTTGGGTTGGTTTTTTTTTTTAGAGTTAACGGATTAATTTGGCCGAGGTTAAATAAAGTGGCTGACGTTATTGGGAATATCAAAGGGGCGTAGCAGAATAACAAAATGTACATTCATTTTAGTTTAGAACTTTTTGAGCGTTAATAACTAACCGTTCATATAGACTTCATATACAGACGGCTGTTGAGGTGTGAAGACGGATTGTACAAAAGAAACATTTTAATATGGGAAAAGCAATTATCACATGTCTTAGATTGAAGACATTAAGGTAAAGTTTCACGATCATATGTACCACATTTCATAAAAACCTCAACTGTAATCAAATATTATACAAATTAAGATGAATCTTAAATAGACCACGGCTGGTATGCGTGTCTATAAACTTCATCGTTGAATAATTATAGCCCATTATGCATGTCCCGATGCGCACGGTCGGTGCCCTAAGGATTCTAGGTGAAATTCGAGTCCAAGCAACACCGGCATCCATCATGGCGCACTGATTTTGAAACAATGCGACACACAACTCTAAAACCTGGCATAGTTACATGTGAAAACTACAGCATGGCGTCCATCTTGGCAGCTTGATTTATATTTAAACTAAACTCGTTTCCCCAAGATGCATTGCGGTATACTTTTCAAGATGGCGCTTGTGCAAATGGGCTGTTGCCACTGATCTCCATATACTGTCAGTATATGGAGATCAGTGGCTATTGCATACCTAATGATTGACCTAACAAAAGATCAAAGGCCCATCTCCACAACGAGTTCGGGATGCCACCATAGAAGACCAGTGTACGGTGCATGCAACACGCTTCGAAGCCTGACGTCACTATTAATGCCACCTATGACGATGAGAGTTCTGTCTCGACCATAAGGAGAGAACTCATGCGACGAAGTGACGCATTTGCTGATGTAACCGAGCTCTTATCATTAGCAAAATTGATGAACAATTACGTTCCTCAAACGTAATTAAAAGGCTCACTGGGTACGCGTTTGTTGATGTTACCTGGTTCCATGATAAATGAAATTGTGGAGTCAAGTTGGCACAAATGGGGAAGGCGAATTCAGATGAGAATATTTCCTGCCAACCCTTCAAGGAGCAATTTAAAAATCGACAAATGCATAGGGCCCGTAATTACTTACTTGAAAGGGGGTTGGAAACAAAGAAAGAAAGCAATGAAGCTAGACTGGTATGAATTATTGTGTTAGAGACTATAGCGGTCCGAAACGAGTTGTATCAAAATGCCCATAGCGGCCCCGAACCGCAGCAAGATGTGACCTACCTCCACTCAACCAAAGAAGGTCGATGAAAAGGTCATGACCTGAGCTGACTTTTTTTTTCTTCAATGTTTCCCTTGTTAATTAATATCCTATGTTTCTAAAACAAAATTAAATTTCCGTTTGATATTATTGTTAGTTATATATTATTTTTTATTTGGTTTATGTTTGTAGTGTTGTCATTTAGCCTTCGAGAAAGACTCTGCTAGGGTCGAAACGTCAGGCTACCAACTATTTTTTTATATTTTTATTTCAGACACATTTATAAGAAGATTATTGTTTCAAAAATCAACACTAAAACCATGTACGGGCGTATGCGGTGGTGATGATTTAAAAAAAAATGAATAGTCTCTAATGGGTTAAAATGGTTGCCAAGACATTTCCGAAAAAACATGGCAAATTTAATTTTGGTCGTTTGAAGGAAAACAGCTAATCTTAAACAGATTCCCTTGTGGATGATTTCGATTTTTACTGTCCCCTCGTGAAGCAGCGTTCTTCGGTTCTGATCTGGCATCGTCGTGGCACGTTATAAATGCACGTTCGAACGGTCTGCGCGTGTTTCAGCCGTTGCCAATGCACTGGGCTGAAGGTCCCAACGATATGTCACCAAATAATTGTCTCTATTTCTGGCTAGATGGTACTGTTATGCTTTAGGAATTAGAATGAAATAAACTTGGGACGAAACTGACGCAGTAATAGCTTCGTTCCGGAAACTATAAATATTCCGGCATATTATAATAGGGTTTCTGACCTCAATGAATCGTGCAAACAATTTGTTATGAGGTGTGTTAAAGCCAACGCCCCGGAGCCAACTGCACCGGTTGACTGGCCTTAAGGTTGATTTTTCAAAGGGACCGAACAATAAAACTTTAGGTGGGTGTACTTTGGTAGACGAAATGGCTCCAGACGTAGACCAGTACCGATATTGCCCAGGTGCACTCCAAAAACTTCTGGGTCAAAATAACACCGAGCCAATAACACCGACCCGTTTCTTGGACAGTATGACTGACGCAGATTCTGAGCAAAAAATCCCAAACCAGTTTTTGTGTGTCAGCTTGTGGGTCAGACTCACTGGTAACCAGCATACATGTCAATTTTTTAGCGTGTACGGTATACAGTTCATCTTTCTATCTCTTTCGCTGGTTTCCTCTGTCCCTTTTCCCTCTCAAATTGTGTCCAGTATATAATAATGTTGAGTCGGGAACCCAGTCCATTATCTATAAGTAGGCCCATTAACAAGCACGAACGATCCCCTAAAGCTACAAAAATGGGTCCATGTATTATCATAGTTGCTGAATGTTGAAAATCCATTAGTCAGAAATGAATGGGGTAATGCAGTCTCCAACTGGACAATATTTGCCTTTTCCAATGCAAAGCAATTAATTTTTTTTTTTTAGTTCGAACATAATTTTAACGGCCATTATTAGAGGGAGCAGAATGCTTGACTGGCCCTTCAAGTGCCGTCAATGCGTCTGATGTAGGCCTACTTCAGACCGATGGTTTGACAAGAAGCTCCTGCCAACTCCAACTAGAGATTTTAATCTAGAGCCTATGTTGTTGGAAAGGGCCTTTATTAAGACCGATGGGGAAGAGGGGGGGGGCAAGCTTCTGCGCGGTCTTTCACGGATAACTGTTTTATGGATATAGAGGGTTCTATAAAATAAATGAATTACGTGCGAATTTGTTTGTGTCTTAAGCAGGTACAGAGATAATCAATATGGATGGTTTTGTAAATTATTGAAGACGCAATATGCATTGTCAAGGTTATTAAGACTGCGATTGGGTTTGGATGTGAGACGCTAGGGCTCAAGCCCATAAACTTGCCGGACTGCAAATAATGCTCAATCAAATATATTTATGTTAATTAAGAATTAGCCGAGTGCCAACCACATGGAAATGAGAAAACATAACACAAAGGGAAAAACAATTTCTCTAAATGTAGAAATTACATTGCTCGCAAAAATATTTCTCATGAAGACCATTTAATCATACTGATCGAAACGTCGAGTTGTCACACCATCGGCCCTTTTTAGAACCACCACGACTCAAACGGAGAGAGATTTTCGTGTACACGGATTGTGTTACTGCAAACCTTTACGAGAATATTGAAATGACATTGTGTTTTATTTGGTATTCTGTTTTAATACGCTGCATATGATGTTTTGGTGCTGGGCACTGTTTGATAAGGGAGCCCGTTCGTCTCAACATCAAAAAAACGTGACGACAACATAATGTCCACACTAAAAACTTCTGGTATTTAGGCCACTGTTCTGGATTACGGTCAGTTGAAATCATATGGTTCAAGTTCGTGACCGAAACATCTTGGACATGCATTAATTATGACCCGTTTTGGTTGTAGTTTTTTCGTTGTTGTACGCATCTGTTTAGCGCAAGGGTATACGGTATTCAAAAAGTGCAGTGAATCTATGGTCGGTGAAGGCTGCAATCGTTGCAAGTTTATACCTTTAAAACAGATTAACGCCGGCCGGCACGGCCAGAGAGAAAACAATAATGTGGAAACTCCGCAACTACCTGAGATTAAGACCGATCTGAAAGATCGACCCCACGGGTACCACGTGCATAATGCTCTCACTGGGGAGTACAATATATATAATATATATATATTCGCGTAGAATTGAAGATGACGCGAGGTTTTGTAAGTGCCAGGTGCTGAAAGCAGACGAGTACCCTTGCAGGACCGCAAACAAATTACTCGCCAAATATTATGGTCGGGGGACACGAGTGATGTTGAGTTTGATCATAGAGGTATGGTGTGGGGAAATGAGTCCGATTTTTGTTTTTGCGGAAGAAAAAATTGGACCTGTATAAAAGCATCATGGTTCATGTATTTTGTGCGTTGGCCATTTTGTGTTCTGCAAACAGCAAGTACGGTTTGGTGATTTTGTAGTGGGTGATTTTGATTTAAATTCAGGTTGAGATTCCCAGTCAGGTCAACAACTTCCTTTTGCCGAACTATGATTTCTTTGTTGGTTTTCTTGAACGTAAACACGATTTAAACGCTAAATATTGCATTGCAATTTTTTTATTTTTTTTTTATTTTAAATCTTCCCTGATCATGCTATATATGGGGAAATTAAACCTGCCTTTATTCGACTATTAAGGATATTTTCTCTCTCGTTTTGTAGTGTTGATCCTGCTTTTTATCCAAACTGTAGTTAATGTGGGAGTAAGAAATCCAAGGCTTTGCTGATTGCCCAACCTCATGCTGTGAGGGAAATGGAAAGACAAACACGGTTGACGTGTGTTACCAAATCTGGTCAACACGTTCGCAGATTAACGTTTACAACCTCTTTCCCACTGTAGGTCTGTTAGCCAGCTCTTGTCTTTTCAAACGATATTTTCATGGTAAAATGTGCCACAACTGGTCAGACCAGGTTCCTACTACGGTGTTGTGAGCGTGGAACACGGTTTACACCCATACACTCTCGCTTTGCTGAGTTTTGCTGTGATGTAGAACGACGAGCCATTCCAACAGCAATCCACACCCTGTATCTCTTTGGAACTCCTTGCCCAGTGCATTTTCCCTCCATCCAACAATCGAGACTGTTTTAAGAGGAATATCAATTCTTACCTTCAGCTCCCTGATTTATGTTCAACCACTTAAGGCCCTTACCAAGAGGGGCGTTTAGCCTTGTTTGGGGCGAAGTTGCTTCCCTTTACCCAATGTTGTGACTATGGCATTACAAAACATGCACTGGTTTTCATCATCCATTCACAAATTTCCAAACGTTTACAAATTTGTCTCTTCCATAGAAATGTTAACTTCAAGAAATATATGTTTTTCTGGTAGATTTTGTCGCAGGGTACGATTTTTATGTTAATTTGAAAGGAATATATGACTGGTGTCTATATTTACTATGATACGGAGTTGGGCCAATGTAAACTTGGGTCAAATACCTCAAATCTGATTTTGGCACAACAAAATAACCGAGGGTTTTTTTCTACCCGAAGGTGTGTTAGGCTTCGGCTCTGGGGTCCGTTTGATATCAAAGCACCGTGCAAACCAAATGCAGACTGCTCCAAATTTGTTGACGAGACGAAATCCGAAACTGCGTTTCGAAAAGGCCCGATCAGAATTTTGTGCGTAACAGAAACAGAGCTGAAATACAGTGGTTAAGTGTTTGTGAGCATCAGTTTTTCGCATTATGTCCTTTTTAAAATGAATTGGTTAATCAACCTTTTCTGCATACATGACATTTGGGCCATGACGCTCTTGTAGTGCGTATACAAGTTGCCATTCACGGCATAACGACGCCATTGATTTGAGAAATGATAAAATTTCTGTTTTTTAATATATAAACGGATTTAACATCAGCAGGTGCCTATGCTTATTATAGACTCGCCCTCGGGACGGCTTTACTTCAAAGTAATCAACTCTAATGGAATATTTATGACTATTTCATCCAGCGTTTGTTGCTCAATGTTCGACTGTTTATGGCGTCCATGTTTCTCATATTTCTCATCCGTTACAATCATCGGAACATCGATCTGGGTCCATAATTTGTTCTAAAGTGAACATTATATAGAGTCAACCTATAGACACGGATTTCGGTGCGGACTGAACCGATCGTGTGACCTCCCGGGAATTGAACCCAGTTTCAGAGTTTATGCTCAAATTCTTAGTGGTGGGGGGCTTTCTAAAAACACCCTGGTCAGGATCGTCCAGCCGGGCCTGGCCCACTCCTGTGTCAATAAGACCTAAAATCTACGTCAGAATGACCCGGAAATGGGTCAACCTGACGCAGAATCAAAGATAAATTCAAGTTTTTTTCAGCAGTTTCTCGGTTTCTCGGTACCGGAATCCGGTACAATTTTGACCCGGGAGTTTATTTGTTTACACACGAGTCCCTCGTTCAAGTCCCCTCCGTGAGTTCCACCCTCTGATAATTCCATCAAAAAAAACTAGAAGATTAAGACACCATAGAATGTTTACCAAATAATACTACGTTTGGAGGAACTGACTACTCTTTACCACTGATGTTAATATGGTTACCAAAAATACTACCGTGTCAAATGTTCGTGTCATCTATCTATCCCAGCAGTTTACGTTGTATAAGCTGAACGAACCAGCTTTACCTACTGAGGATAGCACTGGCCCTAGGCTTAAATCCATAAGGTGACAAAGCCATAATGCAATAATTATGCGCATTTCATGCGATTTTTTCTCCATCTGTGGTCTCCAGTGTACAGCTTCAACAAACCCCTTTCCTCTCCCTTCACTCCCTCCACCCCCACTCCCATTGCACACAGTATGGCGTACCTATAGAGCCCATTACCAAGGTGCCCCAGTACACCACTCTCAAAAAAAGAGACATTTCAACTGACAAATTTCATGAGCTCCCGGAGCAGTTTCATGTTTGTAATGATCAACACGATGTCCCGTGATACACGCCACTCATTCATTTTGCGTACAGCACGCCCGCCGAGCCATGAAATTGCAACGACATCAATTGGGCTGAAGGCGACACATCAGATAGCCACTCAATGCGCTGATACAATTCATCCTCGTGGCCAAGTCGTCATCCTCTAAACATCCTCTGTTTCCATCCCCTGCTCATTATCAGCATCATCCCTCTAGCTGGACCTGTCACCTACCTCGTTTACGTCTTCACGGACCTACCCCCCCCCCCTTTTTTTTCATCCAACGAATCGCCTCGTCCAATCCTGCACCTCTAATGCCATCCACGATCTCAACACACACGTGTGTTAGTTACGAGGAAAGAGCGGCAGAATCATATGATGTAAACACAAAGTGGGGCACAACACGCGTGGTCGTAGAAGAATCGGCAATGCGTTGGCGGGTATTTAACTCGGCCGGCCATGGGTGCTGGGCTCACTCCTAGACACCTGTCCAAGTGGACTTTTTACTCCATCTGACCATTTCGCTTATGTTATTAATTGCATCCACAACGTTGACAAAACTACTTCTGCTAATAGAGGCATATATTTAGCATCATGAGTCGTGGCCCACTAGGCCTGTTATATTTTAGAGCTGTTCTATGCGGACTACTCACGTTGGTGTACTCTTCTGGTGGTGTTTCAGCCGTGGGTTATGATGACAGTGACGGGGCCCCGGCCCCGCGGCACTTTCCTCCGGCCCCCTTTGACATGGAGAGACACAATTGGGTGAGTACTTTTTTTCTAAATAATGTATTAAAACAGAACGTGTTTAAAGCATGGAACAGTACATACATCTGATTTTGGTAGAGGGACAAATATATGCAAAGAATTGTAAAAATGGCTTGACGTTTCGACCCTAAGTAGAGTCTTTCTCAAAGGCTACACGACATCACAAAACACACATGAACAGGTATGCTGGTGTAACAAAAGCAGTAGAAAGAAATGCGAGGGAGAGATGGAAATATACTTGGTGGCGAATTATGGCGATGTGGATGTACGTGTCAATTATAGAGTCACTTGGGTAAAAGTCAAGGGACATTAAAAATTAAAAAAATTAAAATAAAAAGTCTTTGGTCTCGTTTATGGTTTTGATGAATGTATAGTTTGAACACAGCCAGTTCTAATCACCCACGAGTAATTACCAACCTCCGTACCATTGCTATTGTTCAAAAATAAGCTATTGTTACGCGGCCAGCCATAACTACTTGTGTTTCAATGTATGGTTAATTCATAATCGTAAATGCGGGTGATGCGTGTGATTAATAATTGATCCCTTCATTTCTTTTTTTCTGAACCCACATATAATTTATGAAAGCGTGGAAACATGCACGGTCATAGTTACGTCATTTCTACGTGTTCGCACAGCAGGAACCATTTATTTTCGCAAATGCTCAATTTTAAACGCCGGCCATTGATGAAGTTTTCGGCGCCCGTCAGCGCCGCATTAGATGAGGTAGAATAAAGTATATTGCTACACAAATTTGTATTTTTCGGTGAAAATTCTGAGTAGGTCTCACAAAGCAGTGGACCGTCACGTTGCATGACAATTCGACAGGTCACGTGTGCTTTATCATTGTTTATGAGGCAGGCGGCTTCATTAAATAGGACCCAGGTGAGACGAGACGACCGCTCAACCTCGAAACCAGATCCCATGTTTTGTTCATTATTCCTCATCAGCCATTCGTTTCTTTCCACTTAAAAGCTTTTTTTTCCCGTCTCCCGGAAAAAAAGCAAGTTATTCTCTTCCATCAACTATATATAATCAATCATCATCTTTTAACCCAGCAGTATACAGAGTATTGTAATGCCACATAAATTACGGCGAAGTAAAAGGGTTTCAGAAATTGCAGCAATAAATTTAGTTAGCATTTTCAGTTAACGTATAGTTAGCATTATAGTGTCTAAAGTAGATATTCAATTAACATTTTCAATTTACTAGGCCTGTAGATGACAACTCGCAGGAAAGTAAAATTATGAATTGTACGGATTTGTTTTTTCATGATTTTTTCAACCACAAGAAATAAAAATAAAAAATTATTCAAATTACTTGATGGCTTTTTTTCACAAATCAATAGCAATTTCATACACAAAGTGATGCAATCCAAGACCTTGTGACGATTAGAACCAACATACATCTCACATCAATAATGCCTCTCTCGAAATCTCAAAAACATTTCAGTTCGCAAAAACTTTGACATGCCACTTGAGGGCCTACGACTGTTTGTTTTCCATCTTTGCCAATTTGAACATTGATTTGTACATTGCATGTGATTAAACAATATTTCAGATAACGATCCCCTGTCTTTGGTAACTTGATCATCTAAGTATATTAAAACAAGTCAGCAGTGAATAATTGACTTCATAACCCGCTAGTATTATTTGAAGAAACAAAAAAGACTACGGGATTCAAATTTCAAAGTAGATGTACTATGGTATCAGATGAATCTGTTCACACAACCAGACGTTATCGACCTTGCATTCACACCTAATAGTGTCCTGACCCCCAGCTAAATATCAAGAATTGTTCTTCATCTTTGGACGCCCAAGTTCAAGTATAATGGTTGGAAATCATATTCAGAGATACCATTCATATAACGTCCTCACTTGACTAAGCAAACAGAGTTCGCCTCCCGTCGCTTTACATCAAGCCGCCCGGTCGGCGCACTGTGTACACCCGACACGCTAGAGATAAAAAATAAAAAAAGCTCGGTCTCTCTTCAAGCTTGCAACGCGCTCCATCCGTTTTATAGATCTCTGCATGCCCCAGTCACAATTTCTGTTTCCCCCCACAATTTCAAAGGCCGTTTGTACCACTCAGTTAAGGGTATAGATCTTACAGCGTGCTAAGCATGCGTGTAAAATTTCACCGTGTACGGTCGAATCAACCAAACTCAAAGAGCTTCGCTTGATGAAAAATGAAATGCAAATACTGGAGAGATATTGCCCAGCATTGTGTATGTTGTATGCACACAGTCCGGTACGGAGTCGGTAGCCGAGACAGTTAGCTTATGTTAAAATGCAATCACTGGGGAGGGAGTGGGTGGAAGGGGCGTGTGACAATCGCGTCTGATCAATATAAAATACTTCTGAAGAAAAAAAACACCCACAACAAAACTGACTAACATGCATGCGATCATGGTTCAACTTTAGGGCGCCTCATACGAACAATAGATCTAAAACAATACATGTAGAAAAAGAGAGAAAAAAACCACACCCCAACAAACAAAAACAGCCAAACTGTTGTGTAAGTTTGTCAAATACAAACTACAATAGTAATTCATAGTTTATGACGCCTACGATACCCAGACTGTTGAGTTGTCATTTTAACTACGTGTAGGCCTACTATGCATTGTGGAAATAGTTCAAATGCGTTTTTAAAACTTTTATGCTGAAGTCTTGTGAGCTTTTGCAGCTGTAAGTTTACAAAAATTCATTAAGTTTACCTCGTTAACACCAAAACGCATAAAACAGCTTGGTGCACTATCTAAGCCTATACCATGCATGCATTTCAAGCATTATGCATGATGAAATATTTAAGTTTCATAATTTCAAATTTTTTAAGACAAAGTACAGGGTTGAACATTATAAAGATTATTAAATTATAATAGGGAAGCTCTGTCCATACAATATTCATACCAGTACCAATCCACCAGAGAAAATTTACGTCTGAAATTCTGTCAATGTCAAAGAAATAAAACATCCGAAGACACCCAAAGCAATATTTCTTGTTTTCGGTCATCACAATCGAAATAAGCTTAGGAATGTCACCGAATCCCTGACCAAAACATGAACAGGTTTTGTTTTTTGTTTTTTAATGTGTTTTCCTCTCCTTTCTGTCATTTTTTCGTTTTATTTATTAACTTTTTTTTTCTTGTTTATATTTTTATGCTTTTTTTAATCTACCTATTTAGTTTATATTAATTTCTACTTTATTTTTTTATTTTTGTTTAGGGGGGGCCTGTGTGTGTGTGTGTGTGTGTTTTGCATTCAAATGTGTCCAGTCCACCAAATTTGGTCTTGAAATATAGGCCTACACGGTTAAACTTGGAAGATGTGTTTATTGTAAACTAAGAGGTTGGGAATTATCCATCAATAAAAACAGTTACACATTCCCTTTTAAGACGTGACGTAGAATAAAATGATCGTCTTTAAGACTCTAGTCAGGACACAGATTCTGGCTGAGGTAGGAGATGATGCAGATGCTGCGTAGGAGTCGTTTCTGCAGGCCCTGATATTTCACCGTTGAAGGGGCAAGGTCATTTTCATTTTTTTTTTTTTTTTTTTACCAGAGAATCTCTAAGTCTACAGGAACTCGCTTGCAGTCGCTTGATTCCAACGCGGTGGGATTAACAATCTAGCCCGTAGACTTCTACCGTGATATGGCCACGGTTCACTTTAACACACAATTAAATGTACCAGCCTAATGTCGACCCGCGCCAATCTTTGCTTGGGTAACCTTCTTTCTTTTCCCAAGTTGAGTTTCCCAATAGCCCATATGCATGTCTCAATGCGCATGATCGGTGCGCAAAGGATTCTGGGTGATATCCAAGTTCGAGTAACAGCGGCAACCATCATGGCGCTGATTTTGGAGCATGACAGTACACAACTATAACACATGGCATGGTTACATTTAAAGTACAGCCTGAAGTCCATCTTGGCAGCTTGGTTTCATTCTTAACTGTTCTCAGTTTCCCAAGATGCACTGCGGTATATTTTGAAGATGGCGCTTGTGCATACGGCGGCTGCGGCTGCGGCTACGCCTACGGCCGTTGCTGAGGGCAGCTTATGCTTCAACGCTGTTAAATGCGGCGATCCAGCGCAGTCATAGCCACAGCTGCTAATTCGAAATCGACCTTCGTCCTTTATAGATACATTTATATAAGTCTGTGAGACGTAACATTTTCGAACCGCATGGCAAAAACTTTGTGATTTTCAAAAATAAATCATTTTTTGTTTATTAACTCAACACAATAGTTCCTTAGTACAGAAAACTGTCTTGGTGCTTCAGAAAAAATAACTGTTATTAAATTCAAGTTCATTCCAAACAACAAAAACTGTGTCATCATAGACTTCTTCTGAATATCGATGGCAACGATCTTCATGTAGGTCTATATACGCTGTTTTCTTGAAAACATCTTAGTTATTATGATTGTTGAAAAGTAGTAGGGAGATTATAAATGTATTATTCCTAAAAAAAACACCACCTTTACATCCCTTTGATCCTGGATATGTTATTCAGTAAACTCAAGAGACACTGACAGTATTCTAATTGCAATGAAGTTGGAAATGCGAGATGGATTTTTTTTTTTTTTTTTTTCAAGGGGTCACTAGGAATTCTTATTAATCTCGGTCCATTACCGCTAGATTTCACATATCGGATACCTGTGTCAACGGGTTGATTTAAATCAGGTCTAAGTTCAGGGCCCAATTTCATAGAGCTGCTTGAGCAGAAAATATTGCTTAACAATTTTCTACTAAGCACAAATGAGCAAGGATACCAGTCACAGATGGTGTGACATGGTAAGCTTATTCTGGTAAAGCATAATTTTGTTGTGCTTATCCAACTTTCTATGCTTAAGCAGCTCTATGAAAGAGGGCCGAGGTGGCATCGACTTTATTCCCCCGCGTAATCAACTTGTATTTATTGATACACTCTTTAAAACCTCTTTCGGTAAAAGAGGAACTAAATCAACGGATTTAGCATCGCATTTTTTTTTTACTAATCCCCTAGGAGAGTCCTTGCCACTGGCCAATCAGATCCTGGTAAACTAACTCATATGAGACGCTGCTTTGCATTTAAATTGGAAAAGGTGAATGATGATTCTTGTGTTTTTAGGGTCATATAAATACAATTTTTTTACATATAGTTTAGTTACCGGCCGTGCGGGTAAAACTAATAAGAGCTTTTTGGATAATCTAAGCTTATGGTGTCTTTGACACTCTGACACCAACTGAACTTTTTTCAAAGGCCAGAAATCCCCCTTTTTTTTTAACACACGTGTCGTTAAGAAGAAGACAGAGGTTATAGAAGAACGTCCTACGGGGATTGACAATTTAAAGATGTGACAATACATAAAACAGAAAACAAAGGGGGAAAACGAACAAGCGATTGTTATTCCAAAAGCTTACGTTTGTTGATAAACCCGAAACACGAATCGTTGTCATTAGAACCATTTCCGTTCGAACAACTATCGCTTAAAAACGAGAAAATTTTCTCCGTGCAGAAACGTCGATTTTAATCAACTAAAATATACAAACGTAAACGCGAACAAAATTGAAAACTTGACATTCTTGTCCCCCAAAAAAATCACCCTGAGATATTTTTAACAAAAATCGAAGTCATTATATGCGGTGCGGATGTGTGCCACATGTGACGTAAAGTACCGGCCGGCCCCCGGAAAATTTCGGCCCAATGCACGGCTAGCTGGAAAGAAACAAAATGTTCACATTGTTGGGCACACATCCGGAATATTTACGTGAATATTTGCGAATAGGAGCAAAAGCCGTGAATATTTATATAAATATTCACGTAAATATATATGTTTGATGTCCCTTCAGGGCCACCATACGTGAGCAAGGTATCCTGGGGGGGGGGGAATGGCGCGGCGAGATCTTACACCCGCTGATCTCTATTATACTGACAGTATAATAGGGATCAGTGCTTACACCACTGGGAACGAGGTTGTTTTTCACTCCCAAAATGGCAGACAGCATACTAGGCGCGTGTAAGTGCACTGCGTGTCGTGGACGTCATCACCACCACCAGCACGATTATGTTGAAATACTGGGAAGTGCACATCCCTATGTACATGTATACGCGCGACACACGCGCAGGATGGACCAATATTAGCAATCTGTTGACCTCTAGCCGAGGACGCCCTACCCAAATGACGTCGGGTCCATAAGGTCTACACAGGTTTACGCAAAGGTCTTTAGTCAAGTCTCTTTTAAAGGTATCCTTGACTTTGGCGGCGTGAGATTCTACTTCATCTCCTCAGCTTCATCATCAGCTCCTGTCCAGATTGTTTTTGAGCTTTCACAAAAACGAAAAACCTAGAAACCTTACAGTCTGTTCCCCAGGAGCTTTACATAGCGTCTAAAGCCAAGGCAAGGACCTCGGTCCAATCTGGATCTGTTTGTGACTTCGGCGATATTAAAAAATCAAAACTTCATTATGTGTGGGGTTTTTTATGGAGTGCAATAGCAGTGGAGATCCGTTGTGAAGACATTTACCTTCATGTTTGGATAGAACTGGGAAAATTAAAACCCCCGGGGGCCGCCAGGAAGCAACCCATGAAAAGGTTTCATTCAGAGACGGTTTTAATGGGTCACCTTGGGTCTTTATTCGGCGGCTTTGGACCAACGCAGTTCACGATGGATTGACGGGGGGAAAAGAGAGGAGTTTTCCCGGCTGTCGACTCGATCGCGCGCGGGTAGCGGAGAGCTAATGATAATGAATTTTCCAAAGTCTCCTCGTGAAATACGACCTCAAGAAACATAATACACATCTCGATCGCTACCCCCCATACAACCGCTTGATGCTGATGCTGGTCTCGCGCGGTTATGAGTCCAGCGCATTTCGTACATTACGATATCTGACACACACAATAACGTCAGTCCAGACGAATTTGAGAATTTTATAGCGTATTCCCCCAGGTGCTCATTTTTATGGACGGGAACGGAAATGTACACGGCCAGGACTGTAAAACGTGAATTGTCGGATTCGGAAATACAAGCTGGCCGGCTTCCGAAACAAATTTATGACTTCGTTTGACTGCGAAGTGACCAGAGTTGACAAAATGTCTTCGACGAGGCGGCAAGTCATGAATAATGACGGCAAAAGGGTGCTTCCAGGAACGTCTTCCCTCCCCCTCAAGATGTCTTAACAATTTTATATGGGAGCCTTTTCCGCTCTTGTCACTGTCTGCGCAATTTACTGCTGTTGCGGGAATTATAAATTGGTCTCGGAATCGGAAAACTGACTCGTGTTTCTAAAAACATATTTTAGAAAAGTGTTTTCCCGGCAGGACCCACATTTTTTAAAATTTACTCGCTTAGCAGGAAGATGTGGAGAACAAGTCACAAGCAATGTTCATTATAGCTCCATCACCTTTCTACTGAGCAATAGTGTAATGTTTCTTTTCATACGGTTATAAGGCAGTTTGGTTTTTTGTGTTCAGACCTTTCAATAAAATTAACACTTCCATGTCAGAATTGACCTGGATTCTGAGTTTCGGGGGGAGGGTGACAACAGTAATTTCAGGGTCAATGTCACCCGGAAACTAGTCAAAAAGGGTGTGATTTAGGCCCAGATTCCGGGTCCGTTTGACCCACTTCTGGGTCATGTTGACGCAGATTCCGGGTCAATAACCACGCATGGATCAGGCTCCAGGCGACCCGGACCCCGGTCAATTCTGACCTGGGAGTTGTTAGAGCGTAAGAGTGTTTCTGAACCTTGAACCTCGAACCCTGAACCATGAACTTTGCTTGAATTTGACACAGCGTCAACGCTTATACTTATCACCCACTAGTGTATTCAGCGATGTCTCGTGTACAGTAAACGTACATTAAGACCGACGTTCTGAGTAGAAAGCCGAGGAAAAAAGGTGCACTCGACAAGACGCATTCGCGGATTTTATTGATTCAATGGGTGCAGGAAGATCCAGATGCCATGTGCCCCCCCCCCCCTCCTCCTCTATGGCTTCGACCAAATGGACGGGCAGAGTGTTTGAACTGTTTCGATCAAATACAGGAACCGTTCGAAACAGTTTCAACATTGTGTGTTTACCTAGCGAAAGAGGAGTTGCTGCGATTGTGTTGTTGTCGGTCGCCAAGAAAGTAGAATTCCGTGTTTTTCCAATGTCTCAACCAATCTCTAATTTGGATGTATTTAAGAGTGAAGCTTCTTACGTGGAGTCATTGTAATGTCGGGAAGACAACATCAGTTTAAAAAGTAAAGTGATAAGAATTTGCCGAAACCAATTTAGGTATTCTTGAAAGTGAATAGAAAAAGCAAAAAAACAGAGGGTTTTTTAAAGCACGTATCTCCGATAGCATATCAGCTTATTAAGAAAATGTAAATTACCTTGGGATAAAAAACGGAAGCCGGACTAATGCATTTACAAAGCTATTTTGCCAATAAGGTAGTTTTACTGAGAAGTGGTAAGGAGTAAACAAATAAATGCAAACGTCGATTGAAAGCAGGTGTCGGAATCACCTGCTTTTTGACAAGTAATGGCGATTGCAGAACGAATGGCTGATAAGTTGGACTCCGCATGGGTTATATACGATGGTATTTTTGACCAAAGAGTTTTTTATTTAGATGATTTTTTTGACCAGAGAATGCCGTATCTTATTGCGACTCAGGGGAATGACCTCGATGTCCCCCAAGTCAAGCCGCTTTTCTAAGCAGCGCGTGCCCTCGTCCGTCACGGCCCCGCCGAGGCACCGGTTTGAGAGGGGTCTACCCACTCCTGCGACCGACTCACCAGCACAACCCTAATGCACTTCTGTCACCAACTCAAGTGTCTTTATACGGATGGGAAAAACTCAGGGGACTTGCCAATATGCAATTCTAAGAATTGCATAAACAGAATGGCTAAAAAAAATGACTAAAACAATAATACGAGTTATGCGGCCTTCAATTTTAGCATTATGCAGTCAAATTCAAAGTAGCGATAAAAGAGTTCACTTTGGAAATGTAAGGGCTAAATTTCAACAGTAGCCAGAGAGCTGAAAAAGATGAGGTTTTAATCGGCGTAATGGTCTGCAAGTCAAAGTCACTCTAATGTCACACTTGGATGTGGGCGAACGATGGTACGAGTATGCGTTGTGAGATCATGACGTATTCCATGCGTGGAAAGGCCACAAGACTTAAACAACCTACGTCAAAAACAATTCGTATTAATTACAGAGCACAACATGATAGGTAAACATTATGTAGTGGATTTGAGTTTTGGGTTTGGGTTTTTTCGATTTGGTGTTTCATTACAACGTGATGATGAAACCGTGTTATTATCAGACACCCAAAGATGTCCCATTGATAACAAAACTGATTACGAAAGGAAAGGTGAGGCAATATATTACGCCCTGCATTAAAAAAAAGGGGTAGTCGATATAAAAATTTGAAGGTTTTACTGCATTGAAGACAGTTCTTGGGAAGCAAAATTTATGGAAACTTGATTGTATATTCTTGCCTCTCCGACTGTTGCCAAGTCTGGAATACAACTTTGCACAATTGGACGGAGTGTATGCGAGACTTTGTTTTTGACGTGCTCTCCCGGGCTGAAGGAGCAGCACAAGTACGTTTTTAATTTAGTCACAGAAAATGTGTCACAGTCTAGTCTAGACCAAGCGACAATCATCGACGTCCTAGATAAATCCAAGCTACAATAATTTGACGTCATTACTGGGAAGGCAATATAAGATCCCTTGCCTTGGCCGCCATCTTTGATGGCAAACGGTGGAGACGTGCACGCGTGTACGCGCTGCACACGACTCTCAGCCAATGGTAGCTCTTCATTGACCTCAGTGAGGGGTCTGTTTTGGGCGGGTGACGTCATATGCAATACGTCTATTCCACACAGTGCGCCTCTGTTTAATCCTTGTGCACGATTGCATCCAGCGCTAATTTTTCACACAACACACGATACTCTTCAACAAATGACTTTGACGCAACAATGCAAAGCGCAAGATAAAACCTACACATGCAGCGTACGCGAGCGTTTTGTGTTCGAGTAATGGCGGCCGGGGAAAACGTGGCTGGTGGGGCTCGATTTCACAAAGCTTTAAGATTCATCTTAAGATGAGTTGTCAGTATCACATTAGTGATTTGTATTGTGTCATCACACTTTGCTTAGCAAATAACATTGATACACAGTTAAGATCGATCTTTAACTGTTTGTGAAATCGCTCAGGGGCAGCGCGTTGTACCGACACCTCTCGTCGACATTCTCTGCATTCGGGGAAGAAAATGGCGCGGCAATCATACACCACTAGGAACGAGGTTGATTATAGATCGCTAAAATTTATCAATACTGTTAAACATACATTTTCCAAAAAAAAAGAGAAAACTTTCCTAATAATTGTTAAAGGGTTTTAGCAATAAACTAGACAATTAGAATGTGTAACTGCACATGGATATATGTATATATATGTATATTATATTAATTTTGAATTAGTTTGCTTGATCAGTAGTCAATGTATAATTGAAAGTTTGTGCGTACATATTGATAATATGGCTGCTGTGCTAGATATTATTACCATGACCAATATGGGACAGAGGGTATCCACATCCAATGCTCACACACTATTTTCCTCTTGTGCAGACGTAGCCCCTAAAATATTCTAAAGAATTCCTTTGCTTCCAAGCACACAATGAAGACACAATGGGGGTACACCATGCCCCATATCGAGCACCATAATGTACATACGTTCACGATGGACAAAGAGAGCATTTACTAAAAAAAACTATTTTATAACCATTTATATTCTAAAGACAAGCCCGGGCCATCGAGCTTCTTCCATCATACGCTGCGAAATGAAATGATTTCTCGCATTACGCACCACACCGGAGTAATGAAATATTCGTGGGTTTCCTTACTCACGTAGTGCCCGCTTTCAGTCCAGTGTATACGGTAGAGTCAAGTTACACCACGCGGAGGAGTTTTTACCGATAAGTGTGCTCCATAAGTCCCGAAGTGCTGGCACTCGCGAGCGAGCCATTATTTCGTCCCGACCTTGCCAGGCGAGGCTACCCGCTGGTTTTTTTCCCCCGGCCACCGATGCTTTCTCCTTTCAGTTTGCATTATTTATTAATTAATTAAGATTCCTAGATTTACAGTAGGATAAACACGATACTAAAATACAACCGTATTGATTGCGTGCAGTGATGTTCCTTTGGGGATAACGGTTTACGCTTGGGCAGTCTTTTTCAGAACCGCCGTTGCATAATTCATTATGTAAAGCCCATTGTTAACTAGTCTACTTCTCTGGAAAGTCAATCGAGTAATGTTTATTGTGTACCCAGCGGAGCATAGATATACAGAATAAATCCAATAACCAACGTCAGGGGAAAGAAAACGGTTCCTATCAGTATTCCTTCATTACAAATTTTCCAATTCAATTCTTTTGATAGTATTTAAAGGAGAGCAGTGATGTGGCATAATTGCGCGTAATTGACAATATATACCGCACTTAACGATCCTTGTCATTTGATTGGATGGATGTTTGGCTATGTTTACTGTTCCGACACACAAAACTTAATATAGGAGTCCTATATTGATAAATATAGGACGCTTGGGACGCTTCGAAGCTACGCTTTGCGCGTACTTTTAGATGTTACATTGAGTGAGTACCGTAGGTATTGATTGCGTTACGCATTATTAGTAATGTTTCGCGCCAATACGCGTGGCTATGATAGCCGAACGTACTTAAGCCAACCAGTCTTAAACAGCCTCAGCTATGTCTGTACCAGATTTTCAATACGTTATTTTTTAAATAAGTTGTTATATATATATATTTTTTTTTAATATCTATGAAAAGGATCCATGTGTGGACAAACAAAATTACAGGATGCACTTTATATACAATAAAGCAGAGTAGATTCACTCGTTGAAAATCTGGACAAATCCATTTTGCCTCTCGAAATGAAACAGTCCAGATTTCAACTCCTGTTTTTTCTGCCATATTGTACTCATACATGTATAGCTACCAAAATGTGTAAAAATTTTAGGGGAACTTTGGCTTTCAATAGTAATACTTTTCGTATTCTGCGGTGTAGTACAGTTCAAAAACTCCCGGGTCACATGACCCATATTCCATGTCCCGGGGGGGGGGGGAGGGACCTGACCCAATTCTTGGTCTGGCTGAGCTGGAAACTGGAAAAATGTTGGGTTTTTTAAAAATCAGATTCTGCGTCAGTTCGACCAATTTCTGTGTAATTTTGAAGCAGTTTATTGGGCAGCCTGACACCGGAGAACGACGCAATAATGTTTAAGTGCCTCCTAACGACACAGGTGTCAAGACAGGGACTCGAACCTACACTCTGGAGGACAGATACACCTGAGAGCTTGAGTCCAGTACTTTTGACCCCTCGACCACGATACGCCATTAATTGCTTTTCACTAATAGGAGCAGTGATGGGAGAATAAAAAAATAGTTACAATTTTGTAAGCCTAAGTGAATAGCAGTTATCAAGATAGCACTGGTTAGGACAGACCTAATCTCGGTTTTTAATTATACATCCCAACTCTATATAAGTTTGAGTAAACCCTATATTGCCGGGCCGTTATTAAACTTTTGACTTTCCACAAACGAAGGTAGGTGACTTTTCAAAAAATGTTCGTCGTTACTGAGGAGAAGTCGTCTTAATAATTGTATCTCCCTACCAGCAAAGTGGTGCACATCGCCCCCCCCCTTTCTCACTCTCTATCTCCAAACCCAATCAAATACCCCAAAAACATTTGTGTTTATGACGCAAAAACCACGTCACCCATTTGGGATTAGAAAAAAACCCACAACAACACTCAGATGAAGATTTGGCACCCGTTGAATGTGACGTCACACCACGGCATCAGCTTTCATTCCCTTGAAATTAAACTCGCCAAAAAAAAGAGGCGTCTGAGAGCAGCGCCACTTCGACCCTCTTAACAGCGTGGGGTTTTCATTACAAAAAACTGGTCTGGATCTCATCGAAAATGGGTCTTGCGCAACACTTGGCTGGGACGTGCAATCCACTTAGACGTTCTCAAAGCGTCTGCTCCAGTGGAACATACATACAAGTATGTCAATCAGATAGGTACAGGACTACATTCACTTTATTCGGCTTGAATATGCGATTTGGATTTTGTGTTCCTTGCTCTATGTTGTGTTTTAGTGTCATTCGACCAAAGCCTGATTTGTATGGTGGTCGTCATGTCAGCGAACGACTTCTGGTATCGCTTCAGTTTTGCATGATTGTATTTCTTTTCCTAATTCTTCTGCCCTGCAAGCTAAAGTGGTGAAGGTACTTTTTACCAGCTGGACTGGGCTTTCGATACAAAAACCTTTTTTTTTTAAATACAATACAACTTAACGAAAAGAAATGAAATGATATTTCATCCACTTTACCGGGAAACACAGCAGGTTCACGTTGCCGCGTGCTACGTACGCTACTGCATTGACGAATTAATAACAACACTAATAGTAGTTGTGTTTTACCCATAGGCTACTCACCGATACTTGCAAAGCACTGTATACTCAGTAATTTCCCAAGTCCTATGCCTGTGGATTTTTTTCACTGGACTCAGGAAAGTGTTGAGTATACACAGTGCTCAACACACATTGGTGTTTGGGTAAAACCCTCCCATTTGCAAATTTAACATTTATTAATAATAAGTAAACTTTATTTACACAAAAATCTGCCAGATTTCTCCTCTTCTTCTTTCGGCACTGAGAGATCAGAGAAGTTTCACGGAACTGCTTACCACGGAAATCTGCGCTTACAGCCCAAAACAATATGTGGTAAGCAGCACGGTGAAATTTGGCACAAAAGTATCATGCATTGACGTCATCAAGCTGCCATCTTTGTGGTAAACCGATGATGAAACAGATTTGTATGCGCGGCGCACGGAACTGAACAATGAACAACCTTCTTATGACCTCAATAGGCGAGGGCGCCCTACTCAAATGACGTCATGTGCATAAGATACAACTATGCTAAAGGCATGCAAACCCAACCTAAGACCAAAATCAATATAATTATATTTACCCTCAACCTGCAATAGGGTGGAACTATGTTGGTGCACCGTCGAAAAACTACGGTGTATAATTTTTTTATATATTTTTATTTTTTATGAAAATGCCGTTATAGAGTACCGGTAAAAGCTTCTGGATTTTTAGTACGGTATTTATTTTGTTTAAATTAGATTAGACTTACATCTAATGCAACCCGAACATGAAAAAAAACACGCAATTTTACCGGGAAATAATCCAAAGGCTTATTGTTCGATTTTACCATTGAGATGTATAAGAGTAAAGTGCATCTTGCCGTTCAGTCGCTTGTATTTTTCATCAATGATTCAGCGAGGAGCATGCAGCTAGCTTAGCATGAAGTGCAACACACCCTCTCGGCTACAATCGCAGAAAGAAGAACTTGCATCTTGCTAATGGGTATTTTACAGAAAAGAGTCTTTGAATTTTAACTTTAATTATTTATATAAGTGCGGCAACGTTAATCCCATTTCATATGAAGAAAAAAAAACGTTTCGGTGCACGGAATGCTGAGACATTTTCAAGTAGCTGTTTCATAAATAATTTGAAGGGTACAAAGGCGGGATGTTGAAGGATATTTTCTGTAAGAGGGTTTTCGGTTACATAAGATGACGAATGAGTTAAGGGGATTGCGTTCACGTTGTAGACATCCACGGGGACGGTTTCTAAGGTCTATGACATGGTCAGGTTTTCGTAATAATAAAATGTATTTAAGTCAATTTTATGACTTTGAACCTGGAAGTTTCGTAAAATATACCAATCTTTCTGATATATGGTCTCCGAAATAAGGTAATCTTCTGGAAATTGTGTCTGAATGGCAATAAATGCTTTTAACGGCAATAAAATCGAACCATTGGGACGCATTCAAGTTGTTTTCCTGAACATCTTTTGTAGTGATATTTGAGAGAGTTTAATTTTAGATCTGAACGCTTGTTACAAAACTAACCGTGATCAATATGGAACCGAACTGAATCAATGTGGGAAGGGGGTTGGGGGTGGGGTCTTTTAAAATTATGTTTCTTTACTAGTATTTGTTTTTTATATCAAAAACAAATCCCTAACAAAAATCTAACGTCAGTCAAACTTTATAGTCGCGAATATTAAATAGAGGCGAAAGGCGCCTGCAAGCGCCATATCAATTCTATAAAAAACACTTGTCTCCATTGCTTGTTTGTCTGTTTGCATCAGTCATAGATATCTACGATCAAGGCATTGATTTTTTTCTTCTTCTTTTTTTTTGCATCGCTGTTGAGGAAAACAATTTTACTCGCGGTCTTGCCATTCCGCGGATGACAATATTTACATTCGATGATATCTCTTCAAAAGAGAACCACATATACATTTTACGAACTCAATGGACTCGTACCGACCGGGCCCCCAGAATGGCTTGCCGTCAAATGCAATTAAAATCATTTGATGTTGACAACGTATGCTTAATTGGGAGTGCAGATAATCATAATAACTAAATATTTCAGGTATTTTAAGTTATTCCCTATATAAGGAAAGGAAGTTTTTATAAAGTATACAAATGGTGTTTCATTTGTTTGTATAGCAAGCAACAGTTATTGCTACAGTTGCAAAGTCTGGATCTGAAAATTGATATTGGATGTTCCTCAAGAGCTAGTACACTTTTTGTAATTATCCAAAATACTTTTTGGAAAATATTTATGCCACGCCCCTGATCGGTTAGTCATCGACCATTGCGATTGTCTCCTTGAGATGGTTATAAATGATCCTCTCTTCAATTGTCCAGCCCTCTCCGTCTACCCAGGAGAAATTATGGTGGCCTGACAAGAAAGAGGAACTACCCCCCTTTTGTTTGATCGGCTCTGAGCGCAAATATTGCAGTTGGGCTGTAATCTTTCAGCCCAAGGAAGCGGCTAATTATACTTGTCAAGGATGATTTGTTATATATTGAACCGGCCTCAGATCAAGGGTAGCAATAAAAAGAGACGGAGCGCATCGATGGCTTGGTCTAGTTGCTAGGGACAGCTGACTTTAAAGAGAGGTTACGGGCAACAACGAAAATCAAAGCGACTTCGAAATCAAAGGGCGATTGTTGTGGGGGGTTTTTTTGCCACAGTTTAAAGAGTTATTGCAAAACGAGGCAGCTTATACATTCACTTCGATACAATAATCAACATCTATCTAGCGCTTCCTGCGCATTGTTTTTTAAAGGGTCTGATTATACGTTTAGTAATTCCTTTGAAAATTAATGGCAATTAAAACTTACTTTGTAAGAAGTACAGCAACTTTTGGTAGTAAATGCAGTTTGAGAAACATTTCACGTCGAAGTATTGAGGTTGTGAGAAAAGATATCACTTTTTATCCCCCAAAATTTTGAATCTGAGAAACGTTTCAGTCAGTAACGTTTCTCAGATTGTGTATTCTTTTTAAGGATTGTTCTTCCTGCGTGGACATTATTCGCTGCGGATTTTCGGCGATATCTCAAAAAACGCGACTATACCTTTTTAAATGAAATTTTCACATGTTAGTTTTTTTGTATGTATCTACATTTATAGGATTGAAACAATCAAACGGTCGCCAAAACCAAAGGTATACTTTGCCTTTAAGTGCTCATTATGTTGTTCTACAGGTATGTGGAGTTATTTTTCCAATACTTAGACCCATGCATTACATTATGTAACGGTATACAAGGTGCTGTGCTGCATTCGGCAGCCAATCATACAAGAAAACACCGAGGCAAAACCCTTCTCTCAACGATAAGTGTGCTGGGTTCTTACGTGCATTACATAACGAACAGGACCTATGGCTTTACGTCCCATTCGAAGGAAAGAGCAATAACGGTGAAGTGGCTTGCTTAAGGGTACACGTGTAAAGATTGGGACTCGAACCCACACACTCTGCTTGAGTCCAGTGTGCTTGACCGTCCGGCCACAACACGCCAATTCAATTTTCACTTAAAACAATAGAAGCAGCCTTTGTAAAAAAAAAATTACAAGGTTGACCGTTAGCTGTTCTTGACCAATATGTAGGTTAAGTGGCCTTTTGGACAACAATTTGGGTCAACTTTGACCCCAAACAACTTTTGGATTGTGTGGTGTTTTTTATTTATTAAAGAAGAAAAAAAGGGGCTTGGCCAATGATGTACGCTCCAACAAGTACTGCAACTATAATGATTTGTCTGTTTTCAGCAACCATTCAACAACAGAAAACTTCACCTCTTTGAGGAGCAGATGTCATCCAATCCTCGCTCTGCGGCCGCATACAACACCCTACAGCATGAATTATGGGATAAAAAGATGGCCGATGATGAAGAGACCGGTGACGTCAGTGATGACGTAACCAACTACGAAGAAAGAAAGTGGCAGTCCCTCCAAGACAGGGTGGCCGAAAGCTACCTTGTGAGAATTATGAATTATATGCTGAACAAGGATTCTTTTGGTGGCGGCGGTGGGATCAATGCTTTACCCCACGGAGAAGAAGGGTATGAAGACAACAGTATCGAGGTTGAACAACGCGCTGCCAAACTACCGGGTAAGTTAGAGACTGACAAGCTAAAATATTAGGAATGAGCTTAGAATGAGCCAGAAAAACTAGACATTACCTTGTCTGGTGATTTTGGCTACAGATTATGACTGGAATACATCTATAGTCACTGAATTAAACAAAAACGGGCAAGACGAAATAATGTTCTATTTCAGACAACATTAGCATTCGTAGAAACCGCAAGATGTTATAATTAAGGCCATCAGAGACGTGCTTCGGTCTTTGTCCATTATTCAAAAGTACTATTAAATACTCACTAAAGGTGCAACCTACGTTTGTCGCTGCAATTTACGAAGCAGACACTTTAAACCTCGATCCCAAGCTAACAGGCAGCGTTAATGCTATACAATCAGACGTGTGAACCGTGCACCGTCGCTCCCTTCGGGAAACCCCCAATCGTCCCTTTGACACTGCATGGCTTTTTAATTACATATAACGTACAATGATGTTCATTTGACAGTAGAAGATTGCATTGCTATCGGTGCATTGTGTGTACGCACCTCACAGTCTGGACTACACTCTAATTGCACTATCGAACGATTTATTTTTGTGAGCCTGACTGTATAAATTGATCGGATTCGCTGCGCACTGTTTTCACGTTGTTTCCATATCGCACGGGTTCTCTTTTCGTTTTCGCTTTACACTAAAAAAAAACCCTCAATGGCCATAATTGACCCGAACTCTGAGTCCATGACAACCTGACCCATTTCTGGGTCAGGCTGACCCTAGACTGGTCCCCTGTCTTTATCCGCAAGGATAAAGACGGGTATACTGGTCTTAAGGCCCAATGATTTCATTGGATACATCACGTAGCGTTGTTTTGTTCTGCGAGTGTCCGTGTGAAATGAATGCTAGGTCAAAGGTACGTTTGGCAACATCCGGTCTGGCTGGTATCTGGCGTTATTCACGAGCCTCGAAGTGTGACGTCAGATGTTCGGGCTAGGCTGACCCTGAATGTGGTTAACAAACGGGATTTTTAACTTTGATTCTGCATCAGTTTGACCCATTTCTGGGTCATTTTGACACCGGTTCCGGTCATACTGGCCCAGATAGGGGTCAGGCCCCACGGGACCTGGATCCGGGTCAAATTTTGACCCGGAAGTTGTTAAGGGCGTACCTCGGAATCATTCGCTCACGGCACCCTATCGAGCATTATTCTCTGACCAGGGCCCAATTTCATAGAGCCGCTTAAGCAGAAAATAATGCTTAACAATTTCCTGCAAAGCAGAAGTGAGCAGGATACCAGTCACAAATTGTACACGTGACATGGTAGTTTGGCTGATAACTAAATTCTCGTGAGCAAAATTGTATCGTGCTTACTGTAGCAGAAAATTGTGCTTAAGCGTAAGCGTATTTAACAGTTTAGCAAGAAAATTAGGCAGCCAGCTTGTAACGTTCTTCATTACCATACAGTAAGCACCGGAAGGTTAGCATGCCGTTTCGTGTGCTTACGGTTAGCAGCGTTGTGAAATGGAAATCACACAGTGAGCACAGCATCGGCCGTTAAGTAGCTCTATGAAATTGGGCTTGGTGAGCGTAGAATTCCGCGGTAAGCAGCGCAAGGAAAGTGGACCCTGGTAAGTTCTTATTTTATACTTGGCCTAATGATATTGTCATGTGTCATTACATCGTCAGTACTAATGGTTAGTGAGTATCGCTTTACACAATAATCTGACACCAGACCTGGCCCGGTGCAGATTATACACTTGCTATGCAAAAGTGTGAGAGCGAGTCCTCCGGGGCTAGCACCAGATATGTTTTCATGTCCAGTCTCGAATTGTTTGCATTAATTTTGAAAAGGAAGAACACTTGATGATTCAGATATCATTGAGAAATGCGTCTGCGGTTATTAGTGTATTTGGGTCCACTCCTGATTATCCTCGTATATGGCCTATGTGGCTTGGAAAGCAGAATATTCATGTGAAAATGTCCACACGGATCGAGACTTGTGGAGTGTTAATATAATGAAAAGTGAAGAGCAGATAAGTTTTGTTGAAGATGCGAAGTTTCAAGTGTGCACGTATCAATTGGCAGAACGCCCTCAGCGTATGGTCCGGCGGAAAACTCGTGGACAATACAGCTACAGTTGCATAACAATGCTACGGTATCTCCAACTCAAGGAGACTTAATATATTCACCCTGGGAAAAAAAACCCGACCAAACAGAACCATCCACCGAAAAAAAAAAAAGTAGATCGGCCTGAAGATATAGATTTTTCCATTCACGGAGGCATATTGCGGGGGATAAATTACGCACCGAAGCCGTTGTTTGGAGCGGATTGCGTCTCTGGTATAGCGGGGTGTTGATGCCTCGATAACCCCCGGGGCATGAGATGCCCGGCTCCGCTGTACGAGTGTCACTCGGAGTAGTTCCGGTTCGCTCGCCGGTCCTTCCATCATACCTTCCTCGGTTACTGAAACCTCATAACCGGAACGACTTCTGTGAAGAGAGACGGTTACGTTGGAATAGACGACTATTCCGTGAATCGTTAAATCAAAAATGGTGAAGTCGCGCTGAACAACAATGTGAAGTCTCAATATACGTGCATTAAAATCATTCATAAGGACAAGTAAGTGAGTAATTAAATGTTTTACTTCGTTTTATGTCATTTGCTTAAATCAAGTGAATGGAACAGTCGTCTTGTTTCTTGTTGATCAGGGAAGCTGAGCATCAGGTTAATAATTACACTATAAAGTAATAAAATCAGAAATAAACAGCTTCCAAGACACAGGTTGCTTTATTAAGAAACGACAAAATCTCAGCTCCCGTTCACGAAGAACACTCAATTATAAAGTGGTAAAGGAACATGAATTGGGCCGACTTAAATCGTCAAATTAAAGGTCAAACTTAAACGTGCCCACCCCTCTCCTGATACACAGTCATGTCAGACAAGAGCGACTGTATGTACCCACACTGACAGGGCCCATTTTCTTAGCGCTGCAAATTTTCGTGCTTACTACAGCAGAAAAAAAAAGTTGCTTAAGCGTAAGCGTATTTCACAGGTTATCAAGAAGGTTACCAGCTTGCGCGTTCACCATGAATTTGCTTCGTAATACCTCATTCATTTTCATACAGTAAGCACCGGAATGTTAGCATGCCTTTTCGTGTGCTTACGGTTAGCAGTACTATGAGATGGAAATTCCCGCAGTAAGCACAAAATCTGCTGTTAAGCAGCTCTATGAAACTGGGCCCTGGTGGTGGTCTACCCGTGGTCTACCCGTATTCTATCCGTTCTACTGTGTTCTATCCGTTCTACCCGTGTTCTATATAGGTCTACCCGTGTTTTATGAACACGCGTAGATTCTATCGAGTGGCAGCTCTTGCGCTCTCAATTAAAATATGACACTTTACGAGCTGCATTCGAGAGATTTTAACCAAATGTAATAAAGACATCTACTCTGCCTACAATGCGATTCAAATCCAACCGAAAGTTTTGTGGATTTGTTTTCCCCGTGAGGCACTGAGTTGCGTATACATGATATTTTATACGAAGTGTTATCATCAGTTATAAGGCAAAACCAATTATAATGTACGGAGAAATTCTGTAACTCTTATCCGCGAAAGCCTACTTGATATAACGATGGTAATGGTATAGTAGGCATCCTGCGAATCGCCTTAAGTGTCTACGTTGGTTAGAAACCAATAAAAGGACTCCAAGAATCTCCAAAGATCACATGCAGATTGCTACTTGATAAATTTCCGTGGTGTCCGTTTAAACGCTACCCTCAATACAGCAAGAAACACGGTTGGTACCCGCTGTCACCTCGCTCTATTGAACGTGGATGGATTCGAATTTGATGAAATTACTGTTGTGACAGATTGTTGCTGTTTTCTCAACAAGTACAGGCGCCGTATTCAACCTAACCTTTCACGGGTGACTTGTATTGTATATTTCTTGTTAACGTTTGTCTACAAAAAGCAGCATAACGCTGACAAAAAGGTTAGACCAAACGATGACCCCTTTTACCTTTATCAGGTTACGATTTAGATGTCTAATGCGCTGAAATTTCGTTCACTGGTCGTTTCTTTGTCATTAAGCAGTATTGTTTGCCGATATAAATTCGTATGTACTTATCACCTTCAATGAAATCACAGTGACCTTTGCGCTGAAATTTCGTTCACTGGTCGTTTCTTTGTCATTAAGCAGTATTGTTTGCCGATATAAATTCGTATGTACTTATCACCTTCAATGAAATCACAGTGACCTTTGCATTTTACTGTTCCCTTGTACTTCGTAATGTCAGCAATGGATCACGGGCGTGTTCATTGGTTTAATAATCAACCAATGCGTACAACTGAGGCAAACTAGTCCCACTATTAAACTATTTCCTGTTTTCTACCAATTTGTGCAAAATTGAGGAAATCTATACCGTGCAACCGATAACAAATTACCATACCATTATCAACCATAGATATCGCACCTTACCATCAATTAAGCAAAGCACTACAAAAATGTATGCAACGTCCCCAGGCGTTTTATATAGTTCAATAGGTGGGAGAATTATAATTACTGCCAATTTGGCGCGTTTTCTCATTACGTGGATCGAAAATTGTGCCTTTTCCTCCACAGTGTAGAAGCTCAAGCTAAAAGGAAATCGTTCCAACCTTTTGTACATGCGTCTGTGAATGGAACTGACTGTTGTGACATAATGCCCGTACGTGCTTTTTAATTGTGACCTCAGCCAGGAGGCCTATACGATGAGAACATCTATAGGGCTAGTTTGTCTTCAGCTTTTATATAATTCGGGTTCTATTGTATGCATAAATACAATGAAGTTTATACCCATCTACATCAATCTCAATAACCTGTGTGAACTTAGTCATGAGTAGACCTCGCAGCCTTCCACGTATTCGTAGCTTTGTTCTCTTCACGCGCCAGATCAATGAACTCGGGAACCCAATAATAGTTATAAAACTGAGGCATTATCTAAAATGAAAATTGAAACTAAGCACTTAGTGTTACGCCAACGGGTCACAAATGATTGGGGGGAAAAGAGATAAAAGGTGCCTAATAGGCCACATGCACAAGCGCCGTCTTAAAAAATATACCGCAATGCATCTTGGGAAACCGAGTGCAGTTAAAAATTACACCAGGCTGCCAATATGGATGCCAAGCTGTAGCTTACATGTACTGTGTCAGGTTGTATAGCTGCAAAAAAAAATAGTTAGTGGCCTGACGTTTCGACCCTAGCAGAGTCTATCTCGAAAATCAGCGCACCGTGATGATTGCCGGTGTTGCTTGGACTCGGATTTCACCCAGAATCCTTTGCGCACCGATCATGCGCATTGTCGATATACATATGGACTATTGCATCGAGCCAAAAAGCCAATATAATTTAATGAACGCAGACACCAGCCAAGATCTGCCGCGTAGACCTGTAATTTTTTTAGTGGTTGTTTCCCATCAAAAATGTTGTTAAGTAATAACAGAGCAGAGCAGCTCAATTCAACAAATCCGTGGAGTCCCACGTTGGATTCACTGTGTACGTATTTATATTAGTCAGGTGCTCATGAAGTCTGCCGGTATCTATTTCTCTGGTTTTGTCATATGGTGCGCTCCATACTCGGTGACGCATTTTATGACAGGGCAGTGATTGGGAGTGCAGGTATCCATGACAATGCCATTATCAATGGATATATAAACCTTTTACATGTTGATAATACTTTCAACTGTTCCGCTAAGGTAAACACTTCTTTGTAGCTAAAATATAGGTATACATGTACATATAAAATGTATAATATTTTTTATGCTCTGATTTCCACCCCCCCCCCGCTATCCCCCTCCCATAAGCCACACGCGTCCACTGTGTATGCCATGGTTTGCCCATGGTCTGCCATTTTGGGAGCCAAATGGCATGGTGCGCGTACCACCACATGTGCGTCACCTGAAATGAACATTGCACAGTATTCTACCAGAGTCTGATTGTGGGTGATGACGTGCGGGTGAATTGAGGAAAAGAATTGTCATATAATATAAGCACGGTGTGTCACTAGCCTTTTTATTTATTTATTTGTTATTCTTTTTTTTTACATTTATCCAAATCAAGGCTAGAGGTGGATAATAAACTGTCCCCCTTTTAAGAAAATGAATTTTGCGACGGCACTCCTTTTTGTTTTGTGTGAAAGCGATAATAAATGCCCGCAGAGCGAAGTGATTTTTGTTGCTGTCGCTATTCTATACGCTTCAAAATGTTGCGTTGTACTTGCGAGACAAAAAAAAAACACGATCATTTCTCCTGCGGAAATGTTTGTTACCGATATCATTTCGGTGTAAAATGGAAAAAACACTTCTGTCTGATGAGAAGTGATTGTTTAGCAAACCAAATTAGTAACAACTCTGCATTCACGAATAAAGAAAGTTCATTGATACATTTTTTTCACATGGAAATACTAAACTCATTTGGAGATCTACCATTGTTGCAGACTAAACCAACGCTCCTCGAGAAGGAAACACTCACATTATAAATAAAGGACCTAAAAGAACCACTCTAAAAAAATTGTACAGAACAAAAAAAACATCAGCAATTGTCCGGCTAAAAGCCTTGGCTTAGCATTCTAATGTCCCACTCGATTTTGACTTCAGTCCGACTCGGGGTATACAACTCTAATTTGATGAATTTCCGAGGCGATACGTTGCCCGTGTGTTTGCTCCGCTGTGACGGCACGCATTGATAGCTCTCCTCTATTTTTATTGAGATAAACGGCCGATCCAACGGTTACTTTACGGCAGACAAACATTGGTCGACGACGTAATGTGATTTCCCTACGCCATTTCCAATTACCTTTCCAATTTATTTGAGTTTACCTAAGACAATTGCCACCGATGTTTGCCCGCTCGTCTCGGTCGGTGATCAGGTTCGATGGATCACCGTCCGGACGTGGGTTCTGGAAACTTTGGAAAAAAAGGTTAACACACACACACAAAAAGGAGGGAGAAATTAAACGTGCCATGCTCAGTAATTTAAAACTGGACTACAAAATATTACAAATTGTATTAGAAAGAATGTAAACATGCAGTGGCGGCGACAGTTGATGCTGTTTGCGTTCCCAGTGACGCGGGTTGACCAGTCAAAACCATGATATTTATATTAACAGTTGTTTTTCGTTACACACTCCCATCTTATTGCTTTTTCAATTACATACATTTTATTAAAACTTTAGCCAGAAAAATTAAAGTGAATTTATTGTGATGGTTGGGGTTTTTCCAACCACCCAGGATCATGACCACGTGAGACAACACGCTCAGGCACAACTCCGTGTTCATTTGTTGCAACAGTTTACAATGGTTGCCGAATCTCCAACTCAAATTAGGGGACCAAACGCTCACCGGAAAAGCATTCGAACAAAATAAAAAAAGAGCCAAGATGACCGGCACGCGCGCCTCTGGACGACCGACCACAAGGGTGTGTGCTCGATGGGTTTTACACTGCGAAAGGTATTCAATTACGTAAAACAAACCATTCCAGCTTAACCTGGGGAGATTCGGTGTACTACAATCAATTAGTTAAATGCAATTATTCCACCATAATATAATAACAAAGTTACGTACAATCATAATTAGTATTGAAGACATTTTGTGGAAACAAAGTGAATATTGGATTGAGGTAAACCACATAAAACGTAAACAATTTTTGGAAGATGTTGCCTATTACTTTGGGATAAAACAAAATCTAAATTTACCGTAATAAAATGCTTGCATCGTCACTTAAAACACGAGCCTCGAAAACGAGGGCTCCGTTTTGAGGTAACCTAAAACTGACCGTATCAGACTAAGGCAACATCACTTCGTTTCACGTTACAAAGATCACCTAATAAACTGGGCCACATTTTAAAGTCATATTATACGATATCGTTTTATAACAGGGGAGCCGCAGTATTGTTACTCACCCAGTTTTAATTCTGATGTCATTTTGAGGAACGTGTTCTTGGTGGCTATCCGCTGTAAACCAAACAACCCCGATGCCCTGGCTATACTTTCCCCCTGCGGGGATCAGAAAGCAATGCGTACCGTGTATTTATCTTATACATCGGTGTCGGGGGCCATGTAACAACAACAACAAATCGCTCTTTTGAAATGCAACACGGTGCCGTAGCTTCGAATCCAATCCCAACTATACAATGCCCGATATGTGGCAGAGGGTGCCCCCCCCCCCAAAAAAAAAAAAAAAAAAAAAAAATGTTCCCATACTTGAACACATTGTTTTCCTCTTGTACAGAAGTGTCCCTCCCACCTAAAATCCTCTAAAGAATTCATGGTATTCCATACACAATGAAAACGCAATGCGGGGGGGGGGGGGCCATCATGCCCTATATAGAGCACCAATTGTTGAATGCAACCAATTTGTGCTCGCTATAGACCATGGTGTATTCCCGGCCACTATAGTACCTTCATTGTGTGCTTGGAATCCTAGAAAATGGCGTGTTATTCTTGAAGGTTTTGGTTTTTTTTGTTTGGTTGGGAGTTTTGGGGGTTTTGGGTTTGTTGTTTTTTTTGTTTTTTGGGGTTTTTTTTTTGGGGGGTGGGTACTTTTGCAAAAATGGCGTGTTAAAGATGGGATCTTGGGATACCCCATATCGGGTATGGTATAAATCCAATCCCAACCCATTTTTTTTCAACTGAAGGGTGAAACAAATGGATGTACAAAGATTAACGAAATGTCGCTGACAGGTTGATGTCAGCGACATTTCGTTAATCTCATAAAAATGCGTCATTCAGTTTTTTACGAAAGCAAACCGCATTTAAGATAAACCAAGGCGATTGCAGCAACCACTTTATGGTTTCTTTGTTTGTTTGGGTTTTTTGGTTTGTTTTTTTAACTTGCCAATGCTCACGACACCCAAACTTTCCTACCGCGGTATTTCTTTAATGCAGGTCGATGACCGACTGACCGCATAAAACACGTTTTGAATTGTAGTTATAAAAGAAACCTTTAAGACTCCATCACCATCCACACAACTGCTGAATAGCCGATACATCGGAATAAATAAATCATAATAAATTAATCTTATTAACTTCACCTCTTAGTTGTATATAAATCCTTCAGCGTTTTCCCATGATTATCCCTATACAGGAAAGAATCGTATAGTTAGTAAACTTACATTAAACACCTGACAACTTGGCTTTCAGACGCAATGTATACAAAATCCCACTTGTGGCTAAATTTATTCTGCGCGCAGCAAAACAAAGACCGAGGTGATATTAACTGTTTTTGAAAAAAAAGAGCTAATGCACATCCTGAGCACTGCCGTGATGTTGCGTCCAGTGTCCCCTCATCCTTGTGAATATAGGTCGCACTGGATACGAAGACCTCTTGCCTTCAGGGATATCCTAATTGCATACTCTACGTTTGTTGGTCAATACAGTGCCCCCTCCCCCACCCCACCCCTACCCGTTGACCGGTAGAGGGACTGGTATAGAGGTGGGTCAACCCGGAACCTGTGGTCCGACTGCTTGCACAGTTTCCGGATTTGGACTCTGTGAAGGGAAAATGATACTCCGGATTACGTGTCGTTAAAGCTTAAACACGACCCGGATCGATGGGTCATATTTTGAGTTGATGACCCGGAATAATGGATGGACACCCGGATCATCTGTCAGTAAAAAAAGAAAAGCTGTAGAGAAGATTATGAAGGAAGCGAACATGGTTGATTTGGGATGGAGGTTGAACTCCGTGAATGCAGACTGAGGGTATTCTTTATACCTGAGTACTGACTCCCGTGAGCCATCTAAATAAACGGCCATGATGGAACGTTTACCCCTGTCAGACCTCAGTCTCCTTCATTTTTAATCAAATTCTGCTTTCTATACATCAATCAGGGATTCCCGTATTGTACCACTCCATCTTAGCCCAAGCTGGAACAATCTCAGATTCTGCGGCGATTAACTCGCACATAACACAGCAATCTTCAATGGTTGACACACACACACACACGAGACAAATCACTCTAGTAGAACGTAGCGGTGTTTTGACCACGTGCCTTTCTACGTCATTGCCTGAGTTCGGTCATCACAATGATCCCACACGTTTCTGTGGGTGGATGACTCCATCCCGAGTAACACTAGTTTAGAAACAGAGTTTAGAATTCTCATTGTTTCTTCAAAATTAAGTCTTGCGGCAATAAATTGACATCTTTTACTTGGTACACAATGAGATTATAAAATCTAATATTAATGGTAAACTTACAGATGGATGCATTTTAATTTGAGATACCAATTTATGGCCACAAAGATATCCCGGAAGACCTTAAGAAAACCTTGTTACGAAATGTTAAAGTTCACATCATTTTGTAGATGTAGGCGTAGATATTATCTTATAGTTGCCTTGAGGTTTGTTATGGTTGCTCCAGAGTGTTATTAGAACATCTTAAAATTGAAATTAGATTCGGAATCTATTCAGAAGCAGATTTACTTGTCTTTTATGATCGTTTGAAGTTACAATATCCATTTATTGCGAGCGATACTGTAATAATACTTTTGATGCAATAATATATTGATGCAAAAATAAGCGCGACCTTGTGGCTATGATATTTGCGTTTGATGCGCTATTAAATTCCAAAAGGCCGTGCACGACATATGTTATTATTATTATTTATTTTTTTATTTTTTTTAAGAAAAATATTTCTGAAAGAAAAATATATCTGATTTTTGGGTCAACGCACCCCGAGCCTCTTATTTCGCCCGTGGATTAATCATGTGACCGGCCAAATTAAAATCTGCGAGCGCACCCTTGAATAAAACGTGTTGATCAAAAACTATAATCGATATTCAAAACACCCCTGTGAAATTTTACTTCATTTTGGGGAAAGGGGGAAAAGAACTGGGAAAAACGAAGCTATTTTCTGCCTGTCCACGAGGACCCCTCAAATGGGTTGTCAGAAAACTCTTCGGTTCCCTGAGCAATAATGGCTACCCTGACACCTGTCCGAGTTGGTGTTTATCGACACCTCTCCACACAAATACTTACGGGGGGGAAAGTGCCATCCAAGCCGGTCGCCCGAGTCGGGGGAATACGCCGAGCGCGTGCACCTTCGTTCAGAACGGATATTAAAAAAGGTTACAATTTCGCACAAAATGCTCGCTCGGTGGGAAATTACTTAGCACTGTGTCGAGTATCTTAATATGACTTAGGTCGCATTGTAAATGCATATAGTCAAGAGAGAGATTTAAGAGAAAAGGGTTTTTGTTGTCTTCGAAGAATGTAAATCCCCCAAGATTGTGAATGGATTTGAATATAAAACTGCAATTAGGAGTAACAGATATGAGAAGCCGTTCCGTTAGCTGCGCGAAAGGGTACTCCGCACATAAAGGAAAATTATTATTGAGTCTCGCTGGGCTTAGAAACGTGTTTTGGACCAAGCTGCAGGAATGAAGTCAATACAAAATAACGGTAAATAAAGCTGTAAAGTACAATACAAGCTGTTTTGTTATTCTGAAAAAGCCCAACATGTTTAGAAAGTTCAAAAGCACCAATATTAGTACTCAAAATGTTTAGTGATTATTAAAGTGATAACGTAACTAATGATTGATCCCACTATTGACCCCTGGTAGACATGACCTCCACAAAATGTCCGTCCTCTGTTTCCACCATTTTGTTATACTTTGTTTTGGGTTGGTTTTTTTTTTTTTTTTTGGGGGGGGGGGGTTCAATAGACTCCTAGCATATGACGTCACACACAAGTGATTAGACCCCTTGCATTGGCCGCCCAATGCTCCTCCCACACTGGAGGACAGGATAGGCGTGTGTAAGTGCGCTGCGCGTCGTGCAAGGAGCCTATTGACCGCCATTGTTGATGGAACGTGCACCCGTGAATGGCTATCATTGGCTGAAAGTCGTGCGCAGCGCGTATACGCGTACACTCTTCCATTGTTTGTCATCAAAGATGGCGGTCAACGGCATAACGATCAATCCATCTACATTAGGACAAAATGACAGCCACAGAAGTCTATACGGTTAACCTCAATTTATTGCTCTGTTTGTGTTCCCCTACCCCTTCTTTCTTTATCGACAGAAACGTGTGGACGTCGTCACTTTGAGTCTAGCGTAACCAAACGGGTGGTACTCGGGCATGAGTCTCGGGCGGGGTGGCCTTGGCTGGTGCAGTTAACTCAGATTGATGGAACGCAACCGTACTGTGGAGGCACACTGTTGAATGAAGATTTTGTACTTACTGCTGCGCACTGTTTTGACAGGTGATTACAGGGTTATAAAGTTGAATGGGTTTTTGGGAAGTGGAACCAAATAATCATAGAAATGTGTACAGTACAGACGCCGCAAAATGTATGTTTACTGCAGTTTTTTGTTGTGAGAACTACAAAAGGGGAACCCGGGTGTCGGGCCATCTTTGAATAGGTAGGCCCGTTAGGTAGGTTGGGATTAGAACCCACAAAGAAAGTACAATCACCTCGTCCCGTGATTGACAAAAGGGGTTGAACAGTGAAATCCTGCTTTGGTCTTATCTGATGGTAAAGCCTGTTTGCTTGAATAGTATTGGGAAGGGCGGTCCTAAACTGGCAGATATTTCTACAATTTCTACAGAGTAACTATAGGGCCTGCATATTCAAAGCTTCAGGGCCCAATTTCATTAAGCCTGTAAGCACAAAAACTTGCTTAGCACACAAAAATCTTGCTTAGCAGAAACAGGTTACCAGCCAGTATTCCATAAAGTTGACATTGTTGCCATTGACATCCCACTCATTGCTTGCTAAGTATCGAAATTTACCAAGCAGAATTTTCTGCCCTTGGTCGGAATTTGATGGAGGACCCCCTTAGGATCTGACGCTGAAATACATTCCAAATCTATCACCCCTTATGAGAATTTAAACGTATTTATTATTTTTAAAAAGTTATATTAAGAATGAGAATAATAAGAACGAGAAAAATAGGCTTAAATCTGATGTTTCAAGATACAAATACAGAAACGTTCGGAGTTCCGCCACTGCATTTACACCACAAGTATGTTTTGACAACCGCGGTATACTGGTCTGCACCACAATGAATGATTCAACGACACTTAATCAAATCACTACAAATGACTCAATGAAACACAATCCGCAAGTTCGATACCAATTTATTATTTTAAAAAGCGGGGAAACGATGTCTCACAGAATTGATTGGAGCACGGGGCTCTCGGCCAGGGAACTGACTCGAACAAACAAAATGATCATGTTTTTTTGTTTTTTTACAGAAAGGTTGACAAAATCACGTCTTGTGTAAAACTATAAACGGTGTGACTATGTAATGAAATGCGGAAGTCACTAGGGGGAATGTAAATTGGGTAGCGGAAGTTTTGTAGCCCGTGGTTTGTTACGCACGATGTCGATTGTAACGAAGTAATAGGCCTAGCCCTCCCTTAGATTTTCGCCTGCCGGTAACCGATCGTTTCCAGCCATCGATTCAGAATATTTTGCCGGGTGCAATCGGGAACTGCGCCCCGGTAACGCCTGAGACAGACTGCGAACGTAAACATTTTGTTCTCGAGAACTCAGCGCCTTGAGAGAGATATCAATGGAAAAGTACAACTGCACTGGTCAGCAAGTTTCAAATAGTTGAGAAAGCTGACTTGTTTTGGTGGTGTACATCTTTTTCAGAGTATATTTCGGTTTCAAGAGCTGTACTGGGTCACTCTTGATGATAATACCACTGACAACTCACCGATTCTAGGCATGCAGACCAGGGCACAAAACCGCCTGAGGGCGCCCTGCATAAAATATATACTTGACAATACGGCTCACCTTTTAGATAAAGTCAATTGCAACTGACCGATTAAAGGCGTGGAAAATATCTACATCAAAATGGCTGTGGTACAAACTATTGTCAGTAGTCGAGAAAGACACAATAGGACACGTCTATACTTACAAAGTTGTGATGTATAAGGCCATGTTTACGCAGGGCAACTTGGAGGCAACCACTTGCACTGTATGCAAAATGAACACTTTAGCAGCAACACAAGAGACATTCTTCTAGATATAACTCACAGGAAAATGTTGAAAAAACTGAATTGTGAATGAATTTTCTTATTAGAGATTGCCTAGAGCTGATTGACTGTCAACTGCCTCGTGTGACACGGCCTTAAGTAACATTATGTTGACTTAGCAACTGCGCACAATCTGGTGTGCTAGACAACAACACATAAATAAATAACTATACAAAATACTATAACATGAAAGTTATTCGAAGTTTTTGTTGTTATTATTTTTTACAAAGACATGAACCAAGCGAAGTTTTCGTCACTCTTGGCGACAGAGATCGCTCAGAGAAAGAGGGTACTGAGCAGCGGTTCCGCATCGAATGTGTGTACATCCACGAAGCGTACATCCCAAAGGGAGACTACAAGGATGACGTGGCCCTCGTACGACTCAGGACCGGCGGCCGGAAGAGGGTCAAGATGAACTCCGTCGTGCAACCAGCATGTTTACCTCCCAAGCAACTGCCGAAGGTTCAGGACATGTTTAGGCCCGGTGATGAGTGTTTTGTGGTCGGGTGGGGCTTCACAGGTGAGCGTCTTTAAATTTACAAATCCCCGAGCCATAATTGGGCCAATTACGATCACATTTTCGGACTTTTAACTCTTTCCACAAAAATAGTCAAAAACTTCTTCGGAAGGATTTACACCAATCATAATTACCACTGTAGTGCCCTGTTATGAATGAGTACTTTTACATGAGTTCACTCGAACAATTTAGCAATTTCCTGTGCAGTTACAGCTGTGGCATTGTTTAGTGAGTTTTTGTGGGGTGAAACTTTACCACCACCGCTACCACAGCTGTGGATTTCAGCAAAGAGCCTGCCCTGTCAGGTCCAAGAGAGAATCTATACTTCATTAGAAGGGGAAACATACCACACACAAAAACAAAGAGCGTAGAATTAAACACAGGCGGGCGACCGATAGCTATATTGCAACTTTCCGGCTCTTCAGATCGCATTCACTGTCAGTGATTAAAAATCCATCTCTTTGACAGAATAAAAAAGTAAGAATGGCTATTCGGAAATGACAAAATTGGTTCAGCTTGGAAATCAATTAAAATGAAATCTGAAACGTCCGCGGCACTGATTAGTACTCGAGGAAATGAACTGTGCTCTTTCTTCATAACGAAAAACAATTTAAGGAAATCAGAGAAAATGGTATCAGTATCAATCGACTCTTGCTAAAGAAAACCTTGACTTCCAAAGGAAGAATTTAACAGGAGGTACAACAAGGATGGTTACAATACTAGGGCGTCATGGCCGAGCAGTTTAGAGCACCTTATTCAAGTTCTGGTGGTTACCTCATCGGGGTGTGGGTTCTAATCCCCGCCATGACAATTGTGTCCTTGGGCAAGATTGCTTCTCTTCACCCAGGGGTATAAATGAGTATCTGCGATGGTAGAGGTTGATATTGTATTTGAAAAAGCCTTCGGAGCGCCACGGCAGTCCGAAGCTGTGTACTTCCCGCTGAGAAAGACTACGGAAATGTTAATAGCCCAATGACAAGGGCACTGATACGTTATTGTAAAATGCGCTATAAAAGAACTAGGTTTTATTATTAATACTATGTGCAATGAAACATCACTCTGTGGGCACTTTTACCCTGTTTTCTTAGATCCCCTGACCTACTTTAACTCCAAGCATCCAACAGTTCTCCACCAGGCCCGACTGCCCATCCTGTCCCCCAAGGCATGCCGGGATGCGTACGGCGCTCTCTACACGGACAACATGATCTGTGCCGGACACATGACCGGTGACCACCGGACGGACGCCTGCAAGGGAGACAGTGGGGGCCCGCTCCTCTGCCGGTCCAAGGAGGACCAGTGGGTGGTCTGGGGTATCGTCTCATGGGGGCATAACTACTTTTGTAACGGGTCCCCTGATAAGCCAATACCCACTGTTTACACAAAGGTGGAAGAGTACCTGCCGTGGATAAGGAAACGATTACGACTTGAGCAATGCTGATAGCTAGCTGTTAACCTTTGATCGTAAGTTGTGACGTATTTCCGGCCCTTGGTGCCACCTACGGCTTCAACTACGTCACACTTACGAATTAGTTCCCAATTTACCGCAAAGGTTTGGTAGGAATTACGTTACAGAGGCCAAGTCCGACCGAACTGAAGGCTTAGGCTGCGACTACAAAGTTCACTGCCAATATTGGTCTAATTCGTCAACTTTAAAAGGCAGACACTAGCCATAGCGTGGCCGAAGTCGCTTCATTCGGGCGTGGCCTTAAACAAAAGCATTGTAAACAAAATAGTTATAAACTAGCCAAACACTTTTCACAGCCTTTAGTCTGTGGTGTGTTGATTTGTTTGTTTAATGAGTTGGTTTCAAACTACACCTTTTGTTCTCTAATAAGTGAGATCATGGGACATGTCACCCGCTGGAAACTTATTATACGAGCCCGTTCATGTTGTGTTTAAACTTTCCCATAGCTTTCTCACACTGAAAGGCGTTCAAAGATTAAGTAACTCTATTTATTTGACAATTGTTTGTGACGCCCAATGCCGAAACGTTCCCAAGCACTTCCTCAACATTTCAAAACTTGGTCTATTTGCTCATCACCCAGGGTTGCGTTTCGGCAACACCGACCAGAAACATGTTTGTGCTTCAGTCATTGATCGATTAAACGTTTTTGAGTGTTCGGTTTCACCCGCAGTGATGCAGCTGTAACAACCAAACCGTAGCCGAGTTGTTGGCTCGGTTAGGCTTGGTGTCAAGATGGCGGATTTTAAAAACTATCGGAAAATGTAAACGGATTTTTAAAAAAAAAATTAACAACTTGAACCATACCAATAACAACGTGGATAACATTACAAAGACTAATTTTCATGAAAATAAAACGAAGGTTGGATATTTTGAGAACGTGAATTTTTGAGAGATGTACCTGCGTCATGATCTAATGTCTGGTTTACAGACCCGCTATCGGGTATAGCTCTCGGAATTTTTTTCGATCAGTGACTTTTACGTCAGAAACTTGTTTCTGGTCATGGTCACCAAACCACGAACCTTATGAGACGAAAGAGACGACAGAGCTTTCAAAATTCACCTTTAAAGTAAGTATATACATCGACACCACGCAGTGATGCTTCGGGTGTAATCACCTTCAATGCCGTGCCACTATTTCCGAGAAGTGTTTGCATATCGCGTGGAGTCATAAAAGTATGCCATTAAACAAAACTGAAATATTATTATTGTACCAATCACAACTGATTGCTGAGATTAATGCTTGAGATAAATTTAACTGAACGATTTGAAGGTTTTTTATAAAGGAATGCATACCTCCAATTCCCTTAAGGATACCATCTTTGGTTCTCACCTTTCTTTCATAAAACGCTCATAAATAGTAATTGAGTATTATTCAAGCCTTTATAAAGAGATGCAGGGACCGGAGGATTAATGTTAATCTTCTTGTGGTGCATCTATTATTTACATGAAAGTGAGATTTTCTACAGTTATGGCCTGCTTTCCGGTGGAAAAAAGAGGATTTTAATAATCTTTTGCAATTTGTCTTGGATAAGTAATTTAATCCTTTGCAATTTGTCTTGGATAAGTAGTTTAAGTCCATGGTTAATTCTTATGTCAAAGGTATGACATCCTTTGGGGTGTTCGGTGTCCAATTTCATAGAGCTGCTTATAGCACAAATTAATCTCAGCAGAAAAAATGTTTGCTTACAAAAAAAGGTTACCAGCCGAAAATACCATTTCGTGCATACTATTTGTGACTGGTTTCCGATCGATTTGTTCTTAGCTGTAAAATTGCACTAGGGTTTCCCGCCATTACTGGTACACGTATTTATTTATTATTATTATTATTTATTTATTTAATTTTTTTCCTACGTATTACGGGCATTTCCGACCAATGTAAACGTAACTATACGAAACGCAAGTGCACGTGTCCGTCAATTTTTAATGTGCGCAATTAATGCGTACGCGTTGTGCACAATCCCTTGGTATGAAAATACACGCCAAGCAATGCACATACGTTTTACTGAAAGCGGCAGTACGCAATACGGATACACGAAATTATGTGGCTGCTTTACTTGGCGAGTATTTTACGCATTGTGCACTGCGCGTTACGCACAACGCATGACGGATTTCCGACCTAACCGTTCGCAAGCGTAACGGCATCCCGGTAATGGCAGAAAACCCTGGTATAGGCCTACTGCTGTATACATACAATTTATCTATAAACGTACCCATTGCTACATTGATGCTCATACCGGGTATGTATGTCATTGAGAAATATAAGGACGATTCTGTGACAATAGTTAAGATGTAGTTCATAGATTATCAAGATCTTCAGCACACTTCAGCCACCCTTGACATATAATGATAGATAAATAGATACAAGGTTTATTCACAATAGTCATATCACAGCATAAAAACTGATTTGCAACTAAATTACACGATTAAAAAGCGAAAACTACATCATTTAAAGGACATCAAAATATAAAAATCAATCGAGTCAAAGGGGACAAACACACACACCTACCTAGAAAAAACAACAACAACATGCACACAGAAAAAAATTGCACTAAAACAAACCCACAAACGCCACCGCAAGCACCCACACCATCACACACGCCACAAGACACCATGCATGTACCCAGCAACACTCACATAACCAATACATCCAAACACAAAAAGGGCCTAAAATTGTGAACTCATTTAATTAAGAATTGATACTGGCTTCATAAAAAGCATCGAAGTGTCATAAAAACTGCCTTAATTCTCATATCTCATCCAAATGGAAGTCCACCGGATTATTATCACTCCATGCCTCGGTTTGATCAATACTGATTTGAATGTTTTATCAAAAATGATGGCTGCACTGTTATGATAACCTCAGTAAATAATAAACTAAAATGTCTTTGCGATGTATATTTTTGTGTGAATTTATTAAGATCGAAGCTGCAATCTGCATGTAAATAAAGTCAATCTTTGTCATCGGTGTGAAACCGAGAGTGTTGAATAGTAAAGCCGCACCAGCCGGCTCCTCTCCCCTGGTCCAACGGCTCGCAGATTCGCAAAAACTATTAAACGTATCCGCAAACGATGTATTTCTATTGCTTGACGTCATTACGCCGCCATCTTAGAGGTGATGGACCAATGGAAACGCACAATAAGTACGCGCGGCGCACAGGGTGGGCCAATAAGCAACCTTCTTTTGACCTCTAACCGAGGGCGTCCTTCTAAAATGAGGTCATGCCCATAAGGTCGATTATAATGAATCTCACGTAGCAGATCCATATCCACCATTTGACCATATCCACTGAAACGACCCAACCTCTGGCTGGATCCGGGTGAAAATGTTTCAAAAGGGGTCAGAGAGAAAATGAATCCTGGAATCAAATTTCCCCCGTGATCTTCATTTTTGTTGTTGTTAATAGACCGTATTGAATAACCCCTTTGTTGCTACATGTATGAAAGTCGCCATCTTGTAGGGCAAACCGTGTGCGCGTCTAAACGCGTACATCAATGAAGCACGCAGCGTTCCCGGTTTGATTTCTACGGCACATGCACGCACACCATCACGCACACGCTAGACGCCATGTTGTAGGGCAGATATTTGAATGGTGACGTCATATTCAATACGGTCTATAGTGCTTTGGTCTTGGGCTGTTATTGTCTGCTGCCTCTCTTGCTTTCATTTCATGTATACCGTTTATATTATTTCAAAATTAGATTAACTGAAATTATTGTACAGGAAAGATTTACGTTAATGTAGCAATATGATCAGTTTTGTTGTAGAGTTCTTTGGAATAACTACTTCGGGTAGATTTTCCTTTTTAGATGACAGTTGTCGCGCATTGTGATGTAATGTTTGGGTATTTAAATTTAGTAAACACTTGTTAATAGAGATAATAGAGCACCCAAAACGTTTATATTACAGTGATATACTATCTAGACGAAATTTGGCTCGTTCAAATTGTTCATAATATACATAATGCCACGGGGAATAATGTGTTTTATCTCTGTATAGGTTTGTCCAATAAATGCCTTCAGTAAATTTTCAACATCAGTGACTGCGTTTATTGCTTCACTTATTTACAATGTCTTTAAATAACGACATCCAATGTGAATTATTAGCAATAATAGCTTAGATTTATATTGCGCCCTGTACATAACATGATCAAAGGCACATCAGATGCGAAAGTACACATAACAGAAGATAATACAAAGATTTGTTCCTATCTTGATTCCTTTAAAGTTTCCCATGTGAAAGAAATATTTACAACTGCACACGAACTACTACTGTACATAAAGCTTTTGGCATGCAATATACGAACTTTACGGTGCAATACTGTGTCAAGTATTGTATGTTCAAGTAGGATTAAGAACAAAACTAACCTTTTATGAATTGTTAACATTGGTAGAAAAACAAAACAATTGTTGGAAACTAGACAGGTCCCGTTCACAAGCAGAATGCTTGATAGATTGGGCTTCCTTGATTAATACATTCAGAATGGTACTTGAGTTTTGATCCCATCCATTCCCTGAAAACGAAATAATGCACATCTGACACAGTTCCGTTTGTTGGTTCAAGACTCTAGACGATTTAAACAAGCTCAATCAATTAATCATGATGTTTTGCCCAGTGTAAACACTCTAAATTACCCTGACGCAATCATTAACCAGTCGCTTAATTTAATTGGTATTAAAGGTGATAGGATGCCTGGGCAAATTCAGGAACTGTTGCCGCCGGTACCAGAAACTGTTGCCGCCGGTACGCCGACGCCAGCGCTTAGTCTCTTTGAACCAAGATGAGGTACGGCGGTATTGGCAAAGTATAGTCAAAGGACTGTTGCTACGGCTGCACCTATACAACACTAGCTATATTTGAATCAATATAAGGTACGTTATTAAAAATGTTGACAAATCTCTTGCCGCCGATACGCCTTTGTCGGCGCTTACTATCTTTGAACAAAGAAAAGGTACAGTGTTGTTAGCAAGACTGTTGCAATCGGTACGCCAATCTGAGTCTCCTTAAAACATACACCTTGGTTTGAATCAAGTTAAGTGCGCAAGTAATTTTTAGGTTGGTATATTTTTTTCACTCGTATGACCTATGTGCGTACTTTCGTTTTAACACGCGCAAAACGAGATGCACAAAAGTACAGAACTGCTGTGCTGTTGAATCCAGTCAAAAATACCGTACATCTACAACGCAGGCAGTGCGACGCGGTGCGGCGCGGTGTAACGTAAGCTTACTACCTTTGAATCAAGATAATGTATAGAACTTGTTATGCTGGTAAAACCACAGTCACTTCACTCCAAAAACGGAACGTGTTCAACAAGGAAGATAGTTTATCAAACCACGCACTATGTCAGGCCCCGTCGCAGCATTATTATTCAGTCAGTTTTCTCGCATTATTGGATGGAACTCGATTCCAAGTATGGATTACATTGATGTATATTTTTCTTGGTATCTCCACGCAGGCCACTAACCTCTTAATAAGGCATCGATATGAAGACGCTGGAATTCGGTTTCGAATGATTCGGTTCTGTTACAAGTTCCATTAAATCCTGGAATGCGCGAAAATGCTTATTGGCTGGAGTGTCTGGATAGGGTGTAGTCAACACCGAGACTACTTTACAGGACATTGGCCATGTTGCCAGAACTGCGCTCGCTCCTTGTAACTTTAACCAAATCCAAATTGCATTAGATTTTTGCACGGCACAACTCTACCGGTGCCGTATCGGTTAGTTAAGTTCCAACCATAAGAGAAACTCTTTTTATTTATACAAATTACACAATGGTAAAAACAAACTCCAGTTTGTTTGTTGTTGTTGTTGTTGGTTTGTTTTATCTACTGTGTGATGTTTGTAAACGTTTATGGTCAAAACAAATTTCTGAAACGAGAAAAGACAAGGATATTTTGAAGAATGGTCGAAACTCTTAGTTGATTTTAAAAATATATATATATATATATATTTTTTTTTTTTTTATTCCGAGTAGACACAGGTCTTTTTAAAATTAGCCTGCTTAGCAATTACACTTGAAATAAAGAAAAAAAAAACCTCAGTGTTTTCTTTGAATAAACTATCATAATAGTTTCTTGAGAGACAAAGAAGGTATCGTCCTCCGCGAAGATTAATGAATGCCGGTTAAAACTACTCATCGGAACTTGGCTGTTCTTTGCATTATATGATCAAAGATGGGCAAACATCAGATAGTCGAGAACGGAAATTAAAAGATGAAAAGGCACGACAAATCGAATTTAAAGTAAACCTATGAATTGTTATACTTTTGTTGCGGCTTTGAAGAACCCACCTCTTCCGCTTCGTCATGTTGAGAGTGTTCTTTTAGCTTTCTGTCGATGCATAGCCGTGACTGAACTGGTGGCTTTGACTCTGGCTACGGCCAGATTCCAAAGGCCTATCCTTCAAGTACTTCAACGTTACATCAGTAGCCAGTAGCCAGTAGCCAAAGCCGTAGCCGAACTTCGCTCCGCTGGTACACGGCCAAGTAAAATCAAAACAAGACAGGGCGGTTTTTTTTAAGCAAGACATGACGAGCTTATTAGCATTACAGGACTAGTTAAGCAACACAGGGCAAGTTAAGCAAGACAGGGTGGGTTAAGCAAGACAGGGCGAGTTTTAAGCAAGACATGCTAAGCTAAGCAAGACAGGGCCACTCGAGACAGAACGAGTTCAGCAAGACCGGGCGAGTTAAGCAAGACAGGGCAAGTTTTAAGCAATACATGGCGAGCGATTAAGAAAGACAGTGCGACTTTAGCCAAACAGGACGAGTTAAACAATATAGGACGAGTTAACCAACTTACAAGAAGATGTTGGTACCTTGTTATGTTAAAATAATGATAATTGACATTATCGATGTCAATGAGTTGGTACGCTCACATTGCTCTGATTCAGATAGCAGCAATGCACTGATCTCAACTATCTGGCTGGAGAATCACCCCCATTGGTGCCGTACAAAGTGCCGAGGCTATACCGCTACCGTGGAGCCATTTTGGTACTCCCAATGACAAGGAACCTCAAAGGTAAATCATACAGGAACACAGGACACAAAAAGGAAATCTCAAAGAATGTTAATGGCATGCAACTTACGATAAATGTGACTCATTGATGGCAACATATCACCCAGTGCCTTCCAGTATGTGAGGGCGTGGCGATGGGGGACATTTTGCTACTCTCATTCAAGAGAAAACCTGAAGGTAAATCACGAGGGAACACAAAGAAGACACTATAATAGGAATGTAAATGGTATGCAACAAAACGCACATGCAAATGAAGAGGGTTTTCATCATGGCCAGTATTGCAATACGTGGTTCATTGGTGTAACAAGTTGGCATAATCATAACGATTGATCAAATCACTATACGATCGCTGGTATTATTCAGTCCACTCGCCTTATAAAGAGCACTAGCTGTAGTGAAGAGGTTGTGCTTAAAAATAGCAAATTCTGAAGTCGTGAATCTCATTTCTGCCTTGTGTTTCTTTATTTTGCTGTCCTCTTTACAACGTTCCTGTTATATGAGGCAATTCGGCCATTCTCGGCGACATTGTATAGTAGACATGGATCAACAAACTACAACAGAGACCAGTGCAGCAATGTGATCAAATGGTTTATCCCCGACATGTGCCATTGCTCATTAGCCAATGATGATACTTTCAACGAATAGTGTTGGTTGCAATGTGTCAAACCTTTATGGGCAAACGGAACTCACCCCGCATGTTGTAATCAAATACAGTGTTTTCCTACCTCTTGAACTCAACCGGAAAGCTAGACTCTTCCCTCAAGCCTCTTTTCAAAACGTAAAACAAACATCTGGTAATTCCATTCGATATTTGCAATCGGAGTGGGCACGTGTGGCGGATTATATGCGTTAGCTCATGAACGAGGGAAAACAGAGCCTTCCAGTACCATGCAAGGTATTGTTAAAACGTAAGGCTTGGTATACGAGACCGGCGAAACTCTTCAAGCTGTGCGGTGTTCAAGACGAGACAACTTGACAAAAATAACCTACTTGGGCAGTAGGAAACGATTTGCAAAGAAGATTTCGTTCCGGTAGTCTCAAACCTCGAGGGGGCTGGATTGTTTGGGCAGGCGTTCAACAGCAATAGTGGCGCGAATGTCGAGTGCTTTCCTCTCGTTATTACAAATTCTCGAGTCTCGTCTTTCATGGAATGCAATTGCTTTTTGTTATTCTAAAGTTAGGGAATGTAGTTTTCAACGTGCGCTTATAATAATGGTGATTTAAAGTGAATTATCGTGTATGAATATCGTCAGTGTGTAACGTTTCAGTTGCAACAAAAATAACTGCATGCGTTTTGGTGGAAAGTTTAGAGTTGTCGCTTTACAGATGGGTGTTTACAACACCGGAACGCAGTAGGCCTTTGGACAAGAAACACTTTTTTAAAGACGTGGTTTTTTCCACCTTTGAGAAAATGATGCACGTACACTATAAGAATTCCCTTGTCAGAATTCTGGAGAAACTGTTAGCTGATCAGCTGATATACTCAGTTGGCTGGTTCTCTGATGCCCTGGAACTCCTGCAGCAACTACACTGGTTACCAGCCAAACATAGCATTGTTTTCATATTACATACTCAATCTATTTAAGTACCAGCATGGCGTAGCTCCTTCCTACCTGATTGACCTACTGTCTATTCATGTCCCAGATATAGGCAGGGGGCTTCGGTCTTCATCTGATACTTCCCGTTTACATGTTAACATCAAATCTCGCAGTACAGGCGATACGTCTTTTTTTCCATAGCCGGCCCCAAGGAATGGAACAAACTTCCTGTTCACATCAGAGACTCTCCTTCCATTCAGACATTGAAAATTCTTCTCAAAACCTTCTTTTTTTCTATTTCTGTCAAGCTTCTGTTATATGATCTAGGTTCACTGTGAAGCGCTTTGATCTTGTTAAAGGCACTATATATAAATACTAGTCTAGTCTATTTCGGGTGGTGTCCCCGAACTGTGATGGCTCTCCATAGGGTTCTGTCCTGCATTGCTGTCCATAACTCTGCTGTCTCCAGTCCGGTGTCTTTCTTCAAAAACATCTAAGTAGTTCAACTTTGGTCTACCGCGTTTCCTGCGTCCATGTTAATTAGTGTTGATGCAGACTCCTCGCTCCTGCTACAGTGCCCAGCAAATACACGTTATTATTATTATAGTACTATTCAGGACGCAACCCGACATCTGTGTCAAAAGACCTGTGTCGAAGATCTGTGTGTCTTTTTTTTACACAGATCGCTATACAGTTTTTAAAAACATTTTTTTTTTTTTTTACCTGAAATAAAAACGAGATCTGTGTCAAAAGGCCTGGAACCTTGTTCAACTCTGACTCGGGAGCTTATAGAGTGTATGTATATAAAATATATATAATGTTAAAACAGCGAAACAATGAAAATTTCGCATAAATGAAATCCTAACGTGCAGTTTTCTATAAAATAAAAAAAATTGCCGTAAATGAAAAAGTTTAGTCTGATATGTTCATGTACACAAGTTCTATACACCATGTGTATAAACGACTTTTACTCTGGTGTTCAATTTTAGATGTGTGTTACGGACAAACGTCATACTTTTAAAATCATTATTTTCCAAAAGAATATTATAGTATTCTAAAAGAACCGACTAAATTATGTTCTAAAAGAACCGACTAAAGAACTCTTAATACCAACTGGTTCTAACCCACCATTCCTCACTCGCGGAAAAAAAAATGACAACTTTACACAAACAGGCAATGTGTTACATGTATCTCATTTTATACATACATGCTTTATTTCACAGGAGTCGGGCAATACAAATAAGATAAAATTTACTGAACTGGTTACTGAAAATGGTTCTTTAACTTCGTGCTTTACTTAATAGACCGGCAAGTCTCGCGTGTTTTCGAACTTCCGGACCCAAGTTGGTCCTAACCATACTTTTTACGTGTGCGCAGTTCCGTTTCTTCAAAAACAATTTACAGCTTTTGGCTGTAACAATTAAATCATATTGATTAGAACAGTAAAATTTAACCATGAAATGAATGTAAAATAAATTTTACAAATTTACAAAAGAAAACAAGAATTAGACGACCTCTGTTTCCGGTTATCTGTACAAAACAATTAACATTACAGTAAAACAATATTTGGAAAATAGGAATTTGCTCCACAGTCGCATAAAATCTGGTGTGATTGGCAGATGGGGTTTCCAAAAAAAAAATAATAATAATAATAAGCATCCTCGTCCTAAGTTTTATTTCATTTTTTTTATTTTATAAATTATTTACATTATGAACAATGAACTTGCATTCATAAAAAATTGCTTTGCATGTTTGTTTTTTTCATGAATTTTGTATTAATAGAATTTCAAAAGAAGATTTGATTTCATACAAATACAAATATATACTCTTCGTTTGAGTTGTTTTCTCGTTGTCGATACGCGCGAGACTTGCACAGTCTATTGTTCAAAGAAAATGGCGCCGATGATGCGTTCTTGTTCGTTTGAACGAGCATGGACTACCATTTCTTGCATTTAATGCAGCTTTCATAAATATTCTTAAGTTTGAGTCACGTTTTTGCTACCCCTAACGGTTCCCAAATTCTACAAAATCCCATTCAAGAACTTTTCTGACTTCATAAAGATTTGGTACTGCTGGCCCAAATAGCTATTCATTATTTTAATGAAAAAGGGTGTCTTCACAAATCCGGCAAACATTTGGATGAAGAGTTACCATGAGAGTGAAGTATTTTGGGGGCATGGGAAGTTCCTTTGGGGGGGGGGGGGAAGCCCTCCACTTCACAATCGGAATCTACGCACACGCTTACACAAACAGTCTTGTTTTGCAGTCGTTGTGTGGACATTCCTTTGCTCTGTTACGTGTGTAAGTCCACATAGTGCTTCAGATCCCTACATTATGTGGACCTCTTTTGTTCTCAGGTCCACGCTGCGTATGTAGCGCTTGCCCACCCGTACCGTTTCAAACAGTACCTTTTATACTAACATGTTATCGGGAGGTGAGCATAATCCCTTTCAGTGGTCTGAACCGTCATTATACTGACATAATGAAGCAAGTTTCCAACCGGGCACGCAATTTGGAAGCCATCTTGCGAAGACGTGATTAATTTCATCCAGGAGAGGCTATTACAAGCCCTGGCTAAAAAGAGATCGTTTACAAATCCTATGGGAATTGTAGAGAGGCGGTCATTGATGGAATTTTTCAAGTCAAGGAATCGACCCAGGGTGATGTTCACATTTTCAATGCTAATTGGCTATGTCTCAACAGGGAACGTGGAATTAAGTTCCAGAATTTCAACCGATTTTTGGGAGGGGTAAGCAAACTTGGTTTACAAACGTCCTGTTGACACTCACGGCCCGATGGCCTCAGAAAGGGTTTTTAACAACTAACATTTAGAAGAGGTTCACACCGTGTAATATAAAATTCTTTGCGGTTGGGAGCGAGTGTGTCCACTAGAGTCAAGCAGAGCACAACATGCTGTTGTAGGCCTGTGCTTTGGGGATGGGGCTTACCCAGCGCTTTCCCCAAACAGCCCAAATCGTATTAGCCGTTGTCAGTATAAACCTCGGTATGACTTCACTATCCGTTACACTGACGTTCCATCACAACCGGTGACGGACTGCTCTATGCTTCTACAACCTTATGTTCCGACAACCGAAGACACCCTCGCGATCTACACGCTAGGGTTAGGGTTAGAGTTAGTGTCAGGTTTTGGGTTAGGATTAGGGTTAGGGTTAGGGTTAGGGTTAGGGTTAGTGTCAGGGTTAGGATTAGGAAAATACACTAGGGGTGTCTGAACATAGGGTGTCGAAAATATGGGCGTAACCCAACCACCTGGTCCCGTAGTGTCTGAGGGCACCGGACCTGAAGCTCTTCCTGAATCCTCCAAAAAAATACTCCACTCTGTGGTAACTCAACATCCAAATGCTCGGCCTCTGATAACGTTGATATGCCTGACCCATGCATTTACAGTGTATTGTTGTTTGGTCATTGCGGTACCATATCGTATGAAGTCAGATAACTTCCTGAAAACACGACGCAAATATACAAGTTCTATACCATCTGAAAAGTTCCCAAAAATACAAATTCCCCCATGATTGATTTCTTGTATAGAGTTACAATGCAGAATATCATACACAGAAATGGGACCACACTACGAATACGTCAAGCTTTGTTTTTGCTTGCATGAATTTGCAGAGATTGTTTTTTTCTTATTTCTTAAGCCTTCGAGAAAGACTCTGCTGGGGTCGAAACGTCAGGCCACCAACTTTGTTTCTTTACAATCATAGAGCACCATTTTGCATGGAACTCATCGAGTTTTAGTGTGAATAAATTGGCACAAATCTGCACTTTGTAATAAAACAAATTCACATTCTGTATGGTGACTACGTGTACCTTTCGTTTTGGGCAGCACAACTGATTTATCAGTGATATGGGAAATTTGATAGCAATTGGTTGAAATGAGAAAATATTTTGAGGTTTTGGGGTTTTGGTTTGTTTGCAGTGAAGGCCATCGTACTTTTGTCAGCCCAGACTGGCAAAATCCGTGGCTGTGAGTCTGTGACGTGTCGCGGGGAAAAAGGGCAAATAAAAGGACAACTAGTATGGCGGTAAGATCAAACCAAAAAGGCCGGTAAGAATGTACACTATACAAGTAAAGGTACATACAGTGATTATTTGAAGAGTAAATCCTCTCCAATCTTGTCAAAGAAGAGGTAATTTTTAAAATTAACATCAGATTTGTTATTTTCATTGCATGCAAGGGATGCTAGGACTCAAGCGAGAAAACCATCCTGAATGTTAAACTTCTGGAATAAATGAAGTCTTCCAACAATGAAGGTCTTCCCACTCAACATAAATGGTGAACTTCATTGTATTTCATTCATACAATTTAGGAAGGTGTTTACATTCCGTTGTGATATTTACCTTTGTACAATTAAAGTATGTGTAACCATTCTTTGTGTTAAACTGTATTGCAATGCAACATTAACAATACATTGTTCAGGTTGGGTACCCCACCCCCTCTTCCCACCATGAACCTTGGGTTGTCTCTATAAGTCATTTTCTTCTCGGATTCAACTTCACAAAGCTATTGAAAGCAGACAGTGTTGCTTAAAATAGTCTTCTGAAACATTATCATCCCCAGTCCCCACCCTGTCTTGGCATCATCTTAATTTCTCCTACCAACCCCCCCCCCCTTACAATGATGTTTTTCACTAAAACATATCAGCGCATTAACAGCATGAAACTACCATCCTGTAGAGATAGATGGCTGACAGATGCTTGTTTCCCAGATAGCGATGAAATGCCTTGTCGAAGCTACTCTTGACTGGCGATGCTAGTTTTGTATTAGTCACCAGGAGAGGGCGCAACTATAACTGGCTCAGAAGGACTAGGCAAGTCTATGAATCCGGATCAAAACTATCCAGATGTTTGTTTGATACAGATATCTCTTCTCCAGTAATTTGTTATTGGCGACTATGTTAACAAAGCGAACCTCGCCATTCCAGAATATGTTGAAGCTGGCCCCTGGTCTGGGGGCCCAGTTTCATTAAGCCATGGAAGCACAAACGTTTGCTAAGCTCAGAACAACAAAAGAACTTGCTCAATACAATTTGGTCACCAGCCAAAATGTCATTTACTTTACATTGACGCGACTGGTGCTCCATACATGTTTTCATTAGCAAATAAATTTGCTGAGCAGTTTTGTAACTGATAGCAGGGATTGTCAAGCGACCGTTCGGCATCCAGTGACTGGTGCAACGAAGAGGCTGTGGGTTTGAATTCTGGTCTTTAACTGGTGTCTGCAACTAAAAGAAAACAACATTGAACATTATCAGATCTCAAACGTTAGAAGAAGACAGTCTGAAAATTAAATATCAAGAATAGAATGTTTAAGGGTGCTTCTGCTTAGGAATTTGTAAATATTAAAGTCAGGAGTCAAAGAATGTTTGGAAAAAGTGGAGAGAATTAAAATATTGTCCAATAATTCAACAAAATAATAACATGAAAAAGGTAGGGTCATGGTTTTTCATTCACTTCACGCTGATTTTTAGGTAAAATTATCAAGAAAGATACAATAAAATGTCACTTGTGAAAGTTTCATGCGGTTTTTACTTGTTGAGAAAACTCCAAAAAATTGTCACAGTATTTTCACAAGAACGTGGAATCCATCCACGTTTAGCGAGGTCACAGCGGTACCAGCCGCATCTCTTACCGCAGCATTCACAAACGCACACCAACCCTCAGAAACGTTTCTTAAATTCAAATGTCTTTACTGACTTCTAATCGAGGGGGGCATTTCAAACAACAAAATGTCACAGGATGCTTTCTACCATTACCATCTTTATATAAAGGAAGCTTTCTAATAGAAATATCACAATTGGGGGGGGGGTTATTATCAAAGTATGACCCAGCCTTTAAATGCACACAAAATCAAACTTTTTTCCCAACACACTTACCATCTGGTGGTTTCAGAAATTGCCATTTCTCAGATTCTGCCTCCTCCAAGAGTTTCCCATGATCCATTTTGACGGTTTCAAAGAAATCTTCAAACCTGAGTTTATTGAAGAGGGATACAAGCTTTGAATCAGTATACTACAATTTCAATGGTATATTTAGCTATAGTACAATGTACATGCATTCATCCCACTTCTGCCACCAAGTACAACATACATGTATACATCCCACATCTGCCTTCAAGTACAATGTACATACATCCCACTTCTGCCACCAAGTACAATGTACAGGTATACATCCCACTTCTGCCACCAAGTACAATGTACATGTATACATCCCACATCTGCCACCAAGTACAATGTAATGGTAATACCATAAGAGTGGGGACAGTACAACAAAGAAATACAAAAGGGACAATGCTGTCCTCACATTGGAATCCTTTGTATTTTTGTGTCCTCACATTTGTTCGTGTGCTTAGTCTAAGGAGAGTGTTAAATTAGAGGGACAAAGGAAAGTCCTCACATAGATAGCAATAAATTGATACATGTACATGTATACATCCCACTTCTGCCACCAAGTACAATGTACAGGTATACATCCCATTTCTGCCACCAATCTACTTCTTATCATTAATCACAGGCTGATTCCTTTCATGGAAATCGAGGTCAGCTCCAACAGTATAACAAACCTCCAGGTTATGTTCAACTCGAATATATTCAATGCGTGTAATTACAACTCAATCACTGCTGCAACAAACCTGTTTCTTGTCATCAAGCTCTGGTCCACCACTTCACGTGATTGTTGCAAGGGTTTGTTATCTGTCAAAGACAAGCTCTTTAGTACTCCTACAGGAGGTGTGAAGGTACTTGAGCCTAAGCTTGTGCAGGTCAAGGACTGACGGTTGAGTGATGATGAAGTTGCACCAGGTTGGGCAGCGTTTGCTTTGCTTAGCTGTGGGAACAGATCAAGTAACTCAATTAGGGTCATGGATTGGTTTTTTGTCAACGAAATAATGATTTATAGGCAAAATTATCAAGAAGGATACTATGTCACTTGTGAAAGTTTCAGATGAATACAGCGTCTTCTTGTTGAGAAAACTGAAACAAAATTGTCACAGTATTTTCACAAGAACATAGAACCCATCCATGTTGTAGCAAGGTGACAGCAGGTACCAACCACATCTCTGGCCGCACCATTCGCGAACGGACACCAAACCCTCTCAAATTTGGAAAAGGATTCATTCATGAATCATTTCTCAGATTCAAACTTTGTTATTGATTTCTAATCAACAGAGGCATTTCAAATTTGGCAGGATGTTTACTACCATTACCATCTTTATAACAAGTAAGCTTTCCCAAAGAAATTGTACAGTTATTTTTTTCAGGGTAATTACCAAATGCTGGCAGTACCTTAAAAGAGTGTTTGCCTTTCTACCTGCCCGTTAATCCTTTTATGCCTCTATGCATTTTATAAGCATCGGCCGTGCAAACCCATTTCTACATAAAAGAAAAATAAATCTTTCTACTCACTTGACCCATGACATGTTTCAGAAGAACCCATACATCTGTCTGACGCTGATGCTGACAGGACATCATTCTTTCCTCTAAGTTTGTTATCCTGGTTATGCACAACATGATCTGAGGGGTGACTCGGTCTACCTCCATCTTGCACGTCACCAAGTTTCTGAAAAAGTAGTTTGGATTGGAAATCATCGGTTGATACAAACTGTTTTCATGGAGATGTTGATGATGTATGGGCGACTTTCACTGAAATGTGTGCTCCACTGCCTAGAAATGAAATGTCTAAACTTCTAGGATGTTACATTGTACGAGGTTTACAGTCTCTCTACGTCACCACAAATAAAAAAACTTGACCACCAAATGGCTTTGTGCTTCTCTCTTTGATGAGGGATTTAAATTTCTCAAAAAAATCTATAAAAATCCTAAAATCAGGAAAATTTGATAAAAATACAAAATGTGCAAAGCAAATTTCATTGATAACGAATGAGCTGCATTTATTTATAGCTGCAATAATCGGAAAAAAAGAAGCTATTAAAAATTTGTTGGTAAGAATCATAGAAACAGGACCTGCAGAATGCCAAGCTTAGCTGGCATCTGTGGTCTGCATTGTGCTTGCCCTCTCCATGTCAGCAGCACACATATAGCGAATCAAAAGTGTGTGGCATGCCTGTTTGGCAAATTACCCAGACTAGCCAAAGGAAAAGCTGAAATTTGCCACACAGCGAAAATGGAAGAGCGCATTAATTTTCCTGAAAATAGACACGCACAAATAACTTGAGCATTTTCCAGGTTTCATTTCAATGGGTAAAGAAACTACATCTATTGTTTTAAACCACACAAACTCAGACCCTTGTAATTTGATTGGTGGAACAATCATTACTAACAGTCATCCATTATACTACCATGTATAATGACACAAAACTCCCAAATTTAATATTGGAGTCCAATACTTGTAAATATTGGAGACGTTCCCAAAATAATCATTCCCAGCCCGTTTTACCACATGAGTTACGGTCGTGTCACAGCGGACAGGGTTGGTGTCTACATGGAGTCACCCACAGTGTTTAGAGGGGGTTTTCTTTTTTTCTGTTTTTAAAGAGTGTTGGGTGGAAAAGTTTCCATGTCTATTTTGTGGTTTATTGTAAACAAGTTTCAAATGACAAGAGTTCAATGTGTGAGTTTATACATAAGGCAAATATTGAATGCATTTTCAGTTGGGCATTGTCACAGAACACAATCACTCAGGGAAAGCTAGGTTTTCCATTTCATTCTCTTTTGCCTCGTGAAATGGAAGAGTCCAGATTTTACCTCATGATTATTTTCTGTGACAATGCACTCACACGCATCTAATAATTGTGTACGATTTTACACTTACTGTAAGTGACGGTACAGTTCCTTGGTTTGCTTGGTGCGAAGTGAACAACTCTTGATGATTAAATGTTGCATATCGGTGCAGTCTTGAAGGGGCGGGATCGATGTATTGTCTGCGATTCACATTAAAACAAGTTCTTGGTAAGAGTTGGGTGAGAGTCCTCACAGGCTAAACTGTCTGAAACCATGCTCCATATTTTTAGGAGGCACAGTGAAATGATGGCATTTGCACCTGTTGGTCGACCCTGGAGAGGTTTTTAGGAGCTTTGGGGGAACAGTATCCTCGGCACCAGAGAAGTAGATCAAAGAGCAGGGTCCAATTTCATGGCTCTGCTTACCGTGAGTAAAGAATCGGCGCTTTCGGAAGCAGGGAATTCTGCACTTACGTCATGCGATTTCACAGGTTGGAAGGGAAATTTGTGCTTGTGCGGGTGCCTACTTCACGTCACTATGCACGGAAATTCGGCGCTTGCACAGTAAGTGGAGAATGGTGAGGCGCAGAATTAAGCGATAAACAGAGCCATAAAATTGGGCCAAGGATTTCTTCATATGTAATATGTTTTTAACTAATACAGTGTTTGTACTGAGGGCCTTTATGGAAAGCAGTGCTGGGCGCTGATCGGAGTCTACCCTCATTAAAGATGACGTAAAATAAAATATACGTAGAGAAAATAACAGCCACTGGCAGACATTAAAAACAAGTCTGAATTCTGTTACGGGTCTGAAATGTTTGCATCCCTGTAAGTGAGACTTTCGAACACTAAGTGGTAGCAGAAATAATGCAAATATAATTTTTGTGAATCTACTACGTGCTTTTACAAGCCAAGCAGGTCCCTTGAAGCACCCCTCATTGTGCCCCAAGCATTCATTTACTACACACCCACAAACATCTTCAACCAATTATGCTAGACCAGAAATGGCAGAAAAACCATTAAAGGATCGGGAAGGATAAAAAAAACATCATTGTTTAATTTTAGTCGGAGAGATTATGAAGCTCATACTAGAACCAATTTTTTGTCCATGTGAAATATTTCCCTCTGAAATGTCGTATTCGAGAAAACTGCACCTGAAAACCTAAAAACAACGCAACAGCTGACTACGGTTGTTACGACCAAAATTAAGGACAATGTGTTTACCCACTTGGAATTGTGCATGGCTTTTTGCTATTTTCTCCTGACTCACTCCAAGGATTAACCCTTTCCTTACCATAGGCGACTTTAGTCGACTGCACTTATACCCCCTCTTCCTTACCATTGGCGACTTTAGTCGACCAAGCTTGTACACAAAAAAGCACTCAAGCCTGAGCACAAAGGCCATTTGTAATAAAGTTGTAGTTTTGTCCATGTTCACCCTCCATACCCAAGCTTACCATCATTGGAAAGATAGAGATCGGATCTTTCCAATGGTGGTAAAATAAAATAAGGTTGCTATTATGCAATCTCTTCAAATTGGAATAGAAAGATCCGAAATGCCAAACACCTACGGAGCGCCATATGGTTGTGTACAAAAAATGTTTGAGATTACAGATTGCACTGAGAAAAGAAAGACCAAGAACTTTGACATTTATTGGACCAATCTCAATGAATTTTAGATTATATGAAAGGGAATTCAATAATGAAGAACTTTTTTATTACTTATTTTGCTGTAAAACAATATCTTCAAGGAGATAATGGAGTTTGTAAAAATGGCCTTTGAATGAAAGCTTTCTGTTGTGTGAGAATGTGTGCTTCACGCTTGAGTGGTCAAACAATGCAGTCACCAGCGGTTGTTTATGTCCAAACAATTCGGTAACGAAAGGGTTAAGCCCAAAATTTTCACAGGTTTGTTATTTCATGTATATGGTTGATCACACAAAAATATAAACACTATCTGCTACTATTTTGTCCGCTCTACCAATCCTTTCTGATACATTTAAGTATACTCTGATCAGCGCAAATGAAAAACAAAAATGGTTTAGTCTGAGATCTTTACGGGATAGCTCCACTAGAGAAAGAGGCTAGAATAAAACATCCTTTTCATCTGACAATTAACACTTGTTATCTCCATGTAATTCCTTTGCCAAACAGTGGACTTAATTGGATCATGCACAGACCAGCAGGGTTGCCGACTGCCCCAGGCAGATTAGCCTCTTATCCATTAAGTTTAATGACTCCAGTGAACAGGATGTATAGTTTCCGAGTTTTTGTGGCAAAATTCTGAAAATCTTTAATGGAGCTTTCCTGTATGTGAAATAAATTTAAACCGATGGGAGTCTTGTCCACAAATAATTTGTCTTTTAACTAGTGATGTAAACTGAGTTAGGCTCTTACTTTTATTCTTTTGCAGCTCTTGATAAAGCTTATGTGATGACGTTTCCCTGCAAGAAAAAAGAAAACAAGATCCCATTATTTTGTTTTCATTTTATGAGAGCAAAATATTTGCAAAGCACAAAACAATTGTGCTCACCGATTTATTTTATTATTTTGGGTTGTGAACAAAGACAAATTTACTAGAGCGGGACTTGAACCTGCGACCTCCAGATTAGCGTACCGTCCCTCTACCAACTGAGGTTTTTAGCACTAATGTTGGCGATCTCCCTTATTTTGTCAATAAAAAGTCTCATCCACTGAAGGTGATCCCCTGGCTGCCCTTTCCCAGGTTGTATTGTATACTTGGGCGTGATCCCTGGCTACCCTCCACAGAGGTGAAAGACTGGGCTGGGTACCACTAAGCCAATCTGATCCCAATACATACAGGGAGCATGGTAACGACAGACGTAGAACCCTATCAAAACCCGATCTCTCTCTGCGTTACAAACAAACTTGTCAGGATGAAGCAACTTTGACGATGGCTGGGGCAGATTAAGGAATATGGATTTTCAGTGATCTGGGCCCAATTTCCTGGAGCCACTTAAGCACGAAAAATAGCTGAGCCCCCCCCCCAAAAAAAAAAATAAGTAACCAGCCAAATTAGCATTCCATATGTACCATGTGTGCCTGGTATCTTGCTTATTTTTTGCTTAGCACTAATGTAAAGCGCATTGAGACGTTATTGTGAAATGCGCTATATAAGAACTAGTTATTATTATTATTATTATTAGCAGAAAATATTTTTGCTTAGCAGAAATTTTTCTTGGCAATATTTTTTGCTTAAGCAGCTCTATGAAATTGGGCCTTGGTCATAGCCAATGCGCAATAGCAGTGTCTAAATCAATGACTTTGGGAGTGGCTAGCTACGACCGGATCGCAGCTTTCCTTCAACGTTGCCGCCGTTGCAGCCAACAGCTGTAGCTGTAGCCAAAGTCACTTAGCTCAGACGCAGACTGACAGACGATCAGAACACTTACACTTCAATCAGGCCTTCGACCTGACGCTGTCTGGACAACGGACTCCTCTGCAATTCTGTTATCTTCGTCTGCGTGATGTTCACGTTTCCATTCAAGGTGTGCACATGTTGAAGCTTCGGGGAACAACAACAACAAAATTGATAGCAAAATGGAATCAATTATTTTATCATGAATGACTTTATCATTTACCTTTGTATGAAAAATACCACACGGAGGTAACTGAGAGAGAGAAAGCAGTGGGGAGATACGACGGAGCAACCAAAAAGAGGGGGGGAAGGGTTTGGGGTCAGGAGACTCAAGATTGTTCTTGGTTCCACCAAATGGAAGACTAAGGATCAAACTTACTGCTGCGAACTCATCATTGAGCTCCTTCTCAGCATCTTTCCACCTTCGGAACATCTTCTCTGATGCTGCAGTTAAAAAACAGCAAGACAGTATTGTTAAACTTCAAGCGCAAACAGCATTTCCGTAATGTCTGCTGGACAATGGTCTTCGACTGATCGGGGTCTTCCATAGAAGTGAGCAGCTCCTGTTTACAGGAACCAGCACCCTAGCCAAAGCTGTCCACGTTAACGGGGTTATGCAGTGTTTCCTTAACTGTTTTTCAACTCAACACCATCCACTGTGGTTTTTTGAATGATGGTTGATAAACTATGCCAGCCTGCAATTTGATATCATGTGGTGAATCCATCTACACATTACACAGTCAACCCTCCTACTGTCTGACAGTTCAAAACAGCAGTTTTGAATGACTGATTAACCATAATAATAATAATAGTAATAGCTAATTTTTATATAGCGCATTTCAGAACTGGTAAGAAATATCAATGCGCTTTACAAAGAAAACATTAGAGCAATTATATTTACATTCAATTCATCAATAGGCATACATACATACTTATATTATACTTATTAAAAGGCATTAGAAAACAGATACGATTTGAGTTGTGTCTTGAACTGTTCAATGTTTTGTGCAGAACTAGGCCAGCCTGCAGTTTGATATCATGTGGTGAATGCATCTCGGTACAGCATCCCGGTATCCTTCTCTTTTTTGCTAAGCTGAAAACTGTTAAGCAATATTTTGTGCTTAAGCAGACTCAGTTTCAAAGAGAAACTTTGTTTTAACAAAATGTTTTGCTGAGCAAAAAGAAGCAGGATTACGGTCAGAGATAGTCCACGTGACATCCTATCTTGGCTGGTAACCTTACACTGGTAAGCATACATTTATTGTGCTTAGCTGCTTTTTGTTTTTGTAAGCAGCTCTATGAATTTAGGTCCGGGTTGTTATGTGACAGAACACCGAAAATCTCAGCTTTCTAGTAATTCACAAATGTTTGTTTTTCTCACTAGATTGTAAATTTTCGGTTCCTCCCTCATTCTCTTTCACTCTAATCCTACAGAGAAAAAGGTTTTGTCCGAACAGACGACTCCAGCAGGTGCTACCGCCCGGTTGCTGGATTGGCTTAATCTTCAATGTAGCCGTTGCAGCCAACGGTAGTAGCCACAGCCGAAGTCGCTCGGTTCGGACACTGCCTTTCGGACTCACTAATGCCTTTAGAAGCCTGTACTGCGTAGGAGTTCACATCGTACTCCAGACTAAAACGAAACATCTCCAGCTTGGCTTGCAGTTTCTGCATGTGACTCATCATCTGCTTGTGAACGTCCGTCAGGTGAACGTTTATTCTCATAAGGCACAGCCTGGGGAGGGAGGAGGGCAGAGAAAATGACCACCAAGACGGGGGATGCAAAAAGATCAAATTTAAGAAAAATTACAGTTTTGGGAAAGATTGAGAAACAAAATGACCACTCGCCGAGAGCTCATATATAATTGTAGTAATAACTAAAATTAAGTATTTGCTGGAACAAATAATAGGTGTTTGGGTTTTACATGGGGATCAGTCTTGTGTAAATGTGTGAACTATTTTTTATTCGATTGATGAAAAGATTGCTGATAGCTTTTGAAATGTCCAAGAAAGAAATGTGGAAACCATAACATTTTAAACCCTCAGTTTACACGGAAAATGAATGATAACTGTTTTCTATCTAAGACTGCACTGAGGCTCTAGAAAGTGTATTAAATGACCATCTATGACAATGTTCATGTAATTAGTCATACACTGAAAAATAACTGATAGGGTACAAGACATTTACTTACATTTGAAAATAGGAGTCAAATTGCCTTTTATCAAATTACGCCTTCTTGCTGCCTCTACATTTTTGTCTGCATCTATGGCCGAGCTTGCGCAAGAATTATCAGTGACCATTGTTCAACTAAGTAAGCACGCACTCTCTCTATAGTCGTTGGTGATTGGACTGCGCTACTAGACTCTTCGGAAACCGCCTTATGGTGTGACATTAACAAACAGGTGTGCATCTTTATTCGAGCATGGTGGGGCTATATCAACATTTACATTTAAAGCGCTGTGTGACAAAGATCGACCCGCTGTGTGACTGATATCAGCTCGGAAAAGTACGCCGTTCATTGGCAGTGGTAATAAGTGTGCATCTTTACGCAAGGCAACATGGTGCTTCATGAAATTTAATGGTCATGCATTCACAGCGCTGTGTGACAAATATCTGCTCAGAAAGGTGCGCCGTTCAATGGCAGTTGTTGCTGGCAATGCACGGGGGAAATCTTTGCAAGATGCCTGTTGGTTTTCTTGACACTACAGACCAGTGCTGTGCACACAAAACGGGAATGCTTATAAATTTCTTTTGAACATATGTGTAGTTGCGCAATCCCGGGGATATAAAATTGCGCTATTCATTTTGTATATTGTGTAAGCCAGAAACTCACATAGCTGCCCTTGCTCCTTCCAGTAATCTTGACGCTTCTTTAGCCTGCTGGCTGCAGAAGAACACAGCGTGGGCGAACGCTCTCTTCCTATCATTGTAGGCCAACATGGTCTTGGGTTCTTGAACTGAACAGAGTACGAGCATTGTTCTGTATCATTTATTGTTAAAGTTATTTAATTAATATTTGTTGATCTTTCCATTTCTGTAGACCATGCAACCTGTGACATCGCATGATTACAAAGGAGTCACAGGGCCTGGACTTCCTGCAGGCATGATTTGTACACAGCTTAATTGAGGAAATCGTCAAATCTTGCATTATATGAAGATTGCACTGTTTGGTTTTTTTGTCAACTTTTGATATAAAGAAATTAAGAGGCACTTCTCCAAACCTGTTCAGCTGCTACTTTTATAACTCTTTAATCTATGTGGAAATTATAACATGATGTGTAAAATTATCCATATGACCAGTGTAGTATCTTGCCAGCCAGAAAGGCCCTGGAGTGTACAAGGTCAATCTTTATGTAACCAAAGATTGCATGATGTATACTTTTATTCGCAAGTCATAGAAATTAGTGTGTGTGTTAAAAATTTGTCTGGTCTAAAACCCTCCTACACACTGGTACTACAGACTTCACAAAGTACCATACCTTCCAGGCTAGCATTGGGTGCATGGATTTCTTCTGTTTGTACAGCTGACACTGGTACCACAGACTGCCACAAAGTACCATACCTTCCAGGCTAGCATTGGGTGCATGGGTTTCTTCTGTTTGTACAAGGCTTGTGTACTGTGGACTTAGTATCCACAGTCTCCTGTGGTACTGTGTGAAAATTCCGGTTAATACTCACTGATCATGTCTACAAGATCCGGTTTGGGTTTGACTGGAATGGACTCAGGAAGCAAACCCTTGTGGAAGAGAAACATCAGGAATCCAGGATGATTCTGTGGACAAATCAAGTAAATCACATTCAAATCAAACACAGCACAAAATGTTAATAGATATGCAATAATAACAAATACTACACAATATTAAGTAATAAACCACAAGGGAAACTATCTTGGTAAGTTAAATCATTTTTTTGGTGAACAAAGAATAACGACAAATAAACCCATGACCTAAGGATTAAGGTGCCGACGCTCTACCAACTGAGCTGCCTTGTTGTTATTATTATTATGATATTATTACTTAGGTGGGGTCCCTGGTTAAACAGCAGTATCAGTGTGAATGACTTCTGCCTGGCACCCCCCCGAACAAAGATATCGACAAACAAATAGGGATACCGCCTTCATAGGGCTAGATAGTGAAACAAAAAATGTGATGTTGACAGATGTACCTCGCCCTTGGTGTAATGGATGGCGAGTTTGTCCGGGTCGATGACCTGCCCAGTGGGAAGTAAGATATCTTGCTCCCTGACAGGAATGTTGGTGTCTTTTTCCAGCTGCCCTTGTACCGAGGACACCGTGTCCGTTTCTCTGATGCAGTAGCTGTACAGCGTGTCGTTGGTCATGCACAGCACGTTGATAATCTAAAAAGCAGAGGGAAATTTAACAATTCCGGAAAGCTTAGACAAAAAAGTTCCTTCCCTTGGTTGATATAGTATACAAATATTTAATGCATTATCGTAGAATATAATCAGGAGGTGAAATCTAGACTATTCCATTTCACGACAGGGGAAGAACCTCATTTGTTTTCTTTTTTACTAGCAGGGGTAAATCACAAATTTTGTTTAAGGTATAAGTTCCCCTTAGATAAAGCAAAGTGGTTTACCTTAATTCGTGTGAGGTACTTTGATATCTCATGAGTGAGGTTCAGCCTACCCTGACATTATTAGTATGAGGTTCATGTATGTGGTAATTCATGTGAGGTACATTTATCTCCTGCCTGGGCCAAGTGATACACCTCTCACGATCGAGGTTCAGATAATCCTTACACAAGTTGTGTAAGGCACATGTTTTTCACACATGCTAAGTGAAGTGGTATACCTCATTCATCTGAGGTAAACTTTTCTCCTGCACTAGCCAAGTGGTGCACCTCTCCTAAACTGAGGTTTGTACCTACCCTCCTTAACCAGCCACATGCCATAACTCGTTCATTGAATTACCTTCATTTCAAGAACCTTGTCCAGGAAGAAGAAACATCTCCGGCGGCGTGTGCCCTGCTCTAAGCCCCCTCCTCGATTCTCAGGCTCAAACTTCAGCATGACCCTCAACAGCATCTCAAAAACTTCTTGGTACCTCCTGTAGACGTAAATTTTCGAAGCAGATGCAACAGTCGAAAAATGCAATGCATGTACATTTGCAGACACAGTTACCAGGGCCTTTTACCCAAACATTGGCTTGGGCTCTGGCTCTGTCATCAATTTTGGAGCAGTGTACATTTTGAACGGGGTTTCGAATGTCAAATGGAGCCCGGAGCCATAGACCGAACCTTAACCTTAACCGAGGTTTGGGAAAAGCCCACGGCCCAATTTTATAAAGCTGTTATGCAGAAAATTCTGCTTAGCAAATTTCTTTACTTAGCTAGAAATGAGCAACAATGTAAGCTTTATGGAATGTTCTACCAACGCTGTGTAATGCCTTTAATAAGCAATATATATAAAGAAGCTGTAATGAATTAGACCGTGTTGTGCGTTTCCCACGGTACCATTTCTGAATTCACAGGTGTGGCTGCGGCTGCTGCTGTTGCTAAGGGTGTAGCTATGGGCTTGTTCATATGATAAGCAAGCCACAGCCAGAGTCGCTAGATCAGACACAGCCTAGGTTTCAATCTGACTTACTTGGTAAGGTGATTGGGTTGCAGAAGCTTCTCTGTGAACACCACACCACCTGAACACCGAAAAAAAACAACAACAATGAGGTTAATCACTTTAAAGGAGGGTCATTGTTTGGTTTTTATCAACGTAATAATGCTGATTCACCAGCAAAATTATCACAAAAGATACAATAAAAGTCACTTGTGAAAGTTTCAGTTTGAATACAGTGCTCACTTGTTGAGAAAAAAAGCCAAAACCTCTCATGGTATTTTCATAAGAACTGTTGAATTTATCCATACTTAGCGAGGTGACAGCGGGTACCAACCGCATCTCTGGCCATATTGAGGGCACCATTCAAACGAACGCCATGGAAATTTCCAAAAGCAGCTTGCAGGCGATCTTTGGAGATACAGATTTTCAACATGCTTTCATTGATTTATAATCATTGGGGTCACTTCAGACCAAATAATTTCACAGTAAGCTTACTGCCATAAAATTTACTAAATATCTTTTAGGGGGTCAATACCAAAGTCAATTTGTGACATTTTTTCCAGGTTGGATACTGAGGTATCTTACGCAGGGCATCTTTAGGAAACTCAACAAAAAGAAGACTCAGCTTACAAGGCAATTCAAAAACATCTCTTACCCTCTCCATTCACAAAGGCACAAATTTCTTTGTCCGTCTTTTGTTTTACCGTTCCATGCCTGGAAAAAAGAAAAATGCAGTTAGGGTTAAATTAAAGGAAAATAAACGCTCGGCAGAATAACTTGTACCACTGAAACTTTTCCAGGCATTCATTTATTTCCAGAAAAGATCAATCTCGTGAACTGTGAAAAACACATCACAATGCTAAAGTTTTCACTTCACGTAACTTTATTAGCCGCTGTGGTTCCTTAACCAAACATCAATTTCAGCAAGACCATCCATATGAATGAATGTTCCCCACCATCCAGGTATTAGAATAATTATATAAATTCTGACATCCATAATTTTTTCCTGAAAGAGTTTGGCAAAATGTACCCGTCTGAATATTTACTTCCAAACCTTATATATAAATTTATTGTATCAAGGAGTTGTGCCTAATCGGTCTAGAGCATAAAACTAAACTCCTGATGGCCGAGATATCAGAGTGTTGGTTTGAATCTCGGCCACGAAACTTGTGTTCTTGGGCAAGACACTTAACTATAATTGCTTCTCATCACCCAGGAGAAAATGGTTGCCTGCAAGAGTAGAGATTGTTGATGTGAATGATTAGCAACCTGTGCACCCAATTTGGCTAAAAATGCTGCATACTGCAGGGAACAGTTTCATCTGGCAATTTTGTACAGCATCATATTTATACTTTTTTGTGCACAATGAATGCTGACTGTTGAGTAGCAAATTATGATTTTTTTGAGTAGCAGCCGAGACATTTTGTGTAGCATTTTGCTGTGCTATTAAAGGAAAGTCGTTCAATGATACACCTAAGGAGTTGAGATGGTTCCAGGAATGCTTAAGGCCCAACGAAAAAGAGTAGTTTCAGTGTAAGTGCTTAGATACAAAGTTAACAAGTGCCTAACTGATGACTGTTCAACCAGCTCTCACTACCGTTCCTTTCGGAGTCAACAAACTTCATGCCAGTCCACTCTCTGATGTCATTTTCTGACCTTCTTCTTCTGCCTAGAAATCAATGGCTAGACTAAAATGTTTATTAAGGTTTTGTATACCATTTCACAGGAGGCATTTGGGGTAGAAACGGCCGCACACCAGTAATGCACTCAAACAGCACTGTGCCCAGAGTCCAGAAATCTACTGTGAGGTCGTACTTCTGTGATGCATAGAGCTCCGGGGCCTGGGAAAAAAAAAAAAAAAAAAAAAAAACACAAGCAGAAAAAATGAGCAAGTGAATTGAAGTGACGAATTCAATGAGTCATTGCAGTAAGGCTATTGAGATGAAGTTGCACTCTGTGAACATGATTGGTTTAACTCTTTTAGAGACCACAGCGGCCAGAGTTGGCTGGTACTAAAATGCCCGTAGCAGCCGCAAGATCTGACCTTCTTCCACTCAACCAAAGAGGTCAAAGTAAAGATTATGTCCTGAATTGATATTTTCCAATGCTTTCCATGTAACATAAAAGCTATATTTCTAAAACAAAACAAACATTTTTTTTTTGTATTAATTTTTTAAACAATTTTAGAAGAAAAAAAGTGTGTCAAGTCTTGGCGTTTGGTGATACAGAAATGAAAGGTGGTCTCTGAAGGGTTACAGGTGTTATAAGGTCGCAGGTCTTTTACTTGGCTTTTACGGGCTCAAGCTTGTTAAATTGATGACTTAGAGTCTGATAAATATCTTTCAATTCCTTCGAAATATACAAGTAACCAAAAGACAAACGAGATCAATATTCTCTTAGGCTTATTCAAACAAAAACAGATAATATGTTTAACTGCTGTTGGTTTTTTTTTTTCCTCCTCATTTTGATTTTAGTCTTGTAAAAGATTGTATTGTCCAGTTAATAGATTGAGCTACAAGCCCTGTGCGGTCAAGTGGATTCCCCCACCCCCATCCCACCCTAATTGGGAGCCCTGCAACTCACCAGATATTGAAGGGTACCCACAAAGGTACTGGCTACACTGCCTTGGTCCAAGTCCTTGGCGTAACCCAAGTCAATCAACTTGTAAATGATCTACGGACACAAGAGAAATTAGATTATTACAAAAGAGAGATTCTAGTCTAGTTTGGGGATTTTCCATTGGTTCTGGCCTAGATGGCAGATTGTTTGAGCGAGGCCAAGGAAACCTCAAGGAACGAAAAAAAAAGGAAATCAAGAAGAGAGGACTCAAGGAGGATGAAGGGAGGGAACTCAAACTGGCAAAGTTGTAGGATGGAGTGAAACATGCATCGGGCAAAGAATTCCAAAGAGATGCAGCATGTTGGTTCAAACTTGGAATGGCATTGTGTACACATCTATAGCAAGACTACTCAGTTGGCAAATTTTCATAAAACAGGATTTTAGTGAAGCGATAAGGAATCAGCCGTCAACTTTTTCCCACGAGCCACTTTGAATGGTGCGCTAAGATATCTTAAAAATATATATTGTTCAAAAATTGACAAAAAAGGAATATAAATTGAAGACTATGGAGTGATAAGAAGGCAGTCGGAGAATGATATGGATGGAGTGAAAAGATGACAGAGTTTCAAAGTAACACCTTTGTCATTCCGGTGTCCTATGGGAGTTTGTCCCCCAGTGTGTGTGTCCCCCATACAGTAAATTAACATGGGCTGAAGGAATTGGAGTCAAGAGAGGGATTTATCAAATAAAATTTCTACACAATTCACAGTACGGGATGAAAGAATCTCCCGAAGAACAAAGCAATTATGGTTAAGTGCCTTGCTTTAAGGACAAAAGTGTCAAGACCAGGACTTGAAAACACACTCTGCTGATCAGAAACACCAGGACCCAATTTCATAGAGGTGCTTAAGCACAAAAAGTAGCTAAGCACAACACAGTTATGCTTACCAGAATAAGGTTACCAGCCAAACTAGCATACCACAGGTACAATTTATGACTGGTATCCTGCTCATTTCTGCTCAGCAGGAAACTGTTAAGCACTATTTTGTGCTTAAGCAGCTCTATGAAATTGGGGCCAGCGCTTGAATCCATTGCGCTTGGCCACACGACACTCCACAGTACTCTTTCCATTACATTATGTTGGTATCTGACCTGTCCATTCTCATTCTCTTGGAGTACAATGTTTTCCGGTTTCAGATCCCGATGGATGATCCGATTTGAGTGCAGGTACTCCACGCCGCTGCAGATATGCTTGGCAATATCAAGCACTTGGTCCTGTGGGAGACCGCAAGAGTTCTCTGGTCTACTCAGCACCTACCCAAAATAAATACAAGGAGAAAGAGTATACGGTGATATGACTGCTTAAGATGGGGGTTAGGATTTGAAAAAAGTGGCAAAGGTGCCACATTTGATAAACTCACTCTCTTTGAAGTCCGATACTTCAGAGAGAGTAAATTTATCAAATTATACTAAAACATTGGTTACTTTGACAAAATTGCTGTGAATGTTTGTGTTTTATTCCCTAATACATCAAGTTTAAAGGTAGGGTCATAGATTGGTAAATACTCCAAAAATTAATGACCAGAAAAACTTACTTGGTGAGAGAGAGGCATTGCCTGCAGCTGTTGGTAGTATAAACTACTTTGAGAAAGAATTCCCTTCGGTAAAAATATGGTTGGGATAACTTTTCACCCAACAACATTTGAATCTGAGAAACAATTCATGCATGAATCATTTCTCAGATTTCTGAGGGTTGGTGTTCGCGAATACTGCGGCCAGAGATGCGGTTGGTATCCGTTGTCACCTGGCTAAACCAAGATTCTTGTAGATTGGAAGCAGCAAGCAGACTCTGTATGTTTCAGCTGAAACTTTCAAATCACTTTTATTGTATCTTTCTTGATAATTTTGCCAGTAAAATCAGCATTACATCAACAAAAACTAATCTATGACACTACCTTCAAAGCATCCTCAGTAATGACAATTGTAAAATGCTGCAGTTGGCTTTTTTTATCTCTTTAATTTAACAGAAATGTTGTTGTATCGTAAACTTGGGTGTTATCCCTGGTTGGTTTGATGACAGTCTTAAGCTGAATGGCTTCTGACTGGCACTCTCGTGAAAAAGTTACTGACAAAGTAGGGAGACCACCAACATTAGGGCTAGATAGCTCAGTTGGTACGTGTTGATCGCTGGCACGTTAATCCGGACATTGCAGAATCAAATTCCGCTCAAGTAAAATATTCTTTGCTCAACCCAGTATTTAATGAAAATTTTGCCAGTCGGTTTCCCTTGTGGTATATTACCTGATTTAGGTTAAGAGAAGTAACACAAAGTGCGGGTTAAATGCATATAGGACCGTCACAAAATCAAGAAAAGGCTGAACCATGTTTTTGACATAATAATGCGGGTAAAATATGTCAAGAAAGCTTTCTCCTTCTGGATCACAACAAGTTTTATAGCATCCGCGTTTTGGCCAAAGTGCCGTACCGATTAGCCATTTCAAGTGTACCTTTCGAAGGTCTCCCTTCCTGCAGTGCTCCATTCCCAATAGGGGGAGCTCCCCCTCGATGTGTAGGTCAAACGGAACCTTTTTAGCCTTCACGATGTGATCATGGTCGAGGCGTTCCATTATGTCCACCTCCATCGTCCAACGCTTCCTATTCTTAGGATCAAGATTTACTCTGCATTGCTTGACAGCAAGGGTTTCGTTGGTCTCCTGGGTTGAACGAACAGAAAGAAGATGATCAAAACAACATTTCCAAAATATGAAAGTAAAAATGGAGGGGGAACTCTGCCTAAAATATCACATGAACAACATATTTAACCCTTTTTCAAACTCTTCTCTGGGCATGTCATTAACACTAGACTGTCGTACATTGTCTGGTAAAAACTTCTGGGGCTAAATAAAGAAGTGGCTTCTTTAACCACTTCACATTGGATGACATGTTTTCCCGCAATTTTTTTGGGGGGACAGAATTACGGCGAACGCTTAACGCCCAGAACAACTTCAGATTTTCATTAATGTTTTGCTCAGGGCCAGATGGCCAATGTTTTTATCCACCCGGACTTTTCATTGTGTAGCTTGCACAGGCAGGCACCTACCAAAATACGCTTTGTTTCACCTGTACAAAGACAGACACCAGGTTCTGGAAAGCATGCCTTGTAAAATCCCTTTCCGGGGATTACTGTGTAAACTTACAGAGTCAAAAGTTTGCTTCTACAAAATGGTGGACCATGTTAATTCACAAAGAAAGGAAAGCCACCCAACTTTGAGGGATATTTGTGTGTGAATCATTATATTCTACTTTAAAAAACATCTTTCCAACAACCATTCATTTCATGACAGTGGCTTTTATCGCCTAAAGCACCCAGTCCAAAGGCAATGTGTCCCTTTAACTGTGTCAAGGGTAAGAAGGACAGAAATCAAGTTTTTGATCAACATTGTCATTAGCATATCTTACAATATAAAGTTAAGTTTGGGGTCGCGACCTTTATGCTCACTCTCTTTTTCCATTTCAGCTTTGAGCAAGAGAGAGCACATTTATTTTCGAGTGGTATTTCTCTCTATTTTTGTAAGGAGCATGGCTCTGGCCATGCTCCAAAAACTATTTATCTGGGGAGGGATAGTGTTATAGAGCTATCTGTAAGTATTGTTTTGTATTTAATCGTCTTTTTATGAGAGAAATATTGTCATTTTTAGCGCTGGTTCAATTGAGATATTGTAATCTTGTGTGTGTATGTAGCCAGCCCCGTGTTGTCTTGACCTTTTGAACTTAATAATGAGTGACTGTGCACTGTCCATTGTGTATTGAGAGCTATAGTATTGAACTTTTGGAGGATTAAAATAGTGCGGGAGATAACTTTATATTTTAGACGTCATCATATGGATTTTGCACTTTGTATTTTGGTGAATGCTCTTCCTTTTTAAATAGAGGACCGGCCTCCTTCCCGTGTCTCTACAGTATCATCTACATACTGGCCTAGGACAAACTTGTTGATTGAGTATGTTGTGATAATACTACACATAGGACTGGTACAAGTCTACACTTCATGTTTATTCATTTGTAAGCTCAACACACATTATAGCTAGTGTATGTCTCATAACCAACATTCTCAAGTTGCTAAATAAATCACTGTGTTTCAACTTATAATAACAAGTCTCCAACCTTGTAACTATTACCACATATATTTGATGGATTCTTTTAATTCCTATGTATTTACCTTATGCTCCCAAAGCGTGACCATACCAAACCCGCCCTGTCCTAGAGTTCCTTGAAGAAGCCAATCACCTCTCTCCTTGACAGCAAGGTTACCTCCGATGCTTGGAGTAGCCATTTTGAATCTACAAGGAAAGGTTGTTTTTACAGTCAAGGCATGGTACGACTATTAGTTATGGTGGCTGCTCTACATGTATGTTCCGCCACCCGCCTACAACTTTTATAATGGGAGTCGCGTTTAATTATTTCTTTAAAACCATATTTAACGAGGGTGACCCATCCAGCACAGCTGATCATTTGGGGCCCTCACATTATATAAAAATACATCAAAAGTTAAAATACTTCAAGTGACAAAACTTTTACTAAAAATGAACAACAGGCCTAACAAAAAGGTAAAATGGATGAAATTAAACACTGTAACACTCATTAAACATTGATCTCAGTATCTGACAAGTGATGTCAAGTCAGGGTGTAGGGTGTGGGTTACAGTGAGGGTTAGGAATAGGATAGGAATGTTCAGACATTTGTAAGAGTGCCAGAACATAGGTGTGGAAGCATTTATATTGTACATCATGGGCACTTGTGATGACTATACTGTAAGTATAACCCTCCTGTGAGGGCCCAGTCTCATTGCTAGACAAAAAGTAACAGGGAACCAGGCACAGGCAGGATACATTAAATGGTATTTTAGCTGGTAACCTGTTCACACGACCCTGTTCTGCATAATTTGTCTGTGCACTGCTTAGCATCTTCTCTTGCTTTAAAACATCTTTATGAAATCTACCCCAGGTTACAATCATCACAACTAGTACCGGTTTCTTACATCAACAACATTTCCTTAACATCGTAATTTTAATCTATTTTAAAATTTCCCTCTAGTTCTATAATTAACACATCAAGGAAAATAAATAACATGATTGAAATGACAGCTTGTCAATGAAGAGTTCATCCTACTGAAGTAAAATCCTAACTGGTTATTTCATTCCAATTAAAAAAAAATCTAACATTCTAACATGGGCAAAGTTTGCACAAAGACCACTTGTCAAGAGGCAGAAAATAACTGGTACTCATGCTCAAAAACATGTGTAGAGTGCCAGGCAACATCAGCCGGCCTATAATTGACAAATGGGCCGATGTGAACTTGACCCCAGTCATGGCCCAACTGGCTTTCCAGAACAGGAATAAAAGAATAAAGGAATTAAACTCTGAACAAAAAGCAAAATAACAAATATACAAAGATACAATAACACTTGAGGAACTGGAAAAGATGCTGAATCTGATATTTAACCTTTTCATTCATTTTGACCCATGAATTTCTTATTAACAATTCGCAAGACTTGAGCTGTGCCAAACTCTTGCAAAAATATTTGCAGCGAAAACAGAGCTGTGACATCAAATACGTTTTGCATGAAGTATATAGCTGGGCTTTAAGCCTCACAATTCGACATCTAAACCTGAGGCCAAGGAAAAGTATTCAAAATCCTACTACTACAACCACTTCTTCCTTCCTTCCTTCTTTCGAGTGCAGACAAAATTGTAAATATTCATTCTGGGTAAACAAGGTACAATTTTTACTCAAAATGAAAGAAAAGTTCTGGTCAATTTTGCCATCTTTACCCACTTGTAGACCAAGCACTCCGCTGTACTCCTCTTTTTTTTAATGTTGACATCTGCAGTCGTTAATATGACCACATATATGTCAAATTAATCAAACCACAGGTGTCAATTTGTTTGTTAAAGAGAGTACAGTGCCCCAGTTACTACTACAAACAAATCGACATTCTTGGACAACCCTCTTGGTGGATTGGTCCAATCCACCAAGAGGGTTGTCCAAGAATGTGGTTGAACATCACACAACATGAATGATGCCGAGTTGGGAAGATCATCTAAACATGCTAAACAAAGCCGTCCTACTAAATACCGTCAACACACCATCAACACCTCCAATATACATTTTAAATCGACGAAAGAGGCGTAGAACTGTAAAGTATGGGCTGAGGGAGAATTTCCATTGGTTTGAGGTTAAATTTCTTTTGTGAAAATGCAGGGTTTTTACGCAAAAAAATGATCGCTAAGCAGCATAGCCATTGGACGCCATCTTGCCTTCTCATGGATAGATGGAGATTGTACAATATGGGCAACAGAGGGCGCCTTGCTGCAGTAATATGGCAGCAGCTATGCTGCTTTAAAGATATTTGTTTGCGTGAAGAAAACTCCATTTTCATAAATAAAATGTAACAAATGTAACTTTAAACCAACGGAAATTCTCTTTTAGCCCATACTTTATGTTCTATGCCTCTTTTGTCGATTAAAAATGTATTATGGAGGTGTTGACGGTACTATTCATGTTGACGGTGCGTTAATTGCGTGTTGACGGTATTTAGTAGGACCCAAACAAAGCAAAGGTAAAAAGTAAAAACAAACAAACAACCATTCTGATTTATACATGAATGAGTCTTTGGAAAAGAAGTCAAGAATTTAGAATACACACTGCCATTTTCATTTCAGTTTCTAGTTGCGATGTAATTAATCGTGTTAGTAATAATAGTTACCCTAAACAAAAGTTATTTTCAATTCAAATGTAAATCAACCTCGCATACCTTATCTCGAATAACTGAACTTGATCAGATTAAATATCCAACATTCTCCCTGTCAAACTTCGACGAGATTCCAAGAAGGTTCAATAAAAATAAGCTTATCTAAGCTGTCTGCCCCAGTAACCAGAGTCGCCGTCTCCTCCCGTGATGTGTGATGGTATCGGTGGATTCAAGAATGTCAGGTAAGTCAAAAAACGCCTTCTTTACGGTCATCCAGTAGTTCTACTTCTAGGAAGGTGGTTGTTGTTCAGCCATCGTTCATGCGAACACTACACGGGCAGCATTTCGTGCAATAACCGGGGTTTTCCAAGACGTCGCTGGCCCTCTGCCCTCGGTCCCCCTGTATCTACTATGCAGATTATCAGTAGGATAGGAACCAGTGACAAATATTCCGGGAAGTTCCTTCATTTCTGTTTATGATTACGTTATTCTAAAAATAGATAAACAACATTTGCATAACTTTTACTTAGTATGCATAAAAAGATACATTCATACAAATTTATTACATTTTTTTGTACATACATATAAATTTTAAAGTAAAACAAGTTTAATTTAAATGATAAATTCTTTATAATTTTATTTCTTTTTACATTTTATTTGCATTTACCAAAAATGTTACTTTCACAATCAAGATGGCAGCGCCCATGTAGTTTTGTAGTTTTTTTCTCCACCATACGGTCTGTGCGCAAATATTTTTTTACGGGTTTTCGTTGATACCTTATTTTTCTCTCATTGAAGTTAGCGTATTTAAATTATTTGAGCGTACTTGAAGATGATCGTGCTTCAACGAGCCTTCTTTTGCCTGAGCAGGGTGGGTAAAAACGTGCCGTTACGAACGACGTCGTTGATTGCGTCATCGGCGGCGGGGAGGAGGAGATCAACATCATCATCGGTCATCTCAACTAGCAAAATTGACTTTTGTTCAAACACGTCATTCGTGAGAAGACATTCTTCATCTTCGTTTGTCCAGGGATTGAGACATGTACAGAAACTCAAAGAAGATGACGCTTTTTGCAGAGAGTCGTGGGCAAGCGGAAGATTTTTAGTTCTCTACGACATGAAACCTGTACTTAAACAATTGGAAGATGGAAAACAGTGGGGAATAGCATGGAGTTATGCAAATGGTATAATTAATATAATCATTAAAATTATGCCTAGATAAAAACATGGGGGTACTACAATTCCACTTTTTATCTATCTAAGTAATACTAAATAAATAGATTTGAAGTTAGTCAGGTTGGCTCAATCAGTGGTCTTTCCTGTCTTTCACCCCTTGACTCTGGTTCGAATCCTGGACCAGAGCCTTTCGTGTGTGGATTGGGTTTTCAGTCCCTTCCTGATTATTGCAGGAGTTTTCCCTATTTATTTTAGGCTTTCCTCTTTATCTTTCTCTCTACACAGGTATCTGAAAATTAATGCAATGTTGGAACCAGTAGTACATACAAATCCCTCAGGGATGTTTATTTTCATCATTCGGAAATACATGTAAATAATCATCACTTTCTTTTCTCCTCAGACCTCTGCGACATTCTGCAAGAGGCCCACCAAAGGACAGTGCAAGAGTCGGTTGTCTTAAACTGTACTAGCTCCGACACTAGTGGCCCACCAAAGTTTGCCTTCAACATTCCTGCCAAGACGGATCCAGATCACAAGAAGGGAATTGAAGAAGCCTTGGGAGGCTCTGCAGTGAGTGAGAGGAAAGCCTTCTTTGTTGTAAATAGGGCTGATGCGAGGATTTTGTCTCAGGTACTCTTTTACTACTAGTCTTGATTGGTAATGCTAGTTTTTGTATTAGTTACCGGTAGAGGGCGCAACATCGACTGGTTTGGAGGAACTGGGCAAGTCTATGTATCTGGATCAAAATTGAGCCAGATGTTTGTTTGATACAGATATCCCTTCTCCAGTAATTCGTGTATTAATATCGCTGACTAACCTCAACAAAACAAGCATCACCAATCAAGACTTAGACTCTGTCAATCCTTTGTTTGTTGTTTCATCGTTTGGGGTTTTTACAGAGCCCTTAAACAGACAAGGTGTTTTTTCTTCGAGGGAACAAAATACCTTGGAATAATTTTTTGTAAACCTTGCCCCTTTACGGGCTACGTAGGTTTCTGTTTACAGTAAATGCTTTTTTTCCTTTTGTTGTCTTTAAATGTTGAGGTTGATTCTTTAGGTTGAAGAGTACTGCAAGTCTAAGTAAAACTGTTATCTAAGGCATCAGGCTGGCTCAATGGTTTCTTTCCCTGCCTTTCACCTCTTTGGACCCTGGTTCGAATCCCACCTCAGACCGGAGCCTTGCATGTGGATTGGTTTTTCAGTTCCTTCCTGACTGCCTGGGTTTTCCTTGTTTGAGGTTTCCTCCCACTTCTAAAACTGAACAGTTCTTCTCGGTTTTTAGCTTATTCATCCTGTTTTTGGCGCTAACTATGTTGTTGGACAAATAATCAATACAAGTTTTTTTTAAATCTTTGATTTAGATTCCGTTCCAGAGGAATAAAACCACTTGAAGTTTCTTAATCATTGAAACAATTTGATGGTTGTGTTATTTAATATATATATATATATTGTTACAGTGTCTCGCACTTCTTCAATGGCATTCCAAAAACAAGTTTTGCTCCAACTGTGGCAGTAAGACAAACAAAGACTCCCCCGGTGCAAAGAGGGTGTGTCCAAATTGTGAGGTCGTCCACTACCCAGCAGTAAGTAATCAAATCTTGAAGAGGGATTTCAAGGTCAGATTCAGTCGTAGGAATCACTCGTTTTCCCAATAGATAAGAGTCCTTGGAGAAAAACAAGTGGGGGACAAAAATCACAAGTCTCTAACCTCACGATGAAGTGATGTAATTTGTCATTTTCTTTGATACTCTTTCAGAGTGAAATTTGAATTGTGGCGTCATTGGATGTCAACAATAACAAACAGGTTACATATAGTCAAAAGGTCCGATTCAATTGAATGTCAAAGAAATTCAGGAATGAACAATTCTTTCAATGGCCAGATGCTGAGGATCTTTTCAATATTTTGTGTTTTTCTTTGAAGGACGTTCCCCTTCTTGTATTTTAGTGTTTTTAATCTTTTGCTTCGTTGTTTTTGTAAAGCACTTTGAGGCTATAAGTAAGGTGCTTTATAATATTATTTGGCTTGATTTAACAAGAAACAAGAGCTGGATGTGTAAACTAATAAAATGAAAATGTTGTGTGTTTTCTTTTTCTCGGTTTTGTTTGAAGATGAGCCCAGTTGCTATAGTCTTAGTGACCAAAGGGGATAGATGTCTCGTTGTACGACAGAAGCAGTTTCCACAGGGCATGTATAGCGCCATCGCAGGATTCTGTGAGCCAGGTGAGTGCTGATGTCATGCCTGTGATGTTTGTTGGATTGTCTTGACTTTAGGCTAGTAAACACCACCTCTCAACTTGCCCTGTAAGCTACCATCTAAAAACTCTGCAACCTGCTTGTTTAAAATGCTCATATTTCTTCCTTTTCAGATGTGAGTAATACATGTTTACAATGTGTTATTTATTTCTGAATGTGTGAATGTAACTTCATTTGACCATTAAACCGGTTGCGATCGCTAACATTTAACACATCATGCATTTATGACAATACAAGTTTCAAGTCTGGGCTCCTAAAACTTCCTGGGGGCAAGTAAGACACCCAGTTTACTCTCCCCAGTAGGCAACTATACAAAAAGCTTAAGTGAAACGCCGGACATGAATGCTGAGTATTTGTTCTCTCCTTCTCTCATTTAATCAAGGGGAGGCATTGGAGGCAGCGGTGAGGCGGGAAATTGCAGAGGAAGTCGGTCTGGAGGTTGAAGACGTCAGGTTCTTCTCCTCCCAACCCTGGGCCTTCCCATCCAGCACACTGATGCTAGGATGCCACGCCCATGTGAAGCAAGGAACGACAGATGAAGTGGGTTTGTCTTTCTCGATACGTAAACATGAATCCTAAGCAAATTGACTGGCCCTGACTTCATAAACCCTGCAAACACACCATGTTGCTAAGTACCGAAAAAAAATCAAGTTTATTTGAAACATGTGACCAGCCAAAATGTTATGTTTACATTATTGAAACTGGTTCTCAACTCATTTTTGATATATTTATTAGCAAATAAATTTGCTAAGTAGTATTTTCTGCTTAATGGCATTATGTGCTTACAGTCACTTTAACAGGATTAGGATCTGCAAAGCTGTGCAAGCAAAGAATGCTTAGTAACAAAAAATCCTTCTTACATGTGTATTAAATAGGCTCATTTTTATCGTGGTTCTTTCTGCTACAAAAAGGGCACATTTTTCTTTTACGGTGGTAGAGCCATGAAACTTCTTTTGTGTGAGCATCCAGGCTGTTTTAAACGCGATACAATGTTTTGACAATATTTCAAACTTGTGCGTAATGTTTGTGCTGTTTTAGGAGATACAACATTTTTGCACTGTCATAACATTATATGCAGTGGGATTTATATAAGCATTCCATTATGCCTGTTTCTCTCGTTGTTGTGTCGTACAGGTTAGTCTTGATAAGGCAGAACTTGAAGAGTCCAGATGGCTCCACCGAGATGAAGTCAAAGCAATTCTTCAAGAGAATACTCCAGGCCGAGGTGATGGCGTATGGTTTCCTCCATCGAGAGCTATCGCACACCATCTTCTGAAAAGTTGGGCATCTCAACAATAATTAGGGAGTGTCTCTAGAGTTCCTGTCGGTAAACACCAGGGTCCGATTTCATGGCTCTGCTTACTGCCGAAATCTGCGCTTGCGATCATCATTCACCGCTTACTGTTCAAGCGCCAAATTTCTGCACTAGCTGTGTAAGCGAAGAATGCCTAGTAACTTGGATTACGCACACGCGTGAGCAAAAATTCTTGGCTAACCCGCGAAATATGCTTGATGTAAGCGCGGAATTCCCTGCTTCGGTAAGCGCCGATTCTTTGCTTACGGTAAGCAGAGCCATGAAACTGGGCCCTGCATAGACAGGAACATTCGTACACAAGAGAATTTATGCAAAATTGGCGGTTTTGATTGAACAGTCCGATGGAACACACTGGCAGTCCAATGGACTGGTCCATGTATTGGCCGACCCTCATTACAAAGAGCACATAGAGAGGTCCTGTTTACAGTACATTCTGAAGTACGGAATCTCATTTCTGCTAGTTGTGTTTCTTTGTTTTGCTGTCCTCTTATACAGCGTTCTCCCTTAACACTGGGCCGCTGGCCAAATGCCAGTTAAAACACCCGAGGACCAGCTGGCTAGTGGCTGGTTCAGTGTTAAAAAACATCCCTATTTATTAAATGTAAACACATCATGGACTAGTGAAAAAGCTGATGATGGACTAGTGGACTGACAAGCTAACTGGTCCTGCTGGCCAGTCACTGAAAAAGTGAAGGGGCAAACCCTGTTATAACAACGTTCCTGTATTATAAAGAGATAGTTTGGCCAATCCTTAGCGATGTTGTTACAACGAGAGTCGACTGTACACACCCTGACGTACTTAACCGATCCGACTAGAGTGCCTCTACCGATAGGACTTTTGAGATGCTGTCTTAGAGAAAGCACCACACTGGCAAGAGAATTGTTTCAAAATATTATGACATTTGGTGTAATGCTAGGATAAACTGGCCAAACCACACAAAAGTGTGTGCACTAGCTCCAATGGAGGAAGATCCCTCAAATGCTTGCAAAATCTACATTGACATTCCACGTAGGGTCATACAGAATAATGACCATAAAAACTTACTTGGTGAGAAGCACTGCTGCAGCTGTTGATAGTGTAAACTATTTTGAGAAAGGATTCCCTTCAAAGTAATACGGTTTGGATAATTTTTCACCCAAAATTTGAATCTGAGCATGATTCGTTTCTCAGATTTCTGAGGGTTGGTGTCCCTTCGCGAATGCTGCGGCCGGAGATGCTGCTGGTACCTGCTGTCACCTTAATAAACGTGAATGGATTCAACGTTGTTGTGAAAATACCGTGAGGGTTTTTTGCTCTTTTCTCAGCAAGTAGACACTGTGTTCAACGGTAACTTCCACATATGACTTTTATTGTATCTTTCTTTATAATTTTGCCTATAAATCAGCATTTCTTTGGCTTGAAATCAATCTTGACCCCACCTTTAAAACAGCATAAAGGAGAATGATTTCATGACACCATTTGCAAGTGGTCTAAAGATTTTTGTAAGTACATGTATTTGGCAATAAATTTCAGGGAAACTAATATTTTTATTTTGGTACTTTTGCAGTGAACCTCAGTATTTAACAGAAAAACTTTTTATCAAAAGATTATAAAAGGATAATTTAAAAGTACATAATAAAAAAATGAATGAAAACATTCTTGTTGGTAAATTTGCATTTTTGTTTTTGACTGCTTTGTCGAAAAGTAGCAAGCTTTATTAGAAAAAAAATGAAAATATTTCAATGTGATAACTTTAGATATTTTAAAAAGTCAAGGAAAGTTGAGATGGTTCAATAACTGTTTGGTTGTTGTCATTAACCCTCCTACTGTCTGACCTATCAACATCATCCACTGAGACTAAACATCAATGTGATATGTGGTGAAAGCTTCTACAAATTACACATACACATACCTGTGTAAACACCGGCAATCGTGGACCCTCCTTTGTTCAACCCTTTGTGATAGCAACCGTGGATCACAATGTTTTCCTTTATGAAAGCAACCATGGACCTATTGTCCCTTTTGTTATACATCCCCCGGTTTGAATGTGTATACCTACCCACACACACACACGTGTGTAAATAACATTAATGGAAATTTGTTTAATACCTGCAATCTGGGAACTCCTATTGTCCCTCTTTTGTTTGTCCTTTTCACTGTTTGACAACGGCTCCCATTAGTCAATCAACCAGGAACTCTATTGTCCCTTTCGTTATAGGTTTGAATGTGCATACCTACCCATGCACACAGTAAGTTCCAGGGCACAGTTCTGCCACCATGTCCGACCCATCCAGTTGAATGGCTTCAAACGGCCGGTCAACTCGCTCGAAGAGGTAGGCTTTTCGAAAGACACAACACAGTTTGAGAAAAAAAAGGAACAGAAATACACCATGCCGTTAATTTTCGTTTTGTAACATTTATTGTGTCCACTCCTGAGATTTAGCCCCAAGTTTAAAACGAAGAGATACCATCGCCTTCTGACATCATAACAAAGAACAAAGAAAGTTTAACCCATGCTGCCTTATGAAGGTGTTAACAATTCAAACACCTGTTCGTATATTTAAAAAAAAACTTGTTAAAAAAAACTAACTAATTCATCATAAGTAGACACCCAGCAACAATATGGATCTTACAAAATTGTCACCACAGATCCCAGGCAAAAGGTTAGTTTTAAAGGAAAACAATTTCCCAATCAAAAAGAAATCTTTTTACTTTTGCAGGTCGGATGTGACATAAATGGTGTCTTTTTTACCAATGAATTTACACTTTTTCTTTACATTTAAAAAAATTGCACCAAATACCTCTTTGATTCAAAAGGCAGAATAATCCTCTGCAAGTTGTCATCGACATTTTATCAAAATCTTCTTTTTATCTTTATGTACAGCCGACCAATAAACAGGTCAGCTTGGTTTGTTTTGTTTTTCCTTTCAAATTCTGTCATCTTAAAAGAGAAATCCATGATCCATCTCATCAACAGCGTGGGGCGAAATGCCAAAGGCAGGCACAGCCTCGGCCCATACCATTTTGCCACAAGGGGTTGACAAGGCAAAACCTCATGAGAGGGGCAGATATTTTGGTTCAAATTTATCAGTCTTCAATACTTTTCTTTGACTTCTGGCATATCTTCCTCTGACATAAAAAAAGAAAAGAAAATTGGTTTATTTTAGAACAGTATTTACAAGTTTAAGGGGGCACATTACGTATGGGGAATGTTAGTTGTAAAACTAAAAGTCAATAGGGGGAAAATTAGCTAACATAAAGTTACTTATGGACAGTACACATTTGGTCATTTCCCAGCATTGCACAAGTGAAAAGTGGTTTTCATTTTGTAGCTTGGGTCAAACTACAAGCATCTATTATATATTCACAAGAAAAATAACCTTCTATATATTGACAAGAAAAATATCCTTTTTTAACCCCCCCCCCTAATGAAAATTGAGACACTCGACAACTCAGTAAAAAAACCTCCTCAATACTTTTAAAGTAATTTAAATCAATTCCCAATAGTTATCTTTGCATTGCTCGGTTATATTCAGTTGAGAGGGTGGGGGAACGTACACTCGTTTCCCCCAAAAAAAATAAAAAAGGGTTTCAATTATCCACACAATGTTTTCCCGTCCATTCAAAACATTTGAGATTCTTCTTTAATCTTAGGCACTCGTTCCCCCAAGGATCAAACATACAAATGAAACTTGTAAATAATCATGTGTGAAATTTTAAAACTTGACAGGAACCAAGAGTGCGTTGGGGAGGGGGAAGGGGGAAGGGGCACTAAAATACCTGCCTCTCTTTTTTCAGTTTTAACATAAAATTTTGTGAAGATATGACACATATTTACAAGTGAAAGGATTTTTCGTAAGAATTTGACAGAGTCTGAGGTTTGAATTACCAGAACAGCATGGGTAATTGTTCTGAAATTCAAAAGGCGTTGGCAGTGTTTCATTAATTTCCATAATTACTCAATATCACTTTAAAGTTAATTTTTTCCGACAGAAAAACAAAGCAGTTTTTACAAAAAGAAACAGTAATTCAATTTTGAGCAAATCAAGTGCAAAACATATTAGAATGTTAAATAAATTTTGTTTCACAATTGTGACAAGATATTTTAGTAAAATTCCTAATTTACTACAATGAAAAATTAAGAGTATTCCATTTGATGCTAAAAAAAAAGGAAGGTGGGACGACACAAGCTAGTTTGTACAAAAGAATTTAGTTATTACTGATCCCACCTATTACCAAATGGAACAGCCTTAATTTTACATTATAATAAGAACTATCCACTCATCCCTTGAGGGGATAAATAGCAAGCTACACACACCTACAAAACTAAATCAAAAGGACACTAGTTTATAAATAAAAAAGTTGCTTTAAAAAGATGCCCATACACATTGGCAAGACAAAACTGAATAAGCATGAATCATTTTGAATGTTGCTATTTTAGTGTAAAATGTTCCCCAACCAAGTTTTGAAAAAAAAAAATGCATTTTACAAAAGCATACTTTATGGTTCACTTCATTGAGTTTTGAATTGCATTTGAGTAAAGTTTTCAATTTAAATTTTTTAATGTTAGATTCAATTTAAAATTCACCGAAAATTAGTTATTTCATTTCATCTCTATGAAATTGGGATGAGTGCATCAGTTTGAAGTTGCAAAACTGTTGTTTTGTCCAACAGAAATGTTTATGGAAAGTAAGTACTTGTAGATTACTTTGCGAAGAATTGTTTTTCTTCTCACAATCACAAATTTTTCATCCAAATTAATGACCGACTTCACATTGGGCTTTTGTGAAACAGAAAAAGTTTGCATCTTGAATGTATTGCACCCAGCTGTTACCTGCTCCCTGAGTCCCCTTCAGACAAATCCTGTGAACGTGACCAATTCTGAAAGTCTGATTTGAATTAAAAATACAAACATGTTTGTCAGGTCACTGTAGGTCAAACACAAGGTCAAACTCTACTTCAAACACGGACGAAATAACGATGACACATATTTTTAGTAAGTAGTATAACAGCTTGGCTGTGTGACAAAACATGGCTTGGCATTAAGTACCATCAAATGAAATGGTTCATTGTGTTCAAAGGTTGGCATCTGCACAATCCAACCCTCTTACTAGTGTCCTGTTCTTATATAACCAAGGTTTAAACCCTGTGTGTAAGGAGTAACGATTTTGACATCATTACTGACCATAGTCCAGCCATTTTCAAGTGATTTTACCACACACGCTCTTAACAGTTTTGGTCCCATTAACGAACATTCCAGAGACAAAACATTGAAATCTAACAGGTTTTGCTATCGCTAATTAATACAATCATTTAACAATGACTTAAGCTGACCAAGACCTTGAAAGCAATTGGGATGATAACAGTTTAGATGTAGCTATTAAGGCTAGATTTTTTTTTTCCCCCAAGGTTATGCTGAATTATGAGCAAAATTATCAAGAAAGATACAATAAAAGTCACATGTAAAACCTCCAGAATAGAAGTGTCTATTTGCTGAGATAACAGTCAAAACTGTCATTGTGTTTTCACACAAACGCTGATTTCATCCACGTTTACAAGGTGACAGCGGGTACCAACCGCATCTCTGGCCGCAGCATTTGTGAATGGACACCACAGATTTTGAGAAACGATTCATGCGTGTTCTGTTCACTAAAATTTTCAACAACAAAAAATCATTAAAAAAATTAAAGGGGCCATTTGGAATTGTATGCACTTCTTTCTGCTTTAATATAAAACAATTACTGCATGCTCCGAGAGAAAAAAAGGGCACTGGCCTGGAAAAACTCGGAGGCCACACAGGCCATGGCCTCCGTTGCCTTGCTCTTGGCCTTGGTGCCCCAACAAAACTTTCCCAGAGACTTTTCAACGTCAAAGTTTTTCCAAAACGAAGATGACCATGCCCTCTCAAAAATAAAAAAATTTTAAAATTCAAGCCATAACTAAGTTATCCTCAATTGTTGACAGATAGAAAGCATCAGCTAAGAAGGTGAGGGGGAAGCAAATTCTACACACAGTATACACTACAGATAAAAAACAAAAAAAACAAAACAAACAAATTTGTGCGATTTACCATCACTGGACAATTATTCAAATTATTACACATTCAGTCAATTGTGGCTGTTGCCCAAAAGTCTATTACATAGAAAAAGGTAAAGGGAGACAAATTTGGTGCTCTTATCCGAATTCATAATTTGTATTATTCAGGCATCACTTTTTAAAAGTGAGAGAAATCTTCCAGGACATTTTTGTCATTCCTATTATATGGAGAAATATAATAGTAAGCCGAAACCCTGCATAAAATTGATCCGAAAACGGTTACTTCAGATTTCTCAACAACAAAAAAGTGTCCCCAATAGAATTTTCTTCAGAGACAGAGAGAGATCGAGAGACATAAAAAAAAAAATCGGCATCTGCCTAATCCCAAGCTAACAAGAGGCAATTGTTAACAAATCCCCCCTTTTTTTGTCCTTTTCATTTTTGTCTGAAACACTTGGAAAAGATATTTTACATTTGTATAATGTTTTACAAAAAGCTTGTGTAATTTATGAATTTTCTTGGTACATGTATATAAACCAATTTCTGTACACAATTTGACCATCATACATGTACAATAATATATCCATCCTAATAATTATTCAACAGTGGTATAGCATATGACCACAAACTATAACATAAATCAAAACATCAAATCGCTAGTTGTATTACAAAAAAAAAAAAAACATAAAGCATTTCACTTTAGATGTTGAAGCAAAGTTCCTACAATGTATTTTTGAAAATGCAAAATAATTATCTGCCTCACCTTAAATTTTGTTTATTTTGTTTGTTTCCTTGGCTTCACAATACTATGACCTTTGACTATGACCTTTGACCTAGATGATGTGGAATTCAATATTTTATTTTTTACAACACCCGGACCCAATTTTAAAGCCTGCTTCCACGAACCTAACGATATGATCATTGCTTTCTGGGTCACCAGCGTTTCTGCATGTTTTATAAAGTGGCAGGATCAGGCACAGTAGCACTTAACCGAAGGGTATACCTTTGGTAATTACTCCAAAAAGTAACTCCCATAAAAAAAATTAATTGGCAAAGAGCACCGGAGAGCTGTTGATATTATAAAACATTGTTAGAAACTACACACTTTGAAGTAATGTTCTTTTAGAGAAAGAGGTACTTTTTCACACACAAAATTAGAATCCGAGTAAGACTTCAGGCATGAAGCCTTTCTCAGGCATCTGATTTATGCAACAAGGGTGGTTTGTTTTTTCTTGCCTTATTTTCTTGCACCTTCCATGACCAATTGAGCCTAAATTTTCACAGGTTTGTTATTTATAATTTTATGCATATGTTGGGATACACCCAGTGAGGATAACGGTCTTTGACAATTACCAAAAATATACCCCCCCATACGAAATGCAGGTCTGTATAACGTAAGCACCAAGTGAATTATTCACCAGTTTGAAAGCAGCGCCATAACCTGAGGTCCTTACACACTAATACAGAATTAGATCCCGGAAGAAATGTAGGATCCTGAAATCAAATGAAGAACCTGGTACCTACACCATTAGTGATCCTAAAATCAATCAACAAGGACTTTCGAAAACAAAGTTCATTTGTCTAGCTCCAGGAAAACAATATCCAATTTGTCCAACTCAACAAATTTGCCGGATGCAGAGAGCGGTACTGTTTTCATCAAGTAAATAAACACAATTGTTTGTACAAGATAATTACGCCCACAAACAAGAGGATGGAGAAACATACTCGCCAAAAGGTATATATCACAAATTTGCATGAAAAATATCTGACAATTTAAAAACAAAAAAAGTTTCTACAAAGAATGAAACTATGGCAGCAAAAAACGACCATCTGTGTAAGCAAGGCACAATCAACTTGCAACTCAACATTGATTAGATCCATGAAACGGAAAGAATGCAAAATTTGTGACTCGATAAATTTCCAACAGTCCAAAACCCACACAAAGTACTGATCCACTAAATACGTACCTAAAACGATAAACAGGTTGTAAAACACATCACACTAAGCACACATAATATCGTCAGTTTCCCCACCGCTAAATCGGAGACCACAGGAATTCCCGACATCAAAACAAACATTTGTAAAACTAGAACTACATGCTATTTGATGACTATCTTCCCAAGACCAAAGCTTGAATGCCTGTGAGTCCACAGTCCAAGTTATTATGGTGAAAATTTTTCAAGATTCAGAGTTTCTGAAATATATTTCATAAATTAACTGAAAATAGTTCAAAGAGTAAAAGAATTAAAACTTAAACTCTTAAAAGTTGTTTACTTTTGCCGGGTGCCGCCACATCAATGAACACCAAAATTAAAATTTGTTTAAAGTAGAAAAATCAAGAACATAGTCCTTTGTTCATGTTTTTATAGTGCCATTCAAAAAACAACAAAACAATTCTGTGTAACCCGAAGATTTATTGTGACATTTCACTTTCATAGTTGTATTTAGAGAGAGTCAAAATCCAAATTTGTATTGAATGGTTTCCTTAAAGAGGAGCTCCAGGGTCGAGTTTAGTTTTGTGAAGCACTCATTTCCAAATAGATAGAGTCCTCACGAAAGTAGGGTAAAAGTTACACGTCTCTAACTTCACGTTAAAAATGGTGTACAAATCATTTTATTTGAAAACCTTTCAGAGCGAAATTTGAAACATGACGTCATCGAACAGCGAAAAACAAATGGGTCTGTATATTCCAAAGAAGAATTTCTGCGCAAGTCATAAGCTCAAATTCAACGCTCTTAAAATATCACAATTCAGGAATGAACTGAAAATTCTCTGTACAAAAATGTAAACAAATATATTTGAAATGTGACGACGTCCTCAAACGCTTTTGGATTTTGACAAAAAATTCCACTTGAATGGTATCAAACATAGTGGCATTTTACACTGTTTTATAATGAGGTAAAGAGACTTGTAAATTTTTCCCCATTTTCATAAGGAATCAATCTATTGGAAAAATGAGTGGATCACAAAACTGAATTTGACCTTGGAGCCCGTCTTTAATCACCTCGGGGTGGTTTGTTAGCCGTTAAGCCGGCACTACCACAAGACCTATTGGCACTGTTGTCACAATGTCCAAATTGAGTGTCACTGGCCAAAGGTATATGGCGGAAACATCAAAAATATCGAAAAAATACACAAATGGAACTCTAGTCAGAGCCGTACCAATATGGTTGGACACAGTACAACCCTTCTCCAACATCTGATTCCTGAATCACACAACAAAAATCTCAAATCACCACCACTCCAAAAAACGTTGCTCTGCAAAACCAACAAGAGGACTTACAAGTGCATGTACTTATGTAGCTAAAGACCACCGAATGAACTACTTAACATTCAAGAAGAGAAGACAAAGATTTAAATGAAGAAAACTGTTACAAACATGTCAATTTCTTATTTTTCGACCCCCAGCCACATTTCTTAAAATATTCTTATTTTTACAGCCTGTACAAGTACAAATTGGGTTACACCTAAAAAGGGGTTGTCCAGCCTTCTGAAAATGGCTCGACGACAAAAATGTAGTAGTATTCACAGTGCCCTTGGGTGGAAAAACTCAATACTACCGTCTGACCAAGTAGTTGCCGCCTCCCCCACCGCTGCTGGTGTTGGCGTTGGTGGTGCTACCTGGGGTGTTATAAGGCATCTCGAACTCAGTCAGTAGGGAGAAGTGGTCTGACGGGACGCTGGTGTGCGGGCAACCGACAATCTTCGACTGGATTGGAGAGTGAGAAACATAAAAACAGTCAGTTCGTAGCTACAGATAATTTTAAAAGAGTACATCGTCGTGCCTAGGGCTCTGTTTCAAAAAAGCTCTCAGATTCATCTTAAGACGAGTTGTCAATATTGCCATAATGATTCGGGGAACGATTTCGTCCAACAACTTTGCATAGCTAAGCATTTTGCCTGAACATATTTTGTGCCGACTGAATGCTAATACTGAGTAGCAAATGATGATTTTTTGTGTAGCAACTTGATACATTTTGTGTAGCATTTTGCTCTGCTAAACAAGGAAATCAATCACTGGTGATTTGCATTGTGACAACACACTTAGCTTAATAGCAATTAAGAGTGATTTACACTTAAGGTCAATCTTAGGTCTTTGAGTAATGGAGCCCTGATTTCTTATCTCCTAAATTAGCGTTTACTTGAGTTTTTTAGAATGTCAATCAGATCGTATCTCGCCTAAAATAACCTGAATGTATACTGGCTACAAAATAAAAACCCAACATACCTGATCTAACCAATCTTGTTCCACAGGTCCTAACACTCCAAGCGTCGTCATGAAATTCCTGGAGGTGAAGATGTAATCGATCACCCCCTTGAAGTCGTAGGTGAAGTTGGTGTACTGCACGGACTGGTTGTGGTAGGCCCTTTGCAGGGAGAAGGAGTGGGTGATGTGGCCGTTCTGCTCCGTATTGCTGGAGAAGTTCCGCAAGACTTTGTAGTGGATGTCCTTGAAGTCCTCATGGTGGACGGAGACCTTGCCGTTCTCCAGGTACTCGATCACGCCTGAGGCCGAGAACCAAATAAAAATAGTACTGTCAACTGAAATTAGAGCCAAGAAACCCTTTTTTTAATCCACATGCATCAGGAATGAGATTGAACAGGTGGGAAAAATTCCTGAAAATTAAATTATGGGTCTGGTTTGGACACAATGAGGACTAATTCTGTCTCCCTTTACTGACAGCTTTACTTCTTTCAAAAAAAGCTCACAAGCCCCATAGTTACAAAAAACAAAAAAACAACATGCAGTATTTCTGATTAAAACACTTTGAACACAAACAAGATTTACCCTAACCATCCCCAACCCTTCAAAACCCAACTGCAACGGTTTGTTTTTGTCTCTGGCGGAGGACCACACTAGTAAACTGATTAATATTTTACATGATATCAGGCATACCGCCATCATCAGAGTCCAACAGTTTACCGAGTTACCACATTGTGTTTGATTTTGTATTAGGGCTATATCACTCGAGGGAGTTTGGTTACAATTTGTGAGATTTTTTTTTACAGTATTTATTTTTGTTAATGCAAAGAGAAGAATTGTGAGACCAATAAAAATAACTGTCTTACACAGTTTTCTGAAAACACTGACAGCATTCATGAAAAATAATGCTTCCGTAACTAGTCCTGATGGTGATGCTTAAATGCACTAGTCACAAATACAAGTTGGTGGGTTTCAAAATGGGCCAAGATCTCCTTACTGAAGTAACCCCCGCCCTCCCCCCCCCCCCCCAGCCCACCTTCCTCCCTCACCTGAGTCTGGTAACGAATTGAGGTCACCGCAGAGTACGAGAGGAATGGGTGTTGTCTCCTGGGTGCGCGAGACTCCGCTGCCACCACCGGGTCTGAAGCTGATGGACTCCTCGTCGACGATCTTCTTCAGTTCGTTCATGAACATAATCGTCTGGATCAGCTTGACGTCACTGTACTCTGGGTCCCAGTGAATGTGGACGTTAGCCACCAACATCAGCTGTCGAGTGTTGTCCGGTACAGGTACTGCAGAAGTTAAGATTGCATACTTACATTATTAACCCTCAGACAGTTTGACCATTTAATATCAGCCTGTTGGTAAGTCACTGCACAACACATGTGCGTATCTGGCGCACTTCCAAAGTTTTTGCAACATTTCGGCTCCAAAGCTGAAATAAATTTGTGCGTAATTTGACCAAAAAATGCATGTGTAATGTTACTGCAAACCTACCTTTGTGAGCATCGATCAGCTTTTACTTTTTCTTGATTCTTGCCCCCTTGGGTAATTTTAACTTTTTCTTGATATTTGCCCTGTGGGGCATTATTACTCACCTGTGCCCTCGTAACATCCCGGCCTTGTCTCCAGTAACACCGCCAGCCCAATGTTGTCCTTGGGCATGACTCTATTGAGCATGTCTTCATTGCCGTCAGCGTTGGCGAGGGCGAGCTGGTTGAACTCCACCAGGTGCTCCTTCACCAAGCCAAACCTGAATTGCAGGGAATGTTTTCGAGCAACCTTAAAAGTTTGTCCGAAACGATTCAAGACTCTCACCATCATTACCAAAGGCTTTAATGGTTGGGAGGGTGTTAGACCGAGTTGCATTTATGAAGGACCCTTGTGCACACTTCCTCAGGTTTATCAAGGGCCCAATTTCATAGAGGTGTTTAGCAAAATAAAGCAGGATACCAGTCACAAATTGTGCATGTGGCATGGTATTTTGCCTGGTAACCTTACTCTGGTGAGCATAATTTTGTTGTGCTTAGCTACTTTTTGTGCTTAAGCAACTTTAATCAGATTTCCTTCACTTAGCCTGTGTTGAAGCAAGGTCACTTTCCTGAGGCAAGGGCATCACGGCCAAGATCAGGGCCCTAAAAATTGCTTAGCAAAGAAACAAATCTGGCTTAACGGACTAGATACCAGCAAAAAATACCACGTAATGTATATTGTTTGTGACTGGTTGGTTGCCTGCTAATTTTTGCTTAGCGGATAAATTTGCACAACACTATTTTCTGCTGAGCAACTACATTAAATTGTGCCATGGGTAAAAGATAAAATGGCTTCTGTGGAATTCAGACCTGTTAATCGCCCTTCCTGTGTGATTTATTGCTTGTTACGATCCAAAGGGGACGATATCTTTACTCACTTATTCACTCTGAAGAAGATGCCACAGCCGTCCACGTACTTCCTCTCATGCTCTGACATTGTCTTGGCCCTTGACTTCGGGCTGAACACCCCCTCATACCCATGCTGTTTCAAAGTTGGGTAGAAAAAGTTGAAGAACTGGTCCGTCTCGACCTCCTGCAAGCAGATGATATCTGCGTTTGCGTGCAGTATTTCATCCATGATCCCTTTCCTCCGGTATTCCCAAGCGAGGGCCCACGTCGGGCAGTAGCCGTAAAGCTGTTTTGTTGCGTATTTTTCGCAGAGCACATTGTAGCTCATTACTGAAAATATTGCTGCATACATTCAATTAAAAGAGAAGAAAATTAAAAATAAAAGTTTAGGTAATCATCAACCAAAGCTAGAGGTCCTCCAAATTTCTTTTAACTTCATTAACGCTCCTACTGTCTGACCTTTCAATGTCATCCACTGTGGTTTTGAATGCCAGCCTAAAATACAATGTATGGTATCAATATCATGCATGTCATTGTCATGTGGTGATTGCATCTACAAAGTACACAGACAACCCTCCTACTGTCTGACCAGTTGAATGGTTTAAAACAGTTGGCTGACTCATTGAAAAATGTTACCGTGAGTATAAGAGTTGGTGTTTTGTTGAAGTGTTGTTTCTCCCTCTGACCATTAGAATAAATTTGTGAGAGAAAAAAAAGCGGCAAATAAAGTCCAAGCCTGCAGGGAAATCAATTTGTCAGTTTGATAACTCCACAACTGATCCGACTTCACTTTACTTTTCTAACTTGATATTCCTAAAGCATCCTAAAAATAAAACTCTTGTAAAATAAATAATTGTAATGAATATCTCTAACCTTTCTGAGTATGGAATCCGAGTAGATTGTGCGTGGACACACAAAACTAGTTTGCGTGAATTAAATAAATTGAAGCGATATGTAACGTGACACCGGTCACTGTGGCAATTTAATAAATGATGGCAATATGAAATGTGACACCGGTAACCTCAGCCGAGATTACAGTCAACAGTTATGAATTAACGTCAGAGAAAAAAGCTTCAGAATATGAAGAATAGTCAGAGTCTTAAAACTGCACAAAAAGTACACGTTTCTCAGAAAAACACAGCAATTACGACAAACAGTAAGGCCTACTTCTATAAACTGTGCAAGTCTTGCAGGTTTTCGAGTGTTGGAATCGTCAAAGTGCAACATTTTGTTTCCTCTACATGTGAACGCAATGTGTGTACGAGGAAACCGCAAATTTTGAACGCGCATGAGACTTGCACCCATTCTTTTCTGGTAACCTCTCATACTGTCAGTGTCATGACAATTCAAACTCTAATGTCTAATATAAACTGCTACAGGCTAGTAAACACCACTTCTCAACTTGCCCTGTGGGCTACTACTGAAAAACTGTGCCACCTACTTGTTGAAAATGCTTATATTTCTTTCTTTTCAACTGTTAAATGCGCTCATTTATCATTGAGTGTGTAAATGTAACTTCATTTGACCATTAAACTGGTTGTGCTCGCTACCATTAATACTTCAGAAAGATACAAATTGATGACAATACATGTTTGAAATCTGGGCTACTAAAACTTCCTGGGGGCAAGTAAAATGCACAGTTTACTAGCCCGGTGGGCTACTTTACAAATAGCTCAAAGCGCAAGGCCTGATGGCATTAGCTGAACTGGGTTAATAGGGTCAAGTAGAAACGGGGAATTAATAAGGTATTATAAGAAATTATTTTTGAGGGTGAACTTACCAGCTGACCTTGACCTATCGGGGTCTTTTATGTGTATCCATGGTCTTGTTGGTGGTAACGTTGACGGAGCTGTAAAAGGGAGTGTCAAAAAGGGAAATTTGAACGTAATTTATATCTCCAAATGTAAAAAAAAAAAAAAATGTAGGTGCACATAACTCCATGGGCTGTAAGCTCAGAATTCTGCGGTAAGCAGAGCCATGGAATTGGGCCCTGGATAAATACATTTCTGTGGAACTTGATGAGAGGTAAAAAGAATAAACTTACGACTGATGTTGTCCAGCATGTACGAGAGTAGCCTGGGTACACCGTTGTGTTCATTATAAAGGCCCAGCATGTCTGTGTTCAAGGGATTACCCTTCAACCCAAGGACTTGCAGTTGGAATAACCGGCCGAGCTCAAACGGGAGATTACGCAGGTAGTTGTTGTTCAACAACAGTTCCCTGAAGAGAGGTAAAAAAAAACAAGGTAAATTGACCTTTTCAAGGCATATTTAATGTGTTCGTTTACATTCAAACTTGATTGATCCGAACTCCCAACAGTCATTCCTCATGGATGTATGTATGCACTCTGCTCAGTCAAATTTCATGAAGCAACACCGTTGTCAGGGTCTGTACCTAACAATTGTAGCGAGTGGCCCCGCAGGATCAGTTAGCTTATCATGTCACCACAACCAGTCTATGCCATCAGCTTTTTCACTAGCCCATATTTCAAACGATTCTTTTCAACACTGAACTAGCCAGCTGGACCACTTGGAGTGAACTCTGACTGGTCCTCGGCTGTTTTAACTGGACCACTGCAAATGGAAAATTCAGAAAACTCTGCAGCCCTTTGACTTTCCGCCATAGACCTTACTTGAAAAAAGAAATAACTACATTACATAATAGAGACACACACCTTGAGAAATTCTAAAGAACATGTTACATTTTAATCAAGACCACCTTGCGATGATGTTTTGTTTCTCTGCATAACTTTTCGGATCTGGTTTTATGCAATCGCATGTAAACGATGAATTTGAATAATTTACACCAAGTGTGTACCTTTTTGATGAAAATATACCTGCATCAGACAGAATCATTTTGTTGTTATTTTAGCAATACTACATGTCAATATGATCCATCTGACCGACCAGCATGTCCTACTTGATTGCAAAAACTACATCAGCATTACATTACATACATATTGATGCAAACTATGTGCGTGTATAATATACAATAACATAATCAGGACTCCAAATTAACACCGGACCGCAGGCCCAAGGCCAATGATTTTAGCATCGGGCAGTCTTGTGGTTTTATTCAAAAGTTGGCTTTCAGTCTGGTAAATATCTTCCAATTCTGTTGAGTATTGAAGAATTCTTACCAATAGTACAAATGCAATGTGTCTTCTTTTGTTCAAATTAAAACAGGTGGGTTTTTTTTGGTTTTTTTCTTCTCTCATTTAAATTCTGGTCTTGTATTTAGTAAATCTTGTCCAGTAAACATTTTGAGCTGCAAGCACTGTTGTCTTTCCCTTGTCATGCTGGGATTTCGTTGTGGCAACAACATTTTCAAAGGACATTGATTCACCCAAGAAGCCCCATAAAAATCAGAAAAATTATACCGCGAGTGGGTACGGAAGTTTTTTTTATTATTATTACGACAAGAAGTGGTTAATTCCTTGTACAGTTGTGCCACTACGCACAAACCCCTGCAGTTAAATTGTTTTTACTGGCTGGTCAACTCGATGAAAAGATTTCCCCAAGAGTAGAATCAACTTCTCATTCCATCATGCATCGATCCAACAGAATGAGTTTGTTTTTAACAGGTCTAATGAGTAATGAAAGCAAAAGTTTACAACTCAGTCAAGGAAAAAAGAACTACAAGTGGTTTGTACATTGTGTAAGTCCGACCTCGCGAAGCGCATAATTTGTTTGTGTGATTAAAAAATAAACTTCTACTCTGAAACTGATCATTGGTGGATTGAAGCAGTTTATAGTACAAAGAGCTTATGGGACAGAGGCTATAATCTGAATACAATCAACAAATCTGGCAGATTCATGGAAAATCTACGAAAGTTCTTGTTGAACAATGTCGGTTATGGAAACAGTATATAAAAACCTAGTCCATTTTCAAGCCAAAATAAACAATACATGTACTGTACATGTAGATACTTGCTTGTAAAGGACACTCCTGTTACATGCTTTGTGGATGAAGGAGTGGGTTTGTTTACGTCATCCAATTATATACAGCCACAGTGTATCAATATTTGTACACGTAGGCAATTATTGTCTGATGACATTGTGTGAACACGTACATGTACAAGGTTACACGGTGTTTGGGTTCTTCCGGATGAGTAGTTTAGTTGAAAAACATTAAACAAACAATTGCATTACAAATACTGTACATGTGTGTACAAATACTGTATGAGCACAGATACACATAGTGCATTGATATTCCATTTCATTTTATTTTCAAGGCCTCTCAGAATCGGAAACTTAATCACTATACTAGCCAACAACTCAATGGAGAGAGGACGAGGAAGGAAGTTTCAGTTTTAGATGTGGGAGAAAAACCCCAGAGAATTGTTCTTCATGGGTAAACCCAAGCAATCATGTAGGAATTGAAATACCCAATCTACATAGTGACCCCCGGCGGAATTCGAACCAGGGTCCTAGAGGTGGAAGGCGAGGAAAGATACCACTACGTCAAATTGCCATTATTCAAATCATAACAGTATATCCAAAATACCATGAAGCAAATACTGTTCACATTGAAAGACAACCTTTTAGGAACTAAAATAGCAAGCCTACAGGGTATTTATCCTTTCAAGCTTAACCCCTGATGATTACCGACAACAGACGTCTTCACAGAAACTGCTTGTTTATCAGTTAGCTTGATACAACTGCTTGATCAGAACACAGCCAAGATCCCCCTTTCTGAAAATTGAAACTATCAATACCACCCCCCCAAAAAAAAAAAATTATCAATAATTTGAAAAATGATTCCAATATGATGTATAATTAACAATATTTCTAGGTTTGTACATCATGAAAAAAATAAATAAATAAATACATAGAATCCGGGACTACTGTTTGTTAAAAAATAAAACTACACAAGTCATGTAACTTGGAGTTGAACAAAGATAAATTTACTAGAGCAGGACTTGAACCTGCGACCTCCGGCTTAATGTGCCGGCGCTCTACCGACTGAGCTATCTAGCCGTATGATGGCAGTTTGTATATTTTGTTAATATCCTTGTTGGGGGTGAAAATAAAAACAATAGACAAAACTGTCTGATCGTAATTTTGATTTACATGTATTCATAATAATTAACAAAAATAGCCTTGTTGAAACAGAAACTTTTACCTGAGCGTCACAAGATCCCCAAGCTCCACGGGAAGGCTGCGTAGTTTGTTGGCCGACAAGTCCAGGTGCATCAGCGAGGTCAGCTTGCAGATCTCTGGCGGTACCCTGGTCAGGTTGTTGTCATTCAGGTACAGGGCCGTCAGGAACTGAAGGCTCCATAGCTGGGGACTGAGGTTACGGATTGTCCCTACGATCTCCAGCTGCTCCCAGTGCGGTTTCTTGCCGGAGACGATGTCATCGGGGGACATAATGCGGTACTGCCGCCGATGATTGTTGTGGTTAATCTGAGTGTCGTAACGGTCCTTAGGCATCCTGGGGGTTTCTTCTGTAGGGAGGATCCAAGTGGTTAAAACAGGTTTAAAACAAGTACTCCAACCGTTGAAACAAAAGTGTTAAAAGTGTAAACCCAAAGTTTAAAGTGCATTACACTGAAAAGTGTTTCATCTTTAACCCTAAAAGACTAGCTCTGTTAGCTTAGACACACATGTAGCAAAAATCCTCCTTATCCTTCTGAAATAACAAGTTAAAAGCTCAAAGGGCCCAAAACTTTCTATTCCTCCTGGTTTTCCTCAATATGACTAATGGCCCAAATTTATCTAAATCCTCCTGTGACATGCTCCATCATCACATTCCCATCCCCCAACACCCCATATCCTTTTGGAATCTGCACTTATGTGATCGAAACAAAAAGTTTGAACACATGAAGACTTTGAAGGGCAAAAAGGCAATGTCCAGGGGCATGAAGGCAATTCCTTCTGTTTCCTTTCTGATTTCTCGATCACTGCCTCATTCTCCATAGCTATTCTCAACCCCTACTACCTTAAAACTCATCAAACTCCAACTGCGTGTTGTGTTTGATTCTGTTGTGCTGCGGACTGCACTAGCAAACTAAATATGCTGTACATGCATGGTGTTAGCCAGAGGGGTGTCTGGGTGTCTTTTGGACACCCTGTTTTAAATTTGGACACCCTGTTAGTGTTGTATCTGTCATTTGCATGTAAATGTATTGTAAGTGAACAATTTGGACACCCAGTTTTTAAAATTTACAACAAACTTGGACACCCTTTTACCAAATCCTGTCTAGAACCATGTGTACATGCGATCTGGTATACCACCGTTATCAGAGTCTACCTCATTGGGTGTTGAGTTATCTTGATGATGGTGTTGGATTTTTGTCAAAATGAGAGAGGATCCTTGTAAACAACCCATGAAGAAAAATCAAGTTTCTTTTTAAATTTGTTTATTTGGTGAACTGCATTTTCAAATGAGACCTGGTTCAAGTATGTACTTCCATTGTATTTGTAGTTTATTCCCACCTACATGTATGACAGGGCTCTAATGGCGCAGGCCCGAGGCCAGTGATTTTAGCATTGGGCCGGTAAACTCTCATGACTGGGCTTGTGTTTGTGTTCAAATGTTGACTTTCAGTCTGATTATCCATGTAATTATGTACTTCGCCGTAATACAAATGAGATCAATCTTCTCTCAGTGCTTTTACAATTTCAAACAATTCAATTGTTAAAACTGCGGAGGAATGTTTTTTCACATTACAAATGAGGTAAATCTTCTCCTAGTGCTTTTTCAATTCCAAACAATTCAATTGATACTGTACAGGCATTTTTTTTAATTCTCACTTCAATTCTGCAGTGTTGTAAACGAAATTGTGGTCCAGTAAGTATTTTGAGCTACAAGCCCTGTGGTCTTGTGGGTTTTTAATCCCAAATTGGAGCCCTGAATGATAATTAAGAAGAAAACATTTCCACTTAAAATAAGCATGTCCTATATATTTTTTTTTATGTTGTCTGTTAAATGCATAATTATACATACTAAACATTTGCTTTTGAATTAATAATGATTTGTCCTTCCAAGTTGTTTATGTAGGTCTGTATACATTGCAAGTTATCTACAATAGTAATGTATGTTTCTTTTTACAACCACCAAAAACCAAAACTACATTTGCAACACATGTTTTAACCTTGCGTCAACTGTTGAATACAGTTTCACTTTTGTATCTATGTCAATTTTCACTTTGTGTATCTTTAAAAACTATATTCGAGGGAAAATGTATTTTAAAAAATTGCTTATTCTTCTTACAAATACTAGAAAGTACCAAAATGTTGTCAAACAATAAATCTGATTATTTTCCCATCTGTTCCAGTGCTGATTTATTGAATTGGTTTTTACTGCATTTCCTTGTACAGAACATGTGCAAATACCATGTGTATTTTGTTTTAAATCATGTTCATATTTGTTAAAAAACACATTCCATATTGAACAAGTTTGGCCATCATTTTTTCAGAATTTATTATTACAAAAGCTTTTCCGTTTTTTTAGGATCTATAGATGCAATATTTCTGGTTGTTCTTTTTTGCATGTTCTCTACATTTTTAACCATAAACCTCCCATGTTTTCAATAACAATGTTTTTTTTCCAAACTCAATGCCAATGGGTCATTTGCACAAAGAACTCCGACTGTGTATCAATCATAAGCAAAATGTTATGTCACAATACAAATCACTATGGCAATAAGATGACTTTTAGTGCTTTGTGAAATCAACAAACCCCATTCCCCAGACCTGTTAAGCAAATTTCCTTACTTAACAAGAAATGAGCGGGGGACCAGTGGCAACAGTGTAAACTTTATGGAATGTTGGCTGGTAAACTGTTTCTGCTAAGCAAGATTTTTATGTGCTTAGCAAGTTTTTGTGCTTACAGGTTTTATGAAATTGGGCCCAGGTTGGGGCATAGAGCAAGGGACATTTGGCTATGGCAATCATATTATATTGTAAAAAATTAGGTTACTGTCTGCACAGAGAAGCACTTTCGCAGGGTTAGTTGCGATAATCGCTACCCTATGAGGACAATCGAGAATTACTCTTAGCACAACTTTTTCAGGGTCTTACTCTTATGATAGCTCCATGGTCTTAATCACCATCGGATCTTGTCAAGAGGAAGACTTGGTTACTTTTCGAACACACATTTCCGTCTGCCACTTTTAGCATTCAAACTTTATGTGTACACATCTGGAAGGTGCTTGATTCAATATTTTAAGGATAAGCAACAAGTCGCAAACAGAAACAAGTGTTTGGAAAGACGCAATAAACAAATCTTTCTCAAGAACAAGATGTTGCATAACTTCCATAACTAAGATCGTAAATTCTTAGCAATTAATTACTAATTAGCAAGAAGTTCAAAGGAGGTGCCGTGTTTTATTTATTGCTTTATTTCCTTTCTTTTTTTTCACTTTCCTCAGCCTCTCAGACCTGCTTAAATGCTTTCCTCCTACCCTAGACTCCGACCCCCACGCTCTCAGTCTCAGCAGACTCGGATAACATTACGTACAGAAAAATGGAATACCGGACACTTTGGCACCTCGCAAACTCGGCACCCACAAACTCGGCACCTTGCAAACTCGGCACCCACAAACTCGGCACCTTGCAAACTCGGCACCCACAAACTCGGCACCTTGCAAACTCGGCACCTTGCAAACTCGGCACCCACTCGGCACCAAGAATGTCGGCACCATACAAACTCGGCACCGGCCTTTTTTTCCTAACAAACTCGGCACCTAGCAATCTCGGCACCTGTTCTGTAAACCCCACATGGAGATGTTAAATTAAACAAAAGAAAGTTAAGAATGCTTAATGTGTATTAACGTATTTAATGTATTTTAAAATATGTTTTACCTTTTTTGTTAAGTTTACGTCTGGCATAATTGACCGCTATCACAAAATGTCCCACAAATATTTTAATTTAAGATTCTGCACGAGACTTTTGCCTAAGCCGAAACCTAAAATCACTCTTGGAGTTTAATGCAGAACTTTGCACCATTCTGAAGTTTCTTGAAGGATATGGATAGTAAACTATGTTGGTGCTATCCCATCCAGTGACGCTGTATCTGTTGAATTGTTGTAATTTGAAAAATGTATTTGTGATAATACAATTCCAAATGTGGTAACTGTGCTGGACTATATCCACTTGTGTTATGTTAAATAACTAGGAAGTGGTGGGAAAATAGTTTAACCGAGATAGTGTGACCTTTTTTGACCATGTGGGTGAATCTGTCCCCCCGGACACAATGCCGGACAACTTTACCTGACAGTTAAAAACTTCCTCATTCCAATTCAATTAAAAAGTCACATTTATTTACATCATTCATGAAATATTTTAAACCATCCATAACAAAAGAGAGCGATTTGTTTGAAGAAGTATTCTTGAATCCAGTTTTACAAAACAGAAAATAAAATAAGAATGCAGGCCTCAAACTAGAACGAAGCCAGAGGGCTCGTGGTGGGTGCCGAGTTTGTATTTGTGCATGTGCCGAGTTTGTGGGTGCCGAGTTTGCTAGGTGCCGAGTTTGTGGGTGCCGAGTTTGCTAGGTGCCGAGTTTGTGGGTGCCGAGTTTGCAAGGTGCCGAGTTTGTGGGTGCCGAGTTTGCGAGGTGCCGAAGTGACCGGTACCCAAAAAATGTCAAACCATATAATAAACAGACAGTGTCATTCAATTCAAATTCAATGAGTAGATCTCAAGTCAATGCATATGCTAGTAAATAATAACCAGGTCCTATACCAAACGCAAATGACATAAACATGATGTTTTTGTCAAAGTTTTTGAAGAAGCGAATCTGCTGTTCGAAGTTTTTTAGACAACACAATACAGCTGTGCACTCTCGCACGCACACACACACAGTACGCATTTAGTATGTGTATACACACACTGCACAGAACAATGGGAAAATGAACCAGCCAAGATGAATGAAAACAGAAAGCAAGCGGACGGTCAGTCAGTATCCCTTGAAAACAAACTCAAACTTCGCCCTGTAAGAACCCACACAGAGATTTTTACAAACAACAAAATAAAAAACCAAACACTATACGTTACCTTCATTGGGTTCACTGTGATGGTAAAAGTGATTAACCGTCTAAAAATTGATTTATTTAGCACGTATTTTCGACGCCAATTCTTATCGGAAAATCCAAAATGGCAGGCAATCGAAGCGATTGCTTAGAATTGACGCATGCGCATTTCTTGATTGGGTAATCCATGGACCGTTCCATTATCAAGTTTGATATCACGTTTTTTTAAGAATCGTGGAAAAATTAATTGTGTGTTATCATGTAAGTATAAGCAAACATTTCTTTCGACCACGTGATTTATCTTTTTTCATAAAATGCGAGAGTTTGAAAAGGGGGGAGAAAGAAAGTAAGATGAAGCTTTCTAAAGTAAATGAACTTATGCAAACTTTTTCTCCATGATCTCAAGTATCATCTTCCATCCAACCAGATCTCTGATCTTCCCATCCCATCCTTCCGCCGATGACAATAACTCTTTCTTCGGTCGCATATCTTATATCTAGTCATTCAGAACCAATAAATACTCAGACACGTTTCAGAATTTTCCCATGTTTCTTTCCCTCATGTTTTTAACACTACCCCCCCCCCCCCCCACCACCACCACCCCCCCCTTTTTCCAGGTTAAGTTCACCGCACTTTTGTGCCTCGGCATTTTCCGTGAATGTTGTTCGGGTTTGTGTTATGACGAAAATCCAAGATGGCAGCCTCCATGAGCGCCGTGCTTGCTTCTTTTGCAACAAAATCACGAGGTAAGCTAAAGTCTGGCAGTTTTAGTCCTTTTATCAAATGTCATGAGAATGTTCAACGGTTGTTTTGTAAAAAGTTTGCCCTCAATCCGCTTGAAATAAATAACAATAACAAGTTTTAAATGTCTTTAAATTATTTTAGTGTTTAATTTATTTATTTTACAATTTTTTAATAATTTATTAATTAATATGTTTTTTATTAATAAATACAAATAATAATAATGTTAATAATATTTTTATAATGTTATTATTATTTTTAGTTTTATTATTTTAATAAAAATAAATAATGATTTTAACCAATTTTAGTTTAAATTTGATATTGGCTTAATTTCATCAATCAAGCCTCTACTAAAGTAAAAGTCTAACTAACATGACTAAATAATTAAATTAGGGAAAAATTTCCGTATCCAGCCACCTCTTTTTCAATCATTCGTTATGAAATAAAATAGTATCTAATTTACGCAAATGAGATATTCCTTTGGGTAAAAATGAGTGAAAAAGTGGTGGTAGGATATGGAAATTTTTCCTAAATTAGTCAACTCTAGTCTAGACGTAAATTAGTCAACTCTAACTGTAAACAGCAATTTTCTGCTTACATTACGGACATATTAAGGCACGCTAACTTTACTTATATTAATATATGTAAAAACTATAACAAAAGCAGATGAAGCGCAACGATGCGAATCCATTGTGAGCGTGCACACTCACAGTTTATGAAAAAGTTCACTTTAATAATAGGGATTTTATCTTGCGTATACTTTTTGCTATGGTTTGCTTGTAAAAATCGGTAAAATAGCTGTATAAATTGGGCCAAGTTTTAATGAATGTTTCATTGTTTGTGTTGAACTTAAACTTCAATTAAGTTTTGTATCTTAATTTGTTTTAATGTATGTAACAAAGGGTGTTCAGGCCGACTTACTTTGTACTTCCTTCATCAGGCTGAAGCAATCAAGCTGATTCAGATTGATTGCTTGGGTCTAAATTGATATAATTATTATGAAACAGAATCAGTTTACCAGTTTACCCTGTGCAAAACATTTTGTCAAAAGACTGCGACCAACTGGACTTAAGATTTTAAATTAAATTTAATTGATTTCCAATGACATAAAATGGTTGAAACAATTTGGAGAAACAAATGGATGTTCCTTATTTAGTGACAGGGAATTCATTTAGGTAGATATAAACAACTTTTAGTTTATGAAGTTTTTGTTAATGGTTGATCTATCAAATTTTGTTAAGTTTTTGAAATGTAAGCACTTTTCCAGAACGTATAAATTAATGAAAGTTTTGTGTTTCAATGCAGTCATTTACAGTAAACAGTTGTCGACAACTTTCCGACTTCACCATGAAGCTGGGATGGGATCACATCAGTGGAAAAGAAGTCAAATGTTGACTGCAACTCAGATCTCCAAAGCATCGACAAGCTCCCTTCATTTGCATAAAAGAAGGTGTGTATTTTATACAATTATGTAGGTCACCTTGGTTATGTATGACAACAATTCTAAAGGCATGAAAGGTTACATGTATGAGTCACATGTAAAATTAATGCTTGTACCAATTAGTTTTTCAAAATAGTTCTGAAAAAGTTGAGGTAAGTTTTCTTTAATTGGTAGTAACCTAATTTATAATGAATTTCCTAAATTATTTTGAAGTAAACTGAAACTTGAGACGGTCACAAAAACTTCCTTGACATTTTAATGTTTCAGGGCTCGTCCTTATTACTAGCCCAGCGTACTTTGTCTAATCAAAACTGCTATGGGCTAGTATACACCACTTCTAAACTTGCCATTTATTTATACTGCTAAAAAATGTGCAACCTACTCACTTAATACTCATATTACTTCCTTTTTAGATGGGAATAATAAATTATTAAAATGTGTTAACTTATTTTTGAGTATGTGAATGTAACTTCATTTGACCATTAAACTGGTTGTGGTCACTACCATTAATACACCACAAAGATAACATTTATTGCAATACATGTTTAAAATCTGGGCTTTTATAACTTCATGGGAACAAGTAAAATGCACAGTTTACTAGCCTGGTGGGCTAATTTTAAAAAAAAAACTTAAAGTCCTGTTTGTTGTCGAAACTGTAAATTGTTGAGAGATTTGTGCTTACAACTTTTGCAACCGTCTTTCTTTTATACAGTTTCTCAACTGAAGCATCCCATCAATTGGAAGACCCCACCCTTGATGACACAGTCCCAGAAGAGACTCTGCTGACTGTAAGAGAGAAACCCAAAGGCTATCTAGCCTGGAAACCAGTGGATGACGTCTACCTGCGTATGCATTATCCACCCCAGTTAGAGACATTCCAGGATGCTATAGAAATTTTAAGGAAACAGGACAAGTGGATGTTTTGTCGTCGAAAGAGTAAACATGAAGACAGAACGGTAACCATCTGTATGAATCTCGACTTGGCTCTACAGAAAAAGGTTAGGAGTACAAAGTAATGGTATTAGTAATAATAGTTTGGGTATTAACAAAGACAAATTGAAGAGAGTGGGACTTGAACCTAAGACCTCCAAATTAATTAAAGGTGGTTTGTGGAGGGGGCTTTTGCATTGGTATACAGTAAAAAGATTTCTCATGAAAGTACACCCAGTTTCAGATGAAAAGAACAATTTTGTTTCATTCTAAATAAAGCTTACATGAACATTAACCCTGGCTTTGTCTTTTGCAAGTTATGCTCCATCTTCCTTTCATATGGCTCAAAGTTTAGTGCATATATACAATCAATAGTCTCCCAGTTAGAAATGTTTGACAGAAAAAAGTGTAAACTAGACAGCGTTCTCTTTTCTCTGCAGAAAAAAGTGGAGCCATTCCAAGGTGTGGTAATTCTTCCTCACACCTTCAAGGCAGACAACAGAGTTCTTTGTTTTGCAAGGGTAAGTCTAAGACCTATCTATCCACAGTTTGTTTGTTTGGTTTTGGTGTTGTTTTTTTACAAAACCGCAGTAGATGATACTAAATGGTCAGACAGTAGGAGGGTTGATTATGTGCTGTGTAGATTTATTCACCACATGATATTATAATGCAGGCTGGCATAGTTTATCTCTCATTAATAAATACCTCAGAGAGCTGTATGCACTCTGATTGGTCGAAGACTGGTCACGTGGGGGTGTATTAACATGAGATATAAAGTCCAGCTCTACAAACTAGCGAATAAATGGCCCCTAAACAAGCCTATTGTTGTGTAAAAGTTCTGTATCACTGTGCTTGTTGTGTAGGGAACTATCAAATTAACTGTTTTCTTTTGGCCTGAAGATAATTGATTCAAAAGAGGGCGCTATCTGACAAATCTTCTACCCAATTCGCCGAATGGGGGGACAGAATCTCTAGCCACACCGACACTCAAATGTCTCTAGCTACAACCAGACAGTGTAGATTATCGAATCCGTCTTATTCCAGGCCTCCTTATTCTTCTAGAATTCTCATTTGGAAGTGACCATTTTACTTCACAGGGCACAGATGAACAGAATGCTATTGATGGAGGGGCCGACATTGTCGGCGATGAGACCATCGTGCCAAAGGTCCTGTGCAGAGAAATCAAGAACTACGACTATTGTGTGTCGACACCGGACATGATGCCAGAGCTGGTCCCCCTAAAGAGATTGCTCAGGAAGAAGTACCCAAACTCCAAGAGAGGTGAGATGGCTAATTTAATTATTTAATAATCAACCCCAGCAGTGTGCAAAGCAGATTTATTGGCCCAGTTTCTGGACTTGGTGTATTGGCAGGGTTGAGAACACCGACCCTATTATAACACACTTGAAATGGAAATTGCGCTTTCCAGCACAATACTTTATAAAGCTTTTTTAGCAGAAAATGTTGATAAGCAAAATCATAATGAGGAAAGAAAAGATGGATACCAGTTGCATTAAGAGTAATACACAGTATTTTGGCAGGTAACCTGTTTCTGCTAAGCTAGATATTACAGCGCTGAGCAAATAAATGTTTGTACTGATCTAACAAGCTGTTCACTTCAGACTCGAGCTTTTTTGTGTTAATAATTATAAATTTTTCAAAGATATTGCAACTTTCTGATACTGTTCCCTTTTGACACTTTTTCCCAGGATCTGTTGGCTTGGACCTTCGGAGTATGATACACAAATACAAGAAAGGACAGGAATATAAATGCCAGAGTAAAATGGCGCATGTCAATGTTTCAATTGGAAAGGTAAGCCCACACATAGAAATTGTTTTTCTGTGACCGTTAAACTTTGCATCATACAGGGTTTTCCTTGGGAAATTTTAGAACTGTGAGAGATTCAGAATTTCTTCCAATGCTGCAATGTTACAAATGGATGTCCTGGACTCATTTTACATCGGATAATTTTGTTTCAATTTAAACGGCTCAGTTGATCTATTTGAAGCAATTTTAAAGGGGCTGTGTCACCATAATCAAAGCCGGTCTGTGGCTGTCCATGGCATTATTTACTTTCACCTAGTTACAGCACACGCGTGCATGCTCTCCATAGACAAGATATGGAGAGAGGGCCCTTGCCTGCAGTTAGTCCTTGCACAGCCACAGGCCTGCTTTGGTCATGATGACACGGCCCCTTTGAGCTTCTTGGGGACAGTTAGGTCAACAGTAGAAAATACCATTGTTCAATCACACGTCATGACCTTTGACCTTTACAGTTGAGCCTGACCAATGAGCAGCTTGAAGAGAACATGCAATGTATCATAACGGACGTCAGCAAACACAAGCCAGCTGATTTCGGTAAGCATAATCTGCGTTCAGCTTTTTTGTCACAGCTAAATATAATTTGTAAAAACCATTACCCCTCCAATTCTATCGTGGGGAATGATTGTAGTGTAAATTTACCTTCCAGGAATGAACTTGCCTTCATGTTAAAATAAAAACCAACTGCTTTTCCCAGTTTTAGGATCAGCTTCTTTTTTTTTACAGTTACACTTGAGTGATATTAAGAGTTTATTTCAATGTTTCTGAAAAACACTACAGGTCCACTCATCACCAAAATAACGCTGAATGCTTTCCTTCTCGACGGAGTTCTCCTAGAATTTGAGAAGTATCTGCCAAAGCAAGAGGACGAGCTCAGTGCCTTGAAGTCGAGCCAAGAACCTGAGATAAACCAACTCTGACATGTACAGAGGCAGCTGAAGTAATTTCCATGGATGTGATTTGACGAATGTGAACTTTTTTTTTAAATGGCTTGCCGCCCTGGGTTCCTTTATTGTAAAACCCAGAGCCTCCCAGATATTTAATACAATAGACCTATATTATGGTGCGGCCATCTTGATATTCCCCCATTCAACTCATTGTAATCAAACTGAGGCTAGAAGGAAAAATAGTCTGTTCCTTTATTTCTTTTTACAATGAATTCTAGTATCCATTACTGTTACTAGATACAGGGAACATGACCCAGATGGTAGCTTTATAAAGGTGTATTCATGAGGTTTACAGACTTAATGCATCACCAGAAATACAAAATTACAGGTTTAGACACATTGTTAACTTTTTTTTTTCTCTCTTTGGTGACTGCTTTACTTCTGTCGAGAAAATTTTGCTCATAAATTTTTTATATTTTGGGTTTGAACAAAGAAAAGTTTACTAGAGCAGGACTTCAACCATCGACCTCCGGATTACTGTACCGGCGCTCTACCAACTGAGTTATCCAGCCCTCTGTTGGCGGTCTCCCTATTAGTCAATATCTTGTGAAATGAATGTGAGTTTTTTGCTGTTTTCTCAGTAAGTAGATAATTTATTCAGCTGACACTTTCACGTGACTTTTTTTTGGGGGGGGTATCTTTCTTTATAGTTTCTCCTATAAATACTCTTTACGCTGACAAAAGTCGTAAAATTATTTAATGTATATGCAAAGCTTCGAGAAAGTTTACTGGGAAAACTTAATGCAGTAATATAATTCATGGTCTGATTTCAGTTACAAAGTTGTAAAGTTTCTTTTGTAAATAAAACAAAACAGTTAAGGAAATTGTAATCGTATAATTATCATTCTTTATTTGTCTTTTTAAAGTATAAGGTTGGTGCAAAAAGAAGGAAACCCACTTTTGACAGTAATTTTCACCTGCTTGTTCTAAGCATATTTCAAAAATCAAATTGAATGTTTAGTAAAATACTGATCATTTGAATGTTGTGCAACAATGAGCTGGAGCCTACAGCACCCTTAGGTACATGATCTTAACTCTTTCAATTGGCCAGCATCAAGATCGGCTATTAGAACGATTAAGTCACTAAATTGTGTTTTTTAAATATTAGTGAACTACGAAACACCTGATATACATAAACCTACTTGTGAACAACCGTTATATTGGTAACTTGCATTCAAGTTTGCATAACAACACTATTATTGTGCTTTTTTACAAGGATTTTTTTTTCCACCGTGTTTAGTTGAAGAGCTTTTCTTCACTACATTATATAAAAAAACACAATTCAAATAAGTAGGTTAAAATTCCTGTCAGACCTGGGTTACCTTCCTTTTGCACCACCCTTTAAATAAAGTACATGTTTATTAGGCTCGCAACTTTTCAGCTGATAAGCTGATTTCCTCTTATTTTTTAAGGAAATATTACCAAGATAATCTCATCTTGAAAGAATTGGTGGTCCTGAGAAGAACCAGAGCAGCGAGACAAGCCTCATTGTTCTCAAACAAACAGCTGTTTTCAGGAGAAACACTGCACATTATTTGAAGTGTCAAGACTTTATGTCACCTCTGGCTCTGGTCACTTCACTCAAGAAGAGATTATTGCATGGTTGTCTGCCGTAAACTAGTTTCATTCTCACTACCAACACCATTCAAATCTTACTGATGTTTTCATGTTTATCTTTTTGATTAATGAAATCAAGAAATCCAAAAGCAACTTGGGCTCGAAAAAAATATGTACCTGTGAATGGACTGAGATGACAAAAAGTGTTCAGTTTTAGATGTGGGTGGAAAACCTCTAAGGGGAATAGCCTTTGTAATAACCCAGTTGCGGAATGAAAACCAAATCCAGATGCAAGGCTCTGGTCTGAGGTGGGATTTGAACCAAGATCCACATCGATTGAATGGCATTTCAGAATAAAAGCACAGGTGAAAGCCACAAGTCAGTTCAGGACACGAGCCTAAAATTGACTACCACAGACATGTTTGTTCCCACTATCAACACTAAGCTTCAAATCGTACACGCCTCAAATTACATGCCTGGAAATTAATTATTTGTAAATAAGTATATACATAATACTGAGCATGTAACATTTTATACAGTTTATAATTCACATATATATCTCACATTTTGCCTGACCCTGTAGTCATATTGTATTTTTTGGCATTGACAGTTGCCAATAGTAAAGAAGAGGGGTATGAAGGCTGTCAACTAAAGTCACCTATGGTCAGGAAAGGGGCCCATCCAAACAGACGTCATGATACAAATCACTGTGGCGGGGACCGATAGTGAATTGGTCTTCAGACGAATCTCAGCACTCTGTTTCTATCGGGTCATGACCTCTTCTAGTATGTTTTCGAGTCCTTACAACTGGTAGTTTCTAAACTTCCGGAGGATGTCACTTGCAGGCTCACTGGTCCAACCTGGGACAGAAGGTCTGGAATATTCTGAAGACAAAAAGTCAGACAAAAGTGGATAGAAAAGGAAAGACTCAACGCACACGGTCAACGTGTTTGTCAGAGACCAGTATCCCTACTTTATGTGAACCAACAGATACATGAGATAACAAAACCTGTGAATCAGTCATCGAAATCGAAAGAAAACCCCAATCACTGTTTTCCAACATCAGGTTTGGGACTCGCGAGATCTAAAATAATCAAATTTCACTCATTTCTTTAAAACCATAGCATTTCATTTTCAAGCGAAAATAGTTCAAGGGAAGTTTTCCACTAGGATCATCTTAATGCCATGTACGCTATGTGTAAACCTGTGAATATTTATATTGTCAATTTTACCGATGTTGTGCACGCCCTATTATTGTGTCACACAAGTATAACCTCAATTTAACAGAAAAAACGTGGATAACTTTTACCATAGCTAGAGGGTCGTGTCACAGTATGTGCGCATGCATCTGTTTCACTCATTCCAACTCGAGCATCCTCTGACTCTTCGCCTTCTTGCTGATGTTCAAGCATTAGATCTTTCTTCTTCTTGACCGCCCAGTGCATTGACTGAAATTAATTGATAGTTACGAATGAAAGCAAATAATTTTAAAAGGTAAAGATGTCTACAAACATGGGCCTTCTCCGAATAGCACTCCACACTAATGACATCACTTTTGCTGAAGATACCCGGCTGACAGTCCACCACTTATGCGATCACCGCATCATTGACGCTTCAAACTGCACTAGTAGTAGTCAGTAAATGCGAGTAAACATATTTTAATATACATTTATAATGCGCACATATCCGTCACTCAGTGACGCTCAAGGCGCTTCAACATTCAGTATTTTCCTGCAAGGTATTTGGGGCAACGTTTCTGAAGTATGAGACCTACTCCTTTACATAGCACCATGTAATGGTTTACAAGGTGCTGTGGCGCAATATGCAGCCAATCAAACCAGGAACACCTGGGCGAACCCCTTCTCTTTTAGATAAGTGCACTGGGTTCTTTTACATGCGTTACACAACACACCGGGCCAATGGCTTTACGACCCATCCAAAGGACGAAGCAATAATGGTTAAGTGTCTTGCTTAAGGACACAAGTGTCACGACTGGGACTCGAACCCACACTCTGCTGAGTCGGAAACACCAGAGCTTGAGTCCGGTGCTCTTATCCGCTCGGCCACGATACGCCACAAACATAAACATAAAACTTGAACACAATACATGTGCGTAAGTTAGTGAAACTTGACACGTTTGACTGAAATCCGGGTATTTAGCTTCTCTTTTTAGCATTAGTGGGGAGTGCTATTTATAGCCTCGGCACAGGCTTTATGGCTGAAATGCGAAAAAGTCTTATTCTACAACAAAATTATGATAAAAGTATTGAAGTTTTATATAGCGCATGTATCCACCTAAGGTGCTCAAGTTGCTTGAACAAAGAGAAACACTTTTTAAGACAGGTTATTGGAGTTTATGAGTTACGAGACCCATTTACGTAGCACCTATTAAGGGTTTATTTTTACAAGGTGCTGCAGTGCACTCGGCAGCCACTGCCAGAAACACCGCGGCAAACCCCTTCTCTTTTAATGATAAGTGTAACTGGGCTCTATTACTTGCATTACACAACAGACAGGACCTACGGCTTTACATCCCGTCTGAAGGACGAAGCAATTATGGTTTTGCTTTCAAAAGGTAACACAAGTGTCAAGACCGGGAGTCGAACCCACACTCTGCTGATCAGAGACACCAGAGCTTGAGCTCGGTGCGCCTGGCCCCTCTCGGCCACGACACACAACATTATCATTGCAGCCGTAGCTGTTAGTCACTAGCCGTAGCCATAGTCACTTGATCGTGAAGTGGCCTAAATTCTATGGAGACTGAGGTTATGGGGTATAACGGACTGGGCCGTCATGAACTTAGGGGGGTTTGACATCCACGACGACACTGACTTCATCTTCCATCACTCTCTCATACCGTGTGCATTGTGTCTTTCATCGCGATCCAAGAGGTGTACGGCACAGCCAGACCACTCCGTCTCCAGTAGTCATATTCTTGCCGTTTTTTCTCATCTGTTAGAATATCCCGAGCCCGCTGCAGTTTGGCAAATTTATCGGCTGCTGAAGGATCGCCGGGATTCTTGTCTGGATGCACATCAAGCGCTTTGATTTTAAACTCTGCATTGATTTGTTCTGTCTGCAAAAAAGTGTTAATCAAATAAAATCGCCACGGATTTAAAGGATCATGGCTTAAGTATAATTAAGCAACAACAGTTGTAAGCTGAGCCTATTACAACAGTTACAAAACACATCCTGCAATTAGTTTTTGTATAGGGCTAGTACATCTGAAAGATATTGCCTATAGTCGAGTCTTGTAAACAAGTTGTTGGTTTTTAAAATTCAAACTACTTTCCTCACATGGATGTGGATCATTCGACAAAAAATGGAATAAAATGTTAAATTTTTAATTGAGATCAAACGTACAGTGTCGAAAAAATTAACAAACAAATAACACGCACTCCAAGAAAATAATAGAATCTTTATATCAAACTTTCAAAGTGATGTCCTCATTCTAACGATTTAGACTGCTATGTCGAGAAATACCTGAAACTGTATAACCACATGACAAGGACATAGCCCTTATGGATACTTTTAGTACTAGGATATGCCAGTCTCTACTGTTTGTATGCAACGGAGGAGTCTAACCTGGGCTAGGATAAGGGGTGCTGTGCATGACATGGGGGCTAGCCTTTGGGTAAGGGCTTTTCCGCTATCAAAACTTACCGATGAAAGCTCATCAGCTCCGAGCAATTTGTAAAAGTCATCATCCTCAGACCTCTGATTATTAAAAATCTCATCCATATTGACTTGGACGTAGTCTTGTGTGCTTACAATTCAAAATACACACTGAACAGTGTCAACAGATCGAGAAGCCCAGTTTGTTTAAAAACTGATATTTTAAAAGCAAAAGTAATTTAGGCTGTTGTTACACTTCCTCAGTGTTGTTTATAAATACAATTGTTAACATATTTAACAGTTTGAGTTTAGCACTGTACTGTGATAACTGATATCAAATGCACAACCAACTTGTGTTACAAAACTGTCCTTCACAGTACACCATCATTTGTGTCAAAGCAACATTTTTTGGTGATTTAATGCACAAATTAATTGGCCCAGAGAATCAAATTCAACACCTCAGTTGAGCTGAAAGTTGTTCCTCATGTGTATTGACCAATCATCACTGAAAAGCCCACTGAGACAAAAAGTTTTAACCAATCAAAATTTCGTATTTTAGCAAAGGCACCAAATTCGTATCCAGCTGGCAGCATGCAACAGCCAATACTTATGCAGAATTAATATCGCGCCCTATGGGAAAAGAACGGCAGATTGAGGGCAAAGGGAAGTCTAAACAAATGTATTATTTTTATTTAATTTGTCATTTATTTAAACTAAAATATTACTCTTTATCAGAAATATAAAATATCATAATATATAATTATATAATATAAAAATAAATGTGTGTATGTTATTATACAATAACTGTTGATAGAATGATTTTAAAGTTACTTCATTTTGGTTGAGGGTACTAATCACGGGTCATTTTAAGTTCAAGATGGCCGAATTAGTCGACAAAAGTTCTTTGGAATCACCCAAAAAGCGACCCCGGCTTGAACATAATGAGCCAGTCGATATTTCCCCCGATTCGGTAGAAGCAGTGAAGTCTCACGTACCGGCTGGAGATGAAAAAAACTCAATTTATTTGTCAAGAGAGCAATTTTCGAAGGAAAAAGATTCGCTCAACTTCGACCCCGGATCTGGCGCTGGATTCGAACACGGACTTCCGCCAAATGCATCTCACGTCGTTTCAGACAGATTTACTGCAGATTTTGATGATGATTTTCTTCCAGAGCAAAACGGTTGGTGTAAACTTAACGTTATTTATACTTCTGAGATATTAATTCAGGTGGATATGATGAGTGGTAGATTACCTTGCTTGAAAATCGAAATGAAAATCCAACAATTTTAATTTAAAAATAAATAATAAATAAAAATAAGAAAACAAAAAAGGCATGAATTTAGAAAGATAGATTGGTCATGTGGTCATTGTAATGTTGGTAAATGGCAGCATTATAATGCTTATTTTTAATTAATGTTAATATTTGTTATTAATTTTACATTAGGGATAAAGAACCAAGAAGAGAAAAAAGTAATTAAAAATCACAAAATTGTATTCCAAAAATTAAAAAGAAGATTTAAAAAAACTGCATAGGCTAGATACTACAGTCATTTGACCAGTTCGGGATCACTTTTTGAATTCACATTGTTTTTGGTTGCAATCTCTTTGACATTTTAAACAAAAAAGTTTATCAGTTTACCTAAACATGTTATAAAACTCACCAAGTATCCACTGACAAAAAAAGATTAGTACTTTTGAAGAGGCTTTGAGAAAAGTATTGTCACCTGTTTGACCAGTTCAGGATCAGTTGATTCTATTCTGAATCAGTAGCTTGCCCTCTATTGCAAACCAATACTCCCATTCATAAAACTGTCTCTCAAGGACACAAACTTCACAAGTGTGTTGGCATGGACATGGACTTCCTTTCTCCAGAGAATTTCATGCAAGTGTATTCAACAGCAGCACAAAAATCCAGCAACAAAAACACAAAACAACAGCAAAGGCAAATGAAAAGGTGAAGCACGCCTAAAAGCAACATTGACCCAAATATCTATTCTTACAGTCGCAATTTCCTCCTCCAAGTTTCATTTTCTCACAAAAAAAATATATTCCTACAAGAATTTGTTGAAGAAATGTATCTTAAAAGCAACAAATAAACTTTCGACTGCAGCAGTAAGATTTTACCTCACTGAGTGCGGCACCATTTGACGCAATGAGAGATGCTGAGTAGTGAGTGATCCCGAACTGGTCAAGGGTACGATGCCCCCCAAAAGAAGATTTCGGTAATTTCGTCTCCTCAAAAAAACAAGACGACTGCTCAGTATTTACCTGAAATATTTTTAACACATTCTAAGCATTTAACATAAATTGTATTCACCCTGGCGTTCAAATTTTAAAGGTGAGAAGTTTTAACAGCGTTTTTCAACCAACATTTTTTTTAAAAATAATGATCAAAATCGCAGACAAACTTCAAGAAAATGGCCATAATTTATTTGTTGATGAAGTTTGGAACCTTATTTTGGGTTTGTTGGTTTATTGCATGTTATTCTTCACATGTATCAACAGAAATTGGTAATGTGAGAAGTAACTTAATATGGGGTTGTTGCAAAGTTGAAGTGATCCCGAACTGGTCAATGATCCCGAACTGGTCAAATGACTGTACTAGATAGTTTGCATAACTGTTGCCAGCGCAGCACTGGCTAAGTTTACTGAAAACAATAACATTGACTAGTAACATGACTAACATGACTAAGCACAGTTATTTTATTAAGCAGGTTAAGCCAGCAAAGTTGAGCACCCTCTCTTTGACTTTGGTGCGTACAAGTTTAATCACTTCATATCACTAATCAGATTATGTGTATATTATAATTATTACATGCCAAATTTTTCTGTACTGATTTACGGCGAACGTTTTATTAACATTTTATATTCTACCATTGATGCATAGCTGAGTTGATTGCCTCCCACTTAATATCAACTGACATGCTCCATATTTTATTCTTATTTTTTTGCCATCCCCCCAAAATAATTTTTCTTTTTCTGATTTGTGGCTCCCAAGGTTTTTTGTTTTAAGGGAAATAAAGTTTGAAATACATAATTGGTGCAAGTGCCCCCAAAAAACAATCACTGCACTTGTGAGATCTACACTACACATGTGATGTACGTGTATGACTTTTGTAAAATTAAAACAGTCTGCGTAGCTCCCTTACTTATCTATTTTCAAACTCAAACCAAATCACGTTATAACTTAATTAAATCCAACCCAAGGAAGTAACAATTAGTATAGCGGTGATAATCTTATCACTTTTGTAGTGTGATAGTTGTTTACCATTCAGAACCAGGAGTTCATGCTTGGTAATTTTAACAAGCTTTACTTTTTGCATAAATGTGATAGCCTTTTTTTTTTTGACAGTTCATGTTTTGTTTTTCTTCTGCCTTTGCAGGTGACTGTCACAGCGTTTTGCGCAGGGCATCTTCCAGCAGTCCAATAGCCTCTGACACCAACAACACTTCGCCAAGATTTGAGGTGTCTGATGCGGAGAGCGATGGGGAAGAGAGCAGCTCAGTGAGTGACGAGGGAAGCCTAAGATCCCTTGATGGTGATCTAGATCTTGGCTTGGATGAATGTGACCTGGTACAACCAACGGGTAAGATGTCGTAAAAACCAAATTATGCCACTCTTCGTCTCACCTCAACAAATTGAGTCCAGAGTGGCAATTTTGTTTTATTTGGTCAAGGGATTGAGGAGAAATGTGTTACTCACTGTTAGTGTTGATTCGTCTGATTTACAATAGTCAAGTCAGGAATTTGGTGACGAAATGGTTTGTTTCAGTTATTGGCTTAGGTCGTTGGCAGAAAAAGAGAGTCTGTCCACAATGCTTTTTATCTATATGTTGATGAAACACAGAGGAAAAGCTGTCCTCAGTATTTAAAATCTCCTGCAGGTGTCATACTAATGGAAGTTCTTCTCAAATGTTTTATTAATGAACAAATTAGCGTGCCCATGGGCGGTACTATTTTCCAGAATTTGTTGAGCTTCTGTGATAATCTGGAGTAATTGTTTTCCTTTGAACATATATAAATCATCCGATATGAATAGAGTAAACTGTTGTGTGAATATGATCACCACTGTTTGATGTAGTTGATGATGATGAAGTTTGTACCTGATGGTAGAGTCTACAATGCAGTAGTTTAAGTTTCCTTTTTTTTTCCCCTGTTTTTATTCAGTGGGTCCAATGGGCTGGCTTCACCGACAGATGATGTCAGGCGTCCATCCACGCTCCATCCTCTCCAAACTCCTGCCTAACATGTCTGCATCCCTGCCGCAGGATTTAGATGAATTTGAGGTGTGGTCCATTATCGCCGATTACTTCAACATGCTGCGGGAGCCCCCGCGGCGAAAAAAGCTGCCAGACGTGAATTCGTTCGAAGACGCCTTGAATCTGTTAAGGAGCTCCAAAAGGATCGTGGTGCTGACGGGGGCAGGGGTGAGTGGTGTGCCGTTTAGATCCCGGGGTTCATTTGTGGGAACAGCGGTAACAGGTTCTGCTGAGTAGTAAACTGACTCCAGAATCCATCAAAATCCATCAACTGGTTTTGAATGCCGATGCTTTGTATTCCTCAGGTTTCCGTATCGTGTGGCATCCCTGACTTCCGATCAAGAGATGGCGTCTATGCCAGACTTGCTGTTGACTTCCCGGACCTCCCAGACCCACAGGCCATTTTTGATATCAACTACTTCCGACGGAACCCCAGGCCCTTCTTCAAATTTGCAAAGGTAGGACGAGGATTCCAGGGTTTCTTTCACTTCTTTTTCTTCACTTTTTTGTATTCTTTTTTCTGTCTTTTCTTTTAGGGGTTGATATAATTTTATGACGGTTTGTATATTTGCACTTGCAAATTATCTATGACAATCAAAAATCCTGTATCCATCAGGACACAATTTCATAGAGCTGCTTAGCAGCAAATACTGCTTAAAAGAAATTCTGCAAAGCAAAAATGAGCGGGATACCAGTCACAGATTGTACATGGGAAATGGTATTTTGGCTGGCAACCTGTTTCTGCTGAGAGAGATTTGTCTTTTCTAAGCATTATGTTATGCTTAACAGCTGTAATGAAATCGTACACTGTTCTTTGTTTCCCAATGTAGGAAATCTATCCTGGTGAGTTCAGACCGTCCACTTGCCATAAGTTCATCGCTCTCCTTGAGCAACATGGCAAACTCCTACGCAACTTCTCTCAGAACATTGACACCTTGGAACAGGTGGCTGGCATTACCAAAGTCTTACAGTGCCATGGTGAGTCATCAGAGAATGTAGTGGGTATACTCAAAAGATTATACAAGATTGGTAGAGCTGACAAAATAGTCACTGATAGTGCTCATATTTTGTGTGATCAACCATACACATGAAATAACAAACCTGTGAAAATTTGGGTTTAATCCATTGCGTGAGTCAGGAGAAAATAGTGAAAACCCATGCACAGCTTTCAGCATGTAAACACATTGTCATTCATTTTTGTTGTGTAACAACCAAAATTAGCTGTTGCGTTTTTTTAGTTTTCTAGTACAAAATAATTCACAGAAAAAATGGTTTTTAAGTATGAACTTCATAATCAGTAAGCTGTCAGACTGATTTTAAACCGTCAGTTTTATGCCGTCAGTCCAATAAACCTACAGTTCTACCCAGACCTTTTCTTAAACCATCAGTTCTTTGAAGACTTCAACTGCCCGAGATTTTAAAACTAAAACAATTGCCTTCAAAACTAAAATAATAAAGTCTCTGTTTCTTCTTTACAAAGGTTCTTTTGCAGCTGCACACTGTACGAACTGCAACTACCAGGTGGATGCAGAGTTCATCCGAGAGGACATCTTCAACCAAGTGGTACCCCACTGCCCTCACTGTCCCAGAGACCCGGACGTCCTGGCCGTTATGAAGCCCGATATCGTCTTCTTTGGTGAAGGACTGCCCAAAGATTTCTATCATTGCTTGGATGAGGACAAGGACAAGATTGACCTGCTCATAGTCATCGGATCTTCGCTGAAGGTGCAGCCGGTAGCAACTATTCCGAGTAAGTGCCGGATTTTTAGAACCATGTTGGCTAGTTTTGCGTTTGTGTCTTTTCAGTGGAGAGGTAGACAGAGTTACTTTATCTGTACTTCATTTGCGTGGCAGCTTCATAGACTAGTGTATGTAATACTAGCGGCCGAGTGGTCTAGCACATCAAACTCAAGTTCTGATGGTTGAGTCGCCAGGGTGTGGGTTCAAATCCTGGTCCTGACGCATGTGTCCTTCAACATGACGCATAATTGACTCACCGACGGGAATTCAACTTATTAAAATGTTGCTCCTTTTTTGTGTAGCTGCTTTTCATTGCCCTTCTTCAAAAATTGTGTTTTTTTAATGACCGTTTAACTTTTCGAAATTCAAACTTTGTCTTCCACCAATGTTTTTGGGGGGTTTTTTTTCGTTCTCATAGATGCTGTACCAGGCCATGTCCCTCAGATTCTCATAAACAGAGAGCCGCTCACCCATATGAACTTTGACATAGAGTTACTTGGCGACGGAGACGTCATCGTCAACGAAATCTGCCGCCGCCTCGGCGACGGTTGGGATCACATCTGCGATGGCAATCAGCTGGAGGAGACATCTGAAATGCCAGACGTGCCGACTCCTGCGGCTTCTGACTCGGCAGGGAGTGATTTTGAAACCATGGTTACACCAAAGAGGCCTGAAGAAGGATTTGAAGATGCAGATAGCACCAGTTGGGTCGGTCAGTCGGAGCGGAGATTGGACGATTTGCTGCAGTCTTGTGACGACAGCGCAGAGGCAATTCATCGAGAAGACAACTCTAAGGGAGAAGAACAAGAAGAAATCAAGAAATCAACGATGCCTGAAAGACTTTCCAAATCACCTAACATGTGCGGATCAGCTGAAAGGGCCTCATCAGCTGAAACGGCACATAAAGCCCACGTTGAAACTAACACACTCAAATCAAAACCTGAACTTGATGAATCCTCAAGCAACAAAGATGAAACCCAGCAAGATCAGAAATCCAACCCCAACCCCTTAACCTGTCTTCAGAGTAGAGACACAAAGCCTGTGAAAGATACACTTGTAATGGACAAATCTCAGCAGCAAGATGGTGACATTTCAAGCACAGTGTGTGAGGACGTCAAGCCACAGGGTGCATCGTCTAACTGCACAAATGCCAATCAGGTGAAGAATGACCACCGTCAGACAAACGAAGCCCTGAGTCAAGACACACGGGAAAATCTAGAGGCTGAGAACGTTGAGACTGCTAGCAGTAGAGACGCGCATAGCTCCTCAATAGCCAATAGGAGAGGGGACAACGACAACAAAGAGGGCGCAACAGAGGATGACTCTCGCAGCTTCACTAAGACGAGTGATGCCCACGCAACTCAACCAAAGAGGAAACGAAAAAGCAGCATTGCCTTATATTTACACTGTAAGTGATTTTAAAACACAAAGTGGCAAGTAACTCTTCAAACATTTTGTTTTGAAACATAGGTCATTTAAAATTATTGCAGAGTTTTTCTCAGTTTCAGACTTCTTTTATCAGCATTGACTCTCGCCCTTTTTCTACCGGAACATTTCAAGGGGCTCCAAGGCAGTGGGAGAGGCCTCTATGTAGGCATGAGGCCTCTGCCATGTTGCTGTTGGATAAACTGTTTGACGCTAATTTAAAAATGATTCCATGTTTTTGTTTTGTTTGTTTTTTATGACTAGCATCTTCCTATCTGTTTGTTCCTCCAAACCGCTATATCTTCCATGGGGCTGAGGTATACCCCACTTCCAAGCCAGTCAGCCCCTGCAATGACACCGATGACATCAATGACAGACATTCTGTCGACAACCATGACAAAAGTGACATTGAAGACCACCTGCGTGACTTCATTGACCACAGCGAGGTACCGTCAACCAGTGATGCTCTGACTGGGGTCTGTCAACACCGGGACTTGCCCCCGACGACGGACAGCTCTATATTGCATCTCGGGCAGGGAGGCTCGTCTGATCCCCAAGGTGACCCAGTGTTCTCTGATACCCTTGAGAAACAAGACAGATCTGGACTGCACTCTGAAAAAACTCCACTCAGCGGGGCAGACGAGGGGATATAGGGTGAGTTTTGGGGGGCAAGTGGAAACTGGTTTTTGAGTAAGACGGTTTGTAAAAAGCAACAAGAAATACTTTCTGATTTTGTAGGAAGCTTTAAACGGTGAAATGTGACAAACTAACAACAACAAAAATGAGCACAATCAGTGAACACTTCTTTTAGATGAGCTAAAATTATAATATTCAGACATAAATTTAGACATATATTTAGCTTTTTTTTCTTTTCTTTTTTCTAAATCAATTTTATCAAAGTAGTCCAATGCTAAGGGGATGGTGTACCATTCTATGTGAACAGTTTCTTACAGTAACACCTGACTTCGTGCTTTGTCCAAATGGAATAACAATTTGGAAATTGATACTAACAGTAATTCTTGAGCAAAGAGTTTACACTCTCCAAAAATCATTTTCAAGGTTTTGCCAAATTGAAAACGGAAATGGAATATGAAGTAGGAAAGCTCTGAATTAGAAACAAGGGTGTCCAAATGATAGCCAGACTCCCCTCTGGTCAACATTGTTTCAAAGGTATTAGGTTATTACTAACTTTTGTAAAGTTTTTATTTAAAGTATTTAAGATTTAACATGGATTTGTTTCGTGTGTATAACTGAAGACAGGCAAAAAGGTGATTGCTGATACTGATTGAAATGATATCCATAAACTGGTATTTTTATATAATAACATTTTCAATATAACCGGTTTGTGACGCAACTTTAATGTTAACACTTTTTGCATGTTTTTAACTTTTTACCTGAAAAAAAATGTAAATACTTAATATTGTAAATATTGTCATCAACAGAAATACATTTTATATAACAAGAGGTGTGTCCGCCATGCGGGCTATTTGACATTTTTCATTCATACGATGTAAATAATATAACAAAAGTTATGTTATTCTGCTTTTTAAAGATTAACTTTGGTGATGTCACCACAGACTTGCTATCGGTAAACGAACGTTGGTGTTACTTAGTCAAATTGTTATTGAGAAAATTGTCTGTTAAAAGTTACAAGATCGTATTTATGTTATCATAGTGATGCAGATGTTAAATTGACACACTAATATTGAACTGCCATTTAATCTTTTCTTGAAATGGCTTTATGCGCAAAAGGAAACCAGACGATTAGGACCACAACCTTAAATGATGGCCTAAAGAGCAAATTTTTTCTCTGCCCATAGGCAGATGCGTGCTGCCGCTGCACTCCATTAGTCGGACGTTGGCAGCGCAAGGTTTTGTACACAATGATGTGGAAAAAGTGTCATCTGTTCTGTTTTAGTTTTTGCGTACATTAGGTTTCTTACTCAACGATTTACACAATTTTTCTTGACATGACAAAAGAATATAATTGTGTAAATTGTTCAGCAAAACTCTTTAAATTAAGAGTTAAAAAGACAATGGTTTTTGTCATAACATTGTGGTACTAAACCTTGGGCTGCAAGCTTCCCAGCAATAGGGGGCAAGGTGCGCAGCACTTGTATCATGCAGGCTAAGAAAGATTGGTATGTTGCTAAAACTCAGACAGTGATATTTTGCAGGCAGGCAAACTAACAAAAAAGGCTTGTAGAATGTCCAAGGGGTTGGTAATTATGTTTGTATTCACTTTTAGGATTTAGATTTTTAGTTTGGAGATTTAAAACCAGAGGTTAAGTGTGTTTGAAGTTTATCACACGTTAAAGGGATGTATTGGGGGAGGGGGGGGCAAAAAAACAAAAACAAGTTGAGTTAGTTTTAAACTAGCAAGTTATGGTTTTTTTTTTGGGGGGGGGTAATTGAAAATCTAAACATTGGACATAAATATTTAAAAGTATCATTTAGTTTAATTTTACAAAAAAAAATTCCCCAGATTTGTGACAAATTGCAACCAAGTTCAAAACTAGATTGTATATTGGCATTCACTTGGTGTGTGGTATTCTGTTTATTGTTTTTGCGTTTTGTGTTTTTGTACTTTGTTTTGTTTTTTGTTGTTTAGGCTTGTTCAAACATTATTTATAGAACTTGTGCATTGGTGGTCATTGTGTTGGTGAGATTTCTGAAAACTTCCATCAAGTTTTGAATAAGAAACAATGCCTATTATTCTGCTTGAATTGAAAACAACAAAATCAATATTCAGGTTTTTTTTCACAATTAGTGGCGATTTTCACTAGAACTGCAGTCAGTACAGTGATCATTTTCATTGCTTCTTAAAGTTGGCATTTCATTCAGAACACTCGGGTTTTTTTTTCAGGAGCACCACACATTCAAATCATTCATTTTGTTTATATTCTCGAATTGAATCAGTTTGGTGCTGTGGTACTTTGTTAATAATAAAGCAAAATGGCAAACCTATTTCTTCCCTTCAACAAAGTACAGTTTTATCAAATAGCACAGCTTTATAGTGACTTCTCAAATTTTTGTTTTTCATTGCTAAGATTAATTTGGAAAAAAATCTTCGTTTTTACAGGCCTGAGATTTCATCTTTGAGGTGGCAAGGTCATGTTTATTTTACAAAGTGCACTTCCATCAAAAAAATCTATTGGGAAAACTTTCGAAGGGGCACCAAGACCAGGTCAACAGAGGCCATGGCCTAGTGGCCTCCGTTTAATTCCAGGCCTGTTTTCAATACTGTTTTTAGCTCATTTGATTGCGTAGTGATACATAAGTCCACTAGCAGCAGATTTGTATGCCATCTGCATCAAAACTCTCTCAAGGTTTTCAAAACTTATTTTCTTAAAAATTAGGGAACTGAAGTTTAGGAGAATGTATTCTTTGAAAGACCGATAACGTAACATCTTGTTTTATTTTGTTAATTAAAAGGGCCATAATTTATTCTATCAAGCCATGTTCTGGGATTGGATGAGTAAGATTTGTAAAATAAGCCTGATCAGGTAAAGTGGAATCGATGTACATTTAGCTTGACTCGACAATACTTGTTACAAATCTCTCAAAGAATTAAATTGATGATGTAGCATTGTAGCTGCATGGGGGTAAAGATCATTATTTGTGTTTTTCATCCTTACACTGATGTGTGATATTAGCACTGTGTACCCACGGCTTTCTGAGTTCTGTGGGGGAGAAAAATCCATAGGCTACTCCGGTGGGATTCAAACAAACAAGTACTACCGCTGCATTCTAGAGCAGGTATGTCTTATTACAGAGAGGCTTCAAGGTCAAATTGAGTTTTGTGACGCATCATTTTCTAATGGATCTAGAATCGTCATGAAAGTGGGGACAAAATGACAAGTCTCTAACTTCTGGTTAAAATGTTGTAGTGTCATTTTATTTGATACGCTTTCAGAGCGAAATTTTAAAACATGTTGTCATTGGACAGCAAAACCAAATAGGTCGATACATTTTCAAAGAGGAATATCTACTCCAGTCATAAGCTCAAATTCAATGCTGTTTTGATTGAATATCATCAGAATTTAGGAATGAACTGAAAATTCCTGTACAAAAATAACTGACAATTCCTGTTCAAAAATGTACGGACAATTATCTCTGAAATGTGACGTCATCAAACGTTTTGGACTTTGACAAAAATTGCACTCTTGATAGGTATCGAGGATAGTGGCATTTTACACCAATTTAACGTGAGGTTAGAAGAGACTTTGTGGTTTATGACTCGAGGTTAGAAAACTTGTAACTTTTTCACCATTCTCATAAGGATTTTATCTATTGAAAAATGAGTCAGTGGATCACAAATCTGAAATTGACCTTGGAGTGCCTCTTTAACCTTGGAGTGCCTCTTTAACCTCCAGGCCACTGAGCATGTCTGTGAACAGATGCCAGGGCCCAACTTCATAAAGCTGTTTAGCAGAAAATTTTGCTTAGCAAATTTCTTTACTTAGCAAGAAATGAGTGTGGGACCAGTGGCATCAATGTAAACTTTATGGAATGTTGGCTGGTAACCTGTTTCTGCTAAGCAAGATTTTTCTGTGCTTAGCAAGTTTTTTGTGCTTACAGGCTTTATGAAAGTGATGATCACCCATCAGTGTTAGGATAATTAAACCAAATAAAATTAGTCTTCTCTAAAAGCATGACTTGGTTATTTCAATTTTTGCATCAAACCATAGCTAGGGTAACAAAAGTTTAGTTATTTAATTATGTATGTAGTTAAACGTTTAGCTTGTTCATACTATGTTTGTGATTAACTTGAGAGGAAATTAAAATACATTTATTTCTATAGGATAATTTGGTTTAGTGTTTGGTTAATTATTGCCTGTTTTGTAATGATTTCCCTTATTTTGTTTGGACCATTGTGCCTGTTTTTACCATTTCAGTCAGATGATTTTTTTATTTCATTTTTGAGAAACGCCCACTTATTCTCTGTGTGAAAAGTTCGCTTAGCCCTACCGGTTTCATCTTGGGGGTGGGCCGGGGGGGGGGGGGGGCGCTGGGATCGGGACCATGAGAATCTGAAAAGTAAAGATTGATTGAAGGGTATAGCGCCCTCTCTAGCCTAATTATTTCCAACATGGCAGAACCAGCGGAAGAAAATGCTGTGGCTAGCAGACGAATTTTAGACAAGATTTGCTACTCGTATTTACCCGTAATAGGGGCTGCAAGTCACACTTTGTTTGCCGTACACATACTCGACAGGAATCTGCTACTAAGGTATGACGTGCTGTGGAAATAGTAGCGATAAACGCAAAATAATGGCGTCCACGAACGGCGTTATGCGTTGGTGGTATTGGTAAACATGGTAAAAAAAACAAGACTGGTTTTAATACGTGGACCTGAAAATGAAACGAAAGTCCAAGATTAGTCTAGTTCATAAGGTTAGGTCTATCGTAAATACTACCTGATTGATTGTGCACAATGGTTGGTTATGATCTGACTACCCGACTAACCAGGCGGGGCGGGGTTCAACCAGGCAGTCTTTCGATCCGACTGCCACTCCCTCAATTTAGGTCAAATTTACCTTGCCTAAAAAAATCAAGAAAGGTTCACAGAATGTAAACAGAGATGAACAGTCATTAAACAGTAACTTTACAAAGTGTCAAAATCATGAAAAATAAACCATTTCTGGTATGGTTGACTTTGTTTGGGCGAGAGTTCCGTCTGAGTGATGAAATGTCCACCTAAATTTTCATTTTAAAATTAAAGGTCAGTAAGTTGCCACTTCCCCTTACAACAAAAAAAACATTTTTAGTTACAGTAATATATTCAATAAAGTAACTGGTTGCCAAATTTCCATTGCTTTCTTAAAACTTCATGCCCTTTTCTAGCCTCCCAAATTTTGTTTACACTACTCGAAGCATTTAATAAATTTGACAAAACACACTGACAACAGACTGAAGATTGAAAAGTAGGAAAGTTGTCTGTCAACTGTGAAACTAGTTACTTGCTGCAGAACTCTCATTTTCATGACCTTGATATAGGCACTTGTCTCTTAAAATTCTGATTTCCCCTCTCGCAGGATGTTTCCCAGATGGCACCTTGGTGTCGCCAACAGTCTCCTCTTCAACTCCCACCTTGGCGTTGGACTCTACATCTTCAACCGGCCCTCTCTGCGCTCCGCTACCATGCAGCAGCGGATTCTCTGGAGTGTTTACAGCAGCGCCATGTTCAACTTTGGCTCCGTGCTGTTGTTTGCAACGGGGAAGCAACTGCTGACGGAAGACAAACTTGTCGGAACTCTCTATGCCATGTCTGCCAGTCTGTGCTTTCTGGTCGTCGGAAAACAGTTCTTTGATTTCTTGGACTCTCGATACTCATGAGGCTGAAAATACTCTGCTTGAAAAAGTTTGCCTCATACCCCTAGTCTTGGCTCAAGACACTCCTGTTGTTGTCATCTTCAGATGATCCATTGCCACAAGAGGGCTCACTCTCACCCTAGACTGCTATTACAAGAGTCATAGTGGTTCTCGGGGGTGATACCAGTTCGTGGTTGATAGCTCCCTTTATCGGCGAGGGCAAAAAGCAACAGAAGTAGAGCTTTCTAGATAATAAACAACAGGAGCGTCTTGATCCAAGACTACAAACCCCACAGTGGGACAGGTTGTTTGCGTCATCTTATCATTTGATTCATCTAGTTACAATTTTTACATTTCTTTATCTGCTTTATTGCAAATGACAGCCCTATAATCATTATTAATAGTTATCAACAAAAGATAATAATAGCCTCTTTTTTTTTCTCTCTTTCTCCTTTCTCTCTCATGTTTTGACATAAGCTGTGAGTCGGTGATGACCAGTACTATGAAAGTTAAAGCCAAGTGGTTATTTGATCCACTGTCGTGTCCCTGTATTTGCAGTATCTTTGTAGTGCCTTTATATCTAGGAAGACAAGTGCATAGCCTCATGTAATTTTAAATAATGAGATCCTTCAAAATTAAGGTATTGAAGCATCTGTAACACATATGCACAATTGTCAATTGCTGCAAAAAATAGCCAGTTTTGCACTGCGACTATGCACAAAGTGGATATTAAACATTTCTTGTTGACGATCATCAAAGAAAAATGTATTTCTTTTAATTTCTTTAACTACTACTGTATATTTGCAGTACCTTTGTAGTGTCTTTATAGTAGATGACTTGGTAACTAGGAAGACAAGTGCATAGCCTCATGTAATTTTTAAAAATGAGATTCTTCAAAATTAAGGTATTTTATTCCATTGAAGCATCTGGAAGGGGCACTAAGGTCATGAACAAAAGAGGCTATGTCCTCTGTATTCAGGCCTGGTGGTAGTTGTGTTTGCCTTTTTACCTCTGAAATAATACAAACTTATAAAATAATGGATGTTATATGAAGCACAGAGTAACAGTGATCATTGTAGACAGTGTGGATTGTGGAAAGCAAAGCTGTTTTTTTTTTGTAATATCAGAAATAAGAAGCATTTGGCACTGCCAGTGGTGGGTTCAGCACTTATATTAAAACAAGACAAAAAAGCGAGTTTAAATTATTTTTCTTTACTCTCGGTGAATTGATAAATGGAGTATGTTTGTATGAATTTTTAAAACCATTGCCTAATTATTAGAATGGAAATAAACCAAACGTTTTAATCAAAATACAAACAAATATGAAGTGATTTGAAAAGTCTTTGTGTATTAGCATATTGGCCAACCCAGATCTTATTCTCGACAATTAAAAGCTGTGCCCTTTATAGGGTTGATTACTTAAAACACCACAGCAAGTTTGAAGTAGTAGTATTTCGTTGCCCTAAGACTTAGCTGTGTAAACAACGGGGCCGATAAAATGGCAAACAGGTTTTTTTTTCCGTCATGTCCATGGACCATACTTTTTCTACTACCACGTCCACGAGAGGGCGCCCTCTTCACGACCGCCGCTTGGACACGTTCCTTTAACGTGATTGGTCAATGGATATTCCCTGACGCCTTCTGATTCGCTCCTTCGAACTTGGCGGATTGCATGAATGACATTCTACGAGCTGGAGGTTTAAATGGTCACACGGTGAGTTTTTTAGCTGCCGGTTTTTGTTTAATTGGGAAAGCATTTTGACGACTTTTACAGTCGATTTAATATGTAAATGTTTAATTAATCAAACGATCTGTGTATCATCGTGCATTACTGTGGAAGGATTTGGTTAAAGTATTAGTTTTACTCACTGAAAAGAGTGTTTTTTGGGGGTAGTATTTTGTCACTCTTCCTCTTCGACGACGAACTGTTTTCAAGATTCAATCAATCCATTGTTCTCGCTCGTTGCCTTCAATAATAATGCAATGTTGTTTGAGTATTGTTATAAAATAACTTAATGTTTGTAATGTTAGTTTAGAGTTTAGTAATTAAGTAAAAGAGAGTTAGGGATGGTCTATAAACAATTACTTAATAATAATAATAATGTTAATTAATGGACATTTTAAACTTAAGTTTTTTTTAGAGATTAGACTGAGATTTTAAAATCTGCATTTTATTTCATAAAATTGTTAAAAAGTCACTTTTTACGCCCTAGTCTAGTCTATTTTTTAAGTATCAAGCAAGTTATAAACCACAACGACAAGGGAAACTGACTGGATAAATTTTATAGTTTGGGGTTGAACAAAGAGTGAGGCTAAACAAAAATGTTAATTTAATTGTTCCTAAGTAAAACTATATGATATATCAACTTTTATTTTTAAAGTATACTTTTTTGACACAGCAGTAAAAACGGTACTTCTCTTTTTAAAATTTAATGTGAGCACTCCTCCTGTCCTGTGTTTACTTTGTTGAGTATGATTTCCTGCATGATTCATCATGATGGATGGTGCGTCGCCTTCCCAAAATGACCAAAATGACCAAAAAGCTGGAAACTGCATGTAAACAAATTTGGTCAAATATGACATTATGTGGCTTGTGCCTCTCTCATCTCTGATTATGGGATATGGGTGTTGAGCGCATTCTATTGATTTGCACAATCTGTAGATTGTGCACGAGCAAAATTGTGTGCAATTTTTGGAAGGCGATTTGTGGAAAATCATAGGCAAAAAATCATAGTAAAATGAATTTTAACTTAATAAGTTTCAAATATTACTTTGTTATAATTATATATATTAATTTGCCCTTGTACAGAGATTGTAGCTTAAGAAATCAAACTGTTATTGTTAAACTGAATTAAGCCCAGCCTAATGATTAATTGTTTCTTAAGTTTGTTGGATTGAAACTCTAATTGACATTGACTGAAAATTTGTTCAAAAACTATTCTCGTTTCAGGTATAAACTGTGCTTACAGTCGTCATTTTGTAAATAGTTGTAATAAACAAACATAAAATGGACAAACAACCAACGATGGAGGACTATGCAAAGATTGAGAAGATTGGAGAAGGTAAACAAAAAATTAAAATGAGGAAAACAAAACTTCCTTGTACATACAGAAATTTAAATAAAACTGATTACTGAAGCAGGTAATCTAAAAAATAAAATAAAACTCTATTGTTGGGAAAAAATAAAATTCAAAGTGTCACAACTATATTTTTGTGAATCATCATGTTTTACTTTTTAAAATATCTTTAATCCATAATTCATTTCAGAACATCGCTTTTTTTGAAAGTGCCCAATCTGAAGGCAATGTGCCCTTTGATAATTAAATTGCGATTGTTTGTAGGCACTTATGGTGTGGTCTACAAGGGACGCTGCAAGAAGGATGGCACCATTGTGGCGCTGAAGAAGATCCGTCTTGAGAGTGAGGAGGAAGGAGTTCCAAGCACCGCAATCAGGGAGATCTCCCTCCTCAAGGAACTCCAACATCCTAACATTGTGAAGTGAGTTAATTTCACTCAACCACCAAGACAAATCGCTCAAATCTTGTTACTTGTGCCTCAATAATCAGTAGAAGCAACGGGTATTGAAATCCAATGATGACATAATAATTTATAGCCGTTTATTTAAAAGTCATCATCTAGGGGCCAGTTTCATAAAGAGATAAGACTCATTCAGATATGTTGTCAGTATTATAATATTACTGTAGTGATTTGTATTGTGACATCACACCTTGCTTAGCAATTTAGCTTGATAAATAGTTAAGAGCCCTGGTCATTTTCAGCAACAAACAAATTTGCTGTACACGAGATCAAGGCACAAACTTTATCGTCTGATTTATTTATTTTTTTTTTTTTTCGTTGAAACCCCCCAAACACTGTACAAATATTTGTGTCCAGGATAGTTTTCTCGTGTTTTGGGGTAATTTCTAATTAATATGTCTGAATGCCAGCAAAGACTAAGAGTTATTCTGTATTTCTATTTTGTTCAGTGTCTTTGTGGCAAAAGGTTACCCATGATTTGCAGGCCTGGAATTACACAGGGCTTCTGTTGCCCTGCTCTTGGCGTTGGTGTTGTCCAGGATATTTGTGCTTTATTATAACCTCTTCATAAATCACTCAAAAGGAGTAATGATAAATGATAGCTTTCTGAATGTTTTTCTTGCAGCTTGAGCAATGTCTTGATGCAAGAGAGCAGGCTGTACTTGGTCTTTGAGTTCCTCAAAATGGACCTGAAGAAATACATGGAGACGCTACGAGGCACAGTGATGGACCCTGCCCTTGTCAAGGTTAGCGTCAGATCCCACATTCAAACTTGTGAATACATCCAACAATACAACTCACAGGAGGGTCCATTGCTTTCAGTGAAACTTGTTTTTCTCAACAGTGGTCCAGCATTAGTGCGGAATGCTATACAGACTTTAAGGAATAAATCATTGTTGACTTTGTTTTCTGCAGAGCTACCTTCATCAAATAGTACAGGGCATCCTGTTCTGCCACTGCCGTCGTGTGCTTCACAGAGATCTTAAGCCACAGAATCTTCTCATCAACGAGAAGGGTATCATTAAGCTGGCAGACTTCGGGCTAGCGAGGGCATTTGGCATCCCTGTCAGAGTATACACACATGAGGTAATTTCAGTTTTGCTCCCTTTTTGGCAATTTAGAAGAAGAAAAAAGTTTCCATGCATAAAATATGCACAAGTTTAGATTACAAAGTAACAATTAATTTATAATGTTTGTCATGATTTTAATCTATTGAATCTTTTCTATTACCACACAGGTGGTTACCCTCTGGTACAGAGCCCCTGAGGTGCTCTTGGGTTCACCGCGGTACTCCACCCCAGTTGACGTGTGGAGCATCGGCTGCATCTTTGCCGAGATGGTCACAAAGAGACCATTGTTTCACGGAGACTCGGAGATTGATCAACTCTTCAGAATATTCAGGTCGGTTGACGGCAGATTTCTAGAATTTGTTCTTTTCATTTGTAAATGTGGGTGTTTTTGTTGTTTGTTTGTTTCTTAGTCTGAAAATTGACATCAATTCATCAAAACTTGTTTTTCTTTTTCTTGAATAACTACAGGACTCTAGGTACACCAACGGACAAGACATGGCCTGGAGTCACCGAACTCCCCGACTACAAACCGACATTCCCAAACTGGAGCACCAATAATCTTGCCAAGTCGGTAAAGACACTTGACCCACAGGGTCTGGATCTCCTGCAGGTCAGTACGAGCCGAGAGCCCTTTACACAAATTGAAGATGTTTTTTTTGGGGGGTGGGGGGTATTATTTTTTAGCCACAACCAGTTGAAGTTGTTGAAACCACACTAGGAGGTTAGTTTAATACTAAGATACATGTACATTACATTCAAAGAGGAGATCAAGGGATTTAGGACAAATCTGGTATGATTATAATAAAACTCAATTTGAGAGCTCGGTCTAAAGATGCTTTCATAATGCTCTGCTTTCAACCATGGAGAATTGAGTTACATTACATGCAATCTTTAAATGTTGTTGATCACAACATTTTTAGAAACATTGCAAGATGTTCACAAGATTCTTCAACACATGGTCCCTTCCATGATCCCATTTTAAATTGTTGTTATTCTTTGCAAAAACAGAAAATGCTGATCTACGACCCTTCAAAGAGAATCTCCTGCAAGGCAGCGCTCAACCATCCCTACCTCAGAGATTATGACAGCACAGTTATGCCGGCAAGACTCGGTCAGTGAAGCTGTCCCACTCAATTCCCAAGGGCCAATATCTCAAAAAATCTCCTTAATATGCTAAGCAGAGAAAATTGTCACAAAGCAGAAATGAGTTCCAGCCAAAATACCGTTGTATGTATGAATGATTGCAACTGGTACCTTCGGCTTAGCAGACATAATCAATCAGCAATACTTTCTGCTGCTTAGCAGCTCTGTGAGATTGAGTCCTTAACGGTCATAAAGCGTTGTACATAACGGCCTGCATATTATTTTGTACAGATTGTCTGTTTATTTGTATTTGTTTAAAGCAATCATTAGCAAAATTTAAAGTGAGATTAATGTTGCGTGTGTGTAGAGTTTTGTATGAATAGTTTTTGTTAATTTTCCAAGAGATACAAAGAAAGGGGAGAGATGGTTTACAAAAAAAATGTGTGTGTGAATGAAAAGTGGCGATTGTTTAAGGTGCAGTGATTACTTTAGTTCTACCCCTTTACACCTTTCTGAACCAGGGTTACTCTGGAGCACTATGTCTCAAGTGTGCTTTCGTTTCCATCTCATCCAAAACAACGGATACGTTTCAAGAGAAATGGAATCAAATGTCCTGTAGCTTATAGTCCACGAATAGAACCCGTTTTCATAGGTAGTAAAAGACTAGGGTCACCCAAAAATATCTGGAGTTACTTCATCCCGTGACAAATATTAGAAGGATCGAAGGGTATAGACCCTTTCTCAGGGGACGTCACTATGAAATCGCTCGCCATGTAGGAGTCCTTACACACCTCAAACACACACGTTTGTGAATCTTGTCCATCAAGGACTTCTCTTTGTTCTCCCATTGTTTTGGACTCAAATATTTTTTAGCGACGTCCCCTTTAGTTTTGCACATGAAAACGAAGCGAGAACGTCCTCGCTCTGTCAAACGCCCGGATCCCTTTTGTTAAAGTCATCAGGTTTCAACGGGTTGACACGCACACACAGACACACCGTAGAACTGCGCAAACATGTGCTCCGATGCGCAACTCTGAATGGCAATTACATGTACATACATACATTGACCCGTATTGTACACATGCTCAGTAATCCAGAATGGCAGATTCCCGTATTGCTAGAAATGGGACATCAGTGAGAAGGGTCTATAGACCGTTTGCTATTCTCACAGTTTTGGGAACCCTGGGTAATACAGACTTGGAGATTCTATTGAGTCATAGCTCAGGCTGTTCTTGTTTGTAAAGATACATAGTTTTGAGAAAAAAAGGATTTCAGTTTCCAATTTGGAAACTATTATTGTGACTCTAAATTAATTCGGTAAGATATTCATTTATGTATACATGTACTTACCATGGTATTAAAATTGCAATTTTTGAATTGGAAATCGTGGAGTTCTTCACAATTTATCATTTTCAAACCTCCTAACTATTATTAAGTTAAACATGTTAAGTTTGTAGTTAAATATTTAAGCATTCAGTTCATATGAAGAAAAGCCTGGTATGTAAAAAGAATGAAAGAATGTACATGTAATCGTTTTTTCTTCCTCAGTTACAACACAATATTTAACGATAATTATCTTTAAACTATGCAAAATTCCTCTCTTTTCAATCATAAGAAACACACAGTATGACCAGGCAGAATCACAAAAACATTTTTTGAAACTTAGAAAAACAATTCAGTTCAAAGTTGAGAGCTGACTGCTTTCGCAGTCTACATCACTTATATACATAGATCTAGTAGGCACTTACTTAATGAAATGGTATTAAATTAATTGGCTCTATTACAATCATAAATATATTTATATATATTGAAGTTTAAGTTTTCAACACCTGTGATTTGCAGTCGCGTTAGAAGGGCCATGGTTAAACACGTTTCAAAAGCAGCATATTTGTTTCACATGACATATGAGCCCAGTTTTATGGTTCTGCCGATTTCAGAATTAGTCTGCAATGACAAGGAAAGTGCCCAATTTATGAGCTAGCCATGTGAAAGTAAATAATTTTTAGTAACATGAAGTACCTGCAGGCACAAGCAAAGATTCCTTGCTTACTAAACATGCTTATTTGTCAGCATTATTTACTTACAGTAAGCAGAACCATGAAATTGGGACCTTGTAACAAACTTTGTGTTAACCTTAACGGTGATGTCTTGTTGCTCTTTTCAACACAACGATTAGGTGTATCTTTAGTAACGACTTATTCCTACCGATATGTACATGTTTAGTTCAACACTACACCACAATTGTAATATATAGGGCCACTGTACAGAACTACATCAAAAAATAAAGAAACGGAAAATGTATGATCTTGTGTGGTTGATTGAGTTTATTTACAATACTTGCGTGTAGACAAAATTAATGAAAACAAATATGTCAATCTGTATGAATTTAATCAGTAAAAATTATCAAAATGAATTAAAACAAAGTTGATTATATAACAATAATCCCGACCAAAGGAAATTGGCATGTACATTTACTGTACAATCAAAAATGGGGATAATAAAATAGGACAGTCGGAATTTGACAACAGTCATGGTCATTGATTTGACCTTACTAGCACTAATAAAACCAATCATAGCAACTGCCTATAGGCACATGTGGGAAGGGCATAGGGCGCTCGAGTCTTGCTCTGAACACATAAAAGATAATACAATGATCTAATATGGAAGAAAGTTCACATTTGTTATGATTTTAACATGTCAAGAGTTTGGGCATATGTCCACTGTTGATTGGTCAATACATTAACCACTTCATGTCACATGACGCGTTTATCTGCAATTTATGAGAACCTTTGTTGTCTTTCCTGTACCAAGTCAGGGTTTCATTTTGAAAAAAAAAATTTCAAAGGAAAACAATTACTCATGAAGCTCCAAAAAACTTCTGAAAAATAATACCACAAGTGGGCACGGAATTTTTTTCTCAGAATAACGATGTGAAGTGGTTATGGAGCTCAAAGCCCCTTCCTTTCTCAGGAAGGGAAACAAGCTCAGGGCTGCAGTCAGAGAGGAATGGGTAAAGGTTAAAAGTAGAAAAAGGTAAATTTTAAGGAATCAAGTACCACAAAAACTAAAATCGCAGCTACACCATCACTGAAGAAGTCAAGATAATATCAGAACATTTTGAACCTACATGGGTACTACAAAGTTTCTGCAATGGTCAACAAATCTATCTATTCAAAAAGTTTGTGTCCCTTCTTCTTAGACTTACTTAAGCCCAGAACCTTCTCCGTCTTATCCAGTATCTATAACAGACAGAAAAACAGATAAACAAAAATATATTAATTGAGATATGTATTTCTGAGATGACGAGTACACTGGGGAATATAAGAGTGGCGACGAGGTTTTAAATGACCGTTTCTTGATTCTAAACGAATAGCTATTCAAGATTTAAATCAAAATCTTTTAGTAAAATCAACCCCCCCCCCCAAGGAAAACAAGAAAAAGAAAAATATGAACCTCACATCTGTAATCCATGTAATAGCCATACTTATCTTTAGAATTTTAACTTAATTTGAAAGTTTTACCACTCTTGCACAGAAACTATAAGTCAACAACTCCTATGCATTAGAAATTCAAGATGTGTCTGGTTCTATAAGGAGCTCATGAACCAGATAATAAAGCCACCGTGGTCAAGTGGTTAGACTGCAGGAGCTGCAATCAGTAGGTTGTGGGTTCGAATCCAGCCTAGCTAACCGCTCACTGAACCACTAGAATATTAAGTATTGTGTCTAGTTAATGAATCTCAACATATTGATTTGTGCAATTCATAATCATAGACGCTAAATGCTTGGCCTCTAATAGATCTCCTCGTTGGAGCTTTGCCGTGTTCCTTTCATGGAAAGATCATCCCAACTAAACATATACATACCCTGTCGACTCCACGCTTCTTCTTCCTGTTTCTAGCCTGTTTGAGCTTCGCATGCCGGTCTAATTTCAGTTTGGCCCAGTATGCCTCCTCATCCTCGCCTGTCAAAAACATTTTCAAAACAATCCAAATCACCAGGAACACACTTTTCTTTTAAATAATTCTTGTTAAAAATTTAAAAATTTCTAGCACTATAAACCCTAGCAGTACCCTAAACATGTGTAATGCCGTGCATTTTAAGCTGTAAATTACTACCTTCTTTTCCCGAAGTTGCAGTTATACATTACAGAAACAACGAATACAGTCAAGGCAGACACAAGTTCAACGCTGACTTCCCAATATTCACAAAGGTCATTTTCAGGTCGCATGGTGTTTTGTTATCAGGAGAAATGCACCATGAATAGGGCCAATCTAATCGAACCTGCCAACAGCCAATCAAGAATTATTAGGCTGATTTCATCAGCATTGGACACTGCAACGGTTAAAACCTCCTTTGGAAGAAGCAGGATGAACTGGGGGCCACAGAGGCCAAGAAAGCCATGGCCTCCGTTGCCCCGGGCCCAATTTCATAGAGCTGCATAAGCACAAAAAGCAGCCAAGCACAAAATAATTTTGCTAACCAGAATAAGGTTACCAGCTAAACTACCAAGTCAAGTGTACAATTTGTGACTGTTATCCTGCACATTTCTGCTTAGCAGAAACTTGTGAAGCAATATTTTGTGCTTAAGCAGCTCTATATAAATGGGCCCAGGTCTTGGCCTTGGTGCCCCTTAATAGGTGTCCTATAGACTTGAAGGTTTCTAATGGAAGTGCCCTCTGTAAAATGCAAATGGCTTTGCCCTCTCAAAGATGAAATTCTAAGCCTAAAGACGGCAAACTCCTAGAGCAGGAATACTTCTGAAACGCACCTGACACAAGGGCCACTTCAAATTGGCTATCCTCATTCTTGAGCTTGCTTGCTTGACCAAGAACAGCCTTGGTGCCCTCGGCCGATAGCAACCGGACATAGCCACTCGTGTCCCCATCATTGAGGTCAATATATGCCACTGGGGAGATCCCTTGTATTTGCTCCTGTGAAAATAATGCCAGACACAAATGTTAACCCTGACATTTATCTTTGTGCGTTTTTTAAGGCAAAGTATACATTTGGTTTTTTGAACCATTAGATTGTTTTAACCCAATATAAATGTAGATACAATCAAACTAACCTTCGAAAATTTCTTTTCAAAAGGTGGTAGCATTTTTTAGATATCGCCGAAAATCTGGAGCGGTTTATATGTCCATGCAGGAACAATAATCCGTAATTGTAATACACAATCTGAGAAACGTTTTCATGCAAAAGTGTTTCTCAGATTACAATGTTTTGAATCCCTCTCTCGGAAAAAAAAAAAAAAAATTCCTTTGAAAGGAGTTGTTTCTCAAAATGTTACGCATTACCAGCAGCTGCAGTGCTTCTTACTAAGTAAGTTTTTGTAGTTTTTGAAGTAATTACCAAAGGTACATGTACACCCTCTTTTTAAGTCTCTTTTTAAGTCTCTTTTTATGAAAACAATCATTAGCCATGTACAAATCAGTTGTTTTTGTGTCAACATGTTTAAAACTTCAAATAGATAATTACAAAATTTACAATTGCGCCGTCACATAATAGTAAAACAATGAAGAACACTCCGCCCTCGCTTGACATCACTACTGAGTAAAGGGGTGTGGGAATGTGGATAGTTTGTGTGGGTTTGTGGGTGATTGGGGAAGGGGGGGCATATGTACATACTCTGACATTCTTGCGGGATGCGAAGGGTTTGTCGCTGTTGATTTTCAGCACTACACCAGGAATAAACTCTGGTTCCAGACCCTTTAATTTGCTTTCAGCAACCTGTAAAATAAAAAACAACCAAGTATTTTAGTATAAACCTAGTACCTCAAAGAACCTCAGTCTGTTAATCCAAATATATATCAAATTGTAACAGAATTTAGAAACCGAACAGCTTTTATTTTTCTGAAGGCATGCTGGTTAAGTTGAAAATCTCACCAGCCTTCTTGAAGATTATCAAAAATTTTGAGAAGAAACTGAAGAAATCTGGATAGGGCAAGCAGAGCACAAAAAGATGTCACACTGGGCCAACCAGAACATCTGACTTGAAGATGTAAAACGGGGAGAGACGAGCCAAGGTGGAAACTAAGGGCGTTTTATATGGGGCTAATCGAACCACTGACATGGTGGTCAATTGGAGATGTGGGACTCTTCACGAGTTATGTGGTTTAGCAGAAAGGGCTGAGGAGCGGTCGTCAGAATTTAGTTGGTTTCCCGGAGAAAAAGTCTTTTATAGGCGACTCTTAATGTGATGGAGACCTCAAATAATAAATGAGACATATGTGATGACACGACTTATGGTTCACAGAGCCAACTAGGGCCTAGTTTCATAGAGCTGCTCAATCAAAAAATATTGCCTAGCAATTTTCTGCTAAGAAGAAATGAGCAGGGTACCAGTCACATATTGTACATTTGACATGGTAGTTTGACTGGTAACCATAGTATGGCAAGCATACATGGCACTGCTTACCACAAAATTCTGCACTTACAGCTCATAGAATCAAACACTTTACAGGGAGCCGTGTTGCAAATTTCTGTGAGAAGCAGTGCCATACAATTGAACCCAGCTCTTTTCAGAGCCATCATCTTCTCCGGAAAGGTAACCTTATTATGGTCGAACAGTAATATCAAACTAATTTTAACCATCAATGCAAATTTAACATCTATTAAATTGTTGCGGTACCCATTGCTAAATTATAGGAGTCAAACTGCCTCTAGCTACCGGCTATCACCTTGGTCTAGTGGTAAGACATCTGCTCTAGAATGGCATAGGTCGTGGATTCGAATCTCACTCGGGTAAAATGCCTGTGGATTTTTTTTTTCACAGGACTTGGGAAAGGACTGTGAATACAGCTCTTTTATGCAGGCATCGGTGTATGGGTAAAGCCAAATTAGGATTCATACTGCCTCTAGCCGCCAGGCTAGCTCGGTTGTCTAGTGGTAAGACATCTGCTCTGGCAATGCAAAGGTCGTGGGTTCAAATCCCAAACGAGGGATTTTCCTGTGGAATTTTTTTCAGAGAGCTCGGGAAAGTACTGAGTATACAGTGCTTACTACACATTGGTGTAAGGGTACAAACAAATGATATTCTTTATCCCTGATGCAAAATTAACATCTATTAAAACCAAATTATATCACTTTATATCATCTTTATATCATCTATTTCTCCTAATCGTAAAAAAAAAAAATTGTACTACCTTAATTTTCTGCTTGTGGCCGTTCTGACTCTGCACTTGCAAGACCTTTTTCATTTCCTGTCTGCTTGTCTTCTGGGCTGCTAGGTACTCGCCCTTCAGTTCTAACCACTCCTTCCTGAAAAGATTGCAAGATGAATGACCCTATCACCATCAGTTCACTCTCCTGCCCAGCGGGCTCTTTCTAAAAATTACCACATGAGACTAACAATAGTGATACTGGGTTCTTATATAGCACTTTATCATACCTCAAGCAGAGCTATGCTTTGAACTATGAGACCCATTATGCAGCACCTTCTAATGGTTTACCTATGGCTTAAGGGTCCAATCTGAAGGACGAAGCAAGTGTCTTTAAGCAAGTGTCTTGCTTAAGGACACAAGTGTCAAGACCTGGACTCCAACCCACACTCTGCTGATCAGAAACACTAGAGATTGAGTCGGGTGCGCTTGATCGCTTGGCCATGATACGCCATGGAGACTAAGTCCACTGTACACAAGCCATGGGGTCTCCACATAATACCGGCTGTACAAACAGAACAAACCCATGTACCCAATGCTAGCCTAGAAGGTATGGTACTTTGTGGCAGTCTGTGGTACCAGTGCTATCTGTACAAACAGAAAAAACCCATGCATCCAATGCTAGCCTGGAAGGTATGGTACTTTGTGGCAGTCTGTGGTACCAGTGCTATCTTTACAAACAGAAAAAAAACATGTACCCAATGCTAGCCTAGAAGGTATGGTACTTTGTGAAGTCTGTGGTACCAGTGTTCTCTGTACAAACAGAAGAAACCCATGCACCCAATGCTAGCCTGGAAGGTATGATACTTTGTGGCAGTCTGTGGTACCAGTGTTCTCTGTACAAACAGAAGAAACCCATGTACCCAATGCTAGCCTAGAAGGTATGGTACTTTGTGGCAGTCTGTGGTACCAGTGCTATCTTTACAAACAGAAGAAACCCATGTACACAATGCTAGCCTAGAAGGTATGGTTCTTTGTGAAGTCTGTGGTACCAGTGTATAGCAGACCTGGGTGGACTTCATGTCTTGAAAACTAAAGGTAAAAGACTGTTCCTTTCATATATCTAAGTACAGTCGACTCTCGTTAATACGAGGTCCGCCGGACTGGCCCGTTTTCCTCGTATTATCCGAACCTCGTCTTAAACGCAGTGCACTATTTACACGTACATGTACATGTACTGTATACACACGTCGTCATAGTGCATGCACTACACACGTGTCTAGGCTAGAACGGAGTGGTTGGCTTCCTAGTACAGTTCTTACGAGCATCATGTACACAAAAATATCAATGATAAATGCAATTTTGTTGACTATGATCATAGAAATTTAATATTTTGTATAACTGAAAATACAAATCATAGCAAAGTCATGTCAAACTTGCCGTTCATGTGACCATGATGTGACAGATTCGATACTGCGTAGCGCCTATGCTGAACGTTGTTTTCGCTGGTAGCCGCTAGACGTGTGGGCGAAGTAGTATTTCAAGCATAAGTTACCAGCATAATGTTTTGATTTTCGGATCGGACGGAACCGTGCAGCCGGTCCGATCCGAAAAATAGTTTGGCAAAACGCATGTAATTTCAGAAATTTGGCTGACTGAACGGTAAGCTTTTATTTTACGCAACAATATTTTTTCCGACCTCGCTATAAAAGTATGAAAAACAATACATTTTGTCATCACGGGGCCGCAAAAATACCTCGTAATATCCGTGTTCTCGTTACGACCGTGCTCGTATCTTCCGTTTTTTAAGACATAGAAACACGCATGGGACAGTTCGGGACCGGTGAAATACCTCGTATTAACCGGCGTCTCGTATCTTCCGAGCTCGTATTAACGAGAGTCGACTGTAATAAACCATAAGGGAAACTGACTGGGTAAACTTTAAATAATTTTTCTATATTCAACCCGAGATTTACCCAGTCAGTTTCCCTTGTGGTTTATTACTTCATAATTATAAACAGTAATAACAGCTGCAAACCATTCGAGTCATACTTCCATAAATCCATAGTTCATTTTAAAAACTGACCTATTTAAAATGTTGTTTCTGTCATACAAGCGGACATCACAGCACTTAGTACCGTCCGACCAAGAACAATAAGAAGCAGGAAGAGGTCTTTCAAAAAATCAAACGACAAATCAAACGACTGAAATTAAACTTACTTTGGAATGACCCTGATCTGCAACAAGGGTGCTTCCAACTCATCTCTCTTTTGCTTACGGATCCGGCTTCGCTTCTTCTTCTTATCTCCGTCTTCACCCCCCGATGCCTCCGAGTCTGTCCTCTTCCTCTTTGCTTCCCTGCTAACAACCCCTGCATCCTTGCGACTGGAGGAACTCTTCTCCTTTGTACTGTCCACGCTGCTGATGGAGTCATCTCGTTTCCTCTTGTGTGATTCTGCGCCATCGGACGGTGGTTTCTTAAGCTTCTTCGACTTGTCCTTTTGTGCACTTTCACCTTTTGTGTCAAAGTCCAGCCGTTGACCTTTTTGTGACTTTGCTTCGGAAGCTGGTTCGGCAGTGTGAGATGACCTATGACCTGAATGGTCGTCCTCCCCAGAGTGTTTCCGCTTCTTGGCACTCTTTTGCTCTTTCGGTGTCTCAGCATCTTTCTTGGTGGAGGCCTTTGTCACCTTCCCATCTCTGGAGGCCTCTTCCTTGGCCCCGGCCTGTATCTTCTTCTCCTTGCCGTCTTTGTGGGTAGGTGCAGATGGCTTTTCTTCCGTTTCGCTTGTGTCCCTCTTCCTCTTTGATGCTTTCTCCTTGCCGCTGAAGTCTAGAGGGATCAGTCGCCCTTTCCTTGTCAGTGGAAAGCGGCCATCCACAGGTTTATCAATGGAAGGATTATCTAGGAGCTTCAGTGAGAAAAAAAAAAATGCAATGTGGTAGTAAATGGTAATAACTGAATTCGCTGATAAGGCTTGAGCAATTATTTTTTTTTTTTCCAGCTGTGTCAGAATCAAGTGGTTTTGGATTCAGCCATGGCTGCAGCAGCAACATTGAACAAGAGATATTTTCAGCAATCCAGCTACACATTAGTCTATGCTGAAGCCGTCAATTTGGACACTGCCTTAATAGGCCAGGTCCAAGATGGCAGCTACGGCTATGGCTATGGCTTGATCTCCATATCATCCTGCGTTGAAGTATAGGATGCCCTTAGCAACGCCCTTATCAACAGATGTAGCTGTAGCCGAAGCCGCCAATTTGAACCTGGCCATAGTTTCTCAAAATATGTTTCAAGGGCGATTTATAACTGACCTTAATACACCATGCACATACATGACATAAAGCCAATAATAAACTGGACATACATATTTATCAGGCAGCTGCTCTCTTTGCCACCTACATGTACATGTAGGTACCCCACTCAAGAGTGCAGGTGGTGGAGGGGGAATCACGGGTGGTTTGGGGGAGGGCGGAGGGGGGTTGGAGAATAATCTTACAAACCCATGTGCATTGCTTGTCGTGAGCACAGGCACCAAAATGGTGCAGCAACTGATTTAGAGTGTTGTCGTTGGTAAAGGAGTCTCTAAACAAAATACAAAGTTGTTTCTTTTTTCCCCAGAAAAAAAGCACAAAGACCGACTTAAACTAGGATTCTTTTTTTATATCCAAGTCCCTTTCAAATGACTCTGTTGAGAAAAAGGTGGGGACTGACTGCTGACACAAACAGTTCATTTGTCCTGCCAAGCTAGTGTATGAAAAAAAGGAAAACAACTCAGAGGGTAAGAAAAATGACTTCCTCACCTTGCAGGCATTTGCAGCCTCATCAGGGGTCGTGAACTCCACAAAAGCGAACCCTTTGGGGTCACGTGTGTACTTGTACTTGGGTAGACTGATATAGGCAATGTTTCCGCATGGGCTGAACATCTTCCTCACCATGTCCACGTCCACATTATGGGGTAAGTTTTCCTTTCGGAAGAAAAAGAGGGAAACATGTTAGCAGTGAGCGCTTCTCCACACAACAGCCGTCAAGTCCCGGAGCTAATTATGAGAACTTTTATTGGGGGATAACGTTAGGTGAAATGGGTCAATAGAGGGCCTAGTGTTTTGTTCCTTACCACGTAGACGGTAAGATCAGTGTCCTCGTATTGGGGTTCCTTCACTGGTTTCTTCCTCTTCACCCTTTTCTTATCCTCACTGACCTAAACATCATGTACAGAATTCAACGACAAAAAAAATTGTTACAATAAACAAATTCAAAATGAACAAAAAATATCCATTCACTCTTAAAAATGCTCTCAGTCTTAGGGGCTCTACATTGTAAAAATGCAAGAAAAGTTCAACTGAATTAACCATGAAATAAAACAAGTAAAATACAAATTCAAGAAAAGAACACATGAAAATATACATCAGGAAAAACATGCAGAGTCCCTGGCTACAACAAAGTATCAAAATGAGACAAAACATGTTACAATAAACAAATTCAAAATGAATAATAAAATATCCACAAAAACTACATTCTTTGAAATACTCTCAGGCGCTTTACAATGTAAAATACAAGAAAAGTTCAACTGAATAAACCCAGTAAGTTAAACAAGTAAAATACAAATTCAACAAAAACCACATAAAAGATAAATCAGGAAAAACATGGCGAAAACAAAGTATCAAAAGTACATAAAAAGAACAAAAATGGGAAGATAAATTCAAAACTACATGTACGTGTTTACCCTTAAACTGAAAAGTAACGATGAAAAAACAAAACTGACTGAAATCTGCATCAGTAGAAAAACTTAGAAATACATGAAATAATCTGCGATAGTTTGAAATGAAAATCAGTTTGCTTTGGAATTAAAAACCCTAATCCTGCTGCCGATATGGGGTTATTTTCAAACAAAAAGCAACTTTTATTCCCAGCCAATAATCACTTGTTCTGTCAATGAAACTCAGTTTAAGACACCCAGACAAAGATGCTTTTTCATTGACATTTAAAGATCCTAACGACTTGGAAGTTTGTTAACAGTTTGTGTTTCTCAAGCACAATCGGACCATTAGAAAGCCGTTATGTATCGGCCGATGATCAATGCGTTGACATGACTACCGCCAAACATGCACAGATACTCAAGTACAAGTTTATAAGACCCCTGCTGCAATGTTTGCGTGAGTCTGGTGAACTGGTTAAAGTTACAAATACTGGTTTACAATACCTCTAAATGCGCGCTGTTTTCTATTGCTCTTACGATGAGTGATGGATCTTTCGCCAGAGAACGCATTCGGTTGAAGTTGGCGATGACAGAAATGTCAATCCCTGGTGAAAAAAAAAAAAGTGTTTCGTGTCCAAGGGGTACACAACAATAACAAATTTGGATACAGTCTACAGATACGACTGTAGTGGTCAGGTCTATCCACAGTTTGGTTAGCTTGGCTGCCATGAATGGGCCCATTTCATAGAGCTATCAAAGCCCAAAGAACGCCAAAGCACACAAAATAAAAACCAAAACTAGCAACATTCTCCTGAATCCTCCAAAATACTACAATGTACGGTAACTCCACACCTAAATGTTATGACTGATAAGCAAATAAATGGGCCTACAGTAATGCACAAAGTCAGACAACTTCTTGAAATTTAGTTAATAGTTTTATTTGTGGAGGATTTTGGGGAGTTTCTCATAAGTTTTTGTGACCTTCATGCAAGTTTTGTGTGAGTGATGTTTGAAGCATGATGTGGAAAATACAAAGTTAGCAAATAAACTTGTGGGTACAACCATGCGTAAATCTCTTTTGGGAGGAGTGTTGGCTCTGAAAAGAGACAGCGCAGCCTCAACGTTTCAAACAGTATACTCTTTCTCCTGAAGACGAGCAGAGTATACGACGTCACTGTTGACTGTTCAGAACATTGAGACCACACCGGCTCTTTTCAGAGCCGACACTCCTCCCAAAAGGAGGCTTACACACGGTTGTAATGTACCCGCAAGTTTACAAACTAGTTAACTTCAGAAGTTCTCATTTATTTCTCTTACATCCATCTGCAGCTTTATTCATCTCCTGTTTTATGAAACGATCTTTGCGGAGATTAGAATCGCTGAAGTAGAACTCGAGCTGCTTCTGGATTTCGCTCAGGGTTTTCTTCAGGCGTTTTCTCTTCTGTTTCTTCTCATCGTTACTTCCCTGTTCCCCCCTTTTCGTGTCCATGGTAACAACTCAAGTAGTCACAACTGTCAAGACCTTGTGAACAATTCAAATAAAAAACTGATTTCAATCGTAAAATGAGGGTTAATTACTGAGGAAAGTATTGATTAACACTCAACTCAAAGTGATTTCAACTGCCCATAAACCATTTCTTCTCATCTGCCAGAAGGAATGAGCCCCCCCTATCAATCCTTCCAACAGCCCCCTCCTCCCTCGTCCATCCTTCTGACAGTCATTCGTAGACCAGAGGTCCAAACTCCAAGGAACATGGCAAAGAACATTATCTCATTCGCAGTTATCTGACCTAGCCCCATAAATAATGTCAATCCTCTTTGTCCAGTGCAGTAGTGTACTTAATTAACTTAATAACTGTAGCTTACTTCAAACACAGGATACTCACTTAAAGTAAGCTACAGTTATTAAGTTAATTAAGTATTTTATTGAAATTTGCTCAAAACTTTATGGTAATTAAGTGATTAACAGTCAGAAGGTTACGTCTCACCTAGACCTACTCCTAGTCCTAGTAGAACTATGCGGTTCGTTCCGCTATCGTCTCCACGATCGTGGAGCGATAGTGGATTGAACCGCATAGTTCTAGCTAGGAGTACGTCTAGCTCTGCGATAATTGTACCATGTCCATCCTCCCGACCAAACCAATGGCAGGATGGACTCGGTTCGGAGGGTAAAGTTACGATTATCGCAACTACGGGTCGTACTAATTAGCGTCAACAGGCCCATTTCACGACAACTCAAGACAACTCAAGACAACAGGTTTAAAATACCATCAAATACAGGGGTTGTAATCAGAGTGTATCTGGAAATGGAAACACGTTTAAAACTGACTGGAACCATCGTGCATACATATTTTTCACGGGAAAAAATGTTTTTTTCGTTAAAATAGTCAACTTTCTCCGTCCGTAGAATTGGCCAACGTGATGCTATTTCACTTGCGCAATGACTTTGGACCGCGCAATAGCATCACGTCGGCCAATTCTATAGCTCTACGGGCGGAGAAAGTTGACCATTTTTACGAAAAAAAAATTTTTCCCGTCAAAAATATGGTTCCAGTCAGTTTTAAACGTGTTTCCTGGTACACTCTGATTACAACCATTGTATTTGATGGTATTTTAAACTTGTTGTCTTGAGTTGTCTTGAGTTGTCGTGAAATGGGCCTGTTGACATGACGCTTATTATAAATTAGTATGACCGGCAACTACAGTCTGTACAGAATTAGAATGTATTATAAATGCCTACCCCCCCCCCCTTCAACAGGTTCAAAATTGCATGGGATTTTCTTCCTCCAAAAAGCCCAACCAACATGACTAAGGGCAGGCGCAAAGCATCATCCCATGGCATGGCCAGGCGGGGTGACACACCACACAAAATGCCACACGAGTAACACTAACACTATAACAGTAACACTAAAAACAGCAACATTTTCGAACACAATTCTCAATATATTGCTGTATTGCAAGCTATAAATAAGTATAAACATGGAAATATGTAAACCTTTTACCAATATTGTACACTTTCTTACCCTTAGCAGCTAACAAAACAACCACGAGTGCAAAACTCAAACTCTCAAGCCTAGAATTAAACACATGCGGCATGTGCATGCAGAAACAGGTGACTTTTTTATGTAACTATTTTGTCCAGAATGCTCGAGGACCGCGACAGGATAATTATGAGCTGCAACAACGTGCATAAACGTACACGAAAAAGTAGTTTGTCATAGAACAGCCGTTCGTTTAATCCTGTAAAATATTTTTCCCCTAGGTTATTAATGTCCACATAACAACACTAGATAGCACGCAAAACATGTATCCTTTATTGAGTCAGGGAAAATATTTTCTCGTTTTTCATTGAAATTAAACTCGTTGTTAGTCTGTTGCAAATCGGTGGATTTATTGATCTTGACTTTTGTCAATTACTACACTTTTGTTCTTATTTTAAGTAAAATTGAGTATAAATTAATGTTACATTTTCGAAATGACTAAAAAAGTATATCAAATGTGTTGCACAACTTTTTGAAGATTAGACAAAATGTATCAGGACTAAGTAATTCTGCGAATGTCTAAATCTGATTGTATTTCAAAGGTAACCCACAATTTTCATTGAAATAAGTACAAATTGAACAGTGAACCACCTACACTTGAGCCACGTATCATTTGCACACAAGGAGGTGCAAATAGGTCACTAAAATCACTTTTAAAACATCTTATTTAGTTGTGAGCAAGATATAAACACCACCGGAGCTAGAAATGAGCTGGTTAAGATCCGTACTGGGCTCAAATGAGACATCAGCTCAACCGTCTGGGGCAGAAACAGTAAGTTTTTAGGCCATCGAAAACGAGACCGTCTGCTCGACGATCGGGCGATGAGTTGTTTGTAATGTGGGAGATCCGTGTATTACATACTATGTGACTGTCTGCCGGTTTATAACAGACAATAACAAGTCAACTCGACTTTGACTTTTTGGATTTTCTCTGATTTTTTGAGACAGGTCGACCGAAAGCCAAAGATCAGATTAAAATGAACATTAATGTTTTATGTAGCACTAAATTAGAAGACAAAGATTGTTTACAAAGTCTTTTTTGAATACATTTTCTCTCTTTTTTTTCTCTAGGTTGCCCGGCTTTGTGACCGAGTACAGTCCTCAACCCTACTTGATGACAGACGAGATGCTGTTCGTGCCCTTAAATCACTTTCAAAGGTAAGCATTTTGATCGTACTCCCACGAGTGCAACAGGGACAACTGCTTCTTTAGTAATGCCTAGACTCCCTACTAGAGGCTAGACACATATTTTTAGAAGGGGGCGGGGCTGAGTTCACGAGCTAAACACACTTGGACCACTGAAGGGAAAGTGAACAATCTTTGAGCTTGCATGTTATTAATAAATGGAGCATTTTTGAGGGTCTGCTCAACAAAGGACATGACTTGGAGACAGGAAGGAATGACCATCTGTTGTGGGAACTTGTGACTTAAAAAAAGAGATACCATCCAGGCCATTTCCTCGGCTTGAAATTGTAATTTTACCTTCCAAGATGAGATGAAATTTTTGTGTCTCCTAAGTCCTACTATTCATATTTGGGGTTTAAAAAAGAGCAACAATTATATTGAATGCTTTAGTAAACATCAATGAGTATTATTATCATGTCTTTCTCTGGTCATGAAACCGAGACCCTCAAATCCGACTGACACTCACACTGTATATCCGTAATCCTGAAGTGAAGTGTACAGACATTTATACAAAAATGTTCAGTTTGCTATTGATGTGGGATGAAAACCCTAAATAGGGGAAACCCATACAGTCAGGAAAATAAAATCTACCCAAGGGTCACAGAGGTGAAAGTCAAGGAAATAACCACTGAGCCACAACCTGGATGTCCCTTGTATCTGATAAATATATTGTTATTGAGGAACAATGAAACATTTCGGAAGAATTTGACTTATTTTTTTTCACTTTGCTTTAATTCAGCGAACTTATTATTTTTCTTGTGCACTAGAAATTTCGACTTGAGGTTGGGACTCAGTGTATGGATGTGTTGCTGGGAGTCCTGCAGACTGACCGCAGCGATTCGGAGATAGCGAGTTATGCGGTGGAAACCCTCCTCAACGTCATAGCTCCTATCATTGAAGAGGACGACGGTAAGAAATGCCGGCACATTTCCTTCAAACAAATTTTTGTTATTACTCGCCAAAAAACCTCAAAATTCAAGTTTGTGCCAGAATTTTAAGATAAGAATAGGGAAGAACGAAGACAAATTTACTATCTAGAGCAGGTCTTGAATCTGGGACATCTGGATTAGCGTGCCGTCGCTCTACCAACTGAGCTATCTAGCCCAATGTTGGTGGTCTCTCTAGTTTGTCAATATCTTTGTTCAGGGTGGTTTATTGCTTGATATTTGTTTGATTTTTTTGGTAAGTTTTTTTTTTAAAAAGCAAGCTTTTTTACCACAAGTTCACTTAAAATTCCTTAAGAGAGTCCAAAAACCTAATCGACCATTTGAAGGGCACAACGTTCAAAGCCATGGAAGTGCAGATGAATTTTTTTAGGGGAATTTCGCTCAAGCGCTCTAAAAATCTGTTTACAATGATCTATTTGACGTTTCAGATGAATTTCAGCAAGTGGATTTGGAGGCGAGGGAACGTGAGACTCGAGTTCTCAGTGAGCAGTTCATTGATATCTTCCTGAAGAAGACGGACAATGTGTCCCTCATGCTGAGCCTGCTGGAGGTAACCTACTCAACCACTACCTTACTCTCATTTTAGAAATTGTCTCTCATAGATCTTGAATTTTGATCCTTGATAAGCCACTTTTCCTTAGAGCGAGTTGCTTCTATGAGAAATTTTATGCCAACAATACTGGTGGTTGAAATGAATTTAATTTGCTCTCTCTCTCTCTCTCTCTCTCTCATTTCAGGAGTACGAGTTCCGCATCCGATGGCCGGCCATCCGCCTGATGACCGCTCTCATTAATTTCCGGTCAACTCAAGTCCAGCAGAGTATCTTGGTCAGTCCCATGGGGGTCTCTAAGCTGATGGATCTACTCTCTGACAGCAGAGAGGTCATCCGGAATGATGTAAGTGTGGGGTACAAGAGGGGTGTTGAGGTGTCTTTTATATATACCCTGTTGAAGTCTTCTCATCCTGTTTAGAATTGGGACACCCTGTTTAGAATTGGGACACCCTGTTTGGAATTGGGACACTCTGTTTAGAATTGGAACACCCTGTTTAGAAATGGGATCCTTTTTTATGAATTTGACGTTCTGTTTAGAATTGAAACACCCTGTTTAGAATTGGGTCATATCTGTTTAGAATTTGGACACCCTGTTTGGAATTGAACACCCTGTTTAGAATTGGGACACCCTGTTTAGAATTGGGTCATATCTGTTTAGAATTTTTTGACACCCTGTTTAGAATTGGGACAACCTGTTTAGAATTGGGACAACCTGTTTAGAATTGGGACACCCTGTTTAGAATTGGGACAACCTGTTTAGAATTGGCACACCCTGTTTAGAATTGGGACACCCTGTTTAGAATTAGGACACCCTGTTTAGAATTGGGTCATATCTGTTTAGAATTTTTTGACACCCTGTTTAGAATTGGGACAACCTGTTTAGAATTGGGACAACCTGTTTAGAATTGGGACACCCTGTTTGGAATTGGGACACCCTGTTTAGAATTGGGTCATATCTGTTTAGAATTGGGACACCCTGTTTGGAATTGGGACACCCTGTTTAGAATTGGCACACCCTGTTTAGAATTGGGACAACCTGTTTAGAATTGGCACACCCTGTTTAGAATTGGGACACCCTGTTTAGAATTCGGACACCCTGTTAAGAATTGGGACACCCTCTGTAAATCATTCCATTTGCATTTGCTAAAACATTAGACCCCTTGTATGCTGAAATTAGTGGACTCTAGCCAATGGTCCTTTGGGAATTTCGAGCGGTTGGGCATTTCCCAAACCTCGACTAGGGCTCCAGCTTTGTCTCCGTCATCAATTTTGGAGCAGTGTACATTCTGCACGGTATTTCAAACATCAAACAGAGCCTGGAGCAGGAGACAGAACCTAAGCCGAGGTTTGGGAAATGTCCCTGCACTCTTTTAATCAGTGTAGAGACAATTATGGCATTTTGTTCATTTGTAGGGTCTCTTGCTCCTGATTGGTCTGACCAAGGGTAACGCCAACATCCAGAAGATCGTGGCCTTTGAGAATGCCTTTGATCTCCTTCTGCGAATCATCATGGAAGAAGGGGGCAGCGATGGAGGCATTGTTGTGGAGGACTGCCTCATGCTTTTGCTCAACCTTCTCAAGAAGAACAGCTCCAATCAAACGTTTTTCAAGGAGGGAAGGTGAGTTCAAAAACAAAATCAATGTTTTGACATTTTATTTGAAGCGTGGTGTGAGGAAAATAATTTCCCTGAATGAAGCTACTACATTCTTAAAGTACCAAAAAGAAACTTGCAGTTTATAGTTCAGGTATTTTGTGGGGTTTTTTTTTTTTGGGGGGGGCTTGTTATGTACTTGTACTTTTGCACTGGACTTTTGTACTGGCCAGAAAAGTGAAATAAAAAAAAGTTGCGTCAGTGCATGAACGATGTATCTTTATTTTGCAAACATGTTGTATCTCTTTTTGTGCGTAAAACCGGGCTATTTTAAGCGAGCTATGACATTTTGGCAATTATTTCACACTTGGGCATAACATGAGTGCTATTTTTTGTAAGATGCCTTTTTGCACTGAAACAGAACAGGGGAAATAAAAACATATAAAATTAGTGGCATTTTCTTAAACCTCTGTTTTCTTCACATTTTAAATCTTGAAGTTTTCTATTTTTTTCCATTCATAGTTTTGTTCAGCGGTTGTCTCCGTTCTTTGATCTTCAAACAATGATTCCTCAAAACCAGGACGGCACATGGTCAACGCAGAAAGTCAAGAATGTCCACTTCATGCTTCAGGTATTACAAGAAAACCTCACTCACGTACCTCTACTTCTGCCCCCTTTTTTTTCTAAAGATATAATTCTACGATGACTTTTCCTGTTGTAGGTGGTTCGAAGTTTGGTCTCCCCGAACAATCCCCAACAAGCCACAAGCGGTTGCCAGAAGTTAATCCACTCCTGCGGACTGCTGAAACAACTCTGTGGTATCCTGATGGCGAGCGGGGTACCAGCCGATATCCTGACGGAGGTAACGTTATTGGTTTTCAATGTTTCAGGAAGTGAACTAAAGGAAGTACATTGTCTGGAAGTGGTGAAGAAGAGTAAAAGCTCTTTTTTTGATAACTGGATTACTGAAATTTCTTTTTTGGTATTGTAGACGATCAACACAGTGTCAGAGGTCATCAGAGGCTGCAAGGTCAACCAGGATTTCTTCGCAGCCGTCAACGCCCCATCCAGCCCTCCAAGGTATTAAGTAATTTTCAGTATTTTTTAACCCTCATCTTAGTGACATTTGCCAGTGAGTTGTACGACCATTTGAAAACAAACCCTTGTGTCTTTCCTGGTATTTTGTTTGATTGGTGGGATTGTTTTGATAACCCTTTCAGCCCCAACGGCGAATTTAGTCGACCATACACTATAGCTTGCTTGAGCCCCAATGGCGACTTTAGTCCACTGTGCACTATACCTTGCTTGAGCCCCAATGGTGACTTTAGTTGACTGCACTATACCCTGCTTGAGCACCAATGGCGACTTTAGTCCACTGTGCACTATACCTTGCTTGAGCCCCAATGGTGACTTTAGTTGACTGCACTATACCCTGCTTCAGCCCCAATGGTGACTTTAGTTGACTGCACTATACCCTGCTTGAGCCCCAGTGGCGACTTTAGTCGACAAGATAACACACAAAACAAAGACTCAAGCCTGAACTCAAAGACCATTTGTCCATGCTCATCTTCCATACCGAAACTTACTATAGTTGGAAAGAGAAAGATCAGATCGTTCTAAAGATGGCAATATCAAATAAGGTTGCTGTTATGCAATCCCTTCGAAGTGGAGCGGAAAGATAAATCAAGCAAATGTTGTTGTTTCTGCCCATGATTACAGGCCGGCCATTGTCGTTCTTCTCATGTCCATGGTGAATGAGAAGCAGCCCTTTATCCTTCGCTGTGCCGTACTCTACTGCTTCCAATGTTTCCTCTACAAGAACGACGTGGGACAGGAGCAAATTATATCCACACTTCTCCCTGCCACTGCAGATGGTACGTTCCAAATTTGTGTATGAGAGATATCCGGGTCGGGTTGTACCATTTGAGTTCAAAAGGGGAAAAAGAATAAATTGATGTTCTGCTGGACGTGAACAAAAGTGTGGAGTGACATAATTTTACGGAATTAGTTCGAAATTTGCACATATATTTCCACAGGGCAGAACAAAATTAACTTTTGTATTTTGGCTTTAACCTTCAATCGATGGGTGATAAAGCACCCTACACTGAGTGCTTTCTCAGTCCTACAAAACAAAATCAACAGGTTACACTGGTGGGATTCGAAACCCACGGCTCCTGCATCCTAGCAGGTGTTGTTTTGTGTAAATCTGTCTTTATAACACTTTGAATAATAATAACAATAGTGACTTCTTATATAGCACTCAAATCCTTCACTCAGTGAGGCTCATGGCGCTCCAACATTATAACTCGGGGTGGTCACTGGGCCATTTATATCATTCCTTAAACCATCTCAGCTCCCTTGGGAGTGTACAGCCTGTGCTGCCAAGAATGTAGGGCGCCAAGCTAAATCAATCACAAGAACCATCTCCTCCCTCTCAGGTACCCACCCACCCCTGGGTGAAGAGAAGCAATCATTGTTGGACACAAGTGTCAAGTGTCATGAATCAATCAATCTTCCTTCACATTCTTGGTTTCAGTGTCTGCCGTCACAGCGGGTCAGCTTCTGTGCGGAGGTCTCTTCAGTCAGGACCCGTTGTCTAACTGGTGTGCCTCCATCGCCCTCTCCCACGCCCTCAAAGACAACAACGTACAGAAGGAGCAGCTGCTGAGAGTGCAGCTGGCAACGGGGATGGGTCAGGCACCTGTTTCTCTTCTACAACAATGCGCTAATATATTATCACAGGTAAGTACCGTCTCACGAGCGGTTGGACTCGGTGAGACATTCCTACTTTTTTTTTCAAGGATCAAATATGATGCCTTAACTTCGTTGGTGTGTCACTGCATGCCGAGCAGTCAAGCGCACCGGACTCAAGCTCTAGTGTTTCTGATCAGCAGAGTGTCGGTCTTGACACATGTGTCCTTAAGCAAGATACTTAACCATTATTGTTTGGTCCTTCTGTTGGGACGTAAAGCCGTTGGTCCTGTGTTTTGTGTGATACACATAAAGAACCTAGTACACTTAACGTTAAGAGACGGGGTGTGCCCTGGTGTTTACTGGTGTGGTTAGTTGCAGAATGCGCCACAATGGAAATAAACAAATGGGTCTTACATTCAGACAGAGCTCCGTGTACCCGGATGAAATAAATAATGAGCGTTTTTGAGACACCCTCGGATGTGATAATAATATTATAATTATTATTGCACTGTGAAGAGATAGCCCTTCCCTTAATCATCAGATTTGCTCTGTTCTTGATCTACAGCCCACGGTGAAATTCCAGACAAAGGTCGGCCTTCTAATACTGCTTTCTTCATGGCTTGCTGGATGCCAGCTGGCAGTTACACACTTCCTTGCCAACCCTGCGAACATTCCATTCGTATCCTTTCCAAACATTTGGGTTTCCTGTGTACAATTTTTCTGTGCGTGCGTTTACTTTCATGCTGTAGTTTTGAGGAACTAAAGCTGTGAAACGGATTTTAATATTGTTTTCTGGTTAAGTGGAAAAAGCATTATTCTAGTAATTTTTTCCTTAATTAGTATTTGTTGTTATATATTAATAAGTTTCTGTTTTACAAGGGCTTGTTTTGGGGTGGGTTTTTTTTTTCATGAATTTCAGTGCTATTTAAATCCTGTATTATTATGGTGATATTATTGTTGGAGTAGCAAGTTACCATAGGACCCAACTACATGGGGCTGTGTACCACATATTTATGCGCGAGCATGTAATTCTGTTTGCCATAAGCACAAAATTCCACGGTAAGCAGCGCCGTGAAATATGTAATTGCAGTCAGTACAGATGTTGTTATCCTTGACTGAGTTTTCCCCTCAGCTGACCGCACAAGTTGCCGAGACCACGGACGAACACGAGTCCCTTGGCCAGGGCCTCTGCGCCTTCCTGTTGGGTATATGCATCAACTTCAACGATAATTCCAACTCAAGCTTCACAAAGTAAGTATGAAGTAAATCATTATCAAGCTCGGGGGACTTTGAAGTTCTAGGCAGGCATGAGACTTCTCAGGGTTCTTCAGGAAAAACTTAATTATTGAACTTGTCTTTTTGTGTCGTCAGGCCACTTCGCTATGGGTCAAATTGCATGCAACGCTCAAAAATTGTGGGTACGCAAATTTTACATTGAGTACTGTGTTTATTAATTGCGTTACGCATTAAAAGTGCCCGCTTGTGCCAACACTCTCATAACTATCAACGCCAAACATACTTTAGCCTACCGGTTTTAAACAGCTCCGGCTATGTCCTTATCAGCAGTGTGAACATGGTCATGTGACCACCTTGCAACCAGTAGGACTGCCTGGGGTATTTATGAATGATAGATAAATAAAATAGATAAACTATGCCAACCTGCAATCATGTGGTGAATGCATCTGCACAGTACACTCATGTACACAGTTAGTTCTGTGCACAGTTGTGCCACCATACACAACCCATGCAGTTAAGCGGCTTCAAATTCTCAACTCGTTGGAAAATGGTACCAAGAGTAGGAGGGTTAAGTGCGGTAAAATAAACAGGAAACCAGGGAAGATTACTAAAAAAGATTTTGTTTGTTTTTTTATTCAGGGACAGCATGAAACAGTTGATAGAGAAGAGGATTGGACTGGAGGCGTTTGTAGAGAAGCTGGACATGGTGTCCAAGCATGAGATGTACACTCTAGCAGCCCAGAAGCCGCAGCTCAGATTTTCCTCTGCCGACAGCATGATGCTAGATTACGAGTTCACTACACTCTTCAAACAGCTTGAAGGTATGTTTCGTCAGTCGCTCCACGAACTGACGTATGATATCCAACGGCAAAAATTCTGTGTTTGGTGAAAATCACAGTTTGAGGTTGAACTATTTTTCAGACGGCTTACCATTTAAACAAAAATGTGTTAATACCAAAGTAAAGCTGACTTCTTCCTTTGTGGCGTGTCGTGGCCGAGTGGATAAGATCACTGGACTCAAGCTCTGGTGTTTCTGATCAGCAGAGTGTGGGTTCGAGCCCCGGTCGTGACACCTGTGTCCTTAAGCAAGACACTTAACCATGATTGCTTCGTCCTTCGGATGGGACGTAAAGCCGTTGGTCCCGTGTGTTGTGTAACGCACGAAAAAGAACCCAGTGCACTTATCGAAAAGAGAAGGGGTCCGCCCCGGTGTTCCTGGTTTGATCGGCTGCATATTGCGCCACAGCACCTTGTAAACCATTACAAGGTGCTATGTAAAGGAGTAGGTCTCATACTTCAAAACGTAGCCCCAAATACCTTGCAGGAAATACTGAATGTTAAGCGCTTAGAGGCTGGCCTGCAGTAGGCGCTATACAAATACAATATATTATTATTACCAAACTGTCAAGGTGTCTTCACAGTGGAAGTGCCATTATCACAACAGACCAACTAGAATGTCCTAGTATCAGACTTGTAATTACTTTCTTGGTGTGGTTTATCTTGCAAGGTGTGGTCATGAGAGCAGTTGGGGAAAACGAAGACTTGGAAACCAAGAAAAGTATTGAGGATCACGACGGCATCGTGACGCAGTACAAAGATATCATCCGTGAGCAGGTAGCTGATTGCACAGTTCCAAAGCAAAACTAGTTTAGAATCATCAGCGTTTAATTGTTTTGATCTAATGTCAGAATTGTTTTCACTCGCCCACCACCCCAAATTTTCAATTTTTAAATATTGACTGACTATTTAATATGCCTGAAGAACAAAGAAATGCCTCAAATGAAGCAGATATTTTAGATCAAGGCTCTCCCAGCTCAGGAGTTTTTAACGGCTTTTCCTGACATCCAGTATGCATCTTTGCAGTTGAAACAATATAAAGTCCATGCCATCTCACCATCGAGGTCAGAGGTCAGCTATTGACAGTTAAACTGCACAGACATTTCTTTTTTTTATTTGAAATGAAAACTGATTTTCGATTTTCACTTGGTTCTTTTGACCCACCCGCATTTTCGAAAAGAATATCATAATTTGTTTAAACAACGATTATTCTGAATGGTCCCTAAATGGATAGATGTTTAAAAGAGTCTACAAAACTAGCCATTTGGGTTTATGGTGTAGAAAAGGAATGCATGGTCTCGCAAAAGGTTGAGAAGTTATAAACGTTGCTTAAGAACCTTGCGCAAGAGAGGGTATATACCTTTGGTAATTGCTCCAAAGATTAATGGCCGTAAAAACTTTCTTGGTACAGAGCACTGGGGAGCTGTTGATACTAAAAAAACATTGTTAGAAATGACACCCTTTGAGGTAATGTAGTTTTAGAGAAAGAGGATACTTTTTGTGCTTAATAAAGCAGCTCTATGAAATTGAGCCCAGGCCCGCATGGAATTGCTGAAGGAGTATTGCTTTCTTCTTTTTATATCGCAGGATATGGAACTTGGCAATCTGAGGACAAAGAACACGGATCTGGAGAAGGAATCCAGGAAGGCAGAGGCACTCCTGGGGGAGCAAGATCAACAGATTCAACAGCTTAAGGATCAATACGCACTAATCAAGGCACAGCATGGTACGTTCAGACAGACAGAGGGTTTCTTCCTGAAGACGATCAGAGCATACTGATCGAAACATTGAGTCGTTAACAGAACCTACACTACCCAAAAGTATTTTAGCACTCCTTGTAAATACAGGAGATTCACAGTGCAGTGCGCCCTCTACTGTTAGCCCTGTAGAGGTCATTTCCCAAAAATGAGTTAATTTAAAAAACCTCAATGCCCCCGTGGTAGAATTACACAACTTTGGAGCTGGAGGTAGCGGAAACAGTGCACATGCAGTGTATGTTTGCTTGTGTGATGCATTGAATTACCAACAGTATTTGTAAAAGTTGATTTACTTCTAGTTTCCCGCATTTTTGTAACAAGGATTTTTATTATGTTGTGGATATAAGGCCGTATACGAATTTGCCGCTACAACTATGGCTGCGACTGTTGCTAAAGAAGTCCTGCATTCAATGCATGATGACACTAAAATCCAGCCGTAGCCAGAGCTGTAGCCACCAATTCAGGCCTGGCCTAAAGTTGCTCCTAAGGACCTTATGAGGAGAAGATAAGCAACTTGGTATCATTTTTGTTATAATGTGATCATTTTAGGGGTACAGGCCGGGCATGGGGACATCCCAAACTCTATGGACCCCACCAGTCTAAACCAAGAAGCCGATGCAGAGAAGACTGCGCAACTAGAGGCAATCATAGAGAAGTTGAGGAACCAGGGTGCTGCAATGACCACACAGCTACTAGAAAAAGAATCGAGGATAGAGAAATTAGTAAGTGGACCAGGTTTTTTTTTTTTTTTTTACAAAGGAAAACACAAATTCTGCGTATGACTGCATACTATTGATGTTTTAAGGCCTGTTGGTCAACCTCCCCCACACAAACACAGCTCTGTGTTGCAGTCGTTGTGTGAACATTCCTTTGTTCTGTACACTTAAGGAAAATCCTATTCTTCAACACTGTAAATAACACTGTGGACGTGTGTAAGTCCACACAGTGTTTCAAGTCCCTACATTAAGTGGACCTCTTTTGTTCTCAGGTCCACACGTCCTATGTAGCGTTAAAACAAAGGGGGGGTTTAAAGCACTCTACTTTCTCTTCTGCATCAAATTGATCATTGTTTATTGGCACTTTGTTCTTTAAATTCTTCAAAGATGAAAATATCTTTCTTGAGATGATTGATGCTTGACCTTGACTCTATGTACCATTTTGAAAACATGGATTCTTGATTTGGAAATAAGATGTAAATACCAAAGTTGAACGACTGTAAAAAAAAAAAATAATAATCTACTGGTTTCAATTCCGCAGACCAATGACTTAACAATATCCGACGCCAAGGCTGTACTCTCATCGAGTGAAATGGAGAACATATCCTCGGATGAGCTGAGAACACGCCTTGAAGAAACGCAAATGGAGAACGAGAAATTGCGCACCGCTCTGACGGAGGCGAACGAAGACATGAGGGGGAAACGGCAGGAGCTGGAGAGGCTTACTGAAGAAGAGGTGAGGTGACCACGGTTACCAAAAAATGTGAACTTTAGTGTGCACGTGCACGTGGCCGAGCGGATAAGAGCACCGGACTCAAGCTCTGGGCCCAATTTCATAGAGCTGCTAAGCACAAAAATTTGCTTAGCATGAAATTTCTTCCTTGATAAAAACAGGATTACCAACCAAATTTCCACATGATTTTCAGGGTGAGCAAACAACAGCTGACTACCAGTAACAAGCAATATGCAACACATGGAAATTTGGTTGGTAATCTTGTTTTTATCAAGGAAGAAATTTCATGCTAAGCAAATTTTTGTGCTTAGCAGCTCTATGAAATTGGGCCCTGGTGTTTCCGACTCAGCAGAGTGTGGGTTCGAGTCCCGGTCGTGACACTTGTGTACTTAAGCAAGACACTTAACCATTATTGCTTCATCCTTTGGATGGGATGTACAGCCATTGGTCCCGTGTGTTGTGTAACGCACGTAAAAGAACCCAGTGCACTTATCGAAAAGAGAAGGGGTTCGCCCCAGTGTTCCTGGTTTGATTGACTGCATACTTCACCACAGCACCTTGTAAACCGTTACATGTTGCAGTGTAAAGGAGTAGGTCTCATACTTCAAACGAAGCTCCACATACCTTGCAGGAAAATACTTAATGTTGAAGCGTTTTGAGCGTCACAGAGTGACGGTCATGTGCGCTATATAAGAAGCCATTATTATTATTATGATTCTTATATCTTACATGGTATAAATATTGTCATGGTGGTATATTTCTCTTAAGTATTCTTGCCTGAATTACTACAATTTTTGAGGAATGAGTAAAACAATTAGTTTTTATTGTTGTTATTTTTATTACTATAATGTATTTGTGGTAAAGAAACCGATGGTGCCTCATAAGGGAACTTAATCACTGTAGCTCGCTAGCCTGAGGAAACCTGTACACAAGGGTGCTTGCTATGTGAACCAGAAACACCAGGGTTAAGCCCTACTCATCCACGATAAGTGTTCGGGTTCTTCTACGTGCACTACCAATCCTAGTACAAGGGACCTACGGCTTAATGTCCCATCCAAAGGACAAAACAGTTATCGTAAAGTGTCTTGCTCAAGGACACAAGAGCCATGACCAGGACTCGAACCCACACTCTGCTGGTCAGAAACACCAGAGCTTTAGTCCAGTGCTTATAACCGCTCGGCCACGACATACCAGTTTTAATCTCGCAAAACCAAAACTTGATTTTTGAAAACGGTGGTTCCAATGACTGATTGGGCTAAAATTTTGACAGTTTATTATTTTCATGTGAAAGGTGGTCACATATAAAGTTTGAATACTGTTCTGTGACCAATTACCAATATTGTCCATGTGCTTTTAAGAAAGCTTAAAGCGAAGAATATTTGTAAGAGTGGAAGTAGAGGTTGTTCAAGACACTTCAATTGTCATCAAAGGTTGCAAGACATTTTGTGAATAATCTGTACAAAACGAGGAACACAAGAGTTTCAACTTATTTCATTGTACGGCTTTCTCAAAAGAGTGTGATGATGTCATAAGTATTGGTCTTCAATAAGTCCACTTGTAACAACTGATATTTTTCTGTTGTACTACTCCAAAAATGTCTTCAATTCACTCTGTTTATACTTGATATGATGTTTCTTCTTTCAGAGATTAAGTCGCACCTCACTCACAGAAAAAATAAATGACTTAAAATCAAAATTACTTCAAACGAAAACAAACAGCGCCTCGATTTCCACTGAGAATGAACGCTTGAAGTCGGCAAACCAAACCCTGGAGTTGTCCCTGCAAGAGGCGCAAAACTCGCAGCAGGGCAGCAGTGGGGACTCGGAGGAAGTCAACAACCTGAAAGAGGTCATCAGCCAACACGAGCAAGACAAGGAAGCCTGGGAGGTGGAATGCAAGACATTGACGAAGAAAGTGGAGCTGGCAGAGAAGGAGCTGGAGGATCTCTTAGTCCTGCTGACGGATACTGACGCCAAGAAGGACATGTATAAGGAGAAACTCAAAGAGCTGGGCCAAGCAGTAAGTTGAAATGTCCAATATCCAGGCTTCCTAGGAGTGGAGTGTGCATGTCTCTTACATTCTCAAACATTTGTTGGCATTTTAGGTTTAACTTTATGTATGAAGCAAACAAAATTGCGCCCTTTTTATGGGTCTCAACGCACAAGACTTGCACAGTCCAAAGTTGTCTGTGCAGATGCATTCACCACATACCTTATTGCAGGCTGATGTAGTTTATCTGTCATTCAAAGCCACTGGATAGTCAGGAATGGACAGACAGTAGGAGGGTTGACTGTTCACTGTATTGATAAATACATCACCACATGATATCACACTGCAGGCTGGCATAGTTATTTATAATTTAAAAATACAGAGGATGATATTAAATGGTCAGACAGTAAGAGGGTCAAACTGTTTACTCTGCAGATGCATTAACCACATGAATGTAGGAAGGTTACGGACCAAGGAGCTACCCTTTTTGTTTACTCCAACAGAGGGCTCCCTCAATCCTGTGACATCATAATGTCCCCACTGTGGTGCCATTTTGCTGGGCGTCGTTATTGTGTGACCCAACTAAAACTTTACTGCTGTTTAATTTGAGTGTTACTTTTTCGTGGACAGATTTCCGATGATGACCTCGGGGATGAGGACGGTGACGAATTAGAAGAGGAGGAAGACGACGACGAGGCTAGCTGAGACCCCCAGTAAAAAGTTCACACTTTTTATGCAAACTCTTTTGAAGTCTGGAGGATATATTTTTTTGAATGGAGTTATCTATATTTGATCTCATTGATTAGTGAACTTTTAACCAGTTTTAGTTCATTTGTGAACTGCCTGTACACACCTTCAGATTTTTGTGATTGAATTTAAGTTAGGGTCATAGATTGGTTTTTGTCAACATAATGCTGATTTATAGGCAAAATTAAAAAGAAAGATACAATAAAAGTCACGTGTGAAAGTTTCAGCTGAATACAGTGTTACTTGCTGAGAAAACAGAAAGCAAAACTGTCACGGTATTTTCACAAGAGCGTCAGACCCATCCATGTTTGGAAGGTTGACAGCGGGTGCCAACCTAAATCTGGCTGCAGCATTCGTGAACGGACACCGACCCTCAGAAACCTGTGAAATGATTTGTACATGTATCGTTTCTCAGACTCAAATGTTTTGGGGTGAAAAAATTTATCCAAACCATGTTACTTTGAAGGGAAACCTTTCTCAAAGTAGTTTACACTATCAACGGCTGCAGTGCCTCTCACCAAGCAAGTTTTTATGTTCATTCATTTTTGAAGTGCATACCAATCTATGACTTATACCTTTAAAAGGAAGAAGTACATCTAGTTATTAAAGCAAAGTCTCTCATAAGGCATTTTGTGCTTTGGGTTTCTTCTTATGCAGCATTCAGGAACAAAATTTTAAGTTCCCAAGTTTAACAGCAGGAGTTTTACTTTTCCTTAAGAACTAAAAGTGATCAACAGTAACGTTTTTACTGTCTATGTTAAAGTTTAGTTTTAAACATTGAACACTAGAATTAGAGCATGCAGAACTCGGAGCTTGTCTGCACTCTTGAGTCTCCTGTTGGGGTCGCGGCAGATCAACACCATGTGACACTCCGGTAAATGTGACACGCAGAAATTCAACGCGCATCTAGGCAAGGCACACCTATGACTCTATTGGTCAATCTCAATGATGTAGTGTCTGTATGGCAAATGTTGTCAGACACGCATAAAAACACAGCGTAACTGGCCACTTAGCCTTCCAACTGCGTCACGTGGCTCATGACGAGCTCTATTTCTTTGAATTTACCACTGAAGACAAACAGGGCCATTATATGAAGTACTTCAAAGTGTAGTAACGTTTTAGTCAAATTAAAGAGGTACAGTGATCGTTTAAAGTTCGGAATCTTACTTTTATTTCACATAAAATAATATAAATTTTACAAAAAACTTGGTTGATTTGTTTTGGTTGTTTTTAAGGTATAGTCCTGTGTAAATGTACATGTCTTGCCAAAGTCTTTAAAATTGATTTGTATGGATGTCTGTAATTTTTGTTTTCTGGGGGGAGATTATACAGTATGGGATACACCATGTATTTACATTCGATATGAAAGTACATAAACTACGGCTCTGTTTCCATTAGAATAACAGAGTCAAAAATAACTTTGGATCTTCAGTACATTGTACAATGTGTTAGCAGTCAAGATATACGTTTGTAGAAAACGGGCTCCAATTTCATGGCTCTGCTAACCGCGAAATTCTTCGCTTACGGTGCCCTGTAAAGTGCATAGTTTTATGTAAGTGCAGAATTCTGCAGTAAGCAGATCCATGACAATGGACCCTGTTTTTATAAAAACCCGATTTTCCTAAGATTAAATTACAGATTTGTTCATGTTTTGACTGAAACAGAGTGTTAATAAAAACTTACATGTACATTTTACATATGTGCCATATCAAGGGGTTAACATTACCCAACATGTATCATTCATTACCTTGTAGACCCCTTGCATATAAGCTCGAACATCGCCCTCGCTGAGGTCAACACAAGACCAAGACGAACCTTTTTTTGGATTCTTCTGTTTGTGTGAATTTGTTTTTTTCTTTTCTCAATTGCTGAGAGTTACACTAGGCATGTACTCATGTTCGTGTTTCCATTGTTCGTTGTCAGCGAGGGCGGTATATGCGAGGAGTCTACTAATTATGCATCAATAGGTTACCCCCGACAAAGACCATGCTACCTGTATGCAACATGCATAAGGAACAGGAGCCTAAAAAAGAAACGATTTCTCTTGTACAGAATTGCAAATATGCTACACAAAATATTTCAGCCGCTACTCAAAACAAAAAAAGGATCATTTGCCACTCAGTATGAGCATTCAGCGCAGGCCTGGAATTTCATCTTTAATAGGGCAAGGCCATTTTCATTTTGTAACGGGCACTTCCATTGAAAAATCTTTAAATCTATATAGGAAATATTTGAAGGGGCACCAAGGCCAAGACATGGGGCAACAGAGGCCTTGGCCTCTGTACAATTCCAGGCCTGTCAGTGTGCACAAAATATATTAAAGTGTAAATATTTTGATATGCACAAATTCTGGATGAAATTGTCCCCTGTATCTAGATGCACAGTGCAATACAGCGTGCAAATCTCATGCGTAAACAAACATTTCTGGAACTGTTGGTTCCCATGTTCATCACATTAATGTAGGAAGGAAACAAATCATGCACTTTAACGTACACCAGAGTGATACAATAGGAATGAGACTTGCCCAGTCTATTCAAGGAAAGTGATGATCTTGCCCAATAGACCTTTATCATGGTGTGGCCATCTTGATTTCCACCCATTCAAATCAATGTCACCAAACCGAGGCTGGAAGGAGAAATAGTCTGGTTCCTTTTTGTACAACAAATGTTATTATTCATTGCTGGTATTGGATACAAGGAGCATGACCAAGATGGTGGCAGCATGACGAAGGTCTTTTGATTCTAGAAGTACAATAGTTTGGCATTTTATTACATTAATTCACATCAACAAAGTTGCCAACATTTGCATCTTGCAATCAGGGAGATATTTAGAATTACTTTCAACATAATAGGAGATTTTAAAAATTTGTTCATCAGAACGTGGAAAGATAAGCCGATTGTCAATGAACTTTCTGCAGAATCAGGGAGAGTTGGCAGCTCTGCATCAATAACATCGGCCCTAGCCCTAGTTTACTAAAGCCTGTGGAGTCCTTAGACAGTTAGTTAGTCTGAAGTGACATACACAGATTTACAAGCATGATTTACTTCAAGACTTTCGTTACTTGATCTATAAACATTCAAACCAGATTTGTTTAAATAAAGACAAGTAAATAATTATACATGTGCAGTTGACTCAATGAATAAAAGTACATATTACAGTCTAAAAGCAATCAGTACGAAATAACCACATGAAGTTCGTCAAACTGTCTTTTTGTTGGTGTGTAACCCAAGTTTTCCCCTTTTCTAACCTTCTTGCGTCCCCCGAGGTACCATGTGGGAGAGTAGCTCAGTAATAACTAGTTTTTATATCTAGTGCTTTATCTATTTGTGCCTCAAAGCGCTTCTTATAGGACCGGTCTATGAAGTTTTTGAATTATGAGACACGTTTATGTAGCACCTTATAAGGGTTTGCAAGGTGCTGTGTTGCAATCAGCCACCACTGCCAGAAACACCGGGGGGGGGGGGGGGGGGACCCCTTCTCAAAGCAACTGACTTTTGGAATCTGATAACACCCAGTTCAGACAGGTGATCCAGAGTGGCGCTGAAACCAAATAGATAGGGAGCGACTCTAGGCCGGCCCAAATAAATTTTGGTTTCAGACAGGCAAACTTAACACAACATTTACATTGGGTTCAGGTTATGACGAGATCGACGTCTGAAACCAACACGCTCTAGAGGCATTCTGAATGCCTTAAACAGGCGATGTTTGACTTCCAGCGTGTCCAGTCGCTCCTAACTGTTTCAGACGTCGCACTTCTCATATACTTAATTCAATCATTTGGTTCGGCGCAACTCTAGAGTGCCTATCTGAATCGGGTATAGGTTTACTAATGTCTGACCATACACTACCTAAGCATGCTTGGTTTGGTGATGCAGTACTAAGTTTACCAATAACATGGCCCAAGTTCATACAGCTGCAAAGTACATAAATATTGCTATGCAAGAGTGGGTAACCAGCCAAAATGTCATGTATATTGCTTGAGCCTGGTTCCCTGCCATCTTCATTTTTAGGCAATTATTTCTGTATCAAAACAGCATCGTGAAGTAGAGCTAAGGTAAAGAATTCAACAGGATTTTATGCAGTGAAAAAAATAATACAGTACACGTAGGATTACCAAGATGAAAGAAAACATAACAGGTTGGCAATACCTACTTAAGTTATTAGAGCTCAGCCCAACTTCATAAAGCTGTTTACCAGTAAGCAGATTTTTGTGCTTACTATAGCAGAAAAACCATGCGTAAGCAAAATTTCATTCCATAAACGATTGAGATGACTTGACAATGGATTTGCATTGTTGCATCACGTCACTTAAAGAAACTGCCGGCAAGTTAGCGTGTTTTTTGCTTTGCGTAGGGCTAGCAGTGTTATAGAAATTCTGCTAATGGCCGCTCCGTAAGCAGTAAATGTCTGCTTAAAGGCTTCATGAAATTGAGCCCTGATAAGCATGTCACTGGTTAACCCTAACCGCCATAAAGTGTTCTTCAGGCATCCTGCTTATTGCACCAAAATGCAACTAATTTGAATTTTAAAAAAAATTATAAACACACTGAAGTAAATAACTGAAAGTGGATTTTCTCTTCCAAAAAGTCATGAGGCATTAAAATACAAAAACGAAAAAATAATTTATGAGCCCGACGTTTCGACCCTAGCAGTTTTTCTTGACTGCTAGGGTCGATACGTCAAGCCACCAACTTATTTTTGCATTTATACCAATGGTCCTTTTAGTTGGTAAGCAGCTTGCAACAGCTAATTCTATTTTTGCATCGGAATACAATAATAGTTTTCATTCAAATACAAATATAAAATACTCCAGTCGGAGTAAGGTTTGTAGAATCTGAAAGCAAAAACCCACATTGAGCAGCTACCTCAACACTGATGACATCAAAAACTGACCTCTACATTCCGTTTGACAAATTATGAACATTGACATGACCTGCATGCAAGAAACACCACCCTTAAAAAGAGTTTAAGCCTCCCGAGGCCAAATACAGTTTTGTGATGCACTCAATTTCCCAATAGATAGAAACCTCATGAAAGTGGGAAAACATTTACAAGTCTCTCTCTTATTTGATGCTCTTTCACAGTGAAATTTGATACATGACGTCATCGGACATCAAACATTTTTGCACCAGTTCAAAAGGTAAACTTCAAAGCCATTTTGACCGAGTACCATCAAAGTGCAGAAGAAAAAAAAAATATTTTCTGTACAAAAATGTAGACCTTATAAATTGAGATGCGACGTCATCAAACATTTTTTGATTTTTTTTTATAGAAAAATTGCACTTGAAGGGTATCAAAAACGGTGGCACTTTACACCATTTTAAAGTGAGTTCAAGGACTTTTAGGGTTTTTTCCACCATTTTCATTAGAACTCCATCTATTGGAAAATGAGTGGAGTACAAAAGTGAATTTGACCTTGGAGCCCCCTCTTTAAATCTTTAACATTTGGTTTTAAACCTTAACTGTATCAAAGAATGACACTTCATATTCAATGGAAGAGTTCTGGACTCCAGGTGGCAGCAGCCAGACCAGCTAAATTTCCACTCTTTACGTAGTTCTGAGCATGCTCACATCACTGGAAAAAAAATGGATCTGGTAAAATCTGTCGACACTAAGCACCTCATTAATTTCCCATAGTGTACTGTGTATGCTGGTTCTCTAACAGCAAACATAATGCAATATCAGAAAACAATAGGTTTTTGTTTAAAGTCTTGTTGACTTTGTCGAGGAGAAGTCAAAAATAGCTGCATTTTTACAACTCTAAACCATGAACTGGTCATGGTCATTTACTTAAATCTTTGCTCTATGATCTAACAAACTGGTTAACCATCCAGTTTCTTCGAGAGTCTGATAAGATTTGAACCTGGCCAGCAATCCAAGCCTGATTTTTTAGTATTTTAGGTTCAACAAACAAAGACTTTTATCTGACCAGCCACCATGACATAAGTGACAATATCATAACGTTGAATAACAAAACAAATTACCAACTGTGAAATTCCAGCCGTTCTAAAAAATCAAACTAGCTCAACTGCATTCCCAGTAAAACAATGAAATAAAACCCTACTTTCTGACAATTTTTACAAACAAATTTGCAAATATAACACACACACACTTCACTTTTGAAAACAATTCTGACCATCATTTACAACGTAGTGTAAATCAAGCAGTTTGACTCCATAAACAAAACAACACGTGAAGAATATTTAAAATGTTTTGTACATCCAGTTCAAATACACAAACAGTTCTTGTCCCAATTAACATTTTCCCAAATACTGCCCCTTTTTGTTGTTAAAGCTAAGGAAATGCCTACCAAAGTTAGTGTCTGGTCCGTCTAGCCCAACTCAACTCTCAAAACGATAAAGTATAAAAACTTTGGTAAAATTCTGTGATCTTGAAAAACATTTAGTTACTTGAAGAAGCTCATGCTTACAAAACAAATTACAAAATCAAAGTATCTGTAGTTTAGAACATGAATTCATTAAAACTTTGTACCACATTTAATATTACCAATGAAGCTTATCTCAAAAGTGTGAACAAACAAAATTATCAAGCTTTAAAAATTTGTGGTTTGCACCTATTGTCTCTCTTGTTTGGGTGCCCACATAGTCAAATATAAAATGTGTAAGATGCAAATGAAACAAAAACACCCCAGTTTTGAAACCGATTACAATGTTCTTTTTTGAGAGACCTTAGTCATTTTTACAAGTTTTCAAGATATTCAATTTAAAAGGACCACATTGTCTCATTATCCAAACATAATCTTCTCGGCCTCTATCTCTTTGTGGCGTTGCAGGATGGCAGCATTTTTCGCCTTAATCTTCTGTATCCTAGCGTTGAGCTCTTCCTCTTTCAACCTCTTGGCTTCCGCCTCCTTCGTCTCCTCGATCACCTTCCTCTCCTCCTGCTCCATCCTGACCTCCACCTCCCTGGTTCTCTCCTCGATGGGTCCCCGCTTCCACAAGTTACCCCCTCGGCTGACCTTAGTATGCCGGACGTCCTCATAGCTCGAGGATGGCGATGGTCCTCCCTTGAAGTCTGAGTCTTCGACAACCATCCTCCTTGAGTGGTCTTGGTCTGCCTGGTAAACCCTCCTCCTTGAAGAATCGGTATCAGCATGCAGGAACTTTCTCCTTGGTGGGCTTGAATCGTCATGGAAAATCTTCCTCCGAGATGTATCTTCATTTGCCTGGTAGACTTTTCTATGGGAGTGCCTCGAGTCTTCCTGGTAAATCTTTCGTCGAGGCTCGTCAAAGTCTTCCTGCTCAGACATTTTGTTATCATCATAGACAATCTTCCTCTTGGACTTGTCATGATCTTTTCTTTGTACGATGTTTCTCTCCGACCTGTTGTAATCAGCAGGAACAACGTTTCTGCGTGCTTGGCCAGACACAGAGGAGACAAATTTTCGACTAGATTGTTCAACCTCTACCCTGGAGTCCTTGGGCTGATTGATGACTTTCCTATCATCAGGACGAGAGCCTGACTGGATGAACTTGCGGGGCTGCTCATTATCTTCTAACAGCCTTTCCTCTTCCTCTCTATCCACACTGACCCTAACACCGTCGTCATCAACACTCTGAGCAGAATCTCTCTTCCGTTTGATCTTCTTCCTTTTGCCCTCTGGTAAGGAAACCTCCTTTTTCGCATCTTCAATGGGATGATCATTTTTCTCAATCTCCTGCTTTTCGTTTTTAGTCTCACTATGCTGAACTGAGTTCTTATCTCCCGTTTCTCCATCTTGGTTCTCATTGTCACACTCCTCAACAGATTCCTGATTAGTCTTATCCACAATGTCCTTTCCTTCTTCCATCTCTTCCAGGTCTTGTGCCCGCTGTTCTCTTCCCTCCTCTACATGCTCTTCGCTCCTGGCCCGTAGATGTTTGTCTTTCTTCATCCTTCTTTGTTTCTTCTCTGCCTCCTCCAACTTATGTTTGTGTTTCTCTGCTTGCCGTTTTGTCTCGACATCCTGTTTAGTTCTGGTCTTGAGCTCAATAACAGACTGTCTTGGTTTGGTAGCAACTTCTACCTCCGATGGGCTGTCCAGAAGATCGTCGTCGCCAAAGCCTCCTGAGGATCCCAGTGGATTTTTCGAGGACTTCTTTTGATGTTGCTCATGGATCTTCTTCCCAAGGCGATCTTTTACAGATCGTCTTGGCTTGCTGCTACTTGCCGTTTTCAGCCCAAGTCTCTCATGGACTGGTTTCCGTTTGGATGGCGGACCTGTAAATTATTGACAGAGGTACAAATTGCTCAAAAGCCATTTCCAAAAAACTGCTGAGATGATTTTCAACTTATATTCAACCTGGTTTTCTTATGGAAGTATCAAAATGAATCCAGTGCCTACATTTGGACGTTTTCTACAAACAACATTTTCTTTTCAGTAAAATAAAACTTTCAGTATCACATTGAAATGAAAAACAAATGATTCAGTGAGTTTTTGGGGTTGTGCACCTACATCTATTTTCCTAAACAGTAACACAGAACTTGTGACTTCCGTTCAACTGTTTTCCTACCAATTCCAATAAGCCCACACATCCAAGGAACAGATGTTAACACACTTTCCAGAATACATTAGATAAGGACTAAAATTAGAACACTATACCTAGTCTTCAACAGTCACAAAACCACAAACCACAGGTGTGGGCGGCATACAGAGCAAAATATACAACACATTGTAGGGGATTGCAAATAATGAATTATAAATTGTAAGGGATTTAGGATAAGACAGTTCCACCACCAAAAGGGAAGTCAATCATTCTCTCTGGACAGCATCTAGGGCCAACATTTCATGAAAAGGGAGGTCGCATTAATATTATTGTTTTTATTTATTTGCTTTTTTTTATGGTCAGCTTTGTTTTGTTTGTTTTGGGGTTTTTTTCCCTGTTGGCCTTTTCTTTAAATGGTCAACACAGTTAACCAGTTACCCCCCCCCCCCCCCCCCCCTAGTGAGTGTACTTGATACAAGACTAACCAATACAAGAAGCAATATCACACATGTGCTTTCGATTTTTTTTTTTAAGCAAGCAATTTGTGAAAAAAGAGGGCCTTTTTTGAAAATGTTAGTTAAAACAAAAAAACACTCTTTTTCAATGATCTCCTTGAAGTCAATCGACCTTGCTGTAACGACCTGAACTATGTAAACCATGCAGGACTGCTGCAAGTTTTTTGTTTTTTTGTTTTTTTATTCGGTGAGGCAGCATTAATGGCAAAGAAAAGCGGGTTGGCTGCCGATAGAACCAAGGCAGGCCGCAGCAGGGCAAACATTGCTTGCGGTGTTGAACAGGAAATTAGAGCCATTACACAGGCTGTATTTTTAAACTAACAAGCTTAAGGGTAGATATTGCTGCATACAAATAAAAACTCAACGTACCTTCAATAAAAGTGACACGTATTTCAGGACTGCCAGATCTGGTCTTCGAATCCCCGTCAAGACTTGGTTCCTCCTTTCTCGTTTTCAATGAGATGTCGTCTTCCCTCGTATCTCGAGATCTTCTTTTCCTTCTGTCACGCTCCGACGACTCAACAGGTGGCACTTTCCCGTCCCTGTCACTTTTCCGTTTGCGAACCTTCTCGACTAGACTTGAAGTAACTTTGTGTTCTTCTGTTGCAGCGGCCCGTACACCCAAACGAGATTTCAGGTCTCTCCGTTTATCAACCTTGACAATGCTCCGAGGGCCGGTGGGAACACTCTCACCGTCTGATCCCGACTCGCTCTCAAACTTTTTCTCCAGGTTTTTCAATCGGGCCGGGGACGTAAAACGTTCTTCCAAAAGGGCGCCCTTATAGAGCTTCCCAGGACCCGCACCGTCATGGTCAGACCTGGGGGATTTTTTCAGGTCTACTCCAAGTCTCGCATTGAGCTTTGGATTCCTCACCTTGATGTCGAGGAGTGAGGGAATGGAACTCCTCTTAGTAGTCTCTTTGTTTGCCATTAAAGGTTGGACTATGGACACGGGACCGTTGCGGGATTTAGAAGAATCTCTTTCCTTCCTGTCCTCATGTTTGTGACTGCGGTCTCTGTCCGTTCGATCGTCTCTTTTACGGCCATCTTCCCTTCTCCTCCTCTCATCCCTGTGTCCATCGTCTTCTCTCCGCCGACGATCATCTCTTCTGCGGTCGTCTCGTCTGCGGTCCCGATCTAACCTATCCTTGTACGGTCGGGGGACTGGCTTCCGGCGAATTCCAAGCTCATTTTGAGGTTTCTCACCTTTGGTATGTTTGAACCGAGAGGTCTCCTTATCAGAGTCACTCTCCAAATCACTAAGTGATATGTCAGAATCAGAGTTTGTGTCACTTTCCGCTGACGAGTTTCTACACTTTGGACTACTTGCTTTGCTTGGTGACTTTTCATCACCCTTTCCAGTGGCAGTGTTTGAGTTTCTTTCACGGTTACTTCTTTCAGGTCTCTTTTCGCCAGGCCTTTGATTCCTCCTGGACAAGGTCTCGCGGGCATCTTTTATCTTAGACATATCACTTGAGTCAGTGCCAGCGATCTTGCGCAGGCGTAACTCCAATGAATCATTTGAATAAGGCACTTTACTTTCACTGATTCCAAATCCACGAGTGCCATCTGGGCGTGTCCGAAGACCCTGGCCTTCCCGTCGTGAATGCGGAGATCTGGATCGAGTTCTGGATCGAGTTTTGAATCGGTCAGCGTCCCTCTGGGACACTTTTGTAATGTCTCTATGATTGCGCAAGTCACCTCGGCCAGGTAATCTGGGTCTTGATGGCCGGTTGTCTCTGCCTGAACCTCTACGAGGGGAGGTTCGCCTTCTTTCCTGATCCCTGTCACGTCTGGATCTATCTGGGTATCTGTCATTGTTCCTTGGGCCTTTCCTTCGCTCATCCCTCCCCCTCTCATGCGTCTCCCTCCTACGAGAGTCTTTACTACTCCTTTTGTTATGGCGTTCTTTTTTAGAGTCGTCTGAGTCAGAATCGGAGCTGTCTGATGAGGAGCTACTAGATGATGAGGATGATGAAGAAGATGAAGAGGATGATGAGCTTGATTGGGACCTACTGCTCCCACTGCTGGAGTTGGACCTGGAGGAGTGATCACTGTCATCCTCACTACTACTGCTGCTATCACTGCTTCCACTTGTCGAAGAGCTCCCGGAGCTGTCACTGTTGATGGCCTTCTTACTTTTACCTCCACCATGGGACTCATCATCGCTGCCGTCTTCCTCGCTGTCACTGCCCGATTCCGAACCGGACGAAGCGAAACGTGAAAACTTATTGCTACGGGGTAGCTTCGGCTTGTCATTTGGATCGTTTGGGGCTGGGATCGGCACTTCAGGTACTGTCTTGATTGCAATGAGGTTCCCCTCAAGCTGGAATTTGGGCTGTGGTGGCTGTGGTGGAGGGATATCCTAATGGGAAAAAAAGAAAGAGATGTCACAACCATGTCAAAATCTGATAAGGTTTCGTCAAATTCTACAAACAAGTTCTCACCAAATTACATATTAAACTTTGTCCATTCAACATTTATTTAAAGCTGAATTGATTTTTCTAGGTCTAATTAATTTGAAAAGAAAAGAAAAACAGGCTTGTGTGATTCCTTGAATCCTTTGGAGGACAGGACAGACAAGAATTACCTCTAATCTAATTTCTTTGGTTGATTTCAGAGCGGCTCTTCGTAGGGCATCCAGAAGCTCCTCCTCATCCCCTTCATCTTCCTCCTCCTTAACAACCGCCTGCTCATCAGTCGGGCTCTGAGAGGCGGCATTGTTATTAGGGGAGGCTTGCTTCTGACAAATAAAAAAGTACAAAACCATGTTGACTATAAGATCTCAATCTATAGGGGGGGGGGGTTCAGTGCTAATTGGGTCCCTCAGCATTGTTTATATGTTCATGCATAATTGATAAAGACAGATGTGCACAGTGTGCAAACCAATGGAATTGTTGTGGCCATTTACCTGGTATGAATTGGACAAATAGCATTTTGAACAAACAACTTGTACCATGGCCCTAACAAATCATTAGTCCAGCCTTTCTGTCATAAAAGGATCTAGACGGATTCAGGTCGTTAGTCGTTGTAAAGCAAAACCCAGGAGGGTTTAGAAGGATCTGGGTCCTTTGAGCTTTTAACTCTCTACTACTGAAGAACATAAGAGGAATGAGGCTGTTAAAGCGAAAAAGGGCAAGTCCATTAGGGTTAAGGGGTGGAAAGTTAGAACACTTACTGTTTTCAGAGATGCCAGGACAGCTACTCTCAAGGATTCCAGATCCTGTTCCTGTGACAAAGAGAGGAAAACAAACAATTTAAGGTTTGTTTTTTTATGAATTGGTTCTCATCATTTGATGAAATGACATCAAAAGAGCAGTGGGACATTCCACTGCTCTGATTGAAACAATCCGTGGCTGCAGAGTGCATGGCAACTGCACAAAGGAGGGCGACAGCTGCAGAATGCATTGCAACTGTAGAATTAAGGGCGACTGCATAATGCAGGGTGACTGCAGAATGCAGGGCAACTTCAGAATGAAGGGCGACTGCAGAATAGAGGGTGACTGCAGAATGCTGGGCATCTGCAGAATGCAGGGCGACTGCAGAATGCAGGCTAGTTAGAACAGGATGCAGTGAAACTGCAGAACAGAGCTCCAGACAAATGTGCAAGGTTACTGCAGAAGACCTGGCCAAAAATTAGGTACTATCTTGACTTTATCCTTTGTGTTTACGTTAAATAACAGCCATTAATTCATTAAATTTACGTTTATGCACAGAGCCATTTAAATTTTTTCCTCCCATTCATTTTATTTATCAACATAAACATGATTGATATGGAACGATTCTCAGGCCTGCATCTTTTTCAGCCTATATATATGTGTAAATAACTCAACACAAAAACACGATCTGCTGATGCATATGATGTAAATGGAAAATAATCTCGTATTTTTTATATTTTTCTATAATCTATTCTTAGAGTTAGACTTAGTTAACACATGAAGCAAGAGACAGGTCAACAGGCCCACCCATCATAATTAAAACAAACATTTGTCTAACGACCAAGACCGGTCAAACCTAATGAACATTAATAAACCTTTTTATTTTTAGATCAAATACAATTTTCAAAGAACTAAACAAATTAAAAAGAAGGAAAGAGGAAATGTGCAAAAATTCTGGATTTTTGTAAATTGTTAATTTAAAAAAAGAATACAAACATGACAAAAGGGTGATAACTGATATATGGTACATTTGCGTATTCCCACATAAGATGCACCACAAATTGGTGCGATGTTTACATCGCAATGCTTTGCTAACTACGATACAGAAAAAGGGTCAATTGACCAACTCGACCTTTTCCTTAAGCCGGGTAACCAACCGTAGCCCGCGTACGGCGGACGGTTGTTATACAGCACTACACGATAGGCTACCACGCATCATTTCTTACGTGACCACGATTGTTACTTCTTTACCTAGTCTAATTTGGCAGCCACAATTTACTTACAGTGACCCTGAATTTAAGGTTACAAAAACCTAACAATATTACAACGAACACATAACGTTTTATTTGATATATGGACAATCCCAAAATACAAACCTAATTCATTTAGCAAAATTCTTACCTCTTCGTCAGACGCCATGTTTGATGGTGTAGAAAACCACGAACACACACGCGCACATGCGCAAAATGCTTCTTTTGGCTGTTACAATTACAGAGGGATAACCTGAAACGGATCAATTTCCATAATTCTGAGCAGCGTGTAGTTCGTTCAAAATAGGCGGGGCTCGTTTAGGAGGACTTATACTAGAAGGCTATAGAGCTTTCTATTGCAACCTTTCTGTGGCCCCAGTTTTTGCCAACCAAGGTTGGAAAACTATTGGAAGCCATAAATGCAAAGCAACAACAAATACAACAGTTTTTAACAATGTTATACAAATGTTCAAAAACTGTTGAATTTAATTGAAAACAGAGCAACCAATCATGGGATGCATTTTGTTTTAATTGAAAGTTTGTAGAAATGTTGAATTTGGTCACATCTGTTAACAGGATTGAATGTTTTGTGCGTGTTGTGGCCGAGCAGATAAGAGCACCGGACTCAAGCTCTGGTGTTTCCGACTCAGCAGAGTGTGGGTTCGAGTCCCGGTCGTGACACCCGGTCCTTAAGCAAGACACTTAACCATTATTGCTTCGTCCTTCGGATGGGACGTAAAGCCGTTGGCCCTGTATGTTGTGTAACGCGCGTAAAAGAACCCAGTGCACTTATCGAAAAGAGAAGGGGTTCGCCCCGGTGTTCCTGGTTTGATTGGCTGCATATTGCGCCACAGCACCTTGTGAACCATTACATGGTGCTATGTAAAGGAGTAGGTCTCATACTTCAAACGAAGCCCCAAATACCTTGCAGGAAATTAATGTTGAAGCGCCTTGAGCGTCACTGAGTGACGGATATGAGCGCTATATAAGAAGCCATTATTATTAACATTTTGCCAACAATGGCAACCAGCGCAGTTTGTTTATCAACAATAGAAGGTCTATTAACTATTATAAATGACAGAGAGCACACTGTGGACCAAATGAGCAAGGGGACGCTGTGGTCCGGTGTTCTCCCTCAAATGGCAAAATCTATTTGCAGATTGATTAGAACCACTTGGATAAAAGTGTTACCATTAAAAAAACTTCTGCAGTTAAATTTTAGACTGCATTAATTTCTCCGCAATCAATAAGTTGATAGGCTCTTTTATTCTTTATAATCGGAACATTTCGACCGGTCAGAAACACATACAAACAATATATGAAGGTGACAAAGATCAATGTAATACTTATGTTTAGATCTTTTATTACCACTGACTTCTCCGGTAAATTACACTATACTAGAATACAGTATTTTAATATTGATGACAAAAAATTATATTCCTTCTAACTCTTCCAAGACAACGAGACAATGAGAAATTAGCCTTAGTGTATACATGATTCAATCAAGATTGTTATCTGAGTAAAAAACAGGTTTTCTTTCGTGTTATCCGAGTATAAAGATGGGTTTTACCCATACATACATTCTTACATTGCTATCTATGTGAGGACTTTCCTGTGTCCCTCTAACTTAACACTCTCCAATGACTAAGCGCATGAAAAAATGTGAGGACACAAAAATACAAAAGGATTCCAATGTGAGGAAAGCATTGTTCCTTTTGTATTTCTTTATTCTACTGTCCCCACTCTTCTGGTAATACCATCATGCCACCGATATGTGTAAAGCACTGTATGCTCAGTACTTTCCCAAGTCCAGTGAAAAAAAACAACAGGCACATTTTTCGGATGGGATTCGAACCCAAGACCTTTGCCATTCTAGAGCAGATGTCTTACCAACTAGACCACCAAGATTTCCCGGTAGCTAGAGGCAGTTCAAATTCTATGTTTTAGCAGCAGGTACTGCAATAACTATAATCTTCCTCACGCTACCAAAATTCAACACCATTACAGTAAACATTTATTGCCCAAACTGTCTGTGGATTGCTTCTCCCATGCAAAGCATAACCCGAGTCAATTTTCATAAAGCTGCTTAAGCAGAAAAAAATTGCTTAAAAGATTTCTGCTAAGCAACAATAAGTAGGGTATCAGTCACAAATGCTGCATGTGAAATGGTATTTTAGCCGGTAACTTTTTTCTGGTAAGCATACTTTTGTTGTGCTTAGCTATTTTAGTGCTTTAAGCAGCTCTTTGAAATTTCCAATTCCAAGTCCATTTTCATAGAGCTGCCCGAGCAGAAAATGGTGCTTAACAATTTTCTGCTGAGCAAAAATGAGTACGATACCAGTTTCAAATGGTACATGTGACATGGTATTTTGGCTGGTAAACTTATTCTGGTAAGCTACAGACTTACTAAAAAACAAAGTTTAAATGTAATTACAACGTGTTGGCGAGAAAGCAAGTATCAAAAGTTCAGATGTCCAAAGGCACACTGATTGAACCCCCTTTTCAAACTGTTTTACCCTTCCCTGACGAGCCAATAATGATGCTTTAACTTTACATTTGTATCATTTCATTCCTTTTCACAAACCTTGGATATTTTTTCCTTGAATTAACAAACTTTTAAAGTCACCATTCAACCCTGTATTCTGATAAGTTATTCATAAAATCCAACTTAAGTATTTTTGGTTTGTTTGCGTTGAACTCCGAATAAAAACCTCAAATTCATAAATTTTTAAAAAATGAGACAGGCACTCCAGTTTGTGATGACACAGCTTGCAGTGTATGAGGTCATAGCTTGCAGTTTGTGATGTCATAGTTTGTAGTGCGTGATGTAATAGCTTGCAGTGCATAATGTCATAGTTTGAGTGCGTGATGTCATAGCTTGCAGAGTGTGATGTCATAGCTTGTAGTGCGTGATGTCATAGCTTGCAGAGTGTGATGTCATAGCTTGCAGAGTGTGATGTCATAGCTTGTAGAGTGTGATGTCACAGCTTGTAGAGCGTGATGTCATAGATTGCAGACAAGCTCAGAGAGAGCTCGTTTGGTCCCGGTTGATTGCTATTGTGGTATGAAATGCCACGTGTCAACTGTAAGAAAAAGAAAAAAACACAAATAGTTAAACCTCACTTTGTGTTCTTGAATTCCTTACAAGATCGATGTAAAGTACCGACCTGAAACTTTAATCATGACAAAGTGGAAGGGAACTGGCAGCACACTCAACTTTGTACAGTTTTGTTCATCTTTCTACTGACCCGTTGGCAAGGGGTAAATAGATTTAAAAAAACAAGGAAATCAGGAGATCAGCAGCAAGGATGCTGATGGTAAACTCTAACGATAGCATGTCATGCCTCGCTACATACGTGGCGTGTTTGTCACAATCAACCAAAATCAGACGAGACTTCAAGGTGACTTGGGGTGCGTATTATTCAGCACTAGAGGTAAGGAAAGAGCAGTGTGAAATCCTATACAAGGTTGAGGCAGTTCTACTTAACAAGGAAACTTTGCATTTGGTATCCTCCCCTTCTTTTGTGTCTTCAATGTGTGCTTGAAATCTCAGATGATTTGCTTTTGCTGTTGTTTTCATAAATAAATGAATTTGGGGTTAGTATTTTATAGCATATTAGCAAAATACTGTAACACTGACCTGTTTAAAGTTTTGTGTGCAAAAATGGTGCAAAAACAAAGAGAAGGAAATGTTGGTCTAGTACTCTGGTTCCCTGACCATGCTTAAGACGAAACTGAGCAGATTATGGACAGCTGGGAATTCTCAGGTCGGGGAACTAGACTTTTCCTAAAGATTGTCAGCCGACAATCATTGGAAAATGATATAATTTTCCACATTACTTGAAAAAGAAAGCACATCTAGTGCCATGATTTCACAGGATGTTTGGGACTCCTATTAACTAACTGTCTAGTATGGTATTTTTGTAACAAGTCAGTAGTTTTTGTTTGCGAACAATGAAAACTGCCTTTAAGTTTAGAGAGGACAGAATGAGAGACAAAATTAGGAGAAATAATATCCTACCATCAGTATTGACTGGCTCTGGAGTTCCTGTCTCTGGAGCCTGTGCGTGGGACAAAACAAGAAGACCTTGTTAAGTTTTCTGGGCAAAATTTATATGATATCGTGATTTTACATAATACACTCCTTTACATTGGACTTCCTTGCAGAGAAATGAAGAGGGCATCACACCGTATCTTAAGCAGGTTAAATCTATAGGAAACTTTTGAAGGGGCACCAAGGCCAAGACAAGAGCAACAGAGTATAGGCCTCCGCATAATTCCAGGCCTGCTCTAGCACAGCGTATAAACACCAAGTCAAGAGTCCTGACCACTGGTCAAACTTGGTTCTTAAGTCAAAATTATCACAAAAATTATCACACAAAAATTAACAGGGTAAAGTTAGAATTTATGAGAGCTTGGGTCAGATCTTATGTCTCCCATTCCCTCAGAGGAAAAAATAGTGCAAAGTCTTAATGTTGGTATAACTAACAACTTGTTTGCATCAAGTAGATTTCATCATTTCATGCTAGTTATCTGAAGTCATGTGAACAGAACAAAGAACTTACAGCTGCAGCGATGGTTTGAGCTTTTTCGGCTGAAATAAGGTGTGCACTTCCTGCCACTGAAATATTCTCACTAAAAATAGGAAGGGACAAGGGAACATTATTTGGGAACACATAGCAACACAGTAAAAACATGAAAACACATCTTATATTGTATATTCGGTTTGCGGTAACACCATGTGTATATCTACTAGCTGTGTAGATTTGTTCTTATTAGAGAACTAGGTCGTGCTTTTTATTCTACTGCCGCGGAGTAGATTTAGGAAATCGGGAGACTACTTCAGGAGACTACTTCGGGAGACTACTTAGTTCTGAAAAGAACTGTCCAGCTGATAAGCTACTACCTGGGCCGAAGGTAGGAAATCGGCCGGAACTACTACTTTCGCTTAGTGGATAGAGGGGACTTCTCGTTATTAACTTCACTGCCGCGGAGTGAGTTCTTAATTGGTCTCAACGCTTCGACTAGCTTGCTCTAGTCATCGGCAGTCTCCTGACGTGTTACGTGTACATAGCTTTCTGAACTGTTCGTCCATCCAGCTCGCCTTGTGACATGTCAGGGGCTGGCGCAAACAGGTGTCCAACTTACCAGGAGATTCCTGCTGGGTCTGTTTTGCCCTGCATGAGTTTCTGCCATTGTTCATGAGTCTGCTTGACGATGGACAGAGCAAAGTCCTAAAAAAAAAAAAAAAGTAAAGTCACGTCTTACTTCAAAATGGAATTCATATGAAAAGAATTTTATGTTTGGTTGTTACTATTCTTTCAAGGTATATACAGGATTGGTACAGCTGACAAAAAAGTCCCAGACAGTGTTCATACTTTGTGGGATCAACTGTATACATGAAGTAACAAACCTGTGAAAATTTGGGCTTAATCCGTTGTGTGACTGTGAGTCAGGAGACAATAGTAAAAAAATAAACATGCACAATTTTCAGCATGTAAACCCATTGTCCTTAATTTTGGTTGTTACAAACGAAATCAGCTAAACAATACAGGGTTTTTTTGTTCAGGTTTTTAGATATAACTTCATTTCGGAGGGAAATATTTCACAGGAAAAATGGTTCTAGTATGAACTAAAATTAAACAATGATGTTTCTATCCTTACTTTTAAAAGTACAGTATATGTGGGTTTTTTATGGACCCCTGATTGAAAGAGACTGCACAAATCTCGCTGGTGTTAAAATATTCCCAAACATTTGTAAATACGTACAAGAATTGTACAGCCTATTCAAAATCTGGTGGAATCACTACCAAAGACAACATAATACTTCTTTGACAAGATTTAAGGCTTTTACACTGAATACGAGGTGACAAGCCTAGACTTGCCCAGAAAACCAGGCCTCCATTTTCTTGGTTGTGCCACGCCCTTGGTATGTCTTTAAAAAAGTTCATTTTAGTCAGGATTTGAGAAAGCTTGAGTGTTAAAAATAAGAGTGGGAGTGCACCTAGTATAGTCTGAATTTTGTGTGCTACGCACTCAACACGAGCACCCAGTGTGAGGTACTTTACGGCCGGTTTCCAGGGCCCATTTAAGGACCCTGGAAGCTCTGGCTACTTTAAATGCTCTCTGGTGGTCTATCATGCATTTCTGGTACCTATTTTCCAAGACGCATTTAGCTAATTTTTGTTTTCTTTTCCTACAGTAAGTTCTTTACACTCAAGAAACGTGGCCTTGCACCTCTTGGAGAAGAATTTTCAAAGCCTGGGGTTTATAACTTTGAAGAAATATGAGTTACCAACCTTGTTTTTAGGCTCATTGTTGAAAGCAAATGTGTTGAATGGTTTACCATCGGGGACCTTGTATATCTTGAACCACTCGAACGTAGACTGGAAAGGTGCAATGGGTTCAAAGAAAGAGAAAACAACCATTCAAATAAAACTTTTGTCTCACTGCTTCTGGTCTTTGCCCCGGTGCCCCTTGCAATATCCCAATCAAAGTAACATTCTACGCCCTTTTAAAAAATACCTGCATAGTAACATTAGTGTTTTCTCAACAGTCTGTTTGTAAACCAAATGCTGTGTACTCAGCCCCCCAAAAAATAGGTCAAATATCTCACAAATTGCAAGTTTCCTCTTAATACCTAGCAATTAGCATGGGTTGATCTTTGACTAAACAAAAATTCCATCAACGGCCGCCCGTTCCACCATTGGGTTTAAAAAACAACGTAACCACAAATGCTTTTATTTTAAAAATACCAAAGAAAATTGGGTAATTTTGAAAAAAGAAAACAAACTGAAAAACTACAAAACTATTTGTGTGTCAAAATATTTAAATGATGACTTTTTACCTCAAGGAAGCCAGACATGTGTTCTTTTATATCTTGTAAATCTGTACGAGAAGAAAGAAAATCATCCAGGGATGAGAGGCGTTGCTAACAAAAAAGGTCTGAAATTAGGACCCAACTTTTGGGAGGTATATTGAAATGATGGCATTTCCACCTTTCAGTAACCCTAGGAGTTGTAGATTTCAAGGAGCTTTTAGGAACTGTATATTGAGGACTAGGACAGTAAATCAAAGACTATGATTGCTTTATTCTGAAGAAAACAAGATGTTCTGTTTATCACAAGGCAGAAAGAAAATCTGAATTAAGATAAAAGTCTGAAATTTCTTATCCCATCAGTGGTACTCTAGAATCACTTTCTAGGCCCGAGACTTCATGGAGGCAGTGGAGGCAATTGCCTCCATGCCCCCTGGTCATTGCCTTGGTGCCCCTTGGAATTTTCCTTTACAAATTTACATTTCCCTTTTGGGGTGCCCTTCACCAAGTAAAATCTACCTTGCCCTGAACACTTTTACACTCCCTGGGTATTTCTGCCTACTGGTGACCTCGATCCTCAACTGTCCTCCTACATCTAAGCTGGTACTCAGCAAAGTCCACTTCTGGATGTAAAGCTCTCCATGGTCACTGCACACCGGCGTGTTTGAACTTAGGTAAGGTTGGAATGCCCGACCAAGTGATAACAATGGCTACTTGGGCCTAAGGTCCTCAATTCTTCTGAATTCCTTCTGAATCCTTCATTTCTAATGATAAACATTTTAAACCTTTGTTCATTTTGTCAATAAAGCTAATTTCTATTTTTAAAAAATCACATTTCTAACGAGCCAAAATAAACCATTAAAAAAATATTTGATTTCAAATAAAGAATGTTGCTTTTTTTGAAACAATGACTTCTTTCATGCTGATATGTATATAGGAGTCAGGGATCAAGCTGTAGAACTCACCATTTAGATCCTTTGCCAATTTGTCTCTAACATCAATCGCCAGAATCTTCCAGTCTGTCTCCCCTGTCATAAACATTTTATAAATCAGAAAAGTTAATCAATAAAGCAAGGTGTAATAGACCATGTAACCTTTGTTTACAAAAACAGTGGCCTTGTACATTCCAGGGCCTCTCTGGCAGGCAAGATACTACACTGGTCACATAGGGAAATTTTTAAATTTTGTGTCTTAATTACCACATAAATTCAAGAGTTTTTAAAGTAACAGCTGAACAAGTTTAGAGATGTGTGCCCTCTTTCTTCATATCAAAAGTTGATCAACATCAAGTGCACCCTCCATAAAATGTAAGATTTTATGTAAACTAATCACGCCTGCAGGAAGTCCAGGCTCTGTGGCTCTTTTGAAACCATGTGATGTCACAGGTTACAATGTCTGTAGAACTTTGAGTTTTTTTCTCTTGCAAGTTTCTTGTACAAACACCCAAGGGTGTACAAGACGTCGTGTGACCTGTTACACATTGTTGACAAAAATATTTAGTTCTATTCATATTTTTGACCCACGTGTGTTTTAAAACACACACGGATTGGCATACTTCGTTCACTAGTGCACGTCTATCTCCCTTGGGCCTGTGAGTGACCTTTGAAAATCGGACCCTCTTCTGGTAATTCACGGTATCGTTACCTTCATCAATCATGGCGAGGACACCAAGCACCTTGACCTGTATGACTTCACCTCTCTTGGCAACCCTGGACCCAATCTCGCACACATCAAGAGGGTCGCTGTCACCCTTGCACTTGGTGTGCTCATCGACATGGCCGGGGTCTTCCCAGGTCTGGGAAAGACAGAACAAAAAATCACAACTGAGGGATGAATAGTGAACAACAAGAAAAACCACCTCCTTTCCGACCATTCAATATCAGCTGAACTGTGTTTTTTAATAAAGGAATACAAGAATGGTGACGGTGAAGTCTTAAACGGCCATTTAAAACCTGCAGGGTCATGGCCGTGCGATAACAGACCCAAGCCGAAAATTTATTTATAAGCTATAATTACAGAGAGAGATCGAGAGAGCAGTCTGACCTGCGGAAGTGCTCCGTAGTTCCATATATACCCATGGTGAGGGAAACAGTTCTTGACGACACGTAGCTTGCCTTTCTTAACGTCCTGCATGATGGGGTTGAGTTTCTCGCCCATCTTGAGCTAAAATTTCAAACAAATAAATAATGGGGGGTAAGAGTCACTGCTGACAAATAAAGTCTGAAACTGGGGTTCAGTGCCCAATTTTTCATAGAGCTGCTTAAGCAGAAAATATTGCTTAACATTTTTCTGCTTAGCAGAAATGAGCTGGGTACCAGTCACAAATTGTACACGTGACATGGTAGTTTGGCTGGTAACCTTATTCTGGTATTAAAGCATCATTTTGTTGTGCTTAGCTGGTTTTTGTGCTTTAAGCAGCTCTATGAAATTGGGCCCAGATCTTAGGAGGTATGTTGAAATGATGGCATTTCCACCTTTTGATAACCCCCTGGAGTTGAAGATTCCAAGGAGCTTTTGGGAACAGTATCCTCAGTGCTAGAGAAGTAGATCAGAGAGCTTGACTCATTTTATTCAAAGAAAAAATACAGCACTTTTGTTTACCATGCAGACAGAAAGTCTGAATTCAGATAAAAGTCTGAATAATTTGGTACAAACATTGATGTGAAGGGAAAATTTTTATCTAAAAGTTTTTACCTCCATTTTGGCATTTGTCCATCTGGGCACTTCCACTACCATGTTGAACACAGCTGGCTATTAAGAGAAATAGAATCGTTTTAAATATTGATTTTCATCCATTTTATTATGGCTACAGAAATCGGTTAAAGTGACACACTAAATATTTTTGGTTTGGGACATTCATAAAATGGTAATCTGCCTAAAACAGACACTCACTTTCAATCTTGATTTTTGTTCTGTTTAATTTCACTTCAGTTGAAATTTCTTCACTAAAAAAATTGCCCAAATTTACCTGCAGACATTTCCAGTTAAGTTTCACTTTGAAAGATATCAAAGGTCTTTTCTTCAGAATGAATTTATTTATTAATTTGTTTTATCTTTTAGGGAAAACTTTGCTTTGAGGTTGTATATCATTATTTTTTTCATTTCATTTCATCATTGTTATTTATATAAAAAAAAAAAAAAATGTTTTATTTGAGTAACTATAAATATAAATAGTAAACTTGCGGGTACAACCATGTGTAAAATCTCTTTTGAGGGAGTGTTGGCTCTGAAAAGAGCTGGTTTGGTCTCGACGTTTCGAACAGTATACTCTGCTCGCCATCTGCTCGTTTCTCCTGAAGACGAGCAGAGTATACTGTTCGAAACGTCGAGACCAAACCGGCTCTTTTCAGAGCCAACACTCCCTCAAAAGAGATTTTACACATGGTTGTACCCGCAAGTTTACTATTTATATTTATAGTTACTCTTATCCTCCACAGCATGCAAAGCTTCAAACACCATTTATTTATTTATTTATTTTTATTTTTTTTTATATATATATTTTTTTATATTTTTTATTTATTTATTTATTTATTTATTTATTTTTATTTCTTTTTTTGGGGGGGCTGCAGTTTTTTGAAAAGTCCAATAATAAACTCACATCACTGCTTCCAGCGGGAGTCAAGGGGATATCATGGAACGGCGATATATAATTCCCGCTTGCATTCTCTGCAGAGAAAATACGCAACCAAAGTAAACAAAGTTACGTTACATGTCGAATGAATGTAGTTTAACATTTCAAATATTCTGCAATGGGAAAAGCCAGCATGTTTAACAATTTCTGTTTGGTTGTTGTTTTGAAATCAAGAAAAACTATTTTAAAGGTAGGCAGGTAGGGTCACACTCATAGATAGGTAAATAGTCAAAAAACTAAATTAATGAAAGAGTAAAAAAAAATATAGAAACTTCCTTGGTGACAAGCAGCGCAGTCGTTGATACAATGTAGTATAAACTACCTGGAAAAGGATTCCCTTCAAAGTAATACGGTTTGGATGAATTTTCACCCCAAAACGTAAGAATTTGAGAAACGATTCACGCATGAATCGTTTCTCAGATTTCTGAGGGTCGGTATTGTTCGCGAATGCTGCAGCCAGACATGGATGGGTTCAACGTTCTTATAAAAATACTGTGAAAATACTTCTAGAAACGACAGGCCTAAATATTAGGGTCACAGGAGAATTAATAGTAATACAAATGCATAGTGATAGTTTGTAGAACTTAGAAGTACCGTGAAAATACCCTACCTAGAACTTAGAAATACTGTGAAAATACCCCACCTAGAACTTAGTTACTTAGAAGTAATGTGATTGTGAAAATACCCCACCTAGAACAATAATAATACATTAATAGTCTAGAGTAGAAAAGACAAGTACCGTAAAAAATATCCCACCTTTGACCTAGAATAGAAGTACTGTGAAAATATCCCACCTTTATTAGAACTTAGAAGTACTGTGAAAATACACCCCCCCCCCCCCCCCCCCGCGGATATGTGAGACAGTTACCACACAAAATCAGGAACAATTCACTAACTAAACACCCTGATTATTGAAAACATTCATGAAATTGAATGGGCGTGGAACGAAAATGAAAGTGAAAAACGCAAACTACACATGTCTTTACTTTAGTTAACCTAGACCCAGTAACTGGGGCGTTGCTGTGCTACTTTTAAGAAGTTATTGACATCTTCGGTCGTACATAAACTAGCTTGTACGACTGAATATGTAAAAGGGGGAAAACAAAGGAGTAAAGCGCCCCAGCATGCAGCAGTATGCGGGTATGATAATACTGGAACTGGTGAAGTTAAAACTACACACAACGAGAGACAAACAAATTTTAACTCACTGAAAAAGATGCGATACTGAAGGGAATTTGCTGGCCCTTTTTCCTCGATAGTGTATGAAGACATTGTGCCGAAAGACCTTAAAGTAGCAGGGAAACTTAAACGTGTATTTGATGAATGGATGATCTTTCGCCCGTGGAAACTGTTCAGCCTATACGAAGAGCGGAGGGCACACCACAATCGATGACACGTTACCGACATGTGTACTTTTTCAGTTTTTTGATTCTCAAACGAAAATGGAGCAATCACCTTGTTCCCAACTTGTCCCAACCGCGTGTAGGAGATCAAAGTCCAAACGCGAAGCCCGGGGAATGACACAGCGATTCTAGACTGGCTAACAGTCCACTCTCACTCTACGCGCACACCCTAAATATTTTCAAGGATCTCCATTTTCAACATGTAAAAAAAAAGGATTTTCTTTTCTGTGTGTGTACGTGTGCCTGTGGAGACAATTGCAGCTTACTGTGTTTATATTGCAGATTGGAACAAAGAAAATAACCTGTTCAATATATTATAAGGCCGTGTCCGAAACGGCGACTTCGACTACAGCTACGGCTAGATCGCGCGCGTCTGCCTATTCTTCAACACTGGCAGACGCGCTGATCTAGCTGTAGCTGTAGCTGAAGTCGCCGTTTCGGACACGGCCTAAGTCACTTACAAATGTGGTCATGGCCAGACTTTTTTGGGGGGGCGTGGTGCAGCAAAAAGATTAGGGGGACATTTCGTTTGTACGATTTTTTTTATCATGGGGGGGGGGGACACTGCCTCACTGGCCATGAAGATTGTTCCACTGAATTTAAAGCTTAATTAATCGAAAAATAACTGGCACCCATGACATAATCAAAGAAAACTCGGCCTCAATAGCATAATAATCACTCACTCTGAAATTGTTTTACAAATCATAGTTTAATAATAGAGAAAAAAAAGTATTTCGCTACAAAATCAAACAAAAATCAAATACTGATGCACTCGAATAAATCAATGTTGTGAAGTAAACAAAATCATAGGAAATTATATGTTTGTATACAAACTCATTTATACATTTCAAAATACCTGTTCAACCTTGTATTTTCAAAGTCTCACACACTTCAAATCAAAATTAATAAACCAAAGTCCCCCCATAATTTGAATTGTTTTCATTTTAAATGAAGGCAATTGATAATGTTTAAGAAGACAATTTGGCTTTGAAAGTTTACATGCATCCTCTACGTAGCCAACAGGCAGTAAATACAATAAGTAAACATGCACAAAATATACAAACTCTATCTATTTGTACTTCAATTATTATTTTACCTCTGTGACATAATTGGAATAGCCATGCACTAGTAAATATATAAATATAAATCTTTTAAAGACAGGGTATACTTTTGGTAATCGTCAAGGACCAGTATCCTCACTTGGTGTATCCCAACATATGCATAAAATAATAAGCCTGTGAAAATATGGGCTCAATTGGTAAAGTTGCATGAAAACATGAACAAATAGAATCCTCCTTTTTTTATTGAGTGTTTTCAGATGCCAGAGAAAGGCTTCATGCCTGAAGGCTTTCTCAGATTCAAATTTGTTGGTGAAAAATCACCTCTTTCTCAAAAATACATTACTTAAAAGGGTGTCATTTCAAACAATCTTTCATAATATCGACAGCTTTCCAGTGCTCTTTACTATAAGTAAGTTTTTATGGTCATTTACTTTTTGGAGTAATTACCAAAGAATACCCTCCCTTTAAATGCATTGCCCATTTTTTTTGCAGGGGGTGGGGGTGGAGTTTCCCAACCAAATTTTGACAGATGATACAATTTTCTTTTGACATCAAATACTTCTGCATCAGCTGCACGCAACAAGTGAAACACTCATAATGTGCACATAATTGCACTTCATGTGAGAAAATGTCAAGTCTCAACAAACATCAATTCTGTATTTTTACCATAAATTCGCAAAAACAATTGGGCGATGCATCTTTAATTGACCGATTGTTTCCGCCCTGCATGACTGTTTGAATTTATACTTGTCTGAAACACTTCATAGCCCGAATGGTGAACGCATAATATTTCTGAATACAAAATGTTCAAGCCAGCACTCAGCAGGGATGTTCCCTCTAATTTGAAAACTGCTTAAGCTAAAAAAAAAATATGTATGAATATTTATTTCGTTTCCACAGAGAGACACTGTCAGTATCATAACCCTTTCAAATCATACCGAAATTGACAACTTCGTAATATCCTTTTTAATCCCCAAAAGAATAAGCCTAGTGTAACCGCAACATATACAAAAATAACTAAAAGAGCTGGAAAGAGGGCAAGACTACAGCTAAAGCAACTTTTTATGATCCGTCTATCAACTTTGTGCTACCACCATACCAAAAATAACAGCTGGAAATATTTAGAGTCCAGTAAGAAAACCACTGTAAAACATTTTTGGAGAGTCAACATAATTATAGTTGGCATCTCCAGCAAAAAGAGATGTACCAGCAATTTTCTGTGGAAACCCAACACATAGTTAAATATGTTGAAAAATATGCTCGATAAAAAATTCCATTCTTATTTATATAAAAAAATCCACACAACAAAAAAACCTGACTTTTCAAGTAAAAGTCGAGATCGCACATGCAAGCATGACATTCTTCCTAATTAAGTCTTATCTATTTATTTATTATTCTTTCATTTGCCCTCAGAAAAAACAACCAAATTGTTTTCAAATTGCCAGAATAAAATTCTTTAGAAGCCAATATCATTGTGTACATGTAGGTCAGCCACTATACTCAATAAAATTTTCCTACTTTTTGCTGGGGGTCAGACATCAAGAAAACAACTTGCAAACCCATACAAGACGTTACATAAACAGGTCTCATAATTCAAAAACTTCAAAAACCTGTCTGGAAATATAAACAAATAATAAGCGCTTTAAGATGCCTGTAGATAAAGCGCTAGATAAAAACTAGTTGTTATATTATTATTATGCCAGCACCTGCCTGTTAGTACCAGCATAAATTGCAAACAGGCATATTGGATTATGTGTTACGGCTAAAAAAAAAAAAAAATTGCCAACTGAGTGGACAGACTTGGTACAATATTTAGTTTAATTGCTTTGATATGAAGGGGGAAAAAAATAACGAGATGTAGCGAGGGTATTTTCTTTTGGAGGGAGTATGGAAGCCGGAGCTGCAAACATTTTGCATCTTGCAATCGGGGAATTTTCGTACAACAATTGGGGAGATACTTAGAATTACATTCAACATAATAGGGACACAGTTTCCAATTATCTGGGAGGTTTTTTAATTTGTCCATCAGAGCACGGACATGTTGGTTTATTTTTAGGGAATTTTCTGCAGAATCAGGGAAAGTTGGCAGCTCCGATGGAAGCCAAGTTGTCGACTGGCATTTCTGTTACTTTTTATTCAGTCTCAGTGAATTGATTAATATCAAAAGCAACAAACGTTCTTTGTTTTGTTTTTACATTTGGTGTGCTTAAAGGAAAAATAATGATTTTCAGTCGGCAAAGTTGTGCTAACTGAGAAAAATTTGGGGTAGGGTGTCACATCCCCTACACCTTCCTAATCACTACACCCCTGATAAAAAAATAGGCACTTTCACATAAAGTACAATTGTGTCTTTACATAATTGTTTACATCAATCTTAAAGGTAGGGTCATAGATGAGTAAATACTCCAAACATTAATGGCCATAAAAAATTGACAAGAAACACTGCAGATGGTGATAGTATTAACTATTCTGAGAAAAGATTACCTTCAAAGTAATATGGCTTCATTTGAATCTGAGAAACGATTCTTGCATGAATCATTTCTCAGATTGCTGAGTGGTGACTGAAAATTCAAATTTCCATGGTGTCCGTTAGCGAATCCTGCAGCCAGAGATACGGTTGTTACTCGCTGTCACCTCGCTAATGTGGATGGATTTGATGTTCTTGATGAAAATACCATGACAGTTATTTGCTGTTTTCTCAACAAGTAGACACTGTATTCAGCTGAAACTTTCACAGTTGACTTTTACTGTATCTTTCTTGATAATTTCGTCTATAAATCAGCATTACGTTTACAAAAACCAATCTATGACCCTACCTTTAACACTACTGCATTGGAATTTGATAACTTAAGTAACCGTTCTCTCTTTGAAGTCTATGTAAACTTTATAAACTACAACAATTTCCCAAAGAAAACCTGATGACTTTAATTAAAGCGGTAAAACACATCGCAAAATAAAAGAACTTTTTATTATTTTTGTGTACAGAGTGTACACTGTAAGTTTATCCTGAAAAAATTCTAGATTCTTCAGTTACAAAAAGCATGCATAATAAATCCAAACAGCAAAACCTACAATTTATTGCTCCTGTATCACCTATTTGGGAAAATAAAAATAGAAAACAAATTTGCTTCCAAAATTGCTTTCCAACCAATCACCCAAACAATGAATGGTCTCCCAGCTACCCAACCGCAAAACACGTATTTACTTCCTTTGTATGCTTGCAATCTACTTCTTAACTGTTTTTTTGTTTTTATATATATGCAATACTTGTAAAAAATAGTTTACATGCAATCAAACTCCATGCAATGTTTGATTAAAGATAGCCTTGCGTCAAGGCCTCGTGCCCTCGTGGCTTTGCCACAGAAACGACTGGAATCAGAGACCACACGTGCTAGTGGCTGAGACACGAGGCCCTTTTCCAACTTGTCAGGAATTTCTAAGGTTTTCATTTGTTTCTCTCTTTTTTGCAACCCAAAACAATCCTAAGCGATGGGATCAGCTTACATTAATCTCTACTGCAATGTGATTGGTTAACCTTTCAGCACTTCACTTTATATGCATACAAATTGTGAATAATTTATGTTAGAATCTTTATGAATAAGCCAAAAATATTCCACAAAATCAAGTTGGGAAAGACCACCCCCACCCCCACTTCGCCACACATGCATGTGGTCTTCGCTTACTTCCCAAGGCTTCGTGGCTAAACAACTTTGTATAAGCAATGAGGCCTTGACGAAAGGCTAGATAAAAGAGAGAATACAGAAGCTGTGTGATTGCACACAACCAATAGGTTTATAAGGAGAACAAATCCTAACTGGATCAAAAAACAACTGGCATCGTACAAAGTAACAGAGGCCTGCGCAAAATTTCAAGGCACTCCTTACTTCAGAATACTGCGCTTACGATTCGCAGATTCACGCTCTTTATAAAGGGCGTCAAAAGCGCATCATTCTGTGGTAAGCAGCGTCGTGAAATTGGACCTTAAATTGTCCTTTAGTGACTGCCCAGCACCAGTCAGCTCGTTACTTCACTGGTCTGCCAGCTTTTTCACTGGTACACATTTCGTTTTAAATAGGAGAGATTTTGAAGAAAATGTTGACTTTAAAACAGGTGATTGGACAGTGGACCATTGTTAAGGGAGGCTGCTGCTGATACTTTGATAGGTGTGTTTGGGAACCGGTGGAAGGGAAAAAACTGGTATTATGTCAATGTATACCAGCTGTGCATTGCATATTATGGATTACAAACTACCAGCTTGTGTGGAGCCAACTCGGCACATGATATCCAACTGGTACCCTGCCTTTCCTTCAATCTGTATTTTTCCCCCCAATTCTTTTCAAATGTTCAACTTCACCAGTCTTTGACTGATCACTCCACTCAGATGTTTCAAAAGCACCATACTGCAATCTGTTGTTTTACCAAGTTCTGATGATTCAAAACACAAACTGATCAATGTTTTCAATTAAAGTTCGCTAGTTCTTGTTGCCCTGAGAGTGGCTAGAATCAGCACACAAATACGCACTTTTCAGTGCACTGGTACTACACCATTCAAAACAAGACAGTCCTCTTGTTTTAAATGATAAGTCAACTTACTTACAAATGGTGTTGAAAAGTTAAAATGTATATTATTTTTTTAAGGATTCATTGGTTTTGCTGCGGGGCCGCCATCATATTCGTCTCGTTCCTGCTCTACTTGGGTGATGAAAAGGAAGGTCATGAAAATACCAATAATCTGTTTAGGAAAAAACAGAAGTATAAAACACAAGTATAAAATATTATGTGAGTATGGTTATCTCAACAAATAACTTTTTGAAACTTTGTCTGGTGGACAAAAATTGTATCTGTAAATACCAGGGCCTAATTTCATAGAGCTGCTAAGCACAACAAAGTTATGTTTACTAGACTAAGGTTACCAACCAAAACACCATGCCACCGTACAATTTTTAACTGGTATCCCGCTCAATTTCACTTAGCAGCAAGTTGTTAAGCAATTTTTTCTGCTTAAGCAGCTCTATGAAATTGGGTCCTGCCAACCCTATGAGGAAGGGTTTGTACTTGTGCTAAGATTTCAGGTTTTTTCCCCACAAACTTTTAATTCTGTTTGTCTTCAATTAATGTACAGCTCAATGGAAGAAAACATAAAATTGTACATTTCCATGGAAATTAAGCCATTCGATGTTTTCTAAACGGAGCACATCTCAAACATTTTTGGTTTTTTTATTCTAGATTTTGTCTGGTAATTATGATACAAAATGTGTACACTCTTTTTGTAAACAAGGTAACATGGGAAGCATGGGATGTCGTTATTGTTATTATTATTATAATTCAGGTTCCCCCCCCCCCATGCACAAGCTAGCATATTGGGCCGATGCGCGTAAACTGCGGCCAATGCAAAAACAATTAATGAATAAATAAATAAATTGTTTGTTTTCAGATCAATTCACACACAAAAAACCATTTGAGTGCCCCACATTGCACAGTATGGCTTTTCGAAAGTTTAAAAAAAAACATTCCAAAGACCTCTTTCAGTGTGCTTAGATCAAACTTCAAAAGTTTGGGTTCAGAATGCCCAAGAGTTTTGAAAAACCATGGGGAGAACCCTGAGATTATTAAGAACATGAAGTATAAAGAAATGGGTTAGCAGAATCTTTTGACAGCAGATTTTTCGAAATGTCCGTTAGACTTTGAGTAGGGGCCGGGGGTAACTTCAGCAAAGGTGGAGAAGGTATCAGTTTAACTTTAGTAATGGGGAAATTTACAAAATAAAATAAATATTTCACAGACTCACAGCAATTTTACAAATAAAACTAGTTGTTATAACTACAAAGTGTGTTATTGCAACCTTCAAAGGAATGGGGGTTTAAAAAAATTGAAAAAATTCTGGTTTTGGTGGGATGAGATAAGGTTTTCTTTTGACAGTTTTTTAATTTAAAATAAAACATTAAGGTCATACATCAAACCCATCCAAGTTCCAGCAGGCTAAACTTACAAATGTCAAAGGTCAAGGGTTAAGGGTCAGATACTCTGTACCTGACCATCTTATCCCTTATCCTGTCGATAAATAGTATGAGGAGAGATAAACCGACAGCCTGTCGACGTGAAAGGTCGAAATAAGTTGTGATTACCAAGCAAAGAGGTAACCAAAGATATATAGTCCGAAATAAAATGGTAGCAACGGAATAAAAAGGAAAGAAAAAAAATTGCATTATTTTGATGTTATTGCAATTTATGTAAACACGGGTTTCCTTATATCTTGGACGTGGATTGAGATGAATGCTCAAAAATTGAATTTCTTACCCAAACCTAATAGTCTCATAGTATTGTGTCCACCACATCTCAAAATGACTTATCAAAAGAGACAGTGCAGATCACATGTCACGTTATCTTCTACCCTACCATTGCTAAGCAATGTTGTGCGCTTAAACAAGTTGGTGTGCTGAAACAACTCTTTGAAACTGACTGTGCAATTCTAGCGCGTATGTGAACATTTTTGGGGACCACTTTGTCCCACGTACATTGCTTTAATGTGTAAAGGAAACAAACTTGTTTTAAGGGGCAATTTTTGAACGGGTCGCAATGTTGGAATACTCACAGTCTATTTGGCTTTGATGTCAAAATAAATTGCATACCAAAGGAATTAGGGCTTTTTGCACAAAATTCAACTCACATTGTTCTTAGGAGACGTACAATTTCTGCTTATTGGCTTTGTGACTCCAATTTCATGAATCAGTTCAGCAAATTTATTTATCTTTTCATTTTTCCCCGATTGCTGACCAAAAATTAACACAGCGTATTGTTTTATTCCACTGACCCGTGTTTTACAAAGAGAGAACTGACCTGCGTGATGGAGAAAGCCAGTGCCACACCTCCCATCAGGCCCAGGTTATCTTCAGCCCAGGTGAGCACGGCGTCCGTACATCCACGCACATAGATTCTGTCATCGACGGCGTAGGGGTGTGGATTGTTCTCCCGCACATTGTTACCGCATAGAGTGTTAGGGACGGCATCGGTCTGACGGGAATAAAAGGCAATATCATAAATGTGAGCTCAGGGGTGGAAGTCACTGCTGAAAAAAAAAGTCTGAAACTGAGATCCAGATCTTAGGAGTTATGTTGAAATGATGGCATTTCCACCTTTTGATAACCCCTGGAGATTATAGATTCCAAGGAGCTTCTTGGAACAGTATCCTCAGTGCTAGAGAAGATCAAACAGCACAACTTGTTTTATTTGGAGAAAAAAATACAGCCTTTTTTGTTTACCAGGCAGACTTTAAAAACTCTGAATTCAGATAAAAGTCTGAAATTTCTCATCCCTGAAAGCCACTCTTGGGAAACTACCAGCTGAATCTTTACATGTTTCCCTCTCTAGTCATTTCATACCGTGGATGACAAGAAAATGCAAACTACAAAATAAAAACTTCAATTTGGAGTGAACACACTTTTTTGCTAGATCGAGGTCAAGAATCCCGATCATGGTAACACTTCTAAATACAGTGTCTACTTGCTGAGAAAACAGCAAAAAAGCTGTCACAGTAGTCTCACAAGCGAGGTGACAGCGGGTACCAACCGCATCTCTGGCCGCAGCAATCGCAAACAGACACCAATCCTCAGAAATCTGAGAAATGATTCATGCATGAATAATTTTTTGGGATGAAAAATTATCCAAACCATGTTACTTCAAAGACAACCCTTTCTCAAATAGTTTTTACTATTAACACCTGCAGAGCTTCTCACCAAATAGATTTTTATGGTCATTAACTTTTGGAGTAGTTACAGCTCTATGACCCTGCCTTTAACCCAGACATGTAACTGTAATGGCTGCCAAATATGTAGCGCACCAAGCTAAATCAATCACATCAACCATGTCTACCTTCACAGGTACCCATTTACCCCTGGTTGAAGAGAAGCAATTATACATAAGTGTCTTGCTCAAGGACACAAGTGTCACGACCAGGATTCGAACCCACACCCTGATGACTTAGCCACCAGAACTTGAGTCCGATGTGCTAACCCGCTCGGCCACGACATGCCAAGCTTTGCATACCTTTGTAGATATACAGCAAGAGTATGGCACGCCACATGAATTCACTCCTGGACTGTTGCAGCTGAAGTAAACATTGTTCTCCCAGTCGCGGAAATCAAATCCACCACAGCATTCAAACTGGGGAAGCAGAATCAAATCAGAGTACAAAGTCATGTCCTAAAATAACATCACTCAACAATTTCAAGAGGGAATTAGAGTTACGTTTACATAGGTTTAATTTAGTTGCATTTCATACCAATTTATTCAGTTTCATTTTCAAATTTTAAGTGGTAACTTGTGACTGAACAAGTCATTGTACCAGACCAGACATTCAAATATAAACCGCAAACGGCTTACAATAACTCCAGAAGTACTTCTCCTATTTTGCTTTCAATCTCATCACAAACAAATTCATGAAATGTTCGGTAAAAAAGCAGAGAATTCTTACATTTTGCTGAATGGAGTCGATCGTAAACTGGATGTCCGGATCATTGTAGTAATCCTCGATGACGTTCTTAAATGATGAGCTCACTAGATCCTTTGCCTAGGGGAAGAAACAAAGATTGAAAGTTTGTTGAATTTATGGGGGGGGGTTTCAAAAAAAATTAGGTGGATACAAGTACTCTACTAAATGTTCTTTATTATTATAACTATTATTCATCACATTAGATACTAAGGAGGGTGCAATTCTCCATTTAAACAAATTTATAAGTTGACATTAACTAACCTGGCCCTTGAAGACGAGTGCAATAATGGCACATACCAACAACAGAATAAATATAAGAGCATGTGTCCAGGCAAACTAAGGAGAGAAAAAACACACGCCATAATCACAAATTAAAATTTGAGTAGTCGATGAAACATTAGCTGCCATGAAAAAAAGCACCAGAGCTTTGTAATCTTGTCATGTTTGATATTAAAGGTAGGGTTATCGTTTGGTTTTTGTCAAAGTATTTATAGGCAACACTATCAAGAAAGATGCAACAAAAGGCTATGGGAAAGTTTCACTTGAATACAGTGCCTACTTATTGAGAATAAGCAAAAAACTGTCACTGTATTTTCATCAAGAACATCAAATCCATCCACGCTTAGCGGGTACCAACCGCATGACTGGCAGTATTGAGGGTAGCATTCAAAATCGGACACCACAGAAATTTCCAAAAGTCGCCTGCAGGCAAACTTTGGAGTTCAAATTTTTCGACATACTTTTATTGATTTCTAACCAATGGGGGCACTTAAAACACTAATAATTTTGCAGGATGCTTATGATCATTCTATATAAGAAGTCAGGCTTTTGGATAAAAAGTACATAATTTCTTTTCGGGGTCATCACCAAAGATTGACCCTACCTTTAAAGAGAGGCTCTAACGTCAAATTCAATTCATTTTCCAATAGTCCTTAAAGTAAGTGGACAAAGAATTGCAAACAATCATTGTATCTGATGAAGTAGTTGTTGCTACGAAAGCTCATGCAGTTTTTCATGTAATTAGTTTAAAAGTCTTTAAGTGCTACCACCACCTTCCTCGTTTTAAACACAGTAATATTTGGTATGGTGCCAATCATCATAGAAGTGGTGATTAGGCACCATACCAAATATTACTGTGTTCGTTACTTTGCCCAGTTGCACATCCGTGCAACACCGAAAGAAAAATGTGGTTCTTAGGGAAAACCTGAGGGAGTATATACCGCTGTGCCTCATAGCTCAGTTGGTAGAGCATCTGCCCGGAGTGTCAGGGGTCTTGGGTTCAAATCCCAATGAGGACCATTTGATTTTTCTCTCATCCCATGTTTTGTTTTAAACAGTCATTGGTAAATGTATACAGATTTTGCAAATAATTTGATAAAGACATCACATAATGTCAATAAAGAATCAGCTCTAAAGCTGAGAACACTTACTATTTTCAGCAATAAGATATTCTCCCTAAGAGCACCGATGCAGCCTAACAGCCCCAAGATGAACATAAAGACACCCACGACCACCATCATGCTGGACGGGGTGACAAAGACATCCACCATCGTCTGGTAGTTCCATTTTGCGATTTCTGCATAGATGCCGATGCTTAGGATCGTGACCCCAATGATCTGAGGAAAATAGCAATCAGGAAAATAGCATTTTATTGTTTATATTTTGCAGCAAGTACGCTCAAAGGTTTCTAGTTTAGGGGCTGGAATGGGGAATGCAAGAGTGTTTTTCATCCCTGACGCTGATGGGACGTTGCCACTCTCCCAAAGGTAAAAAAAGACCGTATTAGTTTGAAACAAAGGTTAAAGAGATACAGTTCTAAGGAATCAGTTATCCAGAAACATGCAATGATTGAGGATGATACAGTTCAAGATTTAGCATATAAATAACAAACTGAAATTGATAAAAACCAAATTTGGTTAAAACAATCTGTAAATCTTTGCTTTTAAACTACACATACTGTATATTTTAATGTACGCAACCCTATTAATATGATTGATTATAAATACACTGTATCCGTCCGCAATTTTGGAGTAGTGTACATTTTGGAATTGCGCAGTACTTCCAGCATCAAACGGAGCCCGGAGCTGAAGATGAAGCCTAAGCCGAGGTTTGGAAAACTGTCCCAATGGCTGACCGATTCTTGGTGAAGACAAAAGACATTCCATATTTTGTCATATTTTGAAGACATTTCATTTTATGAGGGAATTTTTAGTGTCTTCACTTTATTTAGTCAGATTGTGACAACGATAGTCTCAAAAACAAGTAATTCAAGAAGTTCTGTAAAAATAATACTGCACAGTGGCATGGTTACAAAAAAACTGTGAAGTGGCGAAACTGTGGAAACATGTACCCCTTGCTCTGTGATGTACAGTGTACCTAAGTGCTTATTACTTGTTGTAACTCTACCCTAGATGTAGACTACAATATGTATGGCAGGCCTGGAATTTAAACAGAGGCCACAGAGACTATGGTCTCCATTGCCCCTGGTCTTGTTCTTGGTGCCCCTTCAAAAGTTTTCCATAGACTTCAAGATTTTCCAATGGACTTGTGGTTTTTCCAAAATGAAAAATGGCCTTGCCCTCTCAAAGACGAAACTCCAGGAAAGTACAGTACATTGTAAATAAAGTCATGGACACAATGGTTAAGATCATCTGGTAATAATTACATGAATTTTTAATAGGATTAAGCGTGGTACATTGTGCAGTTGACGATACAGTGCATAAATTACTCCTAGACAATCAATGTTTGTCAAGAAATCAATGACTATAATACATGCATGTAAACATGTTCACGGTGGTTTGTTCTTTGAATGGCAACAGTGCACCATACTGTGCACAGTACGGGTCTGTATGCTGAACATTAAATCCCATAGGATATGAGTCATTAGTGGTGCGGTGTGCCAGACAATATGCAAGCATCTCTGGCACACAGCATTCTATCACGTTTTAACTTGCAACAAGAGGAAGAAGTGAAAATGTCGCTTGGCTCCAACTACTTACAGTGAATTTTTTAATCAATCAAGCTGTAAAAAAAAAACCTTTACTAGAGCTACATGTACAGTGTACAATGTAGTAACAGTCACCTAAATGTACCGTGATGGATCAAGTCATATTTTCCCCTCTAAAAAGTCTAAAGCAGTCTGATAAAACATGAGCACTTTAAAAAATCTATAGCCAACATTGTCAAAGATCAGTATATCCACACTTTGTGTTCCACAATACATGAAATAACAACCTGTGAAAACTGTTAAGCTCACTCGGTCAACGCAGGGTTCACAAGAAAACAGTGATGACCCCCATAAATATGTTTTCACTGTTTTCAAAGGAGTTCTGGACTTCAAGAGTCAAAACGAATTGTTTCACTAATTTCTCAAAAATCATATGTAGGATTCCACACAAAAACATATCAAGGAAAGTTTTCGACCATGACCATTTTTGTGTAAATCTTTGAGCGTTTATGTTTTCAATCTTACCAATGTTGTGATCAAGAGTGGCACTTTTTGTTGTGCATGTCAGTATCAATGCACATTCAGGCCTGATGCTTCATTTTTGAATGGGAAAGTGGCACCAAGGCGTTTTCTCCTTGGTAAAACAAGTATATTTCCTCGGTATTTCCTTTGAGGAAATGGAATATTATAATATTTCTATTGGAACATTTCAAGGGGCACCAAGGCAATGACCAGGAGCAATGGAGGCAATCGCCTCTGTTGCCTCCGTGAAGATATACAATTTTAGGCTACTGTTTACAACCTTCCAATTAACTTCTAGTTTATTTATTTTCTTCTTCTTCACTTCTGTATGTGGCATGTCGTAGCCTAGACTTGTGCACAAGCCGTTAAGTGTCTGTCCCAGTGCATGCTCTCACGTGATTATGTTGCCCTCGTGATATTGCTGGCTGTAATCGAGAGAGCACTAGTCTCGCATGGAGCAGCAGTCTCCTGAGAGTACTGTTGCGAGAGAGCCAATACAAATCATGTCACCGTGACAAACATTTAATGACTTGTCCACAAGTCTAGTCGTAGCTGAGCAGTCTAAACACATCAGATTCAAGTTCTGTCGGTCTCTTCCTCAAGGTGTGGATTTAAGACTCAAATTCTATTCGTTATAATTGTTTTCAAAATATTTTGATATAATTTATAAAATACTGTTGAGATCCACCGTGTATCAGCGGGTAACAACATTGCCTTTTCCTGTACAATGGATGTTTGTCTACTCAAGTAGTCACGGTTGACTGGCTCATGACTGAATGATCAATCCATTTTGATGGGCATTGAATCCTGAGAAAAACAAACATGACTAAAGATGCTGGGCCTAGCACACGACCTTGACAATAAAAAAAAAACCATTGTGCATATCAGACAAAGAGAGCAAGGATATCTGTCAAAAGAATGTACACCTGTAAACTATAATGTATAGATCCGAGCACCGATTTTCTCAAATGGGTAATATTATAGGCCTCAAGTCATGGAAGCGAGGCTATTGCCTACATTTGCAGAGCTCAAAATTAACGCTGTGACCGCAGGCCAGAGGCCAGTGATTTTAGCATCGGGCCAGTAAACTTACGACCGTACAAGTCCGGTGGTCTTGTGTTTTTGAATAATAACACCTCAGTGCGTTTTTTATTTGTAGATAAAATACAAATTTCTTTCAATTCCATGAAGTATATTACCTATAAGAAAAATGAGATAAATCTTTTCTTAGTGCTTGTTCCCAAAACAGCTCAAATGTGAAACTGTGTGGATAGTGTTCTTCTCATTTTGATTTCGGTCAGGCAACAAATTTTCTGGTCCAGCAAAGGTTTTGAGCTACAAGCCCTGCAGTCTTGTGGATTTTTTCCCCAAATTCGAGCCCTGATTTGTATTTTATGGTTTGCTTTTGGTGCCACTTACAATATGTGTGTGAAAACAGTTTGTTGTTTTTTTCTAACAAAGCTCTCTTTCTCACTACATAAGCCATACTCTTGCGCAGACTTTCTGGGGTTTATTTATTTATTTCTTACTTTTTTATGATATTATATGATATTTTACGGCTGGTCATATGCGTGCAGTTCGGTTCCAATGTACGGTACTTCTTCATGAACAAATAAGCGAGTGCCTTTGTCAAAATATCATTGAAGTTCACACCTGCTAAAAAAAAAATTGTTTTCTTGTTTTAGGGTTTTGTTTGTGGTGTCCCCCCCCCCCTCCTTTTTTCCAAAAACCTTCTTCCTCGTGGATCATGCTGGCTGGTTGCGACCATCCCAACTTTTAGAATTGTCCCAAATGGTTGGGACCAGTCCCAACTTGAGTGTTACAGATGGGAATGCCCAACTATAACTTGGATCCACTTATCAGGCCAGATCCCTAGGCCTGGTGGTCACTGTCTGTGTTCCGCCCCAACTTGACAATCGTCCCAACTATAGTTGGTAATACGTCATTGTCTGTGTTCAGCCCCAACTTGACAATCGTCCCAACTTGACAATCGTCCCAACTATAGTTCAACTTCTCTCGGAAAACCAATATTCTAATTAATCTCAAATATTCTCAATGGAAAGTGGTCTTAAAAACATCATACTATGAATGATGCTTACTAATATTATGTTTTTAGTTTATTCATGGGGGTGCTTTGTGTTTACTGCGATCCCAACTATAGTTGGGACAATTGTCAAGTTGGGACGGAACATCTGCCTTGTAAGCAACTGAGGAGTTTCAACCTGAGCTAGCAAAATCCCCAACTACACTAGCAACTGCAAGACTCAAATTAGGACCAATTCTAAAGTTGGGACGGAGCAAATTGATTGGTCCAAAACATTTCACACTTGACAAAAACCTAAAACAAGAAAATGGATTTGTTTAGCAAACGTGAACTTCAATGATATTTTGACAAAGGCACTCGCTTATTGTTTCTGAATCTGAATCTGAATTGTTGGCAAAGCGTCCTATGCTATGGAAACATCACACCAACTTTTTGTAAAGAAGACAATGAAGAACTTTCAGTTTCAGACGTGGGAGGAGAACCCCCATTAGGGAAAACCCACACAGTCAGATAGGGACTGAAACCCCAATCCACATGCAAGGCTCCAGTCCGGGTATCGAACCGGGGTCCACAGCACTGAAAGGCTAGGCAGGGACAGAAACCACTGAGCCAATCTGACTGACTGCCTGTTTATTCTGTGATTAAAAATCTAAGAAAGACAAAAAAATATTTACCCAATAGAAGAACATGTAGAAGAACAGGGCAACTCGAAGGCACCTGTGGCCACAACTTGGCTGTGGCAACCCCATCTTATTCCTTTAGTTGAAGGCTCGTTGATTCTTAAACTCCAAGCTTTCGGAACAACCCCTGGGCTGGGTCCCTGTGGCTGTGAGAGCAAGATCTTGGTACACACTACTCTGCGCACACAGCTAGTGTTTACACACCCACAATCGGATTTCGCTTACTGCAGACGGCGCACCCTTTGACACCGAGAGCGGGGTCAGCCTTTGAAATCACTCTGTTAAATTAATGAATAAAACATAACTATTATTACAGTCAACGACAGACACTCATCAATAACTCAACACACTATTATTAAGTCCAGTATATGGGTTTTAAATAATACAGAATTTACCGAAGTTTGCAGGCTCTCTCCCTCACTCACCTCGTACACTTTATTAGTGGACACACACAAAATTATTCAAGTTGACGGGGACGTGACCTCACCACGGCACGTCTGTCGTTAATTACGCGTATGCTTGTACTAGCTGAGTGCATGTTCTGGAGTAGTCTTGGTGAAAGACGTTCATATGTTGAGCTAATAAGCCACGCGCACTAAACTGGAACACCACATTTACAACACGTCGCACTATTGCATACAGTTTTGTGATAGTCGAGTGGACAGTGATAATAAAATTTAAAAAAACGTCTTGCACCAAGACTAGCTCTGGATGAGCTAGCCCGGCGCCGGCCCAAGGTGAATTCTTACCTTTTCCCGTTGTGGAAAAAGAACAGCCAAAATGTTTACTGAAAGGTTTTGGTGACTGATCAGTGGTTTCTGGTATAATATGGTGGCATTATACGAACATACGTACGGTAAATATTTACGTAAATGCTCACGATTTGTGCCCTAAATCACTAATAATCACATCAATATTTACGTAAATATATATTATTATATTATGTTCACAGTTCCTTCTAAAGCCACCGCAGTCTAGGTCGCGGTACAACAAACAATAAATTAGGCCTAATGAAAGTCGGAGAGTTTTGATTAATATCAAATCGGATGGGGTTTCAACTGTAAACACTGACCCGAGACAGTCAACGCTAATGGTTGCAATACGAACAATTCGAGTTTGGCGTATAAAAAATTATAATTCATTTTCATTCAAAGAGTAGCTCCCGCTGGTCTTTTCTTAGGTTCACTGTTTGTCTCCGATATTTATAGCATGGAGGTAGGAATCCTACTTCCATGTTTATAGGCATAGGCCTTTAGTTTTGGCTTTTACAGGGTGTTCCAATTTGTTGTAAATAAAATAAAACGGTTTGTATTTGATTTAGCCTAAACAAGGCTGACTGCCTGAGGCCATCCACCTCGGTCAGTTTTATATTTCCACAATAAACTAACGGGAATATTGTGGAAGTGTTTCTTCACGTTAGGCCCAAATAAGTATCGACATAACACTACAGGTTTCGCTGTTGACACCACCTCATAAACATTATAAAAGAACCAAAATAGACCTAGGTATACAAATACGGACAAGTTTGAGTATGAGAGCTTACATCAGTTTTATTATCATAACCCAAATCTTCCCTATGGAAATAATTTATATCTGAAATACTATCAAAGTCAGAGGAAATTGCATTGAAAGACTTTTCAAATCATTCGTTACGGTAATTTGGTATTTCAATTGCTGCAATCGAATTAAGTTCGATGTGAGGATGCCAACAAATCTGACAAAAACTTAATTTTTGTAAATCGATAAAGACAACAAAATTTAGTGAAATTTTCACGGACTCCTCTTTCACAGGGAGCCTATGTGCGTGAATAGTATTAAAAACTAGCGGATGGTATTAAACAAGAATAACAAACGAGTCATGGTTTGAAGAATCTTCGAATGCAATTTCTTCGACTTGGATAGTATTTCAGATGATTATTTCAATGACAGAGGAAGATTTGGTTCTGATCATAAATGATAATAAGTAATGGTAGCTCTCACAATGAAAGTTTCTTTATTTACCTTCACTCTTTTTTATATGTGAGTGACCGAATTTTGTTCAAAGGTTGAAGTAAGACCACAAAGAAGTGGAGTCGCGTAAGCAATTCAAGATGAGATAACAAAATCCAGCCTGCTTTTCTTTATTGGCATAAAAGACTTATATAAAATACACGCCTGTGCCTAGACCTATCTCCAGTTAACTTTCACCCGTTTGGGGGAAACAATTCTGAAGCACATTAATTCGCTAAAAAGTTTATCTCTGCTCTGCTGCTAGATCGTGGGTATACTTGGTTAGTGATCATGGCAACTTCTTCTTGTCATCGATGGAAAATGATTGAAAACAGTCCACATTGTTGAACATTGGACCGTATGCGAATCTAGTCCAGCCAAGGAGCGATGCATGAATTCATTTTTTAGATGCCGAGTTTTTAAACAGCGCCCTCATTTTCAACCAGACTTTGAAACTGACACGGTACCCTGACTCATTGTACTCTAATCATGCACAATGATTATCCAAGGCCCGTCTATTAATAAGAAAGTTCCAGCGCGGAATGCTGAAAATGTCACGGAGAACAACGGAAGAAAACGGACTCTTTTGTTTTTGTAAAGGAAAATAAAAACAAGATGCTCTTTTGAAGTGATTCTCTACCTCGTAAGTACGTTTTTTCTAGATTTGTGCGACCTTTTTGTTAATCAGATGTTGAGGGAACCTACTTCGATCCCTCAAAATATGAGGTGATAATGCAATCAATCCAGCAATCCACGCGATTGACAACAAACACACACAATGCACCGATTAATTTAATTAACTACACAGCTGCTATTGTGCTAGCCATCGGTGACAAAAATGGGAGTGTCTTGCCTGGGGGAGGGGAGGGGAGTGAATGTGGTTTTATGTAGTCTATTTATTTTGTGATGCAAGTAAAATTAAAGTTGTTTAGCTTTTTAAAAAAAAGTGTTACTATTGAGTTATTTCGTGTGCAACATTTCACATCAGCATGGACTCTCTGGAGGTAGAATTACTCAGTCAGAGTCAGTCAGAGACAGACAGACTCACACTCACAGTCACAGAGATCACATTATTCATTAATAAATATTTAATAATATTAATAATCTTGAAAGTTGAAAATGAAATGAATACAACAAATTCTTAATAAATAACAAGTAGGCCTACCTCGAAAACCCCCAGGGTGCCTGAAGGCCCTGGGTCAAGCCTATATTGTCATTGACCCAATTCACCTGACTCCAATCCAACATAAATTATCTTGGTTGTACCTCTTTGGGGGAAGGGAGTCCAGGTTCCTGTGTCGGTGTGTGTGTTTTTATACAAACAATATTAAATAATAGTGTGCAAATTTTAGGTGACGTGTTGTTTACATGCCTACCTTGTACCTCGTTGACCCCCAAAAAGTCAGTCGCCGCTTGTGTTGTGCGTGCAAGACTGCCATTGGCATTAGGCCTTCCCACTCTTATCTTTGCAGGTTTTTGCCATTACCGCCCTTTAGTGAGCTACAAGTACAATTTCGGCCCAAATTCTTGGGCCAGGACACTAAACATACCCTCCCTCGTTCCCCCACTCAATGTTGTTAGGAGCGCAGACCGCGCAATGAGACAGAGCCAACATTGAACGGGGGCCCAACGAGACATGGCCGGATTGTAGCCAGCAAGACCAGTTAGCTATCTTTTTGCCGGCAGACCATTGTTTACGGACACCTTTTAGGAAGTCAAGATGGCTCATGTGTAGATCATTCATGGTTAAAAAAAATAATAAATAAAAAATAATAATAATAGCTAATTACCAAGCAAAATTACTTGATTGTATCGGCCTAATTGACCAGACAATTTGCTCCCTACCCCATGTGTTGATAAGCTCCCAGCTACCTAGATAGTTATTGCCTCTGGTGTTATGCCTCACTAGCCCTATGAGCTATGGCACCGGCTGTTCTGGAAAAAGCCTAGCAGTTTACATATGTTTCGCTTGCCCCCATGCTGTGCACCGTGGAAAATGCTTCTGTTGCACAAACTCTTTGAAATAACATCTTAGTTCAGTTTTTCATAATTATTTATAACTGTTATCCATAATCTTAAAACATAGTCCCTTTTGTCAAATACTCGTGAATAATTGTATATAAAAAAGCAGAGTTGAACTTTGAGCAGTAATAACAAAGATCAGGTGATTTATCCCAACAGTTCAGATAAATCACATGACCTAAATCTTTAGAAAAAATGTTTCGAAAGCGGCAAAATTTGATGGTTTCTCGTAAGGACCGTTCTACTATTTTCCTTGAAGGCCTTTTAGAGTCATGTTTGGATTTATTTTGTAACCAAAATAGCCCAATGAAACCTGTGTGTACCTTTAATGCTAAATTCTTCTAACGTACCAGTAAATATAAAGTAACACTGTGCGATCTTAAACTATCAACATAAAACCAATCATTGTCTAACCCGAAATTGCCATAAAAATTCAATGTTCACATTGGAATAAAATAATATATACCTCAACTACATGGGAAACTGTATGCCATGAATAAAACGTCACTACGGCAGCTAGATCTTTGTATTATTTATTTGTAGGCTGCCCTCTTGTGGTGAGAGAGGAACACCATCATGCAGTGTACAAGGATACCTGCTTTGTATAAAGTGCATTGTGTTCAAATTGACGTTACATTTTGTAATGCCCATTCATTAGCCTCACACTTTACATGTTGTTATAATTTCAGTTCAGAATGTATTTTTATATGTTACGTTTTTTGCAATTAATGTATTTACCAGGTCCACTGCTCACTTTTTTGCAATTATCTTCGGATGACATCCATATGCAGTTCACTCTTTGCCGAAGCCTTTCTTACATATGTTCTAATTGAACTGCCATACACACATATTAGACCCCAAGGCACGTATGTTTGGTGCCAAAGCAATCCTAACACCGGTAGAGTTACGTGTAGACTCCATCCCCCCCCAATCCTGAAGTATTTTGAATATTATGCATGGCTCCACTGATTTTTCCAATACTGCATGTTTAAAAATAAATATGACATTTAACGTGACATTTTCACAGCGTGGTACAATGTGGAGCATTGGTTCGATTGGTTCATGTGGGTGAACTGGTTTAGCTTTTTTTAGAATTCTGGTACCGTGAATGAAGTTAGGTTTAATTTCACATTATGGATGTAGCTTCATGGCTTCATTCCATACTTGTAGCATTACACTTTAAGCCAAATGGGCATAGCCAAAGAGGCTTCAATTATTTAATGTCTGTTTACTTGAATTCAAAACAAAGTTAAAGTTGCAGCCTGTAATTTCTCTCCATTTCCACTGGGTTTGTATTATGTTGGCATGCATTGTTTCAGCAGAATCCGTTGATTTCCTCATTAAATAAAGAAAAGAAAAAATAAGCATTGCCTTTGAAAACCGAAAAACATGTTTGTGTTCTTGGCTGTTTCCAGTTTATTATTTGTTGCATTTAAGCAATTTACAGGATCCAAAGCAATTTAAAGAGCAGAAATACAAAATATTCAAGCTTTTTGGGTCAGGTATGAATAGTAAGGATAGAAGAGAATTTGTAGTAAAAGCAATTGATAGATTTGTACTTTTCTTAAAGAAAGGCTCCCGGGTAGAAGAAAGATGTCTCTGCTTTTAAAGCACGACCTGTATTGATTTCAGAGGGGTTATTATTGGTTGAATGACCAACGCGAGGCGTGATTGTTTTTTATTGAATATGTGCACTCGGCCGAAAAGTATCTTGGACTTATTACATTCACTCCTTAAGTGGAAGTATTTAATTTTAGGTTTTAAAAATTATTTTGACATAGATTTTCAAGATAGATAAAGTCTATTTGGCAGGGATCAAATTGAAAGCAAAAAATAACTCAGAACTTCCACTGGACTTTATATAGAAATAGCTTTTTGTTTACAAGACCTGAAACTACTTGTCTTTGTTTTAAATTTGATTCTCCTTCAGGAGGAGGTTTGTGTTTGAGAAGATGTTTTTAATTGTGACTTTTAAAAGCCTCTTTCACACAATATGAATTTCCCAGGAAAATTTGGTTGACCTATTCACACTTGAACTGTTGACCCTTGCAAACTCCTGGGAATCAGCCATTTCCGGAGAAATTGTTACCCCTACTACATGTAAGGAGTAGGGTTTATCAAGATGACCCCTGGGTAATTAAACCAAGTGTTCATTCTTCCCAGGGAAACTGCAGCAAGTGTGAAATGAACATGGGATGGGGTGGGGTTTTATTTCCCTGGAATTGACTGTGTAATATGAATAGGGCTATATTACAAAAAAATGAAGTATGTGTGTGGAAAATACCAGACCCCTGTTTTGTTTTGGGGTCACTATTCCAGTGACTAGACTCTGGCCAGTGTTCCAGTGGGTTACTTTGAGCCCTGGGCCAAATTTCATAGAGCTGCTTATTAAAGCAGAAAATTTTGCTCAGAAATGTTTTGCTGAGCAAAAATAAGCAGGATACCAACCCACAAATGGCACATGTGGAATGCTATTTTGGCTGGTAACCTTATTATGGTAAGCCTATTTGTTATTATGCTTACCTGTAGCTACTTTTTGTGCTTAAAGCAGATGTCAGAAGTCAGGCCCTAATGTGTGTGCTTCTCTAATGAGGTGGGGGGGGGGGGGGGGGTCACTGAGGGGCACAATTTGTTATACATGTAGCCCTCTCTCTTCTAGTTGATGAAGTTGCAATCTATGCAAAGTCCACTGGGCTGTACTTTATACCCAATATTCAGTTACAAACACCGAGTGTCTTGTCCGCAATGTAAACTTAAATTTGATAACTTCCGTAAACTTGATCTCATGCTGGAATAGAAACCAAATGTTGTTTTAAGAGAAGACTGCCAGTCCCCTGGATTTCACATTCAGTTGATACCTTTTCGGCATGAGGAAGTTTCTACTAAAAAAGGCTATGAGGGAGACTTGGTAAGTTAAAAGATCATTGAGTAACTGAATTGTATTTCTGTGAAATAATGCAAACTTCTTCTATCGTTTGTGTCACTGTCAGTGGGTAAATGGGCTAAGCAAATACTCTGATTGTACATTGAACCCAGATTTATCGTTAGAATTCAAAAAAGGCGTGCACACACACAGCCAGTGTTGTGATAATGGCCTCATGTTTTGACTGTAGCCTAGTCTTTCTATTTCGAGAATGACTCTGCTGGTGTAGAAACATGTGGCCATTACTGTAAACCCTGAATCTAGCTGTCATCACCAGTCATTTCGATGGCGTGGGTTCGAATCCCACCGCTGCCACCAAATGTAACACAGTATATTGTTGTGTGCTACTTGAGCGGCCGATAACTAAATGTTACAGATATACAGTAGACGACAGAAAGAGGAAGGCAGACACGTACTGTATACTGGGCTGTATTGGAATTTTATTGTATTATTCCTGGCTGATGGTTAGACGAAAGAAAACTGGGTTGGGCCACATGGGCTAACCAGACTACCGAGAAAAGCAGAGAATGACCTAAGAATTAAACTGTATGGACAATATATAGAGGATTGGTAAATCTTGGTCACTGACCGGATAATAGTGGTGGTCAGTGCAGGTCCATGGGGGTATCCAGTGGGCCTACCACATGGGTGATTTATGGGCTTGAGTGCATGGTCAAGGAAGTGGACGGAAGCGTGACCGTTACCCTCACCGTGGTCGGCCTGATAGCCGAGACCGCCACGATACTCGTTTCCACCAAACTAGTCGTGACCGCTTTGGTGGCCGTGATGGCAGCAACAATTATTACCGTGGCGATAGCCGCGATAGACGCAATAACCATACGCGCAGTGATAGCCGTGATAGGCGCACTAACTGTGACCAATCTAATAGCCATGACAGCCGCGGGCGTTCCCCAAGCCGCCAATCCCATAACTTTCCTGCTCGATCAGTTAGCCCTAGTCCTCGTCGCGTCACATTCACTTCTGATGCCAAACCTACTCCTACTCATCAGAACCAGGGAAACGACCAGTAGTTAGGCAAACGGACCCTTCCCTAACTACCACTCCGCCAGTGGTCCCAAGTTATGCACTCCCCCCACGATCATTAGATAACACACCCCCCGTGTGCTCTTCTCTCCCTTTCCCCATTCCATCACCCCAACCTTTCATTCCTGTCGTTGTGGAGGGCACCAATGTTCATGCCTTCTTAGACACCGGTGCTGATGTTTCCATCATCAGTGAGGAACTCCGCATGACAATCCCTCAACTTGCACATACCCCCCTGACACCACTGTTAGTTAATACCCTCTCAGTTACTGGTCAGCCCATGGATACTCTTGGCCAACTACCTATTTCCGTAAAAATCGGGGATTTTGCAGTGTCACATGTTTTCCAAGTTGTACGTGGTGTTTCAAAGGCTTTTCTTCTTGGGTGGGACTTTTTCCGTGCCCATAACATGATAATTGATCTGAGAAAGGGCACCACTGAATTTCACGACCAGTCCATTCCCTTAGCGCACTTTCCTCGGGATGTTCCCGCTTGTTGTAATGTTCATGTTTTGTCCCCTATCACTCTCCCTGCCAAGTCTGAAACTAACATTTCAGCTGCTCTTGACTCCCCAATACATGGTTATGTACCTAATGGCTATACTGGTGTCTTTGAACCCAGCTATGGCACTCATAACGCTAGATTTGCTATGGCCCGTACTCTATCGGCTGTATGCCATGGTCGTACTATTATTCGCATTATGAACCCCACAATAGATGCCGTCCACCTATACCCTGGAACCCGTATTGGCCAATTTTATTCGCTTTTTAAGGGCCCCAATAGTGAATACAGTTTCGATGAATCCCCTCCCATGACAGCACAGGTCTCCACTGCCCCGCAATCCCCTAGCCCTCTGCCCCCGGTAGATTTATCTAAGGCAGACATTTCCCCATCTGAACGTTGCGAACTTGAGACTCTCCTCCGCAGGTATTCCAATGTCTTTAGCGCCAGCCCCCATGATTATGGTCGCACAGACATGGTTAACCATCAAATCCGCACTAGTGACGCCTCCCCCGTGCGTCAACGTGCGTACCGTAGTTCCCCTGGCGTTAGGGCTGAAATTCACAAACAAATCCAGTCCCTAGCTGAGAATGACATAATAGAGGAAAGTCACAGCCCCTGGTCATCCCCGATTGTCATGGTCAAAAAGAAAGACGGTACCTATCGTTTTTGCGTTGACTATCGCAAGTTGAATAAAGTGACAATAAAAGACTCCCATCCACTTCCCCGCACTGATGATACCCTGGATGCCTTATCTGGCTCAGTCTATTTCACAACTGTTGATATGTCCAGTGGTTACTGGCAAGTAGCGGTCCATCCTGACGACCGGGAAAAAACCGCATTCACCACTGGTGATGGCCTGTATCAATTTAAAGTCATGCCCATGGGTCTCACTAATGCCCCGCCCACGTTTCAACGATTGATGGAACTTGTTTTGCATGGCTTACACTGGTCCTCTTGCCTTATCTATCTTGACGATGTTATAATTGTCGGAAGGTCATTTTCTGACCACATGACAAATCTTGAACAAGTTTTAGCTCGTTTTCAGGCAGCCAATCTCAAACTCAAACCAAGCAAATGTCACTTCCTCCAATCGAAAGTTTGCTTCCTGGGACATGTGGTCAGTAAAGATGGAGTCCTCCCTGACCCATCTAACACTGACAGGGTTCATACATGGCCCCGTCCACGCAATCCCACAGAGGTTCGATCATTTCTTGGCCTCTGTTCTTATTATCGGCGTTTCGTTAAAAACTTCGCCCATATTGCCACACCTCTCCACCGTCTCACTCAAAAAGGTGTTCCTTATGATTGGAACCTCGAGTGTGACAATGCATTTACCTCCCTCCGTGATGCATTAACCCATCCACCCATTATGGCATACCCAGACAGTACAAAGCCGTTCATTCTTTTCACTGATGCTTCCAACTGTGCTGTAGGTTCTGTATTGTCCCAAGTTCAAAATGGACGTGAACGAGTAATTGCATATGCAAGTCACGTTCTTACTGCCGCAGAGAGGCGATGGTCCACTTATGATCGTGAACTGTGGGCCATTGTGTGGTCGATCCGTCACTTTCGCCACTATCTAGCATGCTCACCATTCACTATCGTGACCGACCATAAACCCCTAGTTGGTTTGCGAAAACTAACCGTCGATAATGACCGCACTGGCCGTCGGTCCCGTTGGGCTCTTGAACTTGACCCCTATGACTGGCTCATCATCCATCGTGATGGTGCCCGCCATGCCAATGCAGATGCTCTTTCCCGTCGACCCCCAATTGTTGACAAGCTTAGCACACAGGATAAATCAGTTTCCAGTTGCCCCACCCCTCAACTCACCATACCACCCCCAAGTACACAAACCGCCCCAGAACATGCCTCTTTATGTGCATCGGTGCAGGCTCCTTCCCAATCAAACCCATCTCTGCCCCAATCCCCCACTCACTCGCAATCTCATGGTACTTCCGATAATGATAGGGGTTGCTTTAACCTCTCAGACATGGGTTATGATTTACGTCATGCACAACAATTGGACCCTAATATTCAACAAGTCATAACTTGGGTCACACTTGGCGACCGCCCATCCCGCGCTCAATTACGTCATCACTCTCGTACTATCCGTCGGCTTTGCCTTGATTTCAATAACCTTCTTGTGATTGATGGTGTGTTATATCGCCGATCACAACCAACCTTCGGTAAACCTCGTGTGAATCAGGTAATCGTTCCACACTCACTACAGTCCCTTGTTCTATCCCTTCTCCACGGTGATCGGCTTGCCGGTCATTTTAGTTCGGACAAAACATTCCAGCGGTCCATTTCTATGTGCTATTGGCCTTACATCCGTCGCGACATTGACAACCATTGTCGGACTTGTCGTGCTTGTGAGTCACGCCGAAATCCTATTCCGCGGACTAGAGCCCCCATGACCATATGTCTATCTAGCCACCCATTTCAACGTGTCTTTGCTGACATTACTGAACTGCCCCCAACGACTAAACATCATCGCTACATTCTTGTAATCATGGATCAATTCACAAAGTATGTTAATTTATATCCACTCCATGACCAAACGGCAAAATCCGTTGCGAGATGTATTTTTGATCGCTACATATCTGAACATGGCATCCCCGAAGCCCTACACACTGATCAGGGGCGCCAATTTGACAGTGCCCTCATTCACGAATTGTGTCAACTCCTGGGTATCAAAAAGACCCGTACGTCCCCTTATCACCCACAATCGGATGGTCAGGTGGAGCGTTTTAATAGGAATTTGAAAGACCAACTTTGCAAATATCTGTCCACGTCCACCACTAGTGAATGGGATGATGTTCTCCGTCAAGTGGAATTGGCCTACAATTCTACTGTTCATTCCTCCACCGGGTATTCCCCATTTTATCTTGCCAAGGGAAGGGAACCTCGCCTTCCCGCTAACATCCTTCTTGGATCCCCCTCTCCCCAGCACTTTACATCACCGCAATCATATGCTACCTCTCTTCATTCCCGGCTGACTTCTGCTTTTGCTCATGCCAAGGCTAATCAGGATCTTGCCAGTGCTTCGCAAAAGGCTGGGTATGATTCACGAGAAAAATTTAAACCATTTCAACCTGGTCAATTAGTTTGGAGGGACGATCCCGCGAGGTCCCGCCTGAAGCTTGCCGCACGGTGGAAAGGCCCCTATAAGGTCCTCTCATCTCACCCCTCTGTGGAGGACAAACCAGTCACATATAACATTGTTGACATCCATGACCCGAAGTCCAAACCTCAACGGGTCCATTACAACAGGTTAAAACCTTACATTTCTCCCATTGACCAGAGCCGTGGTTTACTGCCACTGCCACGTCCCCTGGCTACCAATTCATATCCATTACCGATTTATAGTGCACTCTCTGGTTCACTTCCACTTGTGCCCCACAATTCTGCACCTCCGACACCCACACCACCACCCTCTGATCCAATTCTCCCATTACGTCCATCACCACCCTACCGATCACCAACTCCTGTCCCTGCACAGCGTACACGCAGCGGCAGAGTTGTCAACCCACCACTACGATTTACTTATTCTTCATCTTAGTCAGTAGGATTTGTTGCCTGTAATATTGATTTTTATCTGTATTCGTTGGTTTTAAATTCAACTACCACTACCAGTGTTTATTTTATATATTAGAAACACAACTCCTTCTACTAGATTTTGCATTCTTGTTAATTTACTGTTACATTTTCTCGTTGTTATTTGCTTAATGTTTCCTTATTACTTTGCCTATGCTTATATGCCTTGTATTGTACTCAATTAGTATGTATTTTAACGGTGCACTTTTCTACTTGGTTCACACACTTTTATTTATGTACATACATTCAAGTATTCCCCCAGTCAACATTAGTTGGTATTGTGCCACTTTTTAAGTTCTCCTTTTATTGTTAAAACCACCTCTGACGCTCCAATTTTCTTAAATAACAGTATTTTATGTTCACTCTTGATTTTTTTTTTTTTGAAAATGAGGACATTTTCTTCCCCCACATGGAAATAATGTAAACCCTGAATCTAGCTGTCATCACCAGTAATTATTTTAAGAATAATTGTCCCTATTAGAAACACAGCCTCCTTCCAACCTTAACCCCATTATCCCCAATTATCAAGCTTCCGTCCACTTCCTTGACCATGCACTCAAGCCCATAAATCACCCATGTGGTAGGCCCACTGGATACCCCCATGGACCTGCACTGACCACCACTATTATCCGGTCAGTGACCAAGATTTACCAATCCTCTATATATTGTCCATACAGTTTAATTCTTAGGTCATTCTCTGCTTTTCTCGGTAGTCTGGTTAGCCCATGTGGCCCAACCCAGTTTTCTTTCGTCTAACCATCAGCCAGGAATAATACAATAAAATTCCAATACAGCCCAGTATACAGTACGTGTCTGCCTTCCTCTTTCTGTCGTCTACTGTATATCTGTAACATTTAGTTATCGGCCGCTCAAGTAGCACACAACAATATACTGTGTTACATTACTACCACTTTCTGCCCACCACACATGGGTCTTTTTGATTGGTAAGCACTTTGCAACAGCTATTAATTTATTCATTTGAAACGTTAGAAATTCAAAAGTTCTGTATCAACACGGAAAGAAGTGTTGATAGTATTTTAATAATTAATACAAAGTGTACTTTGCTATTGAAATACAAGCCATGTACCTTTATGCTGCCAGTGCCAGGCCTAATCATAAGGCAATTTTTCACCTGGGCCCAATTTCATAGAGCTGCTAAGCACAAAAATTTGCTTAGCATGAAATTTCTTCCTTGATAAAAACAAGATTACCAACCAAATTTCCATGTGTTGCATATTGCTTGTTACTGGTAGTCAGCTGTTGTTTTCTTATCCTGAAAGTCACGTGGAAATTTGGTTGGTAATCCTGTTTTTATCAAGGAAGAAATTTCATGCTAAGCAAATTTTTGTGCTTAGCAGCTCTATGAAATTGGGCCCTGGTGGTAGGGCTGCCAACTTTCCCCGACTCTGCATAGAGCTTCCTGAAAATAAAGAAGTCTTTCCATGGTCTACAGAACGAATTTAAAAATCCCCCGCATTGTGGAAACTTTGTTCCTATTATGTTGAATGTAAACAAAAAACCTCCCTCATTGTTGTACAAAATCTCCCTGATTGCAAGATGCACATGTTGGGAGCTCTGCTTAGGTGTACCTTCAGGCATGCAACTCTTCCGCGTTTTTTTTTAATGAACATACGAAAAAATCTTTAAAAAAAAGAGTTTTTTTTTGTTTTTTCTCGATTTTTTTGTAAAGCCTTATATATTCTTGGCAACAACAATGTACAACCACAGAAGAATGCACCTAAGAGCATAATAAACCTCAAAATTTTCTAGGGTACCATTGTGGGTCTCATGTCCCTTGGCGTTTTGGCTGCCTCGCTCCGCGCTTGCGTTGTGCCTTTGAAAATTTCCTCTTTTTTTTCATCGGGCAGTTGCATGCCTGTACCTTTAATGTTCCCTTTACCAAAGGGAGAGAATGCCTTGGTGCTCTTGTCGTTTTAAAAAAAACAAAACATCAGGTCCTGTGCTGGTAAAGCATTTTGCAGCAGTATTCTTTAAAATGCAGTATAATTTTGAAACTGATGGTAATTTGTTTCCGTTTACGTGTAGTGTTTATAGAGAAGTATGTTGTAAAGTACGGTATTTGGCAAGTTACTTTATGTACTATTTTTAATTTAACCACAGAATTGTAAAGGATACAATCTGAACTCGTTGTTTTGTAATAATTGTGATACATGTATTAGAGATGTGACAAACGATGGATGACATGCATCGCATCATATCATTCTATACTTTTGTTATGCTCTCGATATGAAGCTGAAAAATTATTGTCATCACTTCCTTCAGTAATGTGAGATCGAAGTGCTCTGTGAAATGGAGGCAGGCAGGTTAAACTCGAACCATATTTTGTGCACTTGACTGCTTACATTGTAATACGACAGTTGACTCTGACAGGCTTTCAAAACTGGCTTAAAATAACCTAGAGGTCAGCAAACAGTAATAAACCGATGGACGTCAGGGAAGTTAGCATTTTTCGGTTCAAAAGGTTTTTAGACAGTTGGTTTCACATTAGAGGGAGGAATTTGTTAAAAGTTATTTAATAGATTCTATTTGATGTACATGTACAGTCCCTGTGGGAAGAAGTGATGGTGCTTGCCTGAATATGTATTGTTTAAAAAAAACTGTAAAAATATTTAGTGACCTGATGTTTCAACCCGAGCAGAGTCTTTCTCGAAGGCTTTAGTATCAAGTTATAAACCACAAGGGAAACTGACTGGGTAAATTTTAAATAATTTGGGGTTGAACAAAGAAAAAATTGACTAGAGCGGGATTGGAACCAATGACCTCCGGTTTAATAATAGTCAAGTTTTCTTTGTACAACCCCAAATCATTTAAAGTAGAGCTCGGCATGTTAAACTGGAGGTTTATCGGTTCAAATCCCACTCTGTCAATTTTTCTTTGTTCAACTCCAAATCAAATTAAGAAGTTGTGACTTGTAAAATATTTTAATTTGGTTTTCCCTTACACCGATGTGTATTAAGCACTGTATGCTCAGTGCTTTCCCGAGCTCTGTGAAAAAAAAAAATCCCCAGGTAATCTTTCATGGATTCGAACCCACGACCTTTGCATTGCTAGAGCATATGTCTTTCACTAGACCACCGAGCTAGCCCGATGGCCAGAGGCAGGTCCGAATCCTTAGCAGGGAAAGCACTGAGCATACAGTGCTTAATACACATCTGTGTAAGGGAAAACTAAATGAAAATTCTTCATCCCGATGCAAATATTACATCTATTAAACTTGTAAAATATTTGGTTGGGGGGATTTTGGTGGGCGGGTGATCTTAAGAAACTGCATGCATTGTTGCTTCAGCCACTGATGGCTGGTGTAAATTTGGACTCCCTTCTGACAAGCCCTCTTCGTTTGTGTTTTTCTCTTCTGTTGCAAGTTCAACGTGATACATGTGTCTAGAAATCACAAATATTTATTCCCAATACAGATCCTCAAATATTACCATATTGTGTTATAAATGATCTTTTAGTGTTTTTTTTAATATTTTTTTTTTATTTTTATGAAAAGCTTTGAGATTTGTGAGCAGTTTGGCTAAAGTGCTCTCTATTATTATAGACCATGTGTACCCTGTTTACTCCTAAAACCGCCCTCTATTTGAATTCCGCCCGCCGGTGTGCACACACACTGTTTTTTGCATAAGTTTGGTTAAGTGACGTCAATAGCCACAAAATTCAAAGGTGATCTGACTGTTGCCTCATCGCTCCTAATCTAAATTTATGCAAAACACGATGTTTTACGTACACTGACAAGCAGAAACTTTATGTTCTGGTTCGCTGTGACGTCAGTGGGTGCATCATCTATGCATGATTGTTGATTTACATGTATTGTGACAAGTTTCTATTTATAAGGCATTGTGAAAAAAATATGACACTCCCCACAAAAGGGGGATAAAGGCCCCAAGGAAAAAAAATTACATTAGCTTTCAATATCACAGTTTACCTGAACTTGTTGGAATGTTGTCATTTTGTCATCAGTAAAATTCTTGCAAAGGGTTAAACCTGTCCTTGCAGACTGATTGTCCGACACCTGATTGTCATTCGTTATCGTTTAAAAGTGGATCCTGCAGTGCACTGTTGTTGACTGCACCCCAAAACAGCCAAGTACTGGGACCACTGGGTGAATGTCTGGACTGGAGTCTATTTGTATTGATCCAAAACAGCGTATTGATGCGGTGTTGGGCATTGAGTGAACCTTAACAATGAAGTGTAATGTAGGTAACATGAATCCTTAGTTAGAAGAGTAGCTTGACTGAACTTCTGTGAATAATAGTCTGAAAAGTGTGTTCTCTGGTCCCGCCCATCAACAGAGTGACTCGGTACTTTTACGTTGTATAGACCTCATTCAATTCAGTTTCTACTGATAGTCTCAAGGCAACCTGAAGTATAAGGTATCAGAGTTCAACATAATCAGCAAACACTGGGATCAGTTGACTTTACATCAGTCTGCTTAGCAGACATCGATGCTCAGCAAACCTTTGCAGGAAGTTTGACCTGTCTTTGCTGTTAAGCCAGTTTTCTGTGCTTAGCACATTTTTGTCCTTAGCAGCTGTATACAATTGGCCTCAGCTGGCCAGCTGTGTTCAACATGTATCCCAGGAATTTGGGAGTTCTTTGGCCTGATATCACGCAGTTGGTTCCACGATGGTAGAGGCGAGCATCTCATATTCATGGTGTATTTATGGACGCTGTTCATCTACGTGTTCTACTCTATGCATATGTGGCTTGTCATTGGTGTATTCATTACATGCCTGACTGGTTTTGCCAAAGTAGTTTCTTTCTGTATCAAAGTACAGAGGAGGCAATGTGGTGCATGTGTGCACGGATGAACACCAGCAAAGTTCAGACTCACACACCTTTGTTTTTTGATGTTGCAATAACACTAACAGCCTTTGGAATTTTATACCAATTGTCAGTGGTTCGATCAGAGAATGACCTGAAAGCATGTTTGGCAAGGCCACTAAACACTAGTGAATTGTTGCTGGTGAAATATGTGTGGGAGGTTCATTTAGCTTGAGTGCTTAAAAGAAAATTCCACCATGCATTAAAGCCCCTGTTTATCATGTGGGATTTACTCGTATGGTGAAGGAACTATATTTGCTTTGAAGTTGAAAGGACCTTGACACTGGCAAACTACATACTGCTGCTAATCAGAGGTGCCCTGACTGACTAGGTAATCAGTGACGTTTAGGAAGTTCCTCTGGATTTATGAAGTCGGCTCTGGAAGTCAACCAAGCCAGCATTAGTGGTGTCATACGGGTTTGTGGTAGTATGGAGGATTTGACATCCTAGTACGTGAAAATCGATTTCAACAAGTTTCATGACTGATATGTTGCGCTATTGTAGTATGAGCTGAACTTCTCCAGGAGTGAGCATGGAACCTGACAGGTGAGACAAATCAGAAGAGTGGGGTTCATAGCACTAAGACTAAGAGCATTGTACAGACATGCAACTTCTCAATGGCTCAGCTGGTTTGATCCATTTCTTGTGAACTGTTGAAAACATTTAAACAAAACAATACTCGGGTACAAATATTTTTGTACAATGCAGTTTCCTCTTTTTTGGTTATGTTTAGTAATTGAAGCATGGAGGTAGAAATAGATTGAATGGAGTGAACGGCCTAAAACAGGGATGAATAGCAATGACTACATTATGAACACATTATGAACAGTCAGCTTTTATGCATCGAATACACAACTAAGCAAGTTTAAACATGATATAAATGTACTAACGGTTTTGATTTCAATTTGGTACTGGACAATTGTTCGTAATACTATTAATTAAGAGGAATTTTTTTTACAAAGTTTCCTTTGCATACCCCTTGAAGCCTTAGTGTTGCCTACAGTACATGTACAGGCTGGTTTCAATGTTTGTTGAAACAATAAAGGTTTTGTTCTCAGGGACTGCCAGAATGGCCTGATGGAAAAACAAGATTTAGCACCCCGGGTGAAAATGTTACTTATAGTATGTAAACATGCAGAGTTTGTATACCTGTACATGATTTTACCATGGAATTGCACCGAGGTCATGACCTCCTGGTTGTCCTGGTCATGACCTTGGTTGGTGCCCCCCTGAAATGTTCCCATAGACTTTGAACAGATTTTCCAAGGGAAGTGCCCTTTGAAAAATTCAAATGGCCTTGCGCTTTCATAGATGAAATTCCAGGCAGGCCTGATGTATAGAGGGAAACCATAATGAATGTTAAAATTTCTGTCTTGAAGGGCATTTTGTAAACAACGAACGAATGTGAAATATGAAACAGGGAAACGTATGGATATATGGTGTAGGAAACTCCATGAACAGTACTTGAACTTGTTGTAAACGACCAAAGGAGACTCACACTACACTAATTTTGTGTACACATCATACTACAACAGTATGTCCTCAATGAGTACCGGTACCACACAGCAGCTTTGTAAGTTCAACCACAGAGAAAGGACCTTCTCTGTGGTTCAACACTAAGGTGCACATGATGTAGGTTACCTACATGTAGGGCTCCAACAGAACTCAGCACAAATGGCATTTAAAAACACAACCTCAGTACCCGGATCTCAGACGGCTTGTCAAAATTCACTAACGTACGCGTGTGTCCATGTTTAAGCTTTGCGTTTACTCGCGGGCACTGACTACCTACTGGGGTGTGGTGCGTTGATGCCGTGAATGCGTGAGAGCGAAGCTGTAGAATGTATGTCTGACATGTTTGGGTGTATTTTGAGCAAAGCTGGTGTCATTATTGTTGACTTACTTTTGGTGTTAGATATTCATATATAGAAATCTTGTATACATGTAGAGTTGGTAAAGCTGCAGCTATAAAAGTAAATTGTCTGTTTTTGCTCTGATTAGAGTGCATTTTTCACAGGTTATCATTAAGTTCCTTGGAAACAGATTTGTCACTCTTTCCAACACCGTGTTGGGAGCATTGCTTTAGAAGTGCATACTCACGTGCATTATGCACACGTACCTTGAGTGTGCACACATAGAACACGTGCACACAATTGAGAAAGTAGCCCCATGTCTCGCCAACAAGCTCTGGGACGCAAATGGCCGACTTCAAAACACTCCAGGGTAGGCAGGATCGTTTTTACAAACTATTTTTGGGCACTGTGCACTTGAGATGCACCGGGAGAGAGGACGCTCGCCCTGCTTAGGTAAATTCCAGGCTGACGGCAGTGGAATACCGATGATGGAAAATTGTGTGACCAGCTTACATTTTGACAAAAAAATTTTCAGAGAGAGAGAGGATCACCTTTATGCTGGACAGTGGGATAGTAACTGGTTTTAATTGTTGTTCAATAATGTATGTGTTTGCTTCTTTGTTCTTGGTATTTTGTTGTTGAGTGTTTGATTAAGTTTGTTCTACATTTTGGTTTTGATATGTTGATTTGTTTTTGCCCAGCTTTCATTTTGAAAAGAAAAACTACACTGTACACTTGTCAGTTGTATGCATTGTAAATTTTTACATCACTTGAGATTCTATATGTAACATTGAAAACTATTCAAATTTTTAATTTAAAAAAGAGCAAATGACCTGTATGTAAAACTTTAACTTTGGCCTCAAAGTTAAAAATCACCTTTTAGTTGTGGGCTGAGTCTGAATCTCTTTTGAGATGACAATTCAATTATATTTGTCACACCAAAGGATGTGTGTTTTTGCATTTTGTTGCAGTAATAATGGAACTAATTCATTTTGTTTTTCAATGCATATTTCGTTGCGTGTAGGCATGGAGCCAACCAGGGCCTTATCATAGAGACTGCTTTAAGCACAAAAAGTAGCTAAACACAACAAAGTTATGCTCACCAGAATAAGGTCATCAGCCAAACGACTATGTCACATAGTACTATTTGTGACTGGTATCCTGCTCATTTCTGCTTAACAGAAAATTACTATTTTCTGCTTTTAAAGCAGCTCTATTAAAATGGGTCCGGCTTAAAGGTGTTGGTTAATTGTATTATGGGTCACACACCCATATGGAGGTCAATCAATTATGTCTTTATTGAGTTAAGTCGGGCTGTATAGATCTAGGGCTTTGCATTCAGATTCCTCCTTTGTGATTGGTGCCCGTTGTTATTCTTCCCGCATCACTCTCTGTACACGTGTTTTTGTAACTTTTCTCGACTGAAGGTTGTAGGCCTACATGTACACGACAATGAGAACACATGTACGCATTACAAACTGCAGTCTGACTGTAATGTCCACAAATCAACTTGCCTTGTGTGGTAGGTCTGTGAGGCTTTCAAGACCCCCACCCGACTTTTTAAGGATTTTAGAAGTACGCCAGTTACCGTACGGTTGCAAAAACATTTCCACTGGTCTTAATATGGTATCCAAGTTTTACATAATCTGCAATTCATCCTCCCCTGAGCTAAATGTGCATAGACAATTTAAATAATAACCGGGGGTGGGAGGGGGGGGGGGAATCACAGGTGTTACTTGCTCAAAGCAATCAGCAGATTCGGAGGTATTTTTTTATGGAATGTGAGCATGAGATTGGACTGTAACACAATGAAGGGACACTGTACTGAGAAAGCAACTTTTTTGAAAGCTATATACCCACATAATACACAGATTGTGTAAACTTGTTAGACTGAAGTTTACATCATGTAACCTTTACAATCGGTAAAAACAAAAGTGCAAGTCTTTTTTTACTACTGTTGGTTAAGTGTCGGTTAAAAACAAACATCAGAATTAAAAGCAGCTGGGCATAATACTAGCTTTCCTTGGAGTTAGAGATCTGTTCAAATTCTGTTTGTTCTTTGAGTTTCTTAAAGACTTGTGCACTCCATCAGCAGGAACACGTGTTCATACCTCAGGCGGATTGTACGGATTGTACGTATGTTTCACCATCAAGTGAGCTGTCCAAATGGTGTACACAAAAAAACATGGCCATTAATGCATTTTGCATGTACTACAGTGTTTTTATTGTGTTGACCAGTGGTTGTTTACACACCATGCAATGACGTATGACCCTCACAGTCTCCTGCAAGGAATGACGTGTACAACAATTGTTGTTTTCTTGTCAAGGTGATCCTTGGAAAGCAGCAAAACAAAAAAAAGACCTGTTTTTGTTCTGGCAGGAAAACAAAACATTTTATTCTATATTAAACATGATAAATATATTGTTACACTTGACAGCAACAATATATTATTAGTATCTGCAATTAACGTCTTTTGTGAACAAAGTGCACATTTTACGCCTGGGTGCTTCATTATACAAACCAGATTAAAAACAGTTTTGACTCGGGAAAAACACAAAACACAAAAATGGCATCATTGCAAGATTTTCCTACCAGTAGTCCTTTAATTAATTTCTGGAGATCAGTCAGCACCTTGTTTGTGTAGGTGTACAGCGACAAATGAAGAATGCATCATAGGATTCAATGATTCTATATGTAAATGTCAACGGAGGAGGATGGTCACACACCAGTGACGTAGGGGGACATCTGGCCAATTTAGCGTGATCAAAGTCATGTCAATTTAATTGCCAATGTTATACTACAGACAATAAAGGAGTGTAACTTGTTTTGTTCGGCAGCATGTCTGGGGAACAGTGTTCTTGAATGGTGTGAAATGTTTCAAGTGACTAGCCCCAGTGGGTCATCAGTTGAAGTCTGAAGGTTTTAACACAGTGCCTGGTTACCAGAGTTGTAAAATTGTACACCCTGTCAATTTATGCATCATGAATACATGTGTTCTAGCATAGAGAAAGGTTCTAGTGTGTAACTGGTGTTGTTGTGTGCTACAATTCTGTTTACTGCACTGAATTTTATTTAGTGTGAAAGTACCTGCCCCTAGCCTGGGATATCAGTCACTCCTTACAAGAAAAGCCCAGTCTTCTACTTTCAAACATGCTTAGCAGGTTAAATTGTTTATGCTTAACGGAGCTGCCAACTCTCCTCGATTCTGCAGGTAGTTCCCTCAAAAAAAAAAATCTGTCCTTGTTCTGATGAACAAATTTGAGATTCTCTCTGATTTTCAAAAAAAAAAATCCCTGATTGCAAGATGCAAATGTTGGCAGCTCTGAGCAAAATGTGTTACCCTCAAGAAAGATGGTTTTAAATACACTTTACAAATGAGAACTTTGCTGCGGCTTGAATTTCAAGATCCTCACTAGAAGGTCTTGCAGCTCAGCAATTTACTGGACTGAACTATTATAAAAAAAAAAATTAAAAAAATATTTCTCTCTGTTTTTTTGCTTAACCTTTTAGGAGGAAGTTAGGACTTGTAAAGCTATTAGCATAAACGCATTAGTAAATCTATAAAGGATATACTGGGAAAAAACACAAGACTGTTGGACTTGTTCAGTTGTGGGGTACTTTCCAAATGTCCAAATTGGCCCTGTGAGTATTTTGAGCCCAGCCTTGATAAATTTGGCCCTGGCGTCATCCTGTCATTTTACCACAGATCCTGTACTACATGAAGGTCTTTTTTTAACCACTCAAATTGTAAGAAGTGTATGCCATTCAAAATTTATACTGATAACTGTACATGATTTGACACCCCCAAAATACACTACTTAATCCGAACAAAAAGTAGTTGTAGGTTCCTAAAAAAGTTGACCTATGTTCCTTAAGAACTCTCAATTTTCCTCTGGGATAAACTCTCAGAAAAACAAAAAGGGGGAAAATCAAACAACACATGCAGTTGGATTTTGAAGGGTGGGGGAGGGGAGGGAGGGGTAAAGAAATCTTTTGTTCACTGTACATAGGTGAAGGGTTGAAGATTTTATCCATCCTGATCTTGAGCTGGAGGGTCAAGCTACAAATATGTAACTGCACCAGGAAATGAGATACATGTGTAGGAAGTAGTTGTGGCTTTAGGGCATTGCTCTCATTCATTCACTGTGTCCTTGCTGTGTCCTTGGATCGAGAAAGGCCCCCCCCCCCAAATACTGAACATGCAATGTATGTGCAGTTCACAGCCCACACATGTACTAATCAAAGGGACATCTGTACCTACTTGGTAGAAGCAATCTCCTCCTGACCCTCCCCTGGCCATTGCCTGACCCTCCCTTGGCCATTGCCTGACCCTCCCTTGGCCATTGCCTGACCCTCCCTTGGCCATTCCCTGACCATCCCCATGGCCCTCCCATGCCTTCAATTTCCCCGTAGTCTGTTGCCCCTGCTTCCCTGGGCCCAATTTCATAGAGCTGCTTAAGCTCAAATATTTGCTAAGCACAACAAAATGGTGCTTACCAGAATAAGGTTACCAGCCAAACTACAATGTCGCGTGTACAATTTGTGACTGATATCCTGCTCATTTCTGCTTAGCAGTAAATTGTTAAGCATTATTGGGCCCTGGTCATGGCATCTTTCCCCAATGGAGGTAAATCACATCCATGGGGGTCCCTAAGGCCAGTGAAAATAATGGATTGTTACTTTCTCATCAACCCAACTCTGGAAATGGATAGGGGATTGTATTTCATTATTCATTATTTTTTAACCTTGTCAAAATGCATAATTCCCATTTTTAATGACTAATTTTCCTGTTATCTCTAGGGCTTCAGAATGACTACAACCTGCAGGTTACTGTAGTGTACACGTGTCCGTATAATCTATAGACACACTTTCTAGAAAATAGGGACTTGACCGAAAATAATAATTTGCAGCCGAAATTTTTTGATTTTTGGGGTAATGTTATAGGGCCTATGCAATGAAAAATATTTATATACAAAAATTATTTTAAGCAACATTTTCCATCCGGTGCAAACATTTCATGCGGTTGCTAACTAGAAACTAATGATCAACTTGTTTTTGGCCTAGATACACACTGTACAATACAATGTGTAAACAAAAGCCCCATACCTTCTCACACTACAGGAATGTCCCTGGACAATTTATGTGATCTTTTCCCACTTGAATAGACCTTTCTTTTGCAGCGTCACAGCCCAAGATTTTGCCAACCCAGGCTGGAAAACTATGAAAAGCCATAAATGCAAAACAAAAACAGATAGCTACAGTTTGTAACAATGTTACACACATAATCAAAAATAGTGTTGAATTTATTGGAAACAAAGCAACCGATCATGGGAGGTATTTTATTTAATTAGAAGTTTGCCGAAAATGTTGAATTTTGTTAAAACATCTGTTAACACGATTGAATGTTTTAATAACATTCGGCGGTCCATGCCAACCAGCGCGGTTTGTTTATCAACAATGGAAAGGTCCATTGCTAGCTAACCCTGACAAACTCCTGGGAAAAAATGGCTACCCGTGGTTGGGAGTAGGGTTAAGCCAGATAACTCCAGGGTTCAGTTAGCATCTTGAGTGTGCAAGAAAATCGCATCAATTGTGAAATGATCATAGGGGTGGCTGGCCTAGGAGTTAAAATTCCCCAGGAATTTCCTGGGGTTTTAGTTCCTGGGAATTGGCTCGGCAGTGTGAAAAGGGCTCAAGTGTAGGAAATAATAATAATAATAATAATAATAATAATAATAACAGCTTCTTATATAGCGCTCATATCCGTCACTCAGTGACGCTCAAGGCGCTTCAACATTAAGTATTTTCCTCCAAGGTATGTGGGGCTTCATTTGAAGTATGAGACCTATTCCTTTACATAGCACCATGTAATGGTTTACAAGGTGCTGTGGCGCAATATGCAGCCAATCAAACCAGGAACTAGCTAATTTTTACCAAAAAAAGCATTGTTTGAAAAAAGTACCAACAATATTGCATTCCTTTAACTCTTGTAGGGTGGAGACTTCACGGAGGCATGGATTCCGTTTGCCTCTGGTCATTGCCTTGGTGCCTCTTGAAGAGTTCCTGTTGAGATGTACATGTAAATTCCCCCCCCCCCCCCCCATCAGGTGCTGTTTACTCAAGGAAAAACTACCTTGCTTTACAGCTCTTGTCCAGTCACAAAGAAAATAAATTAGGTGGAAATTAAACAAAACCGTTCAAGCAGGAATGGTTATCAATTTACCTTGGTTGTGTAAAATGTACATGATGGCTGAAGTACCTTACTGACAATTGCAAGAAAAGGAAATTAAGATGCCGTCACAAGGGGATGATAATGAAGTCAGGATTTTTCGATTATATCCAGCATTCTCCCACAACGAGGTGGGCATGGGCATACTGTACGCAATTATAAACGCTGATAAAAGCATATGTTGATTACGACTCAAATGTCCTTGCACGTGGCCAATCTAGTCAATAATGAAATGGCCACCGGATTGGACTGTTTCAGCTTGTTCCATTAGCAGTGGTCACTTAACCCAAACCTGGTCAGTATTCACCAGTCATCGACCTTTTGCTTTAAAAAAAAATAAAATAAAAAAAGACCGGTGCTGATAGCAGATGCACATAATTGTGTACTTCTTGGCTGGAGCAGATTTTCTCCATCATACACATTCGTTCTGTTGTACAACTCCCTTACAATAATGAAACAGCTACCAGATTGGACTGTTTCAGCTTGTTCCATTACCAGTGGTCACTTAACCCAAACCTGGTCAAGATTCTTTTTGCTTAAAAAAAAAAGAGCGGTGCTGAAAGCAGATGCACATAATTTTGTACTTCTTGGATGGAGCAAATTTTCTCCGTCACACACATTCCTTCTGTAGTACAACTCCCTTAAGTTTTCCTTAAGTGGTCTGCTGGCCAAATGCCAGTTTATATAACAAGGTCTTCAGGCGTGTCAGGTGGTGAATTTTTTTTATATTATATATTGGCTTAATTTTAAGGGAAAGGTTTGTAATTGAATAGCTTATACGTTTAGTGTCCACTACAGGTACGTGTAGCAAATTTCTTAAAATATGTAAATGTATGTAGTGATTAATTTCCCCTGTTTAGCAGAGCAAAATGCTACACAAAATGTCACAGTTGCTACTCAACAAAACATCACTTGCTACTTAATATTAGCTTTCAGTAGGAAAACACAAAAAATTTCAGTCCAAATATTTTGCCTTGTGAAATTGCTTGACGAAATTGTTCCCTGGGTATGTGTTTTGAAAACCCTAGACTGCGGGACTTGTTTAGTTCTAGGGTTTCTGGACCGTTGCTAAAGTGACTGGACTCTGGCCAATGTTTCTGTAGATACTTGGAGCTCCGACACTAAACTTTTCTCTTCTCTCTAGAGGTGCTTTTTCCTTGGTGAAAACTGCCCTGCCCCTGGGAAGAATGAAGTGTCGTATTATTAAAAACCCAAGGATCGGTAAGGTATCTTTTTCCAAAAACCAATTATATAGGCCTATATCCTACCTCCTAAGCATGGCTGAACTTTTGGAATGTTGTTCCGAAAGGAGGTTCGTCAGACTTTGACCCAGAAATTGCAACTGAGAAATTTGGAGGATCCAAACCAATTCCAGGAGAATTTGACCTGCCTAAAGCCTGTAGTTGGAATTACTAGTTGGGTATCCTCAAAGACGCCAATTCCCCAGAGCGTATTAAATATCCCAATCTCTGACTCAAGATGATTCATATTTCACGTCAGGAAATTACTTACCACAAATTACTCGCACATTTTCAACGTATTTGTTTCGTCTGGAAAAAAAAGGTTTTGAACACCGTTTAAATTTCTGAGAATCTTGGCCGTGGAATTACCAGATTGTGTAGTTTCTTAAACGATACATCGTATGATGCCTGATGTGTACGTGTAGTACATTGTTATTCCGAAGAATTAAAAAATTAATACCAACTGTCTTTCAATGCATGGAGTTGTACCAAGTGTTTATCCATTAATTGGTTCCTGGAACTTCCCAAGGTCTATCGATATCCATTCGTTGAATCCACCAAACGTACGTAATCAGTGCCATTTGAGTGACCTCGTAAACAGCTCCTAGATTAATAGGGTACCGCGCCACTATGAATTGAGATTTACTCATTCACTGTCAGTCTTCCCCCACTCGCAATGCAGTGTCATTACCACGTGCCCTTACCCCCTTGACCAACATAATTTTCTGCCCGGTATTGATTAGATCAACACACAACATGAGACCACTGTAGCTCTTACTCTGTGAATCATCATCAGCGTTGTCGTCAGTGTGAAGCTTTAACCTTTACAAAGTTAAAAAAAATATATATATATATAAAAAATAAAAAAATAAATAAATAATAAAGACCCAGCATAGCCGGAATGGGTCGCTATCTGAGTGTGATGGCAGTGTGCCCACGTATGTTGGGATATTCCGCAATTCTCAATTAAACCTCTCGTCACGCATGCCAGTGCCTACCCAATCCCCAGGGAGCTTTCCCTCTTGCCAGATGGTAATCAATAGCGTCGTGTGGAGCCACGTACTGGGGGACAGATTGGATTTTAGAACTCCAGATGCATTTTGGAATCCTAGCGGAGACATCTCCACCGTTTTGTCCACCAATGATATTCTCGTCTCAATCTTTAAAATTTAAAAAACACCAGAGATTTTAATGCTTTTGGGATGAATATTGAAGCGGGGCTCGGGTGACTTTTTTCCCCCTCTGTGTTACGGACTTCAACCTCGCAATGAAGGACAGTCACGGCGTCCAGCACACACCAGCTTAGATGATGATCAGCGTTTTCCTCCTGTAAGCGTGGGCCGTTCATGTGTCCCGGCCACAAGGAGAATTAATCATAACTTGACTGCACTTCATTCTACAGTGCACCGCCCCAGGGTTTCAGATGCGGCGCATTGGGAGAAGCTATAGCTGTATAGAGCTCCCTGATCTCAGTTAGTATTTAAAACCAAGTCTGTGCTCTGGCAGTTGGCCACTTATCCGTCTGTGACTCAGTGTGTGCTGTTGCAGCGTTGGTGATTGCCGGTATTGTTCAACCACTCGGTCATCAAGCAATGTGACGTTGCGGAGCTTTGTGATTTGAAGTTGCAACAAAGACACTTTCATTGTGGAAAAAATGATGTACTGCTGGAAGTTTTTATTTGTATTTTTTACCACAGTGGAATAACTGTTTTAATTTGAACGAAACTTGAGGCTAAAGCTCTGGAGCTGATGCATGGTGGTTTGGTGATGATACGTAATGAAAAACGGGGTAAATCCAAACATTGTGGAAAACTGACGGCTCATGAAAAATCACCTGGATTTCATCTGGTGCAGCTGGCTCGACTTCTCATGCGGCCAGCACGAACTTGACAAGTCTGGTGTTCATAAATATATACCACGAGTGAAAATTCAAACTAGGGTAGACGTACTTTACAGATCACCCATCTCGGGTATCGGCGAAGGAGGTAAAGGTGTTTCTCTGAGGAGCAGTGACACAATTCCTTTCCCGTGACACTTAAGAAATCAAGTCTGGAAGATTCTTCAGTCGCTGGACTGATTTCAGTTTCTTACTGGCAACCAAGATCTTCCAAGTTTATCCTCTGGGTGACTTTCTTACTCCGGTGGAATTCCTCTGTGCTGTCTGCAAGGAAGTATTTTGACGACGGATATTGAAGAGGACTGACAAATTTGTTTTGCGTGGAGGGAGCCACCAATTTCTTGTGGATTTTCTGGAGGTGAAGCCAGGAAAAACGGCCGCCAAGATGCGCACCCATTCACTGTAGGTTTCTATTTTCTTGTTATTATTGTTCTTAATGTCCCGTGTAAATTTTGTTTGTTTGTTTACAAACTTTCTTGTTGTCTAAAGTCTCCATCCAAAGTGTTTTGGTGAAATGATGAAGCAAGGTGGTGTTTTTGTATTTATTTTCTTATGGATGATTTGTCAGTTGTTCTTCATTTTGTTTAAATTGTTTTTTGTTGACCGCTGCATTGGGGTTCTTGCTTGTTGTTTATTTCAGCAGAAGCTTTCTCTATACAGTTCAATTGTTTCTGGCTCCTATTTAATCACAAATGCATGATTAATATTTACCCTGTGGTTAAGGACTTCTAATTTACATACATGTAGTTATTGCACATACGGAGTTGTTTTCTTTATAAACATGTCTACGATATAAGGCTGATAAAAAAAAAAGAGCAAAATTTTCCAACCTGCTAAATGAGCTTAGTTAAATGTTTTTAGAGAGTTTCTGCAGATCCTTCAAAAGTGTTTTAAAAAGTCTTAAATTGAACTATCATAATTTAAGGCCTGAAAAAGCATTCAAAACCATTAAATTCAGCTATTTGAGGTCGTAAAATAATGGATGAAACGTGTAATGAATTTTCCTATAAGCTCGTAAAGAACTAAATGACACTGTATGTAAAAAAAAAACACCATAAAGTGTGAGTGGGTACAGCAGTTTCACCTGCTTTATTCATTTACTTTTAGTCTTAAATTTTGTTAAGGGTAGCATTAAAACGGTCTTAAAATGTCTTAAAATATGACTTTTTGTAGTGTGCAGATACCCTTGGTTAGCAAACGAAAATAATTGGATAATTAAGGTTACTGAAAGGTTCTTGAAAATCTATAAAATGAATTGCTAACTTAAAAATTTATGACACATTCTGAAGAATGGTTTGTGTGGGGAAACGATCCATAAAAACCTCAATTGATTGTCTGCATAAATTATTGCTTGTTATGGCAGGGCTAGACATTCTATTTTTTTAAATGAATAATTGTACCTCACTGTGTAATACAAAATAATCATAATAAATAAATTAATAAATTAATTCTGATCTCAACTCTGACAAATATCTTTCAATTCTGTTGATTATCATACATAGTGTACTTACCCATAAGACAAATGAGGTAGTTCTTCTCTTAGTGCTTGTTCATATAAAAACGGTTTGAATATTTAACTGTGTATGTAGTTTTGTTCTCATTTTGATTCTGGGTCTTGTGAAAAAATTTCTGGACCAGTAGAAATTTTTAAAGTCTACAAAGCCTGTGGTCTAGTGGATTTTCCTCTAAAATTCAAGCGCTGTGTATTGGGTGGAAGGCTCAAGAAAAGAATAGTCAAAACTTGCCTGACAAATTTCTTCTGGCAGCGGCAGGAGTATATTTTAGGGTGGACGTTTTCACTGCCGTAGTCAATCCATGTGTAAAGTACTTCTACATTCACATTCAAGCACCTGTGTTAACAGCAAATTGGGTAAAAAGCACTCTGCATGTTTGTAGGAAACTATGGGGGAAATTTCATGTAAACAAAAGCTGCTTACTGACCGAACTGAGCCGCGGTCATAATGTAAATGGAAAAGGTGTTTATGGCCTAGGCCCAATTTCATGGACTCTGCTTACCATGGAGTTCTGCACTTAACATCTCATATAGAATCATGGGCTTTTAGTTGGCACCGTAAGCATAATTATTATTAGTTATGTCATGTATGTAGAAATAAGCAGTGCCAGAGGTTGTATGATCCTTGCAGAGTCTTTCTCAAAGCTATGGCAACACAACACACACACAAGCACACGCACTGAAACTGTGAGTGTGGACTCTCATTCCTATTGTGGAGACATCTTTTGTTCTTTCCTTTGTCCCCGTACTTAACGTTTTCCCATAGACTTTGTACACAAAATTCCTTGTGGAACATCCCTCTCTTTAGAATTCCCCTGTGGAAACCTATTGTGCCTATAGACTGATGCACATGACGTCATTCGAGTAGGGCGCCTTCGGCTAGAGGTCAAAAGAAGGTTGCTCATTGGCCCAACCTGTGCGCGGCGTGCCCATTAATAGTGCGTTTTCCATTGTTTGATCATCGTTTTACCTCTAAGATGGTGGCGTGATGACGTCAATGCATAAGGTCCATTGTTTTCGATCCCTAAAAGGTAGCGAATATTAAAACATTATTTTTACTGAAAAAAAAACAAACTTGTGCCCTGTTCAAAGATGAAAACTGGGTTTCATGTACTTCAGCCACTTTTATCGATGTGACATAGCCCAATGCATTGTAGCTACTCTAGAGGCTTCCAATTTGCCTGAAGCACTTAACATGCACAATTAACACACTACTCGTTTGTCAAAACTGCTAATCAATTTTAATTTGCATAATTAGATTTTTTTCACATTCATTTCCCCGGTGTGCAATCTAAGCCACTGTATACATTTATAGATCGGGGCATTAATTTTGCTGGTATCCATAAAGCTTAAAAACTCTAAACATTATTTCTGGTTTGGACACTTGAGCACTAGCTTTGTGTTGCCATGTTATATTGCGGCATCAGGTGTTAAATGTAAAGAATACAATCAGTATTTGATGTACTGCTTCTGACTAGAAAGGAAAGTGTGTTTGAATGCTGTTGGCTATGGTCGGCTGGTCTCGATGCTAAATGATATGCCACATGAGGAAAAACAGGCATAATAAGCAGGTTGCTTGCCTCGGTCTATGATACTGTGTGCCAAGAACCATCCCAAAGTGCTCTTATCTTGTGATGTTGCAGAGGATACGACCAACTTCTCAAGCTGACTTTTGTAAGATTCAAAGCTTTATCGGATATGCAAAGCTTGGGGAGGTTCCCTGTGGTGTGAAGATCTGAGAATTACCACACATGCCCTCGATTCAACGATCTTGCAGCTCAACATTTCGATTCACTCCATGTACTCGGCATAGTATGCTGATTTACAACGTTGCGTTGTTAGCCAACTGCATTGTCAGAACCCCAAACCTATTAAAACCACATCTGAGATTCTTGCACGGTGCAATCCACAACAGATTCTTTTGATTGATTATTCTACCAGACAAAAAGGCTTCAAACTCTATTGAGTGAGGTTTGAAAATTCATCACATCCTCAATGAAATGAACATGTAAATAATGTACTGTTTCCGCAATGATGGCGGTGAACATTTTTGCAGAAGTTGTCGGTGTTGGAACTTTCTCTCAAGCTAGACCAGTCCTCAGTGTGAGTATTTAGTAGATTTTGTTATTCATTTGATTGAATTGTTATTTTTGTTTTGTTTACTTTTCCCAGGTTGAAGGCCCCTGAGATTGCCATCAACGGCCTGAAACAGAACATGGCATCTTCAGAGTATGACGAGATCAGGTCTCGTTACCACCTCAAAGAAACCGTTGGTTCAGGTAACAGCATTTTTAAATTGTCTTTTTACTTATAAAGTGCCCTTTAAATTTTGACGGGAAAAAAGGAGTTTCACAGAGCCCAGTCAAGAGCACCTCTTTGTGGGAAATAAAATTTAGACTGGAACATTTTAAAGGGCACCAAGGGCACCTGAACCAGGAGCATGGATGCATTTGTCTCTGTTGCCTCCTAAAAAGTTTCATGCCCAGATCTTCATTATTTGACCTTTATTCTCTCCTTTCACTCAGGTGGTTTTGCCAAAGTGAAGTTAGCAACTCACATTGTTACTGGAGAGAAAGTAGCTGTGAAAATTATGGACAAGCGAGCATTAGGGGTAAGTTCACCAGGTAGACACTTTCACGTGCTTACTGTAGCAGAAGTAAGTTGTTAAGAATAACCGTACTTTGATATTGACAATAAAGGCAATTTTAGACATCCAAAAGTAAATGCCATGTCACATAGAGCAAAGTTTACATGTGTACAGGCAACCAACTGCACTGCATGCAAATGGAACACTTGGGTAGCACAAGCATGACAAGAGACATTCTTCTAGCTGTAACTCACTTTCCCAAAGAAAAACAATGAGACAACTGAAATGTGAATGAATTTACTTTTTGGAAATTGCCTGGAAGTAGTTGCCTGTAATTTGCCTTGTGTTACATGGCCTCAATGTTGATAAGATATTTAAAAAAACAAACACTGATTTTCTATTACATTTTATGATAACTCATTTGACATCAAATAGAAATGGTTCCGGCTTAGAAGGTTGTAGGCTTTGTATAATTTGTTTTGCAATTTTGTAGGAGAATTAAAATGGGAGATTGAGCATTCTGCAGACTGTCGCAAATTATAATTTTTGTGTGTGGGTATACTCCAGTATTGCAGACAAACTGTCACTTGGCTATAATTTTTGCTGTTGGTAGTGCTGGTTTGTACAGTAACAATCTGCAGAGAGTAATTAAATGAAAGCGAGACCTCAATACTTGCTACACATTCAGACAGATCAAACTAGGTTCGGCCACGCAACGCTTTGTGAAAGCAATCTTCCCCGCTGTGACCTGGAAAACGTTATCAAATTCCCATTTTGTCTTATAAAGATCCAGTCCCACATTAACCTATTTTCACATATTGAAAAAAAAAAAACCCATAAAACGTAAAAGCAACCAAAACGCGCCGTACATTTGGACTGTAATGCAAGACGCAATGTGTGTATTTTCTTTACAAAAATGGATATTCGTGAAGCCTTCTAATACACACTCGGGTTTCTTTTTTGTGTGTAAGGTAACAGGTGAGACTCTGTTGTGAGAGCGTGATGTCATGTAATGACTTGTACAATGATACTCATACCCTATCTAAAATTTCAAATTACTGTCCCGGTACTCTTCTTTTTTTTGTCCTTCTCCGACTCTTCGTCGGAAAAAAAACAACACTGAATTGAAGAGGAATTGAACCTTGAAACTCAACATATACAGTGTACATTTTATTTGAACCTCAACACGAAGATGGCACCTGTACGGCGATGTCATAATGACGTCATCTGCTGGTGGATGTTGAATTACATTAAATCAAAGTTTTAAAGTTATTCTCAATAAAATGGATACTGCATGTATGTTGCTCATTGTATGTTGCTTTTGTTTTAATTTTAAAAAACAAAATAACTAATTCAGTATTATGATAGTTATATTTTTTATACTTTCTGAAAAAATTAGAAAGCACTTCAAGAGGAAAACATTTGCACAAACTAAAAATTAATATCACATTTCGGCCAATGATCTGCCTCCTTTTGGCCTCAGGGATGGCGTTATTTTGAGAGTATGACATCATACGCAAGGGGTCTATAAGATCTTTTCTTACCTTGGATGTTTTACAGGCTGATTTGCCGAGAGTAAAGACGGAGATAATGGCGATGAAGGAACTCGTACATCAGCACATCTGCACCCTGTATGAAGTGGTCGAGACAAAACACAAGATCTTCATGGTCATTGAGGTGAGTTGACAATCTCAAGTGATTTGGGGCAAGGCAGTTGTTCTCTCTTTTGACACTACAGATCCACTTTCCAGTAAATAAAACCCCAGGAAAATCCTGGGGAATTTCATGTCTTTGTTCGTTTCTCATCATATATTATTATAATTGGTTTATTAAAATCTGTTCATAGCAGCCTAACAGGCTGAAAATTACAATATAGGCCTAGATGAACAAGCAGTAAAAACGTACACCAAGATAAAACTCGCAAAAAGTTAGTGAAAGGGAGTTTAAAAAAGCCTTCTTGTGAAATTACTGTGACAGTTTTTACAGCAAGTAGACACTGTATCCAGCTGAAACTTTCACTTGTGACTTTTATTGTATACATTTTACCAGTAATTCAGCACTATGTTGACAAAAACCTATCTATGCCCATAAAGCTAATTGATTTATTTATTGACATTAAGGGCCTATGATTTTATTCCGTTTTGGAGGGTTGCAGGTGTTGTTTCAACAACTCATTGATTTTATTATGGACTGAAAATGTTCGGTTTATAGATTTAACTGGTAAATTTTTAGATTGTGGAGAGGCTTAGGGCTCGTGTCCTTGTGAAACGGAGAGACATCGACCTTAAATATTCGTAGCAGCTCTGTAAAGTGGGTTCAGGTTATGGCTTGTGTCTGACAACTTCCTACGCAATGAAGAGATTTTAAATATGGGTTTACGTACATGTGTACGTGCACTTGTACTTGCACTTGTACTGCCCAAAATGCCGATGTGATGTGAAAAAATGACGGGTTACATGCAACGTACACAGCTGTGGTTATATTTACCATCTGATTACGCAGTCCGACATGTTTTCCTCACTGAAGAATGTGAGCTCCTCTGGCTTGATGCCAGGAGTTCATGATGTAATGTACAACAACACAACTGCACTGCCTTGGACCTCATAAAGCAGGAAAATGGTGCTTAAAAAGATGTTTCTGCTTAGCAAAAGTAAGCGGAGAACCGGTTGGAGACAGTACAATTTATGTGATATTTTTGGCTGGTAACCTTTTTCTGGAAGGGCACAAAATAAACAGTTGGAATTTGGAAGTGTTGCAAAAATGTCTTATGGGAACACACAGAAAAATTTGCTGACATTTCAAGGGATCGAACCTAAATAGTTAACTGTTAACATTAATTGTTAGATAAGAAAAACAGACTTCCAGAAGTACCTGGAGAAGCTGTTGCACCTGTTCATGTACCTTTTCATGTACCTGTACCTGTTCATGTTCGAAACCCCCCCCCCCCACAAACTTGAAAATATATTTATCATGGCTGGTGAGCCGTTTCAGCATTAGGAAGCCCAAATGCACAAATCACAGTTTTGCTTCTGTTGTTGTCAAAACTGTATTTATGTAAACAGAAAAGCTTCAAGTTTCTTACATGCTTGGGTTTTGTTTTTAAGTTCAATTGCTTTTAGAATCTTGTGTAAACATGCTAGATTTGATTTGTGTTTATATGTAGTCCTGTTGGAACAATTAGCTACGTGCCTGGTGGGGTCATGAAGGTCATTGTGTGTGTTGTTTTTTGGGTGCTAGACTTCAAGTTTGTGAATTAGTTTTCCTCCGAAGTTCACCACATGGAAAATCGATCAGGACATTCATAGACTTAGGCCAATTAATAATAATAATAATAAATCATTCTTATAGAGCGCATAACATAACCGAAAGAAATCTCAATGCGCTTAACAAAAAACATAGATACAAATTTATACAAGTTACAAGCTGACTGAAAACATAATGTTCTACAATGTGTGTGGATAGGCTAGTTGGAATAGGTGGGATTTTAGGCTGGTTTTGAAACGGTCGAGAGTGTCTACTGCTCGAAGTGAGGATGGTAGGGCGTTCCACATCTCGGGTGCAGCATGAGAAAACGCCCTGGAGCCATATGACTTGGTCCTGGCTGTGGTTGTTGTGAGGAGGCCTTGAGAAGATGACCGCAGAGATCTTGACGGAATGTATGGACGGAGAAGCTCGGAGATGTAACTGGGTGCTTTTCCATTCAAGGCCTTGAACGTGAGTAGGAGTGTTTTGTATTGTATTCGCTGCTGGATTGGGAGCCAATGAAGGTCTCTGAGTATAGGAGTGATATGATGGCGTTTCTTAGAGAGAGAGACTAAGCGGGCAGCAGAGTTTTGAATACGTTGCAGTTTCTGTATATCCTTGTCGGGGAGACCAGTTAGTAGGCTGTTACAATTGTCGAGGAGTGATGATACTAGCGCATGAACCAGGATCTCTGCTGTGTGTTTGGTGAGAAAATGACGAATTCGACCAATTCTCCTCAAAGCAAAGGATGCTTTGCGGCATACGGCATTGACCTGTGGGCGCATGCTAAGGTGGCTATCAAAAATCACACCCAGGTCGCGAACTGATTCAGTCGGTTGAGCGTGGAAATCACCAGAGGTTATGGGGGAAATCATTGGGCTCCCTCTGGCGTATGAAGATGATAAGTGAAGCACTTCCATTTTACTGTCATTCAAAACGAGGTAGTTGCTTGTCATCCATGCCCTAATGTCATTGTACACCTTAGGCTGATGTTAACAAAGCCACTGGGGATTTATGCCTAAGACCAAACAGACTTTATATTTAGAACTATGCAATCTTCAAGAGAGCTTCTCTGTAAATCAGTGCGCAACTTTAAATATTTCCTTTAAATATTGACGTCATTCATTTCTTTGTGAGTGAATGACACTACAAATTTCATCTTGAATTTGTAGAATGTCTTTTATGAATAACTACTGTGCAGGCATTTTGTAGTACCCCACAAAGATCACAGTGCTTTACAAAGCTATTATAAGATATAAGATTAAAAGTAAAACAGTGTGATGGTGTATTAAAAACTGAACATGTACACAACAAACACATAAATGGCAGATTTAGATAAATAAATGAGTTCTGAGTCTATTCTTGAAGAGCCGGAATGGCTTCTAAAATGTTAATGGGAAGGGGGGTTTCGATGAAGAATTTTCCATTATTTTTGTCTTATTCATAATGTTATTTTATTTGATGTATTTATTTGTTATAATTTATTTGTACTTGTGTTTTACTTGATATATTTATTTGTTATAATTTATTTGTACTTGTGTATTAATTGATTAATATATTTACAAGTGGTCTAAATTTTGAATTTGTTAAAACATGTATTTATTGTTACCAGCATTTATTTGAAAAGCACACCACATGAAATCACATCATTATTTTCCCCGTTCATCTCTTTGTAAGGACAATACACGTACATGTACGTAACACATGCATGTCATCCACACATAGTTGTACGTGTTTAACAACACAAAAGACCGAAAACAAAAATTTATCTAAGATAAAAATAGCCAGTGGAACTAAGTGACGATTACAACGCCAATTTTTTTATAAAACCTATGATGTCATTCAAACCTATGACATCAGTACCGTCGTGATGTCACATCACTGCTCGGTAGTGCGCTCGTGCATGATGCATTACCTTAAGATGATTATTTCCGTGCAAGTAGATGCAGTATTCATTTTGCAGCGTGAACAAAAGACAATTGCGTCGTTCCACGTACATCTGTTTTTTAATTACTGGTTTTTTATCAACTGTTGACAAATTCTCACACAAAGCATTGCAGTAGTTTGATAAAGCTGCAAGTACATGTACATTGTACTGCAGATTATGACTTTGTCACTCTTTTTTATTTGACTGAGTGGGCTGCTGATGTTGATTTATTCGCACTTTAACAGCGAAAACTTTGTAAACCATGTAGTTAGATCCATAAATGTTGCCCATTTATGTAAGTACATGTACGCCCACATGTTCTATGTTTAGCAGTCGCCACGACCATGCCGTCAAGTCTAAACCATTTGAGCTCTTCTTAACCTCTGGTAATTCTCTTATTCTGATCCTCCTTTTCAGTATTGCCCAGGTGGGGAGCTGTTTGATTACATCGTCGCCAAAGACAGACTCAAAGAATCTGAGGCGAGAAAATTCTTCCGACAGATTTTGTCAGCTGTCGCTTACATACACGACATGGGCTACGCCCACAGAGATTTGAAACCGGTAAGACGATTGTTTGAAATTACTGCCGTGATGAAATGGTCAAAGCGGGCTGGAGTTTCATTTCAAGGGTAGTAAATGCCCAATAGCTGTCAAGCTACTCCTTTTGAAATGGGTTGATAAATCCCACATGTTCAGAAGCTGTTAGTTTAGTTAAAAAGTCGGGCTTGCTTGAAGCAATAGGTGTCGAGTTCAGGCAAAATATATATATTTTTTTACATGAATGTTCAGAGAGAAAAAATCGATAATAAATGGATCTTGTGCAAGCCCCCCAAAAAGTTGCTTGATTAAATAAATTTGTTTGCTTATAAAGAGAATCAGTGTGGACGCCTATCGTTCTACACCTGTCAGGGTTAAATTTGTGCAACCCTTCACATTGTGTTTGTAACAGCAGGACTACATATTGTACATTGTGTACATCTGGTAAGATGTACGATGTACAGTAGTTCACGTACAATCTTCAGAAACTGAGGTCCCTGTACTGTCCCAAATCCATCAAAGTCGTCCAGACAATGGTAAAGGTATTATTCAGGATTGGTAGACATGGTAGAGCTGGCAAAATGGTCCCAGAAGGATTTCGTGAAGGATTTGGGCGGTTGGAGTTGGTATTATATTCAAATTCGCATTCTCATACTGAATCCAAATCAAGAATGATCTGTTCTTCAAGGACCCATCACGAACTGCACGATTTGAATTCATCAAATTTCAACTGCTGAAACTAATCCACATCCGTCACACAAACTTCATGCTCCGACGCGACGGCATGCCGTCATAAGACGGCGTGGGGGAGATGTTGATGTATCACACCCACAGCACTCTCTGAGCTGTGTCCCCAACTAAATTTGCAGAAGTATCGCGTAATTACTTAACCATATTTTCCCGTCCTGCAGTCCTTATTTTACATGTTTTAGTTGGAATTAGGATGCTAATAACATCTCCCACACTGTCATCATTATTATTTTTTACGCTTTGCCGTGTCAATTGAAAGCAACCACCAAACCCACTCTTGCAAAAAGTATTATGTAGTTTTTTTTATTATAATTTTTTTTTCAGGGGTATACAAATATGAAACGCATGTGCTGTTTTAGTTTAGGTACGATGTCCCTGCAAGTCATCCATGTATTCGAAGATCTAATTACTTTAACTCCCATGATAAATTCCATATGTAATTATTCTGTTAAATTTGTATTTTTAGCTTTCAGTTGGATTGAAAAATTTAAAAATACATTTGTCACATCTCTTAGGATTGTCAGGGTTTTGTCAGGAGTGTTCCTGATTTCAGATTTTCTTGAAAGAGTTGAAATTGCATAATAGTTTCAGGCAGGAATTTGACAGTAGCCCTTTTTGTGACAAAACCTCTGAATTTCCGTCGACCCCTTGCATCGCTGAGGTCAAATAATGAAAGTATGTACCCACCAGTGCCCCACCCATATCTATCGACACCCATTGCATGCCGCCCTCACCAGTGTGCCACCCACAACTCTCAGCAGATGACAGGTCTTCCTTTGTGCTGTTTAAGCTGTGACATCATTTGCAAGGAGTCTATTTAAGATGACGTAGAGAGTCTGTAAACTTCTGCAACGAACTTACTCCATATTCATGGAGCTTCATCTACAGAGAAAGAGGATATCACTCCATTTTTCAAGATTGTTTATTTGTGTACAGTCATAAAGATGCAGACTCAAAAATACTGCAAAATTTGTTCTTTTACAATGATAGTGTTGTCCTAATGAAAAGAAAAGTAACAAAGTTAATTTCAGAGTTGACTTTTTTAAATGCAGCTGAACAAAACATTAAAGATTCTATACCGGGTCGTAAGGATGGAAAACATTGTTGTTTAATTTTAGTCTGAAAGCTTACTGATTATGAAGTTCATACTAAAACCCAATTTACTATAAAATACTTCCCTCTGAAATGAACTCTTGTTCCAGAAAACTGTATTTGAATACCCAACAAAAATGCAACAACAGAAGGCAAACTTTAAAGGCAAAGTATACCTTTAGTTTTTGGAACCGTTTGATTGTTTTAATCCTATATAAACTAACCTGTGAAAATTTCACTTCAAAAGGTGGTCGCGTTTTTGAGATATCACCGAAAAACCGGAGCGAATATTTCCACGCAGGAAGAATATTCACTATAGGAATACACGATCTGAGAAACGTTACAACCGTAACGCTTCTCAGATTCAAATTTTTGGGGATATGGGATATATTTTTCCATAACCGCAGTACTTCGAAGTGAAACGTTTCTCAAAATGCATTATACTATCCAAAGCTGCTGTACTTCTTACCAAGTAATTTTTTATTGCCATTATTTTTCAGAGTCTTTACCAAATGTATAACTTCCCTTTAAACAATTTATAGAGCGAAACCAATCATTGGAAAAATGTCTGATACGTTTAACATGAATAAAAAAGGTCTGTTGGGTTAATGAATACTGCAGATGGGCATGATCAGAAACAAACAACTAAATGTACATTAGTTGCAGGTACCCATACAAAATAAAATGACCTTAAAATTTATGGAATATTTATGACAATGCATAGTTTTGTTTTGGGAAAGGTGATTTTAGATTTAAAAAATAAAAATAAAATCACATTTAATTTTCGAACAAACTTGTGAAAATTTTGTTGAAATATGGATGTTAAAACATGTGTATTTCATCAATTTTTTTCTCTTCTCTTGCTGTACATTTTCATTATCGGTTTCAGACCTTAAAAGTTTTCCCAATTACCATCAAACTGTACATGAATAAATCTAGAGACTTTAACGTCATAACCTTAACCACCCCAAACAGAGCAAGATAACTGCATCGTTTGTTTGATTCTTTTGAGTTGAGTACTGCACTGAGCAGGGCTTGGATTTTACTCTGGACCACAGGCCCGAGGCCAGTGATTTTAATGTTGGGCCAGTAAACTCGAGACTCGACAAGTTTGGCTGTCTTGTGTTTAAAAATTGAATGACAATACCTCACTGTGTAATAACAAAACAGATTATGCTCAAATGTTGACTTTGGGTCTGATAAATACCTTTCAAATCTGTTGAGAAACGAACTATACAAATGAGATTTAAATCTCCTCTTACATGTCTTAGTGTTGGTTCAAATAAAAAACAGTTAAGTCCACGCTAAACTGTGTCAGCAAGTTTTGTTTTTCATTTTGAATCTGGTCTTGTGAAAAAACCAAACTTTATAAGCCCTGCAGTCCTGTAGATTTCCCTGGTCCCCCAAGTAATGCAAGCCCTGCTGAGTAAACTGTATAATCCTTTTACTACACTAGGGATTAGGCATACATGTGTACACTGTACCACCATAATCATAGTCTAACAGCTCGAGTTAACATGTGGTGTTGGCTTTTGTTTTTAGAGTGAGACAAGGTCCTAGTAAATCACTATAGGGGTAGCCCAGCAACTTTTGTAAAATGGTTAGTGGTCACCATGGTCAAGTGGTTAGGTTGCAGGACTTTCAACCACAAGGTTGTGGTTTGTCTAGTTACTGAAACAGAATTGATTGATTTGTGCAATTTATAATCGTAGACGTTAAACTAACGTTTGTGTGAGAGAGACTGGCTGTTTCCACTTGCCAGCTTGGCGTTTGGAGCTTTGCCGAATGCCCTTGTTTGGGAAGACTTTGACCGCGTTCCCACTGGATCCACAATTACGAGATCCTGACCCCGCAAAAGGATTAGTCGCAGACGTGAATCGCGGTCGCGTTCCCACTAGAGTATGATCGCGCATTGATCTCTCTTTTGGGAACGGAAGTGGATTCAAAGTTCACCAACTCAGGTCGACCAAGTGGGCAGTGCGCAGGCGCAACGTATCTATGGCGACCACACTGTGTGGGATGGCTCCTAGCTCCTCGTCCGACCATAGTTTGCCACGCTTCTCATCTTTTTGGGAGTTTTTTTTTTTTACGAATTTATGGGACGTTTATTGCTGGGCGCTGCCATCTTTAAAGAACGTGCACGTATGAATACAATGCATCCAAAATTAAAGCGTGGGTTTGGGCTTAGTGTGGATGCGTTGTACAGAACGTGTAGTTGGTATCGTCACGTGACGTCAATACTGCTTTATGCTTTACTTGCAATTCATGTCACCAAATGCGTGGTGCTTGCTGGGAATAGAAAAAAGAACACCATTTTCGCGCCATTCGGGCCTACCGTACCGGATGTTCGCCCTCAAATTGCGGGGTCTGATCGCCCTTTGCGTTCCCACTAGACTTTTGATCGCCCATTAATCCACAAGGGCGATCAGATCCCGCTTTAATCCTACTCCCGAGGTGGATCAAAATTGCGGGGTCTGATCCTGATCGCCCTCGCGTTCCCACTTACGCTTGATCGCCCTTTGATCGCCCTTTTCGAGAAATTGCGGGGTCTGATCGCCCTTTTCTCAAATTGCGCGATCAATGCGGGGTCCAGTGGGAACGGGGCCTTTGAAACAAACATACAAACACCCCAACACCCCAACACCCCAACACCCCAACAAACAAACAAACAAACAAACAAACAAGCAAGCAAACAAACAATGTACAGAGTACCTGAGATGTACTCTCTTGATGTCATACATTATGTGTACGTGTGTATGTACTACAAGCTGTAGTCTCTTTTCAAGAAAAAAGTATACATTAAATAAATTGTACATTTACGTGTACAATGTACCTGTAAACATCTATCTACATCACCTTCCAGAACTTACATAGGATGCTCTTTTGTCAGAGAGAACATGAACATGTAAGTCGGGTTTCTCAAGACATAGTGGAGTGTCCGAGGGCGGATATCTTGCCTTGTTTGACTGATGCCCATAACCTGGTTACACATGGAGGTGTAAAGTGGCTGATATATGCAGCTCTTACGCATACACATCAAAGATGTTTAAATAGAGTGGCGGGTCGAAGCTTTCTTGCCCACACAAACTTAATTAATACCCACGACTTGTCTTGCAGTTGTACATTTGCGTTTTCGGACACGGTGCCTTTCTTTCTCCGATGGTCTTCTCTTATGTGCGTGAGTCAGGTTACCGGTCTGGCGTTTTATAACCGTAACTCCATCTATTGATTATTCGGAACAATCTGTTTTTATCTCTAGCGGGTAGAGCTGCACGTACGCAATCTACTTGGAACCTTTCAGTACCACAGGTCATGTTTCAATACCATTAATGGATAAATTTACGATCGCAGTATCATATCATGTTCGCCGTTATAAATAGACAAGGAAAGGAACTGAAGTTCTCTTTCGTTGTCTCACTACATCAGCAGAAACCCTCTCTTCGTCCATCGTCGCTCGTCACCCCTCCACTGAGTTCACTCAGTGACTCACAACGAGAGAGCCAATACGCCCCCTTTCCAATCAAGCTCCTCCCCCTTTTAGACTAATAATTTTGGCAGGCATACCATTTTTTCCCTGGCGTTGAGATTTGTGTCTACACACCGGCAATCACAAGATCAGGCACCATCTATGGTCGGTTCACGTTTCATATGTCATAGGTCGGTCAGTGCTGGCTTGATTATAGTGGCCGCTGAAACATAGACCAGACCCGACAAATTAGTCGGGAGCAGTTGCCTCGACATAACAGTCTCTCTGCTAATGTACATGCAGTACCAGTGCATTATGGGGCAGTGATGGTGCATGTTTTCTAGGTCATCCCCATAGTGTACTTAAAAAAGGATTCCCCCCAACTGGCCTCAACCTCCTTAAAATCAATAAACAATTTGTACGTACAATATCAATAATAACAAAATAGAAAACCTACAAACAAAAACCACCTGCCAAAACATAAACAGAAACCCCCCCCCCAAAAAAAAAAAAAAAACCCAACCCCAAAAGAAACAACAACAACCTTGTGCTCATAAGCATTTTTGAAGATTTATACATACACACAAAACAGTTAGAGTAAGGCCAATATTGGAACATTTCGTTTGGGCTTTTAATTTAACACTGTTACGCACAATCATGAAGAATCTACAACTTTATTTAAACATATTATTGGTTTGTATCATAAAAGACACATATGCATAAACAATTAATTGCTATTAATGTGAGAACTGTCCTGTGTCCCTTTAACTTAACACTCTCCATAGACTAAGCACACACAAAAATGTGAGGACATAAAAATACAAAGGATTCAAATGTGAGGACAGCATTTATTCCTTTGGTGTTCCTTTGCCCTACTGTCCTCTCTCTTCTGATAACACCATGACATTTTTCTGTGAACATAATTTTTTTTAAGCAGGCCCGAAATTGAAACTGGACCTCAGGCCCGAGGCCAGTGATTTTAGCATTGGGCCAGTAAACTCAGGGCAGGACAAGTCCGGTGGTCGTGTGTTTTTCAGTTGTATAATAATAGGCTACCTCATTGTATAATATCTTATGTGAAAAAAATCTCATAGGCCTGGTACATGTATCTTTCAATTCTCTTGAGTATCAAAGTACACTTTATACATAAGACAAATGAGATCTATCTAGATCTTCTCTTAGTGCTCGTTCAACTCATTTTGATTCTGGTCTAGTAAACATTTTGAGCTACAAGCCCCTGCAGTCTTGTGGATTTTCCTACCGAAATCAAGCCTGCTATAAGACTTTCCTCTTGTGGAATTTCTTGGCAGAAGAATCTGCCTCACGGTCTATGAGCAGCAGGAGGCGGTGCAAGAATTGAAATAAGACCCAGCAGGTGGCCGATGGTTAGATACATTCTTGAAGCCGCTTATGGTGTCCTCTTTCTGGCTACGTGAGATTTTGTCATCCTTCAAATGACTGCTGTTGTGGATCTTGACTGATCATTGATCTTATGGAAGGGTTAAAGGATCGTAGGGAGGATGGGGGCTCGGTGGATGTCTGCCGTGGGGAGGGAGGAGTGGGAAGGCAAGGGGGAGGTGGAGGTGGGATTTATTGATTAGTCAGTATTACACAAAAGGCCATGGCCTCTGTTGCCTTGAAGGCCTGGAATGTCATCTTTGAGAGGGCAGGGCCATTTTCATATTGCTAATGACACTTCAAATGGAAAATCTTAAAGTCTACAGAAAACTTTTGAAGGGTCACCGAGGCCAAGACCAGCGGGCAACAGAGGCCATGACAATTACCTATTTGGTAATTCTGTTTTTAAGTGTGACATACACAGGGGTTATAGTTAACTAGAAAGTGTTTAATTTTTCAATATTATAAATGTATCGTTTTGAGCTCGCACAGTTCATTGTTATTTGTGAGTTGTGACAATGCATTTTTGCTTTATTTTACCACTGGCTCGCCAGGCTAGAAAAATTGTTAGCCTAAACTGGGAAAAAATTAGTAGCCCAGCTGTAAATCTGCTAACCCTGGGCTAGCGGCTAGCGGCTAGCGGCTAGCGGCTAGCGGCTACCGGCTACCGGCTACCGGCTACCGGTAATGTTGACACTTTCGCACATGTAGTTTCATTGTAAGCCATGCCCATTTCACTCAAACTGATTCCACTGGCTACAAGAAGCCCATACATGTAGGAGCCCATTAATTTGATGATTTATGCAAGACAAAATTTACAATTGAACTTGGCAAACCAAGCTTTGGAGCCTGAAGTAGCGAAAACTCTGGCCGTGAATTCCGTGAAACAGATGCGTGTAACAATGACTTACCAACAGGGCCCAGTTTCATGGCTCTGCTTACCGTAAGCAAAAAAATAACGAAAGCAGCTTACGTCAAGCGTATTTCACGGGTTAGCAGGGAATGTTTGCTTGTGCGCGTGCTTGTCCATGTTACTAGACATTCTTTGCTACACAGCAAGCGCAGAAATTCGGCGCTTGCAAAATAAGCAGAGAATGGTGATCGTAAGTGCAGAATTCGGCAGTAAGCAGAGCCATGAAATTGGGCCCTGCAGCTGTTCATAATGCATAACATTTTGAGAAACAATTTCCTTCAAAGGAATGTGGGTTTAGAGAGAGGGATTCAAAAACATTTCCATCTGAGAAATGTTTCTCAGATTGTGTATTCCAATTACGGATTATGCTTCCTGCTTGGACATAACCACTCTAGACGTTTGGTGATATCTCAAAAAGGCTATATCACCTTTTGAAATAAAATTTGTACAGGTTGTTTTTTGAGTGTATATATCTACATGTGTATACGATTAAAACAATCAAACGGATCGCAAAACCAAAGGTATAATTTGCCTTTAAAAAACCCTGTGTTCACATGCCAAATTACTTCGGTGCATATTCTGTTATTTTCAAGCATGCAACATCAGCCAGCTGATTAAAGAAATAAATTATAGTGTCCCTCCCCCCCCCCCAAAGAAAAAGGGAAAAACACTACATGTTCAATTTTTGTGTTCTTGACCATCCTTCATTTTTTGCAATTACATGCACACAATTTAGATTTCTTACGGCAAGTCAAGATTGCTTAATTGTGCGTATTCTGAAATCTCTTTAGGTCTGTCCTAGGAAAAAAAGAGTCCATTAAGTCTGTAATATCCACTGATTGTTATCTCAGAATCGTCTGTGTCTGCATTAACACTCCAATTTTCCTCAGATGATCTCAGGTGACATTACCGCATTTTTTTTTATCTGGTAGATGGAAAGACTTAATATTGAATGATAGAACCCCCATCTGCTTGGTGATAATTGCACTAGGAAAGGCTATTTGCAGTGGGGAATTTGAGTGGAACTTTTTGAAAATGAGAAGAAAAAAGAAAAGAAAAAAAGAGAATTGGCTGGTGCCTTGATTACTAATCCAAGTCCCCGTCTTGATTTGTTGATTTTGTGCGCTGCATTGGGAAACTTTCGGGGACGCTACATTGAAGGTGGCAGCAGTCTTATCACATAAATCTGTTGTTGAAACCTGTGCATCCTTGGAACTCGGAACATTGGAAATTTAGCTGGTGTAAATGTCTGCTATCATCTACATGTAGCACACCAAAGTCTTCTGTTACATTCAGGGCCCAAATTCATAGCATGCATAGAGCCCCTGAAGCAGAAACATATTTCTTAATAATTTTCTGTTTAGCCAAAATAAGCAGGATACCAGTCACAGATTGTACATGTGGCATGGTATTTTGGCTGGTAACCTTATTCTGGTTACAAGCATAATTTTGTTGTACTTAGCTACTTTTTGTGCTTAAGGAGCTCTTTGAAATTGGGCCCAAGTCTTTACAAACAATTGTTGGTTAAATTACATATGTATGATCATCTTATTTCTTCACTGACAAAATACGATAGGAGTTGTGGTACGGCATACGCTTTGTCTCTGTACAATAATATAAGTTATCACACAAGCATTCGTGGATTAAGGTAAAATATTGCGCTTCTGTGTCACATATCTAGTGAGGCCAAAGGCTGAGTTGAAAGTGGGATGCAGATGCCGCAATGCGCAAACTTGACACTAAGCTTAAAATATCGCAATACGCGGAGTTAGAACAGTGCGTTAGAACAGAGTTTGATATGGGCCGTGCAATAGGCTATACATGTAGGTTAGTATCACACTCTTGTTGCTATGGATCGACCAGAATCAGAATCGAGGATTCAAGTTTGCTTGAAGTTAATTGAACAAATAAATTATCGCATTCCTGCTGGAGTCCTTCGGGACGTACAGGAGAATACTTCTCTGACAACTATTCATGCTACCCTGGCAAAAACAAGACGAACTAAATAAATAAATAAGTCCTACTGTTACAAAGGTTATAAACAATTTAGCAATGTAGTTTACACATGTATTTCAGGTATGATTGGTTTAGTAAACCTCGGCTCGAAATAGAAATGCTATAAAATGTTATTTGGTGCCAAATTCTTTTCTAGCAGGGTCTTTTCAAAGACTGAATGAATTTTTGTTCCATGGGAAAAAAGAAAATGCCCTGTACAATATGTTTTGTGCAAGGAAGCTTCCTCATTATTTTGCAAACACAAACTTGCAATCTGTGAAAGTGTAAATTTTGTCAACATTTTGTCAAATATTCGGTAACAGAAAGTGTAGACTGATTACCGAATTGGAATTTGGAATGGCTTTCAATTTGTACGCATAATACAAATTAAAAATCCGTTCACTCAGGAAATCTTTCTTCCCCTCATTTTCTTCGAATCAATTATGGAACTTTCATTCATTACGTTCAAGAATTCGGCCGTACTGCTTTTTAATAAACTATTGAATATTTTTGACATGTCGTGCGAGCGCCTGCATTGATGAATGTCTTCTGTGAACTGAGCTTGAATTGCCTTGATTTTGTTGTCTTTTTCAAAGCGCTCACGATCGAAGTGAGCCATGGAAAGATTTATGAAATTAGAATTGATTGCATCATTTCAATGGAAGACTGTTATTGTTGATTTGACCCACTGACATTCAACTTCTATCTGGTATTTAAAAGTTCAAAGTGAACCGTTGTTTACTGTAAAATGATCGGTACCACATTGCAGGTACCAAAATTAAGGGTTTCCCAGTTGCCTGGGGCAACCCAAAATATTCACAGGTGCAACTTAATGAGCAGAGAATTGTTTGCGGAGGAACCTTCTGTTGGAGGTTGCAAGCCGGTCGATTTCATGTAGCATGATAACTGCTCACGGTCAAATACCTGGGCCCAATTTCAGAGAGTTGCTTAAGCACTGAATACTGCTTACATGTAACAATTTGCTGCTAAGCAAAAAATTAGCTGCATACCAGCCACAGATGGTACATGTGAAATGGTATTTTGGCTGGTATTCTTATTCTAGTAAGTGTCTGGTATGATGAGCTACTTGTTGTGCTTCAAATGCAGCTCTATGAGCTCAATTTCATAGAACTACTTAAGCAGCAAATCTGCTAAGCAGAAAATAAGCAGGATACCAGTCACAAGTGGATGTGGGATGGTATTTTGGCTGGTAATCTTATTCTAGTAAGCACAATTTTATTGTGATTGGCTACTTTTTGTGCTTAAGCAGCTTAATGAAATTGGGCTTAGTACGGTGTAAAATGCACCAACTTTCAGATGGTTTGTAAATTTGAATATTTGGCGGACAAGTAACTGTTACTTCATTGCAAGTTATTCTGGCGACTCCTTCGTTTCATTATAAACATTTAAAGTTGTAACTTTTGTATTCTGCAAATTTTCTTTGAATCATGATATTATGTGCTGTTGCTATTATTAACTATTCCAATATACATGTAAAGACATTATGTAAAATATCACAGTGCAAAGAAAAACAAAATATTATGCAGACATCGGTGTGTATGCAGGGAAAACATTCTTTTTAATGAAACACATTAGTATTGTTTACATGGCTGAGTACTTTAAAAAAAGAAGAAGAAAAACAAGAAGAAGAAGAAAAAAAACCCCATTGTGTACATTTTAAACCATACAGTAGGCCTACATAGTTGGCAAAGGATTGCACTCTGTTGGGCTTAAATTGAGAGAAGAAATCGTGCCCAGAGTTGGTATGATTTCCACTGAAATTCTAGCTCAGGAATTGACAATTCCAAGTGATTTCAAACCCTCCTGATTAAAGTCCTTATTTCTGCCTCTTCTCCGTTGTTACAATGTTTGTTTGAAGAAAATAACTTGGTTGCTACCCAACTGCTCTTATCCTGCGAATATTTATTTGTAAATGTAATATAGTTTTCTTCCCTCTCTCTCCAGGAAAACCTTCTCCTCGACGATGAGCAGAATCTAAAATTGATAGACTTTGGACTGGCTGCTAGACCTAAGGTAGGGTATGATGTATAGGTTGAGGTTAGCCAAGGGGCAAGTTTTGAAATAAGGATCAGGGTTGTGTGATGGATAAAACATCAAGCTTAGGATATCAATTATTAACGGAAAAGATACTGTTTTATTTGTTGGGGGGGGGGAAGAAGACATTTCTTGCCCCCAAAACCCCATTATTAAAGTGAGTTCATATCGAGGCATCAGTGGTGGAGATTTTTAATGATAATAACAATAGTAAGTTATAAACCACAGGGGAAACTGGCTGCGTAAATTTCAAGAAATTTTAGGGAGAAAAATTACTTGAACGTGATATAAACCAATGACCTCTGGTTTTATGTGCCGGCGCTCTACCAACTGAGCTTTCTAGCCCTATGTTGACGGTCTCCCCATTTTGTCAATGCATTGGTATTCATCTACAGATGCTCACGGCACAACGACTTTAATCTGAATAATTTAATCTAATTTATCATCTCAGAATAAAAAAAATAAATAAAAAAAAATGCTCTGAAAAAAGCAGAAAAGTCTATAAAGCCTATACAATATGTAAATTGTACATGTAGGCCAGTAAATAAAATTGTCCTACTTCTTTCTCCATGAGCTGAATATCATGGGTGAAAAGTTGGACGGGAATGATGTGGAAAAACGATGGCACAGAATTGTTCTCATTTTCGGAGAATATATAAATTTCTCTTGGAAACGAAGCGGTACCCTTCCCCCCCCCCCCCACTGAGCTGTTACAATTTTGAACTTTTCCTGAACATAGTTGTCTGAAGTTTATCCTTGATTTGCTAATATTACCCGATATGTTTACTAGCTTTAATTGTATGCGCAGTGGGTATCGACATGCTCGTCTAAGCATGAATGGCGTACCTCTCAAGACTCTCAGCCATCATTATTTGATAACTTTTGACGATGTCGGGCAGTCTGGCTATTTCTAACTCCACAGTTGACATTTTCTTGTCTAGAATGATGTACGTGTATGGAATGTATTGTCATTTGCATGTTAGACTTGTTATTCATCAAGGCTCGAATTTGACACAGGACCGCAAGCCCGAGGCCAGTGTTTTAAGTCCCGGGCCAGTAAACCGGACAAGTCCAGCAGTCTTGTGCTTTTTAATTTAATAATAATACCTCACTGTGAAATATCTTTTAAACAGAAATTATTAATGTTTAAATGTTGACTTTGAGTCTGACAGGGTAAATATAATTCTGTTGAGTATCAAAATATACTTACTTATAAAACAAATGAGATAAATCTTCTCTAGTCACTAGTGTGCTTGTCCAAATAAAAACAATTTACATGTTAAACTGTTTAGAAAGCTCTTTCTTGTGAAAATTCTGGTCTTGTAAAATGAATTGTGGTCCATTAAACATTTCAAGCTACAAGCCCTGCAGTCTTGTGGAATTTTACCCCAAATTCTAGCCCCGAGTCATGTTTGAGTCTTGGTGAAAACAACCTTGGAAGACCTCAGGGCTTGTAGCTCAACATTTTAGCTCAACATTTTTACTGGACCAGAATTATTTGTACAAGACCAGATCAAAGTGAGACAAGACTATACTGAGCTGCTTTTATTTGAACAAGCACCAAGAGACGATTTATCTAATTTGTATTATGGGTAAACTATACTTCGATAAACATTATTCAAAGAAATTTATCAGACCCAAAGTCAACATTTGAACATCATGTTTTTTAATTAAAGCTGTTACACAATGAGATAATATTATTCAATTGTAAAACACAAGACTGCTAGACTTGTCTGGTCAGTGAGTTAACTGTCCCGACAATAAAATTATTGGCCTTGGGCTTGCAGTACAGTGTAAATTTCAAGCTCTGATGTAAATGTACACATAATGATGAGGGGTATGTATGTACACGTACAAATTGTATGTACACGTACATATTGTATGTATGTACACGTACATATTGTATGTATGTACATGTACATATTGTATGTATGTACCATGTATTCATTGAGATGTACCTTATTCATGAGCATAATTTACATTTATCCTCGACAATCTCGTTCAGCAGTTCATTTAAAAAACCTTTTCCAGCTATTTTGTTTTTATTTGTGGGGGGAAAAAAGAACTGAATGTGTGTATTTCTTTCAATGCATTTAAAGCCTCAAAGTTTACTTTACAACCAAGAGGATGTTCAGGTACATTGGTTTGTCTTCATATCTTACTAACACTCTAGGCAGAAAGTATCCATGCTATCATTTTGACATGGTCGGGCGGCAACATCACTCTACGTCAATGAACGTTCATTGGCAATGGCATACTAAAATGACAAGAAACTCCTAAGGATCTGCAGTCTTGTCATCTTGAGGGATGCGTTTTTTTTACGTCATCCTTAAGACATTCATATCAATCCTGATTTTATCCCCGACGACGGGAAAGCACACCCAAGTAAACAGTGTCTTGATTTATTACTCAAGATCCTCCAGTCCACACCCGTTTATTCCTCCTGGGGAGAGAAAGACTGGTGAGCCAGAGATGAAGTTTACGCTTAATGAATTTATCGGGGGAACATTCTCGACGACGGTCTCCGCCAGACAGGCAAAATTATCTCCAACAGATGCGTTTGAAATTCGTCCGCCTTCCCTTGAAGGGTTTCTTTAAATAAATTTACGCTACTTGAAAAATGTCAAGGGAATCAATTTGTAAACATTGAAAGTACATAGTTAAACCTGTTCGGATGTTTCAGCTTGAACTCCTTCATTTCCCTGCAATAGCTCGTTTAATTTCAAACCAGTAGATCACTGCTCGTTTGCAATTAATGATGTTTTGAATTTTAATGGTCTTAGAGAGATTCATGCTGGGCTTTTATTTTGGACTATTTATCTTAATGGGTATTAAGTATACTTCTTTACTCAATAGAATTGAATGGTATTTATCAGACTCAAAGTCAACATTTAAACATAATTATTATGAAAAAATAAAAATAAATAAATTTAATGAGCTGTGTGGAAGGTACATACACATATATAGTTCGATATTGTGATGCGAAAATTTCGACAACAATATTTTTTGTGTGGCACAAGAAATAGTGTCAAATAAGAAACATTGGTGTTTAAACTCAACAAGAAATAGACAAAGGAACTGTTCCAAGTACGACAAGACTATTATGATGTGAAGTGGGAGGATTGAAATAATATCTTGCCCCTAACATTTACATAAATCAAATAAAAGAGTTGGTTGACGATATAATTTAGCGGTTTCATTCTAGTACAGCCTTTGAAATTAATCAAGTTGATTTATTTCTCGGAGAGCCAGTTTGATAGACACTTGCATCTCGATCTCCAATCATGGGCTCAAGTTCTTATTTATGACTGTCATCTTCACAAGGTGTGAGGAGAGTAATTTATTGTCAAGCCTGGCCTAGTGGGATGATGTATGGGCTGTATTTATCGCAATTAAAATAAACACTACAGACATGTGTAGTTTGTACTGACTCTATAAACGTCACGCTGTCGGCATCGTAAACGGAGCTCGGTCTAAAATTGAAAGCCAGTATCCTTGGACTAATGCATGCGTGTGTTGAAGCACACTGGAATTTTGTTCAGTGTCGAATGTTGTTTATACGTCAGAACGGGATTACATGAAGTTCTAAACTGTGGTACTTGTAAAGGGTTTGTCAGTTGACGTAATTATCCTTAAATGTTTGTGGCTACATCTTGGACTTAACGGCTTGTATTTCTAGACAGTCTCCTTTAAATCCATAAATACATCCACAATAACAAATTGTTTTTTCTCTTCTGATGTTTGCTAAACTTTTACGTGGGGGTGTGGACTTGAAAAGCCCAAGTATATTTAAGTAAATCATAAAAAAAGATTGAGTTTGGGAAAAGCACTACATGGGAGGACTTTTTTGATCTGAAGTAACTGGGCAAATGCTTCAATGACTAGTTTTTCTGTAGTCCAGTGGTTATTTTGAGCCCTGGACCTAAAAATTGAATTGGTTTACATACGGAATGGAGCCAGTTAAATGCATGCTCGTAAGCAATACCTCATAAAAATAAACACCCTTTTGTTGGTCTTTCATCATTTGTTCAAAAACGCTGTCCTTAGTTTCAAGAACATAACACTGTTCATATTACTCGTTGTTTGACCTGTTGCAAGCTCAGGCATGCAGACTTCCCACTTCAAGAATTTGGTTCTTGGGAATCCCTCCATTTATTTGAAGTACAAGTAAATATTTTATAAAACTTTTCCTTTACATGTACATCCACTCATTAAAGTTTTATGCAGCATCTTGTGATGTATTTGGTAAAGTTCAACTGTGTCTTGAGAGATGATTAGAAAGAAACTGTAATTGCAAACTCACTGAAGAGGCTTACCATTAACTACTCAAGGATTTACAGTGCAATCTGCAAAGCGCTTCAGACATTCATGTAAATTTGCAAATATACATACTGTGTACAATTTGTGCATTGTGAATAGCGTTCAAATGTTTAGATTTACGAGGATAATTTTGTTGGTTAAAGAATAGCCCCGGGGGGCTCCTCAGAGGCAATAATAACTGATTCATAGGTGCTTTGTGGTTATCGTGCCTCATGCGCAAAAGCTATTCCACAGTGAAGTTTTGTCAGTGGAAACAACAATTCATGTCAAGCTCGTTACTTTGTACAAGCCATTACCATTACCGCAGTATCATTATTAACATTTTATGCCTTACAGTTTTTGTTATTGGTTTCTGTTTGTAATGACCATGTGGGTAATCCTTTCTCTTTTCTGCTGTAAAGAGATTTATAATTGGATGCTACTCAGCCAATTGGTCTTCTATATTTTAATCAGCTTAGTTTATCCTTGAAGTTTGTCATAACATGCAGTTAATGCATTCACAATGTTTGAAGAGTTGGGTTGAGTGTTTGGAGGGGAGCAAAGAAGTGAGGTCGATTTGGACTTCTGTCAAATGGTGTGACATTGGTAAGGTTGAACAACTAAATATTTACAGACTTGCACACAGTGTATGGTAACAAGATGATCATGCTGGAAATATTCCCTTGAAATGTTTGCCTAAAATGCTATAGTAACTAGACAACTACATGTAGTTTTAATCTTGCGAGAAAAAAACTTGATGTTTGAAAACAGTAAAACACATAACAGTAAAACAATGCTCTTTTCCACACACCGTTCCCTTTAACAGAATCTGCGTTTTACTAGTCTTGACTTCATTCTAACAAAGTCTTTATCGCTCTTTGCCATGAACTTTAGTGAAATCTTGACCATGTTTGAACAGAGTCTTGAACTGCATTTTAACAAAGTCTTTACTGCTCTTTTCCACAGACCAATCTCTTAAACGGAGTCTTGACTTCGTTTTAACGTAGCCTTGACTACATTATAACAAAGCCTTTACTGCTCTTTTGCACAAACTGTTCCCTTTATATGAAGTCTTGACTTTGTTTTAATAAAGTTGTTATTGTTTTTTTCCCCAAAAAACCTTTCCCTTTAATAATGGAGTCTTGTCTGTGTTGTATGTGTTACGACAGCGGAAATGACAGGTCAACAGGTTAAAACTCCAAACAATGCGGCTCACGTAGTCAGCTCATCCCTAGACCCAGCATTTCATCTGAATAATTGACTTTAAAGGCTGTTAAGGCCTCACTAATGAAGTACCCCATTCCCTCAGGCATATCTCCTTATCTTTATTTCATCAATTAAAGATTGATGAATTGCACTAATATTTGTACTGTAAGCAGCACTACTTTGCTGAGCTGTATTGGTAATTACATTGCTCGACCGAAAAAAAAATAACAATAAAAAAATAAATAAAAGCTTAGGGTCGGGGAGGTTCTGCGGGGCAAGAACAGTAGTTTCATTTATGAAACATTGCATGTAGCTGGGGATGAATCTTTTAATTACTACGGCACTTGGTCTTTATTGATATGCGTGGACGGTAATGGAGCCAACATCAAAGATGATTAGCTGTGGAGAGCTCTTAGAATGATTTAAAAAAAAAAAATCTCTTATTATAATTATTAAGTGCATGTTTTCAAAGTTTTCTAAATAATAGTGTATTTGAAAAAAAAACCCAATAATAATAATCCAAATCCACTGCATGTCCATGTACCACATGTAATGAGAGATTTTACAAGAATGTTGTTTGCTTTCATAAATAAAACAATATTTCCTTGGCTCAGTGCCATAATTACTTTGGAGAACAATTTTGAAAAACATCCATTTACTAGGAGCTCCAAAATTTAGCAGAAGCATTTTTATAAAATCCAGACAAACTGTAATAAGGACTTTAATTTAGTAATGAGCTGGCGAATATTCATTTTTTGCAAATTGGTTACCAGAAAAATAACGAATAAAATGTGAAATTTTTTTCAACATTTTAGGGAGGATTGGACCAACAACTTGAGACATGCTGTGGTAGTCCAGCCTATGCAGCTCCAGAGCTTGTTTCAGGGAAACAGTACTTAGGACCCGAGGTGAGTAAATACAGTTTGAACCTCAGAACCTCAGCTGGTAATTTGGTCAGAATCTGGTGTGAGATTTTTCCTCATTTTAGGAGTTTCTCTGCATGGATATAATATATTTCAAATCAGAAGAAAAAAAAACCCCCAAAAACACAAACCTTTCTAAAAGATATGAACTGGTAGCTAGGCTACTAGTTGTCTTCTTATCAATGGATTTCTTTATCCTGTTCAAGCTTTTCGATCAATTTTACAATCTCGCATTCTTTCACCCATATTTGGTCAATTTGGGCCAATTTCCCAAAAAGAAAAATCATGCTTAACTAACAAAAAGCTAACCAGTGAAATTTATGTGGTACGCATAGCTTGGGACCGATTCCCTGTATTTTTGTGTGTAAAGCAGATAAATTGTTTAAGCAGAGTTTTTTTAACTGCTAATAGCAGAAGAAAGAAATTAGCCGTTTAGAGAAGTGGTAGACACTATGGGAGTACATTGTTTAGTTTGGGTGTATACAGAAAGATTTACCGAAACTCAAACCATATCTCGAAATGGATTATTGAACCCTGCCAATTTGTGCAACAATTATTTGAGCAATTTATTTCCTGCTTAATGATTTATTTAAGCAACCGTGACTCTACTCTCGTAAGCAGCTCACATTGTTTTCACACCTGTGTTGTCAGTCCCTTCCCGTGTAAAGGAAACAAGCATTATTATCACACAGTGTTAGCCATGTACTGGGGGACGGCACCGACACTCGGGCGTATGTCAGGTGTACAGTGTATGTCATTTTATGCCTGATCACGCTTACCTTCACAAAATCGATCAGTCGTGGCTGCTGGCGCTGGGTGTTTGGTTACAGTGGAGACACCTTGGTGAACACCGTGGTAAACACGCCGCCCTGCAGAGGCCGTTCTGTGCATACATTCAGGAGAGGATGAAAATGCTAACGTTAATTGTGCAGTTAAGAGTCTCTGAAACCCCTGAAAGGCTTTTTAAAAATATGTCTTATATTATTTTGTTTATGAGGCTGCCCATCACAGGCCATTAAAGTACACTCAAAGTGGTAGCTACAAAAAGGGGAGGAGACAGAAACATAACAAGTAGAATATCACAAAACATTCTTGTAAAAAAAGATGCAAAAAATAGTTAATGGCCTAATGTTTCGACCCTAGCAGAGTCTTTCTCAAAGGCTAAATGACAACACAACACACATAAATAGATATACTACAGAGCTGACATTTATATTGGGGAGGCCGGGGGGATATACACAAGACCACATGGCTTGTAGCTGAATTTATTTTACTAGACCAGAATTCATTTTGCAAGACCACAATCAAAATGAGTTCAACAAGCGCCAGGAGAAAATCTATCTCATTTGTCTTATGTGTAAGTGTACTTTGATACACAACAGAATTGACAGATATTCATCAGAGTATAGTCAACATTTTGCACAAAGATAGTAGGCCTACACAACGAGGTAACCTAATATTATTCAATTAAAAAACACAAGTCCACCGGGCTTGTCCAGTTCATTAGTTTACTGGCCTGATGCTATAATCACTGGCCTCGGGCCTGCGGTCCAGTGTTAGTTTCAAGCCCTGTACACAAGTGTAACAGAAGCAGTCAAGTGGATGTGAGGTACAGAGGTTAGAAAAGATCGTCTTCATTCTGTTTTTAAAGAGAGATAAGAGTTTGAAATGAAAAAATAAATAAATAAATAAACAAATAAACTATCCCTGAATTGATCTTTGGTTTTCAATCCAATTTTAATCCAAATGTAAATCTGTCAAAAGTGAACAAATAAATTCCAATGATTTGTCGACATCAGGTTGAGTAAATCAAACTGACAAGCTCTGTTAATTACTAGATTTGCCAGTGCGAATCACAACATTCCATGTATTTGCAGATGTTTTTAATTGACTTGAGGGCATTGGAGGTACGAAGGTCAGAAAAATAATGCAGACAACTGCCTCGTTACACTAGTAGCTCACCAATCACACTGACCATGGAGGTAGGAATAGAACCTACCTCCATGCACTGACAATCGTGCCCTTTGCAAGAGCTCATTTACTCCTGAGTAATGAGGAGTGATTAATTTGAAAGAAGTGTCTTGCTCAAGGAAACACATGTCTTGACCGAGATGTGGATCCTAAAATAAAATTCCTGTAACCACCAAAACTTGCTAAGCACAGAAAAGTCTTGCTTAGCAGAAACAGGTTACCAGTCAATATTCCATCAAGTATTATTGTTTTGACTGTATGTCAATCAGTACGTTCTACTTATCAGGTTTATCAAGATGGGCTCTGATCGCCTTTGAAAAATCTTTCCTGCGAAGTCACTTCTTTAGACAACTTATTCAAAAACATGATGCGTGCGCACACAAGCGGGTAGATTTCAATAGAGGGCAGTAAACAAATGACACACGTTTATAGTTATGTCCTTAATTTTGGTATTATTCTATTTGATTTGTTTGGTTTGCCTCCTGATTTTCAGGCGGATATATGGAGCATGGGGGTTCTCCTTTATGCTCTTCTTTGTGGCTTCCTTCCCTTTGATGACGATCATGTTGCTACGTTGTACAAGAAAATCTTAAAGGGGGAGTACGAGGAACCAAGATGGCTGTCAGACAGCAGCTGTGATCTTCTCAAGCATATGTTACAGGTGCACTATTTCTTCATTTAATGACTTTTGGATCAAGGGGGTCGCTCATTTGGAAGGAAAAAAAAAAGGACAAGTTTAAAAGTGAACTTTGAAAGGAAAAAAAAACCCAACCCAAAACCACCGCATTTTTGGAGGGTGGTTGATTGAATTTTAGAGACGAACTTCATCAGGTTTCCTTTTGAAGAACAAGTTTTCAGTGATTTAATACAATTAATTCAGACAATTTTTAGTTTACCCTTTTTTTTGCATCCTGTCGTAAGATTTGACCCAACTAGCTAAAACTTGTGATCAAACTTTTATGACAGCTAAAAAGCTGTTTCTGAACTTGGTTCATTTCACTTGTGATCTGGAAGAATTTCTTAACATGTCAGTTACAGGTTTGATTGATGTTCTTTTCTCCAGGTAAACCCAAAGAAAAGAATAAAAATGGATAATCTGCTAACCCATTCCTGGATCAAGAAGGGGCACAGTGGTACACTTGATTGGCATTCCAAGTGTGAGGTAAGAGCAAGGGTCAGAATACAGCGGCGGATACAGGGGGGGGGGGCGTGGGGGGCGCACGCCCCCCCCCTTTTGCTTGAAAAAAAAAAAAAAAAAATGAAGAAAAAAAAAAAAAAAAAAAAAAACTCGAGGGGAAAAATAAGGGAGAGACAAAATTAAAGACATAGGCCTTACCTGTTTTTTTTTTAAAGCTACTAATATTCCATACCTCGTACACTTTTTTTCACCATTTTGTTGCTTGGTAAATTTTCACGCCCCCCCCCCCCTTTGGAAAATCCTGGATCCGCCCCTGGAATACGTTTTGTAATAAGGGAATAAAAGAGTCAGGGACGAGGTCTTAAAAGATCTCTGTTTAAAACCGGCCGTGGTCGTGGTCGTGCATTAAAGACCAATATGGTGCCTGTACGCTTAGGGCATGTTCCCCCAGAGCTGTGTATCAATAGAATTGATAGCAATTAGAAGCAATTATTGGTTTTATAAAAAATACATGTGCGCACACAGAATATTATGTAAAGGTTAACAGTCAGTTTTCGAGTTCCCCTTCTACAGAAAGCCAGTCCATCTCAGGATGACACCCCCAACTGTTATTATTTGTTTTCCTTCTTCTTGTCTTTCGTTTCATCTTTTATTACCATGTCTTAATTAGTTTGGATTTCACCTATTAATGCATGAACGTATGAATGGAAATAAATAAACAACCAAGCAAACAAGTGCCAGACTAGACTGCACCTGCACATTGTGTTGAACCGAAAATGGCGTCCAGAAGAAACCATGTGTGCGAAGAAAATTAATCCCTCTATGTCGCAACTGTCTCAATACACAGCTCTAATCCCCGCCCCGCCACTGCTCATGGTGTTCTGGCTCCTTTCACATAGCTAAGTGTAGACAGAAAATGGTATGCCTTCAACCTAGCTTACTTCAACCGTTGGCTTCGTGACTTGAAGTAAAATTTCAACAAATCAAAGTGAGAATAACTCAGACATTTGGGAAAACTTAACATGCGCACAGTTCCCTATCGGGACAAATTGACCTTAGATTCAAGGTCTGATTGTCGAATTACCGGCATACTTTTCACGGTGTCTGTCACTCAGAGACGGGAGTCAACATGTGGCGACAGCGTGCGGCATTTTAGTCTGGTTTTATTAGATGGTGCACTGGTGATTGTTTACAATTTGATCAGATCATTTGGTGTCGGCGGGCGCTCAAAGGATGAGGGATGGTAAAGTAAGACAGTACCACACCATGACCGCTAAGATTGAAATCGACTGAGATATTTGAAAGGAATTTCGTGATTACTAAAGGCTGGGCAGGAGGAGAGTTTTTAGTTTAAACCATTTCTTGATTGGTTTCCTTTCCAAGAAAGTGTCCTTTTTTTGTTTTTCTTCTTCTTTTTTTCTTAAATGTTAGCAATGCTTACCGCACCACATAAAACTCTACACAAGTCAAACTTTGCATAAGCTCTACTAAAAACTTGTGTAACCTTTTCGAATTTTGTAATATTCCCTCCAAAAGTTTATAAAAACCAAGCACCTTTTATACATTTTTATTATTTTTGTATTATTTTTAATTATCTCAGAAGCATGACGTTAACATTGAGTGCATAACAGAGATGGCCGAGTATTACTGCAAGACCAAAGACGACATGATTAGTATTGTTGAACAGGTAATATCTCTATTTCAACGTATGACAAATGTGAATTTTCTATTTCAAGTATCTTCATTAATATGTTGACAAATTTCTTTGGAATGAGAGCATGAAACGTCTTGTACAAATTGGTATGGCGTTTTAAAGTTGCATGTAAACTTCCGTGTTAAAGAATTTGTTGATTTGCCTTCATTTGTATGCGCAAATGTACTTGTAGCCAAAGCATCAGTGTCAACAGAAACTCCATTGTACTTGGTGCAAAGGTAGGGCTAGCGCAGCAGCACTTGAATAAGTCATCCTGTGGAATATTTTAATCGGAAATACTGTTATTTCGAGAAAGTTTCATTCGGTTCTTGTTATTTGCAGGTGTGGCATTCCTATTTTAATCTGTTGTGTTTTGCTCCCTGGAAATCAGTTAGATTGGTATCAAATGGCCCAATATAAAAGTCTATAAAAGTATAATAATTATATGCTAGAGCTGTTCAATCCATGTCTAACAACATCTGAAAGTGTGGGTGAACGGCATGCCTAGTCAGACACTAGTGCTCTTGTCCATTAGCAGTAGGTTTCAGGACTCCATGACCTCCAGCTTCACGTCCCAAGTTTTTCGCTGTTTATTCTATTGATCCTAGCTTTGTTATGGGCCGCTTTTCATCTTTTTGATGTTTTCATCAGGTCCCTGAACCCAAGTAAAAAAAAAAAAGATATCGCCTTAAAATCTGAAGAGGATCATTTGGCAGCAAGAGGCTTCCATTGTTGTATTTCATTATGTTTTGGTTCAATGGAGGCAAGTAGAGAGAGAGATTCCAGCCTTGGTGCCAGCCATGTACTGTGCCGGCGGTCTCACGGCTGAGGTTTTGCGATTTTACAGTGCATGAGTATGGTAATTTCTTGAAAAAGAAAGAAAACAATCATGGGGCTTCAAACAGAGTCGTTGTACTCTTGGCTTTGTTAAGTCATGGTTTCTTTGTGCCAGCGGTACTCTCAAAAGAAAAATAATTCTGACAATCGAGAAAATAATCCCAGGAGGGTGGAAGCGAAAAATGGAAGATCCCTGGTGTTAACTGGTTAAAACATTGCTTTGGCCGTTACCTTGTTTTTGTAGAGCCTTGTAAACAGTTATCCACAGAGATTTGATGGATTCCATGTTTTCTTTGCAACTCAGGCAATATTTTTTTAGGAGTCTGTTTTTGTTGATCTGAAATCAAGCTCAATAATTTAAGCAAATATTTCATTCCCGGGTTTGTAGACCGTGTGGATGTTGGATATTTTTATTTTCGCTGTAGCCGAGTGCCTGCGAGGAATGAAATGCATTTCGGAACGTTTTTCACCGGTACCCTGTTTGGTCGCTCAGCCTTGAATTTGATCAGCAACATTAAACAAGCGATGTGATTAATGGGCCCGGACAGATTACACAGCTGGTGACTGGGGGGCTCAATTAACCTATTACATTACCAGGGTACCGGGGAGGTTTTTTGCGGCTCCACTGGCCTGACGGGTGTTTAGCTTTATTGAATCAGTAGCTTGCGCAGGGACTCGTCGGAGCTATGTGTGCACAAGGGGAAGATGCGCGGAAAACAAAAATTTAATTGTCAACGTTAACTCGGGAGGTGTGAGGAGAACGGTTGTGAATCAACATATTCGGCCGTGGTGAGAAAAAGTATGGAGCTTCAACAGAGAAGTGCTTATTGAATCAATGTGTCTGGTGGAAGATGTCTCTCTGTATTTTAGGAATTAATTTAAAGGTGAAAAACATTGCTTTTGAGTGACGGATGCGGAAAGATGTTTGTTTTTTCAACATGGGTATGAATAAATTAGGGAGATATACTCAGTTGAACAGAGTGCAGTTACGTTTTATTAATTTAGTTTTTTTGTTTTATTGTAGTAAAAAAGGAATAATATATATATATATATATTTACATTGCTAAAATTGCTTTTACAGTATAGTATAGTAACAAAGTCAAAACATCTGGACTGTCTCGTAATGCAGCCAACTACATAATCAAAAGATTTCTGCAGTGGAAATGTCAGCAGAAACCCAGCTGGTTAAAAAAAATACTACCCAGATTATCTATTCTAAAGGAATTAATTTACAGGCAGAGCCAAAATAATCCTGGCTCCACGGGCACCTGGTTTTACATCGTGCCATGGATGTTGATCAAAAGCAAAGCACCTGCTGATATTAAATTGTTTATCCATACGGAGATGGTTGTCTTTGACTGCGATTATACGACCCACCTGCTGCGCTGACGATGAATATCAGGCAAAAGTTAAATGTTTCTTGATAAAGCACGTAGCAATCACAACAGCCTTAAAGGTGCTTATAATTTCAACATGGATCTATCTGTATGTTTAGATCTTTGTATGGTTAACGATTCTTTGCATCTTGAACCAGACATGGAATGAATGTTAGGCTTTGTCCGTATTGATGGCCATGGCTATGTCTACGGCTTGATCACTGCTTCAACGCTCTTAGAAACAGTTGTAGCCACAGCCACAGCGCCTAACTCAGACACAGCTTTAGTTCTTCTGAACCGACCTGGGGGATCAGACCGTCTTCTGGGCCCCATATTCCATATAGGTCGGATAAATAATAATAAATAATCGACTCTTATATAGCGCTTTATCACAGCCCGAGGGGCGTATCAAAGCGCTTCTGACATTATTACCCCTGGTCACTGGGCCATATATTTCATTCCTTAAACCATCTCAGCTCCCTGGGGAGTATACAGCCGGTGCTGCGAGTTTACCGCGCTCCAAGCTAATCATTCACATAAACCATCTCTGCCCTCACAGGTACCCATTTTACCCCTGGGTGGAGAGAAGCAATTATGGTTAAGTGTCTTGCTCAAGGACACAAGTGCCACGACCGGGATTCGAACCCACATACCGATAACTTAACCACCAGAACTTGAGTCCGATGCTCTTATCCGCTCGGCCACGACACCCCACTCCATTGTCGTAAGGGCAAAGCCCTTGGTAAGGGGCACCTCTATGAGGAAATTAAAAATTCTGCTAGAACCTTTCAAGGGGCACCAAGGCAATGGCCAGGGGCATGGAAGCATTTACCTCTGACATATCAGGCCTGCCATAGCGACCACCCTCTGTTCTCACTTGATCATTTTTGTTTTGTTTTATGGTGCAAATCTTTTAGCCCCATTTTGTTGTTGTAAGGATGGGATTTGTAAAGTGCCAAGATCCAGCTGAGTTGAGACTTGAGTCCACAGTGCCCATGAAACCAAACTGGATTATATGCATTTATGCGTGGTATTACAGAAACGGATGAATTGGTGATAATGTGCCATTACGAAACTCTGCATCTTGAGTGTTCGGTCAATATGCATGAGAAGCGGGTTCTTCATGTGTGTTGTACTTGTCTTTAATGTATACTGCAAGAGCTGTAGAGGTGCCCATTAAAGTGGGGCTGTCGCTTTTATTACCAGCAGAAACAGTGCAACAGACGTCGCCTGCCGCCACTTGTAATCAATTCAGGGGTTACCGATAGGGCATCAAAATTTGTACATTTCTCTTTTATAAAATAGGCATGAAACGTTTCAGCTGATTAGCTGATTACCCCCTTTTCTCATATGTTCAGTTCCGGAAAAAACAACATACAATGTTTTGTTAGCTAAGCAGTTTCATTCCCCTCCCCCAACTTTTTGGCAGTTGCATGTCTGAATAAAATGGACTTCAAACTGCTCTCTTAAGATACTTTACAAATCAAGAAGTTTGGCATTGAAGTAAAACGTATTGCACCCAAAAGACACTGTGATGGATGATAACCTTGTCAATCAACTAAAACGAATCAGGTCGCAAATTGGAACAAATTCCTCATTTTTTTTTTTTTACAAGGTGCTGGTAGTATTAAAATATTTTTAGTCCGACCAAAAGTAAAAGCTATAAAACCATTTGATGAAGTGTTTTTTTCCAGCAAAATCAAACCAAGCATGGAGTGAACATGATTGGGAATTTGTAATTAAGTTATAAATGTTGTGCATGCCCTTTAAACAGCAACTCGTGCTATGTTTAGCTTTGTAAAAGGAGCAAGTGGCGTCAAGTCCTTCTCCAGTGCGGATCCCCCCAGGCAGACAAACCAAACTCGCTGGCGTGCTTGTATTTTAAGTGCTAGCATTTAGAGTACATCGCCACAGACTAGGTAATCAAAAGCTGGCTCGATTTGTGTAGTTTATGGACATGGGACAGAGTGCCCTTGAGTCTTAAAACATCTCCAAGACTCAGCTGACAACCTGAAAGGGCTCCATGCCAGTATCGTCAGAATTTAGTGGTGTTTTGTTGTTGTTGTTGTAAAAATTCCTGTCATTTTTTTTGTTTTCATTTTGGTTTGCTTTGCTTGCATTTAACTATTCGTTGCAGTGGCACTACGATGAAGTCACGGCTGTTTACTTTTTACTTCTCAACAACCACGTTAGAGGGTGTAAGCTCAAGCTTCCTCCAAGGACTAGACCCCTTGGGGAAAAGGTAAAATCACCCCCTGGGAACTTAGAATTAAATATGGGTGAGAAGAAATGATTGTGCCATAGGATATTGGCTTACAAAAGAAGGCCGCAAGGGCTAAAAATGTAAAGGTGTTAACACACTTTTTAGATCGCATGTTTAGAATGAAATGTTTTGTCCACTTGAAAGAAACGACTTTGTTTATACAGAAAAGGTAAACCAACATTCAGGTGAACTGAAGGTAAAGTGAACTAGGGGGCTACTTTGAGGGGAAAGGGGGTGTACCACTTGATGGATAATGAATCTCATGTATCATGTAGCGTACCAAGTGTTATTCTGTAAGGGTGAACTAAAGTTAAAGTGGCTTTTGGTATGGAATTGAGCTTCATAGACAAACAAAAGAAGTTTGGGTTAAGTGGATGATACTCTGTTAAAAATGTAGTTGGCAGAACACCTGTCAAAAATAAGGTACATGTTAATTGTTACCCCTGCAAGGGCGTAAAAGTTGAGCTATCAATTGATGTTGTCGGACAAAGCTGAAGTTAAAATTGCATGGCAACTTGAAACTAAGCAAAAGCATTTTGATTAAGCCCAACAGCATGAGTTCCTCTGTTTATAAACACCATGGCAACCCTTGAATGGCTGTCTATATTGGTGTACCCCAGCTTCAGCCTTTCTTGTATCATTCTACCCTCCCCCCACCCGCCCCCCGCCCCATAACAGTTAAAACTCAAGAAATGTCATACTTCATGTTTGTTTTCAATTTGTTTTCTCCTCGTGGTATTAACAATAGGTTCATAATGCAAATTTAACGACAAACCATCACCATCAACACCCCGCCCACCTTGAACTCCCGACAAGCTCCCCGTACGGATTTTCCTCAATGGAGGACGGACTTGAGAATATCGAGGCTTACAGCTATTCTTCTTCTCGGCAAGATCGCCGGCACTCTGCAGACTGCACCCACTCGGTGAAAATAGCACACATAAAGAACGTGTACCAGGGAACGTACGTAACCCCACATCATCCTGACCAAGGGAGTTTGAGACAGCAGTACAACTCCGGCAAGGAAAACCTCTATGACTTTGATGACTTTGTCAAGCCATCGGGTTTGCCGTTAAAGACTCCCATACGGAACAGAAGTAAGAGTGATGCCAAGGAAAGCTCTAGGAAGAGAGCGGCACAAAAATCCCTGATGAAGACTCCAGTAGTGCCAACGTTATCACTGCCAGTACCAGTCGTGTCGCCATCAAAGTCAATGGATAATAATTTGCACCTGCTACATATTGACCCCCTAAGTCCAGATAAGAGGTGAGTGGTTGGACAGTGTCAATAAGTGCTCTGGGTCTCCACACTGGAAGACGGAGGGCACATTTTTTCAATGTGTTTTTGTTTCTTTTGGGGTGATTTTGTTTGATGAAAATTTAAAAATTCTATAGGAATTTATTTTTTAGAATTATCAAGGAAATTGCCTCCAGGCAGTCATAACTTTTGAACTTTCTTTTGAGTTGAAAAAAGAAAGAAAATGCATTGAGCTAAAGTCTCGTCTCATCCTCGCATTTCAGGTGAAGATGTATTGACAGGGAAGATAAGCTAGACATGCATCTTAGACTGCTCTAACATTAATGTACTTAAGAAACATGTAATCTTTAATCTGCAGACGTTATTAATATACAGTAATTTTTCATCATGTTTTTAAATAATCGCCTGCAGGCGTGTTCAACACCAAGTAAACAAATACGATCACACCAGAGTAGTTGTATAATCCATGCTGGCATACTTTCATTTCACACACCCCCCCCCCACCCCCAATCATGTATTTCCTTCTCAAGCATGAAATTACATTTGATATGGATTTCCCTCAAGGCCAGTGCATACCTCACTCAAACGTGAAGTGAATTGTGACATAAAACATGCGTTAGAGGGTTTAACCAACCTCAACTTGGAGTGGTCGCAAATTTACAGTTTGCAAAATTCTGCTCTGCATTTGGGATGGCGTGGAGGGGTGATGGAGAAGCCGTCAGAATGCAAAGCCACTTCAAATGTTGATAACCCTTAAACCCTGAGGCAATCTGACAAGGAAGTTTCTGCTGTTAGTCAAAATCCTTCAGCAAATCTCAAGAACTAAATAAGTCCTCCCCTGAAAGATTGCTTTGCCTGACCTCTTATCCCTCTCGCTGTCAGTAAAAAAAGAAGAAGCAATAAACCACAAGGCAAACTGACTGGGAAAATTGGCTCTTGTGGTATATTACTTGATATTAATATTAACAAGTTGCATTCTCTTAAGGGGATCCCCTGGCTTCCCAGGTTTTTTCGTAAACTTGGGTGTGATCCCTGGCTACACGGCAGCTAACGGTTATATGGCTTCTGACTGGCACCCCCGAACAAAGATATTGACTAATAGGGAGACCGCCAACGTAGGGCTGGATAGCTCAGTTGGTAGAGTGCCGGTACGTTAATCCGGAGGTCGTTGATTCAAGTCCCTCTCTAGGGAGCTGCATGAGTAAAAGCATTGCCTCCAACTGAAACAACCCAGGAGTTCAGGAGTAGGCTACGAGGTGTCTGACACCAGGGTTTTGTTGTGGAGGGGGAGAAAGGAGGGCATTAAATACTTTTGGGGAAGTTTCAAGTTGTAATTGTTTTGTAAATTTTTTCCTCAGAGCGGTGTCCATGGAGGATTCATTAGACATTGATCCTGACGGTGTTCAGAGAAACCGTCTTCGCAAGTCCAGTCTCGGCGGCTCGGCCAAGAAGATCTTTGGCAGTTTTGAGAAAGGGTTGGACAAAGTCAAGGACTTCTTGACACCTAGGAAGTGGTCTATCCCCAGCCATGATGAGCCAAGGAAGGTCAAGGTAAAGGCCATTTGAATGAATCTGGCAGTTGCTTTTCTTAGAGCGGATATTTTTGTCCAACGTGTCCCAGAAGTTACGTTCCCCAAAAACTTATTTGTCCCATGCAGAAAGCTTTTGTTTGGCATAAACAGGTTACCAATAAAAAATATTTGATATGTTTGTGAATGGCTCCTAGCTGAATTTTTGCCTAACAAATAAATTTGCTTTTTAGCATTAATTTTATTTTTGGGGGGACGAAAATAGTTACCTACTGCCTTTTTTGTTCATTTAAAAAAAAATGAAAATATGAGAATGATTAAAAACTAATCATTCTAATCAACTCAAATTATTGTCCGTATAGGCCTGCATTTCCGTTCACATGTCAAAACACTTTTGGGTGGTTTCAGGCACTTCAAACAAAGTTACAACCACTGGAAAAACCTGCTAATGTGACAGTAGAAAGGTGGTACACTTTCTTGTGTTTCTTGTCGTAGGCAGTAACTTCGACTTAATGCATACCTCTACGATGGTTTCAGCTTTTAAAACTCGAAAGACCTCAAGCAAAGTTTCCACACATTACATACATGTTCTAGGCTTACAACTGCACAACATCTTAGTTGGATCTTGACGTAGACATATCGCCTCCTGTCTAGGAGTTGACATGTTTCCTCAAGAGGTTTCGGGGTGAAATATAGTCATTTAGTTTAATTCCTCCCTAACTAGCCTCTACAAATTGATTACCAAGAAAAAGTACCTTGAGCGCAGTTGTCAAAATAGACTTACATTACAGCCTTTCAACAGTTTTTTTTTCTCCCTCCCCCCCTGGAAGGGGACCCATGGGCTCACTGAAATGCACAGCTGACATTTTTGTCTGAAGATGTGGTTCTAGGGCACAACAACATTACAGTTCTAATCACCCAGCCGAAGAGATCCCCCCCCCCTCCAAATTATCTTCCAGGGGATTTTTGGTTTTGTGACTATTGTCTCAAGTGTTCCATATATTGAATCTCTTGGCACAGTTTTGAAAGTCAACAACTCTTCAAAAGTAATTCGGCACCCTCCCCCATCCACTCAAAAGTACAACTAATGAATATTTCATGGTTTCTGTAAGACGTTTGTTTACCTCGACCAAACTAACCCAGGGCTATGGGCATCATCATCATCCCGTGGGTGGCACGCAGTGGAAATTTACCGTCTTATGGTGCGTTTTCATCATGCTTGCAAATCTTAAAGGCGTCTTAGCTTTCATCGTCAACATTCTTCCCCTTGAGATGTGATTGATTAAGTAAATCAGCATCTTGCAAGTTTCACTTTGATCGTGTTGACTAAAAAAAAATCAAACCCATGAGGTTTTTTCAATTTGGCACTTAAACATTCCGGTATAATCCTTAAATTAAGAGGGTTTAATGACTGTTAGCGAAACTGAATGACTCCAAACACAGAATTAAACTCCACAATTTAAGAACAAACACTGTAGGCCCTATTCCATAGAGAAGGAATAGTCTTAAGTTAAGAGGGTTTAAGTGTAAAGCTGTTTATCTGGGCATCCATTTTCTTGTTTTGGACCTCTCTATCATGTTCCTAATACATGGTAATATTTATGACACTGTTACATCTGAAGGGGCCCGACTCTTTCCCCTTGTGGCCTAATTTTGGGTCTGGAGGACACACATACTGAGTGGAAATTACCGCAGGGTGGTAAAGATTTATTCTACAACCGGAAGTAATTATCCAAAAAGATGTTTTGCTTTTTATGATGACATGCTGTTGGATATATTTTGTGCTCCAAATGTCAAATTTTCACCTCTATTACTAGTGGAAGAAAGGCACTTAATATTTTTTTTGGCAGCGATACTGGCACACTTGACTGGTCACTAATCCTTTAATTTGGATTAGTGGGAGGCACCTTAATACAGATTAGCCTGATTTCTGCAGAAAACTCTCTTGCAGGTGATTCAGAGCTTTAAGGCTGAAAGATAATCTGTAAGTAAAATGAGATCCTTTTACAACACTACTAAAGTGGAAGATTGAGGGCGCTGTGTGTCTTTTCCTTCATGAAAATGTTTAAATCAAAGTGACGGCCCAGAACATTCCCAATGTAAAGGCAAATAGATATGTATAGGCCCAGACACTCAGGTCGAAACTTTTTTTTGATAACGACTTTCTCCCTCTCTTCTTTCACAGGCCTTGTACAACGTTTCAACGACATCAACACTTCCTGCTGACAAAGTCATAGAGATCATGTATGAAGCAGTGTGCAAAAGTGAAATCACAGTCTGCAAGCAAAAAGGGTAAGGACCGTGCATTTCTTTCATTGTCCCAATGCGCATGGTCGGCACGCAAAGGATTATGGGTGAAATCCAAGTCCAAGTAACACCGGCAACCATCATGGTGCACTGGTTTTGAAGCAATGCAATACATAACTAGAAAACATGGCATAGTTTAAATAAATTCACAAAATAAAGTATATTAAAAAATAAAAGCTTTATTTAATCAATGTGGTACAAGCCCTCCAAGAGTAAATGTTTGAATGTCTAGATAATGGCTTTAGAATTTTGGGGTAGATGTAACTTCAAGTGTTGGTCAGTCACACCTCTGTGTATGATTTGTCCCATTTTACAATATATCTAATACCCATCAATTGGTCAGTCAAATGCATATCATACCCCCAGTCTATCCTCTTTTACGAGTTACCAGTGCGTTAATCCACAGGCTGTTGTAACAAGCACTTTTCCTATATACACACTGACCTCTAACCTCTCTCTCAAACTACTTGTCTATCTGTTTGACAGTTACAGGCTCACATAACATTGTATCAAGCATTTTTCCCTATACGCACACTGACCTCTAACTTCTCTCTCTAACTACTTTTTTTTACGGTTTCAGGTTCACGTTACGCTGCAAAAAGCAAGACTTCAAAGGACGAACCACACTCTCGTTTGATTTGGAGATCTGTCGATTACCCAACATGGACCTTATCGGAATCAGGAGACAGAGACTCAAGGGAGACACTTGGGAGTTCAAGAGAGTCTCGCAACAAATCATGGACCTAGCCAAACTCTAGATCCTTTTTAACCAAATCTTTTTTAATCTTAATTTTATTTAATTTGTAATTTTAACGAACAGGATAAGAGTCCACTGAAAGATAAGTATTCCCAGTAATCATGTCAATAGTACCCTATAGTATGTTCATTGACAATTTCCAACATTTCTCAATATTTAAATAGAGAGTACACCTTCGGTAATTACTCCCAAAATTAATGGCTATAAAAACTTACTTGGCAAGAAGCACTGCAGCTGTTGATAATGCATAACATGTTGAGAAACGATTCCCTTCTAAGGAATCTGGTTTTAGAGAAACGGATTCAAAAACGTTTCAACGCTTCTCATGAAATAGTTCTCATATTCAATTATGGATTATTCTTCCTGCATAGACATAACCGCTCCAGATATTTGGCACTACCACCTTTTGAAATGAAATTTTCGCAGGTTAGTTTTATTTATGTCTACATTTATATAGGATTAAAACCAAAGGTACACTTTGCCCTTATGATGTATACAGGTAAAAGATGATCAATGGTAATACATGCACAAAATTCATTGTAACATTCTAACATCCAAGGTTAGTTTTTGCTGAACAAAAAAAAACAAAAGAAAAATGATGCTTTCTTTTCAAACATTTTAAAACAATGCACTTTGGGTGTAAATTTTTGAGGAGCACAAAACACATTGCAAGCCTGTATGCTTATTTTGTTCTCTCTTTCAAAGTTAAAGTTAACGAGCATTCAAAGCTAAATTCAATTATTTATATTTCAAAACTTTGGTTCACAAATTTGCCCGAGAATTCTGATATGAAAGGTAAGGGGACAAAATGAATTTTTAAAAAGAACTTGACCAAAGACTTTGAGATAAATAAGTCACTTTTTAGATGTGCACTTCATAGATTAACAATGGTATGTTGAGTTGCAGAAAGCTTTCATTTTTTGAGGGGGGTTCTAAAATTAGTAATGCTTTGAATTTAAAAATATTCTTTAGAGGATTTGTATGTGCTGTATATATAAATGCAAAAAAAAGAAGACTTTCTAGCTTGGTCTTGTAATTATTATATTAATTTTTGAAAATATTTTTCTCTTTTTTTCACTTCTGTTTTGTATTTTTCAATATTTGTATAATGGCCGTTACTTTTCAACATTTTAACTACCTTTATCTTTATTTGTTAGATGCTTAAAACACTTGTTCTCTGTTTGGTATGAGGCTACTTATAAAAAACTTGTACAAAGAGAACTACTTGTTAAAAAATTATGATCAAATTTCATGGTCTTGTAACCATAGATATATCTTTCCATGAAATTTATCATGAAATTACAGTGTATATCTGGTAGAACAGTACTTTCTCCTGAAGTCTACCAAAAAACAATATCCTAAATCTCTACATTTTGTCAAAATTCAAGATTGAAATTAGTAATATGAACATCTGAAATGCTAACATTTATTTTCCAACTAGATATCAATTCAACTTCTGCTTTTCAATGGTAAAAAGGTGATTAGTTCTGGATGTTGTTTTTAACAGTCAGATAACTCCCAGGTATTCCGGTCTTATTTTGACCATTTCATTGTCCGTTGAGCTGTTTTGTTTTATTTTCTACATTTACAGTCAACTCTCGTTAATACGAGGTCCGCCTCGTATTATCCGAACCTCGTCTTAAACGCAGCGCACTATTTACATGTACATGTATTGACATGCATACATTCTTATTTTTGTTCTGTGGGGAAGTTGTTGGCGTCATTACTTTTTGATGTATTTTGAGATATTTCACCCAGTCTTTGCACCTCATTGAACCCCTTTGCAGACACAGCACACGAACTGCCCTTGAATACTGTGGGGGTCAAATCTCAAGAAAGGACAGGTGCTTGTGTAAAGGTGAATCTATTACAACAATGCACACCGCTGGAAATCCGCGCAAAGAATGCAATAACCCTCACACGGGGAGCGGTATGCGGTCACGTAGTGTGCTAGGGGTACATACAACCATGAATCTATGCAAATTACGTAATAATATCTTCATGTCTTTTTGTATCAATTACCGAAACTATTGCCTGATTACCAAGGATGGATTGATCCTTGCAGGCTGAGAAAGAGGAACAGTCTTTCCATCCTGAAGACATTCTTTAAACTTGTCTTTTAAATCTACTCTACCATGTAAGGTCCCACTGTTCTTAGAGTCTTATCTTGCATTGTAGTAAGAAATTCTCACACAGTCTCTTCACATAGTTGTTTGTTCCATGTACTCATGTCTTTGTACTGAATATGTGTCTATTAATAGTACTCAAACCCAACTCCTTTATCACACTCTTATACTCACAGTTTTATTAGCATCTTCATTAAAAAAAGTATCTATTTATAGTGGCCTCTCAAATGAATACAGTAAACCCTAAAAACCTAACCCTTGTCTCTTATGACAGTTGTAGGTTTTTACGGTGGATAAGATGTGTAGGAGGAATTACCGAATCCTTCATCCTCTTTGCAGAAATGAAAAATTCAAAAGGACCAGTGGCGTAACCAGAAAAGGGGGAAGGGGGGGGGTTCAGGGGGAGTCAGTGGGCCTAGGGAATGAGGGTTTGAAGAGGTGTCTTAGGACAATGGTCCATCCAAGCAGTACCAAGTCAGACTAATGAGGTTTGATGTTTTTTTATAGACCCACCCCAGTCAGCCTCTTTGAGATATGGCGGACACTATTGTGAGTGCACTGTTTGGTTTGGGTGTCATACAGATTTACCCAAACAGAACAGTGTCATAATTGTGTGTTCACCATTCATATCTCAAAATCTCAATGTTATTAACCGTACAAAGACATCACCTATTGACTTTCACAATTTCAGGGAGTTCATGTTCTTCACAACTATCCTTCATTGTATCGTTATTGACTTTGCTTTCACATTTCATCACTTTCTTCAAAAATGAGAGCACATGATCTTACACGATTCCTCTTTTCTTTTTGATGTACAAACTCATTGTAGAAGTTAGTAAGAATGTACAGAGGTAATCAAACTTGTAGTATTACCGGTTCACTTCAATATATCTATGAATTGTCATACTCTAATAATAGCCACAAACTCAGCCTTTGTCTTCAGAGTATATGGGCATATCTTGATATTTGTCTTTAAAAAGTTGTTTTTTAAAGAGACATCAATGTATACTACATTTTTATTCGATGACATTTTAAATTGACTGTGATTTCAACAATAAATTTTTAATTTCAAGGTCGGATGAGATTTTAAAGATGTCTTTACAAAATGTATAAAGCCTTTTAATAAAAAGATATGTACGTTGACTGACAACAATTGAATAATTTTAGTTATCACACATGTTTGAGTGGAAAGGGGAAAAAAATGTAGCGTTTCTGAGTCTAGCCTCGTTGGATATGGGACACAGATGCACTGTCTTTTTTCTTCATATTCCACGAGCGCCTGTGTGATAAAAAAATTAACTTCAAGCAAACTTCAAGCGCAGCTCAAAATAGCGCAATACGCTGAGTTCATACTTCCTGCAAATGTTTCGTAAAAGGCGAATTTTCTTGCGTCACACTTGGAAGGGGAGTGCGTACTGATTATTGCGTTATCAAAACTTGCTCCGCATTTGCATTCGCAGGAAGTATGAACCAGGCTTTAGAACAGCGCTTTAGAACAGGGTTTGATGTGGGCCATATGCAATATAGGTTAATATCACACTTTTGTTGCTATTGTTCAACCAATCAGAATCGAGGATTCAAGTTTGCTTGAAGATAATAATAATCTAGTTGGGGCCATCTTTGTTTTTCCTTTTTTAAGTAGGTGAGGCTCAGAAGGAGATGACTTTGTTATCAATAGACTGGTGCTCTTACATGTAGTGATCCCTTCATAGGAGTATCTGTGTTATCCTCGGGCACAAGACAAAGATGGCCAATTTACAGGACATTTTTCTCTGGTAGCTTCAATGCTTAGTATACATTGAAGTAATTTTGAATGTAAAATACTACTCCAGTCTTTTGACGCTGTGGACAGAAACTTTTACAAAAAATCTGGTTTTGAAAAAAAAATTATTTAAAAAAAGGAAGAAAATTAGGTGCTACAATTTCGGAGGTGTATTTTAACACTAATGTTTTATTTATAAATTGTAGGATGGCAGGAAAAAACAATTATGCATATGCTATTGAGGCAAGTTTTATTGTAGTTTTTCATGGTTTTTTGAACATTTTGGACAGATTTTTAGGTGAGAAGTTCAGATCCAGAGCAACATTAAGGCGATGTATGTTTTAAAAAACCAGGCTTTATAATCTGTCTGTCGTCAATTGTCTACGAAGGTAAACCATAGGTTACCACTGCGTAATCTGCATGCCAAGTGGATAATTATTAAAAAGATTATTGGACAAGTTATGGTCAACGTCTCTGAATGTAACGAACAACTTAAGTATTCTAAGCAATGTTATTTGACATCGCCAATAGACCTTTATGCACATGACGTCATTTGAGTAGGGCGCCCTAGCCCAGAGGTAAAAAAGGAGGTTGCTCCATTAGCCAATTCTGTGTGCTGCCTGTACCCATCTGCACGTTTATTGTTTCATCGGTTTACCTCTAAGATGGCGAATTGATGACGTCAATGTTGAAGGTCTATGTGAACTGTTGTTGTCTTTCAACTTTCATGGTTAAGGCCTTGTCACACGAGGCAACTTTTACAGGCAACTTGGAGGCAACCAACTGTAGTGCACTGTACAGGACCACTTTGGTAGCACACGAGTCGTTTTTCAAACAATGTCTTATGATCCCCAAGAAAAATTGTGAACATTGAAATGTGAATGTCTATTCTTCATGGAGATTACCTGGAACTGGTTGCCTGTAAATTGCCTCGTGTGACATGGCCTTTAGGTATAACTTTTGGGGAAATGTCCAAGCAGACATGTACCCTATATGGTGGGTCTTTTCTCATTTAGTACTCACTCATTTTGCTGTTGATTATAATAGCAGAAGTTGTGCAATAATATTAACACCAGCACACACTATGAACTTGGTGTACAGATTGGTTTTCTTTTGTTTGAGCATGTTTTTGTTACAACTTGTTCCTGAATGAGGGGGGGGGGCTCCCACTCACTGCTTTCCCTTTCTGGTTTTGCTGCTTATTTCTTTGTACTCCGCAACTGACACCACGACAAGCTGCTCATTGGCAGACATTGCTTTGCACAATATTGAAGAAATGGATTTGGGAGATTGTGGATGCCGAGTGGCACCAGACACACCAGGTGAAACAATTGTTCTCAGGAAATGTGCTCATGTGCTACCTAGAATCAAAGCATTGGGGAAAGTGCCTGGTATATCAGCTGCTGCCACTAGTCAGTAGTATCCCAAAGTCTACAATTGTTCAAATTTAAGAGTTAAGGCTAGTTGAACTCTTTGCACAGTAACGTGCCATTCTCATCCAATCCAACAGGACTATAGCTTCTCATTTGTTAGCGTTTTCACCAGAGGTCAATTTCATCAAGCTGCTTGGCAAATTTAACCCCCCCCCCAAAAATGCACCTGCAAGGCAAAAATTAGTGGAAATCCAGTTTAGTGAGTGTACCACATTCATTTATTTAAGATATTCTTCAGATATTCTGGATGAAAACAAACAAAAACGAAACAATTGTTCTGTGCTGAACATATTTGTTATGTTTTACAACAGCCGTGTGAAATTTGGCCAAGAAAAAATTCAAAGCAACCTCTCCACACCAACACACTGTTGTAGAGAGCTTCCCGAACGGATACCTCTGTTATGGTCCTGCAGTGCTCACCACGCAGCGCCCTCTATTGTGCTGGCTTTAATATCCCAAACCTTTTACAGTACTTCGTGAAACAGTCTGCCCTAAAGTTTTAGGCCAAGTCAGTGTTATCTTACCGTAACGTTTGCGAATTCGTAAAAGTACATGCTATCATTTCGTCTCGTTTCACTTTTACCCATTAACACCATTCCCTGCCCAACCAGACTATGGTGGAGTAAATATTGGTGGGCGTCCGTTTGACCGAACAGACACACCCAACAAAGACTAACGTTAATAATATCTCAAAACAACAATATTATTATTAAATATTCACTGAAAATAACTTACCCCTGGATGAATAACGAGGCATGTTGGTTGGTCTCTTCCAGATACTAGTATGCTAAAACTTGGGCTAAGCTCTAAAAAAAGGGCACTAACAAGGGTTGTTATCACACGGCGAGTTTTGTGGAATTAACACGAATCGAAGAACTTACATTTTTGACGACGTTTCCAGCCTCGTGCTTGTCTTTGTGGTGTCCTGCATGCAGTGAACAGGTGAAGGCCCTATCCAGTATATGTTTCTTTAGCTGACCGAAACAAACCAGAAAGACGAGTAGAATCCCAAAATAAAGAGACAGTTGGCGAATAGTAAGCCTTTGAGTTTGATGTCGTACGGTGATATTAACTTCTTTTCAAAAAACGCACTCAAACCAACAAGAATTGTTCCGTGAACATTATCAAAACTCACGCACATCCCCGCAGACGATAAAAAGCAGAAGTTTGGAAAAGTGAAGTTTCTGTGGGGGTCAAGCCGGATCACTGAAGTATTCTTTCGCGATTGGTAAATAGTTCGACCCCCCCCCCTATAACATGATGTTTTTGGGGAGAAGTTTAATTGAAATAAAAGCAAATACGTGAAAGTTAGACTTAAATTTAACCTCAAGATGACAACTTTGAGTCCATAATCTGAGCGAAGTCCTGTTTTTGTTCAGTGCGAGTGAATATAGACAATTGTGCGCCATTTTTGAGCTGCAGCGTGAGCGCGGTTGCGTGACATGACCCGGAACTACTTCTAAAAAGTCTTCTGCGTGTAGCCGCCTCGGAAATGTGGTACCCATTTCGTGATTGGTAACAAATAATCAAAACGAGCACTGTGATTTTTATGTCTTATATGGTGTTTATTTTACAAATAACGAAATTGTTACAATAGTAATGTTTTATGTAAACTATGTACAAATTCCTTCTGAAATAATTTTAAAGTGTAAACTACAAAATTAACTTCTTTGAGAGAAAAAAAAAAGACAATACAAATACCAAATAACAGCTATGCTATACCATTCTATTTTTGTCTTTGAAACATTAATTCATCTAAAAGCATTCAATACAATTTTCGAAAAGAAAAAAAATGTAGGCCTATTATTGGGATTCACAAGTAAATATCTAAAAATTCAAATTTTGACATCATGATGCTACAAACAAGTTAATTCAAACATTACACAAATTGTTTCCATTGGAATTTCAAATTTGAACGTGGATGAAATTGTGGCCATCTGTTTTCAAACAATGCCACCCAACTACAGAAAATATAAAACTTGTTTTTAAGAGCATTTAAAATGATGAAGTGACTGTTTTTCCAAACGAGCTTTGAACATTTGAATTATTTTGTTTTTCTTTAAACTCTGTTGACAAAACAACTGAAAGGGAAGCCCAACAATTAGTATAACTTTATTTGGGTAAACAGTGGTGGATGGATTTTTCCTAAAAGCCAACTTGTTCAACATCAACTTGCAGGCGTGACACTTAGTTTTTGTCAGGGCAAAACATTTTACTTTCAGTACATGATGGAAATAGCAATTTCTGCTGGAAATTTTCAAAGGGCACTAAGGAAACGACCATGTCTCCATTTGAATTATATCAATATCTATTTCATGAAGAATCAAATTCAACACTGTATCAATTGTAGGACAACTCATCCGCTCATTGATTGACTATGAGGGAATAAGTGTACCAGGCAGGCTTGGTTTTTGCCTCCAGCTGAGTCCATGAAACTGTTAGTAAACTTTTAATTCAATAGATGCTGGGTCGTCAAGTTGAATAGACCTTCCCGGAAACTATTCACATGCTCCACCTGATGTTTAAGTATTACACCTTTCCAATTACCAAGGAAAAGAAGAAAAAAATATATAACAAAAATAAAATATAAAAAAAATTAAAAAAGAGAAAGACAGAGAGAAACCCCCCTTAAAACTATGATGATATAATTTTAACCATACAATGTAACCCTGTCTTGTGTTAGTAAATCCATGATAAAATCCTCACACCCCTGAAAACTGAGTTAAATCAACAACCATTTTTACGTGTGTACATGGAAAGTTATCTAAATAAATACAAAGCAACGACTATTTTAAGAACTGCATAAAAGCACTATGTACACTTAGTTCATGATAACCCGCAAAACCTGATCATTATAAAAACAATGAGGGGAAAAATACATGAATAGTAGACCGTCTAACCAAAGAGGGTTTTTTGCGACGATAGCGAGCATCCCACCCATCAGTAATTTTCCACTGTTCCCTTTCGCTGAGAACAATAGAAAAGAACCCATGAGTGGGAAGTTATCTTCTTAAAAGTAATTGCCCTTTGTAATTACTGTTAAACTCAATTTTCCTGTTTGCACATAATTTTACTTGAATGAAAATTTGCATTACAAGCAAATAAATACTTTTTAAATATCAGAGTTTCTCCTTTGGTTTAAATAAAAACTGCACACCTAAAGCACATCACCAAGGGCCAGTATCTGGCTGTTTAAGCCTCTGGGCAGTAAATTTACCATATTTTTGACCGCATGAGGGCGCTGTCATCAGGGAATGTCTTGCATCACAATAGCAGTTTTAGCTTATTATAATTGCCTGTTTGTAGTTTTCTTGCACCAATGAAGAAATACATAAAAAATAGCGATAAAAAAGTGTTTGTTTACTTGTTTTTCATCATGTGAAATTTATCCACATACGCCCTCACGTGGTCAAAAATACGGCGAATTGCAACTATCGAGTCCAGCAGTTAAGTGTTTTTCTTTCTAACTTTGCTCAGAAGTTTTGAACAAATTTCCAAAGTCAAATGTCCCACCAGAAATAAAAATGTCAACACCTATTTCTTCCCATTTCAACGAAAGTTTTGCTCACACCACAGAGTTTTTCAGAAATGTTTTGCTAAAATGCGTGCAAAGTTTTGATGAAGTTTCCAAAGTCAAAAGTCCAACCCGAATTCCAACAATTACAAACCTTAACACCTTATCTTCCCTTTTTGCTCAAACAGCAGAGTTCTTCAGACATTAAAACAAATAATTTTGTGTGCAAAGTTTTGGTAAAATTTCCAAAGTCAAGTATCCTTCTTCCCAAAGTTAAATGAATACAAATCTGAACACATTTTTTTTTTCAGCTTGGTTTCTTGAGGCATTTTTACTAATAATTGTGCAAAGTTAATATTTCCAAAGTCAAATAACCTTCTTTTTGAAGTTCAATGAATACAAATTTTGTCACATTTTCTTTTTTTAACTTCATTTTGAAGATCTGTGACCTCCATGAAAGCGTACCCATCTTGTCTTTCAACCATAATAAAACTGAAGCCAAAATGAGGCTAGAAGTGTAAAATAGCCTGGTGCCCTTTTGATATAATGAAAATCAATATTCAAAACTCAATAATGCTATTGAAGACAGGGAACTTGACATGTATAGTGGCGGTATGATATAGGTTGCTTCTCCTACGAACCTTGCAAGACGACCTAATCGTGCACACACAACTATATGCACTCAGCTCAAATAGGGCATGTGGTCTTACTCAATGCATCTTTAGCCGCAAAGCACTTTTCTGCCTGAAAAATTTGATCGCTTGAACAGGCACCCAGACATATTTCAAAAGCACATACAGGTCAAGCATTGTGGATCTCTTAGCAGATACTGCTCCGATTTGCAGAGATTTTCTGCTTGGAATAAAGGCCCCCCATTAGCACAGAAGCAAATGTCATGGCCTGTTGGACACAGGCATTTACAGGTCCATTTGATAAAACTAACCAGAGCCACTTTTGACAGCGCTGTACATAACTGTGAGCAGAAATATATTCAAGAAATACCAACTGTAAAGTAAGCATATTCTTTGCACTTAATATAACAACATCTAGGTCTGAATACATCTGTTATGACATCTAAACCAAAATACAATTACCCATGATACAATGACGATGGCTTTAGCAATAAACCTACAACTAAACAACAATTTTTTTCTGTACAAATTTATGAAAGCAAAAGAACTGTTACAAGACTACAACTGACTTTTACATTTATATTTATAGAAAATTTACAAAGTTCGTTTTCATTTAAATTGAAGGTAAAACACTATAGATTAACAAAACTGTTACTCGACATAACAGTTTCAAAGAAAGAACCAAGTTGGAACCAATTTTCAGAAAAAAAACAGAACACATACATCGAATTTACACTTTGAGTTTTCAAATAAATAATTTTGCTTTTTTTTTTGAGAAGGTAATTTTTCTAAAAGCTTTAGTTTCCAAAACAAAATTATCAGACAATGTTCAGGGAGATGAAGATTGAGTCCATTGCTAAATCACGACATTAACTGCTTCCTGATACCTTCAACTTAAATGAAATCTTAAAAACAGAAGAAAAAAACCTATCCAGACTATTTTCTCTACCTCTTTCAAATCTATCATATTCCAGCTCAGTTAAACTGGTAGAATTCAAAAGCCCCCCCCTCCAAAACCCTCCCTAAAACGAGAATGTTAAAATAAAGTTTTATTTTGGTGCCTCTGTCATGTACAATATAAAACAAAAATAGGTTTCAATTTATCTCATGTAAAATTATAACAAATATTCGCCGGACCATTTCTCAACCAACTTTATCGAAACAAAGTTGTTTTTTATTTTTTTGTGAGAGCTTTGTGCACCAAGGCACTGACCAGGGGCACATAGGCAATTGCCACCAAGCCAAGGACCAGGGGCATGTAGGCGATGGCCTCTGTTGCGTATCAGGCCTAAACTCAGCCACTGTTGTGTCTGGTAGCCGACACCAATAGTGCAGGCCGGGTCTAAATCAACAGATTTAGCTTCGTCTTGTGTCACTTTTTACAAATTTTTTACATCACCATAGCAACCATTTCTATTTGATCACAAAAACTACCTTATCAGTTGTTAATTTCTTTAAGTTATGTTCCAAGTGTTACTGAGAAATCTTGGCCGAGTTACCTGCTTTGAATACTTGCTCTTGTCCAGCCGCTCGGAGCTTGGCTGGTGGGGAAGAGCGGCAAGTTTGTCTGGCTGATGCCTGCTGTGGGCAACAGACCACCTATAGAGGGCGACAAACAGCACACACATTCAGATGTATATTTTAGCCTGCAAAGCAGTAATGGTGAACAAACAAATGTGAAACATGAGTGCTGTTGAGAAACTTTTTCACAAGGGGCACATGCTAGTGTCAAAAAAAAGAAGAAGCTTGATACGTCGAACTATGTGAAGAACTGGTTCTGGGGAAGAACTGGTTCAGGGAAATGAGAAAAAACTTGGTTGATTTGACATTTTGAATTTCACATTTCGAATAGTATAGTTAAAAGGAAAAAACTGAGTAGGCCTACTACAAGATCCAACTCAACCCTGATTACTCTCAGAGCCAACATTCCTAGTTTTGATGTCCCCTTTTGAAACAACAGTCATGCCAGTCATTCTGCAAACACAAGCTTACTGTATAGGACTTCGAACGGTACCGAAGTCGAAGCCCAAGCCATAGTTTCAAAATGGGCGATGCATTTTATGGTTGTCAACCGCAGACTAATTTCCTCCTAAAAATGTTTGACTCGCAGTTCTAAGCGTTTTGTGTGTAGTACCTTGAGTGTAAATAACCCCTGGCTCTGCTTTAATGAATGGATTTGCAGATGACACAGGCATCTGCTGACCCAGCACGGAGGCTGGCTTCAGCTCAATGAAGACAGCACCCTCTGTTGACGTACAGGAGGCATCATCTTCGGGACTGACGGCGCTGGCAGCTTCTTTTGGAGATTTTTGTTCTGAGAAGGCAAGTTAAACAGACCAGATAAGTCACACAGAGGTCTTACTATTGAAAAAGCAAAAAACAAAACCAAAACCAAAATCTCTATTTTCTTTTTGAAAAGTACCAAAGTGGCTGAAAACTTCAAACCTGGTTTAAAGGTAGTTCCTTGTGTATGTCAGGTAAAATTGCAATGGAGGTATACTTTTGTTGATAAATGGTTTCCTTAACTTTAAAGGAAGATGGATCTATGAACAAAAACCTGAAAACAGTGAAACAAAAACTTACAAATTGCAGGTCTAATCTCTGCAGTAAGCACTATTAAGTAATGGCCTTTCACACTAATTTTTACAAGAGACCTTGACTAAAACCACATGTACGTTAAAAAATAGCAAATTCCAGTCCTGAGAAAGCTATCCTTGTTAAATAATATCCAAGGACCCATGTTATTTGTAACAGCCATCCAGACCTCCTCCAAAAAATAGCAACCATGTTAAAATCACCACAATATGTAGTGAGAAACTGTGCCATAACCAAGGATCCTTGCTATGGCAATAGTGTTCTCATACACAGAACATGTCACTAGTAGAGTGTGTTCAGTGAAGAAATTATCAAGTTCTTTACCCCCCCCCCCACAGAAAAACAAGAGACATTGGTAAAATTGTGTTTGAAGAAGTCATGTGAAAGCTTGTTAAATATAATCACAATCGAACGAAGTGAGAGACAACCTGCACCCATCACCGAGGACCTTTGTTAATGGTGCTCGTGTGAGAAGGCCTAAAATCTCACCCATGTTTGTTGCCAGCTGTACCGGGGTGTTAGGTATCTCACCACTTCCACCCCTGACTGATGAGAGGACCGAGACCGGGGTCAGTGGTGGGAGATTCGACAGTTGGAGTTGCGTAGATTGACTGGTCATGTTCTGCAGCGAAGGAAGAACAAACGTAAAACTGAAGATTTGAAACATGCAGTTTGCCCTTTAATTTCTGTGGCATTGACATTGACATTGAAATAAAAAGTCGCATCCCCCTTAAGGTGATCCCTCTGCTGTCGCTTCCCGGGTTGTATCGTAAACTTGGGTGTGATTCATGGCTACACAGCAGTTACAGATTGAATGACAAAGATATTGACAACATTAGGGAGATGGCCAACATTAGGGCTACATGTAGATACCTCAGTTGGTAGAGCGCGGGCATGTTAATCTTGAGGTCGCAGCTTCGATCCCGCTCCAGTCAATTTGTCTTTGTTCAACCCCACGTTATCTTAAAACTCTGTCATCAAAGCCTGTCCTATGTCCAACCTTTGAAATTAATGACCAGTTTTCCCCAAAACGGCTCTTTATTGCTATTTTTTTAAGAACATCACCTTTGACCTCTAGTATATGCAGTTGGGTCAAGAAGCTTGTATTGTAACCAATGAAGCCTGTGATTGATATGACCAGAGCCTACATCTATCCCAGACAAAAAGTATACAAGCCATTAAATCACATTCAAAACTGGGCCCCACTTCACAGAGTTGCTCAACGGCCAATTTTGGCTTACGGTGCTACTTCCACTTTATAGCGCTGCTAACTGTTAGCACAGGAAAAAGCATGTAAACTTTCTAGCGCTTACTGTAAGCAAATGAACGCGCAAGCTGGCTGCCTAATTTTCTTGCTAACTTGTGAAATACACTTGCTGCTAAAATTAGCAGGAACACATTTGTTTACCTTTAAGCAGCTCTAATAAAGTGACCCCTAGTACTACACAGAGACCACGGCGGCCAATGTGTCTAGAGTACAGCCTAGATTCCTTCGAAATAGTCTCAAAAATACTCTCAAAGTAACTCTGTTTTTCTAATAATATGTAAGAGGTTTATTCTCAAGAAAAAGGTGGCCTTGTCCCTTCAGAGAACCCTTTTTGTGTCAAGTTGCTTACCAGAAGTTGCTGCTGGTAGTAGTTACTGGAGTCCGGGTTAAAAGTGTTGCTGTCTAGTGGCAGACGGAAGATCTTCTGAGTGGCTTCATCCTTGACGAGTACCCCGCCGCCACCGTACCCGACCAGCGAGGCAAGATTCGTGGGCCCTGAGCCGAGGTGGATGTAGGGCATCTGAAGCTGGTTCATGTTGGCTGTGGTCGTGACAGTGTTCATGGGCTTGTTTGGGCTGTACTGAATTGATCCCAGGCGTGTCAACGTTGATGCAACTTCTACAAAGTGTGAGAACAGATTGTGATATAGTGTGGTGAGTTTTTTCACTTGTGAATTAATTTTGGTTGTGAAGCCAAGGACTCTAAGAAAAGTGAACTTAATCACTGTACTAGCCAGAGCCCAAATGAAGAGGAGACAGGAAGGAAGGCTCAGTTTCAAAAGTGGGAGGAAATCCCCAGAGAATTATCCCATGTGGAAACACAATCAGGTAGGGACTGAAAACCCAATCTATGAAGGCCCCCAGTGAAACCAGGGTCCTAGAGGTGGAAGGCGAGGGAAAGAAACACTTTGTCAACCCGACCAGATAATGTTGCCGGCTTTGGTTGAAAAAGGTCAACCTACCTGTTGAATTTCAGAGAATATCCTGATACAGGCATGATAATTGGCCCTTGGGAAAAAAAAGTAGAAACTTTTTATTGAGTCCATTGGCTGACCTACTTTTCTGGCCATTTCATCATTATTTTTCAGTCTTTTCCCAAGGGCATAAAAAAAACAACCCAAAAAACAAAAACAACAACAACCCCCAAACAAAATGGAAATCAGCCCTAAGTAGGATGAATATCCTGCCTGCTGATAGACATGAAGAAATGAAAAAAGTGCAGAGTAAAATTTGTGATTTTTTTTTACATCTGTCTTGTGATAAAACCAAAGAATCCCCCCAAATGCCTTGCACTGTTACCCCCCCCCCCCTCCTCCAAGATGTGCGAGGTCTACTTTAAAACCAAGTTAAGATATGCCCCTATCTTAAGGCCTCGAGCAATCTTATGAAGATAGTGTGCAAATATCATCAACTTTCTTGCCTTTAAACAAAAGCAGACTGCAGACGTGAAAAATTGCACCTACTACAATAAATTATTAACTTTTACTAAATGAACTTCAGACCCTGAAGGAACTTTTTAAAAATTCATTGTATGAACCCACTCACGATATCAGAAAACGACTGAAAATTTTCCAGGTCTACAAAAAACTAAATAAAAATGTTAATTTCTCGTAGCATGCATATTTCAGCAACCTGATAAAAAAAACATTTAAAAAACAGCAAATGTCCCCAGATAATTCCATGCAGCTGAAGTGCAAGGTCCAGTGATCACAGGTTCATTTATTGAAAAAGTGCACTGGAGTGAAAAGAGTTGATGCAAATCGTCAGCCCATCATTCTCTGAAATTATTCATTCTTGGGCAGGTCTACGGCAGCTGTTGTATTTAGACGTCTGCATGAATCCACTCACAGATTACCATCTTGCATTTACATTAGATTCATTTTCAGTGCTAGTTATTCCAGACCAGAATCCCAAACTGTTAGCTCAATGGAAGAGCTAGAGGTATAATAGCTGCCAACTTAAAGGCAAAGTATACCTTTGGTTTTTGGAATGGTTTGATTGTTTTAATCCTATATAAACAAGATATATACAATAAAACTAACTTGGGACAATTTTATTTCAAAAGGTGGTGGCGTTTTTTTTTTACATATTGTCGAAAATCTGAAGCGGTTATGTGCACGTAGGAAGAATAATCCATAATTGGTATACATAATCCGAGTTGAAATGCTTTTGAATCTTTGGCGTTTTTTAATCCCTCCCTCTAAAACCACATTCCTTTGAAGGGAATTGTGTCCGAAAATCTTGAGTGGTTATGTCCATGCAAGAAGAAGAAGAATCCGTAATTAGAAACCACAATCAGATAAACGTTTCTCAGATTGAAATGTTTTTGAATCCCTCTCTCTAAACCCACTTCCTTTGAAAGGGAATCGTTTCTCAGAATGTTTTACATTATCAACAGCTGCAGTGCTTCTTACCTAGTAAGTTTTAATGATCATTAATTGTTTGAGTAATTACCAACGGGTATACCCTCACTTTAGGCTGAAGCACCAGAAAACATGGCCAATAATTGGATGGGGGACTTTTTCATGTAATGGTTGGTGGGTTGTCTCGAAAATAGGGTCCTTATTCACATCAAGCACAGGTCTATCTGAGGGGACGTAAAACTCTAGGTTCTATGATTTGTGTAATCACATAAAAAACCCAGGACACTTATCGTAAAAGAGAAGAGGCTTGCCCCGGTGTTTCTGGATTGGCTACATCCTCACTGAATATAACGAGTTTAGTTTATGTGATGGGCATTTCATGTATTCACATGGACTTTGTGCAATATAAATAGATGTATTTATTTATTTGTACAAGTTTTCCCAAAAGCTCTTGCACATGTTGTGGAGCGATATTTTACCGTCGGTTTCTCTGAAGATGCAATGTAAATAAAGCACCTCAATTTATTTACTGAAAAGCAATTGAAATAGTTCTACACAATTAAAAATTGTAAACAAAACAAATTTGATAGAAGCTCTTTTGTACACTTTGAGGTGTACAGGCTGGTAATTTTTCCAATGGCAGGAAAAATAAAAATAAAAATAAAATAATGGAAGTCCCTAAATCAATAAGTGACATGTTTCCGAAGATAAGCAACAAGGGAATGCCTGAAGATGCTACGGCCAAGTGAACATTGAACAATGAAGCGTAAATATGAGTCCCCCCCCCCCCAGGTCTCACTAGACTTGCCTCTAGTCCATCATCAGGCACTGCTGTCCCTCTCAGGCAAACCAAGAGACCAGTGACTTGTGTTGGTGATGACCTTATGGGCCTTTAACGGTCCAAGTTTTGGCCGATTTGCCCAAATAAAGTTTAAATGTAAATTTTTTTTTAGATTCAAAAGGTTATTAGCTTTCATTTTAAGAAATTGCAAGGAAAAATCTGCCAATGATAAGTGGCAATTAATACAAAATACCGACAATGAATTATGGTCAGGAGCTTGACATGATCTCACCTCCATCGGACATGTACTATACTAACAAAGTTGCTATAAATTACAAGTACTTTGTGCATTGTCCGTGGCATATGCAAAATTGTCAACGTTTTTTTTGTTTTGAGACGGCAACATTTGCCAAACTTTATTCCTAGAAAAAAGAGAAAAAAAATTACAAAATTGTTTTGGCAAAATTGAGTCATGCCACTTTGAGATTGACCCTTAAAAAAATGAAAATGGATCTAAAGGTATGAGAGCTGGAACAAAAAACAATTTCTGGACTTATATTCCAAATATTCTAGAGCTAGGACCACTTGAGGTCTTTGAACTTGATTCAAAAGTCATGACCCAAGAACCAAGGGCCAAAAGTACAATGTACCTACTTAGACTCATAGTTCATAGACAGTCATCAAAGGCAATGCATCAAAATGTCCCAGATCGACACTACAATGTCCTAGAGCTAGACCTCAAGATAACAGACCATGGCTAAACAGTCCTAAGGCTAGTCCCAAAAGGTCTTAGGCCATCACTACAATAACTTAGAGCTAGCCTTCAAGATAACAGACCAGGACCCAACAGTCCTAAATCTAGTCAAGAAGGTCCTCTTAGGCCAACACTACAATGTCCTACAGCTACACCCCCAAGAAGACAAATTGGGACTAAATGGTCCTAAAGATGGTCCCGAAAGGTCATAGGCCATCTTTACAATATCCTAGAACTAGACCTCATGCTATCAGACCAGGATCCAAAGTTCCCAAAAAGGTCTTCATAGACCAAGTATCAGTATGCTAGAGCTACACCTTATGATACCCCGACCAATACCAAAAGGTTCTAAAGTTAATCCTAAAAGGTCACCAGAGACGATCACTACAATATCCTAGAACTAGACCTCAAGATAACAGACCAGGACCAAACGGTACTAAATCTAGTCCCAAAAAGGTCCTTAGAGATCACCACTACAATGTCCTAGAGCTTGACCTCAAGATCACAGACCAGGACCAAACGGTCCTAAAACTAGTCCCAAAAGGTCATCGGAGACCAACACTACGACATCCATGAGCTAGGCCTCAAAATAACAGACCAGACCAAACGATCCCAAAGCTGTAGTCCCAAAAAAGTCCTCTACACTACAATATCCTGACGCTGTTGTCGAAGCCTGCAACCAACCCACCATAAAAAAAAAATGTTTGTTGAGTTTCTTTATTATAACAAATAACTGGGCACTCATGGTTACCTACATGTAGATTGTAAAAGCTTCATTCCTTCATTGTCAACAACTTATTCATGGTTCAGTGACCAAGCACTGTTACAACCCACAGTCATACAGCTCTAGCAAGGTCCTTTGTTACACGCTCACTGAACCGTACCACCTGCATGCCACAAGAGGAATTACATTTCAGGGACGATGCACAAAAAGGTAAATTGTACTTTTTTATTTCCAACATTACTTTCTCTGATCCAAATGCCTTAAGAAAGCAGAAGTTTGTTTTGTTGTTGTTGTTGTTGTTGTAGTAAAAATAATGTCTGAAGGCAGCTACCTGAAAAGTAAACAAAAAACAAAAAACAAAAGTTTGTTTGTTTTAGTTTAGAATTTCAACTTGTACAACATTATTATTTGGTTTTACCCATACAATGTGTGACTTTTGTGTGTTTAATTCAATGTAGACTCAGTTCCTTCCCCAAATCCTGTGATGGATTAAGAGGATCCTTAAGAGAATTTTAGGGTGGGATTCGAACCCATAACCTTTGCCATTCTAGAGCAGATGTCTTACCACTAGACCACCGAGACTGCCCAATAGCTAGAGGCAGTTCGACTCCTTATTTAAGCAGCGTAACAATTTCATAGATGCTAAATTTCCATCAGGGATTGCGGTATTAACCATCATGTAATAATACCTACTTTGCTTTGTAGTTTTTTTTCTTACGATCAAGTTGTCCGCAATTCATCTACTTCCGTGCAGTAGATCGGGAACTGGGAGACTATTGAGTTCAAATAAATAGCTGGATACAGTCTTATTGGAACAAACGATGTTTTTAAACTGCAATCTTAGTGAAACTTCACCATGACACCTCAAATCACATACTGTATGACATTGTTTTTCGGTAGAAAGCATCCGTAACTTAGGCAAAGTACTAAACAACACCAGTTGATCGTAACCGCCCTCAGCAATTTTTTGAAGCCGCATCCTTTTAAAACTAATAAAACAATAATAAAAAGTTGTCCCCCAAAAGACTAACATTTTCGTGTACTCGTGACACCATTATTTCAACGGCTGTTTCAATTTTTCCTTCTTTTAGAGGCTTGTAAATTCTGCAAAGCCAGCAAATTGTTAGTCTGGCTCTTTCCTCTTTAAAAAAAACAAAAACATTTGGTGCTCGATGTAAAGCATGGTGTACCCTTCCCCTAGTTTGTCTTGGAACCTCAAGAATTCTTTAGCAGTGGGGGGAGTTACTTCTGTACAAAATGAACTAGAAGGGCCTACTTGTCTTGTTTTCAAGAAATGTTTCTATGTATACTTTTCAGGAGGCCCCCAATGGGGCTGATGGAACCACGGGACAAAGCCTGTGCAGCCGAGTGATTTTTTCAATCAATGTTTTCAATTGAACCTCTAGATTGAATTGGAAGCCAAACTCATGATCGTTTGTAGGGACGCTGGTCTTTTATTTAATGGGGTCAGGCAGGGCTCGAATACTGGGAGAAAACCAACAAGACTGCAGGACTTGTAGCTTAAAACATTTACTGAACCAGACATGTTTTTTACAAGACCAGATTTGAAATAAGAAAAGAAAACTTGCTGACACGGCTTCAAACGTGAAGTTGACTGCTTTTATATGCACACGAACTGAGACAAGTAAGAAAAGACTGATCTCATTTGTCTATTGAAATGAAATGTTATTTATCAGACCCAAGGTCGACATTTGACCATAATTTGTTTCCGTTATTCAACTGAAAAACCACAAGATTGTCAGACTTGTCCTAGGTCATAAGTTTTCTGGCCCAACACTAAAATCACCGGCCTCAAGCATGTGGTCTGGTGTAAAATTCCAAGGCCTTTCAGGTAGAATCTTTACAGGATTGATAGGTACAAGTTGGTGGATGTGATCGACTTTGAGTTGTTATTTTTGAAATAAAGTACAAGGGGAGACACAGCAATATTCCGGGGTTGTAATTTAACAAAATGTAACCAATTTGAAAATGGGGAGCAGCCTCGTCGTTGGCTGGCCTTACAGCAACATTCTATTCTACTAGAGTCGAAATACTGGATCTTCATGGGTGCTACATATAAGAGGAATTACACAACAGACTCTCTACTTTAGCACCACAAATGGAAACCTCCACATCGGCACAAACGGACAAAACAGGGCTCTGCTTTACTTTATTTGATGGCACACCTAAGTTGCTACTTTTCAAGAAAGTTTAAAAGAAATCAAGGTGCAATGAAAACATTGGAATCTTTGGGACAAACATGGGCTCTGCTTTTCTTTCTTTGATGGCACATCCAAGCTGCCACTTTTCAAGAAAGTTTAAAAGCAATGAAAACACTGGAACTTACTTAGGGGGGTGGGGGTGGGGACCACTACCTATCAACCACAGGTGAAGTGAAACTGAAAACAAAGGTTCTTGCAGACAGTGAAGGTAACATTCAAATGTGAAGATTATAAAGGAACAATAATAACAACACAAACTTTGAAACAATAATGTGAGGCAGTTGTAGATATGATGTGTGACGTTAGCAAGTGTTGAGAATGTGTTTGAATGTTTCACTGGATCACTCCGTTTCTAGAATAATGCCCTTTGCAGCACTGTCATTTTTATTATTGTTTTAAGCATGCACTAAAAATCTACTGTACAGTATAAATGGCACAAGACTAGAACACCAAAAAATGAACAACCCCAAGCTTGTCGAAACAAAACACATGTGGCACACGGTGGTGTTGTTCTTCCTTCAAATTATATTCTGCTTTATTGGAGTGACCAAGAAAACATTAAAATCACAGTTAGGCTATTTACAACAACCAACATAAACATAATTCAAGGGATGGTACATCACCGATAATAAAACTCATTATCGTTAAAAACATCACAGAGTGTTGGTAAGCTCGTTGAAAATTGTCTAAAAGACCAAGGAAAGTTGACTGAACCATGATTGAAAATGTCAACTTGTAAGAGAGATCTGAAAGGCAAGATACAATTAAATAATTGTAACAAAATCATGACCAAAACAATTTAACACAAGGAGATGAGCACCAACAAGGAAAATACCAACATTTTCCCTGTGAAAAACAAAAATGTTAGTATTTCCCACATACCTTTATTATGAGCGGACTGACTTAATATTCTAAACCAATGTTGTACCTTCCCTTTTGTAACAGTTAATACCTTCGCCAACTACAGCTTTTTTTAACAATCAAAAACCATCACCACATAATACTCTTTTTGTAAGGGTTAGATTTTCCAAATGATTTCCAAAGTTAGTGTGTAGAATTGATGATTCCAGTTTGCTAGCTTTACAGAAATGCAAATTCACTATAAACTACAAGATAAAAATAAGTTGTTTTGTAGCAGTCAACTCAGCGCTATTTGGTATAAGATTTAAAACTAATCTTACATAGGTACATTAGCGTTAAGCAACTTGGCTCTTATAAGCAGAAATATTTAATTAGCATTTCCTTAAAGTGATTTCCAAAAAAACTGGATTCTAGAAAGGTAAAGGCTGGAGAAAGTTTAGTTATTGTAATTACTTTAATTACTTTACTACGAAGAGAAACAAGTTCCACTGGTCCACGCCTGAAATTTTGTCTTCGGGAGGGCAAGGCCATTTTCATTTTGCAAATGGCACTTCCATTAAACAAAATCTTTTTAAAATCTGTGGGGAGCTCAAGGCCAAGACCAGGGGCAACAGAGGCCATGGCCTCCATGGCCTCTGTGTTATTCCAGGCCAGGGCCCAATTTCATAGAGCTGCTTAAGCAGAAAATAATGCTTAACAATTTCCTGCTAAGCAGAAATGAGCAGGATACCAGTCACAAATTGTCACAGGACATGGTAGTTTGGCTGGTAACCTTATTTTGGTAAGCAAAATTTTATCCTGCCTAGCAAATTTTTGTGCTTGAGCAGCTCTATGAAATTGGGCCCAGATGTTCACAAACACTTATTTAAAGGAATGTGACTTGGATCCTTCCACTTCCAGTAATCACTGGAGAATTCCACGGTGCCAAAAACACCAAAATCTCTATCAAATTATAACATCTGAGAACTGTCTGGTCTCCTGAATGACTATTGATGAACATCTTAAGTATGCAACTTTTTGAGATGATGACAATAATGTATATTTTGTTGAATGTTTTTTTCTAATTTCAAAGCCTAAAACACTAATAAATTTATGGCACTTGGAAGTCACTTTTCCTACATAACTTTTTTAGAAAAATAAAATAACAATAAAAATAAATTCACCCTGACCATTTCCGTTTTGTCAGCCTGATTTCAAACATTTTGATTTGATATGTTTTTCTTCATGTCAAAAAAAGTTCAAAGACCGATTCAAATGAAAAGAAGAAGTTTGAGCTACCCTTAGAGCATGAGTTTGGTAATTCAGTAATCCACACTTCAAAATTGGCATAAGTCAAGGGGGGGGGGTAAATTTGGGAGAATCTAGACCACCTGAGGTTACGGTAAAATGCAAATCTACACAGCTATCAAACGAAAACATCAAGAAACTTTACGTCTTAGTTTTCCTTAAAGATTACTACAAAAAACTCCTCAAGAATACTACACACTGACTTTGACTTTAAATATATACCAAAATGCATTTTTTCAAAATGTTTTGTTTAAAAAAAAAACATGCTGGCTGGCTCCCTGAATGCTTATACAAGCTCCCTCAATATGAAACATTACAACGATGTTACCAGACTATTTTTTAGAGCACGTAGAAAACCTCCAGACATGAGTTAGAAAGATTGAATTCACAATCCCTGGATATTATTTTTGCGCAATTAATATCAAAACACACGCAGCTATAATTGTACTTTTTCTGTCACCAAAGCATTCTTTAAAACCTGATGTCCTAAATTGATTGTTTACAATATTTTAACTTTTAAAAAATAAGAGTTTTCATGAGTGAAGATTGTAAGAAACCCATTTTAAAAACCAAGTGACATGAATGTGTAAACAAAAAATAAAAATAAAACAATGTCAGGGTTCTTCCCAGGTTTTTTCGAAACTGTGGGGCATTCTGGACCAAAACTTTTAGATGTTTGGCAGAAGCACCCTAAATTGAAACAACATCTTCGGAATGTTTTCTTCTTTGCGTATATCTATGTTTAAAAGCCCTACTGTGCATTCTTTAAAGTTTTCTCTAGATTTTTGTGAAACCCCCCCCCCAAAACCCCAAAACATAAATAATAAAACAATTTTTGGCGCATCGACCGAAATTTGCGCGTATCCATCCGTTATGCTAGCTTGTACATGGGGAGAACCCTGAATTTTGGTATCCAAATTTCAGTTTCTTTTTATCATTTCCTCCTGGACCGGAACCCAAAGTTTAACACCCCCTCCTTTTACAATCGACAGACCAGGACAAACTCGTTCAAACTAACAAAAAAGAATGAAAAAAAAAAAAATGAAAAAAAAAAAAAAAAAAAAAAAAAAAAAAAAACTTTTTACATTTGACATTTGAATCTGTAATAAGCTTAAAGGTGCAACCTCATTTCACTTTCCCAGCAAATTTAGTGCGCTGAGATTTCATGGTAACCTGACTAAAGAATATCAAACATTTGAAGGAGAAGGTGTACGATCATTTCGACAAACTCATTATTTACGCTGCTTGATATGTGTAGCAGGAATTTAACGACCCAAATTCTTCGGTGGGAGAGCGCGACGAGGCTGCACTTGTATTTAAACTCGGCAGATTTGATAATATCTAATATATCTTTATATTTAACAGACATTCGATTTAAGCAACATTTATAAAACTGTAATAGACCCCTCGCATGTGATGACACAGGCCCAAAACAGCACCCTGACAGAGGTCCATGAAGTCCCATAATTGGCAGAGAGTTGTGAACGACGTGTACACATAACTGTTGGACCTCAGCAATGTTAGCCAATGCAAGGGGTCTATCGGCAAGTCCTTATTTGTCTTTTTGGTCACAGCTTTACATTTACCTGGCGTAAGAGGCACATAAGTCGTCACAAAACACAGTGTAATTGTTTGCTAGTTTTTTGTTGTTGTCTTTCTTCAAATTTATAAATTCATATTTACATAGACGCAAACAATGGTGTTAGTATATCTTTTTTGATCTACAGATTTTAAATATAATAAAATTCATGATTTAGCTTGAACTTCTAAATCTCTTTTCCATTTTTTTTCTTCAAGTCCATTAAATTTTGTCTAAGATTTATAATCGAGTCTAAACTAACAGCTTAAAAAATTCATCCACAAATTGATAAGCAAGGGTGATTGGCGGTTAACAGAAATCCCTTCTAGTGTTCTATGAGTCACAGAGCGAATGATTTTGGTGGCGAAATTTGGCATTACTCTTTCACCAGTGGTCATAAACATTTATCTGGCCGTCGTGAATTTCTGCTGGATGGAATTGTACAAAAAAATTACCTTTTTCATATCATCCGAGGCTTGGCAAGTCAGGTGTTACCACCCTCTCATACTGGCAATCCCCCATTTCAAAATGTTTTGATCGATAGAGAACTCTTAAGCTTTGGTAAAATTGACAAAAAACTAGTATACTCCAAGTGACCATGGAAGATTATGATTGACCAAAAACAAGAGGCCCCCCCCCCAAAAAAAAAAAAATAAAAAATAAAAATACAGAATTTGCCCCTCTCCAGAAAATAAATAAAATCACAATTTTCATGAACCAAGGAATACTTTTATATAAATTGATAAGAAGGTGTTACAAATAAGGATATTCCTGAAGCTGACAATTAAACAAGTTAGTTACATTTAAAGGTGCTTTCAAACTGTGCTTAGACAACTTAAAGAGTTGATGATGTTAAGCAGTAAGAAGCTTGATGAGGGTTTTTAAGAATGTAGGTTCATGTCTGGAATTTCATTCTTGACGAGGAAGCCACCCCAAAGCCACACCCCCTACCAGTTGTCATAGTGGATTTTGTCCCCCAGTGTGTGTCCCCATACAGTAAATTTACACGTGTAAAGGAGGTTGATTCAAAAGAGGGCACTACAATTCGCCATATGTGGGGGACAGAATCTCCAGGGGGGAACAGATTCTCTTGCTACAGATACTGAAGATAGTATGGAGCCTCCTAAAAAGGTGTGTCAGAATCAGTTCCACGGTTAAGTTACACTGACCAGACAGGCCTTAACGTCCCTTGAGATGTACCAGTAGAAGAAAAATTTCAGTTCCCCCCCCCTTTTTCCCCACACAAGATAGAATTAGGTCTGGTAATCACATAAAATGACATATATCTAGTTTCAGAATGATTGTCAGACTAAGGTGCCCTGGGGCGTCAATTCTTTGGTCATAACTTTCACCCTTTCTTAAATTCACATGATCTATGTTACATGAGCAGCCATGGAATAAAATCAGTCTTATCGAGTTGAATAATAAAAAGGGGTGGGGGGCGGAGAAGGCAACACCTTCATGAAGTTCCAGGCATGATGATGCGAGAGTTGATAAATTAATGAAAAGTGATGAAAAGTTGTTAATGTCTAGTAGAAGCGACAGATGGATGTCAGTTTGATAGCAGTGGCAGTGAGCTTGGGGGGTATGGTGTTAGGAATCTGTTACTTCTTTACCTTCTTCTTTAATCTTAGGGTCATCCTCCGTCTCGTCCTGCGGGATGGCTGCAGCGGCAGCCGCCGTCGCAATCAAGCTGTCAATGGAATGCATGGACGTGGGCTGCAGCAGGCCTTCTGTCGCGACGGTCACCACAGCATCATGGCCCTTTGTGCTCTGCACCGTCGTGGCAAGGGGAAGGGTGCTGCCGACAGGGGGCACCCCCCGAAGGACTTGAGGGAGGGCAGGATGGACAGACTGTTGCACGGTTGGTGGTTGAATGGAGGTGGGTGTGCTAGCCATGCTCATGCCTGACACTGGGGTAGAAGTAGGGAGGCCTGCCAGATTAGCAGTCGACACTGGGTTGGAGCTGGACATGACAAATGGCCCAGTTAGCATGTTCATGCTCTGTGGGGCGGGGCCTCCGGCCCCCGGGTGGGGGTTCACCCCGCCGGGGAAGGATAGAAAGTTACTCTGGACCTGAGAGGCAAGGGCCGACTGGGCAAGCTGGAGGAAGGCGGCGTACTGCTCCCTCTGGGCGTCGGTCATGCAGGAAATCTGCTGCTGGGTCAGGGTGGGCTGGCGGGCTATCATGTTGGGTCTGCAATTTGGGGAGGCCATCGGGGAAGTCATGTTTGGTGAGGAGATCGGCGTGGACTCCATGTCGCTATGTGCTGAGTCGGGATGGTTCTTGGTGGTGAGCGACAGGTCGTGTCTCACCTGTCCGTTCACGATCTTGTTGCGCAGAATTCTGCATAAAAAACAAAACAATTCATGAACCAATCAAATCGATCAGCATGGCTATTTGGTTCAATCACTTGACTGCTTCTGTTACACCAGTATGTATACCTGTTCACGAGAAAGACTCTGCTAGTGTAGAACCATCAGGCTATTAACTATTTTTTCCCGATTCAAAATAAAAAGGAAAAAACTAGTTTCACAGCCTGTTCACTTTCAGGAGTTGATTTTGTTTTTCACATAAGAAATGCATCAGCAATAGGCTCGTTTGTACACACTTAAAGGAACTGCCCAGGTCTAACTTGTTTCTGATTTTTACATTATCATCTAGAAAGCATTAAAATACAACTATCAATCACAGACTTTCACCATACCAACTATCTTTGTCATGTCATTCTCCATGTGTGCAATTTGCATTAATGGTAAATGATTCTCAATTCGGCAAAGTGGAGCCCGACTATCTCAGATTTTCTGCCTCAACTATAAAACTTGGTCATGTTGACTTAATAACAGTATAATAGTGCTAATTACAAGATTCGAACTTGCTTCTCATCACCGAGCACAACCAGTGGTCGAGTGGTTAAGATATAGCTGCCCCAGAATGTGAGGGTCATAGTTCTGAATCCCACCTGAGTAGTATATGCCCATAAAATGCCTTTTCTCATGGCTCGGAAAAGCACTTTATCCCTCGCTGGTGTAGGGTCAAACAAACTTAATGTTGATTTGAATTATTTTTTTTTAAAATTACATCTGCACCACAGTTAACATCTTGACGTGTCATGGTCGAGCGGTTCAGCTCATCGGACCCAAGCTCTGTCAGCAGCAGAGTGTGGGTTTGAATCCCGGTAACGACACTTGTGTCATTGAGCAAGGCACTTCACCATAATTACTTCGTAAAAAGTTAGGGGTGGTGCACTCTGCTCTACATGTACCAACCATGCTCCTAGTGGACAATACCCTTGCCTACATCCTTACGGACTGTGAAGGGGGTAACCCTGTTTCACCCCGAGGAGTAGGTGGTAACGTGCCCCTAGTGACAGTTGATTTGGGTCGACAGCCCAAATCAGTTAAGTGTAGCCCTCACCTTGAAGTGGCCATCCGGCCTTGTGAGTTGGGCGATATATCATCAAAAAAAAATAATAATAAAATCCATTCTGAAAAAAATTTGTGTACAATTACAGAACTGTTCCTTTAATATTGTAATCAATTCAGCCCACATTAGTTAACAATTGGTCAGCCGAAGCTGCCACTACACCACAAAGTAACCCTTCTGTTTGCTTTGCCAAGGGAACCCAGGTTTCTGTAGAGTCGTTCGGCAGCTAAACACCTTTTATGTCTGCTCTATAGTTTCTTTTCAGGGGGGTGTACTACGCATGAATGCACAGGCCCAACAAAGAGCTTCCCAGAGACAGAGGCACACGCCAGAAGTCCCTCACACAACATTCACAGGGTTCACTGATGGCACTACGGTCTACGACTACGATCCCCAGTGAGCAATTTCTCAGTGAAGCATGGAACAGACTGCAGTGGTACATGAAAAGAGGCCTGCATGAATGCGCACTGTACAGCGGCTGATGAAAATCATGCATGAGCGAACGGGCATAATGTACTTGGCACAATGCGTCCCTACTGCTGTGGTGGGTTCCCTTTGAATGGATGGATGGATGGAAACCGTTTGGAAAGTCCCAAACTGTGGCAAATATGTTCGCACAAACTACACATCTGTCGCCAATCACAATCACTACTACATGCAGGGATGAAACATTTCAGACTTCTACCTTTTTGAAATAATTATTTGCCTTGTGAAAAAATAGCTGTTCTTCAGATGTAAAGAAAGTATGCTCTTTGATTTAAATCTCTAGCATTGAGGATGCCGCTTCCAGGTGCACCTTGAAATCTCTCAACTTCTTACCAAAAGGTAGAAATGCCATCACTTCAACATACCACCTAAAATATGAACCCTAGTTTGAGACCTTTTGACAGTGACATTTCTCAACCCTGATTACGTGCAATTTGGGATTTTGTCCATCTGTCCCCAACACAGGTTTATTAAACCATCACTTGTGTTTTTCCCAGAGACAAAAATGATTCTACAATCACTAACCTGTGCAATTCGGAAAGTTACATTTATATCCCGTTTTGCACTGTATCACATTTTTAAGAATTTAAAATTTTCCTAGAATTAGTACACTTTCTTGTTCTAACAAGTGATGTGATTTCACTGTAAGCCATGCCAACAAAAACTGGCTGCACAATTATTACGATTTCTTACAGAAGAACATTAAGCTAGTATTTCTTAAGGGATTTGTCTATGGAAAAAAATAAAACCAAAACAAAATCAAACAGGGCGGGTATGGGGAGGGAAAGGGAAGAGAAGGGAAAGGGAAGAGGAGGGAAAGGGAAGAGGTGAGGAAGGGAAGAGGTGAGGAAGGGGGACGGAGAACGGGAAGAGGAGGGAAGGGGAGGGAAGGGGAAGTAGGGGAATGGGTGAGTAGGCAATGGATGAGTAAGAAAAGGGTATAAGTTTGGAAGTGGGGTTAGGTGAGGTGGGGTTAGGTGAGATGGGGAAAGGATGTGTGTGTGTGGGATAGAGTTAATGAAGTGAAGAGGGTCAAGTAGGTGAATGGGAGGGGGGTGGTTGAGAATTGTACCTGTTGATGGAGCTGACACTCGGTACCGTGTCCTTGGAGCACAACCCATCCGCGAGGAGTTTGTCCCGAATCTCCCAGGCGAAGATCGTGGGGCTGTCTCTTTTGTACTCAGCGATCTTATCCACAACGTTGGACGTGGCAACCTTGGGCTTACTGCCGCCGATCACCCCGGGGCGGATGGACCCCGTCTCTTGGTATCTGAAGATGATCAGATAAAGGTTTCGAATGAAACACATTTCAATTTTATGGCTTGTGATCAAGTTACTTGTTTTAGAACAACACTTAAATGCTCGTTTGATGTGATCAACTTTAAATAAAAATGAAAGATTAAGTTTGATGTCAGGGTCAGTATAAATTTGATCTGTATTTGTACCAAAGATCCTGGATCATGAATGGATTTTTTGACTCCATATGTCGAGATTTGCATTATTTAACAAATAACTCAAAACCTCATTCTGAAAACAACATTTTTTATACCTATGCAGGCCCGATACTTCCATGGAGGCAGGGAAGACGATTGCCTCCATTGTCCCTGCCTTGGTACCCCTTGATATGTTCCGATAGGAATTTACAATTTTCCTCATAGAAGTGCCATTTACCAAAGAAAAAAAAACACCTTGGTGCCCTTGCCTTATCAAAAAATGAAGCATCAGACCCTGCCTAAGGTTAACGTAACACTGTGGGTAACTGTGGACTTGTCCCTAAACTGTTGTCGATGTCTTGACAATTCACAAGGGAATGTCTGAGGTGTTTCCACGCTTTTCACGTACCTGACAAGGATCTTGCTGACGCAACCATGCGAGACCTTGAGCTGGCGTGAGATGTCGCAGGAACGCACTCCCTTCTTAGACAACTCCACGATGAGCTGGCGTATATGAACAGGCAGGGGACGGCCGTTAGCAAAGTTCCCTCCGAGCTGATTGATGCCCTCGCATTCTGAGGAAAAGAAAAAAACACACCGTTACAAATGAAGCAATACATTTCAAGGAATTCTGGCCATGGTGAAGACCTTTCTTCAGTACTTCAGGCAGTTGTGTTTAAAATTCTGGCCATGGTGAAGACCTTTCTTCAGTACTTCAGGCAGTTGTGTTTTTAAAAAACAACAACTTTGCCACAAGGCCTTGCTTTCCTGTCGACACAGCTCAACAGAAAAAGAAAATGAAATCTTACATGTACCATTAATGAGAATATGGCGGACTTGTGATTGAGAAAAGATGTCAACAAATGCTCGAGAGTTATTTTTTGCAAAGCTTGATTTTAAACAGAAATTATAGCACATGTGCATCTTCTGATATATGATCAATGTGTTATTTATCTTGCCTGCCAGAAAATGCCTTAGTATTGCTATGGTGATCCCTTCTGTAAACAAGGTGACATAATTTAAATCACTCATAAATTTCACAGCAACTCAGCGGCCAAAAGAAGATAAAGAGTAAATCGGAGACCAGACATTTTTGCTTTTGGTTGTTAGCTTCAAACTGAATGTGTTTCAACCTTTCTATATTAAACCCAAATCAGCAGGTTCTGTTCTCCCACTCTTAAAGTGCAGTACAAAAAACATACAAATTTGATAACAAAACCAAAGATTCGCTTTGTTGGGTGGACAGTGTTAGTTCAACTTAAGCTGCATTTTTGGCAGTTGAATCTACCCAGAAAGTGTCTTGGTTTGCCAGGCATGCAACTTTAGCTTGTCAAACAAAAAGAAAAGTTCAAGGAACACCAGTGCTTTGTACTGTGTTTAAAAAGAACCATTTCATTTTTGCTGAGAAATAAAATTGAGGAAATCAGCTGATCAAGTCACATGCCTGGCGTGTACAACAAAACATGATTGTTATTTTGTGCAAACCCATGTACTTTTATGTACATAAAAACAAAGAAAAAATACTGTGGTTATAAGACAGGTTTTTCAACTGATGAGTCCCTAATTAACGACATTGCTCGACTCTATTGCGTTGGTAAATTCATCATTTCTACCTCTTCACACCCTTGGGAAATGGAAAATCTCTGTTAATAGTGCAACAACAAACTGGCAAAGTATTTTATGAAAAAAATTGTTAAAAACTGCAGTGAAAACATGTACACCATGTAACAGTGTTCAGGCCTGATATTTCTCACAGGCATTGGAGGCAATTGCACCAGAAACTCCGGTTTTCATTCCCGTTGGACTTCAATACTATTGGAAAACAGTACTTCAAGCCTGATGCTCCGTAAGGTTAATTGCCTCCATGCCCCTGGTCATTGCCCTTGTGCCCCTTGAAAGGTTCCAGTAGAAATTTATATTTTCCCACGAATAGAGGCGCCCTCTACAGTAAGCGCTGGCTGCTAGCAATTTGCCCCGCTACTGGGTCCTTTTGCCGCCGGCTACTTCAAAAAAAAAAATTAGTATTTCACTTTTTTACCCGTACCTTGCCCTTGTAAGAAAGAAGTATCAGGCATTAGTGTACTCAGTATAAGTTCTCCCAAATGTGATGGAGATTAAAATGCACAAACAAAAATCAAACTTTAAGTAGGGTGCATATATGGAAATATTAATAATAATAATAATGTGCAGCCCTGATGGACGAAGTTTAAAGGTACCTTGGGTTTGTTGTTGGGGACTCGTCATTTCATTTCCAAGTGTCACAGGCCGGGCATACGGGAATGGGGTAAAGCTTTGACCCTCCTCTCTCTGGTACACTGAAAATAACCAGTGAAACTGGGTACCCTTTCTACATTGATAACATTTCTCCAGGACTGGGATCACACAGAGGCCAAACCTAGCCTCTGTTGCCCTGGTTTTTAGGCCTTGGTGCCCCATGAAAAGCTGCCAATAGACCTTAAGCTTTTCCAGAGAAAGTGCCATGTGCACAATTTAAATAGCTTTGCCCTCTCAAAGATGAAATTCCAGGCCTGTTTCTCTTCTGGTGGTTGTAAATGGGCAACATGTATTTTACAGAGCTGTTGGTTCAGGAATATTTGAGTTAAAAAAAAAAAAAACCAACCTAAAATCAGCAACATATATCTGTCTAGCAGCAACATTAAAATTTTTCCCGTGGAATTAACCATGTTTTAAAATAATTTTGTTTTTAGTCAAACCAGGTCAAAAAAAAAAAATTCTACTGGCAGTTTATCAAAGAGGAAACATCGATGTCAATTGTATATGGGTTACAAAAAAGGTATAAAAAGGGAAACTTGCTGCCACGATAAAGACATATTATATCATGAACATTTCTCAGGAAGTTGAAGGTGGGGGGGGGGGGGGACCTTGGGAAACTCATTTCAATAAAAGTTAAAAACCTAGTGGTTTCACTGTTTGCACTATGCAACCTTGCAACAAAGAAGTACCTGCAATTCTTTAAACGGCTAATAAGGAATTTCAGTTCATTTTCAACACAGATTATAATATCCTTTACCACATACACTGTACATGTATCACTATGGCTCTGAATTTCGAGGTTTGAAACCACTTGATGAGTCTTACAATGATAACTATCAAAGTGGTTTCACTACTCACAAGCACCAGTCTATTCTAAACTTGTACATCTTAACCCTCCTTCTCTTTGACCATTTAATCTAATCTACTGGGGTTTTGAAGGATGGATGAACTAGATGCCAGCCTGCAATATGATACCATGTAAAAAAAAATTAGCCTGTGACGACCAATCATTCGGTAACACTTTTATATTCTTGCGGTTTGGATTAACCGTAAAAAAATTCACGCGAAGACCACATTGTGATCATGTACACAGCGCCACGATCCCATGCGACACACATTGTTTCCAATTTACAGTCTTGTCGTCTTTACGTTACTTTGCTTAATACAATAAATGCAAGAAACATTGAACGCTAGAGGGCGCTTCAGAACAATGTGATTACACGAGAGTAAACACCCTCTATTGGTGAAACATACCAAGATGCATTACACGATAGTTTACAAAACCAGTTACAAATGCCTTGACAAAATGTGTCGGCGTAGGCTCCGGAAAAACAGAATTCAGAATGGGCCCAATTTCGTGAAGATTTGAGATTGATCTCAAGATGAAAGGTCAACTCCAGATGAATCTAACATCTTTGTGAAATCAGTACCTGGTAGCGCTTCAAATACTCAGGGATGTGATAGGCTGTTGAGAAAAAAACCTGAACTCTGAGCCCAAAGCGCGAAAGCATGCAAGCTCGAAAACTTGCGAGCATGAAGCCCAATATTAACATTCATCTTTGGTTTTAAAAGCCCTACTCTGCAATCTGGGACGTTATTATATGGTTTTATCTTCATTTTTTTTATGAATTTGATCTTTAAAAAAAAAAAAGTTTTTTTTTTTTTTTTTTTGGGGGGGGGGGCACAAAAATCACAGAATTTCTTTTTTTTTAGGGCAAAAAACCCCCCAGAATTCCGGTTAAAAACGGAGAAATCACATCCCTGAATACTGTAGTTACCTCTGACTGTAGATTAACTAGGTTATGTACAGTACAATTCCAATGATACCTTTACAATTCTTCTATAAATTGGCCTCGAGTCATACTAGACACTTTAAATTAACCTCCCAACTTACTCATTTTTGATGGACTTCCCTCATCACTACTCCTGCATTCTTGTTTTAATAATGTCCCATCCTCATTCATCTTTGAGATAAAAATTGGCTTAATGTCAACCACCTGGTCATCATCACTATTCTCATCTTTGGTGTACAGCTTATTCGCTTCCTGCATTGCGTTGATCATGTGATGAAACTTAAACGACCCCTTGCGGACGGCGATACCGTTTGAGTGATTTGCGGATTTGGTGCCCGCCAGCTGCCTACCTGGCTGCGCCTGTGCATTCCTCTCTGCCGGGGGAATCTTAATGCTGAGGTCAATTGGAAGCTGACATGGTTTAGGTTGTTCGGCTGAGGACGGCTGGCGGTCCAACTGTTTAGTCAAGTCTTCCTCGCAGGTTTGGGAACCTGCATCGACTTTGGCCGCTCGGTGGGTGTGGCAGCTACACATGCAGGACGCACACCCGCAACAGCGGATCAGCTGAGGCCTGGATACCAAGTTAGTCGGGGAGTTGATCAAGTTCACACCGCTCAGGGCTCTTTCCATGATTGTTGGTGACATGATGGGACGGGTGTTCATTGGAATGAAAGTTCCTGGCGGCAGCACACTAACTGGAAGGCTGTTCATGGCGAGCAGGTTAGCAGCATACCCTTTGGATTTCTTCCTTTTCGGCATGTGCTATGAATACAACAACAAAATGAATCACAGTATGAAATCACAATTCAAAAAACAACATTTGCAAGGGATGACCTCAAAGCTAATTTCAAAACACTGACAAAAAAAAAGACTTTTTTTTTTTATAAACTGATCAAATTATTGCATCAGAGATCACCAATGTAGTGTAGCTGACATATAACAGCCTAAATTCGACAATGTGTTTACATAAAATACATGCTTAAAAAAAAAGACTAACAATCCCTTGCACAATGGTGTGTTGAAAACTGCAGAAACTAACAGGGACACAAAGCAATAAAGGAATAACTGCACTTAATCTCCACAGGCACACTCAAACACCTTGCTTGAATGAACATCAATGGAAGCCCATACAGTGGATTCTTAATGCACTCCAATACAGGAATTTCACCTGACTGAGAGAATGCTATAATCCTAGCTGTAAGCATCAGCGTCTACCTTCCACATCAAAAACATTTCAACAATTTGTTTTTTTTCTCTCTTATTTTTTCATTCAAAAATTCTTGACAGATTCACTGAAGCAGTAGAATTGTTTTCCCTTGTAACCCTTTTCTGGAAAAAAGTGCAGTACGAACAAAATAATTGTTTTATTTTTTATTGTATAGATCTGAAAATTAGGCCATATTAGTGCCGGAAACAAATATTTTCGTTTTCCTCTGGTGTGGCCAAGGTGAACTGAAAGTAGCAGCATAAAATAATTAATAATAAAGTGAAAACCAAATTACTTTAATTGTTGTTTTCAAAAAAGTGCATTAAATCTTACTGTGTGCAGTTAACAAGGCTTAAAATTGGGGGGGGGGGGGGTCACATCTAATTTTCATTACAGTTCTTAAAAAAAAATGACAAAACAAAATGTAAAACTTGTAAACATAAAGGGGGGACCACTGGACTTTGGCAAAAAATTAGTTTAAAACTGGAATTATTGCTCATAAATTTGGGTTATAAAAACACTATTTTCATTTCTCACATTTTCAGCCACCCTCCCCCCCCCCAATTTTCAAAAGAGACACTTTGGACAAAGTTAAAGAACCCACAAGAATTAAATGTTAAGTAAGTGTAGTAATGCTGAATGTCAAAATATTGTAATTTGTTATTTAAAAACTAAATGTAGACTTATTATTAATAAGTAGTAAACAATCAATCATAAGAACTTGAGTAACTAATTAGAAATAACACATGTAACTGTTAAAAAGTGTCCATGTTGAACTTGAGAAGTTCAAGTATGCCTGTTTTTGAGAAAGAAAAAAATAGCTCAACAAAGACAGACAGAAACAAATCCCACACACCTGGACTAAACATTATTACTGGCAAACACAATGAATAAGCAATGAATAGGGGACTCACTGTGTTAAGCTTCTGACAGGCGAGCTTGGCCCGTCTCTTTGCATGCAAATTGTTACGGTTGAATGGTGCGACCAACCCTAGCGGCCTTGTTGCAATGTCTTGGTTTACCGTATGCAGCTGCTCAGCGACCGTCGCACTGCTCGACTCAGACCCTGCCACTTTTGAAATATCCACTGTCGACGGTACCTCTTTCCCGTTTAATTGCCGCCAATTGTACAATTTCTCAGGAATGTTTCCCGATCCCACGACAACACCAAACGACATGACGTCACCTCGTACAATTCTGGGGCTACAGTTTGTCAGGAACGATGTTTATTTCGGCCAAATCGTTGCATGTTTATCTCTTGCGACGGGCACAGCACAAACAGAAGAATGGCGGATTTAATGTAAATAATAGGGAAAGCGCTCACGGAATTGTGTGGTTTTGATTGGTCTGTGCCGAAGTGCAGGAGGCCCATTAACATAATTCGACCAATGACATGCATGAGTGATTACTTGTACTAGGTCTGCGGAATTTTTCCAGCTGGTGGCGCTCTTACATTATAATGGTGCTAACAAAAAAAACCATTAGGCTATTATGGACAACTATTTCAATACACATAAATAGATACAACTTTATTTATTTATTATACAATATGATGCCACACTCTGAGTGACTAAGCTAACGTTCGTCAAGGTTGCAAGGATAATCGTTTTAATAGAAAGTGTTTAGATAGCTCTGTTGGGATTTTGTTGTATGTTCCGATTTTCGCCGACTTTTTTGTTGACTTTTTTTCTCGGAACGAACTTTGACAGATGACGCTGTTTCAAAACGAAAATCAGGCAAACACTTTCGGATAATTATTCCACGGACCGTGTAAAAAAATGACGTATGTTACATCTACAAGTTTTTTGTACATGGCTGATCAACGCTAGAAAGAAAGTTCTTTTTGTGTTAAACCCCAAGCAAGAAATATATCACATTATCACAATTTACAAACCTTATTTGAAAAAATAAAAATAACAAGTTGACGGTAATACAGTGTTGCTTTTTGTTTTGACAAAACACCATAACCCCCATGGCCCTCAGGGAGATTAGTTCATTGAAGGGGCTACCCTGGTTAAATAAGGCAAAATAAACGATGACAATAACATGTCTGAAATATTAAGATAAACAAAATGAAAGTGGTGTGAATACTCTGCGTACAACGACCTAAAAATAAGGCTCGATGTTTTTATTAAATACGGTCAGAATTAAATGGCCGCGTCAGTGGCTAGCCTAGAATGCTAAAAAGTCGCTCTCTTCAACGTTATTTCTGCATGCGCATGCAACAGCCGTAGCCCAAATTGCTTGAGTTGGATGTTGCCACACACGTCCGTGCGGGCGCACCACACTACTAAAAAGGGTGCGTTCGATTAGCTTACACGTCTAAGTAAAACTTACACGAGAGCGTTCGATTAGCCATCACGTGATTTCGTGTCTGCCCCCGGTGTCAGTCACCACAGCCCCAGTTCGCGAGCGGGTCTCTGGTGGATGACCGGGTGTAATGACGCAGTTTCCGGCTGCTGGCGCATCATAACAAGATGGCGGGGAAGTTCGGTTCGACGTGAGTACAAAAACTACAAAGTAATACACAGATTTATCGTCTGTGAAACAATTATGGCAAATGGAAAGGAAATGTATTTCCTGAAAAATAAACAGTTGGTGACTCTGTGCAAAATAATTAAATTGTGTCGTCACGGACACGTACACTAAAATTCAGCAGACGACGGAGCTTTCTGCGTGCACGCCGCTACGCAACAACCTTTGACCTTAATTTTCCCAGAGTGACAAGCGAAAACACTGCAGCGTTCGATTAGCCTTGTTTCGTGGCTACCACGAGCATGACGAGTGTAAACCCCCGAAACACACGGGGAAGCTAATCGAACGCACCCTATAGAGGGTTGATTTCACAAAGAGCTACGACTGATCTTAACTGTATACCTATCTTAATTGCTAGGCAAAGTGTGATGTTACAAGAAGTCACTATAATTGTACTGACAACTAATGTTTAAGATTAATCTTTTTTGGTGCCTTGAAATCGAGCCTGGCTGGGCTGTTTTCATTTTGGACGGGTGTGTCAGGAGATTTTGTCCCCCCATACGGCGAATTGTGTACAAACTGATCTGATAGCGCCCTCTTGAATCAGCCTCCTTCAGCCAGCCCATAATATAAATTTACCATTATGGGGACAGAATCTCCAGGGGACAGATTTCCCTTGGGCACGGACTTAACTCAAAAGTTCGACGGCTAGCCTTCCCCCAAAACGATTTTTTTTCTGAAAAACAACTTTTGAAAACAACTTTAGATGTCAAAAAATATTACCAATAAAAGAGTTCAACAGGCCCAGATACTATTAAATATCTGTAGAGCAATTTTGAACTATCAGCACTTAACATTTGATGATAATGAGAATTATTTTATTAATGTTTGTTGCGCCAGGGCCGTGCAAACATAATCACAGACAAGTCTGTGGCCCTTACAGGCAACAGCGATTGCGCCCTCTCGTGGTTTGATTTAAGTACACCATTGACGCATGTGCACGTCAATAAACGCAAGTTAAACGGGGCGGTACATGAGTTAGTTCAGTTTTTCGGGTTATTATTCGCGGTAATCCTACCGAAGAATTTACTTTAAAAAAAAAACCCGGGGTGTTAGTGTTTTTGTTGCCCTAAAAATTGCATATCACTTCACTTCACATGATTATTGGCACAATCGATATTCATAAGTTTTAAAAACACGGACTGCACACTAACTTCTCTAATCTAGGCCTAGATTTCACACACAACTTAACGTTTCCTTCAATCAAATACATGTTTATGATGAATTTCTTCAATTGGCTTTCGTTTCTTTGATTTCTCAAAACCGTTATTGTTCATGTCTAAATACTAAAAAAGCGGGAAGACGAAAATGCACATAACTAAAGTTGATCAGACCACTTTCAATTGTTTACATTTTTTTTCCTCAAATAATTGACAAGTCTCTCGCATAATGCAGCCCTATTTTTTCTTTATAAAGACCGAATGCATGTCACTAATAAAATAACAACATCTTAATATTTTGTTTGATGTCCTAAAAGGGGGGCTCGATTTGGAGGGGCAGTCTGTTAGGCAAATATTGACGGTTGAAATCTTCGAAAAAGACGGCTGTGGAATTAAAAAGGTTTCAGCAGCCGTGTAAAATAGAAATTGCTGTGTAAATACACACCGCACGTCTGCAGAAAGAATATTTTGCAAGGAAAAACAAACATTGCCATTTTAAAACCAAATAGGGCCACCAAACAGCTTTTATAAAATAGATTTTCCCAAACTTATGATCGACAGCTGCATTGGGTGTGTGTGTCGTCTGAGTTATGCCCTTTATCACACGACAGCAATTTAACGACGATCTCTTGAGAATGGTTGCGAAATTTAACAAAATGCACCTCGTGTGAAAGGACCAACACTGTTAATAAAACGTCCATAAAGGACAGCAAGTTTGAGAAGATTTCACTGGGAACCGTCGACAGTCCATCTTTGTTTTCCTTTCACGCGAAATGCAGTTTGTAAAATTGCACAACCACGCTCAAATTAAGCAAGGGGGCCCCCTGCTAAATTGCTGTCGTGTAAAAAGGGTTTAACACGCACCTAACTCAGGATGTTTTCCCTCCGTGTTCACATTCTCGGACGAGGGAGGACCCTAACTGACGCGAACGTAACTCAAATGATGACGCCAAGGGCCAATTTAATAGAGATTTTAGCAGAAATGTACTTCCCAATAAGGAGCAGATTAGCTGCAATGGTGCGACCAGAGGGTGAGGCGGGAGCCCCGCCCCCTAGCTCAGAACCTTTGCCCACTCTTGCCTCCAAATGAGATCGGAAAAATGCACAAACACATGTAAATACATAAATTAAATAGCCCCTTAAATGAATATGTCTGTGTCCTCGCTAGCCCCCGCCCCCCATTAAAAAAAAAAAAAAAGGTTACGCCATTGTCTCGCGATACAATTTTTATGTGCTATGTGAACTTTCGTTTGTACTAATGAAATTGGGCAAAGAACATAAATTCGCAGACAGCACTCCTCGCTTCGGCCGGGCTTAAATTTAAAGTCCCAGCCGAACTAGGGCTTCCGACCGGGCCGGCTATACAGTACAGAAGCACTCAATTAAAGCAATGCAAACCGCACCTTGTCCTGTGCATTCCGACGCCGTTTATTTCCCCATTATTTTCAAAGGTCACTCACACAAAAGGGGGGGGGGTGGGTTTCTATCGCCTATTTCTTCTTTTCGAAAATCTCCTTAGGCCGCCGGTCGACGCATAATCAACGCCCGAAAAAATAACAATGACGACCACATAATAGCGTGTCAGAGGTCATGGCATACAAAAATGCCTTTAGGGTGTGCCGAAGTGTTTTCCTTCAACTGTTTTTCTTGGACTAAAAACAGACACTGAGCAAAAACAAAATTGTCAAACCGGTTTATTGATTTGGAGAAGTGTTTGACTGAATCGGACCCAACCCAACGTGTTCAAATAATGCCAAAAGGACTTTCATTCTTTTTAATTTTGAATGACACTTTCCCCTTAATACATCGTGCTTTTGAGTGTTTGCTAAATTGCGTTGTTCATCTGACCAAGGAATTAGTGCAGACCCACTGTTTGAAGCCAGCTTACTGTTCAATGTCACACAAAGTATTCCCCCATCTCACGATTGTGATTTAGTTCGATGTCTGAAACCCTTGAACAATATTCTGGGACAAGCTTTTACATTTTAGATTCTGACTTCTTACCTCGCTTGTTATGTAATGAATGCTCTAATGAAAAACAACAAGTATGAAATTTTGACCGTGGAAATGTTGCCAAAATTGTCCCATCTTCAAACTACTCCCTTTTCATATTAATCTGCCATTTTAAACAACAATTTCGGAACATCATTTTGTATCATCAGTCAACATTTTAAAATGGCACACTGTTTGGATATTGTTCTTGCAACGGCGTTGCCTTATCGGTGATGGGCCACGCCCACTTTTTAAAGGTTCTATTATTTTGTTATTACACAAACAGTCTTACAAAATGTACATCTACGACGCAATTTGAAAAGTGCGACATTTTGAGGCTTGGTATTTTTTTTCTCTGTTTCTTTAGCAGTGTGGGATATTATTGTTTATTTGTTAGATTTGGACCCAGCAAGGTCCCTCCCCAGTTTGTTATGCTTTGTACACGACCATTATTCGCATTGTGGAAATTACCGTTCAAATGTGGATCCGTACAAACACATTCGAAGTTTGATCGACATAAAATAAAAGCACTTCTGTTAGATTAAAATGACTGCAACAAAATAATACACATTAAACAACAGGTAAACACCTAAACTATGCCAATAAGTTTATTTAAACCTGTAGATTCAATATATCATCATTACATTTTACAATCAATAACATTATTACGTCATATGATCAGTCATTTCCCAATGCTTTTACGGCTGGAAAAATATCCCACTGAAACCTTGGACACACTACTTTTCTCTTCTTCGAAAATCCACCTTTTTAAGAATCATTGTTCTTATCACCTTATTGCTATTTTTTAATTACTTGTCTTTTGTTAAGACTACTCAGTGTCTGTGTTTCTGTTAATTGTAAGGCGTTTTGTGATGTCTATGTGACGCGGGAGGCGTTTTTGCGATGATTATTATTTAGAATTGAGAAACAAGAATTTCAAATCTTGTCGACAACTTTGCGACTCTCAACCAACAACAATTCTAACGACAATTTTGTCAGAACGAAAACTTTGTGGGCAACTCAAAATGTTCCACTCTTTTTGTACTATACATTCACGAATACTTAGAAGTTCAAACCACGGGGGAAAATGTCCAATTGTCCTTGTCAAAGCATTGAGAAATGGGCACGGTTGATCTATGGAGGAAAACACTATGGGCATTTAGATTATGCATTACATAGTCATAATTTCAATTTAAATGTCAGCAGAAAAATCCCAAAACGGAGCAGCGGTACATAGAAACACAATGGTATTTCTCATAACAAAACAAATAATAATAGCTGCCATTTTTGTTTTACCCGCCTATACATAGCTCAAAATAGACTGGTGCCTTGCCGGATATGAACTCGACATGAAGGTGATTGTAATCCCAAGTTGCCAATGACATAGCAAGCAAACGGTGGTCACATTATAAAGAAAAGGCTTCAGAGAAAAGTAGAGTAGAGTGACCGCGAAACTGAATTCACTTGGAGCAAGGATAAGTTCATTTCTTTTTGGTGAGTGTACAAAAAGGGACTTGCGGTTTGTGATTACAGGCACAAGTTGGGCTTGACATTTACCAAGGAACATTGATCCTTTTATTGATGCTTTGGTTCATCGTTCATCCTTCACCTCAGCGGCCCGGGTTCGAATCTAAGATGGGATTTGACCCAACGGTGGGTTTAAAAGGTTTAAACCATGACCGTAAAACCATGACCGTTAAAACCATGAACATCAATGAAACGTTTTTCTTGACAATCCACTGGATCTTCAAAAGTATTACTTTATGAATGCATGTTCAATGTTTTGGATAAAGTTTTGATAATCTTACAACAACCTATCACGTTCCAACAGGAGATGTTGATTGGATTTTGATTATTTTGGCTTTTCCCCACACACAAATGTCCAAACACTAAATAAAGAAAACACTCGTGATAAAGAGCACGCTATAAAGAGTACATTCTGAAGTACCAAATCTCATTTCTGCTATGTGTTTCTTTATTTTGCTGTCATCTTACAACAAAGTTCCTAATTCGACCATCCCAGCTATCCTAAACGATAGTCGACTGTATTCGTACACTTGGGTCAAACGATAATCTTTTGTAGGTCATAATGAGTGAAAAGGTATAAGGACCCCAAATTACAGAGCTGCTTATGGAGAACATTTTGCTTAAACATTTTCCTCTGAGCAGGGAACTTGTCACTGAGTACACGGGGAACTGTTTTTTTTTTTTTTTTTTTTTTTTTTTTGGTTGCTGGTAACCTTATTCTGACAAGCAAAGTTATGATGTGGGCCTACTTTATGCTACCCGTCCGTTTTGTGTCTAAGCATATGTTTAAGCCACGCTGTGAACTTGGACTTTTCTTTTCTGTAGCACTGCACGTGCATTAGCATAATCAAACTTAACCATAACACAGACAACCATTTTTGCAGTTTTTGATGTTTGTCAAATTTTTCTAAATGGATCCAGGGAGGTTCAATGTTAAATGTCAAGTCATAGCTCTCCTGACAGGAATACTTTCGTTTCTGAACAAGAAGGTTTTTTTTTTTTAAATTAAGGCGTTGGTTACACCTGAAACTTTTTGAACGCAAGTCTTGTGACTGAGTCAAATAGAAGTGGTATAAACCACAGGGGCGTGGTCATCCAACTCACTTTTAGGATTGATGTACGAGAAAGATTTCGAGAGGTCATACCACGTGACAGTATTCTGAAATGACCCAGTATAGACCACGATGTACTGAGAAACATTGTTAGTGTAATGTTAGATCATTACACAAATAAACCCATTCAGTGACTCTGGCAGAAAAGAACCAACAAATATGACAGGGGTTGAGACTTCCCAAATAAAGAAGGCCAACGTGGTAGGAGTCGAACCCGTTTCACATGATCGTGAAGGCACGAGTTTACTATATTTGAAAACGTACGCATAGAATTCGTGCAGCTTGATAAACGTCACACAAGGGAACGACGCACCAAATAACAAGTTGTTTTAAAGAAATAGTGAATAAATACACTTACCTGTGCGTGAAATCCGATTCGTTTTTGCCTTCATTTTGTGTTGCTTTTTCCCTTCTTATTCGGCTCAGTCAACGCCTGAACGAGGATGGTCAGTGAGGGAAAAGTCTTAAAGTCCTGGAGGAGTCGATTCGAAGCGAATAATCCCACGGCGAGTAGGTCCAATCTCCTGAGACAAGGGGGTCTTTTTGGCGTACCTGACCCTCTCGTAACACTAGTAAGGTACACACGACTACAAGGTACACACGACCGAGGCACTCAGGTGTAGCTATTTTCCAGAGGCTGTAGAATTAATAAACACAGTCGTAATGAAATCAATGGACCGTATCGTTTAAACTTTGACTGACTGGAACAGATTGATTTTCATGAGCTGCTGACGAACATGACCAACCATGTCACATCGGCAAGATCATAATGCGTAACTTTACCCCCGAGGTACACAGACTGAACAGACACCAACACGGCATCAACTTCAAGCCATGCGGCAGAACAACTTCCTCTAAAGCGAACAACTTGATCCTACTGGGGGAAAAAAAACCAAAACCCCAACATAAATATCTCAACAGAACGAAACGAAATTACGGCAGAGTCGACGTTGTGAAAAATGTTAGATGCTTAAATCGACGTCTTCATTTTAGAGAAGGAATCTCAGATAATATGAAAAACAGAAACTTACCAACCGCACAAACACTGTCAAAACCGACAACGCCCAAAAACTGCACCGCAATGCACTATCACTTGCACTACTAACAACGAATCCTTCATCCAGAGAAACTAGCCTCAAATACCTGTACAGTGCATCAGGTATACTTCGTTGAATATGTAAGCAGATTGGAGCGAACAATAGACAGCCAGCCAAGAAAAGGATAAAGGAATAATAAACCACGGTGGCATTAACTATGGTCCCATTGAATCAACAAGGTTTTTTTTGCTGTGGTAGGCACCACCGTTACGACTGCGTGATGGGGTGTGTAGAGTGAAAGCTGTTCACATTGCCCCAGTGTTCATCGAACAAAAGACATACCTACGTGGGGTCCTATTGGATAGCTTTTTCGTCCGCACAACAGCGTAAAAACACCTGTGAAGCCGTTGGTTAGGCATAGGTGTGCTCGTTTGATCCTTTTTATAAGGTAACAAGGCTGCCATCTTGGATGCGTCGGTGAAGAAAGAACAACAAATTAGTTACGAGCACGCTGTAGTACACCTGGGAGGCTGTGGTCGGTTTAGAAGTGAGTGTTGACTTTCCCGGCCCGACGTGGCGTATCAAGGGGGAGAAACTCACCATCCAAACCGGCCGAGTGAACAAGTACACAGATTGCTGGGTATACCCCTTGCTCACTGGGCCCAGCTTGGTTGATTCACGAAGCGTGCTCAAGCGTCCCCATGTTTTGGTCGCAAACACCAAACACGGCTATACAGTTTCAAAACAAAATCTTTGGGTAGCCCCCAAAAGAAGGAGTCGAATTCCCTCTCATCTCAAATGAAGGAGGAGGCGTGCTGGTTGTGTACAATTCAAAGAAACAAGTTGGTAGGGAGTAGGAATGCACAGTGCCCATTTAATATTTAAAGTCAGACATTAAGGGGGGCATTATAGTCTTTGTCAATGTAAAGCTGATTTATAGGCCAAATTGTCAAGAAATATGCAATAAAAGTCACATGTGACAAAAATTTCAGCTGAATATAGCGTCTGCTTGTTGAGAAAACAGCAAAAAAAAAACAACCCAAAAAACCAACCAAAACAACAAACAAACAAAAAACTGTCACGGTATTTTCATCGAGAACGTCAAATCCATCCACGTTTAGCGACGTGAAATTTGAATTTTCAGTCAATCCTCAGAAATCTGAAACGAATCATTCTAAGATTCAAAAATGTTTTTTGAGTGAAAAGTCATTAAAAACCACATGACTTCAAAGGGAATCCTTCTCAAAATAGTTTCAACTATCAACAGCGGCAAAGTTCTTACACGGCAATAAAGCTTTTATGGTCATTAATTTTTGGAGTATTTACAAATCTATGACCAACCTATAACTTTCAGATATGAAACTAAACTTATAACATCTTAATCTTAAGCCTCGTTCGTCACCTTCCCAATCTCTGAATACTTTGGTCCACCGTGTAGGGTTTGCCCGTCAATTTTTGGCCACAGCATCCTCTTTTGACAAATTCTCAGAAATACTCGGTGAAAGAAGACGCAGCAAAAGGTGAGTGAGTTTAACACACTCACACAATAGCCTTGCGAATTGTATTTAAATTTTAGTACTAGGCTTAGCAGATGAGAACCGTAATGGAAACGGTGGGAGCGTTTTAGCAACTAATTACTGAATACCGTTTTTCCAGCTTTCGGGGTGGGGAGGGGGGGGGTAGGTGGCATAATCGTAAGCCCCCCCCCCTATGAGAACCTTCGACCAAGCCCGCGCTCACGGCAGATTTATTTTTTGGTTGTGTTTGTACTGGTGTTGTGGACATTTTCATAGCTCTGCGCCACAAACAGAATCAAATTCAATGCCTGTATTCACCGCTCTACAATTCCTCACTCTGATAAATTCCAATATGCAACACATCCTGACAATTCAATTCAAAACGGGAACTCTCTTTCTCAAAACCAGGTGGAATTTGAATGAAAAGGACGTAAAACACAGGTCACAATCGCAACCTCCACTTACCCATTGTGTCGCAACGAGAGTGTAACTATTGTATGCGGGAGGCTCCGGCTCTGCTGTTGTGAGTAACGGTTTTTATCACAGCATTTCCTCTTTTTTTCAATTTAGAAAGAAATAGATCATTTAGTTTCACACAGTCAATATGAAAATTGTGGAAAAATGTTAATTATTTGCGGACATGATGGTATTCGCAGTATAATGGAGGGCCCATGCTACGATGGGGGGGGGGGGGGGGGGTGAGGGACAGTCTTAATGATCAACTAGAACGACTCATTATTCATTTCGATCTGAGGTTATGTGTTTTATCTACTAAACTGAATTTAGTCTGATATGAACTCGTCCTGCATGCTAAGTTCTGATAAGAACTCGTCTTGCGTGCTTAGTTCTAATAAGAACTCGTCTTGAATGCTTAGTTCTGATAAGAACTCGTCCTGCGTGCTTAGTTCTGATAAGAACTCGTCCTGAATGCTTAGTTCTGATAAGAACTCGTCCTGCGTGCTCAGTTCTGATATGAATTCGTCCTGCATGCTTATTTTTGATAGGAACTCTTCATGCAGGCTTATTTTTGATAAGAACTCGTCCTGCATGCTTAGTTCTGATAAGAACGCGTCCTGCATGCTTAGTTCTGATAAGAACTCGTCCTGCATGCTTAGTTCTGATAAGAACTCGTCCTGCATGCTTAGTTCTGAAATAGCTCGTCCTGCTTGCTTAGTTCTGAAAGAACGTGTCTTGCATGCTTAGTTCTGTAAGAATTCGTCCTGCATGCTTAGTTCTGGTAAGAACTCGTCCTGCATGCTTAGTTCTGAAAGAACGTGTCTTGCTAATTGTTATCTTCTGCCGCGGCGTTAGACTGGATCGGGGACTGCTCTTAAATTTCTCCACTATCCCCAACTGACATTTCGACTAGCCTGCTCTCTGATCGTCATCGGGAGACTGTTTGAGATGCAGGACTTTATTCTTAAAAGCGACCATCGAGCACAATAACTCGTAGGCCTGAAGATACTCGTGAAGAGATGATGAAGAAATGTTAATTTTAGATGTTGATGGAAAACGTAATAGTGAAATTGCAATCAAGTAGGGACTGAAAACCCAATCTACATGCAAGGCCTCGGCCGGGATTAGAACCGGGGCAAAACAGAGGTGAAACGCAAGAAAGAAACCACCAGGTGTACCTTTCTAAAATACATATACATACATGTATATATATAGGCTCACTGAAGATCCAGTGTCAAATGGAAACTGCATACTGCGATTGATTTAATGGTTCGTACTTATTTCTGAAGACACGCCATCATCTTAACCCTCTATTTAGTAAAAAGACCCATGGACCCTACATTTCTTTACAAACATCGATGACTACTTTGTATGGGCATCCTTTAGTGGCACAAAATTCAAAGCTGGATTGGCGAAAAGTTGCCCAAAGTATCAACGATTTGATTCGTCAGTGATTTTGTCTCATTTGATAAAGCTTGTAATAATTGATCTATAGCCTTTGTTTTTGTGACGTAGCAATAAGAAAGGCCTATTGACTTTTGGCCATCTTGCTTTTCTTCTATTCGACCCAATGTAACCAGACCGAGGCCAGATGTAACCGTACCAGATGTACCTTGGACCTTGCATGCCTATACGCACGCGCGCATATTTTAGAGTACCAGTCCGGTAGTTTTGTGCCAAAGCATGTTTATGTCTATCCAATGAAATCATTGCGTTTATAAGACCAGTGCCTTTCTTTAATCCTTGCGGATAAAGACTGTCTACCCACGATGTATCTCCCATGTGACTATCTCGACCTTCCCAGACCCTTACTCGTATCTCAACAGAGTAGATCAACTGTTGTGTTAGGTATTTAAGCCTTTAGTGCATGAGCCTTATAATCAACTGGATTCACTTTTCTATACGCTTACCTGGATTAGGGAGCAATAAACTGCGTCACACAATACGGAGACGGATCATCCTCTTGGGAAAATACTTGTCAATGCCGGATTTTCCTTCTAAGCAGTTCTTGCGATGATCCTGAGGCTCTTCAACTTTATGGGAATGTTGAATCCGTTGCGCATCGTTACGTAGAGAAGCAAAATATCGCCGCGTGCCCGGAAGAAGTTAACAGGAGAAAGGGCAAAGTTATGTTTCAAGAAAACTGAGCGTGAAAGTTTGATTGGTTTTTCTGCCATTTATAAGGGTAAATTCTGCAGGGAAAATGGGAAGTTATGTATTTTTTGGGGGTAACTCTGGAACACGTGACATTAATGCCACATTGCTTTTGTAGTGAGCCATTTTGTTGCTTATGGCCTGTTGTTGCGAAAAATAGAGGGCCTATGGGTGCCTAGAAGAGGGGCAAAGTGAGCCTATAAACTACCTACTTCCTGGCACACGACGATGTGGAAATTAATTACTTCTTGATCATGAACATGGATTTTATGAGAATTGTTAATTTTTGAGCGAATACAAAAATCAAACAAATCCGTCAGAGACGGAATAAAAGTAAAATGCACCACGGAATAAGTATGCACAATGAAATGACAAATGGGCGGGACATGCAGTGAACAAGGGTGACTGTCGCCACAACAGACGGATTTGTCACAACTACAGAATGGCAACCCAGGGTAGGAGTAAGATTCAGAGCTATATCTAGCACCGAGGATGCCGGTGGCACCTCAGATAGATTCAATATTAAACCCTATTCACACGACAGCAATTTAGCAACGGTCCCTTGCTTAATTTGAGCATGGTCGTGAATTTTTACAAACTGCGCCTCTTAGTGAAAGGACAACAATGTTTATACACTGCCCCATAAAGGTCGGCAAATTTGAGAAGATTTCACTCACCAGTGACCTTGGACAGACCATTATATTGTTTTGTTCCTTTCACTCGAAGTGCCGTTTGCAAAATTTCACAACCATGCTCAAATTAAGCAAGGAGCCGATGCTAAATTGTTGTCGTGTGAATAGGGCTTAAAGGAAATATCAACATGGTGGGTGAGATAGAGGGCTACATCACGCAGTGGATGAACAACTCATATAATGAAATTGAAACAACATTTTTTTTAAAGCAAAACCTCCAACTAACAAAAATAACAAAGGCTGTAAGTAGGCACAATTTTCACTATAGAGTTTACGGTATGAGAGCCTTACATGCCGCGCTCAACCAACCGAACAATTCTAGAGTAAGTTCGGGTGCTAACCTTTCGTCAATTTTGCGATTGAAATCACGCATGCGTGATCTGTTTGTCTGGTCGATCGACTTGTCCAACACGTGCCTCAATGTATTTTGTTGGGCAGACGATAGGGTTTACGTAAGCGTTAACGAATCAAATTGTAGGCACGCCGTTTTCATTTTCATCATGCTTTTATTTTATATTCTAATCTCTACTTTACTGCAATTATTTAGCACTTATCTTACCGCGAAGATAATGTGTCGTCATAATGAACAAAGCCTACCGTTATCAATGAGTTTGTTTAGTTATTATTGTGGAGTGACTTGCGGTTTCGACGAGTAGACTAACAGTGCTCCGGGGGCGAGGTTGACCCAGTTGGACTAAAAAGTCAAACCATGTAGCATTCGGCTGACATCTAGAGCGACTATGGTTAAGTCTAGTAACTAGTCTAGTAAAATTAAACATGTTGGTGTATATATGGTTTGCGGTAACACCATGCGTATAAATACTTTGCTGTGTAGATTTGCTCTTTATGAACTAGGTCTTGCTTTATTCTACTGCCGCGGAGTAGATTTAAGAAATTCGGGGGACTACTTAGTTCTCAAGGCGGAAGGTAGGAAATCGGCCGGGACTATTACTGGTAATTTCACTATTTCTTTGTTGGGGGGGGGGGCGACAGTCAGATATGCTTCCGTTATCCGAGGGATCACGTCCATCAGTCTATGATACAACATGGGAAGCGACATTATAATAGAATCTCCATACGGGGATGCGACATTTTCTTTTGAAAAAATCAAGTAACAAACAACAAGGGAAACGTTATGACTTTTAACAAAATATTTTCAACTACATTATAATATGTTGGCTTAGCAAGACGTAAAATATTGAGTTGGATGAAGGAATGAGACTTTTAACCTGAAAAATCTCCAGCTCAAAGCACACCAGCAAACGGCCTGTGTTTTCATTCCTTCTCTCGAATTTATTCTGTCTGACCGATGAGTGCACGCTACCTCTAGGTGGCGCTAACACGGTGAATGCACGCTGCCTCTAGGTGGCGCCAACACTTTCTAGGTGAGTGTCTCTTGTAAAGATACCAAATTAATGATACGACATTTGCAAGCCAAGTGCAGATAAAACAGCCGTTGAAAATCGCATACGGAAGCTTCCTCACTAATACACAATCAAGAAGTCACAGACGGCCAATGCATGAAAAAGATTACGTCTAGCTGAAAAGACCTGCTATCACCCAAGGGTGGGCGAAAGACCTCTCAGAATGTCAAGAGATTTTTTAAACTAGTGCTAGTAGATTACATCATACACGGAACAGTCATCACTGGTAAGTTTTGTCATGTATACAACCGACCGTATGTTCTACTATTAAGCTTAGTTCAAAACCAAGCCCTTTTCGACCACGGACAGAAAGAGGAAACAGTAAAAGAGAAAAATATTTCATATTAAAAAGTGAGGCCAGCTTGGCTGTTTCCCCCATACTTTTTTAACCTTGAACTTTTCACCAGAACTAAGAGTTGTTTACGTGCACGTTGATAGTAAAAATCACCGCACAAAAGATTTGATTTGTAAAGGGCCAGTGGTTTCCCCAGATTTTTTACTTCTTGCATGTCAATGGTACATTGTCTGCTCAACCTTGACAAGAATGACGATGTGATTTTCTGAGTTTAGAGGAATAACCACAAGAGGGCGCTAGAACATTACCCCGATAGAGAGAGACTGGCTTGGTCCCAGACCGGTCCCCTGTCTTTATCAGCAGTCCGTATGGTTCGTTCGGTCCCAGCGCCGCTTGAGGGTGCACCCGGCTAACTAGGGAGAAAACAGAGCGTCGGCCTCATTAATATTATTCTATATTGGACAGATTTGAGAGCCCAAATACAAGGTGTAAAATGTAATAATTTTGCCCAATTGTGACCTGGGGATTTGTTGACTTCCAACTTGAGGTATTTTGGATGACATAGGCCCTGGAATAAATGGTCCTATTTGCCGAGAGGGTAGGATTTTGTTTTAAGGTAGATGCTAGGACGTTTGGAAATGTAAACGGGGTATGGGTCTTTTTATTTGGATGGAGAATAATTTGACAGGCCTAAGGATTACTATTTCAAATTGATAAAAGTTTAAGAGTCAATTGATAATAATTTTCCCTTTACTGTAAAAAGCGGTGAGATCTCTTAGTATTTTTCAAAAGCATTTTTGATTATTTAAGCATTTGCACTATATATGATATGGGAGTTTATTTAGTGGGGTGCACCTGTAAGGTTCGCTCGGTCCTTGCTCTATGGTCCCAGCGCCTCATGAGACCGGTAGGGCCGAGGGAAATGGAACTTGCAGAAATTCTTGTTGTGATGGGATGTTGTACTGCTGGTCGGTGCAAAGTGCACAATCACAGAATCTCCGCAGAGACAGAACCTCCTGCCACACAGGCACTGGTCTTACAAGCCCAGTTGTTTCGTTGGCTACAGACAAACATACAATGACGCGTAACTACCAGAGACTGATAATACACACGTAGTGTACACACACACAGCATTTATGCAAGGTCAAAGGTACCTCTGGCAGACAACGAGCAAAGGCCGGTATCTGGCGTTATTCAAACTAGATTGGCCCGATCAACCATGACATTATAATTGCATTATAATTTTTTTCTGTGGAATACTCACAAGAGGGCGCTAGAGCATTACCCTGATAAAAATACTGGATTGGAAAACAGCCTTTGTAATTTGTAGAGTATTTTGTAGAGTACGACAGTCATGCGAAGAGTGTTCTACAGCAAGTTTCCTGGCAGCAGATGGTCGTGCCACAGTAACTTAAGCAGTAGAATAAATAGCAAGACAAAATCTCAAAAGAACATATTCAACACAGCAAAGAAGATATACCCATGGTGTTACCGCAAACCAAATGATACATTGATTGATACATCATCATGCAATGGCTTAAAAATCACTAAGGGCAGATCACAACGAACTAATTTCGACTGACCATCCGTTGATGGCGCTGTACAGCTTATATACAAATATCGTTGAAAACATTATCTCATATTTTTGCTTAATATTAATGTAACGCAGGCATAGACAACTAGGTAAAATGAGTGATGGCCTTTGTTTTGGGGACAGTTCATCTGTCCAACAACAATCTTTCATTAGCGAACCGTCTATTTTCAAGTAAATAACAAACTGGCGTGTGTGGTTTGGTTGATTCGGTAAGAGCTACAAGGTTGGGGTTGGGAATAACTTGCGTTCAACTGCAAACATGTTTGCTATAATTTATGTTATAACATTCTGACAAATTTACGAACTTCGAAACCAGTCTACAGAACTTTTGCACCTTCCCTTGATTTACTTCTCCGGAGTGATTGATAGCTCGATTTACTGACAAACTCTTCAACCCCTTTTTGATAATAAATCATACTTTTTGACGATTCTGCAATGCCGTGTAACCAATAGTTCGAGGTCAACGCCAAGACGCAGCAGTTCCCATCATCGTTCGTTTTTTGTGTATCACTAAGACCAGTTGATCCCCCGCCGACCATCGACTCTAATCCCAGGCGTGTTTATGGACAACATTGTGAAATTAATGCGGTTTGACTTTTTTCTTCTGTTCCTTTTTTACAGTTTTCCCCCCATTCAATTTCCAAGGTTTATAAACCAACTGCCATTGACTCCGTCGTGAAAATTATAGAGAAGTCCCTCAAGGTCAGAGAATTCAATGGCCGACCCGTGGCATTCTGTTCCGTAATTGTATCCTGCGCCATTTTCTATTTTTCTGTCCGCATTGCAATAAGTACAGTCACCTACGGGTAGCGAACAATGGACGCCATGCCCACTCCCTGAGCCCCCATGATACTGTTGCAATCCAATCAGGGAAGAACAAAAGACGAGTTTTAGGGAGCAGGGCCAATGCACTATCTCCACAAGGCCGTTGATTTGTTTCCCTTTCTTGTGATATGAGGGTACGGAATGGAAGTGGTACAATCCAATAAATCACAACACCCCCAAATTGAAAAAAAAAAACCCACCAAAAACCCAACAACAACAACCCCAAAGTTTTTTTAATTGAGAGAGAATTTCCGGTTGTTCCTTTTTTGGCTACCGTATTTTTTTTTTTATGTTTAAGTTCAGATGGAGAAACACACGTCTATAACTTGTCACATGACAAAGACAAAATGGCTTTGACTCGAGTAGTATGGGTTTTGTCTGCCGGCACCGTCTCCCCCTCAACTTTGTCTCATCCATCAGCGTGGATTGTAAAAAATATATTAATAATAATAATAAAGTAAAATAAGTAGTAACCAGTTTTTGTATTACTAGTTTAAGGTACTATACAGGATTGGTAGAGGCTGACAAAATAGTTGCAGACAGCGTTCAAGTTTTGTGTGATCATCCATAATATACATGAAATAACAAACCTGTGAATTTTTTTGGGCTTAACCTTTGTGTGCGGCAGGAGTAAGTAGTGAAAAACCATGCACAACTTTCAGCATGTAAACACATTGTCCTTAATTAATTTTGGTTGTAACAACCAAAATCAGCCGTTGCGTTTTTTCCGGTTTTCAGTTACAGTTTTCTCGAATATGAATTCATTTCAGAGAGGGAAAGATTTCACAGGAAAAAAAAAATTGGTTATAGAGGATGTGAACTTCATAATCAGTGAGCTTTCAGACTATATACTAAACAATGATGGTTTTATCCTTACCATATGCCTTTAAAACTATGCTCTTAATTTGAGATAAGGATTGAGATTTGGGTTTTGACCCTTGTCCTATTGTCACATCCTGCTATACTGTCTGCCAAAGTCGCCATTTTGGAAGTCAAATTGCACGTACAAACTACGGCAAGCGTAAACGTCGCATGGCCTAAAATTTGAAGGCACACAGTGTGGCCTAAAATTCTCACGGTACACTATAATATGACGCATAGCGACATTGACTCCCGAAACATCGCAACCAAGATTGTGATGATGACGTCAGGTAAACTGGGCCTAATACATCGTTAACACCGCAAACACAAGTTAAATTAAGAAGTATCTCCTCCAGGTTTGTTCCTCAAACTTATAGTGCAATGATGTTAACAAAATAATACTAAAAGGCTGTTTGCGACTGAAATAGAGACTACGTTACGCACCCACTGGTCCCAATTAATAATAATAATAATAATAATAGTAAAACATTTTTATAGCGCCAAATCCATCGAAAGCAATGCTCCATGGCGCTTAATACAGAGAAACTTTAAAAACAAAAACCCAATATAGATAATGGAGACAAATGGCTGCACCATTGCTCGTTTCCAAAACGAGGCTGACAGGAAACAATATCTAGTCATGTTGGTTTAACCCAATGACACTTCTCTAACAAAATGATGCAATTCAGGTTACAGTGTGCAAACAAGATGGACGCATGTATAAAGGGCGCCACCAGTCAACAATGCGTTGAACAGAGCGGATATTATTAACGCTGTGTGTCCGTACCGAATGGTATGCTAGGTATGATTAGTAACACCTTACCCAATGGTGCATAGCCTTTTAACAATGCACCTTGTTCATTGATAAGTTGGGTGCGTTTCTTGGAATGATCAAACTAATGTATGTTTTGGTTACAGAAAAGCCTTTCATACAACTGTTTTGTTTATACAACAAGTATAAAGAGCACGATACATGTTTTTCAACTGAACATATTTTGTGGAAAAGTTTAAAGAGCACGATACATGTTTTTCAACTGAACATATTTTGTGGAAAAGTTTAAAGAGCACGATACATGTTTTTCAACTGAACATATTTTGTGGAAAAGTTTACATTCGCTGGAAAACAGAACTGGCTCTCTAATGATACCAGAAGCCAACAGGAGCTGCATTGGAACTAGTTTTTTGTTGATGTTTTCAGTGAAAGAAAGGTTCAGATATATACTTGTCTTTTACATACGTTTTCAAAGACTAATTTTTTTCTCAGAAGTTTTAATCTTAAAGATCGCTGATTATGAAGTTCGTAATTCCAGTACAAATAATCCAAAGAAATAATTCCGTCCAAAATACTGCCAAAGTCGCAAAAATAGCTCTCGAAGACATCCCTTCTAAAAACAGTTAGTTCATTTTGATCGCCGCACTCGAAAGAAGCGTCGTAGAATAAATGAGCACGCCGCACACACATCGCTGCTGACAAAACACAAACCCTTTTCGTTGTTTTCATTGACTCGTGACCTCACAACTTCAAGAAGTTTTCCCCCCAAAGGCTGCCAGACTAGTATGGTGTGATAGTTCAAAACTATAGACCTTTCTTTTGCAACGTCACAGCCCAAGATTTTGCCAACCCTGGCTGGAAATCTATGGAAAGCCATAGATGCAAAACAAAAACAGATAGCTATAGTTTGTAACAATGTTACACAAATATTAAAAAATAGTGTTGAATTTATTGGAAACAAAGCAACCGATCATAGGAGGTATTTTATTTAATTAGAAGTTTGCCGAAAATGTTGCATTTGGTTGAAACATCTGTTAACACGATTGAACGTTTTACTAACATTCGGCGGGCCATGCCAACCAGCGCTGTTTGTTTATCAACAATGGAAAGGTCTATAAGACATGAAGGGTGTTGTGTTATGGAGAAGGGGTTCCCGGCATGCCCCGGTGTTTCTCTGGCCAAGTTTGGCTGCACTAAGCTTTTTGCGCCACAGCACAATGTGAACCATGCTTCACATTTCGCTCGTTCCCAGCGCCTTGCCTTCAAACCAAAGGCGCTGGGATGGGCAAACGTATCAAGCACGCTCATTGGTTAATGCTCAGTCCCATCATGCATCACACTCACACTGCAAGCACTGCACGCATGACGTACTTCCTGAACAAGAATCTGTGCAAGCTGATTAGCCCATCCCAGCGGTCCTGGATAGGCCGCTGGGGCCGAGCGAAGCTTCACATGAAAAATGGTGCTCTCCACAAACATTATAATGATCGCTTCGGGACGCCCTTCGGGTGTGAACAGTGCTATACAAGAACCGAGTATTATTATCATTATAAATGAGTGTATTCTATTCTAAAGGCAGGCAGTAACATTTAGTGCGTATACGATCAAATGAAGTCAGGCGCCCAGTCGACGGATCGTTGCCCAAGACGAAGACCCCTTTAACATACAAACGCTGTATTAAAGCTGGAGGTCATAAACGGTTCCCCGTTCGTTGACGCGGGGACCACCGATTTGTAGGGGGTCGTTGTTGGACAATTACACACTTCGCGAACCATGAGACCAGTCATTTTGCTCCGCCAACGCTTCGTGGCTTGCGGCAGTTTCAGGCGGTGGAGAAAAACAAATCGCTGATCGCAGACTATAACAAATTGAATGTACATAATAGTGCAATAACAATCCCGTACTGCCTTTGGTGATACACAGTATCACGGAAAAAAGTAGTGTTTTGATCGAAAAAAGGTTAACTTTTTAGTTTGTACTTTTTTCACTTTACCCTCGCTCGGTATACGCACGCTTATGTAACTTCTTTCCCCTGACATACTGACCCCGGTCACCTCTTCCTGTTTAAGTAAATTTCGACCTCTACCGACAATAATGTAGCTCTATGGTGTAAATCCATTCGAAATGGTTAATGAAGGTGTTTTTTTGGCCTTTTACTAAAAGTAGGGCTCGATCGCAACATAAACAACTTACCTAAATAGTCTTATTCTTTTATTGCAACTGTGGTATAACAAGAAGAGGGCTAACTTAATCGTTTGAACTATCATATCGTGTGCTCAGTACGTGTTGTGATTGTGTGCATTGCGCCGATCGGCAGTGCAATCATTCCCATCATGCATTACTACAAGAGTTTGTATAAGCTCATCAGCCCACCCCAGTTATTTTTGCCGAGATCGGGCCAGGAGGGGGGGGGGGGGTGGTTCTGAGCGACCTTGATACAGTACCAATGGACGACTCTAAAATGGAAGGTGTCAGCAGACGTTTTAGCGGGTAAATTTCCATTGTTCACGTCGTAGTAAAAGCAGTCGATTTAACCTTGTAAGTCTGCTGCCCCCTAGCGCCCCCAAACATCCCCCATTGTCTTCAGAAACATCTTCATCTTCATCATTTATATTGTAATCTGAGGGAAAGTTGCAAAGTTGCCCTCAACTGAACCCAGTGTCTTTTCCCACATTTTATTTTTAAATCAGAAGAATTGGGCCTCTACAATTATGAATTATGCACTTTAAAATTCCTGACAAGAAGTAATAACATTCACTGTTTGATGGACACAGCTCACTCTAAAACCTCACGGTCAGATTGACACAGATCCCGATCTTAACAGGTCGACACTGTATTCAGCTGAAACTGTCACAGCTGACTGTTTTTTTGCATCTGTCTCTTGATAATTGTTGCCAATAAATCAGCATTATGTTGACAAAAAACCCAATCTACGACACAACATTTAATAGAGACCACCAGCTGCATTGCATGGAAATGGAGAAACTCGTTTGCCAAAGATTGTGGTGTGCGCGAACAATGTCTACGCATTCAAACCGAGGACTTTAACAATAGGGATCCGGGAAAAAATGACATATCGGGGACAGTACTCGGTTTGTTTCGTGTATACAACCAATGGGAACGTCGCTAAAAAAACTAAGTCCAAACCATGGGATGTCCTCGGTTTACACCATAAAACAGCGTTTAAAACTATCCCAAAACTATCCCCAAAGAAAGTTGTCTTATAAACTGAAATGAGAATGCCCTGTTTTTTATTCCCGTAGATTGTTTGGTTATCTGTGACGTACCTTGAGGTAGGCCTACCACAATGCTGTCTGCAACTTGGACATGTCACCACCGTTGTTTTGTTCACCACTGACGCCCATGTAAGAATGGATATACCATGCCCGGTATGGGGCAGAGGGTACCCCATAATGTTCCTATACTTGAACACACTATTTTCCTCTTGAACAGAATGTATACCCGGCCCTAAAAATCCTCTGAAGAATTTCTGAGATCCCAAGCCCACAATTAAGACACATTAGGGGGGGGGGGGGGAGGGGTGTCCACCATGTCACATATTGTCCACCAAAATGAGAACGAATGGTGACATGGCATTAGAAGCCAATGTGATTAGATACTTATAAATGTTGAAAAATACTAACGCAATTAAACCCAGGAATGCCTGATTTTGGCAGCGGAAAAAAATGTCTGCATCCGACTGCCACATTTTCACTCATTGTTGTCACAAATAACGTTTTGTGTATAAACATGTTTTGTAGGATGTTTCCCAGCCGGCTGGCATTTATACATTGTGTTTAAAAGTGTGTTCCTCAAAGAAAAAAACCAGGTAAGTTCGTGACACATTGACTGATTCCGCAGTCGAAGAGTTAAAAAAAAGGGAATTGGTACAGCTTTCATAAAAGTTGTTTGTATCATGCTTACATAAACGCCCTATGACAATCTTAGGCCCATTTTTAATGTAACAATTATTCGGGTGAAAGCTGCAAGCTTCATTTTGACAACATTTCTTGAATGGTCGAGGCGTATATATACATGGCCTGTGCAGACTGTGGGAGGTAGAAAGTAAAGCCAAGGGAAACGACCGGAATAGTGCCGCCTCGGAGGCGCCTTGAATTGGGCGCGAACCACCCCGTCACAATACTCCCCCGAACCTGGGCGCGCACGCGGTCCTCTCGTGTTGAGAATGCCAATTAATCATGTGCAGCGTGTGAAATGTGGCTTGCAAATTCATAACGTGGGGTTTGCTGAGCTCATAATAATGGCCCAGGACCAAAGGTGGCCTGTCATCTTTGCTTTGTCTCGTATTGTTTGAGGTCGGACTGAATGAGATAAAAGAGTTGCGCTTTTTATGTACCGCAGACAGAAAATATTACACGAAGACCATACAAAACGGCATCTCCAAACGCCAACACAAAAAGCCGATTTGACGCCTTAGCCTTTTTTATACTTTCGTCTCTTTTCATCAACGTTTTCAGCCGCAGTCATCCTGTTTCTGTCAGAGAAACGGGCCGTAAACCAGGCACTCCGTGTGTGACGTAAGACTCTTTCACAGTGCCCATTTACGTATTCCTCATTCGTCATGGAAACCCACAATTTTGGTAACTTTATGCGGATGTGGTAGTTTCCATGCAAGAAGTCAAGGTACTCTTTTTTTATGAGCCAAATCTAACCCTTGTGCCTTAATTATCAAATTATACGCGTTTAGTGAGAGCATTCTTATCTAGGTACCGTTTATTATACATTTTGCATCCTAGTGACGTCATGCATGAAGTTTGCTATGCTACAGAGCAAACAGTCTGTCAACCAAAGACACGTTGAGCTTACAATGTTTAGCTTAAGGAAGAAACAGGAAACCTGTCAAAGCACAATCTATTGTTTACGTAACTGGGGTATTTTCGAAATCCCGGCTTGGGCTTCGGTACCGGCTTGAGCTACGTCATTAATTGTTAGATTAGGAGGCACTTTGCTCGGTGTATCCAACAACGGGGCCCGGAGCCGGAGCCCAAGTCGAGGTTTGGAAAACGCCCGTGGTCCCCTCACTGTGTGTGGGTGTATGGCTTAATCATGGGGCGAGGTGGGGCGGGAGGACCAAGGAGTAAGGGTTGAGGTAGAGGTGGGTGATATTGACTGCTCAGGTACAGTAGGTCTTTTTTTAAAGGCTAGCACAGCTTGGGAGTCAGTTGCGGAACCATTTTGTCTTCCATTCATACAAAACACCAGAATGAGGCCGGAAGGTGTGAATAGTCTGACCCCATTTTCGCGTATGCGAAATGGTCATTGCAATTATTAACTGGGTGCACAGGGGACCCAACTATTATAAATAAGTTCACATCATGACCCTCCAGTTGTCTAGCTCCCAATAAACGGGTGAGATGTTACATAATGTGTCAAACCCGGCCTAGTTCCTGTGGCAACTTAGGCTGGGCCGAATTTTATAGACCACCTTAAGCAGCTTATTATTGTTTAGACATTTTCTGCTTTGGGAAACCAAGCAGGATACCAGCCACAAATGGTACACGGTGACATGTTGATTTGATGCATAATGTTGATGTGCTTACCAACGTTTTGTGGTAAAGCAGCTTTATGGACTTGGGCCCAAATGTCTCACACACACACACAATAAAAAGCACGTTTTTTTTTGCCAAACCATAGAAAGGTATGCGAAAATTTTGGGGGGCACCTTTCATGGGGTAGCCAACCTGTCCCATGGCACCAGAATGCTATTAATTCGCAAGACTAAATAATTCAAAATGTTAATAAATAACAACAAGAAACACAATATGACCCCATCATATAAATAGGCATATCATATATTTTAGAGGGGGGGGGGGCATTTTTTTGGAGGTGAAAGAGACTAGATCGGCCATTGTACTTAATTCTCCTCATTTATTTTCTTTTCTATTAATAATACAATTCAAACGCAGAGGGGAGAGAGAGGAGGACTTCATAAAAGGGCGATACATCAAACTGCTGTCCAAGGTCATGGAAAAATGACAGGAGTTTAATTCCGGGCACAAAGGCAGCTGTCTGGGTGAATTGATGTTGTTTTCGAAAAAAATTTCCGGGGCTGGAAGAACACGAGAACGGGGCCTATTACGTCGTGGCACTCTCTACCTCGTGTGGACCAGATGGCATGTGGAGAAACTGAATAGATTTCGTCAAGTTACGGTGAAATATTATCATCATTCTGTATAACATTTATCCTTTGTGGTTAAATGTAGGGCAATAGATTGGTAAATACTCCAAAAAATAATTACCATAAAAACTAGTTAATGCTTGGTATAAGAAGCACTGGGAACTGTTGATAGTGTCGACTATTTTGAGAAAGTGTGGCTTGGATAATTGTTCACCCCAAAACATTTGAATCTGACGAACGAATCGTTTCTCAGATTTCTGACGGGTGACTAATAGTCAAATTTCCGTGGTGTCCGTTCGCGAATGCTGCGGCCAGAGATGCAGTTGGTACTCGCTGTCACCTTTGCTAAACAAGGATGGATTCAGCGTTCTTGATGAAAATACCGTGACAGTTTTTTTTTGCTGTAGATACTGTATTCAGCTGAATCTTAAACAGGTGACGTTTATTGTATCTTTCTAGGTAATTTTGCTTATATCAGCATTACCTTGAGAAAAAAAATAATAATAATACCGTACCTTTAAGTTCGCTCTATAAAACTGAGTGATTGAAGGGAATGTTCACTATCTATTTTTAGGAAGATGACATTTCTTGCAAGGCGCATAAAGAGGGGGCAAGTGACACCGGCAAAGCTACCCCTTATTTACCTTGTAAACAACTTGGTCTGGTACCCTGTTATTTGGGCATGGGATTTCTTCTTGAGTAAAACACAGCACCCGGTTGTTCTTCTTTCCTCGGGCGTTGATCGGCTTGTCATAAAGGACAATGGTTGCAGAGTGCAGAAAGTCTACAGACCTTTTAAAGGTATTCTTTTGTACATGCATCATTGATACTAATTGTTTTTAATTGCTTCTCATCAAAAAAGGACAACAGACTACCGTTTTTCCATCTGGCATCGGTTTGAAATGTGACTGCTCCATAAAAAGAGCCAATTAATTCCCGTCATTGAAGTCTGACCATCAAACCGATACTGAGTGTTTCGTTTGTTTGTTTGTTTGTTGTTGGTTTTATCGTTGTTGTTGTTGTTGTTATTGTTATTGTTGTTGTTGTTGTTGTTGTTGTAGTAGTTTTGTTCTGTTGTTTTATCGATATTATTGTTTCCAGTTAGTATTTCTGCTGTTTGTGTTGTTACTTTTGTTGTTGATTGTTGTTGCTGTTGTTGAGGCTATTGTTAATGCTGCTGCTGTTGTTGTTGTTGTTGTTGTTGTGTACTTATCAGTTGGGACTGCCCCTCTAACCGTTTGTGTATCGTTTTAAACAAGTATTCTAAGCGATAAAGTTCCAGCTGTAAAGTTGTTGACTTCTTGATCTCCAACATCTTCCTCGTGTGAGTTTGCTTGCGTAGGCTATTCTCGTGGATGAATGAAAAGGCGCCTGAAGTTTCAGAGTAAATATACAACCAAAAACTGACAAGTGATCGTTGCATCCGTAAACAGAAAGTCTTAGTCTGGCCGTTTTGCCTCATATTACCCGAGGAGCCCATGAAGAGCACACCGGGAGCAATCGGCGTGCCCAACGTGTCTACACTGCACCGTAACCCTACCCGTAAACCTTGAAAAAAAAAACTACCAGAAGAAAAGCAAAACAAACACAAGCGGTTTGATTTCTCGTCTGTTTTTAATATATAAACCCACGTGGTTGTGGTTTTGTTATGCCGCAGTTGTAACTGTAGCTGTTTGTGGCGTATTATTGTGAAGGGGGGACCCTTAAATGACTTTAGTTGTTGGCTTGTAATGTACCGCTTCCCGCATGATCGGTTTACCCATTCAGCGGGGGAAGGTCTGACTCAGGCTAGAGGGAGACAGGAGCACAACACACGGCGGGACTGTGAAGCCTCAGGCTCGCTGCAGAGCGAATTACACCTCGTGGTCTGTAATCCATAACAAAAACTGTTTGCGTTGCTCGATCGACGAGTCGACCTTTTCTCGGTCTAAAAAAGGCTACCGGCAAACGGAGCTCAGGGTCCCCCGGTGATTCAGGAGGAAGATACGGTACATCGGCAACGGCATGGATACAACAGGTAAGTTCCGCTTGAGGAACTGATATTAAACATGTTTTTTTTGTTGAGTCTCATCCACGTGGATCATCGGTGGATACGGGTCCCCGGCTTGTTTGAAGATCCCTCATTCTTCACGCATGTGTACATTTATCATAGTTGTTCTTCTGCTAGGTAGGCCACGGCCCAATTGTATAGAGCTGCTTAAGCAGAACATTTCGCTTGAATTAACTACAAGTCTGCTAAGCAAATAATTAGCACGAAACCAGTCACCGATAGTACACGTTGGATGGTATTTTGGCTTTTAAGTTGAGGTCACTGGTAAGCAAAATTGTTTTGTGCTTAGCTACTTTTTGTGTTAAAGTATAGCGCTGTGAAATTGGGCCCACACTGGATTCAATTTCATAAAGCTGTTTAGCAGATTATTATTGCTTTACAAAATTATTTGCAAGCATTATCCTTTGGTTTCTTGACAAGGCCTGCTTAGCAAAAAATAATGCTGAGTGAAGTGGTTTGCTTAGCAGCATGCTTAGCAGCATGCTTAGCAGCATTTTACAATACCATATATTTTTGCTGATACACTGTGCTTAATTTTTATAGTGCTGTTTAATGAAGCACAACAATAAGGCAGCTAAGGCCAAATGTATTTTACTTAGATACCAAAATAAAGTTACCAAAGTAAAGCTCCGTTTGCAACTGTTTCCTGCTTAGAATAGCTTAGCAGAAAGATGTTAAGCAAAATGTAAAGCCCAGCGGCTGTGAAGTTTGCCCCTGACAGCTAAAACTGGGTCGTTTTAAGCGGCAAAATATTATACATAATAGGGACGAGAAATCCGTTTTTTTACAGGCTTTGTTCCGGTTTTGTCAAGTGGAACACACTCCGGCCTGATCCGTGTGGCTGATAATATTGGCTAAGAAGGCTATTAAAAGGAGCCCAACAAGCTAGGGTCATTTTATTTTTCATCTTGTAAGATGTCTTCTCGGAATTGATAACTTCATGTATTTCTAGGGTGTAAACTATTAGTTCCTTTTCTCTCTTCTTACGAAGTACTTATTGCCAAACACAAGCTAATTATGCAGATATATATTTTACTATAATTAGGCATTAAAGTGCTGAATTTTTCCCCCTCTCAGTTTGCGTTAGATAACATTATAATATATCAGAATGATCGTCCATGATACGTTAACCAGTGTATAGATGTGTTCCGTTGAAACGACCCAGCACAGCTCGACCAAAACAAAAAACAAAACAACAACAACAACACAAAAAACGCACACAAAAAAACCCAAATTTTTTTCTTCTCAACAAACATCCATTAAACGCCATCACGTTTTTGCAACATGCGGTTTGACGAACCGGTACCGTTCTGCATGACCTTTGTAGTCGTAAACGAGTCTCGACATTCGTTAGGTCGTCATGTCGTTTGACGTTATTGTGAACGATTGGCGTATTAGCCTGAGTGCTTTTCCGATTGGGTAAGTCTTGAGTGCATATAAAAAGAGTTTTAACCTCCCCCTCCCCCCGGAAAAAAGTTTCTCCGTCAACTGCTCCCCGTCACACCTCAAAAAACATACGGCCTAATTATTCAAAAGACATGCATTTTAACAGTCAGTGGTACCTCTGCAATGCGATAAAGGATGAAAGTCAATTCATCACGGGATCGCGTAATAAAATTGCCGAGATAACATAAATACTTATCTTTGTTAAATTCTTTTCATTTCTTTTGGTAAGCATTACGTGTGTCTTGCGTAAAAAGAAAGTGCTTTGCATACATTTGGGTTTAATAGACTTGTTGCCATCGCAATAAACAATGTTTGCTCTTAGCACCCAAATACCATTGTAGTGTGGAAAACGTTGACACACTGCAATCATGTGTAGATTCTGCGTAAATATGACCCTTCTTCGGTTCCTGCTACGGCTTCGGCTACGGCTTTCGTTCTGGCTTAGGCTCCGGCTCCACCTTAGGCTCAAACAGCCTGTTTGAAGCCCTGCACCGAAAGTGCGCGTTTTCGAAATACCTAAACGGAGCCGAGTAAGGCGACGGTGTGGCGTTTCGAAAAGATCCAAATAATGGCTGCTTTTTGTGTAGAACCACTGTTATACGAAACGCATGATTAATACTGACATAATTACGTCAAATACATTTTTTTTTAACTGGCATAGTTTTGATACAGTATCATATGTCAACTTTATTTTCTTGAAGGTTATAAAATGATTAGTAAGGATAAAAACATCATTGTTTAAATTTAGTCTGAAAGCTTACTGATTACGAAGTTCATACTGGAACCATTTGTTCTGTGAACTATTTCCATCTGCAATGATGTCGTATTCGGGAAAACTGTATTTGAAACCCCCCAAAACGCACTAGCTGATTTCGGTTGGTACAACCAAAATTAAGAACAGTGTGGCGTTTACACACTGAAAATTGTGCATGGTTTTGTTGATGTTGCTATTTTCTCCCGACTCGCACAACAGATAAAGCCAAAGTTTTCACAGGTTGGTTGTTTTCATGTATACTGTCGATCACACAAAACATGAACAACGTACACATACCTTTAATAATCTACATGGGAAATAAAGCTTTGGCGTCAAATCATTGTCCGAGCCACTGAACGCGCTCATACTCGCCGTTCACAGCTTCTAATAGAAATGTACGCCCTTCTGATTTCATGACCTCTACCATCCGTAGGAGGCGTTAAAACCTCCCATGCTACATGCTATTTCAATTGTTTATTAATGCTATAATTACTGCAAATAGCGTGTGTTAGGGCCTATACCTTAAGGTACATAATTAGATACACAGGAAGAGTTACTCTACAGGGAACTTGTGGCTGTGAAAAAGTATGAACTTAAAGATACTTTACAAACACAAACGCTCGCTTCCTAAACAGAGTGCTTTTTCGAGAGAGGGCGCTAGGGATGATAATTGGTCATGTGACGTCATCAGTCGCTCTTGTGAACTTGCAGCAAACCTAACTGAAGGTATCTTTTGGAGAATTGACAACTTTGTACGTCACAGATACGCCTATGTGTGAAACCAAACCATGTGAGAGTGGTGAAACACTGGCTTTAATGAAACACTGGCAACATTTTACGTTTTCATGAACATTTGGATAAATTATACTAAAGTCAGATATTCCATGACAAAACGATTTGGTTCATCAGAATTAGTCGCCAATTCTTTTATCGATAAACATATTCGAAGAAAAACACTGCGTTCATTTTTAAGATTTTCGAAAATTTTCGAAAATACACTTCACACGAAGCACGACTGCGTTTGTTGCCGGCCGCAAATGTGGCCTGAGACCTGGGCCAAAGCTATTACCTTATGGAACTGAATAATAAATAATAAAAAAAACATGACAAAAGGTTTGGTCGATTTGTGAAAAAAAAAGAAAAAAGAAAAAGAACAAGTCTGATGGCATTTCGGATTGATACCCCCAAAGAGTTGTCCCAGTTCTGTGACCCTGGGCTGAACAAAAGGGGACAATTTACCCCACAGGCACCTTGTTTGTGACTTGCAACAGTAGGTATAACTTTTGCCGGACTTTCCTAAACTTTAGGCAAACCATTGAGCCTAATGGGCCGTGGCATGAGAGCTATAAACGTCAACAGACCGTATCGTGTAAAACACGTTCCGGCTCAGACCACTATCTTTCTTAAAAATGTACATTTGATATTAAAAATATTTTGCGACTCGCCCTTTCCTGCTTGTTTATTCCCTCTGAGTATCAAACAAGTGTGAAACGTGCAACATTCGTTTGCAAATCGTAGATTTTCACGTCAAAAGAGGAAAGTTGTTTGCCTTTAAAATGCCAAGGTAACGGGTCATACAGTCTAAGAGTTCCATTGAATATTTCTGCGACCTTCACATCACAAACGCCAATAGTTTCGAGGGAAAATGTCATCAGGCTATAGAATAAAAATATCACTTTTAACTTCTACTTTCTTAATGATGTCCTCACTTCCATTTTTTATATAATTATGTTATTTTGAAAACAAAGAACACAAAATTTAGAAGAAACAAATCAGGAATTATCTGTTTTGATAAAGCCATATCCGTGAAACTGTATCAATATTATACCGTTATGCATTAGGCGTATTGGTATACTATTGTAGATTCTGTATTGTGTAAAATAAAAATGAAAATATTAAGCAACATTTTAAAATGTTTATCTTTCGGAGATATTTTGTTCCTTTTTGTAGCCTTTTCCAGAGAAATATGTATCCCTGCTTGGGAGTATTATGACCCTCTATTTTCTTTCCACATCGTACACACCGGTCAGCTCATAAATGCCTTGATATCCTAAGCTGGACCATGCCACACATCTTAGAAGGGGTGTCAACCAACAAGGGTCAGTGATTTGGTTAGGAGGGGCAGGAACACATTCTGCCAGCATCCTTTGTGTACAAAAACGGTATGTCAAGTGTCAATTGCTAGATGAAACCAAATTATGAAACTCAATTAATTAAGCAAACAAATAAGCTTAAATTAACCAAGGCAATACATGGACATGATAGCAACGCATTTAAGTAACAAATGCGTTGAAAAATGCAAGACAATCCCTCTTAACTTATGGAAAATCTTGTCAGCACAACGTACCACGGGGGCGCTACCAACCAATCAGGTCCCTCGCTTGAGGGTTTCAAGCGAGATAAACCCGGGTTTACTTTAGTGCTCACTTGCCCATCAAGGAAAATTGCACTGTGAAACAAAAATGGTGTGGCGGTGGGGTTAAAAGACCCCAGGATTTTCCTGGGTTTTTTATCTCGCAAGGAATTGACTCTGTATACAGTGTGAACAGGGCTATTCAGTTCATTTTTGACGGGGTTTAGTATTGCTGTAATAAGGATTGGTATTTTATTAATGATGGTTTGGGGGTGAGTCTTCATACATATCACACGCAGCATTACATACACCATCAATCACGTAGCACGCTATTAAGTCCATGCCTCTTACAATACCCAACAAATTACAAAGCAGGACTGCCACCTTGTTTTCTAAAATAAAAAAAGAGAGAGTGAGAGAAAATTCCACCCCTCAAGAAGAAAAAATTCTTTCAAATTCTGGGGACAATCATCGTGCCACGCTCTCGCCGTGGCTCTCCTCTTAATATACCGCCTCGCTGTATCGCCGTGGCGGGGCAACCCAATCATGGTTTCACTCGGTCCAAACCGCCCACCAATGCCGGGCAGTTCCCGGGCAATTTAGCGGTGTTCACCCCCAGCCCATACACCGATTGTCCCTCGCCTGATGCAGAGCAATCCATCAACGGGATCCACGAGGCCCCATTCTCAAGCGCAGTTCACGTGCACTATTCTCTTGAGCTTTTCCAACCCCCCTTTTTGTGTGTGTACAATCCGCGAAAAGTAGACTCGGCTTTTTATAGCTCGCGTCCTTCATCGTCCAATCGTTGGAATCGATTTATTTGAAAGAAATATGTTTTGGCAGGAATCGTGGCGATATTAACAAGTGGAAATATTGATAGTATATGTAACAGAGTCGTAAATACCAAGGATAATCGAGGCTGGGTATCAAATACTTTGAGATACTGGGCGCCTAGCTTCGTTCAAGAGTTGTGTAACTTTTGTTTGATATCTACAAAGCTTCAGAGAAAAAAAACATGAATGCTTTTCCCTTGGCTCGTCTTTGTCTGTTTATAAGATCAAGATCGCCTGGTCAGATGGGGGCGCTGTTGATGCTAATTAATAGTTGGACCATACAGCTGTAAAACAGATCGCAACAGCTTCGAAATCGACAGAGCTTTTAAATAGTTAACACGTTCCAAAACAGGTAACAGTTACACTTTAAAAAAAAAAAGAGAAAAAGAATGGGACTCACCTTGCAGTTAGAAGATGAGTCAAAGGCGCCCTCTGTTGTCAATTTAATTATAAACAACCAATATAATCAGAATATGAACCGACTTGTTCATTGTAAATTAGCTAAATGTCCATGACCGACGTTCGAAATGAACTGTTTAAGATTGATAAATGCCGACCGGGGAAATATGCCGGTTTCCAATTGGCTGGGTGTGAGCTTTGTAGGCCATGTACTGGAACTAAATCTTTCTACAAAAATAATATCAGTAAGAAATGTTGTAATGTTAGACTTGTTGCCTGTCTGGGCAGTTTTTACTTTAGTACTGGCAACGCATGACAAAAGAAAAACCATAGCATCCTTATTTTTTTAAGGCAAAACTTAAAATGAACCTACTCTCCCGAAAACCAATTACTTACCGCTCCATTTGAGACTGATCAGCTGCCACATTAATAGAACTAGTAACATAAGAAGTGACCGACACACTGAAAGTTGCTTTAAATTAGAATAAGCCATCTACAAAAAAAACCTTCAAAAACAAAAAACCCCACAAACAACGACAACAGCAACACCCTACTACTCCCAAACCATGTGATTCACCCAAAAAATTACCCCGCGTTACCTTTTGACCACGAGATGTTGTAATTAACAAACAAATTTGACGCACCGTTGATCGCGATAAACCGGCAGTCGTTAACCCACCACACCCCGTAGTGTTTTTGTAGTCATTGTAAATTTGATGGAGTCGTGGGGCGTGCAGGGCATATTGTCTCAAGCCGGGCCATATTTGAGAAAACATAAATAAATAAAATACGGCCGGAATCAACACCACGACCACCACCGCGCGCGTGTTGAAATTCGGGGTACCGCTCACGGTGCACGGTCCCCCCTTCTGGTTCTATGTGTGTACCCAGGTAGCCCGGGCGTAACGGACACTGTGGCATAGAAGAAGAAAAAAAAACCCATAGAGTCTGTGTATATGACTTCCGACTTGTGACATGGTTCGTTGGACGCCATTGATCTGGGGTAGGTGTAGCGTGCAGTTTACAACCGAACGCAAATAATATGTAAACATGCCAGGAAGGCGAAGGGCTCGTATACAGTCACTTCCACCTGCACTTTATACACCCGTCAGTAATTATACATTATATTGAAAATATAATATTCCATTTGAACGCTCTACCAAAGGAAAGAAGGCTTTGTTGCATTAAATTTCGACTAATAGTTTCATTTATAATTCATCAGAAACAGTAATAAAAAAAACCCCAAAACCGTACAAATAAATCAAACCATGTTTTATTCTTGCAATAGAGCTGTCATTTTGATGTACGTGTATTTGCAAAAAACAAAACAAAAATGAGATGACTTAACTTTTCAATTTGTTCAAAGACAACATCCCAAATGTAGCCAATCATAAGCGGCTTAAATCTATGGATGAACTAATAGCATACTTTAAGCAACTTTAAAGTAAACTATGATTTTTAAGACAACAGCAATGAATGCCCAAGCCGCGTTTTTTTTAGCGTTAGCCAAACCCCACACTCTAAAAAAAATACTCCCCGTCAGAAACGACCTCGATCCCGGGTCGATGGGGACACCCGACGCAGCGTCAGGCTGACCTGGAAAATGGCTAACAAAGTGGGATTTTAACTGTGATTCTGCGTCGGTTGGACTCATTTCTGGGTCCTTTTGACACAGATTCCCGGGTCATGACGATTCATAAATGGGTCCAACCTCACGGGACATTTCTGACCCGTAAAGTTCTTTTAAGATTGCAACCCAGACACCTAAACCCACGTATACCCTGATGAGAAGATTACAAGTAACGTTGATAATTTGTCAACGACCAGAACCCGCACTTTATGCAGTGTTGTAACCAAGGGGGGAGGGGGGGGGGCACGTGCCCCGCCAATTGATGTAAAACAACAAATAAACCCCAAACCAAATTACTTCAAAGGGAATCCTTTCTTTAAAAAAATAGTTTATACTATCAACAGCTGCAGTGATTTACCAACAGTGGCGTAACTAGGGGGGGGGGGGGACGTGCCCCCAATTGAAGTCAGTGCCCCCGGATGCCCCCCCAATTTGGAACCCGCCAGTACGTAGATCAAGATACATTTTTAAAAAAGTGCAAATAGAATCTATAATTGATTTGCCAGCAGTGCCCACTAGAAAAAAAATGGTGCCCCCTTGTGCTCCCCACAAAAAAAAAATCCCTAGTTACGCAACATATACATGAAATAACAAACTTGTGAAAGTTTAAGCCTAATCGGTCATTAGAGTCACGAGTAAATAGTTAAAAAAAAAACTTATTAACGTTTATTTTCACAGTTGGGTCAAACATTGGGTTTTGGATTCGCGAGATCAAAATAGGCGCAAAATGTTTGACTCATTTTTAATAAAAAAAATATAGCATTTCAAGCAAATTATTTAGTAGGAAAGTTTTTACACCATTATACCCATTTTTATACCATGCAAATAATGCGCAAAGATAATATGTGCACATTTATATTTTCAATCTGACCAATGTTTTGCAGTCCCCTGATTTTGTCGTTGTTGATTTTTTACTTTCCATCTGATGAACAGCAGTCCAGGGGCACATTGCCCTCGAATCTCTCAAAATATGCTGTTTGGAATTACTCCTCATTCTTAATGAGTTATTCTTGCACTAAAACACCTACGGTGTGCTGTCATTAGTGAGTAGTGATTAAAAATACAAAAATTTTACTCTGAAAAATACAACTAGTGGAACATCCGGTACGCCATTTTGTGGAGTCGAAACTTTGGTTTCACAAAAATAGCGGGCTGTTACAGTGTTCTGAAAAGACACGAAAACCACACAATTGCACTGGGGTATTTATGTGAGCGCCTAAAGGTAACGTGCCCATTTAAGTGCGAGCTTCGAACGGAAATCATCATTTATTATATTGTTGATTTATTAGACCAAAAAATGAAAACAACCTTTCAGTTACTATTTTTTTTCACATTTCCCATCTTTTAAATGGAGGTATAGGTCCATCCCACCTGCTGGGACCGGAATCAACACGGCCTGTAATTGTCAAGCCTCAAGGTCGAGTTGGGTTTTGAGTCCGACGCCCAACCAAGGAAAAAAAGGCTTCCGTACCCATTTATTTGTCCCTTTTATCTCACTGCTGCATTGAAAGAAAACAACAACAAAAAAGACAGAAAGAAAAAGCACCCCATTTGCGACTTCTGACGACCGGAAGTACCCCCTCAGTATAATAAATTCGAATTTTAATTTTCCCAATTATTAATAATATTGTGTAAGCCGAGAATCCGCAGAAGGTCACTGGAGCTTGTATGGAATGGTTGTATAAGAGTAAAATTACCTTCCAGCTAACAACAAAACAAATATCAAATTAACACGTGTGGCTGCTAATGGAAAATGGCACCTGGACAAAACTGGGTTTGTTGTGATCGCGGCATCATCTCCCTTTCCAACACAATTATTTCGCATTTTGCAAATTAATGTAACCCAATCCCGATGGTCAAAAACCAGTGTGAGTGTGCGTGTTTGTGTTGGTTGTAATGACACGGGGGCCGCGTCTCAGACCAATTTGCCCGCTGTGGTGGTACTGACAAAAAGGGGGCAAACACCCGTTTAAACGCAGGGCCGGCTAAAGCACCATCCGTTAATTGTCGGGTGCACGGCGGGCAACAGTCTTTTTACACACCCACTCGGTGGGTACTAAGTCCAGACTCACAAAAGGCACAATGTCCTCCTGGTTGTTATGGGTTTTGTGTTCAACCTTGAGACGCTTTTAGCAAGACGGTGAGGTGGGCGATATGTAACGAAACACCCTCAGTCGTTTAGAAGCAGTCCGTAAGCCATTAAAGAATTCCTATAAAAGATTCGTTTTGTATAATTTGATGTGTCATGCCTAGAGGTTTGGATTTGAGATACAGAGCATAGAATAATAAGAACATGTAAGTTGTCTTGTGCACAAAAGAGACAGGCCATTCAGGTGCCGAAACTAAGGTAACATTTTAGGGGGGGGGGGGGGCACAAGGGGTGCACAATTTTTTCTAGGGGGGTACTTCTGGCCAATTTAAGCTGTATTAGTATCCGTTTGTATTTCTCTTTAAACACGCGTTCATTTACTACCGATATTTGTTTATAAGATATTCTGGCGTGAGTGTAAAAAAAAAATCTTCAAGATTTTTTTTTTTGAGTATGCGTGTAAAATGGAAAATTCGTTGTAAAAACATTGAAAGTATCACATTAAAGCTTATAAAATGAAACACTTTACTCTGGTAATTTTTAATTTCAAAAGTCCAGATTTCAAATAGGTGCACACAGGGGGGGGGGGGGCACGGAGATCAATGGGGTGGGGGAGGGGAGGGCGTGCCTACTGCCCGCTTTGATTCGCCACTAAAGATAACCGCCAGAGAATGCCAAGAAAATATCAACCACGCGATGGCGTAATGACTAATAGTTTTCAACTAACAGTTGATGCGTTTACGATTCCCTTGCAGTTCATGAGAATTAATGTACATGTTCCCTGATTCTGATACCAGACCAAACACAACATGCAGTAGACTTTCGAGGTGTAACGGGAACAGAGCCGGGGCAGTAAACTTGCTTAGCAAATCTGCTTTAAAAATAGAGAGTACCCGGGAAGTCATAAATTTGTTGTGACATTGAGACATGGTTGCCTGCTTCTGTGCATGATAAGCGAAACTTTTGACCACGGCCCAAGATCCAAGCAAAACAGATTAGCTGGAAATTTGACGCGTTGATGTTGTTGAAGACTTTCACAAAAATCTCCGTAAGGAGCCCTTGTATATTTTCAAAGATAAAAACCTTGCAGGGATGTCAACTGCATTGCTCATGAAGTTTCTCTTTACGTGGTGATGATGCAATAGCTTAGACGAGAGAGGGCATGGAAAGGTCCGCCATGTTGTCCGTAGCATTTTCCCTATGACGTCCCAAAATGGCGCACGGATGCAATGTCGTCCCAGTTTGTGTGTCTTCGATTCTTCTTTAAGAAGCCTAATTTAAAAAGCCTTAAAAAGCCTATTTTTAACAGTAATCACTGATCCCCTGTGACACGGATCCGGTTGAAAACCCTCTTTTAAAAGTACGCCATGCTCGACAGTCTCTTGGAGTTGGAGGAAGGGGTTTAAGCTCTGATCCCTTCCGATGTACACACACACACACACTCTCTCTCTCTCTCTCTCCGCCTTGATTGGTCTGTCATCATTACAACAGTCCACACATGATGGATGCATTTGATCAAGGTATGCCTCGTTTTTGCGCCTTGTGTGTTGGCGGCACAGATATCCCGCCCGATCGTCGTCCCATCGCCCGGGGGGTCTTATCTCTCTCTGATGTGATGACCCAGATGCTTTGAGGGGGGGGGGGTGTCTGTATTTTCCGTTTTTAAACATTAAAGGCATCTGATATAGGTCATAATCACCCAGGCCGTCATTATCATAACGATTACACAGACGCAGTGTCAATGGGGGACGCATATCGCTTCTCCACAGTCCGTCCAAAGCTATTAGCCAAATTCCCGCACGGCGAAAGCCCGAGACCCACCATGGCGCCGGGGACCCCATTTCGACAGATTCTCATTTTCTTTTTTTTTCTTTTCTTTTTTAATTTGTGAAATTGCGACAGTAAATCGAGACCGGTCGGCGGTCTTTTATTTCTGGGGGGTTTATCTATAGTGACTGGAAGTGAGCAAAGAATCTACAGAGAGATGATTGAGCACTGTACTGTCAGGGTGATTAGCTTATTGGTGCAAATTCACTTAATCAAAGAAGTGAAGGGTAAAGAAACCTGAGCTTTTTTCACTCTCATTTTTTACCTTTTTTTGTGTTGCCTTTAAGTGCGAAAGGCCAATTATGATATGCGCTGGATTGCCTCACTCCTACAGATAATACTTGTAGATTGAAATGCATACGATTATCGTTGGCAAAGTACAACCTGCAACATGGTGCCGATAAACCTCGATTATACCGCGACCGCGAGAGACGACACTTTGCCTCCAGTTCTCGAATAGGAGAGCCCTATATAGTTGCGGACGCAATAGTAAACGTACCGTTGCAACTTATTTACAGTGACGATACCAACACTCTTTCCAAACGAGACAACTCGTACGTCGTGACATTGGGATCTTTGTATTATGTTACCTTTGGGGTATATTTGGCAGAAACAAAATTTGTCTTCATCTTCGATAGGGTTATTACAGGGATCCAGTTTAGCATTTCATGGCTTTTCCCGCTTCACCCGTTGTTATTTTATTTCTCTACATGAACGTGGACGTGGACGACTAGTACGCCGTGACACAACGTTATCTTATTTGGACAAACGAACGAGGTCGATTGTTTTGGGAACGACGCTGAAAATTAAGCATCGAAAATCAATATACCCGTCCTATATTTATTTCCCATATACGACTGTAAGAACGGTCCAACGTCAAGGCAGTAGAATACGTGGCAAAAATAAAGGATGTCATGTGATGACGCGTGTTCCACCAATCAAATGACAAGGATCTGTGTGTGAGGTAAATACAAGTTATATAAATATAGTCAATTAAACCGGGTCAATCGTGTCTCCCCTCATCTGCGACCCATAGTTTGGAACCCCGATTCGCAACACTAGATCCTCATTGATTCATTGGTACTCAGTAGAATCAATTGGATAAGGGTTCAGAGGACTCCACGACCCAAGACGCGTTTCAAACAGCCCATCAGGCTTATGTGACGTTTCTTCTGCACTGAAGTCTGTCCATCCTGGACAGCTATAAATCCATGTCAAGTTTTCATGAACGAAAGTATCAAAAGTTAGTCAAATATAATTAATGACTGGTGGCTCGTTGATCGATTAGCCTAAACATGTTTATGTTGATAAACGATCAACGAACCACCTGTCATTAATTATATTTGACTAACTTTTGATACTTTTCGTTCATAAAAAACTTGACATGGATTTATATCTGTCCAGGATGGACAGACTTAAGTGAAGAAGACACGTGCAGAAGACACGTCAACTCACGTCCAACGCTTGTTGATTAGTTGATAATTCGTTGATTGCGTTATCGTTTGTGCTGATAATTGTACAAGAAGTACGTTGTTTAAGTTTGATTGAATTTTGCTCATTGCTAATATAAACGATGTTTAGTTGATGAGTTTTCGAATGGCTGATTGGTTAGTTGATTTAGTCGATAGTTGTTGAATAGTGGATAAGTTGACGGTTGTTCATTGATTGAACATGACTGTAATTGGTTCTTGGCTGACAGCGTGAACTGTTCGCTAACAGATTATGGTTCATTGATGTGTTGATGTGTTGATAGTTGTTCATAGATTAAAAAGTTAGCTGTTGAACCGAAAGCTTGTTGATCACTGTCTAAACGGATGACTACCGGGTATTCATTCATTGAAAGTTCCGGTCCTTAGTTAATAACTTGCTGATCGCTTCCTTAGTTTGTTGATAAGTTGATATTTTGTTGCTTTCCTTAGCTATTGTTCATTGTCTAGTTGGATGACAACTCATTGAGTCAAGGTTTTGGTGTTTAGTTGAAGGAATGCTAATTGCTTCCGTTAGTGCGTTGATAGCTTGTTGATTGCATTAATTAGTTCACTGTCTAATTGAGTTACAATTCAGCGAGTGGACGTTTAGTGTTTAGTTTGATAGGTTATTAATAAAATAATCCTTAGTTGATAGGTTCTGGATTACTCGGTAGGTTCTTTTGATATGGTTTCTTGATTACTTGTCGTATAATGGTTGTTAAGGTTTGAAGGTAGGGTCGTAGATTGGTTTTTTTTGTCAGCGTTATGCTGATTAATAGACAAACAATAAAAAAACATACAATAAAAGTCACCTGTGAAAGTACTCTTAAAACAGACTCTACTTGATGAGAAAACAGCAAATATGGTCACGGTATTTTCACAAGAACGTCGAATCCATCCACATTTAGCGAGGTGACAGCGGGTACCAACCGCATCTCTGGCCACAACATATGCAGACGGACACCAACCCTCAGAAATTTGAGAAATGATTCATGCTTGAATCGTTTCTTGGTTTCAAATGTTTTGGGGTGAAAAAAACCCCAAACCAAATTACTTCAAAGAGACTCCTTTAAAAGAAGTAGTTTATACAATCAATAGCTGCAGTGCTTCACCAAATTGGCGTTACTAAAGGGGGGGGGGGCACGGGGGCAATTTATGTTAGTGATCCCCCCCCGTGGACACCCCCCCATTTGGAACCCGCCATTTACATACGTAGATCAATATCAAGTTTTTAAAAAAGTGCAAATGGAATCTATAATTTTGCCAGCAGTGCCCCTAGAACAAATGGTGCCCCCCCCCTGTGCCCCCTAAAAAATTACCTTATTTATACGCCGCTGTTCACCAAATAAGTTTTTATGGTCATTCATTTTTAGGGTATTTACCAATCTATGACACTACCTTTATAAGAGCTGATTTTTTGAGAGCTATAAGAGCTATTTTCTCTTTCCTTCGCGCCGAGTAATTCCGTCTGTATCGCAACAGTTTACACTCGTTTTGAAAGTCTTTCCGTTTTCCATTAAATATGTCAAAGGCTTTCCTATCGCGTAATATACAAACCAAGCATGCATGGAAACCCCATTTCAAGGTGAATCATTTTTTTGGACAAACATGGATTAATTCCTCTATGCCTTTCGATCATGAAGGCTGATTCCTTAAAAAAAAACACCCCAAATAACAAACAAACAAACAAATACCCCAACTAACAATAAATAAACGAACTTGTTGACAATATTATTTCATATTTCCCACAGGCCCTTTCCCCACACGAAAAGTAATACATTTTCTAACTCTTGATCAGACTCATCTTGTTTTTCTCAAAGACATTATAATAAAAGTCACACAAAAGAAAAGAAGGGGGTAGAAAAGTCAAAGAAAATCTAAATTTTGTTGTGTGGTTGGGGAACTGAATGAAAGGGCAGACTAAAAACTGGCGTCATCGACGGCAGGTTGCGTGACAAGTTAGTGTTGCAAAGTTTTGTGTTGTCAGACAAAAGCCGGTGGAAGGGTAACAGTCGTACCCCACAAATAGCGCACGTGTTTGCTGCTCAACCCTGCGGAACCGCCTCGGTTACTTGTACTTTTTTTCCGGGGCGAGTTGTTGTTATTGTGGCATCTCTTCCCTACTTCGCCCGTACCGTGAACTGGTTGGCGTTTCTACTGCCGGAGGCGTCGCCTGTCAATGGTTGACATTGAACTTTGACCCCTATCAACAGATTTGGAAAATGTTCGGCAGTTTCTGAACGTCAGGACTACACGGTTCATCAAGAATTCGAGTTTCCATGGTTTTTGCTATGTCTTTCTTTTTGTTCCTCATTGCCGTCCTTGTAGAAGATAGCGTTCAATTCCCCTAAAAATACCTTAGTCAAGAGGCAGACAGTCTTTTTCCCGTTCAAATCAGTGTAACCAAACCGAGGTTGGAAGGGGTGAAAATAGTCTGGCTCTAGTTTGGTGCAGTGGAAACCAGTACGCGTGATTGCTGCTTCCCACAAGGAACATGACGTGCATTCTTACAGCATCATAAAGGATGGTTATTTCGACACCAAGGCACGCACAAAGAGCGTTTTTTTTTTTTTTTTTTTTATAAATGGAGACGGATAAACACACGGAGAAGATTGAGGTTTGCTTCTGAAGATCTTAACGGGCATTCTATTGTTTAAAACCAGAGCCACCAAGATCTGTGTGTGTAAAGGTAGCACTTTGCCCGGATGGGAACTGCAAACCCATATAGTTACCATCGGCCGTCTCCGAGGCTCGGCCGGTATGCCGAAAAGTCCTATTCTCCAACCGTTGTCATTGCAGCCAGCAGCCGTAGCCGTAGTCGAAGTCGCTTAGTTCGGACACGGCCGTACAGCTATTCAGGTGTAAGATTCGAACCTGGGCCGCGTATAGCTGAAAATTCCCTTTCGACAAAAGTGCTCTGTCATAAACTCACTGGTATCTTCCCCTAACTTAACCCCCTCTGATAATACAAATAGTACAAAACAACCCAATTTTGTTTTGTTGAAAGACCGGGTAAGAAGTCAAGGTTGCTCCGGAGGAAATAAACGAAATGCGGTTCCCTCTCGTACAGTTTTCGCCGCCTGCTTAAAAAAACCACGCAAAAAAAAAAAAAAAAAAAAAAAAGTGCTAAAACTGCAAACTAGCCGACTGCATTGTGTCAAGTAATAATGGCGCCACTGGTGCATTTCAGACCTTGGATATGCTTGTTTGCAACTCCACTTTTTTTTATTATTTTTTATTTTCGGGGGGGGGGGAGGAGGCTCTCAATGTCTCAAGCCCCCGGAAACATAACAAACGCAGTTCAACAGAAGAAGAAAACAAAAACCGAACACACTTTTCAGTACAAACACACAAACACGGCAGCTCGGGCGTGACCAAATCAGAAAACTAAATCGGATGTACATTCGAAGCCCCAAAGGCACCCTAATAATGCAGATAATCATAATCATACAAGTCACAAAGTTTAATTGAAAAAAAAGTTCAGAGGTACAGTTTTTTGATGCACGCCTGAGCGAGTGTCACACTGAAGCTGGAGTCACTATACAAGTAATCGCTAAGTTAAGTCATTAGTAAGGACAAGTCTGGACTTATATCTTCGCCTTGTACTAGAAACCTGATTTTGTAATACCGAAGAAGTTCGAAATCTTCTGTGCTGCAAAATGCTCACAGCTGGTGGCAGAAGTGGGATCGGACTCCCGGACGCAAGGATGGACTATCCGCACTCGTTCTTCCACCACCATGTCAAAATGCCAGACAAGCGACGCAGAGGTAAAGTACAAAAAATAAATGAACCTCATTAAGAGCTTCTCAATATTTTGTACATTCTGTTACCAGTTATAGCCAAAAAATATATATACTGACGACTTGTTCTCTAAAGCTTGTGTGTTGCCAGCAGCAGAGTGTGGGTTCGACTCCCGGTCAGGACACTTGTGCCCTTCAGCACTTAACCATAATTGCGTCGTAAAACGTTAGGAAGGTAGTGCATTCTGTTATACCAGCCAGACTCCTAGGGAATGATACCCACGCCTACATTTTTAATGGACTGTGAAGGGGGTAACCCTGTTTCATCCCCTGGAGTAGGTGGCATTGTGCCCATGGTGACAGTTGATTTAAGTCGACAACCAAAATTAGTTTATTAAGTGTAGCCCTCACCTTGAAGTGGCCGTCTGGCGTCGTGATATAAGGCGATTTCGCATAAAAAGAGAACGAAAACAAGTTATGCAATACTGGCACTTAAAAATCTCTGACGAACTTTCGTTTTAATAAGGTTGTCTTCTTTGCCTTACAACTGCGTGAGGACAGGGTCAAAGCCTCAGCCTTTTTCTGAACTGAATGGGTTAATTAATCGTAGAATGGTTGGGACATAATTGAAATGATGTTTTTTCCCCTAAAGTAACTGTATAGATGTCATAATAATTTGGGAGGCTAATCATCCTTCGCATCATACTCGCAACTGAAAAGCTGATTTGCTATGGGCGCGGCTACAACAATACAGCAATATAAATTTCAAGCATATACAGCGTGCTGCCGTCATTAAAGTCTGTGACCCCAAACAGAGTGACCAAATGTGTTTAGTATAATGTTTTTCTAATTAACCAGCATTTTTTGAAGAAAATAATAAGGCATAAGGGACTATCATGTTGACTGATTGAAAAATGTGAGGTTATTGTAAAAACAAAAGAGGGAATGAAGTGTGATTATATCGTTACCAAATCTGTTGAAGTAGGTACACGAGCTGTTTTCATCACTCAGCATATTTCTTTCATGATGATGATAATGTTTTTGTTTTGTTTATCTGGATGTGACATTGTGACAATCTGAAAAACCAAGATCAAGTTGTTGTCAACATCAATTCCAGAATGACTACTCTGTTGATTTGAAAAGTTTCATTTGAAACTTTGCTGTTGATGGTCAAACCCTTTCCCGCGCAACTTGCCCCAATGTTTGACGTTGCACCCTTGAAATCCTACGCACTAGAAATGTATTATTCCTTCAGTCAGTAGTGGCGATAAATTTCCAATTAGAATGGGTTTTCTGTCTTTTGTCAATATTGTTTTGCCGTAGTTTGACAATGGACGCTTGCACCAATTGAATGCACTGCCCATCACTGCGGTGCAAAATACGCCCTCTGTTGAGCATTTCATATCGATATTGTTTTGAAATTCGTCTATCTCAATGTGAGTGAATAAACGAGTCTGTACTTCTCGAAACCGTTACAGTTGAAATTCGGACAAAAAAAAAAAAAAAGCAACTTTCACTAGAAATGCCCTGACTCGTAGCCTAATAGCGACTACCACATCCACAACCACAATATTCTAAGTAGCTGGTTATCTATATGGCGAACGTCTTTTTATGAGCTGAGAATTCGTAAATGAGTCTGACGTCAAGCGCGGACTATACCCTTTTTAAAAACAAACTTATGGTTGATTATGGAGAGTGTTCTTAGGATTAGATGCCTTTGGCCAAGGTGTGTTATTATACATGTTCCATTAAGCACTTCCCCCATCCACTTCCTACTAGAAGCAGCACAAGCAGTGCGTGGCCAACACAGGAATACCTAATATCATTTTTTTTATCGGTGTCTCTGCTAGCATTTTGAACGGGGTGCTTGGCCCAGAAACCCCGCCCGGAGGAACCTGCTCTGGCTGGCTGGACTCATTATCAAGGTTTAGTGCGTGTTCCAAACGCGTGAATTTATATACAGCCCCTGGGCCTTTGCCGTCAAAGGGAGAGAGAGAGAGAGAGAGAGGGAGAGAGACCGGTTCTCTGTTCTTCCCCTCCTTCATCTCACTCCAACGTGTCTGTCCAGCCGTCTTTGAAGTTACGAAGATCAAGTTGGTTTTCTCCGACCGACCCATCTGCCCGGGAGTATTTTAATGCCGTCCGCTCGGGCGTCAATCCCCCATGGATATTCCCAGCTAGGCTCGGTGATAATGAATTCCCAATCTGTGACACTCATTGTCTCCGTCTCCAACTTATTATTAATTTTTTCAAAATCAATCTTTCATTGGGAAATTCCCTCTTCTTTGTGTTTCTTTACAAAACGTATTGGTCACCTGTACAATACAGGTATGTTTTATATTGTGCTGGGACCTTTTGTCTATATCACTTGTTCTGTAACGGACACCGTGGAGCAACGAGTGAAATCAACTAATTATTGAAACTTAAAATGAGTAGACAAGCTGCAATTATCATGGTAGTAATTATGAGCAGCTGTGTCTCTGTGATTCGTGTCGTGGCCGAGCGGTTAAGAGCACTGAGCTCAAGCTCTGATGTTTCCGACTCAGCAGAGTGTGGGTTCGAGTCCCGGTCTTGACCCTTGTGTCCTCCAACAAAGATATTTCACGATAATTGCTTTCCCCTTCGGCTGGGACATTAAGCCGTTAGGTCCCGTGTACTGGGATTGGTAGTCCACGTAAAAGAACCCAGAACACTTAGCATGAAAGAGTAAGGGGTTAACCCTGGTGTTTCTGGTTCACATAGCAAGCACCCTTGTTTACAGGTTTCCTCAGGCTTGCGAGCAACAGTGATTAAGTTCACTTATGAGGCATCCTCGATTTCATTACCAGAAATATCTAATAATCATCATAAAAATAGTTAATGATGAACGTACCTTTATTGATGATTTGTTATGAGTGAAAAATAGTTGTACTATCTTCCAATATGGATTTGGACATAATTTGTTGTGTTTATTCTGTCAGACGTGTCTCTGGATATTGGAATGAAATTTTCTGTGTTTGCAATTGTCGTTTGCGAGAAATGTAGTGAGGAGGTCATGTTCTAGGCATGCATGTTCACATTTTAAAGCAGAGCTGCATTGGATATGTTACATATAGGATACTCTACTTCCTGTGAGTAAAGATAAGGTACAGTACAATTTGTAATGTTGGCCAAACGGTTGTAACGACAGACGTGGGGATTGTGGACTGTGAAAGGGCTAATGTTTTTATTTAGTAACAGTATGTTGCGAGTCCTGGGTCTGGTCAGAGGTTAACAATTCCAGGCATCGAGCTGCTGTAAAGGAGAAAACCGGCAAGAAGCCACGAGAAGAGTTTCAAGTCGATGTCCTCTCAAGTAAGGGGACGACTATGCAGAAGAAAAAAAAAGAAAGAATATTTTACGGTTTGTTACGATCTCAGGCACCAGTATTTCGGTAGAGATTGAATGAGTGTACTTTGGGGGGACACATTAATGTTAGACCCCAACTCATGTTGCTCTCAAAACAATGTCCACATCTGCCTGCGGTGAACGACGGGAAATGGGTTAATAGAATTTCTTACGGTGGCTGTACCCGCAATAGCGACCGTTATCAAAAAAAGATGATTCGAAACAAACTACTTTTTGATGCATGCTCGATGTGAGTGCATCAAAACAACGCTCTGCCCGTCCTTAATGGAAAGCGGGCCAAGTCGGCACTGTTTGATTTCAACATTTTCTTCGTCATTAAAGAGAATCGGATGCCGAATACATCGAGAAATATCAGGGGGGACAGAATTAGGCAGTTAAACGTAAACGGCGGCGGCACATTAGTGTGGGGGAGAGAAAAGACGCTCGCCTGAATGCTCGTTGATCTTTCCTGGTGTTTTTGTGCCGGCTATGGCGGATGTTTTTGACTTCTGGCCGGTATACAGCAGCGCGCCTGTGTTGTTGGTTGGTTGAGGGTTGTGACGGCGGACGCACCTTATCAACATCTGGCGGGTCTTTTTCCACTTTGGGACGGCACGTCTGCCTCCGTTGGTCGGTGTAGGTTGCCCCAGTTTTCCCCCTAAGAGTCAAGACCTGTCTGGTGTTCTATCATCATTTGGGCATAACGGGGTTACCATCTCAACTCCACGTGTACCATATTTAAAACATTATAATATGGAGTTGACTTTTGACGCTTCTGAGCCCATGTGTCCAGAGTTATACCAGCGATAGGCAAATGCAACTGGAACTACCGTTTGTAAAAAGTGTACACATTTTTTACTTTCGCTATCATTTAAATGTTATATTCTCGCATGTTGTATTGCTTCAAGTTCATATCAGTGGGTTTGATTGTCTCCGAAGACATTATTGTTTCGTGACACGTATACTTCTGGAGGTAGAGTCGGGTGGCAAGACCATCATGAGGCAATCATCTTGTTTTTCTTCTGTCCAAACAAATGTAACCAACAACCGAGGCTGGAGTGACATCGCATAGTCTGGCTCCTTTTCTCTTCATACGAATCAATAGTCATAATTGTGATTGTGTATTAAATGTAATCAGCATGATTAGGTTGAATTCAAAACTTTGGCGGGCCAGAGGAACGGGGGGGGGGTAGCGATAATGGAGGGCAGCCCCCTCCCCTTAATCTCCGACCATTCCTTGCAGTAATATCCCACAAAATCCTCCATAAACTATGATTCAAACGGGATGGAGTAAGTGACTGGCGATTATCGTGCAATTAAGGCATCATTACCCGCCAGTAGTGCCCCAGGTGATCTGGGCTGTACGGGCCGCGGCGGGCCCCGGCAGCGGGTCGCGTGCCGAGCAGACACGGGCATCGTGCCCACGAAACTATAACACGCGCCGCGCTGCTGGGCCCCAAGTTAGGTTGAGTTTTCATGTACCTTGTTTACCCGCACTGCGGTGGCCGGTTTAATTTATGGCCCATCAGTAGCAAACAGTGCCTGGATAAGTACTTAAAAGGGCGAGAGAGAGAGAAGGAGAGAGAGAGAGTGTGTTTGTGCTCAGTCAGCAGAGAAACGCAACTCCGGATTTAATTTTTGATCTGAAGATCTGTCAAACCATACGCATTAAAAAAAGGCAGACGAACAGACACCTTGAATATGGATTTCTCGATAGGTCAGTGCTCGAAATACGGAAGGGAGAGAGCGGGGGGGGGGAGGAAAAATGAGAAGAATCAACAAACAACGAGATCACACGAACAAAATGAACGGCACATTAAATTCCAATTTGGGACGTGGATAAATCAAGGGGTGGAATGTTACTTCAAAAATAGGGGACGCATTACCCCTGGTTGATGTTTCAATTAGGGTACTGCGGCATGAAATGTATGCACGTGTGTTTGTTCATGGGGAAAGCAAAAAATGTGCAGTTTTTACTGTGAAAGCCCGGAGAGCTAATCTGTTCAAAATGCATGTTAGCAAAGAAAGTTTGCTTAGAGCATTCTTGCTAGACAGAAACACGTTTTACCAGCCAAACTGCCATTATAGTTATGCATCGTTGAAACTGGTACCCTGCTAGTAGTCTGCTTAGCCAGATTTGCCAGTAGATATTTTTTTGCTAAGCGGTTTTAAGTTAGGTTCGTGGCTGATTTTATCAAAAGTGGTTTGCTACTAGAAACTAGTGTGGGGAATCAGTCAAAAAGGTGCACATGGAACGGTATTTTGGCTGGGTGACACCCCTCCCTTGTGTTCCTGGTACCCAACATCGTTTAGTGCTTACCACATTTGCATAAGTGTATTTTTGCTAAAGCAGCTTTGTAAAAAATTGGTTCTGCTCTTCGAAAGGCAATACAAAATAATTCGTGCTGTGACTAGTTGTAAAATACGGTGAGCTACTATGGTGAGCTACGACATTTTTGGAAAATGGAGAAAGTCCAGACAAAAAATCACCACTTGCGGTCATACGGTAAATTTGTTTTTGCAATTCCATAAACAAACACAAATGCATTAAGCACTTATGAAAATTGCCTACCAGGAAGAGGTTACCAGCTAGTCAAAATACCTCTATAATGTACAGAATGTGACTGGTGTCATGCAAATCCTTGCTAAAGCAGACAAAATTATCGGTTAGCAATAACTTCTGCTGAGCAATGGCCATTTTCGAAAACCATGGCTTGGGCTTGGGCTACGGCTTAGACGCCGTCAGCCTGTTTGAACTCTCATACCACAAGTGTACGATTTCAGAATAACTGAAGGAGCCCAAGCTGGAGCCTACAACCCGAAGCTGTGCTTTCGAAAACGGCGGATGAAACTGGGTCACGATAGGTTATAGGCTATTAGATAAAACAAAAATACCGATTAAGTACAACGGCAATGGAAACTGTTTTATGGACTTATTATTGTCGAAGAGAAAGCTAAGTTGAGGTGAATGGTTACCCTAACCATGTCATATCCTAAGGCCAATCAGCACTATCATGCTTGAGAGTTGCGTTTTTGTTAAATATCTCTTCATGGTTTTTCTACAATACGTTTTGAAGGGTTGAAAAATCAAGCATTTTTATTTGGCCCAATTTATGAGAATATCAATCCTAAAAGAAGAAGAAGAAGAAGAAGTGAAATGTTTAATTAAATTTCCAGAACGAATTGTCTTGTGTGGTGCTATATAAGTGATACGTCAGAGAGCAGTCTCTCTTTTGTTCGAGTGTACCGTTACTTCCATTTTCGGAAACATACAGGACTTGTTGAGTGAGTGTTCGGCTGGCGTTAATGTGTACAGCTGATGTTGTTTTCATTATGTACCAACGAGGTGATAATGAGTGTATAGGCCCTATCGGTAGACAGGACGGATCCCGCTCTCTACAATAATATGCCATTAATAATTATGGCAAACTAATTCCTCTTTTGTCTCAGACCCATGTGGCGGGCACATCTCAAAATCCAACTGCCTGGGTCTCTGGATTCTGCAACTCGGCGTGCGAGACATTCGATCCTGCTCGGATTATAATGCGGACTCTCTACGAGACCGTCTTGTCTTTTAGCCGCGTTTACCGGCCGGCCCATCGCTGCGGGCAACCCCGTCTCCTCTGAGCCGATGATGAGGGTCCATAAAAATCCTCTCGGTGTGTCAGCGTTTCGGTCGCCCGGCCCTGTCGAAGGTAAAAGAGAGAGAGAGAGAGAGAGAGAGAGAGAGAGAGAAAGAAAGAAAGAAAGCCATCACAACCAGGTCTCGCTTGACGTCTGTTTTTCCACCGGGGGGTTTGGAGGAGTTGTCTCTCCTCGAGTTGGATGGATCACACGCTTTTTTTTTCTTCCACCCAACGACCCCCCCCCCTCCCGTCGCAAACGCAATAAATTTTCACTGGCTAAACAGCGGGAGTCGACCCCGATGCAATATCAGTTTCCTCTGGAAATGAAGACGAGCGCGTAAAGAAACACGGGTTGTCACCCCGATGTGATATTTAAGCGCTTCAAAATTAGTGGGGATTTGGCGAGCGAAGGACATTGCAATAAAATAAATTCGGTCAGTTTCTGCGTGCAGTCGTTTTTTCTCTCTCTCATGCGAGCGGTGACATATGCACTGGTGTGTGGGTAATTCTGTTAGCAGCCAACTGCTCACATCCTCGGTGACGCTATACGACCATTCATGTACGGGCGATTTTCTACCAATTATTTGCTGCTAATTTGATTTGAACACAGAGGCTACCCAAGCACCGTGTTTTTTACGCGGACTGTAAACAATAAAATAGTATAAAACACTGATTTTTGTCTCTGATTGCATTTAGTTGTTTGTATTTTATTTTATTTGTCACTTTGTTATAACACAACACCAATAAAAACACACGGAACAGAAGTACTGGTCTTGTTTTTCTCATGTTTCCGAAGTGTTGTCGTTGTTTCACAATTATTTGGTTTGAATTGTTTTCTTTTTATTCAATACTTTTTTTTTTTTATTCTTTATTTTTTATAAAATACACAAGTTAGTAAGTTCAATTTGCATTAAACATATCAACACTTTCTTTGAATTGTTTCCGTTCAAACGCTTCTTTTATTTGAAAGGTCAGAAGTTAACAGCGACTTCTCCAAAATAAAAAAATCGCTTTGCCACGATGGATTATGAATTGTGCCGGTTTCCCTTGCAGCCAATACAGAACAATGTAATAGCACAATCCGCTCACCAGCCAAAATAACTTTGTATGTCGTCCGTGACTGGTACCCTGCTAAAAGAATTTGGCAGGAAACTACTTTTGCTAAGCGGCTTTCTGCGGTCCTGGGCAGTGGCGTTCTATAGGGTATTATACGGAAACAGAAAAGTTCAAGCAATAATGATAAGACCCCGTAGAAAAGGACGTTGGACATTTGTATCATTTTTCGATCGTTGAAGGGTCACGTTGCCTTGGATTGGGCGATTTGGGCTTAAAAAAAGCGTTTGAAAAGCGTTCGTTATGAAATTAATAATGGCTGGATAGATTTTTTAAAAGTAGAATAAAATGATCCACATTAACATGCCTCGAAGTTGTGTGGGTTTCCTTTTACTTCGTGAAATATCATGGCCCGCCATTTTGTGAAGTCAACAAAATTGTTCTACAAAATGGCAGACCGTGTTAGCGACCTGGTCTTATGTTGGCTGGTGACCTTGTCTTATGTTCGCTGGTGACCTTGTCTTATGTTCGCTGGTGACCTGGTCTTCTGCTGCCATGCTGTGAAACATATGGCTTATACTGGTATCCCCGCTATCCACTCATAACCGGCGAGTGTTTTTCAGTCATCAGAATTGTTGAACAAGGCTTTCACTTTTTCGAAATTCTGAAAGGGGAAACCAATTATTAATTTTTTTTTACATGTAAATGAAAGATTGAAATGAGATGACTAGCAGACATGTGATCAAGTCTCTAGATGACACACATTTATATTGGGGGTGGGGGTAGGGTTAGTGATCTGCTGAAAGACTGGTGACGTTGCCACCCAACAAGCATTAACGATTGGTACATGTTATGTTAACGCTGTTCTTCCACTCAGAATGTCTTTTCACAAAACATGTACATCTGTTGTGATTTTTTTTTGTACAAAGGGTTTTAGACCGTGGCATTGGCATAAATCAACACGTTTTCATATACTTCAATTTAACCGCCTGGAAAATCATAAGGTGGGGGGGGGGGGTAGGCATGCGCTAGTCTCGTTTCGTGTACGTGCCAATCTAAAAGAAGACGAAGAGGAAAAAAAAGACTTCTGGCGAAATGCTACTTCCTACTTAAAATTTACATAGTGTCACTGTGTGTACTATTAACGACTGCTGTGTACTTATTCCCGCACGGGAAATAGTGGCTCGCCGTCGAGGTGACAAAAATTGACCGTAGAGTTGAGAAGTTATCCCCTTCTCTCTTGCTTGATGTCGGCCATCAGGGCAAAAAAAAAAAAAAAAAAAAAAGTGAAAATAGAAAATAGAAAAGAAGAGCTCTGGAGGTGAAATGTTTATCAACACGATATGGATATGACACGTCGAGGCATCATGGCCCTTCTTCCCTCCGAAGTGAATCTTGTTATTTATTACCTTATACCGATGGCACTACTCTGGGTTCGTCACGGTGCTTTGCCCCGGTGATGGGATACGCAAACCATGCTCGACGCGCGGGACTAATGAACAACGAATTAGCGAGATAATTCTGTCCTGTGACAGGCCCATTTTGATTTCCCTTGGGTGGGCAAACTGCGGTATTTCTTGCTGTAGAGAGGCCAGCCATCATCAACTCCGAGGTACTGTGTAGCTAGCTCTATCGGCTGACTAACACATCGACACTGGAGGACAGGTTTTTTTTCCCGTCCTCGATCCCCGCTGTTTTTCTCGTTTGTCCAGTCAACCAACCTCGCTCACGAGAAAAAAAGGGGAGCAACATATCTGATATCCAATTTATACGTTATACCATCATCAAGTTCTACTTGACAACCAAATATTTATCCGGTACTCATCTCTTTATAGAAAAATGTATAATAATACTTTGAGTTATGACCCATTTAAGCTCGTGTTGATTTGTAATACTATATGCGGCGGACAGTTTTTATATTTGTATTTATATGATTTGTTATAGGCGCCAAGGAATAGTTTAGATTAATAGGTTATTTGTAAAAGGGTCTTTGCTTTCACTCAAAAGTGATTCCTCCAATTAGGACTGTAAACCAACAACTGTTGTATCAAATTTCCCTCCAAAACGGTGCCTTCGAAATGATGACAGTACAACCCAAACAAAGAGCAGTCTGAAGACGGTAGTTCAAATGCGAAATGAATACATTTGTCAACAGGTCGTTAGGGGTCACAACAAAATGGCAGCATCCAGCGAGTGGTTGCCGTTCACCCAGGCTGAGTCCAAATTGGCGGCTACGGCTACGGCTACGGCTACGGCTGGACCGCCGCGTCATCATGCGTTGAAGTATAGGACGTTCTTAGCAACACCCTTAGCAACAGTTGTAGCCGTAGTTGCCACTAGCAATTCGATCAAGGCCTCACACTCTGTGCAGGGCGCCAGACTCTTTCACGACGCCCGTTTACGAATTTCAAATTGTGCAGGGCGCCAGGCTCTCGACACCCGTTTATGAATTTCAAATTGTGCAGGGCGCCAGACTCTTTAACGATGCCCCTTTACGAATTAACAATTCGTCGAAGAAATTCACAGTTATGATGATCCGGTGTCGGATCCGATTTGCAGACTCTGATTGTGGCGGTGGCTATGCCATGTTTTTCTTTGGCTTTTGCTTGATTTTACCATTTCCCCTGCATTTACCATTATTCAACATAGCCGCTGGTAAGTTGAATGGCAAAGCCAATGTCCGAAATCGTACCAATTGGAAATAATTTCAAAAACGCCCTCTGTTGCTCCGCCATGCCTTGTTGAATATTTAATTGTTTCACAGTAAGCAGGCAGGGAGCAAGACTTTAACCATTGTAAACTCAACCATCCAATCAACGAACGTTTCTCTAGACTTTGTTTGTAAGAGGGTCCACCATTAGCCAAGAAGTAATGAGGAAACTACCACTGACCAATTGAACCTACCTTTACATCTCCAAAGCAAATATCTACGGAAATATTGTTTGCTCTTAAAGGGTAACTACGACCAGAGTGGAAGGAAAATAAAACTAACAACTATTTTAGCACCCTTAGCATCAATCCTCAACCTTAACCCCCAACAAGTGGTTGCGTGTCGTGTTACAAGTTAACAGGAACATTTCCCCGTCCGGGTCCCGGCGGAGTGCCCTCACCTTTTCAGGTACGACGCGTCCGAGGCGGCAAACCCGCCAGCCCGCCCCATCGCACAGCATTTCGCGCTCGCTGAGTTCAACGTGCCGGACATTTTCTGCATCCGTGGGTGCTTAACGTTACTGATGCATAGAGAATATCAACGTGCACAAATCGACGGTCGGAGACACTGTACTCGTACATCCATATGGGGGACACTAACAGCGCCCCATGATGTAGAAAGATAGATCTTTGCCTGCATTAGTTACGAAGTACATAAAACTTTCATAACGTCATCTACGGGCCTTCGCGAAACCGCAGTTTGTGGCTTGGGCTTGGGCTTGGGCTCTGTAAGTTATTTTGAATAAGTGTGCTTTTCTTACGTGGCTTCAATCAGGTGGTCAGAGCCCGAGCCTATAAGCAAAAGCTCAAGCTGTGTTTTCGAAAAGGGCCTATGACCAGTTATGACGCCTCAAATATTAGTTACATAATTAATCTTGCATGGCCTTTAAGGAGAAGGAACATTTGTCGTGCTCCCTATATCCACCATAACAAAAACGAATACCATTCTAATCATACCAAATAGGTGCCAGACTATACCTTGCTCACTTCCAGCCTCGTTGTGGTTACGTTGATTTGAATGGGGGAAAAAAACCCCACCAAAACAAGATGGCCGCACAGCGATTTTTGCGTTTCATATTCCCTTAGAGTCAAGGCTTGAATAAGGAGCACGCGGAAGTTACGCCTCATTACTTTTCGAGTTGAATATTAAGACAGTTATGAAAATGACGTGCGAATTGTGTACCTCGGAAATCTTGAAATCTGCGTGCAATGTGAATACTCGCATTGTTTACACCTTTTGAAGATGAACCACCTTAGACCAAATATGAAATTGTGTTGACTTTACATGTACTAAATGTAATGGTTGATTATATTTTTGTCTTTAATTAACAATATTTCACCGTAGCTTGAAGACTATTACTGCGTCCAAAATAGGCCTTCTTGATGGGTCTTGTGTCTGCGGTTTCCGAATAGTTATGACACTATGTCGTCTCGTGTCCTGCTAGCTCGGCCCAATGATGCGTGGAGGACACGCTCCGCTGGGGATCGATACAAGTCCCCCTAGCTTCATTTTCTTTTGCCCTGTGTTTCAGTCACGATTGAGAGCGGCCAGATGCGAGTGAATCTTCCCCCCGCACATCGACGATGTGACTCCCATGCTTGGGGAGAGGGACGGAGATAGAGGGGAAACTGCGACGGGACGACGGCTCTTGTGTGACTGGGTTTTTTAAATGTTGTCGGTCTCGGACAGTTCAGCCAATATATTAATGGAAGAGCCAGCGACAAGTGCAAGTCTCGCGTTTATTCGTGGGAAAGTGCGCGGTTTTGTTTCCCTCGCATGTTAATGCAATTTGGCTGCGGTCAATAATACAGTGTATTGGATGGATTAACATTTTATTTCATATGAAAGTAGAGGGTGACCTGACGTTAAATTCAGGCCACAGCGTGCTTCATTTTTGGTGTGCATTTTAGCTTACTTCACGGGGAATTTGTCCCCAAAAAGTGAATTTTGATCGTATTTTTTCTTTTCACCGAAGTCATCGTTGTTTGCTTCCTGTATACGTCAGTATAAAACGTAACTTATTATAGGAGGGAGCCAGTCTGATCGTCAGTTGAAAGAAGGTTTTGGGGGATTGAAAGTCCTGAGTCATAAACCTTAGCTAGGCGAGGCATTGTTTGCAGTTTAATACTGGCACGACGTAAAACCTGATAATCAGTCTGCGTAAAATAAGTTTATTTGATTTTAAAACGCATATGCTGGCACCTACACCTTAAAAAACCCCCAATTCTCCCGCTATCGGACATTACAGTTTGTTTAGTATAGAATGCAAACATAACACTTAGCTTAGGCCTGGCTTACAAATTGGTGTTACGTATTCTCGCGAATTCTCATTGGTTCATGGATTAAAACCAGATACCTCATCGATAAGGTGCAGCAGCAAAATGCACAGAGCGAAATCTCGTGTTTTTTTTTAAGGGCGATCTAAAAAAAAGCTAGCTGCATAAAGCTAGGCTTATTAACACCGTCGACATAGAAGAGTCGTCGGTTTGACTTTTCAGGTTTTTTAATATTATTTCTACCCTCTAAGGATCCCGGCATGGATGCGCCTTGGAAATATTGTCCACACCTGAGTGACTTCCTTTAATATTTGATGCCTGACATGTTACTTGGCCAAGCTTATTAGTTTGCCTCCATCACCGGCAGACGGGTCGAGTGTATCTGGGGCCGGGGCCCGGCCCTGCTGGCCGCACGGCTGTGGTCTGCGATCGCTGTCCCGATGAACCCCCTGCCGACTCCGGGGAACGGGAAAGGTTGTTGGCAGTGGGGGAGTTTGTTGGGGGGGGGGTTCAAACTAGGCCTAGGGCAACGAATCTGTTTAATCATCTTTTTAAAAATAACGACGACGTTATTTGAGATACGTGCGTGTAAAGGAAAGTCACGTTTGGGACGGGAACACGCGAGAGAGTTTATTTCCTGTGATGCTTTTTTACAAATTTCCCAGAGATTTATGTTTCACTACTTACGTAGTTTATAAAGAAAGAAAAAAAAACATTGCGTAAGTCAACAGGTTTTTAAAATGACAAATTACAAAGAAAATGAAAGCAAGCGGAAAAGGTGTTTAAAGCAGCATGTAGTTGGTGTAACTCAGACCAATGTTACACAATGTGTTGCAAGAAATAATCTGTTCAAAATACTTATAATTATAATCATATCAATATAGTTGTAAGTTTTTGTTTAATGCACGCCTCCGAACGTTAGTTCACTGACATCTGCTCAATGGACTACGTCGAATGTTAGAAAGTGTTTCTCAATGTACATGCTTTGGTCCGAAAATATAGTCTCAGCTGGTACCCGCAAAGAGTACGTCTCGCCCGCATCTTCCCCTGAATCAATACACTGACTGTTATGTAAGGCAAGTAAACTGCAACTGGTGTACCGACGGGCTATTTAGTACGCAAGTCATGTGCCTGCAGATAATTTTAAGGCCGAACGTGTGTACAGTATGTGTCATGAACGAAGTTATTCAAACAAAGACAAGCCAACCAAGTGGTTACGTAACACAATGCGTTTGTTATCTCATCTAAGAGTTGACTTAGGACTTGCACCTGTTGCATTTACATATTTTTGTTCCGATGTAAGTGACAGAGGTTTAACCATCGTTAGGGTCAAGAGAGTATAACCATTGGGACAGCTCTTTTCCTGGTGTTACCTTTATACCTTAATTCAAATCAAGTAAGTGTACATAATCGCCATTTAAAAAAAAATTACCATGAACTATACCCTATGTTGACTTTAAGTGTAAAGTCAAAATAAAAGTAGCAATATTTTTCAACAATACTAACTCGTACCTTATCTTGATTCAAAGACCTTACGGCAAGTACCCAGTTAGCGATGATATTGTCATGTACCATGGTACATATCATCTAATCAAACAACCAGAAATAGCGTTCACGGTGATTACTACACCTTATCTCATTTGAAAGACATTAAGCACCCAAGTATAGCAATAAGGATGTTGTCGACACGACCGATACCGTACCTTGTCTTGATTCAAAGAGAGTAAAGGATATCAAAAGCAACAGTTTTACCGCAACGGCATATACTTTTAGGAAAAACCAGGCTGAAAACAACGCAAAGCATGTACATGCATTACTACACGAGGGTTATAAAAGTGCAACAGTGAAATCTTAGAATGTGCGTTGTTTGATGGCTGAAAAAAGACTCTTTTCCCGAAGAAGGGCATCATGCTGAAACCAATGCCTGTTTTACTTCCACAAAACTGCCAGTTGTCAGTTTGCACTGTGCGTAGAATAAAAACTGGTTCTTGTTTGGCGGGTAGTATAGATGAAGCAGAAAAGTGAACTTGTTTTCTTCAAAATGTTCACACGCCAAAGTTCTTTTTATGAAACAAACACATCTATCTCTACAAAAGTAAGTAGGCCCCCATCGTGACGGATTTTGTTTCTTCATGTGGTGCTCGATAAGTGGCATGGTGTACCCCTTTCCTAGTGTGTTTTCATTCATTCCAATGAATTCTTCAGAGAATTTTAGGGACAAGAGGAAAAGAGTGCGTAAAAAGTATGGGAATACTTGGGGACGGGGGGGGGGGGGGGTACCCTGTGCCACATATCGGGCATGGATGGTAGGCTATATGGTTTCTTTCTGATGAACTTATTCACCTCTTACGGGTTGGGTTGAAAACAAGCTAAAATCCCAAAACAAAAACACCTCAAAAACAATCAAACAAACTAAATATTTTGTTGTTGTTATCGCTTAAAACTTCGCCACCTAAATTTGAACTTATATGCATCGGTTGGTTGTATGGTGCGCTTATTGACAAATAGAGAATGAAATTAATTTACTCTTCAAAAAATCCTAAATTCCCCAAGCCCACAAGTCCTCCATCAAAAATGGAGTATTTCCCTGAATGAAAAGAAAGGGACCAGGAGTGTGTCATCTTTAAGGGACAATAATTCCACGATATTGTAATATCATCAACCTCCTTCCGCGGTGAAGGTTTTCCTGGTATAATAGTATGACGTGTACTTTTACATGATTCATACGATGCATTAACGCAGGCTATTTCGACCCCATCTGTTCACGCTTCTTCATGAGGTGACTTTTTAATGAACGAAGTTGAAGGAAACTCAAGTATCCGTTTCTTCACTCCACAAAACTCAAGGAGCTCATCTCCGCTGTCTTAATAGCTGGTCAAATACTTTTGTAAATCTCTGGAGGATTTTGACTTCTCTAATTAAGTTCTTATTAATTGCAGTTTGGTATTTCCGTTCGCGGTTTAATATTGGTCGTGTATATACATTGGACGGACATTCTTCAATTTGTACTGGTATATAAAGCGCCACAAAGCGTGTGTGATGGGTTTACCACATACAGGGGGTTGACGGAGCTGATGTGCTGCATGTACACACACAGTCAGTATTACCGGGTCACCACGCCCATTCCCGCCGCATCAGCCAATCGCCTGTGGCCCTGTGCGCTGCGCCTCCAGGGGGACTATTCTCTTGTTATTTAAATATCACCCTAATGGATTGGTCCGTGGTTTACGCGCGCCCCTACGTACCGTGGCCGGTGGGTGACCAATAGGAGCCACCGTATCACTGACAGTTCGGCGTGATAAGGAGTTGAGACTTGCAATAGAGCCAGATAGATAGGGTTGGGCACGCACCACTAACCCGGTAAATAGTTATCACTTCGTTTCCTGTACAAGTTGTTTCAAAAAGTCAGTCTTTAGACCCCATCAAAAGCCAGAACTGCTTACACCTTAGGGCCCATGTCAACGAAACCCACTCATTGTAAACTCACCGGCTGAGCTCGCCTAGCTGCCTTACACACGACGTATCAACGCATAGGACTTTGGGTGTTTGCTTTCGAGAGCACGGCGGCTGACCGTCGGCGGACCATAACTTCACGATCCGTTGCGGCTCATATACCTTCGTCCGTGTCCCCTGATACTTGAAAAAAAACTCACAATTTTTTTTCTTTTTTCAATTGCTCATTTCCTCCGTCTTCGAATTTGTCTCAATTCCTCGGGAAAGAGAACTTGCCACTGGAAAAAAGCTAATTCAATTTTGCCGTGGATATTTCGTCCTTTTTGAAAAAACAAAAACCCGGACTCTTTTGACGCTGTTGCTGTCGCCGTAGAACACCGTGGACCGATTCAGTGCAGCCATTGACGGCGAGAGGCAAGTGCGAAAATTAGCTCCAGTCATCCAATGGTTAGCAGACCATAGTCGGCCGTAAAACTCTACTGACTGTAACATCTCTCGGTGATTATCGAGTAACCTGATTGTTTTGATTTGATTGTTGTAATGTCAACAATGATGGATCTACATCGAAGGGCTCATCAAATGCCACACGGATCATGTAAGCACAAATCTCCACTTTGTTTTATGATTATGTAATACATATTTTAATGTCATTCTTAGTATTTTAAAACTAATTTCCTTCACCACTTCACCATTTTACGAAAAATCTAAATTGTAAATCTAAAAACTCTGTCATATTGTGTTAGCATAGCAACAGTTTAGCAAACACGACCATCGTACCTTAGCTTGATTCAGAGACAGTAATCAAATCGGAAACAGCAGTTTTACCCCAAATAGTCAAATGGTGTACCTTGTCTTGACTCAAAGAGAATGTAACCATTGTTTGTCTATAGAATGTAGAAATTCGGACTTTTTATATATAACACAAAAAAAACCCAAAACAACCCCCAATTGGTTAGGAACCAGAAGTAAGTAAATCATCACAACGTTGGAAACTTAGAGTAACTCTTTGGTAAAAGGCTTAACAATTGACGCTGTAGTAACTCTTGGACAAACACTCTACAAAAAGTGTTAAAAAAAAACCACATGTATCAGCATCCCCATCTTAAGTCTGATTTCGTATACACGTTTTCAAAGAAGACACTATTTGTTGAAAAACAAATACAACAAGCCTGCTAACTGGATTTATGTTGCGTCTGAAACGAAATGAAGTGACAATTTAATCATACCGGTGTTTTATGAGAATGCACTTGTTAAACGAATCATCCAATTCACGGAGCACTTACAAGGGCGAGGGCAAAGTGACGCAAATTGCCGCCGAATGAATTACTCGTAATTTGGTATATTTATCGGTAGGAATAATGACGTATCTTGTTTAAGCCCGTGTATCAAATCGCTTTACGATAATTACTTATCGCTGTTCTTGGGGCCAAATACATTTCCGGATTTACGCCAACTCCTTCAGCGAAAAGTATCTGTGTTTGAATTAATCACACTCAAAATTGATCCCAATCGTTTTCAGAAGGAACTTTAAACCAATGTCAATAAATAGTGCGCATGACGACTATTTTTTATACACTAGTTTTTGTTTACCAACCCTTCATCTATTATACATTGTGATATGTATATGATTGGGTTGTTACTGAAAAGAATTTAACCGGGTAGATTTTCATGTTTTGTAGTGTTTGTTTCGTAAATCTGTAAAAATGTACAGAGAACATTCGTTTGTTTATATATTTGCTGCCACTGTATGTTGAGACGGCCGGCTTGCACTTCTTAGCTTTATAGACCTATCATCACAATAAATTAGTATCGACTTTCTATGATGCGTATGGCCTTATTTGGATTACTTAGTTCTGTCTAAATAGTTACAGCGTTGTAATCATGAAGTACAATCCCTTTAAAATTCTAAAGGCCAAAACAAACAAAAATGGTGTCATGATTTTTAGTGACAGCATCGACCGTTTTAGTTTGAATGTTTGCTGTCAAATTTTTAGACACAGACTTTGAAGTGGCAGTTCCTGTCGCGGTTGCTGTGCGCTGAGAATAATTGTGTTAAATTCAACAGTCCTCAGAAATGTATAGGGTGATTCTGTGCTGTGGGTATAACTACTGTTAGTCAAAATCAACCATTATGAAGAAAATCTAGTTATATGATTTGTATTCATTTGATTTTGAATATTATGTCCAACGTTTGTTCTTCTTCACGCGATTTAGTTTTGAGAGTTCGGATATTTTATTGTGTAATTTTTATATAGACCTATAGAAAGATTATTAGGCTAAGAGTGTTGCTGAATCAAGTTAAGTTCTAGATAAACAAAAATACATGTGGGCGTAAAACTGATTTTCAAGTAATTTCATAATAAAGTCCTTTCGGAAGATCATAATTTTTAATAACGCAATATCCGTCAACGGTACATCCGGTACCAAGTCTAGCGAGACGCAATCCGTTTTATTGCAACTTTACCCAATTAATTTCCACAGTTGTTGGCTATTTATGTGAATCGATCACCGGTGTTCTATAAAAAAATATGTAAGGACGCTGTTTTTTTTTTTTATCGAGGTAGGATGTTTCAGCGCGTGCTCGGCGTTACTTCCGACGGTTGATTTTGTACGTTATACCCGTGCGGTGTCGCGGCTTGACACGCTGGCTGCTCCACTGACCTCGTCGTGCACGTCGTCAGTGGTGCCCGTCCAATACAGACCCTACCACGCATATAGTGGAGTATTTATTTATTATTTTCCGTGCATACGTTATCGTTCATTTTGGATCCACCTCACTGCCAGCACATAATTCGCTTCAACAAGCCGAGACAAATCGTAGTGAAAGCAGAACATCAACTATTTATCAAAATGATATCTTGTGTTACAACCGTCCATAAAATCAGAAACTGTGACGTTATTTGGAAAACAGTGATCAGTTCTGCTTATTTTAATGACTTCATTGTCCACATGATTTTCTTGAACATGAAAAGTATGTTTTTTCACCAAATCTGCGCATTAAAAAACAATGTGAATAAGTAACAAAATAACACATTGAAAGAAAGGGAAATGGGTTCCCTTAAGTTATTTCCCACAATTGAATGTTACAAAATTCCAGTTACAAAGTGTTCGACTCTCGACTGCAACCAACGTAAACACGAACATGTAAACTTCCTCCATTGCACTTACATTTGACAAAATAGAAATGCAAAAAAAAAATAAATATATATATATCGTATTGTAACCAATTATGTACAGTGTTGTTTTATGTGTTTGCTAAATTTATGCAACAGCTGTTATTTATAGGAAGAGAGTTAAAAACGCCAAATTCGGCCCCAGGCTTTTGATAAACATATTGTGCGGAATATTTCCCTCGTATGGAATCCGAACTAGCCGAACAACGAATATATTCAGACTAAAATTTCAGAATAAAAAATATAAATACTCGGAAAATCATTCAGTGAGTTTTAGATTCGTAGACTGAATGATTTGTGTTTCACGCTTTTGATACAATTAACTTTGAATAACAATAATTTAGAGAGGAAAGGGTCTGCTTCTTTAATTTTTGAGGACAGTTTTGACGAAAGGTTAAACAACTTATTTTTTTTAAAGTAGCGTATCTCAAGTACCACAATATATAAATAAGCAGGTACATGCTTGTGTTCAAAACAGAGAGACAAAACCAAACACGACTTTTATTTGTGTTTTATAATTTTGTATTTTGTTGCTGTTGTTTATTTCTAATACGGGGAAACTTAAGTTAATGAAAGGTTCACATGTTGTAAAAAAAGACCCAAAACAAAACAAACAAATAAACAAACAAACAAACAAACAAACAATGATGTAAACATACCCGTAAAGGGTCATTAATTGTTACATTATAATTTTGCCTAATCAGAATATATGAAGATATGAACAGCTTGTACAGAAGCCCTGACCGAAAGGAAACAGTTCTTCTCCACACTCTTGAAATCGCTATGCTTAAAGGTTTTATACAGGATGGGTAAAGCTAACGAAATAGTCGCAGACAGTGTTCATGTTTTTTTGTGATAAACCATATACATGAAATAACAAACCTGTGAAAAATTGGGCTCAATCCATTGCGTGAGTCAGGAGACAAAAATAGTGAAAAACCATGCACAATTTTCAGCATGTATAAACACATTGTCCTTAATTTTTTTTGTAACAACCGAAATCAACTGTTGCGTTTTATTTAGGTTTTCAGATACAGTTTTCTCGAATGTGACTTTATTTCAGAAGGAAATGTTTCACCGAAAAACAAGCCCAAAAAGGGTTCTAGTGTGAACTTCATAATCAGTAAGCTTTCACAATTAAAACAAACAATGTATTTTTTTTATCATTATCAATTCTACATTGTACCTTTAATTTGATGAAATATTCACAGGAAATTCTCTATAAACGGTGTGTTTGCTGTGTGAAAACGTCGGGAATGAATGAACCCGTACTTTTCCCCACAAAAAGACCAAGTCAGCGTTCGTTTGAATGCAGAGTTGTGACTAATGAACACAATGCAAAGAGATATATACCCATCGAATGATATTGCTAGCAGTTGGAACAATTGGTGCAATCGTCTGCAGCTCATTTGCGGCTGACATCTGTTCGGGGTATCGGGTAACCCACGTAGCCTGACAGGCCGACATAGATCGCCCCGCCATATTGTTTTAGAGTCATTTTTTTTCTTCGTGAGGTCCTGATGGACTAATAGTGTAATATACAATTATAGCTAGATGATTGGAATCCAATTTGAATTTGACTTGAATATTATTTCGTCATTTCATAAACCACCGTTCGATCAACATTTTTCCCGCGTAATTGTATACGGCAGGGTTTATGTTACACAAACGGGCTGTGATATTGATGATTTTGTTTAGATATCAAATAATCGTCGCCATGAATACCCCCCAAACCCCCTCCCACCCCCCCCAAAAAAAACCCACCAAAACAACAACAACAACAACAACAACATAAAGCCACATTTTTTTATAAACACCCTAATCAAAAGCGCAGTAAACAAATAAGTATATTATTGATTTTATTTATTTATAACACGTCCGATAGCACAATTTAGCAGGGAAAGAAACCACTTTTATTATTTGTGTTACATTTTCGGGAACGTAGAAAGTTGATGATATTCGTCCCCCCCCCCCACATCATTTCTAAAGAGACAATGAGTTGAAAAGTCAACCATGCAAAAAGTGTACACGTCTCCATGGCATAAATTTTGCTGGTGTAGTTCATGTCATCGGCTGTTGCTGTTATAGAGTACACAATTGACATCGTATTATAGAGCTGATATTTTGCGATGCTTTTATGTTTATGGTATTTATGATAATAACAGAATAAATTACAACCGTTTCCATCGAAACGATATGAAGGGCAATACTTCAATGCTAAAGGGTCCCTCACTTGTATAATTGCTAAACGTGTGACACCGTGTTATTTAACGCAAATATTCCAAGTTTTGTATTTGGCGCTTCGTAAAGGAGCGTAAATTAATAACCCATTCACTGAAATGTTTTAACATTGTGTGTTTTTTAAAGTGAATGTTGATAATCGTTCACATATTCATGAATCAGCATTTGGCACGCTGTGTGTGTCATTAGAGCACCACTTTAGAGTAATATTTGATCGAAGATAGTCCTTTTAAATCAAATAAAATTGCTGGTATGACTGTGTACAAGAGCGGGAAAAGGCGCGGAAATGGGGGAACAAATAAATACATTCTTTGAGGTTAAAACTATGAGGTTTTTTTTTTTTTTAAAGCTCTACTTTAGCTCCATTAATTCGCACAGCAGTTGTGGCTGGAGGTTAAAGTTCATGACACGGGCCTAGTTCCACTCTACACACTCGTTCATGAATAGTTTAATCAGCCATGACTTTCACAACAATCTTTACTCCGGTTCAGTCAAAAACATACAACAATCCTTTAAAGCGACGTGCAGGTATGAATATTAAATCGGGGTCGTCATCTAAATGACCAAATACCTTTATCAGCTTCAATAATGTTCTCAACACCGTCCATTAGGAACTTAACTTACTGGGTTTGTTTGGGGTTTTTTTTGCGAGCTTAATTAAGGTATATGAAGTTACGAACTTGTATGTGCTTTACTTTTACAACTGCGCTTAGCGCACTCACAAAAACCATACCAAAACTAATTGCCATCAAGTAAGCAGAAAAGTGACAGTGAGGCGGGAACCAGTCACGACCAAGGCAAATTACATGTTAAGGGCCGTATCTTCTCCAAAACACACTAGTACTTAGATTTGGTTTAATGTTCAAAAGCTTCAGGCAAAGTGCACATACTTCTGACTCGGTGACGAATTAGTTTTTGTCTGGGGGCGGGGGCGGGGGGGGGGGACAAAATTAAAGTGCATTATCTGTATAATTTAAACAATAAGTGCATTCAACTCAGGAGTATTCTCTAGCCCATTTTTATGACGTCACACATGACAGAGCACATTTACACGCAAAAAAAAAGAAAAAAGAAAAAAAGACAGCCAAACAAAAACCAACAATAAACACTCAAGGTCACATTTTGTGGGGCAAGAGGTTTGTTATAATATATACAGAAACGAATAAATACAATAAAATAAAAAAACGGGCCAATTGTGCGGGCCTCCTGCACTATCCAACATAAAAAGATTACGAGGTCTTTACTGTGATTTTTTTTATTTATTTATTTTTTACTATGGCACTTTACATAAATTGTACTTGTTTTGAGCTTTATTCTATATGTTCAGACTTTACAATTTTGTTTTGGGAGTTTATTTATGTATTTATGTTCCGGGAAAGTTGTCTTCCATTAAAAACAAACAAACAAAAACAAATGTTGCCGCTAGAATAAACACGATTGCCAACCCGCATTTTGAAAAAAAATAAAATATATATATTTATAAAAATGGGTTGGGACTTTTTGAAAATGGTAAACATTAAAAAAAAAAAAAAAAAAAGTTTGTCGACTTACTGATGATTCCTGCAAGAAGGACTTGTTATGCTAAATATTATTATAAAAATAGTATATAGCATTATGCACAATCATCACATAAGTTGAAATGTTTTACCGGTAAGCAGACCAGGAAAGGGGAAAATTGCTAACATTTTAATTCGTCAAAACATTACACCTCGTATTATTATGTAACTCAAAAGCTACACCACTGGAATCCAAACCACCATCCGCTGTTTGTTTGAAATATTTTATTTTTTGATAAAAAATAAAGAAAAAAAGGACACAGCTTGGGGGCGGCGTGAGTCGGAAACAAATCAAGGGAAACACGGCCCGTAAATTCCGATTTCCCTTTGTTAAGTGTAATTGCGTGAAATATGCTGGCCGTGTGTGTACAACCGTGTGTAGTCAACTTGCCCTGTGTGTGTTCTAATCAATTGCGATCGACGTTAAACCATTCAATCCCAATTGTCAGACGTCGACTGTGAGAGAAGGAAGAGAGAGAGAGAGAGAGAGAGAGAGAGAGAGAGAGAGAGAGAGAGCGGTCTGGCCGCCACAGGATACGCGGGAAATAGCCCCTCGTTTACACTGCTTATTGCGGGACCGCCTTGTAATCCATCGAATTGCAAGCCGTTTAAACATGATTCCCGCACCCGGGCGGTACGAGCGTTGAACAGGCTTGATTGCTCTCTCAAGTACTTGCTTGTCGGGGGAGGGGGTGGGGGGATTGATGGAAGAAACGAAAAGGGGGGGGGGTGTGCTTAACTCTGCCAATCCTGTAGGTTACGCCCTTAGGCATCATAGGAAGAATGAAAACTATAATTTGGTCTTGGATCATGATCTAAACCTAGCATGACAGTATTCCCTGTGATGAATCCCTCAACGCATTATGCATGCAAGGGGCTAGCGGTTCTGCCGCTCGTCGCATGGATCCTCAGTGGGTAGATTTTCATTGTTTGCACGCTGCCGTTGTATTAATGTATGGACCGGGGATGCGCTGGATTCCATGCGCTCCGGGGCGAAGATGTTGGAGTGACTTCAACCGGGGCGCGGTGTCGTTTTGCCCCGGGCGATCAATCCACGGATCCCGCACTCTCTGGATACATCCACACGTTACTGTAAATCGATCCGGCAGACTGGGAGTTCCGATCCGTTTCCCTTCTCTCTCCCCTCTCTACCCAGCGGAAGACCGTGAGAGATGCGCTTGAAACCTCCCCCCGTCTCCAGAGAGACACTCGCAAGGCTCACGGGAGGGCCCTCGGGAGACCACAGGGCACCGTGTAACGTTCAGTTTGGACGGCGTAGCGGGGACCCGTATTCCGGTGTTGACATGGGGACCGTGTAGTCGTCTTGCTGCCCCGGCCCGTCACTCTGCCTCGACATTTGGCCGGCAGGCTCGCTCTCGTTATCGCTCCAAGCGGGGCTTAAATACAAACCTTCTACCCACTGGCGTCTCCTCTATATTTATTTGCTCTCCCCGTTTCACTTGTAGTGGTTTGGGGCTCAGCGGGATCTGTTTTCCTAATCCATAATTGGTAAATAATCTTTGGAATGGGTTAGTTAAGACCCCTGGGGAAGGCCCGTGCGCGTAGCCATTATTTACATGCCGTTGTGTAACACCTGGCCGTAAAGTGATGCGTTAAAGCAGGTCCGAAACTAAACCAGAACAAATTCTCTCGTGCGCGATGAAACAAGTTTCTCTCGGTCAAGTCGTGACTTCAAATTAAAATAAATAATTTCACAGCTCAAATAAGTCAATCTAAACTAAATTCTCCCTCAAAATAATGAAGTCAATTCATTTGTTTTTCCATCAGTTTTCCGGTTGTCACTATTTTGCAACGGCATACGTAATTCATGACGTTGTTGTATAGTTCCCCGGACGCTCTCACGAAGAAAACAATTTGAGGCTTATTGACACGTCACGGGTGCCAGACTATGCATTTCACGTACTCTCACTGGACACAAAGTGTGTGCAATAATGCAAGCAGGAATACAGTATGGTAACGGCTCGTGTGCATTTCCCCCATTGTGGGCTCTTTCATGCAGAGATTGGGCACACGACCTCACAAATACATTTTGCGCCTCTTAAAAAAAAAAAAAATAAGCCTCTAATCTTCAGTTTCTTATTTGGAACAAAAGTTCCTGAATATCATGTTTGTTTGGCAATGTTTAGCTAGTTCTTTAGTGTATATGAGTCTGACTGTAAATCAGCAAGAACGCAATGGACGACGAAAACAGCATACGTTAAAACTGCGTTAAAACACGCAGGAAGCTCAAATGACAAAGTGCGTTGATTGGTTATCGAATTGAAATTGATCATTATTTCACACCAGCACCAATCCTCCAGAGAAACATGACTGTCTGAAATACTATCAAAGTCTAGCAAAAGCACTTGAAGACAAGACAAATTATTATTTGTGAACGTGCAAGTAAAATTTTAAAAATCTTCTAAAGCGCGACTGTACTTAGAGGAAAATTTTACAGGTTGGTTGTATGTTAAGAGACGACAAGAGGAAGAGAATGTATAATTATACTTTTCCACAAACCATTGTGTTGTATTTTACCTTTAAAATTGTTTACGTTTTCAATAATTTAAGACCTTAAATGATGATTTCTTCATGGTTTTCGATCCAAGCGATGCAGAATAACCCTAATCTTTGTAGAAATCTGACATGATACTGAAGTTGATTTCAATTTGGCCACGCTGTGCCATCGGCTAGCCAACAATTCCAGACCATCATCGCCCGAGATCTAAATCCTATTTAAACACCTCTTTTGTGCGGAGTTAAAACAACATTTTCTGCGTCAAGAGGGGGGGGGGGGGGGTATTAGAGTGGCCTTATAGTCCGCTCCTTCAGAAATCTTGTCTCTTGTGAAGGGTTGGGTTGCGGCCCTTGTCCTACGGCAGGACGGTTGTGGGCTACGCCCCTACCAGATGTCCGCCCGAGAGACTGCGGCGTGGTCGTCTCCCCCGCAACATCCAATACCGTGAACGTAACCATTGCCCCCGGTATATAGTGACGTCCGTGGCATTAAGTCGACAAGCTTTTAGCGTGTCTTATTACGATAAAGTGAAACCGTATTCGCAGTCCGTTTCAATACATACCGATGGGATTAGTTCCTTTGGAAAACAAAAATTTCTAAAAGGTAGTGAAAGATTTCATTTCAATTCCGCAGACATTTTTTATTTGTGACGTGTAATATTGAAAAGTGTTTCGATGGGCATCGGACGCCTTCTATATATCCAGTGTGGCTTGTGTAAAATTCTAACCTAGTTATGCAAATATTGAGGCCAACATTACACTCTTTTGGAGAACATTCAAAATAGCTACATCCCCGATTTGTTTGTAAGTTGTTGAAAAAATATTTTCGAAATTTTGTAATTTAAATTCGTTCATAATTTTGTTTTAAAAAGTGGTAGCCGCTTTCAGCACGCCAACAATCATATTGTGACGTAAAGAAACCAGACTATAAAGGAAACTTCTATCTAGTCAGTGTAGGGTACCCAGAGGTCACCACTCGTTAAACGAATACAAAATCACGCAACACGCAACACTCTTTATCACCCTGACGGAATTGATTTTGAAGTCTAGCATCCTGTGTGCGCATGTACCCGTATCAATCGCTCATGTTGCTTCAAAAGAAAAAAAACCTGTTACCCATCGCTTCGACAGCGGTTTCTCTCACCTATTATATATATATATATATATAAAAGCAGCCGAGTAAAACGTTGGTGAAGTGTGAAGCTTGTACCATGCTTGAATGGGGTTATCTCGCAGTGCGTTCTCGCACCTCTTTACACGGGGAGGGAATAACCCCCTTGTCTCCCCACCTTTAAAAAATTCAGCACCCTCTTTCACGGTTAGCGCTGATCAGAACAAGGAGTGTGTGATGTTTTTACTCGCAGGCCCAATTCCTACGGAACGCTTGACTTGCGAGCGTATACTTGTCACGGGCCGTCGCGGGGAAGTGTGGCGTAATCTCTCGCTACGAGTCAACGCGTAGGGCGCTGAGGGTTTTTTGTCTTCTCTCTTCTGCTCTCTCGTAGGTTTTTCATGAACCGTTGAGAATAAACCCCGAGTCATCCCATTACTGGAAAATTATTTCAAGCGGCTTTTGATTTTCTTTTTTTCATAGACAGTGTCGAGTACTTGTAACGTAGGTTATCAGGAAGTAATACTTAACCAGTGACTTAGCCAGGGGTCGATTTAAAGAGACTATTGGTGTTGAACTAAAAGAAAGTGGGACCAGATCTTATCGAATGCGAAAAATATACCTTTCTCTTGTTGGTAAACAAACCGCGCTGTTTGGCATAATTTAACGCTACATACGAAGTGTGGACCGGAGAATAAAAGAAGCCCAGATAACGGAGGAACTTGAAACACGAATGTGGACTTACACACGTCCACACAGTGTTTTTTTTTTTTTTTACAGTGTTGAAGAATAGGATTTCCCTTGTCACATGGTGACATCACAAACATTCCAATGCGGAGTTCAACGACCCGTGACTTATGTTTTTCTTTTCTTCACATTATTTTGACCAGGTCATGGCGGGGTGAATCAGCTAGGCGGTGTTTTCGTGAATGGGAGGCCGTTACCTGACATGGTCCGACAAAGGATAGTGGACCTAGCACACAGCGGGGTCAGACCGTGCGACATCTCACGGCAGCTCCGTGTGTCCCATGGATGCGTCAGCAAGATCCTCGGAAGGTAAACTAAAGCTACAATTGCAAAGATCTATCCAAGCTCACAAATTAGCAACAAGTAAATTTTAATTGGTTTAATTATTACACTAGGGATAAGCAGCGATAAATGATTGAGTTAGCCCTATACCGATGAACCAATCAACCATTTAACTAACCAACCAACCAACCAACCAACCAATCAATCGAACAACAAACCAGCCACCCACCCAACCACTCAACCAACCAACCAACCAGCCAACCAACCAACCAACCAACCAACCAACCAACCAACCAACCAACCAACCAACCAACCAACCAACCAACCAACCAACCAACCAACCAACCAACCAACCAACCAACCAACCAACCAACCAACCAACCAACCAACCAACCAACCAACCAACCAACCAACCAACCAACCAACCAACCAACCAACCAACCAACCAACCAACCAACCAACCAACCAACCAACCAACCAACCAACCAACCAACCAACCAACCAACCAACCAACCAACCAACCAACCAACCAACCAACCAACCAACCAACCAACCAACCAACCAACCAACCAACCAACCAACCAACCAACCAACCAACCAACCAACCAACCAACCAACCAACCAACCAACCAACCAACCAACCAACCAACCAACCAACCAACCAACCAACCAACCAACCAACCAACCAATCAATCATCCCTAACTAGCAACTCAGCACACATACCACAAAACCCCAAATCAGCCCCCCAAAAAGCCCACAGACAAGCAAGCGGCGAAGAGTCACAAACAAATAATGTTATAGCAGAAAAAGTCGGTCGAGTCATGCTTACCGTTCACGTGGATTAGACATTAACAATATAACCTCTGACCCCGGCCAAAGCGACTTCGGACAAGAGTCAGCGGTTTTGTCACCTGACTTCGAGGAAAAGTGCACCGACTTTAAAGAAGGGTTCATTGTGTGACAAACGACGAACGAAAGAAGATCCCGTTGGTTGGTGCCTAATTGTAGACTGCATGCATGTTTCCTTTACAGTGCTTCACTATAGACTGCAATAATCTACGGCAGAACCCGTCATTGCAAATTTTGCTGGTATCATTTTGAATGTCCATTAAATAAATATTTTTTAAGAGTAGACGGTTAAAGGGGCTTGCAGCGCACAGATATTGCTTGTATGGCAGCCAGTCAGGTATCTGGAAAATTTCCTTAAATGAGCTTAAATAGAATACAATTATCTACTTTAAAATATTAACAAGTGGATCAAATCGTGAACATAAATCGTTTTCTGCCATATGGCGTTTCCGTGTCGAGAATTTGATGTTGGATGAATATTCTGCATGAAATTAGCATAAATTTAACAACAGCATTGTCATTCTGTACACAAATTGGAGACTTGATATCACATGGATGAACAAAACTTTACGATTGACAGTCGTTTGTTAACTTATTGGCCTTTCACTCGGTCCATTTGTGTTGGAACTCGTGCCTGAAATCTTTATATCTCGATCATAATAATTCCATCGCTCGTAAAAAAAAGGAAGAAATTGTTTTTTTAAACTCACAGTTCAGTCGTTTTATGTGAGACTATAGACCAAAATCGTGATTATTTTTTTTATAGGCAAGGTCACATAGCTTGTACTTGCCTGTACAGATTTATTAAATATTGTGTCCACACTTGGTCTACGCAGCTAGACGTTAATGTACCTCTCTGGAGAAATGATACAACACGGAACCAGTTTCTTGTCTTAAACATGGAATACCGATGGCTGACAAAAAAAATATCACAACTTGATTTACCATTGCCTTTATATCATAATAGTGTTCAGGTTGGTGTAGAGTGGTATTTCGCCCTGCCTTTCAACCTCGTCCCAACCCGGTTCGATTCCCACCTCGGCCTCACATATTATGGATAGGGTTGTCAGCTTTCAGTCCCTTGATTTCGTTTGATTTCCCTATACCTGGACCCCCCCCTCCATATCTAAAACTGAGCACTTTTTTCACCGTCTTTTCTAGTGACACAGGTGTCTTAAGGGATGCAGTATTAGCCGATTTTAAGGGGTCCATTGGTACCTTTTCCAAACCAATAAAAAAAAAGAAAAATAAGCCAGCTAGGCTGTGCATGCCCCTTTAAATGCCACACTCTGTATATAACATTTTCAGGGGAGAAAAAACCCATTACTAAAACATGAATTAATACATGGAAGTACCAAATGGGACAACAATTTTAGACGGATTCTTCCGTCTGACATACTTTCAATTTCCAGACGAACAAAAAATAAATAAATAATAGCAATAAAAAAAAAGTATCTTGTGGATCGGAATATATCTTACCAGACGAAATACGAAATTGGAAGTTAACGTTTTATTTTTAGTTCTCTGTTTGAAAACTCTTAACAGCAACATCAGAAATACTGAAATAGTAAAATGGTATTTGCCCAAAAAATAAATAAATAAATAAATAAAAACAAAGTAAATAAGAATAATAACGATAAGGGATGAATAAATAAATAAGTACAACTGAAGCCCAAAATCGATTAACTTCTCGTTGAATTGCTTCTTGCACTCCACTCTGTTCATTTGAGTATCTTGAATAAATAAAGCTGTGGAGCTTTAACTCCATAAGAACAAATAAATAAATGAAACAAATGAAGCCCCAAATTAACTGAGCCCGAACTAAATGATATGGACTGGATGTGGACGTGGAAAACGTTCACTAAAACGTGATCAACGAAATGCATGTATTCCTCACAGGTTGACTGTATGGTGTTTTCTTTGAAAACTAGAGGACGGGAAGTAATTTATAAAAAAAACCAACCCCAAAACACCAAACAAACAAACAAACAAACCCTCCAACACCCCCAACAAACAAACAAACAAACAAACAAACAAACAAACAAATAAACAAACAAACAAACAAACAAACAACGTTATGCTTTAAATCGATCACTAGCTTGAAATACATCCTTAGTATGTAGCAAGAATTCGAGAGGAACCATTCACAAAGCAATATTGGGTTTACCCCCAAAATAAGTTGCAATGTATTTTGTTTATTTTTTTGTTTGTTTATTTATTTGTATGTATACTTAAAAAAAAAAAATTATTTGACAGAATGGAATTAAGAAAAAACTGATCTTTTACTTGGCAAAGGGGACTTGTCCGGGAACTATTTGTATAATATTTACCAACAAAGATGAACATAATTATTTTTGTCACGAAGGATAAATATTCGTCGAATACAATATGTATCGTGAAAAATGGAATAATTTCAACGAGACAGCGCAGGAAATATCCTTCTTGTTACCCGCACATTATCTGCAGCGTCGATATACAGCAAGGCATAAACCCTTAATGGTTCATGCCAACTACCAATCAAATTTCATATTTCAGCGATAAATTTTAATGGCGGAGCGCAGTCGTTAAGCGCCTTGCCGGGCTGCGGCCGGCATGCCATTTTTTCTTCTTCTTTATCTACTGCGGGCCTAGCGTACTGGTTTTGATTGTGAACCGATGCTTGTCTTAAAATGTCGCACCGTGATGGCTGTAAAATAAATTATAGAAAAAAAGAAGAAAAAAAGTATTTATTTGTTCATTTATTTTGAATTTGAAATCTTCACGCATCGCCTCACTAAATACAAATGGGCTGTCGGGGAAAATACGAAATGATACCAAAAGCGTCACCACAAGTTGTCATTATTCACTTGGGGTTGTTATTGTGTTTATCCAAATGAAATCATGCAGTTCATTAAATTTTATTTCGATCAAACATACACTACACCGAGAACATTAAGAGAGAGAGAGAGAAAAAAGATACTACTTATCTCAATTCTCATGTTCTCGCTAACCCCCCCCAAAAAAAAAAAAACCAAAACCAAAAGAACAGACAAACAAAACGGGGAGTACCCATCGGTTTTATAAAAGGGGTACAGCACAATTTATTGATTGATGATGTTTTTTATACTCTGCGTGAAAGCAGTTTCGTCTTTGAGAAAGTAATAAAGAAGATTGATTTGAATTTATTTGGATAAAAAACAGCAAGAAACATGGCATTATACAATAATAAATACAGGAGAGTAAAACAACAATTAAATAAATCTAACAATTATATCAAATGGAATACAACATGCACAAAAAGTATCCAAGTATAGACTCTAAAAAAACAAATTCGTTTTAGTTTAATTTTCCATTTGGGGGTCTTTCCAGAAAAACAGTAAAACAAGGAAACAAAAATGATCACAAGAAAATCAGTGAGTTTAAGCAGAAGCGTATTGTTAATTTTATTTAAAAGATACTGTGATACAAAGAATAATTATGATTTAATATACATTATTTAGAATTTTCCCTTGTCGAAGTTTAAGTGAAGAGGTTACAAAACGTTTGTCGTCAACCTTTTTTTTCTCATGTGATTGACCCAACCAGATACTACGAGACAGGGTCTATCAGACCGGGAGTGATCGGCGGGAGTAAACCCAAAGTAGCCACCCCAAGGGTGGTCAACAAGATAGCCGACTACAAACGGCAAAACCCCACCATGTTCGCCTGGGAGATTCGGGACCGGCTCTTGGCTGAGGCCGTGTGCGAGAAGGACAACGTACCCAGTGTCAGCTCTATCAACAGGTTGGTTCTAAATAATTACAATAAAAAGACACAAATTTTAATATATTATAGTCTTATATAGCTCACGTATCTACCAATAAGGTTCTCGAGGCGCATGACACTCAGACAATTTTGAGACAGGGTTGGTTCTAATTAATAATATATAACATATAATAAGTATAATAATAAGAAATAATATTTAATTAGTCTTATATAGCAATAAGGTATTCGAGGCGCTTAAACAAAGATAAATATTTTTAAACAGGTTTGGATTTTTTTTTTTTTTTTTTTAGTTTCGAGACCAATGTAGCACCTTCCAAGGGGTTAATAAGGTCCTGGGACCCGTGGGGCCTGTCCCATTTATGGGTCAGGCTGAACCGTACTCTGTCTCAAAATGACCCGGTAAAAGGGGTCAAAACTCAGGTCTAACCCCCGGCATGGGTCAGGTTTCCCTATGCTCCGGATTCCAGGTCAATTCTGACCAGTGAAGGGGAACCAAAATGAAATGCTACTTTTTAAAAATGTAAATATTAATATTACGGAGATGGACGTGTAGATTGCACATGAAGCAAACTTGCAGATTATGGACATTGAAACATGTAATAGTGGCTAAAACAAAGAAAGGAGACTGCCTGATAAATTGCTACGGAAATTTATGAACGCTCGTTTCTCAACTTTGCACAACATAATTATTATGAGGTCATTATTTTGTCCTTTCATTAGTAGTGACTGATGGGTATACTGTGTGCGTGTGAGTTTGTTTTCACATTCAAACCGGGGACCTATAACAAAAGAGGACAATAGGGTCCCCGGTTGGGTAAAGGTCCCCAGTTAGAAATTGTGTACAAAACCAATGGGAGCTGTTGCCAAAAAGTTAGAGTCCAAACAAAAGAGGGACAATAGGAGGTCCCCGATTGGAGGTGTTTACACACTTGTGTGTGTGTGTGTGTGTTCCATTAACTCACCATTAATATTGCAATTATTTTACTGCAATCATCGCGTGGTTTGTTCCCCCCCGCCCAATCATCATTCTAAATGCAATTAACTCGAGAGAGAGAGAGAGAGAGAGAGAGAGAGAGAGGTCGTTTGTTGTAGCCCGGGTCAAGGAAAGGCAACAACAACACAAAAAAGGGGGGGGGAAAACAAAACAAAACAAAAGGGAGACAGATTTGATCCGACTCCATAGCGGTTCAGCTCCTTCGTGTGATCAAAATACGAGTTTGAAAAGTACCTATCAGTAGCCTCTAAAAACGCCCAAACTGGCGTCTTTGGCTACGGCTACGGCCAGATCGATTTAAAGGTCTACAAACCGCCCAAACTTGCGTCTTAGACTAGAACTACGGCCAGATTACTGCAAAGGTCTATTCTTCGAAGTTTAGTCTGGAGCCAGCGGTCATAGCCGAAGCCAAAGACGCTTTGTTCGTCACTACAAAACATACACTTTACTCACCTTCAAGTTGAGTGGAGTTTGACCCGGAAATTGTTTGCTGACCCGGAAGTGCTAAACCCGGAAATGATCGTTGACCTCAGTGAAGCCATATCAAACCTCAGGTTTTGTTTTTTGTGGTTTTATCGAGTGCTTAGTTTTTCCCTAAGTGCCACTAAAAAGTATGGGGTCTCGTTTCAGACAGAAATAAAACCCTTTCAAAAAAACCCCATCATTTTGTACAGAATCGTCCGAAACAAACTCGGAGACAAGAAGGCCGATGACGATATATTGACGGGGCTGACGCAAACGGCTACGTCATCCACGAACATTCTCGCTCCAGAGGGGGACAGGACGGGCTCTTCCTATTCCATCAACGGCATTTTAGGAATTCCGAAACCGGAGAAAAGACACAAACGAGAGGGATATAGCGGTGAGTACCCGAACAAAATTTTAAGTGAAATGTTTGTGGTGATTTTTGTTTCTCGAAATTGTGAAGAAAAACAATATTTAATGGATTTCGCCTGGTAACATTCAAAAGGTTGGATTTTAGTTTCTTACGGAACAGCTTTCGGATCTCAATGGTAGAGGGCCCGTTGTATTCTTACAATCATAATATCAGACGAGAAATAGATGATTACGTGATGTACCCGTAAAAATTAACTAATTATCTGTCTCATGCTGTCTGAAACCCTTCACTGCTTCCAATTAAAAAATACATGCGTGTCTACTGGTGTTGAGGGTAGGGTCATCGACCGTACTGTTTTTGGCAACGTATTGTCGATTTATAGGCAAAGTTATCGAGAAAGATACAATACAAGTCACCTGAGAAAGTTTCAGTTGAATGCAGTGTCTATTATTGAGAAAAACAACAGGAAGCTGTCACTGTGTTTAACATCAAGAAAGTCGAACCCGTCCACGTTTAGGGAGATGACAGCGGGTACCAATCGCATCCCTGGTCGTAATGAGGGATGCCATTCAAACGGACACCATGGAATCGTCGATCTTTGGAGAACCAAATTGTTCGACACCCAACGGTGGGAGGGGGGTGGGTGTTGTGCAATTTCGCAGGACGCTTACTGTTCAGACAACAATAATTTCGCATGATCTTTATAATACGTACAAAGTAGGCTTTTGGATAAAACTTACACAATTTCTGTTCGGGGTTATTACGGAAATATGACCCTTTAACTCGAATGTATTTTCCTGCATCTTCGATGATACAACCGCTGCCCCGAAATAGAAAACGTCCACTGGATTTGAGTAAATCCGTGAAAGGACTGTTAGAACCACGAAACTCCTTAACCCACCTGCATGTGTCTCTCAACCATTCGACCCCCCCCCCCAAAAAAAACACCAAAATTTCACCCATCCTTCTCCCTTCTAGCACTGAGCTGAACGATAATACCACCACCGGGGTGAATCTTCAATCACGGCCGTTGATATCCTAACGCCTGGCCTGTCGTGAAACAATATTCCGCGGTACATAACGCCATAAAACTCACTGTTCCGTTCCGCTGGGCAGGAACCGTGATCTGAAAAGCAGTCTGAAAATCTCTCTTCTGGAACGGAAGCCCAGAGGCTGCGAAATGTACAGCAGTACCACCACATTACACACGGGAAAAAAAACCTCTACATATCATAACTGCCGTGTTTTTATGACCGGTGTTTATTTTATTCCCCGCTCCAGTGACTTTTGTCAATAGCTTTTGCCGTTGAAGACGACATTGAGAATTCGGATAATCAAGTCGCGGTGGGACATGTCAAGATATTTTTTTAATAAACCCCCTCTCAAGAAAAGAAAGAGAGAGAGAGAGAGAGAGAGACAGAAAAAAAATTTCCTCCAATAATAATCCGGGGCCAACTCTTAACGAGTTTGCTCCGAGACTATACATCCCCATTAGCCGTTCCTTGGAGGTGTTGCGCGCCAGTGGAGCGTGTGTAGATTACGCAGTTAGCGGCAGTCAGCCGGTTATGGTTTCTTGGTGACACATTCTGTTGAGACGGGATGAGCTGAGAGAGAAAACATGTGTCCGGCCACAGGCCGCTAGCCATGCATGGGGGAAGAGGACTGGCTGCCGGCAAGTCAAGAAAAATAACGAATCCCCGTTATATACATGCAGTGTTATTATTAAATCCGTCAAATTGCCTTAGACTTGTCTTTAATTACAGAGCAGGATATTCGTCCGTGTTTTCTACCCCCCGGTCCCCCCCCGTCTTGACTGTATCCTTGGTGGTTCGTTCGCAGGCAGCAATAAAATTGTGTCGTTACTAGGAATGATGAATAATGTCTTAAATGTTATCGACGTTTCAGTCACCTTAGTTTGTTGGATTTCATTTCCCCGCTCACCAACTAGCGCGTCTCAGTGGAAATCTATACCCTCTCCCAAAATACTTGTTTATTTAAAAGAATAAAAATAAAACGTTAATAACAATAATTAACCACTAAAATCAATTAATACGTAAATTAAAAAAAACTTAAATTCCATGATGCCCCATTAACAAAACAGATTTATCCTGTAGGATATTAAGTAATTATAATGTAATTCAGATCATAAAACAAAGCAACTATGTCGATGATATCAAGTGTTTTACTAATTTATCACCATTTATTCTGCGCCCCATTCAATCAGAACATACCCGCAAGCGCAGAATACATGTTTTTTGTTTATTCTTTGAAATTAATCGATTGCAGCAAAATGCAGTACGTTCACAAAGTCGATCACTTAAAGATGTGGCAAAGCATGGCTGTTCCACATTAATTTCACTGGCTGTATGGAAGTCAATTCATGTGCAGAATATAAAAAAAATTAAATAAAAAATAAAATAAAAATAAAAAGAAAAACCACACAAAAGCTCCTCTAAACCAATTATGCCATTAATTTTGTACGGATACAGTAGTTTTCCCCGTCCCCATATCCGCGTTGTTAATTGAAGCCAATAAAAGTCAAGCGTTGTGTACACAGACGTTATCGGGGCGAGTCATTGGCGGTTCTTGTGTCCAACAATTACACAAATTGGAGAGACAATCTTTTTGTTGTCAAATTGTGTAGTTTTGACGAACGTTATCAATCATAAAACGACTGTGCTGGAAACCATGAAGGAATATCCAGTAACGTCTCTCAGGGACTGCCCTCTTTTTGTACAAACCATACGGCATAAAAATGAGTAGACAATTGGCAAATGCACACCTGCATTGAAATAATGCAGCGTGCATTTTTCAATCTGCTATCCAGCCGCCAAGCGCCGAAATTAGCTTCTTTGTAGAATTAGTTTAACAACCAAAAGCATCATTTTACTTCGTGTGGCTGGTTCCCTGACTAGTCTTGTGCTTAGCAGATTTTGTTATTTAGCTGAGCAACTCTGTGATTAGTATTTACTGAAGAACGTTCCAGCTGGTGCATGCACAAAGAAAAGCTAAAGAACGAGGTTGTGGGAATTTCAACCTCGTTTTGGTGTGTTGTTTAAAGAGCATCAATACCTAGGCCGCTTTCAGGGCCATTTTAAAGTTAAAACACCATGGTTTAAAACAAAGCGCTACGGTTGTCATACTTGCAAACGTATGTCTCAAGAGAAATGTTTCCCAAACCAACTGGACTAATGGTGGTTTTATAGAGCAATGGTTTTGTTTTGGTCCATCGTTTCATTGCGTGCACCTTCGAGCGACTATTAAACACAAAGAATTCAAACACATTGAAATTGGGTTCGGAAACGAAAACAGAGACAGGAGAAAACTCGCCACCTCGAAATCCTGTTAATGACAGTTCCATGCACACGAAGTTAGCTATTAACTCCTTGTTAATACGATCCCGTCAAAGACAGAAAGAATAAGAGAGACAAAAAAACAACAACACGAGGGGGAAAAAAGAGAGAGATTTTCTCCTCTCTTTTTTTAAATGAGCACCCGGACAGACGTGTGAAAAGGCAACGCCCCGAGGGACCTGCCCGCCGTGGAATCGTGGCTTTCCACGGCGGAAATGCAATGCCGGTCACGATTGAATTTCAGAAACGAATTTCGCCGGCCCGAGAAAACAAACCTGGCCATCGCGCCATTAATGCCGGCGCGGGTCTCTTGGGTGCTTTACCAGGGGTATGGGATGTTTTCGGTCAGAAAATCAAACAGGAATTAAGGTAATTACTTCATATCCGGATAATTTATCCGATTGGTATTTCTTTTCTCCGTAATTTGTGTTTTGTTTTTGGTGTTCAATTTCTTTTTCGTTATAATGATTTCTTTTTCTGGTCTTCGTTCGTTGAACGTAGAACAATAATTGACTAGAGCGGGACTTGAACATGCAACCTCTAACGTGCCAACTGAGCTCATCTAGCCCTATGTTGGCCGTCTCCCTGTCTGTGTTCGGGGGTGCCAGTAAGAAGCCATTACAACTTTTTAAAGCAAATGAATAAAATAAATATTCAAGAAATAATGATTGCAGCCAATATACATACTCAATTTTATTAGCTGACAGCCCAAACTTTATATTTGTAACAACTTGAAATTAAAAAAAAGGTCATTTAAAGGTCATGTGGTGTTTTGTGACCAAGTTGAGCTGACTTGGTCGGTTCTGTCAATACACGTTCAAAGAAACTGGGCTGATTCGATCGTCATTAGCCATTAGCGTTAAAATAAACACAGACAGTCCGAAAACGCGCAAATATTTGTTTGGGTTCACCTTTTTTTGTGTGACAAATGTTGTTTTTTAATGATCGTTCTTTTCATGAGTCATCATTAACCAACAAACATTCAAATTCTTCCGGCTTCAAATTGTTTGTACAAGTAAAAGAACACTATTCGTGACCCCTCTTAAACCCTTTTACTTGAGACTAAATATTCGGTGACAGTGTGGACATAAAATAGAGACCAAAAATACTGTTCACAGTCATGGGCTCGCTTCGGTCACACCGTCACCATAATTTTGTCTGGCACCAAGAACGCTCAATATTGATAAAAGCACGTACCACTGATTACAAAACAAAGGCCTCGGACTTATTGCACATTCCAGCCTCGGTTTGGGCACGCTCATAACAATATACACTGCAAAAATGGGGTGTTAAAATTGACACCATGGGCGTTGTCACATGTACTGATACCGAAGAGAGAATCAAAATTAACACCACTGGGTGTTAAAATAACACCAGTGTAATTGGGTTGGTAGAAATTACAGTTGTTTGAACACCCTATGGTGTAAATTTTTGATTCTTTTGGGTATCTGTAAGTGACCACACCCATGGTGTCAATTTTAACACCTCGGTTTTTGCAGTGTTACAAAATAACAAAATGTTGCCTGTATATCCAACCATTTAATTATAGAAGTATTAAGATATCATGTGGAAATATAAGGAAACAATTAGTACCCGTGACACCAAGCCTCATTGAGCAGACTCAGTACTCCAATCAGGTTAAATCCATGCTAAGCAGTTTGTTTAAAAGACTGGTAAACAGACAACTGCTATGATTATGAAAACAAGCGTATACTGTATACAAATAGACCCAACAAGTTATCGCTTCATCAGATTGATTCAGATTTGATGAGCCCACAAGTGCAAGAGGGTGTTCGGGGGGAATGCCACCGAAGTGCAGATACGCCGAGGAGCAAGTATATGAGGCAGAGAGAAGTAGATTCAACCGGCGCCCAGGTTCTAAACCTCCCGGCAGCCGTATTCCTCCGAGAGCGTCTTGATGATGTAGTTAAGACCGGAGAGAGATGCCCCGTAAGGAAAGATCTCTCGCGTCCGCGCAGCCCTCGTTCCCTCATATACCCCAACTTCACGCTCGACCGTGTTCGCCGTGCTTAATAAGGCGAGGACGTCAGGCCATCTGTGCCGGTGCCTTCGACAAGGTACTACACCATACTCAGGCAGTTTTGGCGAGCAGACTATAGTGTGTGCTCTGACAGAACTTCCTCCTAGTCAACCAAAAAATGTTTCATGCTCCTTCTTTTACTCGGTCTGCACTCCTAAACAGTTGATGATTTCAACTCTTGCAGTGTATGGATAGGGGAAATCCCCTTGAGAGTTATAAACAACACCAAACAGTCGTTTGGAACGCATTAGGGCTCCACCTTCTATCTGTAACTGGTGTATGAGGGCCTATCCACGTGCCTTGGCCCCCAGTCTACCTCTGAAGATAAAGGGGGGGGGGTAAAGATGGGCAGCTTCACATATGGGATATCCATAATGTAAACGTGTGTAGAGCTCTTTCGAGCGACTGTTAACGCGTGTTTGGGCTAAAGCTGAGAGAAGAACAAACTAATCTCGATGCGGTGCAACTTGATAAGCAATCTTATTAAACCGCATCATCTTCATGTCTCGCGTAGGGCATTGGGGTACATCCGATATTCCTTCCTATCAACGAGTAGAGGAAAGATCCACGGCCGTTTTCTTATGGCTTTAAAGCTATTCACGGACACCTCGTATAAGCGCTGCCGTGCCGGACGTCCCTAGTGTGGGGGGCTAGCTCACGCTGTGCGCTGTCCCACGACGGATCAATGTCCTGCGTTACCCCCCGAACTTCTCTTGGGCCAGCCACCCCGCGAAACATGCAAAAAAACGCTCCCAAGTCTCCTCCTATATCTCAGTTCAAACCGATTTATCCTTTTGTTCTAACGCGAAAGATTTTTTACATAATTCATTCATCAAATTATACCATTCTTGATTATTAATTGTTAATGGGGAAACTTGCTCATAAAAATGCATTTCGAAGAATTGTGACTTTAAAAAAAAAAGGGGGGAATATAATAAATTCCCGTGAATATCAGCTACGTTCAAAGTAATTATGGTGCTTGATTTTTTTCATGGCAAAGATCTGTGAGATATTTTATAGGAGCCTTAATCTTCAGAATGGACAAAGTCTACTGCCTTGGAGAATATCCACAGCCCCCCCCCCCCTTAAAATGTATCTTGGAAAGGCTCGATGATGGTAAACCCAAGTGTAAATTCACGGTTATTTATGTTGTAATTGTTTTCAGTATACGAGCACACGCCGTCCAGGAAAGGGAAAAAGTAAAATGTAAAAAGAAAAGAAAAACAAAACAAGAACCCCCCCAAAAAAAAAAAATTAAAGCAAAAAAAAAACCACCTGACACCTCGAACAAAAAATATACCCCCCAATTCCCTGCTCATCAAGATAAGATGAGTTACAAGAAAAACGATGTTTAGTCAACAAACTAAATATCACTCGGGCAGATAAGCGAATGGCCTACTGTATATATTCATAGCTGCATAAAAATATAATATGATATTGTTACGGTTGAACAATATGGAACGCCAAAGAGGCCTTAAGTCTGGTCAATACGTCGATCGACTTTGGTCTTTGACACTGGGCTGAAGTGATCGCGCTGAATTCATTGTTCTGTCATCACAAAAGGTAACCATGTTCGCAAATTAATGCGCCGCTCATCATCAGGCTTGGAACCGACGTGTACAGAATGATTGCTGGAATCGAATAGCGCCAACTTATGTCAGTGATGGCTTAATTTATGCAATATTTACCGGATAAGTATTACGTATGGGCCCCAAAATTAATGCAGACTACCTAAGGTGCGCAGATGGACTGTTCGTTTTAAAGTTTGGCGTGTGTTTAAGTGCGAGGTTGTGACATGACGTAAATGGACTTGTGCCCCCCCCTCCCTCCCCGAAGAAAAACAAAAGTCGAGACTCTCCGTACCATTGTTGAATTGTAAGTTATTCGGGTTGAAGTGGGGCCGGACAGGGGTGGGTCTGCCGCCCCGATGCCTCGGGCTCTAAACCAATAATGCACGGCCGAGAAGGGCCCCCAAGGCTCGGTCGTGCACATCAATTAATCTTGACACAAACTAACATCATCTATTCAATTTGACAACAAGATTACAGAAAGATATCCCCCCCCCCCCTTATTCTCACCAATCACAATTCCCAACAGTATGTGCCGGCAGTCCCGGGCTCCCCGAGTGCGCATGACCGGGCAAAGCATGACGGGATCAAAAGGCAGAAGAAAAAAAGTGTTTCCCGGCGGCACGCGGCTCAATTTCCCCTTCATTATATTTAATTTTACCGCTGCTCGCTTGTAATCAAATTTCAGTCTTAAAGCATACAAATGAGCATGATAGATCGCACGTCAGGGAGTTTAACAAATTTCGCCGGCCGGTCTCGCGAGGGTATAAATTGCCCATTTCCTATGGCGTTATTACGCCGGCCAAGTCAGGCTTGGAACGTGAGTCTACCGCGATAGACGGATCCCCCGGCCGATGGAAGCATGAATGGGCCACTTCTGGATGGAGAGATTAGCCAATTTGAGCGGGTCTCCTGGGAGCTCGGCGCGGCAGGCTGCGCCTCCAGCTCGGAGTATAACCGACACATACACAGAGAGACATAAAAAAGAAGAAGACAGAGACAGAAAATCCCGGACCGTTGTCAACGCAGAAGTGCAGCACATTACACGCGCCTGGAAGCCAGAAACTCGACAAATCAGAAAAGACAAACCCCCGTAGGCTTCTCTTCCCCCATTACCAATACCATCAATATGATAATATCTACAACTGACTTCTGTCACGCCAACGGTGGCAGAGAGAGAGAGAGAGAGAGAGAGAGAGAGAGAGAGAGAGAGAGAGAGAGATAGAGAGAGAAACTGTGCCCGGCCCAACGCCTCCAAAGTACCGTCGGTCCTCACCGCAACAAAACACATTTTTGTTAAAAAATTACGGACTCTCGAGCTTGGCAACATGACGAGAAATTGATAATGCCATTATTCCAACTGCCCGCGACTAACGTTGTTCTTTCTTTTCGGCGGGGCGATTCAAACGCAAAATGACAGGTTGTTAATGCCAGTCATGTTAACAGCTACACATGAACAGCAACATTGAAACTTAAATGCTGAAACACAGATAACCGAAATGCTTGGGTCCAAAGTTCTTCCTCAAACAATTCTGCCATGTTCCGTCATTGAAGTAAGACCAATTCAGACTAGGGTCGGTTGGTATACCCCTGTAGAAATCTTGAGGAGAAGAAAGCTCCTCAAGTTCTCTGGAAACGATCGAAGGGACAATGGGCGACTTTGGAACGCTAGGTGGCGGCAGACTTACCAAAAAATTCCTCTGTGTACGTAGTTCTGGGCATGCGCACATTTCCAAGAACGTTGAATTTACCCGGTAAGGTGCACTGCCACCTAGTGTCGACAAAATTCTTTCATGTTTTCCTCCATTTGTTACTAATTGATTTCCCGGAAGACGACCAGAAGGAAGACACACTAGTCGAAACGTCAAGTGACCAACCAGAGCCTGCATTACTCAAAAAGCGATTTTCACACGGTGTCAAAGCAAACTTAACTAAACATTCAATACCACCACGCATAGGCATGCAGCTTAAAATTGTGCTTAAAAACACAGTGATTTACGGATATAATTGTTTGTCCTGTGAATGTAAACACACCTATTTATTATTTCTTAATAACATGTTAATTGACAATTATGCAGCAACTATAAACAGGTTCGATGACGTTTCAACAAAATTACTATACAAACCCTGTTCGCGAAAAAAAATCTATATAATAATGCAGTCAACCAAATAACTATTGAGCACGCGAAACACACATATCCTGGCGAAAAATTCAATGAGGTGTATCATGTGAAACGAGCTCACGAAGCTTCTCACGAGCTTTGACCTATTACGTGAGTTGAGTTTACCTGTTTATGTGTTTACAACACGCTTGATTGGTTGTGTTTCACAATACGTAATTTTTAAAGCAAAAATATGGTATTTTTTACCTATTCAATAAAGAGAAAATAAATGTGTTTTTCTCACCAGCCTTGCGTTCTCAACGTCAGGGGTTCCTGTCTGTAATTTGTTATTCTGTATTTTTTTTATCAATGATTTGATTTGTTTATTTTTTTCAAAAATGTTTTTAGTTTATAAGAAACCTAAAGGATTCGTCCGTGAAAAACAAACACGTCTGTATTTCTCCTGTCCGCAGAGTGATATCCATATCATTTTTAAAATGTTGTTTGTTTGCTAGTTTGTATTTATTTATTTATTTACTTATATGCGAGCGTAACGGTTCCGCTATTAGGGGTGATTGTCTCGGCCCTCGCCCCCCCCCCCCGCTCCTCCTCCCGTCCCCCAAGTCAAGGCGATTAAGACTGCAACAGTGTATCCCCTTCACTTCCAATCAACTTTCTCCCTCAACAAACTGACCCAAATATCCTCTTAAACCAATTTCATCCTCAACCCCCCCCTCTCCCCGCCTTCTCCCAGTACCACAGTCTCTTTTTGCCTCCAAACCGTTACAATGTCATTAGTCATATTGGCAATATACAATATTAATGTCGTTCCCCAAATCATGGGCCATTCCTAGGCTTGGCAAGCCTCTCCATACGATCGTGCATATATAATGACAGAATCACCTTGCCCCAGGCGCTCGTAAGCGAGCTCCCGGTCAGAACGCCGACGCCAGCCCGGCTGTAAAACACAGTGCTCCTTTCATCATCGTTTGTCTCAGCTCAAAGCGGAAAGAAATATAATAATTTGTATGATTATTGTATGATCATAATGCCCTTCCGAGCTACAGCCAGGCACCGTTCTTCATCTACATCTACATACAACCAATTGTTTTCAATTATACATGACATCCATACTGCGATCTCGTCGGCCATTTTTTTTTTCATGGAGAATTTGCGCATAAGTTTGATGAACTTAGCTGATGGACGAGTGTCATCAATTATGGCAAAACTCAATCATGGGTACCCGGCACAGCGGAACTGCACTTTAAAGTGAGGGCGTAACCCTGCCATCCCACCGCCACATGGTCATGTGGAAGGGGGACAATATAGTTCACGTTCATACCCTACATTCTCAACTCTGGGAAAACTGCGGCCATTTTTGTTTTCTCGGTCAGAAGACATTTACTTGCGTAATTTTGATAAAAGGATCCGATGAACATATTAAAGCACAACCTTAAAGCTATTTAGAAAGACATGCGCACAATATGTTGCCCTGTCGCCAAGCAGAGGTCCAACACAGAGGGCGTAACAAACTCTAAAGTCTTCTTCGCAAATACTCGATACGCGCGCGTTAGCCGAGGTGCATACTGGTGGTCTAGTTAGTGACACATTCGGTCGATAGCTAGACCAGCATGCACCTCATTCCACGGCTAACGCATGCGCACTGTGTAATGAGTCACTTGAGTCACGCGATCTATTGAGCTCTTAACTTAATTGGTTTAGTCTCAAAAATAAAAATTGGGAGACTTTCTTTTCCGTTAAGTGAAATTCCACCACGTACGCGATGACTAAATACAACATTGATTTGGATGTTAGACAAACATAGAGTCTGTCCCATGGCAAAGGTCCAGCGCTTATTGCGTTCCAATGCGCTAGGCAAAAGCGCTGCGCTATGTTGAAACATGTGCCTTGATTAATTCGATTTGGGCCGTCACACCACTAAAGTGGCAATTACATCATTGTTTAACACGCGCAGTCTAACACTGTATCGGTTCAGAGAATAACCCCTTCGCTTTCCCTGCAATCTTGCCAGTCGTGAATCATCTACTTACAGGAAGATCAAGGTTTGTTCTCAGTGATATATATAATTACATACCCCCACCAAAAAAAAAAAAAAAACCATTGACGATGGATTCCGAATGTTCTCTACACCCGTGGTACGGGGAGCCCGAGGAGCGCCAAGCTCCCAGTGGATACACCGCGGGGAGAAACCGTCACTGGCGCTCGCCAGGCAATTTGCAGCGCTCGGGCAAAACGACTTCAGTCCCGCGTGGCCGCAGGAAGGAGACGCGCGCTGCATAACCTTGTCGGTTTGCTCTTGCTTGGAGCCCGTTGATAAAGCACGCGGCGGGCCTTAATAATAAGCACATCTTATTAACAGAGGTAAATATTGAAGTATCATGCCGTCGATGTCTGTAGCTCAAAGCAATCGGCTGACATTGCCGTATAGCGGCGAGTTTCAGACCACCACTGTAAGAATTAGGTTATGCAAAACGGGACCACCATTTCTCCATCCGTCCCTTGCCATCCAGTCGTGTAAACATTTCCATTTCCAATTCAACCCACCAAAACAACCGCGATATGAGCCCTGGAGTTTTACGAGAAATGGTACAAAACTTGAGAGCTGCAAAAGCTTATACACGCAGCCAGTAGAGAGTCGTGAAAGCAACATGTAACAGCTTTGTTGTCAGTCCAGTTACGAAAAAAATTGTTGGATTGTACAAGAGAGAGAGAGATATATATAGGGCCTATACCTTGGATAATGAGGACAGCGCAAACTGGATGACGTCCATCACACTTAGTTGGAGTCATTTGTTACATGATTACGCCAATAAATGACCCCGAACGTGTAGCTGTAGCGCTGATGGGTCATGTTTCACATTTTTAGTCATTACCAACCACATTAAAACTGAATATTCAACCAAGGTCGAAATTACCACGATAAAATAAGACAATAAAACATGACTAGTCACTACGATGCACCGTCGTTTATGCTTGGCTTGGGTCAAATGACTCGAGCATAATTCTATGAATATTTTCTAATGAAATTTATATCGACAATGGGCATGTCCCATCGTTCAGATACCAGCTAAATCGCCAATGAACCGAGCTGATGAAATTTTGATTGAACATACCAGTCGTCATGGGTGTACGAACGATCATCATGTACTCTACGACAATAGTGCATTAGGCACATCGCGCGCGTACATCGCATTAATTAACTGAAGACGATCACTGATCGTTTTAAGTGGATTCCGTGTGATACCATAATGCTTTAATTGGACACGTGCAACGGCATTAATCAAGCAGACCACGCCACTGACAGCCTGATTATTCTCAGGGTTTTTGTTCTCTCTCTCTGTCTCTCTGTCTCTCTGTCTCTCTGTCTCTTTCCCCATGAAATATGTCCGTCAGCTGCTACTCCTCCGGGGATATACTTGATACTATGAATGAAATGAAGAAGTTCTCGAAAAGTTTGCAAAAAAAATCAAAAATCATTATCGTGAGTAATATACGACAGGGAACAAGACTAGTATCAGTATTGCGCTGCGTGCGGCAGCCATCGTGAATTGGTTTTTGTAGCTGAGGCCATTTCGAAAACACGGCTTCTGCTCGGACTCTCATTTATTTAAAAGAAAAATGCACCTTTGGTACGGACCTTCAAATAGGAGGACGGTTTCCAAGAAGTGGTCTATTATAGCACCCGTGCAGAGCTTTCAAATCGGAATGGTTGGGATTGTAGTCTGGTGCCAGTTATGATTGTAGACTCAGTACCCAGTATGCGTTGTGTACTTATGGAATCTGAGGAAGATAAGTGATGATAATGTTGATATATTGCCTGTAAGGTATCAAAGTTACACCTTGTTTCTTGTGTGTGTGTGTGTGGTGTTTTTTCTTCTTCTTTCAACTTGCTTATTCAAGTTTTTACCTTGGTGTTTCATTTGTTGAATTTCGATCGTAAAGGCAATCATCTTGTTATTTTATATAATCCACTGAAAATAACAACTGGTGCAATGATACTGTAATAACGTAGGCACGGTGCCATGTTGTTTTCGGCCTGGGTTGTTTTTGATTGGTAACCAATACGATTGCGTGTCCCAGGTTGACATCCGAGACAGGGTACCAAGACGTGTGGGAAAATGACTACAACAACGTTAATCTAACTCGGCGCATATCGCGACCACTTTAAAGGAGCAGTTGTGAAGGGGAGAAAAGAAACTATTCTGCCAAGTTTGTCAACTAAACACTTGCTTAAATATGTATATCTATTCAATTTTTTGCTGAGCGGTTTCGATGTTTAAGGGCAGGTATACGTTTGGTAATCACTCTTAAAATAAATGGCAATACAAACTTGCTTGAATGGTTAGAAGTACAGCAGCTTTCGATAGTATAAAGCATTTTGAGAAATATTTCACCTCGAAGTAATGTGGTTATGGAAGAATCAGTTTTTATTCCCCAAAATTTGAATCTGAGAAACGTTGCTGTCAGATAAGTTTCTCAGGCTGTGTATTCCAATTACGGATTATTCTTCCTGCGTGTGGGTCGACATAAACCGCTCCGGATTTTCGGCGATATCTCAAAAACGCTACCATCTTTTGAAAAAAAACCTTTCACATTAGTTTGATTGTCTATATCTACATTTATACAGGATTAAAACAATCGAACATTTCCCAAAACCAAAGGTATACATTCCCTTTAAGCACTTTATACCAACTTTTGAGGAATTTCGGTTATTTTGGGTTGTTATGTCCTCATATAGAGTCAGCCATGTTTACTCGGTGGGAATTTGACCATATTCGTAAAAAGGGATTGTTCTGGGGTTGTGAGGAGGGTTATCTGAAACAATGCAGCATTTCTTGTGGAAATGTTTCTGGGAACAGATGGCAGTTGTATCAAATATATATATATATTTTTAAGCATTTAATGTACATGGATTTTGAAGTATTTAACCGTAAACATGTGTGCTATCCTTTAAAATGCCATTGAATACAAAGGGTGACGGTATCACTTTTGCCTGGCCTGGTGTAATTTCAGTATTCAGAACACTGGTGTCTTAGTGATGGGAACCTGTACAAATAAAGGGTTTCGAGGATATTTCAAACACTAAAAGGCTGCCCAAGTTGCTACTTGCTTCAAAACTCACAACATTTTAGAACAGAAAGGGTTTGCGAGCGCTGTATGTGAAATGAGGTGGTTCTTTTTTATTATTATGTGCACATTATTATATTTCTGAAATGAGTTGTTGATGACGGGGTTGTTGATAGACTGTCGTACCCCTGACGGAAATAAAGCCAGTGTAGACCGGCAACTCATCATGTGTAATCATAATTGCATTTAAGGCTGGGAATCAGACATAGTAACAACACAACCTCGTGTCCAGCCTCTTTACTGTTGGCCAAAGCTGAAATTCAGCTGAAGAATAATACGCTGTAGGTTTACTTGGGAAGGAGGTGTGCCTTTCAAACCAATATAAATATAAACTGCAACATGCCTAATTTGAAATTTCGCACAAGTTGACGGATGCCGTTCAGTGACGGAACCAAACATCTCAGCCGCTCGACTAAACAACTCACCCTTTTTCTACATCCCACTATTCGTCATAGAGTAATGAATTTATTAGTTTTGGTTATTCGTGGTTATTCGGGGTTATTTTATGAATCAAAATTCCGGGAATCGCTTTGGTTGAAAAAAAAGAAGGTTTGGTTTATTTGCATTTATATGAGTAAGGAAATGTAATACGTGTGGACATGAAAACAGCGTTGACCGAGGGGTGTGGGTTGTGAGACAATAATATACTTGGATATCTGAAGTGGCGACACACCGACGGACGCAGTTCCAAAAGATACACACGCCACACCACACACGGTAGTCAAAATCGTCTCACCGCGCGAGTCAATTTGGGGGTGTTTTGTTTTTTGCGCTTTTTTGGTTTTGTGAAGTTTTGTTTTGTCAATCATGAGGGGGTATATGAGTTTACTTTGTTTAGTTTGTCAGAGTGTGATCTTCTCGGCGGCTGTAGGGCGTAAACATCGTCTCCGAGGCTTCCCCCTGCTAATTGAGAAAAAATAAAATTGTGGAAACTGAGAGCGAGTTTCAAGGTGTGGTGACTCGTATTTCGCGGTCACTGTTTTAGTCGAAGTGCTTAGTGACTAAACAAATACTATACCTTTTTATTTTCTACAGGATTGGTAAAGCTGACAAAACAGTCACAGACAGTGTTCATGTTTTGTGTGATCAGCCACACACATGAAATAACAAACTTGTGAAAATGTGGGCTTAATCCGTTGTGTGAGTCAGGAGAAAATAGTGAAAATTTCCTTAATTTTTGTTGTAACAACCGAAATCATTTGCTGCGTTTTTTTAATAGGTTTCCAGATACACTTTTTTCCTTCGAATATGACTTCATTTTATTACCAATCCTGTTTAATAGGCCTTCCTTTAAAGTTCTAATTTGGTTTTTGCTCTTTAATTCTCTGCATATCAGTTTTTCTTTTTTTCCAAATTGAAAGTGCTGTTCAAAATGTGGCGTGGGCCTTGATGTTGTAATGTATTTAACGGTCGGGTTGACTTCATAATGAGCCATTAAGTGGTTGTGGCTTCCTGCATAGTGTCAGACTGGGAGCCAATTTCACAATTTTGAAAATTTTTGTGGTGTAATTACCGCATACAATCAATAATAAACCAATAAAAATACCAGCTGAACAAGATTTGAGATGTGCCCCCCTCTCAAAAATTAAAGAAGAAAAAATAAACATACTATGTAATATCCATGAAACACTTCAGCTTTGTACAAAATCGTGCCTGCATGAACTCCAGTCTTTTTGGCTCTTTTGTGAACATGTGATGTCACAGGTTGCATTGTTTATAAAGGTAATGAGCAAGCAGCTCGTTTTTATAGACCATTGTTGATAAACAAACAGCGCTGGTTGGCATGGACCGCCGAATGTTAATAAAACATTCAATCGTGTATGTTTTAACCAAATTCAACATTTTCGGCAAGCTTCTAACTAAATAAAATACCTCCCATGATCGGTTGCTTTGTTTCCAATAAATTCACTATTTTTTAATATTTGTGTAACGTTGTTACAAACTGTAGCTATCTGTTTTTGTTTTGCATTTGATGGCTTTCCATAGTTTTCCAACCTGGGTTGGCAAAAACGTGGGCTGTGACGTTGCAAAAGAAAGGTCTATAAAGAGAAAAAGCACTGAGTCAGAGCAATTATTTTTTTCTCTCTTTTGTCTTAAAGTTCAGTGTTTAAAGGTCGCGTGGAACGAGTCTGCCTTTTCGCGGGGTGTAGAGAAGCCGGGAAAATTATGGCATTTACCCCTCTCGTTGACTTTGACAGATGATCAGCGGGTATCAATATTTCTCAATGTCACATTGTCTGTATGGATTCTTATTTTGTCTTAACCCCATTTCTCTCCGCTTCGGTGAATTCCTTACCCTTGGAATACTGAAACAGGGGCTGGTCTGCCATGAATAACCTGTGAATATTTATGAGAGAGCCCCAATGATATAGCCGAGGGAGAAGTTCGCGTGAACGTTCAGCGGGCATTTTTATATCTTGCAAAATTAATCACCCTTTTTTTTCCCCCCACCCGATCCAGGGTTGATGCATTTTGTAAAAGTTCACTCTTCTATATTCAGTGTGTACATTAAGGCCTGTTTGTTAGTGTTTTTCAGCGGTTTGATGTTTTCAGAAAGAGGGTCACGAGTTTTTGAGTTTATATATTTGTTTCTTCTTCTATTTTTACGATTACTTTCAAGGTTTCATACCGGTTTGTGTGGGTTTGAGTGTGTGTGTGGTTTATTGTTGTTGACATTCATTTATACCCTCATGTTTTCAATCGTCAAACCATCCAAATAAATGTTTACAAATGTCATCAAAAATAGGTGGCCCCCTTTTCGATCAAAGACCGAATGTAATGAAATTAGAGATTGCTTTTAAGTATACGTATTTCTCACGGTTTAGGGCAAAACGACAAGAGCAGAATGAAGTGGGACAGTTTTCTTGCAGAAAATCGGGCAGCATGTCAGACAGGAAAATTTGTTTGGAGAATCGGTACTGGTGTCTTGTTTATAAAGCTTTCAGAATGTGAATAATTTTTTATAATTATTTACCGATCATCTTCCATTTATTATAACTTCAACTAACATGATTTTAAAATGTGGGCTTTCCTTGACGTGCACAGTGTTTGTCAATATTTATTTTCAGCTGACGATTGTTACACTATAACTACTGGTAAAATCTTGTAATAATGCGACGATTTTACCACAGGTATTTTACCCTTTTATTCACCGACCAACCATAAGAATAATTCATACAGTATAGAAGGGTTCACCTCAACTATTTTGAGCAGTTTTTTTTAATGAATAAAATTTCCATTTATAATTCGAAACCCACACTGGTCATAAAGCCGGCTTTTCAAGGTCGGCCAACCTCATGGACGCCCTCTGCCAAGGTTGACATTGTTCCATTGTTGTCATACGCGCCCTCTGGAGATGGGCTTTGTACGGTTGTGGATACAGCCAAGTTCACGGCACGAAGTTAAACGGGAAAAATTACAATCTTTTATTTCTTAGTCTATTCTAGGAAAGCAGGAAGCTTTTTGGAAGCTTTGCATTGTGTGGGTAGTAGAAAGTAACTATTACCAACTATTGTTAACTGTCATGGTAAATTTATAAAAAACTCTTTGGGTGGGAGGAATGTTGACTCGTGGAAGACGTTATGAACACCATTATCTGCTCGTAAACTTCTCCTGAAGACGAGCAGAGTATACTGTTCGAAACTTCGAGACAACGACAGACAGCTTTTTCTCACAGGGCCAACATTCCTCCTGCTCACAGAATCTTTTACACAGTTGTACCCTCGCGTTTATTAGTAATAGTGACGTCCTGCTCCAGTTTATTTTGTGAACGGTGGATTTGTTTGGAAGTAACTAAGTTTAATAATAAGTCATCCACAAACACACGAAGTCATTGACTTCATAATTACCCTCCTTCGTTACTGAATGCATTATTGTTCAACATAGTAAATCCCGTACCTCTTTTTCCTTTTTTTCCCTTCTTCTTCAGACGAAACCGGACACGGCAAAATGGGTGGCGAGGACAAAGCGCGGGAAATGATAAGAACAAACGGCGGTGCCTTCTCCCCACACCAGATCGAGGCCTTGGAGAAAGCTATCGACAAATCTCAGTACCCGGATGTCCTCTTCATGCATCAAGATGCTCACGGCAACAGGAGACAGGTATTAACTTTGAACTTTCACGGGCTGCCTCGAAACGCCCTCTATTGTTCTTGCATCACGCCCTCAGTATGGTAGCCCGGCAGGGGGAACTCGCCTCCAGGTGCACGTGCGTGTGCTGAATAGAAGCAGCTGCCTGCGTGCTATGTTTGTCAGGTTTTCCAAGTAGGCCGATTTCGAAAACGTGTCTGACTAAAGAAACTATTAGTATTGTTAGATGTAAATCCACAGTAATCGGAACATAGCACCGGATATGGGCAGGAGATTGACATTTTCGAAAACATGTTATCAACTGAAATCGCATCCGTGGTAACATGTTGAACTTTGAAACCAGCATCACGAGTATAGGTCTACAGAGGGCATACATCATGAAGATTGTCCAGCTGTCAAATACCCGGATACTCATTGCCCAGAACGGGGAGTAATGTATGGTTTATCTAGTACAATTACGCAATGTAAATACCCCCAAAAAATATTCAAAAAACACACACAAAAACAAAAACCCCACAAGTTTGCAGAAGGTAATACCATGTCAAGTAAAGCCTGCGTTGCCCCCAACCCTGGAAAAAAGAATCAAACAAGCCCAAGACTAAACAATGCGTGGGAAGCCTCCGTGTTGTGCACCCCCCCCCCCCCCCCCCCCATGGGTGAAAGTAAACCCCACAACATGTCACACCATTGAATCCGTCTGCTATGATACCAACATAATCTGAAACTCTCTAAGCATTGAAACGTAATTCGTGATAGAGAAAACACGAAGTCGTTGATCCAGGACTTCATGTTTTATGTATAAACAACTATTAAGAAACTGAAGCACGTTGGGTTGGATAGCTTCACCATTATACTTTTTAAAACTTGACAAAAACTGTTTTACTTTATTAAACTTATTCAACTTTTGAGAGAAAATGTATTCAGATTTCTAGGATGTGACTACCTTCAAATTGTAGACGATGCTGATTCAAAACGACCCCTTCCACCGAAATACTTGTTGTTTATGCCATATGTAAAAAACAATCTCTGCTCAAAGGATTAAGCAGATGGTATTGAAACACATTTTTAACATCAGAATTTTAACTTTTTTATTAGAACACTATTACTGTGTTTACTACTTTTTAAATTATTGCTTCGTCTTACATTGCAACAGTGGAAATGAAAAATATAAGCAATGTTTGTTCACATTGCAGGTAACGACTAGTGAATACCATACCCTGACCGCTGCAGCACTGAGTGGGACACATCCATCCGATATTAAACCTCATGTGTCTGACCCTCATCAACAGCACCACCAAGCGGTGACCTGTGGTTATCAAGGTACGAATTTGCAATTATTGTTATATCATTGATTTTGGCTACAAAACAGTTTTTTGTATAAATGAACTGAGCAGAAATCCTTAGTTCTGTTGAATACCACAAAACAATGTTTTGAATCTTTCAGCGTCAGCCTCGCACACCATTACGCCCTCAACGCCTGGTAGCACTTTGAAACACGAAGGAGCGCCCTCCAGCGGTACACTCACCGTCCTTCAGCCAGCAGCCGTTGGGACAATGGCCGGTTACAACCACTCCCTTAGTAACCATGCCGCCCTCTCTCAACTTAGCTCAGCCGCCTCGAACTTCGGTCAATATTCAGGTAAAAATGCCATAGAAAGGGCCTTTTCGAGAACACAGTTTCTACCAGGGCGTCACTGGAAAACGCGGACGGGGAGTTTGGCTGAGCCGAACAGAAGGCACCATTTCGAAAAGGCTCCAACAACAAAATTCCACTGAAACAACTGGCTCATGCTTATATACATTTAACAGCACCCGAGATATTTTATTAGAGTCAACACATACACTGAACAGTAAACATTAAACATTATAACATCAGTCACAAATAAAAAAATAGATCAATCTAAAACTCAACAAATTTGTGGCATTGACGTAGCATCGAAAGGGTGGGTCCTCACAAAATGTAAAACCCCACTTTGCCCCATTCGCCTTTTTTACAGAAAATCGTAATCATGTTTGGATTTTTAAAAATGTGTTTAAAGTTGATGAATTCTTCTCTCTTCTCCCAGGTTCAAATTCGGGCTATCCCACTTCGAGTCAAGGGGGGTACGGGTCCGGTGCTATACACACAGGCATTGGCCCACCTCTAGTTCTCCCCCACGGTGGAGGGTCTTACGGTCATGCCGCCAGGGAAGGTAATTTTCATTAAAAGTGCTTCGTAAAATAAGTTGGACACTCTTGCTTCAAAGAACCCAACGTATATTTACCAAGCTTACCATTGATCAGACTCTGGGCCCAAGTTCACAGAGCTGCTGCTAAGCACAAAAAGTAGCTAAGCATAATATCAACATGCTTGCCAGAATTAGGTTACTGGCCAAACTACCATGTCACGTGTACAAATTGTGACTGGTATCCTGCTCATTTCTGCTTAGCAGGAAATTGTTAAGCATTATTTTCTGCCTAAGCAGCTGTACGAATTTGGGCCCAGTCACAGTTGACCCTTCTCATGAATATGCTAATTGCATTCACGTCTGCATACTTACCATTATATTGATTGGCAAACACTATAGTTATGCACTAGACGGACGCACAAAGGCGTATGCGTCACGCCACCATCAGCCTCATATAAACAATAGACCTGATGTCCCCCTCATTTTGCCAACCAGTAGTGTTAGTGCGCACGCGCGATGTGCAATTTACATATTCACGGCAGGGTCTGTTGTTTAGATCATGCTCAGATGAAAATGTTGCATATGTTTATTACATTTGAGAGATTAGCAAGAAATTTGCAGGGCACCTGTAACACGAAGTAGATATTACGCGGTCATTTGGCTGGTGACCAAATGTCCTCTAATCAGCTTGTTCTCTTCTAAAAGAAAAAATGCAAGAAGCTCTGTCATAAAATGCAGGTAGAGAGGGCTTGGATGAGTCCGTAAGAAGTGGGGTAGGGGTGGGTTCAAGATTCAATAAGTTCTTTCATAATGACATGAAGGAAAAAAACATTTATTGAAGTAACAGAAGTGTCATTTCTAACAAGGAACAACTGCGTCTTTTTTTTCCATTCTCACCTTGCAATTGTTGTTTTGTATAGTCCTGTTTTGTATTAAAATTGTGTTGCCAACTCTTGATGGTTTTTTGCTAATTTTGTTTTTACCAATTCAGGTGATTATTCCAACCAGTTCTCGTCCATGCAGTATAACCATCCTCAATTTACTTCCATGACCTCAAGCCATTACAATGACTGGCAACGGCTAAGCACGCAGTCACTGCTAAGTAAGTAATTAACGACCGACATCAAAACACGTCTAGATAAAGTCCCACTTGACGTCACACAGTGTATAAAGTCAGCCATCTTTGAATGGCCAAGATAACTTCAGTCTTTGAAAGCCACAACTATAATGAGTAAATACAACGTGCAGCACGCGGCAGCTTCACAAATTACTTGCACTTTTGATCAGTGAACTACTTTTTGGGGGCTGAGTAGTAAAAATTGAACGCTTTACGTGTCTCAAAGCCAGGACCCAGTTGCCCGTGGCAAATCACGAACTAAAAACCACAATCCCAAATGTGATGTTCCATGTCAAAGCCAAGCACTTCTTGCCAAAAATAAAGACTCTGTTTGTTCATCAAAAGGATTAGAATAAGCTGAGCTTTAAAGTTAACACATAATTATGGTATATAAGGTAAGAATTTCTCAACGAGTAAACTGTTATAGAGACATCCCGTCACATTGATATCAAGGGGGATGTTTCAATTGTCTTTGCTGTAATGCCATTTTATTATTTTCGAGAAAGATTGTTGCTCAAAAAGATAGTCTCCCTAAAAATGGTTTTCTACACTGCAAAACATTCCAACAACTTCATAAACGTTTCTGATCACAGTATCGGACCTCTTTGTTGTCAAAAGGTTCGGTTTTTCTGCTTTTTATAGTTCAATTGATCTGAATTTCAATTGATCTGAAGTTTCTGTACCATACTATGCTTCTAATGAACTTTATAAAAAAAAATAAAAAAATGGAATTGGACAAAGGAAACATTTTGATGGTACAAAACATTGGTTTATATAAACATAATAATTACCGATTTCTTCTAGTTTTGTTCCATTCCGAAAATGTGGCTTTTCAAATTGGCTGTTATTTATAAGCTAATGTGGAGAAACACTTGTCTGAAATGCTGCCCTCTATGCTAAGAAATGTTATAGTAAAAACCTGAACGTTGGTGGCAGCATTGGTCATTAGTCTCAACGATCTGGTGAGGCCCATCAAGAGCAGGCTTGATTGGAAGACCAAGCTTGCTGCCCATGGTCAAGTTTTAATGTCATACTTTTCTGTTTGTGTATGTCGCCATGTGCGGTTTTCCTGTGATGTGTGCATGTCGTTTATTGCATAACAAAAACAAATTGTATTAATTATTTCAAGGAATGAATCTGTTACTTTCATAGACTGACCTGGACTGAAATTTGCGTATTCGTTTCAGCATGATTTTTCAAAAGTTTGTGGTGCTTCCTTTTGGGGTACACAGTTTCCGTTTTCTGCGAGACTTCACAAATTAAGGCAATTGGCACAGGCATAAATAATTGATAACTGGACCAATGGGCAGCACGAATTGAAATACCCAACTGCAGTCTTCATCACGCATGTGCATATTGACTCACGCATGTGCATCACTGTCATTATGTGTTCCATTGATTATGTTCTTTTTTTTCCCTTTTGTCTTTTTCCATTTCTTTACCACTCTACCAACAGACCGCGCATGCCCTTAGTGTGTCCAAGTAAAATAACTCCAGCACGGCTCTGGTATTGTCTTGTCTTCTCCGAGCAGCTAAACCCGGGCCAAATGTGCCGACGATGACCGGCGGCGGCCAGCAGAACAACCCATCCTCACTGCAGCTGACACATGCGCAGCAGCAACAACAGAATCGAGCCAATCAGCAGCAGCTCCAGGGCCAGGCGCACGTGCAGTGTGACGCCCTTGGGGGTATGTCGTCAATGGAGGCAGTGGTCGGCGGCAACCGGCTGCAGAATGTACTGGATTTGAGAACGAGTACCAGCAACGCGGGCGTAAAAGATCAGAAAGTATCTCTGGCGTGGGTAACGTTAGACCAGTGAGAGGGGGAGGGGGTTTACACCCCACCGGTCTCCTTGGGATTACTTTTATTATATACGATCAATTTCCATCATCTAACTGAAAACAATAACACCATTTTATAAGAATTTAAATCATGCAATTAAAGGTATTATTATGAAAGCTGTTTGGTTTGGAAGGCAAATTGTCGTGAAGACTTGAGACCATAAACACAACAAAATGGTTACAAAATCATCCAAAACTAAGACAAACAGCCAAAGTACTGTGGTACCTTAACGATCTTTATATTCAGTAAGTCTGATATGCAGTTAAGGAGCACGACTCGCAGTGAGGGATACTTTTGTCGCCGCTGTTAAAAAAAATGAAGAGTTTCACATGCAAGCTCACGTGTGAAACAACGTGAACGCATGAAAACTGTACTGTTTCACACGAGAAGAGTTTCATCACATTCTCTGATTCACGTACGCGTAAAAATACGTACGGTTTAAACTCCCTAATAGCACGTGTTGGAAAAAAGAAATCGCAGCCTTGTGTTTTTCTTAAAAACAATCTGAACAGAGTAGAGAAAGTCAGGGTTTTCTAAATTATAAATCTGAGAATGATTGATGTATTTTTTATTATTCGACAAAATTGTCGACATTTTGAAGTGGCACAGTAAGGGCAAAGCCAATGTCGACAATTGCAAATGTTTTAGACTTAACTTGAAATTTCCTTATAAATTATCTATTCTTAAACGAAGAAGAAAAAACTTGCCTTAAAAGTCTGGAGCCAACGTTGTCTTCTGTAATTCTTAATTGACCATTATCCATTGTCGTCAGGGAACTAGGGCGTGATTTTTTTATGGTGATTTCGGGATGTAACGTGAACATGGAGTGTTTGTCAGTTTGCATTGTCTCTTTTCGTAGGATGGCATTTTCACAATTTCTTCAACTCTGTTAACTGCTCTGTAACCGCCCACTGCCGTCTTGTGAAAACAAACTACGCAAATCGACATTGGTTAGGCAGTTGAGAGCCCTGATGTATGATGTCACAGTTCACTGTGACATTACAATCACGTGGCTCCCCCAAGCCAGCCTATCAAAAGAAATCACTGAGGCAACCGACGCCATTTTAATTTTCGCAGTTTGACGTCACAGTTGCCTGGCATAACGACAACTCGTGTTTCGTAGCACGAAACATACTCGTCGTCATTAAAAACACTTCCGCCTCGTAGTATGCTGGCCAAACACCGGTACTGCGTCATGTACAGATTGTAGAACAAAACTAGAAAGTGCCTCATTCGAACAAAATAATTTCTTTTCGACGAAACCATTTTCACATTTTTGTGCATGCAAGTCAATCTTTAAAAAGAAAAACCTAGCAATACGATTTTCCTGAACTGGATGGTTCAATCTTGGTAAGCAGCTTGGCATTGTAGTTGTTAAAAAATTGAGTTAAAATCCAAAAGATGAAGTTGGTTAAAGAACAATTTATGGGAAGGGGTAAGTGGAAGGAAAATAATATCGTCAAAAGTGGGTTTTCTTTGAAAGCAACTTTTGGTTTTGATGAGGTGTCTTCCATAACACTCGACTGTCAGCTCAAGTTTCCGAACACGCGGATCGTTTGGAGTACATCCAACTTAAAATAAATCTTGCAAACTCAATGAACAAGGTACTACTATTTCTTATCAATTACCATTGTACCTTCCCTCGCAAGCCTAATTATGTATTATATTTAAATAATTATGTCAATCTTATTCATTTTCTCCCGATACTTTAATAGTGGTATTTATACAAAATAAGAGGTTAATCAACTAAGAGTTGTCGCATTATTAACTGTTAGTTGTGTAATCATTTAATTTTTTTTATAGGGGAGGGTAGTTTATTAGTTTTTATATTCTGTAAAGAGAAAGGGAACCGGGGGTCTTTATGTTTGTCGACGTTCTAACTGGAGTTGGTGCAATACTTATAACTTATTAATGTGGAGGTTCGAGGAAGGCTTGTTGATGTCCCCGAGGACGAGGTTGTAAATAGTGGAAAACAGACCCTTTTCGAGACCACGGCAGGGGCTTCTGCTCCGTCTGATATTTTGAAAAACGTGTGATTTTTTTTTTACGGGGGCTTCAAACTGAGACGGACGGAGCCCAAGCCCAAAACAATGGTTTCGAAAACACCCACAGTTCAGAATGTTTTTCCCCGACAACGAAGTTTGTTTGCTCTTCCCACCTTGGTTCGCAATACCGACATGACTTCTGTGGGTTTATTTTTGGTTTTTGACAATAATGGGTGAAAGGGTCACTCAAATCGTTTGCAGTAATTGATGGTAGTTGGCTACGCGCCTCCGGAATCGTAATGTTTGAGACTAGATCAATACAGACACCCACCCCCTCTCCAAAGGCTCCGGTTCCGGCCCCCTTGCTCCGTTTGGTGTTGAAGCAATGCACACTGCTTCAAAAGTGACCACAGAGCCCAAGCAACAGTCGGTGCCCAAGCCGGTGTCATAGGGGAACATGTCCCCAGAGAATCTGTCCCTTAAATCGGAAATTATATTGGGTTGAAGGAGGTTGATGCAAAAGAGGGCGCTATCAGAAGAAGTTGTACACAGTTCGCCGTGTGTTGGGGGGGGGGGGGGGCAGAAACTCCGGGGGGACGGAATCTCCTGACACACCGGTTGCCCACAGAGCTCAAGTTTGGAGAACTGAAACTCATGGTGGCGCCCTGTAACTATTATATATGAACACTGACTTTCATCTTGAGGTTGTAGCTTGAACAACTCAGCGTTTTTGGAAGGTTTCAAAAGATGTCCTTGGATTTAGAAAGAAAACTTCGAATGTTGCAGAACGCAGGTGAAAAGCTACCATATCGTTTTTTTCATTTGTTTTTTCTTTATTTTTTATGTTTTATAGTTACTAAGAGAAGGCACCGGAAAAGCGGCAAACAGGGTCATGGTGGTTCATACTATATAAATTTAGCGTTGCTAGTCCGTAGTGCTAACATGAAAAGGCCATTTCTCACACTTTATTGCATTCACACGAAGTTCTGCTCTCCATCGAGTAATCACCGACTTTATGCGTGCTATTCTCATTGTTGGCCTTCGTGCGAACCAAACCAAAACAACAACAAAACAATCTCTATGGTTTTTTACAAATACGAAAAACACCACCAAAATTACATTAAGACTACATGTCTCAGGCTTTTTGTACTATTTATAGTAATCCATTTTTAATATTTATATCAGACCTAGATCCGACGGTCACGTGACTTTTCTTTGTACAGTTCAACCCCGTTTTATTAAGTTTGAGAAGCATTTTTGGGGTAATCATTTTTGTGTTATATTATTATACTTATATCATGCATGCGATATGTGATTTAAATTGTATGTATGTTGTAATATGGGCTTATAACAAGTGTTTACACAGAACTCCCTTTTCATCGAATGAAATATAAATGAAGTCAAAAATGTGTATGTTCAAATTTTAATTTATGAAAGCCAGAAAGGGAAAAACAATACTGAATAGATTGGTTAAGTTTTTCTTCAAACAAAACGGTCATCACCAAAGAAAACGCAGTTTACACCTTTGGTTTATTTCACCGGCTTTTATATGGGACGCAGCATGGACACATGGTGAAACGATTACATGTACTTGAGCGAATGCAATTCCTCCCTGTATCCTGAACCACATGAGGCTATAGATGGCTGTATTTTCTGTTTGTAGGCGCTCCATGAACTCCTAACAAAACCGTGAAAAATTGGAATCCTTGTCCCATGCACCAACGCAACACAGTATTCAGAGAAATGTTTTCTTTAATTATTTTATTCTTTCAACAGTAACTTTTACAAAAACACTGTGGTATTCTTATTAAATTACATGTGCTTTCATTCTAAAGTGATGGTTTCTTTTTTCCAGCGTTTTAAACGCTCTTTTATATTTTTCTTGTGAACATGAAGATGTTGTTTCTAATAGTTTTTGTCGACAATCTTTTGCATTATGGAAGAAATACGAATTGGGGTGTAGTTCCATATTGGGCCTGAGACATCAATTCTCATCCTTTCATTTAATAGTTCCCTGCATCCATGTTTGAGGTGGATTTTTTAAATGGGTTGTGTCATTAAATAGGCGCACAATGAGGTGGGAAAGGGGCATGGTCTGGTGCCTCTGTTGCAAAGCATCTTACTGTTGTTTTGCGGATAGGAGGTAGAGGAACATCGACCATGACATCAAATAAAACATGGCGCAAACGTGATGAGTTATTCGTAATAATCATTCTTTGACATTCCGAGTTGGACGATCTGCATTCCGTTATTTTGTTTGTACATTTCGATGAACACCAAAACAAGATAAACCTCTTTTTCAATCACAGCAACAAGTGATGAGTTATTCGTAATAATCACTCTTTGATATTCCGAGTTGGACGATCTGCATTCCGTTATTTTGTTTGTACATTTTGATGAATACCAAAACAAGATAAACCTCTTTTTCAATCACAGCAACAAGTTTTTCTCTTCTGCATAATTTTTGTAATGATGTACTTTTTGAATAAATTGTTCTTTTTCTTCATTCCTTCCATTATTATATTCAATTGCAAATATTTTCTGCTGAAATTCTCTCTAATACATTCCATTTCTCCTTTCGAAATTTGTTGATGATTTTAAAACGCAGTACTGTCAAGCAGGTTATAACTGTAGGACAGAACGCCATCTACGGCCATGGAAACTCAATCAAAGGTCAGAGGGCAAGTGTTGACCTCATATTTAAAGTCGTTGTTAATAATTAACCAGTTTGTTTACCTCATGGGCGGGGCCTGTTGAAGAGCACCTAGTGTGCGAAACACATGTGTAAAAAAAAAACCTTAAAAGCCTCTGTATCAATGATTAAAACAAATCGAGTCGAGTCCTTAATTAATTATATGTTTAGTTGATAAAACGTATTAAAAATGTAAATTAGTATCTTCTTAATTACTTTATTGTTTACGTTAAACATTGTACGATAAAACTGAGGGGAACTGTGACCAACTTTGAAATAAAAGATATGGAGAAAAAATTAATGAATTGTTATGTTGTCGTTTTTTGTGGATTGGAAGGCATTGGGTGATTTGTTTTTTCAAACCCTGCAAAATGGGACGTTGTCAGCATATGTTGAAATATTTAATATTTCCATTGTCTTAACCACATCATACACACTGGTCAGCTCATATGCCATGATATCCTAGGCTGGACTGTGCCACACGCCCTAGAGGGGGTGTCAATCAACAGGGGTCAGTGATTTGGTTAGGAGGGGCAGGACAAATCTCTGCAAGCATCCTTTGTGTACAAAATCGGTACGAACTGTCAGTGGTCTAGATGAAACCAAATTATAAAACGTTATTGCAAACAAATAGGCTTAAACTAAACAAGGCAACACCTGGACAGTACAGTTAACACCACACTTAGATAAATACAAAATAGTTGACTTAAAAATGCAAAGCAAACCCTCTTGATATATAGGAAAAAGCTTGTCAACTTGTGGTGACAGACGACATACCATAGGGACGTTGCAACTAGGCCCCTTGCTGCAGGGTTTTAAATTTAGTAAGTAAAACAAATAAAACAAAAGTGAAATAAAAATCCCAAAGATGTTCATTATCAAGTGGCTATCTTCCACGATTTTTCTTTTCAGAGAGCCACAGTTTTGGTATTGTTCACCCCCCAAGCAAACCTCTACGATGACGTAATGCTGTTTTAATCCAAGGAGGAATGTTGTGGACGCTAGGTGGCAGCAGACTTACCTTGTCAATTTATTGTTCTCGGAAATGTGCGCTTGCATGCAATGGCAGAACTACGCCAACAATGGGCACTTATCTGTATGTCTGCTGCCAACTAGCGTCCCGTTGTCTTCCATTGTGAAAAAAAACCCAGTCAGCTTGATCATTTGGTGCTCGATAAAGGGGGATGGTGGTACCCCCCCCCCCCCCCATTGTGTCTTAATTGAGTGCCTGGAATCTAAGGAATTCTTTAGAAATGGTTTTCAAGGGGGTATTTCTATACAAGAGGAAAAGAGTGTGTTAAAGTATGGGAACATGAGGGGGGGGGGGGTACCTTTTGACCCCATACCAGGCATGGTATAAGCTTGATGGGGATTCAAACCAGCACCCACGTTGATTTCAAGCCTATAGCAGTTCAACCTCCACTAAAATCACGAAGATTATGAACGGTGACGGGATGATAGGTAAGCTACAAGAGTTTGATTTGGGTGTTATGTTAATACTTCTTGTACATGTAATCTGCTTTGATTCACTTATTTTGAAATTAACATCTTAGTTCCTGATGCCGTGCCTCAGGGGTGGGGGGGGGGGGTCACAGTCACAGGGAGCACTGATAACACAAAATACATCATTCTGATAGTGTTTAAGTACTCTCCTTTAACTAAAAAAGTCAACCTTTAACTGTGAATGTGTTTTGTACTTGCTTGTCGGGGACTAGTTTTATCTGGAAATTAACTCTTGAAAAACGCCCTCATATTTCACCTTCTCCCTGCTGTAATTCATCTGACAATATACCCACCAAAACAGACCAGAAGTTCTCCTGGACCTTCCTTGGTTTTGCTACATTGCCTTCGAATGGGGTGCTTTTGGCTAAAAATTGTTGTTAATGAAATGATTATGGTCGGAAAGATATTTTACAAAAGTAGAGTATAATGATATACATCCCATGAAATTGTGTAATTTCATGACAGAACACGGGCTGCTATTTTGTAGACTCCACAAAATGGGGGATCGTATGTTCCGCTAGCTGTATTTCCAGGGACAAAGAAAAACGTTGCTTTTTTAATCACTAGGCTACTCACTAATTACAACCCACTGTGTGGGTGTTTTAGTGCATTAACACCTCTTTAAAGGGGTAAGGAGTTGTTCCAAACATCAAAATTTTAAGAGATTTGAAGGCGATGTGCCCCATTAAAGCAGGGGTGTACAGTTTGGGTAATTACTTCACAAGTTAATGACCATAAAAACTTACTTCGTAAAGAGCACTGGAAAGCTGTTGATATTATAAAACAATGTTAGAAGCCACCCTTTTTGAAGTAGTGTAGTTTAAGAGAAAGAGGTAATTTTTCATCCCAATTTGAATCTGAGTAAGGCTTCAGGCATGGAGCCTTATACTGAGGCATCTGAAAGCGTACAATTCTATGCAAAAAGGGTGTGTTTCCTTTTATTTTTTGTCCAACTTCGATGAACAATTTCACAGGTTTGTTACTTTGTGCATATGTTGGGATACACCAAGTGAGGATACTGGTCTTTGACAATTACCAAAAGTACACCCTGCCTTTAAGTTATGAAGGGAAAAAAAAGAAAAAATCAGGCCTCAAATTTGAAAAACTGAAGGCTCAGTCAGACGCAGTGAGAAACCAATTATGCGGACAGTAAACTGAAGAGAAATGACATTATCTTTACAAAAGTTGAAATCATAGTCACCTTAACTTCACCCTGAATATGTTCCGAGAACTCAGGGCTGGTGTGATAAAACAAAAACACTCCTTGATACAAACGGGAAGTGACAGGTTTAGTCGTGGCCAACAACATGGTCAAAGACAAAAGGTTAAAATAGATCCACAACAATGAATTTAACATAATTTGCGGGCATTGCTTAACCGCACTGATAAATGCATTATCCATTATTAGAAGTGCACATTTATTACCGACGGACCTTCATCGTGTGGCCATGATGGGGTTTTGTTCTGGCATTCAACAGTGTAGGCCAAACCGAGGCCGGAAGGGTATTGTAGCGGGCAAAGTAGTCATGGTGGACACTGGGAACACGACAGAGAAAGTGGGTAGCATGGCAAATGTATCTTTATGCACCATGAATTATAAATATCAATCATTTAGATGCAAAATGCGTATTTATGGAAACAAAGAAACTCGCAAATCAGTTTCCAGTATTTGTTTACGAGAGCATGACTCGAACTTCGTTATTGGGTTTGTTAACATTTCTTGAAAACTAAGGGTTTGTAAAGGCATTGTCGTTTATTGATTGGATCCCCAGGTTTCTCTTCCAGTTAGACTTGCCAATAAATTATGACAATTCAAAATAAATGGATTTCCACCACAGGAAAAGGAAAAATGAGTCATGGTTTCTCCCCACCACGAACGGGTCTGGATCTTTCTCTGTCAAACAATAGACTCCTCGTTGGAGGGCCCTGAACTTTAGTGAAAAGTTCAAACCAAATAAGGAGGCAGAGCCCTCGGTTTGCTGGTGTGAGACACAGTCGTCTGTGTCAGATTGTGCTTGGACACAATGACAAATGTGGTTGGAATAATTTTTTTAGGTTAGATTTTATGTTTAAAGATGTCTGCATGTATTATGACTGTTTGTGTTGTTGTATTGACGTTGCTCTCGGGAGTCTCAGTGTTGTTGTCGCTGTTGTCGTCGTTGTTTATGTTGTTGTCTCTTTTGTTGTTGTTGTCACTTTTGTTGTTGTTGGTATTGATGTTGTTGTTCTTGCTACTGATGCTGCTGTTGTTGCTGCTGCTGTTGTTGATGCTGCCGCTGCTGCTACTGTTGTCGTTGTCGTTGTTGTCGTTTCCGTTGTTGTCGTCGTTGTCGTTGTCGTTGTCATTGTCGTTGTCGTTGTCGTTATTGTTAACCCTCTTACCCTTCTCCCACTTCTATATAGCCACACCCATCCCAAAGACTCCTGAATATCTGAGTTACTGAAATCTTAACCAACATCTTTTGCGAGGATTCCTTTCAAGGTTCAACAAATAGTCAGTCTTTGTATGTGCTCTATTATGGTGAGACGATGACCGTGCAAACTTGAAGCGTAAAGGCGAGCTCACAAATATTGCATGTGTGAGCAATAGGCCTGTGACCTTGGTCCTACGGAGGGAATGCACCTCCCCTATCAACCCCCCCCCCCCCTTTACCTGCCTTCCCTGGAGGATCTGAACCGTAAACATCTGCAGGACATCAGTATTTTCATTTAGAAAATTCTGCAAGGCTTAATAAAAAAAACCATAAGAAACAATAATAATTCTTTTCCAAAGCGGATATGTTTTTCCGTCCCGAAGCCGCCCTGTGTTGACTTTCTGTCCGTTTCGCTCATCACAGGGCAATAGTAAAACAAATGAACCATGGCATTGACTAGAAAATAAAACATGACGTGTGTCTGTGATTATTATGTGCTTATGTTGAACAACCATTGCGTTTGTAGCTCCATTGAAATAACATACAGTGCTGTCCACCACTCCCAACTAGCGGATGTAACAAGTCGCGCTCACAATCATTTTGGTGTGTGTGTGTTCAGGGTAGAATTAATTTTTTTATCTTGGAAGTTCCGTAGGGGAAGGTTTTCTAGTGGTGACCTAACTTCCGTGGACTAGTCGTTATCACTGCAAAGAACTGGCCTTGTCGCTGGCTGACCCTGTCACGCAGTTGTATAAAGGACAACGGACTCGTACAAGTACAATGAAGTAGTTATGAAGAAAGTCTGATTTTGCGAAGCACCCATTTTGGACTAAATAGCCATTCATTGTTTCAAGTTCAACCTCTATGGTTTAACAGAGTATGCTGTACAAAAGTCCCTCTTGCTGTCATTCGCTCCCTCGTTCGGCTGGAATTTGTTCGTCTTGTCACTTTTTGTAGAAAGAACAATTAGCGTTTCTGACAGGCTTTACTAGGAAGTCTCTATTCTTGTTCCGAATTACCCGGGGAGTTGCAGGATTGTGTTGTGATTACGTACAACGTTTAGACTTCAGCACAGACATGTTTTTGTAACCAGCTGTTCGGCTAACCCAGAACACGCCGTGAGATCTGTGTAATCCGAAACGATTGAAAAGGCAGTCGCACCGGGGTCAAAGGATTTTATTGTTGAGAATAGTCAAAAACACGTACTGAGGAGCTGCACCACTTGTGAAGTGCATGAGTCACCAATTTCCCCAGGTACTCCGTATCGCAGTGCCACAACAACCGGGAAGCATTCCAACTTCATTTTCCAGTGAAAGAACAACGAACTCACACCAAGGACCATTCTCAGAACACCCCTCAGCTTCTCAGCAGTCTGCTTACAAGAGCTGACCGAGAGACTCTCTTCTACATAAATGAAAATAATGGCAGTTATACTAAGAATGTCCGAACACCAACAGCAACTTTACCGTTCGTCGACGGTGGTGTTGGCCGTCTTGTTTCTCTGTATCTCGGCGGGGAGTACAGCCAGTGTTACCCCCGTGGTCGATGCGAGTGTTTTGGTCGGTACAAATGAGGCACAGTGCTCTGGAGGTTTTGATCTGTATTTCGTCCTTGACAGGTGAGAATTTTGTTCTCTTTTCTACTCGGATGGATTTTTTTTCTCTCTGGTTTTAATTTCATTTTTTTGTGGGATGAAACAATTCTGTACTTTCACCCAACATTACATTATTTTAAAACTATTATTTCATTGATCTGTGTAACAAATTGCATAGGCTGTATACATTTCTTGTCATTCTTCAATGAACATTCTGGTTTTCCATATTTTGCCAACTGTGTCAACTCCTCAAGCGGAACATCTTTTACATAATGAATGTGTGGGCTGTATGCTGTATGCTGTATGTTGTATGTTGTATGTTGTATGTTGTATGTTGTATGTTTAATGCCTACTGTTTAAGAAGTTTGTTAACCAGTTATGCTGTGGGGGTTATTGGAAATACCGTGTGTGTTTTGATGAATTTAGGAACGCCAACTTTCGAAGACGTGTCTACCGCTCGGTGGTTCAATAAGGGTTCTACCATGGAGGAACTTTCCTCCACGGATCAACAGACATGCTACACACTTAAAAGCTTTGGTTGAGAATTACTTCTCTTGTACATGTACAATTTCTCTTGCGATTGGAGCTTGGAACAACAACAAACTTGATAGTTTTCCCTTAGTTTTCATCGGTTTATGTTTGTAATTGTAGCGTGATTTTTCTGATTCGAGCTCCACTTCCCATAGCGACTGTGTAATGTATATAAACTCACTACTCTCTCCGTGTCCTTCCGTATTTGGTCATTGGGCTGGTACCATGTGAAGTGGCAATAAAATCCTTGTATTGGTTATAAGGAAGGATGTACAAAAAACTCTGTCATCTGTTCCTATTTTTGGTTAAGGGGAAATCAGAGAAGCTTATTTGACAAAGTGGCCGGTGTCGGATCTTCATATTTCAAAACCAAAACCGCAAAATGTTTCACTGCAAGAAAAGCAATATTAATATACCACTCGAGCGACATCCAGATGACTCAAAAAGGAAAATGCTGCGCAGGATTATTGAGAAAGCTTAATTTAGTGCTCAAACAGTCGCAGTGGTTTCAGATTTTAAAACTTAAAAAAAAAGATGGTTCCCTAAAAAGCCCCCGACAAAATTTAATAACGCAAGCGACTATTGGAAGACCAATTTAAATATTAAAGGAAAAGAGTGCAGCATTAGACAAAGAGCAATTTTAAAAAAGTTATTGTATCCACTCAGTTTTCCTGCAATAATTATTGTCTAAATATAGTTGACCTTTTCTCCATGTACACTTAATACTTGTGACGATTTAACCAGAATCCAGTGGCTTTTGTAAGCCTGTTTGTTTACAATTTGTTCTTGAACCGAAAATGCATGAATTTTCATCCAGAAACACGAAAACAAAGTTGGATTTTTCTTTCCCTTAAAGGGCACTGTTGGGTAAAAAAAATATATGTTTATATGCAGGTTTATTCCAAACCTGCTGGACGCAGGGTTTTAATTAATTCATAAAATTTCACCTTGTGTAAGTTATCTTAGCCTCAAACAAAGCTTCACTTTGTGAACACCGCTGAGGGCGTGTCCTTCCAAATGAATGTATTACACCCTGGAGTACGTTTACGTAAGCGGCTAGGCATTTCACTCCAGTGACAAATGGAGGAAGGAATTTATGTAAATTAATGTCATTCCTTATTCTAACCGTTCTAACAAAGACAGGATTCATTCCTGATATTAATAAGTGACACATTTGTATCCCGTCCGCGGCCAATGCAGTTGAATTAACTACTGCCACGTTTTTTCCCCTCGCTAGTTTCAAGTTGGTTCACGCGTGGTCTGTGATCGTGTGATGCAAATGGAGTGACCTCGCATGTATGTATTCCAAGGCCTTCTTGGCAAGCAAGATACTGCACTGTGGGAAATGTTACATTTAGTGTCATTATGTCCACATGAATTCAAGAGTTATAAAAGTAACAGCTGAACATATTTTGAGATGTGTCTCCCAATTTCGTCATATCAAAAGTTGATAAAAGTCAGACGGTACAATCTCCATAAAATTGGTGTCAAAGTAATCACATAAATTTAAGAGTCATAAAAGTATTAACAGCTGAACAAATTTGACATTTTTATTTATTTATTTAAAACCATAATTAACGAGGGTAACCCATCCAGCACAGCTGATCATTTGGGGCCCTCACAAAATATAAAAATACATCAAAGAAAAAATACAAAAGAGACAAGACTTGGCAGAAGGTGCGTAAAAAGGAAAAGCATTACTAAAAATGAACAATAGGCCTAGCATAAAAGGACAAAAGGACGAAATAAAACGCCCAGACAGCCAACCAAAAAGTTGTGCCTTTAGTCCTTTCTTCACATCAAAGTTTGATAGAAATCAGACAGTGCAATCACCCTAAAGTATAAGACTTAATGTTCTCTTCCATTGAGCTGGGTCGTACAAATTGTGGCCGCAGGAAGTCCAGGCTCTTTGGCTCTATAGACATGTGATGTCACATTTTATATGGTCTATAATGCAAACCAAAATCATGCAACACCCCCCCCCCCCCCTTAAAGGAAGGGTATATCTTTAAACTGGTAATTACTCAAAAAATGTATGACCATAAAAACTTACTTGGTTAGAAGCACTGAAGCTGTTAAAAATGTTTAACATTTGGGGAAACAATTCCCTTCAGAGGAATGTTGTTTTAAGAGAGAGGGATTCAAAAACAATTCAATCTGAGAAACGTTTATGTTTGAAAAACTTTCTTAGACTGTGTACACCAAGTACGGATTATTATTCCTGCATGGACATAACTGCTCCAGGTTGTTGGCAATAACTCAAAAACGCTACCACCTTTTGAAATGAATTTTTCACAGTTTTATTGTACATGTCTACATAATTATGTAGGATTAAAGCACTCAACCTGTTCCAAAAACCACAGGTATTCTTTAAGAGGGAGGGACACATTCTTGAAGGCAAAATATTTTCAAGATTTCGGGAAGCACTTTTTTTTTACATTACGATATGAATCCCAAGGACATCTGTTATGGAATGTTTTGTAATGTAAGCCTAGTAACACTGTTGTCGCATAGATTACATGTTGTTATGAATGTGGTTTAATGGTTGCTGCGATTGTCTACGCTTCAAGACAATAGACGGAATTCATCTGGGACACGAGATGTAGACTAGCACAGTTGTAAACAAGTCCTTGTTTGCAATAATCCCCGCAGCCTCCATTCTGAGACTGCAGTGCCACAAGGTTTTGTCGTGGCGCGAAAGACTTGATTTCCAGTCTAGGAATGGTGAGGTTTTGGAATATTATTGTCTATACTCTCTTGTTTGTTTGGGATTTTTTTGTCGTGTTATGAAACGCCCTTAACTTGAGTATCTTTCCCACGGACACACAAAAGGACCGTTATCCACAGTTGGCACTGTCCCAAGTTGGCACTGTCCCAAGTTTGGACAGCCCACGAATTGTCGTGACATACCTCTCTTTTGATTGGCAATCAAATTCCAACTCATGGATTTTGCTTGATTTGATTGGACTGCTGTCCAAATACTGAGCAGCCATGTAATGATGCAAACACGTATCGACTCCTTAGGTTGGCAACCAAATAAAGCCGTCATGTGAGAAATGAGATGTAGTTGGTTATAATCCCTACCGACTCAACAGTTCTTGGAAGTAAGAGCTTTAAAAAAAAAACCTGCGTTGCTTTGCCATGTTGAAAAAAAAGTTAAGGGATAACGCAGAATGTTCAATTTCACCAGTCAGAAGAATAAACTTGGAGCCCTCTCCTGAAGACACACAGAGTATACTGTGCGAAACGTCGAGACCACACCGGTTCTTCTCAGAACCAACACTTCTCCCAAAGGAGTTTTATGCACAGTTGTACACACAAGTTTACTTATATACTTTTTCATATTATGATTCACACCAAGCTTCAAACATCACTTTCACCGGTCACTTTTCTTTGTTAAACACCGGTTTACTTTTGTCTCTTCTACTCTAGAGGTCATCAACCATGCATTGGACTGTCCTTTGTTCACAATTGATCCACATATGGGTCATAATAATAAAAATATAACTTTGTTTAGAATAACTGCCGAGTTTCCTGGTACTCTTCCTGTGCATCTATATCCACATTCATCATACTGTAGTCCCTGATAAAGTACGCAAGGGCCCCTTAGATTGGAATTATTGCCTGGCAGTCAAAGGTCCGTTCATCCAACGGGAAGTGGTACCCTAAGTTGTTGTATTAGTCTGGCTGGTTTAGGGCAGACTTTGACCACATGTTCGTAGAACGGAGAACTTGAACTGATGCAAATCTTTGACATGTATTTTTTTTTACAAGGTTTTGTTGTGTTATCCTCACTCCACATTGTGAGTGAACTTTGAGTTTAAAGTATTCAATGCTTCTTTTGTGAAAACAATTGGGTTGTTAATAAATGATGCTTTTGGGGGAAAAAATCAAACCCCATTCTCTAAAGTTCCCCAAAGCTTAGGTTTGCCATGAAGGACACCCTCTACTGTCCATTATTGGTAGTGCCCTGACGACGGACAGAGCATGGACAAAGAATGTCCAAAACGTGGAGTCCGCCGGTTCCAAACCTATACGAAAAAGAGCAATTTCATTACATGATGTCACCGTAAACTTCTGACATTATCGTCACCTGACCATGCAAAGCCTCAGGGACCAATTTCACAGAGCCGCTTAGGGAGAATAGAGTGCTTAACAATGTTCTGCTAAGCAAAAGTATAACATACTATGTGACATGCTATTTTGGCTGGTAATCTTATTTTGGTATAAAGCATCATTTTGTTGTGCTCAGCTACTTTTTCTGCTTAAGCAGCTCGATGGAATTGGGACCTGGTTCTAATTTAGATAACCATAAAACAAAATGACTAAGCTAAGGACACTTGTACGAACCCCCCCCCCATGATTTTATATTATTAATGTCTTAAGCCATTTAATCCATTCATGCGCGTCACAAATTAGACGAAGAGGCTCTTTGGCAATTAACTAAAGGCAACGTTTTACAGGCAACTTTGACTGTGAGAATTTGTCATAAAAATAAAAATTAAAGAATTTGGTTTCACCTTTATCCAAAGCAGAAAAAATACAATAATTCTGTTCATTTCTTCACAGATCGGGGAGTGTCACCAATGAATACTTTCAGGAGCAAACAGTTGACTTCGTGGAGACATTGTTGGCAAGTTTTACGAGGTATTACCTTATTTTATTTTTACAACTAGCTCCAATAGGATAAATAGGTATCTAGGGGAATGTTCTGTCGTGTGTGTTGCAGGGAAACTCAACCCACAAGCAAGGCTCCGGTCTGTGGTGGGATTCAAACCGGGGTCCACAGAGGTGACAGGCAGGGAAAGAAACCACTGAACCAACCTGATCCCCTGTGTGTATTTAATGTGCATCTTTTTATGCCGAAGGCATCTCAAACCATCTTCTAAACATTAAAAGTACATTGTATGGTTACGGCTAGACGAGCCACGTCCGAACTAAGCGACTTCGGCTACGGCTGTGGCCGTTGTCTGCAGAGAGACAACATATTGAAATAACACTGCACCATGGCACAGCCATCTTGTTTCTTATCCTATTAACATCTGTGCAATCAAAGCGAGGCTGGAGGGGAAACTATTAGTCCTTCGATCAGAATTGGTATCTTGTGTTAAGTCACACACGTGGAACTTGGCAAGTTTATGATGACAGCGTGAGATCCTGAAAGCTCTTAATACTGATCAAAGAGCAGCTGATATGTGTGTACGCGCTTTTCCCTGCCTGAGGCATCCAAGAGCACCTAAATGTACTACTGCGGCTAGATTAGACTTGTGGACAAGTCGTTAACTGGTCGTCGCGGTGCATGATCTCAAGCGATTATACTGCTCTCGCGATAATTGCTGACTCTTGACTTCTGGCCCATGTAATTGGGGGCTGTATAGTCGCGAGAGCAGTATAGTATCGCGCGGAGCAGCAGTCTCGCGAGAATTATAGCTGTGCTATCACGCAGCAAACATTTTTTTATAACAACTTGTCCGCAAGTCTACTGCTAGACAAGCCACGTCCAAATCAACTTCTTTGGCTACGGCTACGGCAGATGGCTGCAGCGACAATATTGAAGAACATGGTTTTTCCGCTGCCTCAGCCATCAAATTGGACATGGCCAAAACAAGCCAGGCACTCCATGCATGAACGTCATAGCGTTGCAATAATTGTAGAAGACAGCGCCCAGATAAGAATTTAATTGTTCGCTAAACGCCGATAACTTGGACAACTTATAATAATATTGTAGCTAAACGGTCATAGAATTTGCACTCGCAACAGACACCTTGCAATGCGTGTGTGAGAAATACCACATCCACGTTAGCATTTATGAATTTACCAAATCAAAGCGAATTATTTATTCCACTGGTACAAACATGTATGTTTGTGCTCTGCATAATTATCGCTGTACTATGATTTGGTTGACTTCCTGACATGGTTTGGAGAGCACTTAAGTAGAACTGGCTAATCTCCTCTTGGGATGTATAATGGTCATGCTCTTGTTGTTTTCTGCTCTAACCGACGAAGGAAAAAAAACCATAGAGTAGAATATTTCGTTCACACCTTTTTCCTTCTCCTCTTCCTTGAAGTTCAATGATGCGGGCATCGTTTATCACGTTCTCGAGTCAAGACTCAGCCGGCGTGGTTATGAAGCTTACCAGTAGAAGGTAGGCGGTGTCAAGGAACGCGAGATCTTGGCTTTGTTTGACGCTCTAATCTTATTTAATATTGAAGGTTTTAGTGGGTTTTTGTGTGTGTAACTGTTACTATCATTTGATTTTTTTTTTCACAGAAAATGTTCAATTAATTGTAAGAATCTTTCTTGATCAATACGTGCCACAGCTTTCTCTACTTAAAAGCAGGGTATACTTTTGGTAATTTTCAAAGACCAGTATCCTCACTTGGTGTATCCCATCTGTGAAAATTTGGGCTCAATTGGCCATCATAGTTGCAAGAAAAAAATAAAAGAAAAAACACCCTTGTTGCATAGAACTGTGCTTTCAGATGCCTGAGAAAGGCTTCATGCCTCAAGCCTTTTTCAGTTTAGAGTTTTTTGGGTGAAGATTTATGTCTTCAAAGGGGGTCGCTTCTAAATATATTTTATACTATCAACAACTCTTCAGTCCAGTACTCTTTACCAAGTAAGTTTTTATGGTCATAATTTTTTGAGTAATTACCAATTGTATACCCCCTACTACCTCTCATTGTAAACACTGCAATTACTTAGACATCTGTATTGTTTCATTAATGTTTGTTATTAGTTTTCCTCATGCAGAGTTTGTCTGTTTAGTCCAATATCTGTCTAGTCTTGTATCTCTTTTGCCGTCTGTCCTGTCCTAGGGCTGATTTCTACAAGTTTCAACTTACTTAATCAGCCTCTGTACGTCACTTTCTTCTATACTGTTTAAATTGACTTCATAGACTTGTTATTTTCCTTTTGTCTTGATTCATTAAATTATTTTCTCTTGTATGAAAGTATGGAAATAAAATGTTTTCTTGAATAGAATTATATCTGCTATAAAAGTGAGATTTATCAGCAGTTTTGAAATTTACCTGCCGGAATAATACGTAAATTCCCGTTCTCACTGTTAAAGCAAACACAATGTCTAGTTTATTATTATTTTACTTATAATGGTGTACCCCGCTTCCTTAAATGCTTAAACACACCCGGGTGTAATGATTGAATGTTGACCGTCGACCCGTGACGGTTCAACCCTTCTTTCCTGACTGATTTCTCCCATCTGTGTAAACCCATATAGACGGCTGATGAAGACTGGCATCAGTAATCTACGTCAGCTGGGGACATCGGGGGGAACTTATCTACAGACGGGATTAGCGCTGGCCAATCAGCAGATCAGAGATACAGGTTGGCAAATACATTACTCCCATGTTAATTAACACCTTCCAGATCTTCACAAAGTATAATTTCTTCAATTCTAGCAAGTGTTTCTAAATTTCAACAACAGTACAGTATACCCAAGAAGAGTTTTTGCCATGCAAGCTGTGCGTACTTTCTTCTATGCTTGCTTGCTGTGCCCGCGTACCAAGCTTACCCCCAAATAAATGTTTCCACTATAACCAAACTTTCTAGGGACCTGATTCATACGGCTCATGAGCAGAACAAAAACTTGCTTATCAAGTTGTTGACGGGTCCAACCATTCGAAAACTCGCGAGAGTTACACGGGCTGTTGGCACCAACATGTAAATTAGGTCGTATTTTTACTTGACTTATCTTCTTGACTGTTTAGATGATGGGACGGCAAGTGTCATCATAACACTGACTGATGGAATTCTGGACGATAGACTCAAAGCTGCTGAGGAGGTGAGTCGCACAACTATAGACCTTTGTCATGGTGCGGCCATCTTGATTTTTTCCCATTTAAATCAATGTAACCAAACCGAGGCTGGAAGGAGAAATAGTCTGGTTCCGTTTTATACAATGAATATTAGCATTCATTACTGCTATTGGATGAAGGGAACATGACCAAAATGGTGGCAGCATGATAATGGTCTATAATCCTTAATTTACCGATTATTCTCCGCGTGTCTTGGCCGAGCTGTTAAGAGCACGGAACTCAAGCTCTGGTGTTTCTGATCAGCAGAGTGTGGGTTCGAGTCCCGGTCGTGGCACTTGTGTCACTTTGAGCAAGATACTTTTACCATGATTGGTTTTTCCTTTGGATGGGACATTAAGCCGTTAGGTCCCGTGTACTGGGTTTGGTAGTGCACGTAAAAGAACCCAGAACACTTATCGTGAAAGAGTATAGGGGTAAACCCCGGTGTTTCTTTTTTTCACAAAGCAAACATCCTTGTTTACAGGTTTCCTCAGGCTTGCGAGCTGCAGTGATTACGTTCTTTAATGAGACATCCTTGGTTTCATTATCAGATATATATGATAATAATAATTATCGGTGGACGTTCAATCTATGTAATATTGATTAACTGAATTGTGTGTGTGATGAATCTTTGTTGTGTTGGTGTAGGTCTGGTTTTCTTTAATCTCCCCATTGATATTGTTTACCAATGAATTGCCAATTTGTTGATTCAATAATGTAATGCCAATTAAAATCGATGTTTCATCCCACCTATTTCCACGAAAATTAATTTGTATGTCATCGTGATAGCTGGATTATACTCAAATAAGTTTGTAAAACTGGACTCCAGTTATGCTTGAAAAAAATAAAATAAAACAGAAACACCGCTTAACCAAACCATTCCTATTCGTCCCTTGAAAAACCCAGGCCGACATTTCCCGGTCTCTTGGCGCCAAGATCCTGGCGGTGAGAGTAGGTGAAAGTAGCACCCGGGACCTTCAAAGGGTCGCTGACCCCCCGGCTAAGGATCACATCTTCAGAGGAGATACTTTCAACGATTTACAGGATATCATTATCCAGGTAGGAATTTTCCCGCTCAGCTTACAATCATCAGCAATTCATACAAAAAAACAAAAAAAAACATGCGTCTTTTCCTTAGTAAACTTCCCTTGACCCAGACTGTAGAGAATTCGGTAGCCAGCGGCAAAATAACACAAACTGTTACATCATTATCACAACAGAGCCGTTGTCTGGTCCCTATACGCCACCCTGCGAATTGGCTGTGTTTTTTAAATTTCAATTTTGCGTGGCCCGGCGTCCTTAAGTTCAGCATCTGAAAGACCACTCCACTGTGTTCAGTTGTTCACCCAACTGGCTTGAGGGCGTCCTGGGCCCAATTTCATAAAGCCTGTAAGCACAAAAACTTGCTAAGCACAGGAAAATCTTGCTTAGCAGAAACAGGTTACTAACCAACATTCCATAAAGTTTACATTGTTGCCACTGGTACCCCCGCTCCCTTTTTTTTTTGCTAGGTAAAGAAATTTGCTAAGCAGAATTTTCTGCTTAACAGCTTTATGAAATTGGGCCCTGGTCCTCTCCGTGAATGTGCTGGAAAACCTGCAATCACTGCAGCTGGTGGACCACTAATTCGCACCGTGCATTGACCACACTAGGGGCCAATTACATAGCGCTGCTTAACGGTAACCAACATTTCCTGCTAACTATAGTAGAACAACTGGCATCTTGATTTCCTCCAATCCAGATCATTGTGACGAAACTGACGCTGGAAGAAAAAAATAGTCTGATTCAATGTTTGTTCTGTTCACTGAATACCAGCATTCATTTAGTAATTAGATATAGGGAGCATGACCAAGATGGCGTCAACATGATAAGGCTCTATAGCCGTGTTTCACATCAAGTTGTTTAATAGAATCAAGCTGGATGTGAAACTTTAGAATCAAATTAATGACCACCTTATTTGTTTGCCTTTAACACAATACCAAAACCGCAACAACAACCGAAGCCCTAACAACCCTAACCCTAAATACAACCTTAATTTATATATTTTTGCTTCTTAGATTGTCAACACGTCATGTATTGAAATTTTATCTGCGTCACCTACGTCAGTCTGTATTGGGGGTGAGTGTACAAACAGTTAGTAGCTGGTGTAGATTATTGAGGACCCACTCTCGTTTGGAATTCATTATTTCAACCTTTCTTCTTTACTTCTATGTTTCCAAATCTAGAATGAATGAAGAAAATTTGCAATATTTATATACTTTAGGTCATTTAGGGGAGGAAAAACACGCCTTCCACCAGCCCCATGCCCCGGTGGGTGGGAAGGCGTCCCCCATGGTAAATTTCTCTATACCTTTATGTTTGTTCTTGCTGATTACATTTTGTATACCACGACTGTTTGATGTATTGATCGTTTTGTGTTGAGCAGTGTAGTTGCTTTTGTTTTGAGATATTATTACTATTACTATAGTGTACAAGTTGTTAAACTATTATACAAGTTTTATTTTACCACTCTATACTTGTTTATTGACTGAGATTATTCGAGTTGATGGTGTTCTGAACCCATTTTTTTTTAAATGGCTCGATATTTGTTTTGTATTGCTTGACCCAAGTTTTCGTCCAAAGTTTCTTGCACTGTGATTGATATTTCGAACTGTTTAAAACAACCGTTTGGTATTCTGTGTACGTTTTGGATGCCAGTCCGCTTTTGAGAATGTGATGATTGTTCAAGTATAAAGACTTAAACGTGTTTTACGATGAATTGAATTGCAGAGGCCTTTAACGTCAGCATTACCGGTAATGGTTTCACGAAGACAAATGATATCAGTAAAGTCACCTGTAATTTCAGGCTAAATGACACTGACAATCAAGGTAAGTAAACTCTTTGTGGTTTGTCAATTAATAAATAAATGAATAAATAAATGTTTGAATGAATAACAATAGTAATAATAATAGCATTTCAGAAGATAAGTTCCGGCTTAGGCTCCGTAAGTAATTTTGAAAACGTGTGCTTTCGTTACGGGGCTTCATACGGACGGAATGTTCTGAAGTCAAAGCCACAAGCCGGAAGCCATAACCTATGCCCAGGTTTTGAAAATGACCCTTATGCAAATCCTCTTCCACTCTTTTTTTTTTAAATCATCTTAAACTATTTCCCAAATCGTCTTCAACTATTTCCCAAATCATCTTCAACTATTTCCCAATTCATCTTCCACTATTTCCCAAATCATCTCCAACTATTTCCCCTTCTTGTAGAGGTACAGCCGATCTCCGTTGCCCCACAATACCTCCTGTGTCCAGCGCCGAAGATTCAGTCGTCGGGAAGGTAAGCGTTTGTCGCCCAGGTCCAGCACGACCCATTTATTTATTTATTTATTTATTTATTTATTTATTTATTTATTTATTTATTTATTTATTTATTTTTTTTTTTTTTTGGGGGGGGGGTAAGCTTGACCCGTGTTTCGGGTCAACGTGACCCGGAAGTCAAAACAGGATTGCTATCCTTCCTTCAGTCAGGGTGACCCGAAAAACAGATAAGGCTGATCAGGAAATGTGTGTTGCGTATGGACCCCTCTGTGGAATACTTTAGACTGATGTGCAGGTGTTGGTCTTTATCATGTTGAAATTTCTTATAAATGTCGAATAGGATTTAAAACTTTTCTCGGTGTGGATACAAAAAATAAAGTTTGTGTACACAACATGACGGTGAAATCTCCCCTTTTGATCTGTGGTGTCGAACAACTCGACGTTTTGATTAGTACTAGTATGTTTGATCATCTTTAGCATAACGCCAAGGAAGAGTTTTGATTTTGTTGAATGTTTGGGGTTTTTTTTGGTGGTTTTTTTGCAACAATAACATATTATATTACTCTTATCCTATTAACATCTTGGACTATATAGCATATTATATTACTCTTTGTTTTTGTGTTTTCTTTGGTAGCTTTGTGGTTCTACAGGTGTCCGTCAATGGTATATCCTTTATTTCCAGCAATGTGACCATTACGGCAAAAGATTGTACAAAGGTACGTCACCTATTTAGTATTAACTTCATGTAATTAGCCAGAACCCAAATGAGAAACTTGAAAGGAAACTGTACTGTCTGTGATTCTCCGTAGATATATATTGAGAATTCATATTTTGTTTCTGATAGATTGGTCTTTAATACTTTCCATTTTGATCTTCTGTTGACCTTTTTATTTATTTAGCCCTTCTTTATTTATCTATACGTATTGCTGATAAATTTAACATTGTTCGTGCCTGTGGGGTTTTCCGCCACTAGACTCGGAAAGCGGTTAGAACAAAGTACGTTTAACAAACATCAGTGTGTAGTCGAACCCACAACCATTTCCATTTTTAGATTTCAGGTTTATTTATTCCACAGTATTTAACCAAAGAGAGAAAATTATTAAAGTTACATATGTACTGCGAAGGGATCCATCAAGAAACAAATTTGTAGACAATGCTCCCTACACTAGTCCATGAGCCAGGGGCTGAAATTTCACAAAGGCATTCGTCGTCAACAAAATGTGCCGGTTACCTTTACCAACAAAAACATGTTGGTGAATTTATTTAAAACAAGTACATCAGCATTTTGGCAAGGAGAAACCTTGTTGGCAGTCTTGCCAAGTGTCAATATAATTCCATGAACGTTAACGAGTTTTAAAAAGCAACTTTGTTTCCTGTATTTGAACTTTTAATAATGTTGATTGTTTGACTTTCTCTTCCGTCCAGATTTGCTTTTGTTGGTGGTTTTGAGTTTCGCAAGCTTTATTATTATTATTTTTGTTTGATTATAAAGGAAAGCAAAAACAATCTTCCTGGTTTCAATGTATCGTGTGTCTTTGTGTCTGTATCAAATAGCCGGATGTAACTGGTGTGGTATTGGGATTCTTGCTGGCGTTCCTGGTACTCGGCCTGTTGCTGCTGTGGTGGTTTTGGCAACTCCTTTGCTGTGTGGTAAGTTTCACTGGTTCGCATCTTCCGTGTTTGGTGGGTTTTATTTTCGTTTCCCACTATAGCCCACGGAAGCTAATGGTGGCTATCGACATTTCCTTGATTCCAAGCTTAGATATCCTAGAAAGATGCAAAACTTTAGACAAATGAGATGCTTGTTTTGGTTTTTCTTTTTGTGTGAGTCATAATTCCAAAAACAGACGTCTTTTTGATTCGCTGCATCAGAAAATAATGACACAACAAATAAAAAAGGTTTCAAAAGACTGTTGTTTTGTGTTTGTAATGAATAGAAGATGTAGAAATGCACGAGAATGTGTTCTACAATGACATGCCATTGTTTATGTACGGTGTCCTTTTTTCCCCACTCGAGGTTGTGACAGCGCCACCACCGGCCGTTGATGAGCCTCAGTCCCCATCTGCAAAGAAATGGCCCGCGGTAAACGCCTCGGTGTACGGCGGTGGAGGCGTCGGTGGAATGAAACCAGTCACGGTCAGTTACGATAGTTTAGTTCTTTTGGGTTTCCCTCCTCTACGGAAGTGTTAATGGAACATTGAGAGAGAAAGAAGAAAGTCATTTATGTCTTGCGTTTCTTTAGGACTTAGTGCAAGTCATCATGACATGTATCTCATAATTATGATTTGGCACAATACAGAATTATGAGTTTGTACAAAAAAAATTAGTCATACATAATGATTTATATACTTGATATGAATCTCATAATGACTCAATTGTCACAAGTCATAATTGTGACTTATGGTTAATCATGACATTCAAGTCTATGCTGAATCATATTTATGATATATTTATGATATACAAGCCATTTATACGACTTAAAGTTATGACTTTTCTCAATGTCCCTTCCACGCTTCCGTACTCCACTTTTGTTAACAACTATTTATTTTATGTTTTCCTGTATCCTTGCCTTGGCCTAGTGAACTATCTAATCACAAATCTTGTTATCGTAGTTTCTGTTTATGTAGTTTAATGTTGTAGAGCCGATATGTTTTAATGATTGTTTGTCTTAATAGCAATTTCCTGTGATTACGTTATGCTTTACGTGTTTTTTTAAAATATTTTTATTCCTCTTTTTATTCCTCTTCCCTCTTTCCTCTTTCGTGGTCATTTATAGTTCTTTAACTGATCACATCATAATTATGCTTGTCTATCTCGAGTTTCACAGAATTCCTAGAAGCTTTTTGCATTATTTTGTATTGAATAATTGATTGACTGATCGATCGATTGATCGATTGGTGTTGGCTTGTTGATTTATTTATTGTACCGTTTAATTTATTGTATTGGTAACTTGGTAGACTGCTTGACTGATTGCATGTTATTGGTTGGCAGATTGATTGAGTTTGTAAATTGATTGATTGCATGATTGGTTGATTACTTTGATTGATTGCATTGATCGATCTCATTGCGTTATTGGTTGAGTATATTGATTGGTTAATTTATTACTAGACTTTATTAATTTATTGGTTAGTTGATTTGTTGTATTGACTTATTGATTAGTAAGTGCCCAAATACTGCAATTTTATTTATTTATCGGTATAAAAACGGTATCAATAGTTATCTCGATTTGTTAAAATTCGTTATATTTAGGTCCGCTGGGGAGACAAGGGGTGCACAGAAGCCGGGTCACATCTGGAGAAGGCGAAGAACGCAAAGGTCGTCCGAGAAGTAGACGAAGGCTCTGACGTCAGACGCGGACGTCCCGGATGTGTGGATAGCTTAAAGGTTATAAACGGTTTGATTTATCGCTTAAAGCATATAAGTGTTCACGTCACTAACTATGGCGTAATCGTTTAAACGCAGAGGGCTCACGATTTTATTTTGTTGCATTGTTTTGCCCTTTCAAAAAGACAAAATTCATCAAGTTCTCGATGTCATGACAAAATACAATATATTATGTATTTTGTCATGACATCGAGAACTTGATGAATTTTGTCTTTTAATAATCACATAATCTTTGTAATATCACATATATGTGATATTACTTATATACTGAATGATACAAATATGATTCAATTTAATTTTTAAAGTTATTTGTAAATTAATTTGACACTTTTTAAAGGGTATGATTTGTTTTGTTTCCATGGGAACAGAAAGCCATCGGCGCCTGCTTTGCTCCCATACAATCTCTGTACAACCGAATTTCAGTGATGAGGCCTGCACCTGGACAAAAGGTACGTCATAACTAGTTGCATTTTTTCCGGTTTGTAAAAGTCACTGGGGATCAGAACTCACCTATGCACACTGCGCATGCCCAGTATCCCTAACGGTTGGCAAAATCATTAGGGAACATTGCGCCCTTTTGTATGGGGCTGATGGTAGCGTGACGTATACGCGGTTTTGCGTCTGCCTTTTAGCGCACAACTCTATGGCGTCTGCCACCCTGTATGCGGGAATGTAAAGTGCATTTTTCATGGGAAAGGTGTGAATTGATTTTGTTGTTTTCACTCTTACATCTCGATGTGTGATTAACACTGCATACTCTGTACTTTCTGCCGAGTCGTACAGACAAAATGGCTTCACATCCTCGATGCAGTGTTATGGCGCCAAATTTATATTTGGTTCGGCGTAGTGCCAAGCAATTCTCCGAATGTGGTTGTAGCCTGTTCCATCGGCTGAAGGAGGTTGATACATTTTTGTAGGGATTTGAAACTCTTGCATGATGGAGTTACAATCTAAGGCGTGGTAAGGTTTGCAGTATTACCTTGTTATGGCGGGTAAACTAAAAATCCTCTCCTGTTCGTATCTTTTTAGGGGTGTTGCTGCCAGATGAAAAGCGGTGCTGTTCGTATCTAACCAACAATGCCTCTAATGTTCGGATATTCAACAGGGTAACATGATTCCACACGACGGCTGCGCGGATTATGATTTTGTTTTATTCGTTTGTGTGATTTCAACATCATCGTTGATGCGAAATTGGAACTAACAGCATATACAGCAACACTAAAATACGCAGTGATTTCACTTAGGCCTATATAACAGGTTGCTCTAAGTTGAAAGTAGTTTTGGAAGAGGACATTTTCTAGTCATTGTTTAATTTGTATTAAAATAAAACAAATCAACAACTTTACAGCTCTTTGCCACTGCAAGTTACCGTATCATTGCAGCTACCAGCCTTGCCGCGTATTTCGGAGACCACTCCTCTACGCAAAACCTTTTGCATCAAAGAATTTGCTCATATTATGCTTTTGAGAAAACTCCAATAGTAGGCCTACAAACATTGTATTCTTTGGTATACTTTGCACACGCTTCTTGAAAACAACTCAGAGCCAGGTTTCTGTTCGTTTCGTTTTCTGTTCGTTTCGTTTCTGTTATCATCTACCCAACTCCAGCGGGGGTTGTTTTTACCAACAGAAAAATGATTAATTGCGTTTTTCTGTGTGCTTTCTGCCTCTTTTTCTCTTTTTCATTTTTGTTCTACTTGGCTGCTTCTGTTACACCAATATGCCTGTCAATGGGTGTTGTGTTGAGTTGTCATTTAGCCTTTGAGAAAGACTCTGCTATAGGGTCAAAACGTGAGGCCATTTTAAATGATTTGTTGCGTTTTTACAAACAAATATATTTGTTGAGCTTCAGTGACCTATGGTCCTGTATTTTAGAGTTTACCCAGTACTTCGTCGTGGATTGTTTCGTGTTTTTAGATATTATACATTGTACATAAATTTACAATATTATGTAATGAAAAGGGAGGTCTGCTGCGGACGGGTTTAATGAACATGAAAACTTGTTCAAAATGGGAAGGGGTTTGTTGTGGCAAAGGCGCCATCAGGAAGAGGGTGCGCCCTCTTTTGTCAAAGTTATGGAACTAGCGCGTTTCGGATTTTAAAAAATTGCGTAAGTTATTGAATGCTAATTGCTGAACTGGAAACGTTGAAAGGTGAAAGTAAAGAATTCAATTTTTACCCAACGGGATTCTCGTTTAGGAGGAATTTGTTTTGATTTATTTGTTGTTATTGGGGAGCACAAAATGTTGAATTTTATAATTGCAGGCAATTGTAAAACATTTTTGGCAAAAATATTGTATCTTTGAAGACAGAGTATTATTGCTTGTAAAACTTTAATTTGAAAAACTGGAATTTGTTAGGTTAAAAGTTTAGTACGCCACCGCACGCAAATGGCGTAAGCATTTCAGATGCAGTAACAAGGGCACCAAAGTTCTGACTTTAAAACAAAAATTGTAATGCTTTCATAGGCCTATTGTTCAGCTTATTTTGCTATTGTTTGCCTTAACAATACGGGCTACGGAACGAACAACAAATCAACATGATTTATTCACAGTTCCAGTAATTATTGTAAATTGATATTGTTTGAAAGGCGCCATCATAAGTCTCTATTGACTTCGCCAGCCAGTAAATGGACAGACCCTACTGTAGTTGGGACTATGCCAGCAGTTGGGCCATGCTCGTTTTATAGTTGGGACTTGGCCAAAGTAACAGTTGGGTCAGTTTGGATCACCGTGCCAAAATACTGCTTGGGATAGGCCAAATTATAGCCAGGACAATATTGTCAAGTTGAATGAAACGTCACTAAGTCATCAATACTGCGTAATCAGCTAAATTTATTAATCGAATAAGTTATCATCAAAATGTATTGATTAATTTACACCCGTCGTCTAGTGGGTTATTGTTCGGTGAACTTCACATTACTTTCTTTCTATGTAAACAGTCACTGTGGTATGTTAAAATATAATAAATAGTAATAATAATTGGGAAGCAAAATGTTGTTCCTCTTTTTTGTTGGCCCTAAATGTTGATGTTTTCATACAATACACTAATGAAAATAACTGAGTAATCTCGTCATGTCTTCGACTTCCTTGTCTGTGTCTGTTTATCGTGATCGTAAAACTTCAAGTAAATGCTTTAAAAAAAGAAAAGAATAAGTGACCTTCTTTGCAGTGGCGTAACCATACATTTTATTATTTATTTATTCTTATATGTATTTATTTATTTATTCATTCATTTTTTTTATGGCCGGGGTGAGTGGGGGCACAGTCCTAATTTTAGTAAATGGAACCATTCTTTTGTCTATTTGTTCAGTCTCATTTTGTGGGGGATGCTAAAGGGGGAAACGGTTCTGACTGAGCAGGCTTCTAAGCTGCCGCCCCATGTGCCCCCCCCCCCCCAGGTACGCCTCTGCTTGTTTGTTCAATTAAAATACATCTTCTTTTTTGGAAACCGCAAAAAGAGAAGTTAAATCGGCAGCCCGGAACTTTGTGGCGCTGAGTGGCGCTGTGGGTTATTAGCCAATGGTAGTTAAACTTAATTTGAAGTCGGACAAACTCTGTTGAAAAAAATGACAGATGCAGCGGCTATGACGGGCGAAGGAAATTGCTCACATTCTAAACAGTTATAGAAACAGGAACACAGAGTGAGTTTTTATTTATTTATTTACATAATACTTAAACAAGATTTTGACAGTTCATTTTTTTAAATAATACATACACATAAAGTTTTTCTTTTTATTTATTCTTTTAAAAGTTGCTCTGTGAATCCAGGCGTAAAATATTTATGGCATCAAGCAAATTATTGCAGCATTTTGTTTCCCGGTTTTGTAAATTTGAAAAACTGTTTCTCATTTTGAAGAAATGGTTGTTTTTTGGCGAATCCTGTCTTTCGATCTCAAACATACATATCAACCACCAGCCTGTCATTGCCAGCAAAGAATACTGACTTCAATCGTCTACATCAAAAAACCTGTATCTCATTCAAGTTCTAATCAACCATTGCCTGACCGTTAAATTAAATTTCTGTTAAATTTAGAGTCAGGGGTGAGCTTTGCCCGAAATAATGTGACCATTCTTGATAGCATGAGTCATGGGTTCCAACAACTTGTTCTTGACCCGGAACCTCCAAGATGATACACTTACAGACTGTGAGCATCACCAGAAATACAAAAAAAAACTACAGGTTTTGACACACTGTGGACTTTTTCTTTCTCCCTTTGTGTGTGACTGATTCACTTCTTTCAAGAATCTTTGAATGCTCAAAGAGATTTTGAGAAAAAACCTGAAATCAGGAAAAAGCTGAGAAATCACACACCTGTTATTTTTGCGATTTTTCTAATAGATTAATTCTAAAATGCCGTCAGTCATTCAAGTTCCTGATATTTCATTTCAATTGGTTCGACTGTTTCTCAGCTGTAGAACTATTTACAAGCATTTCTTTATTTAAAAGTTCATTTCTTTTCATTTGGTTTTGAATTTCCTCTGTCCGATTTATAATAATAGTATTTACATTGTTGTTGTTAAAACAATATTAAATCCATATCATTTTATCTTCAATCTAAAAATTGCATTGTTGGATGATCAACATTCCAGAGTGGGCTCCATTATTTGGAGAGATTTAAGTTATGGTATTACAATCTCAATAATTACTTTTGTTAATATTTAATTTTATTATTATTTTTTTTTTTAAATTGTGTAATACCCATTGGTCCAAAACATACACCAAACCAGACAGACCTGGGTCAATTTCATAGAAGTGCTTAAGCAGAAAATTTTGCTTAAAGTTTTTTCTGCCTACTAAAAATGAGCAGTATACTGGTCACATAATATGGTACATGTCAAATACTATTTTAGCTGGTTACCTTATTCTTGTAAGCATAACGCTAATGTGCTTAGCTTCTTTTCGTGCATAAACATCTCTATGCAACTGGCTCCTATTCTGACACCCACCACAATAGTTTACCGATTATCTTATTGAAAGTTTGAAATCTGGCTGTAAAATTCCCATCACTACGTATTTCGGTGATAATTATTAATTTCCTTCAGTCTGAATAACTATCTCAGCAATCCTATCAGATTATAATCTACATAAACTGATTTTCATCCCAAACCTGTGTCTCACAAAGAAAATTAATATTTCATCATTGTGTAGCCTAAACATAAAGCTGTCCCTATTTTGTTTTTTGAAGCTGTTTTGCAAAAACAAATAAAATTTGCAATCCATTTGTTTCACTTTGTGAAACTCTGCCAGTTTCTATCCAGCTTTTTTAAAATTATTTTTGAAATATCATTATGACTTATGACTTAATAATTATGTTGAAAATATTTCATTCAGTCTTGAAAACTTCTCTAAATATTTCGGTCAGAAAAATTCTGATTCTACCGAATTGAAACCGTTGTCTCATTTGAAACAGTTCACCTCTGATCAACACAAGAGGTTTGTTGAATGTTTCCTTTTTTAAAGTTGAAAAAAGGTGTTTATATTTCCCTCATTTGAGGAACTTCTTCCCAACTTACCAATCAGGAAAACAATTCTTACCATCTTTCAATTTAAAATCGGTATCTCATTTTAAGTTTGGGAAGTTTTCCTTAAATCAGCCCAATGAATGTTTTTGTATAAATCAATTAATATTTCCTTTGGTCTTACACAAACTTCTTTACAAACCCGCCAGAACAATTTCTGACCACCTCCAAAACACACCGGTATCTCATTTGAATTGTGCATATAATTTTGCGGTTTATGAACTATTTCTCTTCGGTCGGTTTTTCAAAGTTGCGTTCCTTGGGCTGAAAGTGACCGGACTGTGTGTCGTCTAAAAGTCGGTCACAGTGAGATCGTTCAGAGGAATCTCAACAAACTCCCCTTGGTCTGTCATGCGGCGTTTGTCCATCCACTGGTCCTGCGATGGTGGGGTGCCAGGTACCACCACAGAGGAGGACTTGCGAGCTGTAGTATGGAAGGAGGCTTTCCTACCCGGCCTGCCGCCCTTGGGAGGTGAGGTGGTTTGAGGAGCACCAGGAGGTGGTCGGTCGTTGTTCACCTGCTGAGAAAAAATAAAAAAATAAATGTTTAAAAGTGTGTAAAGGGTGTGCAAGCCCATGGAGACTTTAAAACACAGACAGATTTGTCCCAGAAAACAAAACAAAATTTCTGGCATTTAAAAAATCTACTTTAGAGTAAATTCTTGCTCCCCATCATCAAATTCGTATTACCTTTGGAGGTGATAGTTCTCTTTCGACACAAAACATAGAGAGGCTGGGCCAAGCAGAGGCAGCCTGTGTGGTGGGAGAACAACGGGAGAGAAATTTAAGCTGAAAGCAATTATTTTGTTTTTTAAAGTGGTACACAAATCAATGTGAAATCAATGATCAATTAATGCCTTGAACTGAAGAACTAAATATGTTGAGCACATATTTTCGAAAAATGACATGCATCCCTGTGGAGATTTCTTTAGCGTTCTTTTTTTGTCCCAAAGACTTTGTTCTCAAAATTCCTTGTGGAACATCCCTCTCTTGGGAGTTCTCCTGTGGAGACATTTTGTTCCTGGTGTCTTCTTTCTCCATAAGGTAACCAACAGGGACTGTCATGGTCTCCGGTGCTCTGGTCTTGGCCTTGGCTCCCCTTCATAAGTTGTCCATAGATTTTCCAATGGAAGTGCCCTTTGCAAAACACAAAATGGCTTTGCCCTCTCTAAAGATGACATGCCATGCCTGGACCTGTGGTACAGCAATGTCTCCATCGAATCGAAACATGGCTAAAAGGAAATACTTTGTACTGTTCACATTGACGATGGGACTTATTAGAAGGATGTGTGAAGTATAAGATGGAGTTTGTTCTCTCACTGTTGACTTTGAAACTATAGGTATTTATGAGATTTGTACCTGCATCTGATGGGGTAGACTGTCACGTAGTGAAGAACTAGGTGGCGACACAGCTCGCAGTGAAGCCTGTATGAAGTTGTTGACTCGAGGTGCCTGTGGGCCAGATATGGTGTAAGGCTACAAGTAATGCAATATTAAGAACAAAGATTAATAAAAGCGCGATCCTACACTCTGCACCTGGGCCCAACTTCATAAAGCCTGTAAGCGCAAAAACTTGCTATGCACAGGAAAATCTTGCTTAAGCAGTAGCAGGTAACCAGCCAACATTCTATGAAGTTTACACGTTGCCACTGGTACCCCGTTCATTTTTTGCTTAGTAAAGAATATTGCTAAGCAGAATTTTCTACTGAACAGCTTTATGAAATTGGGGCCCTGGTCTGTAAGTACATGTATGTAGCAGGGTTAGTCTTTAACTTTTTTAGTGACTAGCCAGCAGGATCAGTCAGCTTTTCATTTCACTGGTCCGTCAAGCTTTTTCACTAGTCCATAATTATTTAAAATAGGGATGCTTTGCAACACTGAACTATCCAGCCAGACCGCTTGGATTGTATTTTGACTGGTCCTCAGGTGTTTTAACTGGCATTTGGCCAGCGAACTACCGTTAAGAACGCTGTGTAGTCTTGGTCCCAGACATACATTACCATCTTCACACTTTCACATGGCATGAACAACTCACAAAATGACTTGACGGTAGAGGCCACACTCTTTTTACCAAATGAATGCAAGGATCATGGAGCCAAGACTAGCTCATGTGATGTAGCCTTTCAGAAGAAAACAAAAGCAAATCCCGAATCCTTATCCTCAGGTATGGCTTTAACAAGTCAAAGGTTAAGACACATGTCCTCAGAATGTTGGCTTTTCTCAAGACTTAATTTCCAAACTGAAGTGTTGGATCCAAATTCATTAAAACTTAGGGGCTCCCTAGAGTTTAAGGAAAACTGTAAATAACTTACTGGTGGAATGTTGACTTTTGGTGGCGGAGTCGCCACGAAGATATTTGTGAGAGATCGAGTCAGAGGATCACCAATGTACGGATTGTTGAAGTCGGCCTCGTAGCTATCGGCAATGAGTATTGCCCCAATCTAAACAAAGAATTATAGATGAAGATAAAAAATAATCAAAAACAAAAAAGGTCATCTGAACATATGGGTGTCGGAAGAGCAGTCACCATGATGTACTTGTTCTTCATTTTTTTATCAAGCACAGACCTTTACACATTTGTTGTTTACAAAGAGTGACCATAAATATTCCAGGGCTTTTCCTAGCAGGCAATTATACTGCACTGGTCATATGAAAAATTTTACATTTTGTATAATAACTTATGTATACAATCAAGAATTGTGAAAATAACAGCTGAACAGCTCTCTTTCTTTAACACCAAAAGTTGCAAAAAATTGAACCTTGCATCTTTCAATTTATTTGTTCTTCCATTGAGCTGTTTACAAATTGTGCCTGCAGGAAGTCGCTGGGCTCTGGTGGCTCGTTTGTAACACATGATGTCACGCTACTGACCGATTGTCCCTTTTGTTATGTATTCAGCTCCAATGTGGCAATAAGTATACACTCAATTACTCTCTCTTGTCTTATGCCCAAGATTTGGCTCTTCTTCTTACCTGATTAGTCTTGATGTGGTACGGGAAGTACTCATTGGTTCGATCCGGCCGGGTTAGAACTAGGAAGACCATGTGTCCAAGGAATACGGCCGACCAGTAGATGCCATTAACAATCTTAGCCCTGTTAGGAGAATATAAGACGATTAAGTACCTGGGCCCAATTTCATAAAGCCTGTAAGCACACAAACTTGCTAAGCACAGAAAAAACTTGCTTAGCAGAAACAGGTTACCAGCCAACATTCCAAAAAGTTTACATTTGTTGCAACTTGTACCCCGCTCATTTCTTGCTAAGTATAGAAATTTGCTAAGCAGAATTTTCTTACCAGCTTTATGAAATTGGGTCCCAGGTCCCTAGAGATGACTACTGACCGCCAGGGCCCAATTTTATAAAGCCTGTAAGCACACAAACTTGCTAAGCACAGACAAATATTACTTAGCAGAATTAATTTACCAGCCAAAATGTCATGAAGTTTACATTGTTGCCACTGATTCCCAACTTGTATTTTGCTCAGTGAAGAAATTTGCTAAGCAGTATTTTTCTACTTAACAGCTTTATGAAATTGGGCCCGGGGAGACATTCCACCCAAATTTTCATAAGGCAGTTAAGCAGAAGAATTGCTGAGTGTTTACTTGCTTGATGAGCCAAGATTTAGCTGTTGGGTAAATTAATTACCAATTTCAATATCTTTGATGTTTTCTGCTTCAGGATATGTGTCAAGGAATAATGCAGGTTTCTTTTGCTGCTTGCCAACAAGTTTGACCCTGGTCTAAATTACCATGATATCACATGGCAGTATCCGGACTAATTAAGTGGCCAGGGCTTTGGCTACCAGTGATCAGTGATAGCCGCAGCCAGACTTAATGTATTTTTTTGCCAAGGCAGACTCACCTCTTATAGGTGGGCATGAATTCATTGGCCACGCCAATCATGATGGGTTCGGCGACGAACCAGACGGCAAAGAAGAGCATGAACGGCACGTAGAATTTGAACTTTGACGCAAAGTGCTTGATGGTGAAGAAGACGCAGTAGTAGAGCCACACCACACCTGGATATCAAAGACTGCGATGACTTGGCAACCATGTTTGGGTTTTATACAACACAAGTCTATGGTGGTCAAAGTGAGGCTTGTGTCCTGATGAACTGACTGGTGGCTTTCACTGTGCTTTTATTCTGAGATGCCTTTCAATCTATGTGGATCTTGGTTCAAATCCCACCTCAGACCAGAGCCTTGCATCTGGATTTGGTTTTCATCTCGCAACTGGGTTATTACAAAGGTTATTTCCCTTTGAGGTTTTCCTCCCACATCTAAAACTGAAGACTTTTTGTCATCTCAGTCCATTCACAGGTATAAATTTCTTCAGGCCCAAGTTGCTGTGGGATTTCTTGGTTTCATTAATCAAAGAGATAAACATGAAAACATCAGTGATATACTTGAATGGTGTTGATAGCGAGAATTAAACCGGTCTACGTCAGGAGACAGGGAGTAGCGGTCCAAAATGTTGAGTCCTGGTTCTTCTCAGAACCACAAATCACTCAGAAGTGGCTAACTACATGGTGTCGCTGCAAAGTTCTTACCTTATTGTCTTTCCACACATGCACACCTTCAAGTCTTTATTTGACATACAATTTTCTGTCCTCAAGTTCCGAATACAAACTTAAGGAGCTTTTGACTTACCAATGCAGCGCAATATAATCAGAGCCATGGCGGCCGGGCTGTCGTAGATAAACATGACGTCTCTAGGGTCAAAGTTCGACTGGGCGTAGACATAAAGGAAGATGAACGCTCCTGCGTAGAGGCATGTGAAGATGGCCAGCTTGATGCTGCCAGAGGTGCTTAAACGTCCTCTACAGCAGGAGGACAAAAAGAAAATACACCAATAAGAAAGTCTTGAAGAACAAGCAGGGATGCATCTTTTCCATTCCTTTCATCTGAAAATTGTTCTAAAAGTTTTAACTATTAAAAAAATCTCCCTTAAACAGTTGGTCTTCTGGCCAAATACTAGATAAAACATAGAGGGACCAGTAAAAATTCTCTCCAAGTGGTCATGCTGGCTAGTTCAGTGTTTTGAAAGCATCCCCATTTAATATGAAGTATGGACAAGTAAAAACGATGGCTGGACTAGTGAAATGACAAGCTGACTGGCCCCATGTGCTAGTCATTGAAAAGGAAAGACAAACCCTGTTTAACCAAATGGAGTAGTAATCATAGGGGCTTTTCTTCTGGAGGTTATGTAAAAAACAAACTTTCCTAATGGAATTTCCTTTTGGGTGGTGTGTGGAAGCCTGTCTGCCAACACACCAACCCCGTGTAGTCAATGAAAATTGGATTTGTAGTTGACAAATTGACTGTAAGTTATTCTGGATTCCCTTATTGTCTTGATTTGGGGCTTCATTTATTGGGGCTCAAAATGCAGACTAAGAACATACGTGTATATAGATTGGGTAGGTATCACACCCCCCCCAAACCCCTTACAGCCACATACCTGGTAATAGTGTATCCTTTACCCACCAGCATCAGCATCAGAACAAACAGAACATCACCGAAAGAGGACAACATATGTCCTGAAAAGACACATACAGAAAAAACCTTCTCAAGATTTTTTTTCTTCAAATTTCAAGAGCTTTAGCAGTATAGCAAGAGTCATATTTAGGGGTCGTCTGTGGACACCTTTTCTGAACCCTTCTCTAGTAGTGGATCAGGGGTATGGACAAAGCATAACCAATTGCAATCGCACAATTGCAGTTGTAGACTTTTTATTACTATACTGCACCTTGGTATTGCAAACCTCAAAACCCTTAACCTTGGTATTGCAAACCTCAAAACCCTTAACCTTGGTATTGCAAACCTCAAAACCCTTAACCTTGGCATTGCAAACCTCAAAACCCTTAACCTTGGTATTGCAAACCTCAAAACCCTTAACCTTGGCATTGCAAACCTCAATACCCTTAACCTTGGTATTGCAAACCTCAAAACCCTTAACCTTGGTATTGCAAACCTCAAAACCCTTAACCTTGGCATTGCAAACCTCAAAACCCTTAACCTTGGTATTGCAAACCTCCAAACCCTTAACCTTGGTACTGCAAACCTCCAAACCCTTAACCTTGGTATTGCAAACCTCAAAACCCTTAACCTTGGTATTGCAAACCTCAAAACCCTTAACCTTGGCATTGCAAACCTCAAAACCCTTAACCTTGGTATTGCAAACCTCCAAACCCTTAACCTTGGTATTGCAAACCTCAAAACCCTTAACCTTGGTACTGCAAACCTCCAAACCCTTAACCTTGGTATTGCAAACCTCCATACCCTTAACCTTGGTACTGCAAACCTCCAAACCCTTAAGCTTGGTACTGCAAACCTCCAAACCCTTAACCTTGGTATTGCAAACCTCCAAACCCTTAACCTTTGTACTGCAAACCTCCAAACCTTTAACCTTTGTACTGCAAACCTCCAAACCCTTAACCTTGGTACTGCACCAGGTTTGGCAGAGACAGTTTCCAGACATGAGGAGTTCTGACTTCTGAATAACACTAGTGGCCTCCCAAAGCCCTGCATGCCTAGCTACTCCTAGCACCCTGGCAAAATGGCTGTCTGGATCTTCCTCCATCTCCCTCCAGCAGGCCTGATACTTCATTGCGGCAACTGCTTCCGTTGCCCCTAGTCATTGCCTTGGTGCCCCTAAATGTTCTAGTCGTAATTTACAATTTCCTCATTAAGGTGCCCTTTACCAAGGAGAAAACACCTTGGTACTCTTACCCTTTCAAAAACATAGCATCTGGGCCCAATTTCATAGCACTGCTTTAACGGTAAGCAAATTTTCGTGCTAACTATAACTGAAAAATTTGCTCAAGCGTAAGCGTATTTCACAGGTTAGCAGGAAAATTAGGCAGCCATCTTGCGCGTTAACCATGGATTTGCATTGTTACATCATTCATTTTCATACAGTAAGCACCGGAAGGGAATTAGCATGCCTTTTTGTGTGCTTACGGTTAGCAGTGCTATGAAATGGAAATCGCGCAGTAAGCACAGAATTGACTGTTAAGCAGCTCTATGAAATTGGGCCCAGGTCAGGCCTGTTCCTGTAATTTAGTAACTCTTTTGCTCAAACGTTAAAAATGTTGTTTATTTGTAGCTGTGCCCTTTGCAATAAACACCCTTACCTGTGGTCTTGAGTTCAGGCATTTCAATGCCGTCCCCAGCGAAGCATGCCAAGGCAATAGTGATAAATATGAGTGCAGTGAGCTGCAAGCAGACAGATGCGAAGAAGAGCTGATAGGTAGAGTGCAACAGTCTCTTCTTGGCCAGCTGGACTGCAATCAAGACAGTTTTTTTTTTTTCAATTTTCCTAGTAAAAAACAATCATTTAGCCTTCGAGAAAGACTCTGCTAGGGTCGAAACGTCAGGCCACTAAGTATTTTTTGTGCATAAAACCAATCACAAACACTTTTTTTGGGGGGGGGTGTATAGGAATTTCTGCAAAAATAGACTATGATCTTGTACAATTATGTCAGAAGTAACAATTTTAAAGCATGTGTATAACATTTGTAATTGTTAAAGACAAGTATCTGCAGTCTGCACTTCATGTGATCCCAACATCTACAACATAAACTCATATGGTTTCAGTGTTTTGAAATGCAAGGTCAAATCGTATTTCAATGTACGCTTTGTGAGGATGTAGTAGTATTCTCAGTGTGATTTTTTTTCTCAGTGAATTTTAGTCTTTGAATTTTTTATTTATTTTTTTTAATTTGAAAGGAAAAAAACCAAAATGTGCTTACATCTATAGTAAACTCCTGTCAATGCCATGAGGAAGTAGAGAACAGTGAAAGCGATGCTGGTCTGCAAGGTGTCTGTGATAATGGAAGAGGGAAGGTGTTATGATCAGGGTGTGGTAGGATACAGTGGAGCCTGGGGGTGGATTCAGAGAGTCATTTTTTTTTGGGGGGGTAGGTGTTGAGAATTTCTTGTCTGGGGGGGGAGGAGGTTGCTGGTCTTGTCCCCTGATCACTCAACAGTGAGATTAACCCGCATACCAGTTTTCCTTCTTTGTTGTCTTTTTCCTTTTGAAAGTGTAAGAAAATTTGTCTCCACATTGTCTGCTAGTCAAAGACATGGATTCAAACCACATACACTTCATTTCTCAAGGGTTAATGGTGCTTCTTAAGTTGTTCAAAGTTTTTAAGAACAAAACTCAACAATTTATTCTGTAACCATCAAATCAAGTAGGCCTAATTTAATTCAGTCAAGATATTTGGTTTATAACTGAAGTAACATAACTGTAGAGTAAATCCAGGCCTGGAATTTTATCTTCGACAGAGCAAGACCATTTTCATTTTTGCAAAAAGAGCACATCCACGGGAAAATACTAAAGTCTATGGGAAACTTTTAAAGGGATGCCAAGGCAAAGACCAGGGCATCTGTGTAATATTAAGGCCTGTTAATCTGAACCCAATTTCATGGCTCTGCTCAGTACTGCTGAATTCTGCGCTTACGGTCACCATTCTCTGCTTACTTTGCAAGCGCAGAATTTCTGCGCTAGCTGTGTAAGCGAAGAATGCCTAGTAATGTGGAGTACGCATGCGCACAAGCAAAAATTCCCCGCTAACCCATGAAATATGCTTGACGTTAGCGCATAATTCCCTGCTTCCGTAAGTGCCGATTCTTTGCTTACGGTAAGCAGAGCCATAAAATTGGGCCCTGGTTCGTAGAGCAGCCAATCTCAAAACAATAGACAGAAACTTTGAACAAAATTAAAAGAAAGAAAATGGATTTCTGTGGTTTATAAACAACATAGGGCTGGATAGCTGACCGCCAAGTTTTTAGAGCGCCGGTACGTTAGTCCGGAGGTCGTTGGTTCATGTCACGCTCAAGTCAATTTTTCTTTGTTCAAACCCAAATTATAAAAAATTTACCTTTGTGGTTTATTACTTGATATTATTTTAACAAAGTTAAAAAATAATCATGGAGATGTTAGACTCACATCGCTCATCTGCAGAGAAGTGTTTATCGATCGCACTGCCTCCGTTTGTCATATTCAGTTTGTATTGCATGTAGATGCCTTGTCTGGGACTGATGCCGTTGCAGTTGGCGATGTTGATGAACCACCACCGGGCCCGGGAGGCCACAAAGTGGCGAGTCCCAGTACAAACCAGCATCTGGCAGAAACCAAAGAAGATGGTTAAAGGTTCTTTTTTTCACAGTACGACCCTGGACAAATCAAAGACGCATTAATTAAGAAAAAAGTTCCTCATCAGCCACAGAGTGGTAAATTCATAATAATAAACTTCAAAATTGAACTGTCAAACATGGGTTAAAAGTGGTATGGGCCACAAAGACCCACGGTCCCCCCCCCCCCACCCCCACCACTTTAACCCTGCCACACTCTCATCAGAGAAACCGGGGATTTGGCGCTTCATTTCAAGTCTCTGATCATGGGTTCTGCAAGCCTTACTCTGTGTTCAGACATAGTCTACATGTCTTGTAGCTTCAAATGTTATGGCGAACCCCCCCCCACCACTCCCACCAAGTCTACCCCACCCTGCCTAAAATGAGGATGTTTAGAAATCAGTCTGTTTTAATGCATGCAGTCAGAATTTGAACATGCATACCTGCATTCCCTTTTTCAATATATTTCTGGAATGAAACCAAGGATGCCTCATAACTGAACTTAATCACTGCAGCTCACAAGCCTGAGGAGACCTGTAAACAAGGGTGCTTGCTATGTGAACCAGAAACACCAGGGTTGACCCCTACTCTTCCATAATAAGTGTTCTGGTGGTGTTTTTTTTTATGTGCACTACCAATCCTAGTTCGCGTGACCTAAAAGTACCACAACTGGGTCTGGAACCCATAATCTGCTGATCAGAAACACCAGAGTTTGAGAACTTCACCGCTTGGCCCCAGACACGCCAGTCCCATATACCCTGCCCAAGCTTAAAAGAGGTATTAAATTGTGAAGATTGTGAAGAGTGGTGTTGGAGATTGAGTTTGAAGCATTATAGTGCTTGAGTGTTTGGGATGGGCAAGTAGAGACTATGAAATATTGGGGTGGTTGGGATGGGGACTTGCTTTGGTGAATGTTTTTAGAGACAGGAGCTGAGCTAAGCAACAATAACTCACCTCCCGGCCATTCTCAGTCGTGTTCTTGCAATTGCGATCACCACTCAGAGTTGTCACAGCATTGTAATTTGACGGAATCTGCTCAATCTTCTCAACGCAAGTCTAGAAAACAAAAACACCAGAGAACGGTAGGCCATAGTTCGTGTCAATATCGGATAATTCCTGAACTAAGTCAAACCTAAGTAATGCTCACAGGGTGAAGTTAAAAAAGTTTAAAAGAAAGCCAGACTTTCAAAACATTTCAGATTTTTTGTTTAACATGACACATTGAAATGGACGATGAAGTGCTTTTAACCTATAGGGCAAAGTTCTATTGCTTTGACAACTCCCACACTTTTTTTTCTCTTCACCTTTTAGTCAAATTTATCTCTGAATTGATTTGAAGAAGACAATTTTGATAACTTACGAGTTTGTCTTCATTGGCTCGGACATATGGCCACTGCGACTCAGCATCGTTGAAAAACAGAACTTGGTAACAACAATCCTCCTGTACAAAATGTTTAGATTCAATGTTTTACTGATAACACTTTCAAAAACATTTTTCTTGTATTTATATTATGTTCTTGGATTGCTCACTTCAATAAATTGTTCCTTTCTGATCGAGTTAGTGAGCTTTTTCTCTATTATTTAAAAGTTGAACATTTAGACAATAAGTAATACTGTTCCTGTTTAAAGAATTACGCTTTAGTTCTTTTAAAGAAAATATTTTTGTAGAAAATCTGAAAAAATAGCCTTTTTTTTTGGGTGGTAGCGCAATTAAAAGATACAAAGATTTAAAACAGAATTAGTCGCCACTTACAGCAGGATACTTGTATTCATACCACAGTTGACCATGTTCATTTGGTTCAAACACAAAGCGCTCCAGGAATTGCATATCCTACAAAACAAAACAAATAAGAACAAAAAGTAGTTTCTCACTAGTGTTGTAGCTGATTTTGAAAATTGTGATTTTTTTTTGTGAGTGACTTGGCTGAGGTGGCTTTTGTCAAAATAATATTAGTAATGTATCAAACAATTATAATAAACAGTTATGTAGTTTCAATTTAAAGTTTCACTGATTATAAAGTTCATGCCAGTATTTCAGTTCAGTAGGTACGTGATGGAATTGTTTCTTTTGATCCAAAGCATGGAATTTAATTGTTGGCACAGAGTGTGTCCTGAAGAAGATATTTGGCTATATCCTAGTTATTGGGCCATCTCAGATTTGTCCTTTAAGAAACAATGGCGGCCATTTTGGAAATTGCTTGTAGTTTTACCTTCTGTACTACCATAGGCTACTATGTTTGTTTCAAAGTTCAAATCTGCAATGGCCCTGTACAGTCTGTAGCCAAATATCTTTCTCACTCACATACTCTGACTGTGTGCTAAATTCCATGCAACATCAAAAGGCATCATCAAAAGGCACAATTCATCAAAATATCTCCTCCATCTGCCCACAAATCAGTTACAACTAGGAAACATAAGTCACAGTAGTCAGTACCAATTCTCTTGAGTTACATGTCAAATACATGATTATGATGACTAACTTATTGTATTTTTATTTATTTATGTTTACACTAAACTGAACACAACGGTACTGGACACTGACTCGGACTAGAGTCAGTCATATCGATCATGACTGTTGAAAAAAAAACGTTTCTAGAAAATAACAGATTAACAACAGCAAACAAATCCCCGTTAACATCACATAAATGGTTTGGTCAAAGTTGCTTTATGTAAACTCAGGGAAACCGCGGAAAACATTCAAAATCTATCAGCGTTCGTAGGAAAAAGAGACCCCGTCCCCGGGCGGAGAGCAAAATTACTCGGTAGGCCGGGAGGGCGAGCCGCGCCGGCTCTCCTCTCGGAATAGCTAGCTGCACTCACCTTGCTTGTGTCAACCACTCCCTCGACGTACTTGCCGTCGATTGCTGATGGAAACATCAGCACAAAAGCTGTCATCAAAACAGCAACACCGGTCATCTCAGACGGTGTTCAGGTATCACTTTATCCAAAACTTATCCAAGAATTCGCAATAGAATTTCGAGAAATCACAAGAATTATATCAGAACTTTGCAGAAAATAAATGAGATCCGAACGTCCCAAAAGCAAGTTTGTTTCTGTTTATGCAAATTACCTAGAAACTTTAACATTACTATTCATAAAGTGCGCCCTCTGTCGACAAGATTATTGTTTCGCCACCAACGTCATAATGATAATATTCGACCAACTGTTCACGTCACAAAGTGGGATAATTTGGAAGTTAGGCCGTGTGTCCGAAACGGCAACTTCGGCTACAGCTACAGCTAGATCAGCGCGTCTGCCAGTGTTGAAGAATAGGCAGACGCGCGCGATCTAGCCGTAGCTGTAGCCGAAGTCGCCGTTTCGGACACGGCCTAACTTCTGCGTGGTTTCTATGTAATGAAACAAACACAACAAAATGATCATTGTGACGTAACTAGCTCGTTGTGCACGTACTGTTTAATAAAAAATGTTGAGTGGTTTTTTTTCTTCGCCCAGTGTGGCATTGGCAGGAAATGTTGTGCCCCCCCCCCCAATATTCTATCCCCATTACGGCAAATTGTGTACATGTACACATTTCATCTGAGTGCCCTCTTTTGAATCAACTTCCTGCAGCAAATGATAAATTACCGCATTGGGGACACACACCGAGACACCAGGAACATAATTCCTTATCACAAGATATTTTGAGCCAATCCTCCCAAACCCCGATAAAAATGGTAATGCAAATTAATGTTGCATTCTACCTCCATGATTGTATCAATCATAGACCCAGGTAAATCCTCAGAAATTGGTTAAAGTTGAACTTAAAGAAGAAAACAAGATTATTGTACAGTAAGTACAGATAAAAATGAACACAGCTGAACAATTTTTGTTTTACAATAATTCAAGTATTATTTATATTCATTTGATTACTTTAAAGCATAGAAGCCAAAGCAAGTTATACAAGATTAGAATGACACACAATGTTGTCAAGAATAAAATTATTGAAAATAATCTCAGCATTTGAAGATGTATCCATTCAAGCTTCACCCCTGTAAATTAATTTCTGATTGATAATTCAACCAAACTGTACCATATTATGTCTTGAATAAGCCTACAAGAAAAAATATCAACAATAACACTCCACACTCAATGCTAAAATAAAGCTAAGTACCGGATCTCAGACAAACACATTCAATTTCACTAACATGTCCAAGCTTTATACATGTGTGTATCGACGACTATATTACTAGTGCAGTTTGGCGCATCGATGAAGCAGTGATCGTGTAAGTGGGAAACGTTTGTCTGACAGCCGGTAATTTTGAGCAAAAGTGACATCATTTAGTGCGGAGTGCTATTACATAATATTGAAGTTGCTGCTACAACTCACTTTATACACTATTTACAATTGTCTACAAACTTTTAAAACAAACGACGAAGGTGACGTTTATTTTAATAAACTTAGCTACTGAATGGTACAATCATTTCCCACATGAATCCCTACATTGCCCCATTTCACAGCATCATCACGATTTCTTGTTTGCGGGGTCAATTTTTGGAGTCAATGCCCTGCGGGTTACACAGTGTAGTTGGAATTTGCGGCGATATATCGTTTACATTGCTTACCTGTTGACTCCCAAAATGGTGAGTGTGGCACAAGGTTGCCGCGTGTGACATGTAAGGGGTCAAATAAATGTCATAATTATGCAGTTGTGCAATATTTTACAGATTGTTTTCCATATTCTTCTGTTTTTTTTGCCAGTCATGATTCATTTATACTTCTGTGCACATGCATCTGTCTATACATTATTCACAGCATGTCCATTGATCAGACTGGCAAATTTGATATTGCAAAAAAGAGGAGCACACTGCCTGGAAAACAAAACTTGACAGTGTTTGTAAGGGTTTTTTATGGCTCTTTATGGGGAAAAGAGGAAATCAGCTGAACAGCTTGTTTTATGCCTGGCATGTCAATCGCACCATGCCAGCTCATACAACCTCCATTGGAAATGAGTGCTCTGTGACTTTTAACCAATCCCCCCTGCCCAAAAATTACTGGCTATTAGCTTATGTTTTCCGTCTTGTGATGTGATCATAGATGACAACTTGGGTATACTGCGGGCAGGTCAGGGGTGTACGGGTTGAATTATCGCCGGGTGAGGCTGCCTGTTGTGGTGAAGAGAAGAAATGGGGGGGGGGGAGGAAAACAGATTAGCAAAAAAGCTGACAATTTTTTACAAAGTGCATACAGAGCTTCAGTTGAACTAGCAGAGTCCAATAACGTCAGATCAAGTTAAGATCCAGTGAATGTTTACAAAACAAACTTGAATTTGTTAGAAGTTTTCTTTGTCTACCAGGTTTCAGGTGTATTTATTCCACAATAGTAAATCAAAGAGAAAGTAAATCCCTAAAAGTTACACATGCACATGAAATTACAGAGATGAGAATAAAGTAAATGTGATACTGCAGAGAGATCCAAAAGCAAAGCTTGTAGACAACGGTCCCTATATAGTCCATGAGCCAGGGGCTGAAATTTCACAAAGGCGTCCTCCCAAAGGCATTTTTCAACAAAATATAACCTATACCAACAAATACCTCTTGATGACTTTATTTGAAAAAAGTACAGCAGTGTTTTGGCAGGGAGAACCCTTGTTGACAGGCAGGCCATGGCTTGCCAAGTCACAATACAACAGCTGTTTGAGTATGCACAACTCATTTTTCAAAATGTTACTATCTAAACAGCCATTGGTATGTGTACATTTTTCCTCTGGTGACATCATAGGCAAGAGGCTAAGATGTTTCTCTATAACATAAGAGGTTCTAATTTGCTTTTCTCAGAATGTAACGTAAACTTTCTTTATGCAATGGCCACTCTTGCTGGTCGGCTGTCTATTTTAAAAACTGACTTCTCTGGGGCAAAACTCTTGGTGTTGCACTGAATTGTGAATCCCCTGAATAGCTTAGTGTGAACCTACCTTTGGATCAACATTTAAAATCTTGCGATCTCTCTTGTTCTTGAAGAGCAGCCCAGAGGCATTCTCAGCAATCACCTGGTAGTTTGGAGTCGGATTAGAGGTTGAGGTTTGGGTCTCCCAGTTGTAGAAACTATCCCACAAAAAAGAAGAAGAAATGAACAAATAGGTGAATAAATATAACTAATGTTGTTTTGCTACACAAAAAGGTTTCTGTGTTACTAGTGGATATTTACCAAAAGTACTGCATTGGTAGTTCGTCCATCAAAATAGCAAACCAATTTCAACATCAAAGTCTCTTATAATGGAATCTAGCACCAGGCTACAATTTCTGCTTACCAGACAATTGTGTTTAGCAAATCCATCTCTATGCAATGATATGTCAGAAACAATATAAACTACATAGGTAATCAATTTCTGCTAAAAACAAGATTGTTTGTACTTAGCCGTTTTGCGAAAAGTGGCCCCATTTAATAGTCAGTCACTTCCTACAACATCCAAGATCCTTCTACTTTACCCCCTTACATGTACCTGAGATCCGAGGGTCTGGGTAGGAGTCTTCTACGGCCAGAGAAATACGGCTCAAAGTCTTCGGTCTTCAGTCTGTGAGCGTAGTCAATGTAGCCAGAGATCTCTTGGCCTCTAGCATTCTTGTCTCGGATGAAGATAATGGAAGTCATTTTGCCACTACGGTTTGCCTCTTCACGCTGGGCAAGTGCCTTAAGGAACGGGTTCTTTAGCGCTTTGCCTGAGCTGGCGAGGGCTCTGATGCAAACAACAAAGAAGATAAACGAGTACTCGTTAAAAAACTCAGTCCATCAAAGGCGTCCATTCCCCTCTTTATAGAACTATCAATAGTCAAAATAGAATACAGTTAGATTAACATCATTCCATTTTTTGAATCCAGCAATTTTTGTTTATTTAAAAACCATATTTGACGAGGCAAATTTTGGCAAAAATATCTTTGGAGTTATGGACTTACCCTCTTCCCCCCTCCCCCCCCAAAAAGAAACAATTACCAGATTTGGAACTAATCGTAAGGAATATTTTTTTCTGGAGTGTTTTTGTTGTTGTTATCCTTTCTATTTTTGTTGGTACTCACTTTTGTTGGCTTCTCTTTGAGAGCCTGCTTGCCTCAGCCGCCTGTTTCCTGGCTTCAAACTCCTCCCTCTTCAGCACCTCACCGCTTCCACGGTAACCAAGTTCCACCAGCTGCCTCGCAAGTTCTTCATCCTTAAAAGGAATTTTCATCAGGTAAATTTAACTGAATAGGTCAATCATCCTTAGTTTTAGAAGAAAAAAAAACACTGTTGGTTTTGATGGTCTTTTATTTCAACCAAGTCATTATTTCCAAAATGTAAATTTTATAACAAAGTCATATTCTATATAAATAGTAAAAGAAAATATTTCTCCACTGAATTTTGAAGCATTTTGTTGTTGTAAAACAAACAAATACTTATCTTGTGTTTAAAGCCATGAGTTAACTTAATACACTAGCACTAAACTTTAATCTTTACTTTAGTTTAAAAATAAAATTAAAAAGTAGGCAGTAGGTACTCCTAGAACTATTCGGTTTGTTCTGCTATCGTCTCGATAGCGGAACGAACCGAATAGTTCTAGGTACCAGTAGGCAGTAGGCATGTATTGGTAGGCCCCTGCTCGCTGCTGTAGTGTGTAATTAAAATAAAATTTTAATTGTGACAAAATTTGTTTCACTATTTATCTGATAAAAAATGCTCAACGATCAAGCAAAAAAATTATTACCGGAATAAATTTAAGTTGTTCATTTACTTCAGTTCAGAGTTTTAATAAAGACATTTTCATAAGTTATGACGTGATGATTGATTCAATCACAACAAACGTAACAACAAAACATCAAAATTCCATCAAACTTCCAAGACAAAACGAACCCCCCAAATCGTCCGCTTACCTCGAGGTATAGCAAGTCTAAAGATGTTATTTGTGAGTCCAGAAATTCCTCATAAGTGTTGAATTCAGTAACAATATTGTCACTGCCAGATGTAACTTCTTCCTCCATCGAGAAAATGGTAGATTTATCAACCAAAAATTGCAACTTGCAGATTGTGCACTACAAATGTTTCTCAGCTTAAAACCACCAGCCCTCACACATGACCTATGACCTTATTGCTCTTAGCAACCGTAAGCCGATTTTGTTATCTGTTCCCGGACACATAAATAGTGCTCCTTTACATAGTGATAAAGGATCGTTTACCAGACTAAATAAAACAGCATGCTGATGACAACGCAGACGGACGCCCTCTAACGGCTTAAAGTCATACTTTATACGACGAGTTAAACCAGCTGAGGTAGTCTTCGAGTTTCTGGTCGAAGAAATGAAGGAATATTCAATTTTTTTGAAGAAGAACGTAAGTGATCAATATATGATTGTGATAAAATTAGGACCTGGCTAGGTATTCCAGTTTTGATTTAGTGTGGTACTTCCTTATTTGGCGTTTTGACGGCGTTTTTTGTTTGGTTGTTGAGGCCGTAAAACATCACTGTTGTTGTGTTGTTTATAATTGATTGGGGTGGGTTGCCGTCTGTCTACATGGGGGTCGGCGGCCGGGCAGACAGGCAGTGAAGGATCAGAGGGTCGGGGTTCGGTTTGAGTAGATAATTGGAAAAGGGGGGGCGTGGATGATAAGTGAAGGGATTACGGGTCATTTGAGGATTTATTTTGCTATTCTTACAGAAATCATCATGTAAATTTAGTTTCAGATTCAACTTTTAGTTTTACTAATAACTTTTATTATAGTGTGTTTGTATATTGCCCAAAAAGGTTATTGTTTCAATGTTATTGGAATTGAATGTTATTGTTAGGCTTAGTAATTATCTTATTTCTAAATACATACATTTTTCTGATCATGACATAGAGTGTTGTTTAGAAAACATCAGTTTACCTTTGTTCAATTTACACCAGTTCCACAATTATACCAAGTCAAAATCAGGACATTCCTCTGTGAGGAAATTAAAGTGTGAACAAAAGTTTGTGTTCATAACGGAACTGAAAATTGTTACAAAAATCTGTCCCTGTTATGAACTTTACATTCTGACTTTGTACACCTTCTTATTCTAAGTTTTTAACCAATCAGAGGATTTTCAAAAACAAATTGCTGGTAGGCCTAGTTGTAATGGATAGGGTCCGTTTTGCTTGGGTGAATAATTTTTTTCCTACCAATATGTAATTTGTTCAAATAATTACAATCTTCATCGAGATGATCACCTGCAATTTCTTAATATTATTGAGATTTTTTTTGGGGGAGTTTTTGAATGTGCACATTAAAAGGACATAATGGCAAAACACTTAACTTTATTGTTATACCATGTTTCCTGAAATGTGACACCTTTTTTCAACCATAAGTGGGAACTTTAAATAGTTATTTATTTTTCATTTCTCTTAGTAATTAATGAATTAGTTTATTGTTGTCTTCTTCTTTCTTTTTTGGGGGGATAGGGGGTCGGGTTGTAGAGTCAGTAGTTCCCCTTTAAAGCTGTGCTGTGTTTTGCTTTTACTTTTTATTACCCATTATTTTGTTTCTCTTTTGCAGATGGAGTTCCAATATTGAAATTCGAAAGGTCCACCTTTCATTCTGTAACCAAAATACATCTGAAATTATTCCATCGAAAAGCGACTCTAGAAACCAACAAATCCCTTAAAGTGGCTGATACATCACCACCATGGCAAGTGGAAAGCTTGTGATGCCCTTTGATAGTAGCCAGAAGATGAAGTCCAGGTACCAGACCCTTGCATCCGTCGGTAGCGACGAGCCGGAAGGGGAGGAGGCCAAGGAGTACGCTGCCTTCTTGAGGTAAAGAGTCATGAGGGCTTAAAACGGATAAGTGTTGAGGCAGATCTCAGGCACCAGTCCATTACAGACACTAGCGTCAATTTGGTTATACAGATGTGTAGTGCCGCCCCCCCCCCCCCCCCCGCCCACCTAAAAACAAACAACTATGGCTGCCTACAGCTTTTCTGTGTTTCCATCGCCTCATTTCTTTCATTTGCCAATTTGCAAATTTTGATTTGGTATCTAAATTTCATGAAATGTAACTTGATCTTTTCACAGAGAGCAAGAGAGAAAATGCGGCCCTGACGGCTTCCTGGATTCAAGCAAGTACACACACTCCTTCCAGGTCAGAGGTCAAGTCCTAGAGGCCAAGAGCAGTAAACCCAAGAAGCCTGAAGATGACGAACAGCCCAAACAAGCACAGGTTGGTCGTCGAGACAACAAACATTTACTAGCCATTAATATTATATTAAAAGGGGGCTACAATGTCAACCTCAGTTTTTTATGATGCTCTCATTTTTCAATAGATAGATTGAACTGATGTGTGATTTGTAAGCACTGTGTTCTCACTACTGTCCTGGGTCATGTGGAATAAAAAAATCCACAGGCATATTACTTGGGTGGGATTCGAACCATCAAACTTTGCATTCTACGTTGTGTTAATCGTCCATATCCGACATTATCTTTTTTTACGTTCCCTGTATGCAGTTGGTATACCTGATCTTCAATTCAATTTCATTTCGAACTCACATTTATTTCCATACTTCATGAAAATTTCCCAAACAATACATAACCCCCCAAAAATGATTTAAAGAAGTTACCATAATATTTTTTTTGTAACAAAGGGCTTTGGAAAACGCACACTCCCAGGTAGGCACCAGAATTAAGCAGGATTCAAACATGGGTCTGCAAAGTTGGAGAAAAAAACAACCCACCTATACCACTCATGCAAAACCTGGTCCAAAAAGTCAAAGTTCAAGTCAAGTAAACCTTGATCCTTAGTCTAACCAGTATTTTTATATTTTAAACAAATTAAATTGTTCCTTTTAGATGGACGTTAAACAGTTTTTCTTTGACTTTTCTTGCAGATTGGTTTGTTCGGGACTCAAGCCGGTGGCAATGGCAAGAAATTGGAATCAAGGCGATCCAAAATCGACACCGTGGTCGATCTATTGAACAGAGTAGAAAAAGACAAGGATGACTATGAGAAGAGAATGAAAGTTATCGAGGTAAATAATATAAAAAAAACTTTGTCTGCAAACAAGGACTGTTCGTTTTATCGTGGAATTTCTCATCCCATGCAGTTGAACACTAAACTGTTTATGTAGTTCTTCTCTCACCCTCTACTTCTGGTGATAAATGGTTGGACTTTGCAATTGACCCAATTCATGTGGCATCATCTATGCAATAATGCTTGGTTGAGCTCGTTGGGGGAGGGGGCACAATTTTCCAGTGTGTTACAGTGAAGTGAGCATTTTAGGCAACGCGCACCTTTGCATTGTTTTAGTTCTTGTTTATTTCTGTTCCCCTCACCCTTTTTCTTTTATACCCTAGGTGGCCTTTTGTGGCATTGTTATGGGCAACCCTTTTCAAATGTTTGTACAAATTTATCCCAGTGAAGACAAAACATCCCCAATAATAGAGCTGCCAAATCTCCCTGATTCTGCAGAAAAGTTTCTGAAAATAAACCAATCTTTCCATGTTCAGTTGAACAAAGTTGAAAATCTCCCTAATTATGGAAACTTTTTCCCTGTTACATTAATGAATTTAATAGGGAAACAAGCTCCCTGGTCGTTTGACAAAATTTCCCTTATTAGAGCTGCCAACTTATCCCATTAAAGACGAAACACCCCAAATAATAGAGTTGCCAACTCTCCATGATTCCGCAGAAAATTCCCTGACAATAAACCAATCTTGGCAGCTCTGCACTAAGTGCATTCACCACAGTTTGATTTAACATCAGTGAACACTTTTTATTTGTAGGATCACATGTGGCAGCACAAACAGGAAGAGCGAGAGCTGAAGAGGTCAGAGGGTGATATCATTAAGAGTCAACACATGCTACGAAGAACCATGAAGGACTTTGAGCTTGGTGAGAATTCAGACCTGGGCCCAATTTCATAGAGCTGCTTAAGCACAACAATTTGCTTAGCACAATAAAATGTTGCTTACCAGAATAAGGTTACCAGCCAAACTACCATGTCACGTGTACAATATGTGACTGGTATCCTGCTCATTTCTGCTTAGCAGGAAATTGTTAAGCATTATTTTCTGCTTAAGCAGCTCTATGAAATTGGGCCCTGATCCCTTGTAGATGGTTCTGTCCAAATTTGCTGTAAACTTCCTTTGAAACAAAATACTATAAACCATTAAGTAAGGTCTGCGGTAACACTATATTTTTTTATATTATTTTTTATGAGCTCTCGCCTAACATCACGAGGCCAGATGGCAAGGTGAGGGATACACTTAACTGATTTGGGCTGTCGAACCTAAATCAACTGTCACCAGGGGCATTTTGCCACCAACTCCTGGGGCTGAAACAGCGTTACCCCCCTTCACAGTACATAAGGATGTAGGCATGGGTATCATCCACTAGGAGCCAGGCTGGTACAACAGAACACACTAACTTCCAAACTTCATAGACATGAACAATCTTTCCCTGAGTCATGGTTCTGAGAAGAACCAGTGGTGTAACAACTCGACACGGCAATCATCAGCTCTGATCACCTTCCGGAGAAAGGTGAACACTGGACACTGATCGCTGCAGGCTGTAGAAGTATTGTACATGAGGAATGCTCTATGATATACAAAGGCGCGACAGCTTGAACAGAATCCTGGATGGATTAGGATTAGGTCAACGGTGTGGGAAGGCAGGAAAGCTGGAACTGGATCCTAGTGGAGGATGACGGGGAGTACGAGAGCATACTGATCAAAACGTCGCGTTGTTACACCAACAGTACTTTTCAGAACCGCCACAACTTACAAGAGAGATATCATGTTCATGGTGTTTTACCGCAAACCTTACTGATTGTACCTCCACCATGCCAAGTTCCAAATCCTATATCTTCTTCTTTTTGTTCATGTCTTTTCAGCCATAAGTCGCAAGAAGCAAGCCGAAGCCAGGAAGATCCTAGAGAACAAGCAGAGGGAATTCTTGATCACAACTGAACACATCCACAAAAAAGAAAATGTATGTATTCTTATGAGGGAGTGGGGGGGAACTCGAGAGTTGTCAAGTAAACATTGTTAAATAAGTTTGAAAGGATACATTTTTGTAAGACTAACATATTCGTAAGGTTTTTTTTCTTCACTTTTTTGTTTAATGTTTTTGTTTACCTGCAGGTGACAAAAGACAGGATCGAGAAGTCCATCAACAAAGACCAACAGATCAAAGATGAAGACAGAAAGTCTTACCTCTCAATGTAAGTCTACCCTGCATACACAATACTGATTACAGTTCGAAGTTGGCCATGAAAGAAAGGGAACCAGACTATTTTTATTCCATCCAGCCTTTCTACCTTGCCCTTACAAGAACAAAGTATCTGTGAACATCAGATTAATTTTCACAAGAAATCTGGCCCATTTTCATAAAGCTTGTAAACAGGGCTCAAAATTTATGGAGCTGCTTAAGCAGAAGGTATTGTTAAGCAAAAATGAGCAGAATACCAGTTACAGATTGTGACATGGTATTTTGGCTGGTAACCTTATATTCGAGTAAGCATAATTTTGTTTTGCTTAGCTACTTTTTGTGCTTAAGCAGCTCTATGAAATTTGGCCCTGATGTTTTCTGATGATAGAATGACCCTTAGCATAGTTTCCGTTTCATGAACGCTGCTAACCGTTAGCAAAGCAAAAGGCACGCTAGCTGGCCAACGGTTCTTGTAGGCATTTTTTGACGCAATAATGCAAATCCATTGTGAACATGCTGGAAAATTGTCTCAGTCATTTGCTAACGAATGTTTACACAAATTTTTTTTTTTAATAGTACAAACATTTGTTTATCTGTAAACAGCTTTATGAAATTGGGCCCTGAGTTATAGAACAATGAGATTGACAGTTCCAAGTTGACAAAACAAATTTCTAACCATCCATTTGGTTGAATTATTTTTCCCCCAAAGTGGAGACCTGGAAAGGAAGTACCGCACTAAGATGAGCGAGATCGAACTGAGACGGTCCGAGGTGCAGAAACTGAGCGAGGAGTTCACGGACCGCATGAAGACCAAGGAGGAAGAGACCTTCAAGCTGAACAAGGAGCTTGCCGACATCGCTCTGACCATCAACATGGAGGCGCAGAAGCAGCGTAAGATGGAGGTGGACACCAAGAAGTAAGTAACACCCGACATGTTCAAAGACAATCTCCTGTTAAAAACAACTCCAGGGTTTTTCCCTACCATGTCTTGAGAATTCATAAGCACTAAGAACTCTTTTTCTGAAAAAAAATTCACAACAATCTAAGATATTTATATAGTCTATATAATCCATAATCTTTGAGAATTTTACAAGCTGATCCATTTAGCTGTTCCCCTTAATCCATATCTACCTGATTGGTCACAATTTACATAATCACTTTTCCTGCCTAAGCCCATGTTTACTCATTGCTTCATTACATTAAACATTCCTTATTTATACTGCCTTGCAATCGAACATACTCTCAACAAACTACTGTTTGAAAGGAGTACATAATTCTTTTAATAGTGGCAAATATATTTTGCCATGTTTATCGTCTCATATCACTGAATGATAGTATAACAAAAAAACTTACCGTTCGTCTACAGGTTTTACCATAAGTAGGCATTTATAGCGTTTCTGTGTTCTATAGGAAATCCTGTAGTTGGGCAGCTATGGGTTAATCTCATCAACAAACCACAACTACACCTGCGCTCAAATTTTTCCCCAAAAAAGCTGCCATGTTTAAAACTTCAAGTATAATATGTCAATACGCTGCTGCCTGTTGAAAAGCTGCGCATTTTGTGTGAGGCGTGGTGTGTGGTCGATGATCGAAGGGCCTAGACCCACAAGTCCATCCCATGTGAACACCGCTCCTAGTAGGCAGTTCCTACGATGGATCTGGGGCTCAGTGAATTTGTTTATTAGATTATATTGATGCTTTAGTTATGTATTTTGTTGGTGCGACTGTTTTTAATGAAATGAAATGTTTTTGTTTTCGGCTACAGGGATGGCAGAGGAGACTCCAAGGAAAAGATCAAAACAGACAACGAGCTGGAAACACTGTATGAAATCAAACTAAGGTAACATCTTGGATTTATATCTGCATCGCTTGTCTGGGCTTAGGAAACCCTGGCAAAGGCTAGAGAAGACTAGTTACAGTGTTGAGAAGACTATTACAGTTCTTATAAGAATCATACCTGGTTCCCATGAAGAACCACGTTTGAGAATGGTTCCTGCAAAGAACCATGGTTCCTGTAAAGAACCATGGTTCTTGTAAAGAACCATATCTGATTATGAATCCTGTAATAACTGATCTTGCTTCCTGTAAAGAACCATGTCTGATTATAGTTCCTATAAAAAACTAAATGTGATTATGTTTCCTGTAAAGAACCATATCTGACTATGGTTCCTATAAAGAATTATATCTGATTATGGTTCCTGCAAAGAACCAAATCTGATAGTGGTTCCTGCATAGAGCCATATCTTGCAATGGTTCCTCGCAATGAAAACTATGTTACTATACGGTTCCTATAGAGAGATATATCTTATAATAATTTCTGTAAAGAATCATATTTCATGATCACAGAATAAAATTGGCTCAACCAAGTCTCTTGCCCATTCTGAATGACAGGATGTGACTCCTACTTCACTCACTGCCAATTTTTTCATCCTTCACAGGAAGAACTTGGGCAAATCGAGTCAATTTGAGAACAACAAACGACGACTGAGTCTAGACTTGGTCCAGTCCAACGTCAACATGTTAGAAAAGAATAGAGACGGTAAGTTCATGATGCCGGGAGAGAGACACCAACAAACCTGGCTCCAATAGTGGAGCTGCTTAGGTAGACAAATTAGATAAGTACAGAAAAGCATTGCTTAGAAGAAACAGGTTACCAGCCAGAATGTCATGTAGTATTTATCATTTGTGACTGGTCCCCTGCAAATTTTTGCTAAGCAGACAAGTTTAACCACTTCACATTGATTGGTTTGAACACACACAAAATATTTGTGGATAGAAGTACGTACGGTTGACGTTTATAAACACCCGGAACAACTTCAGAGTGTCCTCTTTTTGTTGCAGAGTCAGTTGACCCAGCTGACGTGTATACAACCCCTTTGGACAATCCATTTTTACTAGCCAAGAATCCCATGGAAAAAAAAAACAAGGAAGGAAGTTTCAGATTTAGATGTGGGAGGAAAACCCTAGAGAATTATTCCAGGGTAAAAAGCCACGCAATTGGGAAGGGACTGAAAACCCGATCCACGGAGTGCCCCTGGCGGGGTATGAACCGGGGTCCTTGAGGTGGAAGGCAAGGAACGATACCACTACGCCAACCCAAATGGCCTTTTGGTAAAGGATCCATTGTGTAGCATGAACAGGCATGCACCTACCCCTGCATGCTATGCTTTGTTTTCCTCGTTCAAAGGGGTACAAATGTTACATAAATCCGCATAGAAAACCAAGCTCAATACATTCCCACTTTGCTCCTAGTAATTGTTGGAGCCAGTGTGTGTGTATGTGAAGTGGGCGTAGCTTACATTAGAATAAAGTAACCTCATATTGACGGCGCTTCTCTTGTTTGTTTAATGTCGTTTAGGTGGCCGCCAGCTACTAGACACCAGAAATCGTCTTCAAGACAACCACGTTACCCAGCGGAAACTGCAGGAGGCAGCACTTAACGCCAAGCTGGACCTCACCAACAAGAAGATAGAACAGAGACTCCAGGTAGGTCATCGTATGACATCCATGTCAAAGGTCAAATAATTTAATCAGTAGGTACTTTATATAGGCAGCAAATTTCATTAATTGTAATCCTTATATGATTCTTATGAGAATACAAATAGTAATTATAATAATAGTGGCTTTTTGTATAGCGCTCACATTTGTCACAAAGGCCTTCGGGGCTTATCCGCACTACCACGACTCTGCCGATTTTAAACGGCCGTTTCAGACCTCCTCGTCACTCTTTTATTCCCTTAACGATAATGTGTTGTGTAACCATGTAAAAGAACCCAGTGCACTTATCGAAAAAAGAGAAGGGGTTCGCCCCGGTGTTCCTGGTTTGATTGGCTGCAGATTGCGCCACAGCACCTTGTAAGCCATTAAATGGTGCTATGTAAAAGGAGTAGGTCTCACACTTCAGAAACGTAGCCCCAAATACAACCTTGCAGGACAATACTTAATGCTGAAGCGCCTTGAGCTTCACTGGGTGAAGAAAATGAGCGCTCTATAAGAAGCCACTATTATTATTATACTACTGTTGTTTTTCAGAGTCACGATTCCAGAAAACAGCGCCGGCTTCAGCACATCACGGCACTGAAGAAGAAGGAGCACGAAAAGGAGCTGATGGACTGGGAGGAACGCTTCAGCAAGAGGCAGTACGACTCCACCCGGAGGGGGTACGAAGATACGCTCAAACATGCAAAGGTAAGAGAACTGACACTAAACATATACACATAGACAGGAAGATGTAAAAACATATATACAAATACTGGATGCATGATATAAGTGCATTGTCGCAGAATATATTATAATGATGAGGTGCAATCTGGACTATTCCATTTAGGGACCTTGTCAAAACTAATCCCGGACAGCCATCGGACGGCACCGGTCCAGGACCAGGTTTCTCGTCCCATGTTGAATTCCCTTGTAGTGATTACTTCATCGGATGGGCCATGGGATGAGTTTACAGTGACTGGCCTTCACCAGAGATGGTTTGTTTACACACCGCAGGCTCTTTAGATTGCTATCTACTGGAAAACCAGCAGGGGGTCTCCCAAGGGCAGGTTTTCGGTTTCACGGTTAGGCCTCAATGACCCTGAGTATTTACTAAAGACAAAATGGTTGTATCATAGATGATCATTTGATGCTTACATTCCATTTGTTTAATTATTAACTGGTAACCTAAACAATTTAAGAATGGAGGAAGGGAACACAAGCAACGGTTTACAGGAACTTGGCTAGTAATTTTGTCTATTGCAAAAAACAATGGGTTAAAAACTCCACCACACTACAGTGACCTCCAAAACGGTCAGACCAGACTTGCTCCAAACTGCAAACCACAAGTTTGTTTATACTTAGTATTTAATCAGCCAGTGAAACCGCAGAGCACTCTGTGGGGTGCCTTGGGTACTGTGCATAGGACGGGAGGATACTGTTCAGCGTGTGGAACATCATCTAATTGGAACTCCCGTCCGATGGCCCGTCCAACAAAAATTTGACATGGGATGAACCTTGTCCGATGGTCTGTCCAGGAATAATTTTGACAAGACCCCTTAGCAAAGCGAAGGCGAGTGAAATGGGAAAGACATATATTTCGTGGACAATGCATGAACGAAATGCATTCACCTAGATCCTGAAACTCTACCCTTGCAGGTACCCATTTACTGCTGGGTGACGTGAAGCAATTATAGTATAGTACTACAATTTGTTTATTTGCTGAAGGACACACAAGTATCAAGACCGGGGTTCAAACCCAACTCTCCGGTGACTTGATGACTCCACCAAAACTTGATTTTGTTGCTCTAGAGCATTTGCCCAGGACACACCACTGTCGAAGCCAGTTCATGCTTAATGCGAAAGCGAAGCGAAATTTACTGCGATACATTTGGAAAAACGGCGCGTACTGATTATTGCCTCACAGAAACTCGCTTTGCATTCGCTTTGGCGTAAAGTACACATGAAGTATAAACCAAGCTTTACTCAGAAAACCCCCCAAAATAATTTTTCTTCTTCTATTATTGTAGTAACTCAAAAAACAAGTCCTTTTTTTTCCCCATTTTACAGAGAACCGTAACAAAACAGGAAGAGATCGAGCATGACCTGTCCACCAGGGTCAGGACCAGTGAGTACGCCCGCAAACAGAAAGAGCAGCAGTGCAAGAGGCTGCAGCAGCAGCTCGCCGAGATGAAACGGAAGAACGCCCAACGGATCAAGGAGCAGATGATCGAGAGCTCGCAACGGGAGAGAGAGCTGGAGCAGAAGATTCTACGAGAGCAATCAGAATTATTCAAGGTGGGTTTCTCGAGTCGGCAGCCATGAAAAGTCATGGAAAAGTCACAAGTTTTCATTATCCTAAAGGTATAAGGAGCTCTATTAAAACAGATATAAAAATGGTAAATTGTTTTAAATTTTCCAAGTTGGGGTTTTCTTCCATAAGTTTTTAATTAAATCTGCTCTCAAAACTAGAATATTTGAGGCATTATATTCACAGTTGCATAGCCGGGGGAGTAAGGGGTTGGTTCCCAAAACTTAAAACCCTTACCCACCCCCAAAGAAAAAAAATTCAGATTGAAAAAATGCAAAATATATGTTTTTATACATGCCAAAGGCCCACCTCCTCAATCTCTTTGCCTCTCTTGTCCCAACCCCCCCCCAAAAATACTGCTCACCTCTCACCACTGTGGCCCTGGTTCGATTCCCGGCTGGAACCGTATGTGAGTAGAGTTGTGCATTGGTTCTCTCCTGTGCCGCAAGTGTTTTTCTCTGTACCCTCCAAGTTCTCCTCCCTGTGGAAAAAAAACAACACCTTCGATCAACACCTTCGACTGTGCTCCCTAGTCATATACGAGTCGATGGGACTGGCTGCCAGAATGCGCCTTTACAAGCCTGCGGCTTGCCAACCTTGTAGACGCGCTCTTCGCAATTCAGCTTCTCAGCTGCGAGTTAAAGGATGATAAGCTTCCCAACTCTCTATATTATCGTTTAAAATCTTTAGAAGGAAAGACATTTTCTAAGGGTTGTTGTTTTTTTTTTTCCCGATAGACCCATGTTAACCGTGAGGAAGGATACGTGACGTTACAACAGCATCGCATGATGATGAAGGAGGACAGAATTATCCTAGATGGAACGGCTAAGGTGAGATATGTTTGTCTTGGTCCATCACGTCACCACACACCCATTAGAGATAGAGACTGGTCATTTCCGTGCACTTGTCACCATACCCCCCAGACCTGACTGACTGAGCATTCTCACTAACATCACATTTCTGTAGCAATGCGGGTGGTATAATATGCAGTATGCATAGCGTACACTGTATACAGGGCACAGCACTGCCAACTCAACAAATTTTTCCATGTTCTGATGTACACATTTGAAAAACTTCCTAATTTATGGAAACTTTTTCCCTTACTATTGTGACCGTGATTCTAAATAATGCCCGTGATTATTGTACAACATGTAAATGTTGGCAGCACTGATGGCAAAATAAAACATGACTCGTGACGCGTGTTCCACCCATCAAATGACAAGGATCTGTGTTTGCAGTTTATACAAATAAATATTAATTGCCTCTTTTCCTGTTTTCTGTTTAGGAGCACGATCGATTATTAAAGATTGGTGAGAAGACAGATCTACTAAGCAGCTACCCTTGAAGGTGTTTTTTTTTCTTCTCCGTCCTGATCTCCGTGATTCGTGTGACCTCAAACTTTTCAACTTCATGACCCGTCCGCTACCAACTTAAGCATTCGAACCTCCCTCAGGAATAGGGAATTTTCAACGAGTGTGTCCGAGAATCGATTCCAACCCACCCAAAAAGACTAGTATGTGTGTGTTAACGTATTTGATTCCACTGAGCATTTGTCTTCATATGTACAGCGAGAAGGGTTGATGATTTGCAACCGGTTTTAGCCTTTTGGCATTTGTTTGTTTTCTTCTGACGCTTCAGACAAAACGCCTTTCCACAATCATCAGTCGTATTGATTTGTATATATATTTTATCAATTAAAGAATTATGCTATGTATTCAAGGTATTTTGATTAACAATTGTATATATTTTTCTACTTGTTTAACTGCTGTTTATCAGTCATATTTATTTGTCTCATCATCAAACATATTTGGTTTGTTAACGCGTTGTCACGCTACATTAATAGTGCCTTTTGTCAAAGATGGTACTTGTGATATGGTAGTTTGGCTGGTAACCTTATTCCCATTTTGCTCTTTGTTTCTCTTTACATTTCATACATTTCTCTGTTTCATGCATGATACTGCCCCTTGGAATAAAAGTAGGAAACTTTGATCGAGTACAGGTCTGGAAACGAAGTTGACATACTTATAAGTAAAGGATTAGACTATTTAATAAAATTCTTCTTGTACTAATTTTCCGAGGGCAAATCAATCGGAAAGATTAAAATACCATGCCTGCTTTTTTCGTGTTTATTCTTTGTTTACCAAAAACTAGTCTGATAAAATCACTGATGAGTCTTCATGAAATGTAGGATGCAGAAAAATAAATGAGTGTGTTTTACGAAAACTTAATAACTTTGTCCTCGGAGTAACTTTGTTATCCGTGAATGAACCAGATCGGAACAACGAGTATAGGACGTACAAGGCTAGAAACAAAGGTGTATACAGATGAGGAGAGGCATATCTCAAGTGAGTACCAGTGATTTCATATTCACTACTTTATGGAGACCGAGAACAAAACAGAAAAGAGAACACAAAGGGTCCCCATAGGGAAATTCTAAAGACTGGGGTGCTCCACAAAGGAATTTTGTGTACAACGTCTATGGGAGGCCCTTCGTGACACCATCAAAAAAAAAAATCACACCATTTCGCCTTGCCTTACTTGTTGAGTAACAGTTTGATTTTAGCGTGTAATACATTTCTGTGAAGAACCAAATCACTTTTAAATCACCCAAATCATTAGATATAGACCCTTTTGACTAAATAAAATCAATTCAAGCAAAATTGTATTTTGAGATGAGCCCACATGTCTCTTTCTGCTCAATTAACCATTTCTTTGAATAACACAACTTAGCAAGGCTAAGTAATTGCTGTACAATTCCTATGGGAATTTTTGGAGAGCAGGTCATTCTTGGATTGTGTTATTGAAAAACAAACCCCGGATAGTGATAAGACATTTGGCATGCTATTTGGCTAGGTGCAGTTGTAGAACTTGGAATTGTTTAGATTTTTTGAAAACTGTTACTCAATAAGTGAGCGATGGTGTCATTGAGTGTTAAACTGTATGGACAAAGGAATTGGGACCAAAAGATGTCTACACAGGGATGTAAAAAAAAAAATTTAAAAAAAGAGAATGTGTGTTAGGTAATAACTTTTCAGTCCAGTATCAAGTACTGCCGAGAACTAGGGTGACCGCGTAATACTCGAGCAAGAGTAAATTTGGGCCATTAAGTACAAGTACAAGTGAACTTACGCAAATTAGACCCCATACAGTTTTTCCTTGTACAACTTGGAACCAACAAAGGAATTTTTCAGAAAAGAGAATAATAGAACAACAAATGGCAGGGATCCCACAAACCCGACCTGAAGGTTGCGTGCGTGGAGCTGTGTATTGTATAAAAGCGTATCTACGCAGCGAGCGTGGGGTGTGCAGTGTGCGGCCAATGCGACCCAACCTTCCCAATCGGCCGGCGCGCCTCATTGATCAAGGCTAGTTCCTAACCCGTTCAGGAGGCCCGCCGACGCACCGTCCACCATCATGGGGAAAAACACGATCTTGATAACCGGCTGTTCGTCCGGGATAGGGCTTGCAATTGCCGTACTGTTAGCCCAGGATCCTGAACACAAATACAAGGTGGGTACATTTCAACTTTTCAAAAGGCCACATTAGTATTTTGGTATGGGTCACGAAACTTTTAATTGATCCGTCACGTAGTATGCCACCTGCACCGACCCTGGCTATAGATTACCCTGTTGAGTTGACTATGACAAATGGTTTTATTTGTTACCACACCTGCCTCTGCATGCAGTAGGAGGTAACAGACAGAAATATTTCATGATTTTTTTTTTTTAATAAGTAGGGGGTCATGGGGGTAATTAGCAAACCCTATATACTTTTCTTTTTTCTTCTTCTTTGTATTGACCACAAATTTCAAGGCAGGTTGTGTGGCAAAGTCTAGTTCCCATAGGTTTGTACACAAACACGGCACAATGTACAGTACGTGTACCAAAAGGCAAACAGAATTACCAAAGGGCCACCAAAAGGCTAAACAAACCCATATGGTTGCCCCGAAGGGACATCGAACATGAAACATTGACGCCAATAAATTCATGACAAGATTCACGAGTTGTGTCCCACGTCATGAATATTGACGCCAATAATCAAATTTCACTACTTTAGGACAAGCAGCAATGGAGGTAGGAAATTAGGAGGACTAATTGCGCCAAAATTCGTCTATGAATTGTTGTTGCCAATATTAACGACTTGTACAGGGGTCGTGTCGACGCTAATTTCCGACAAAATTCACGACTTCGTGACCGCGAATGAAGTCCTATTATTATTGACGACAAAATTCACAGTGCCTCAAGTCGTGAATATGATTGACGCCAATGTTCACGACAACATTCACGAGTTCTGGCCGAAGTGAATTGACGAAAAATGATAATGAATTCTACTCGCCCAATTTTCCTGTGGGTCGATCATCGCATGAAGATCTACTACCCCCAAGTAACAACTAAACGAACCATTATTTCCAACGATGACAGTTTTAGACTCGGCTTTTTTCCCGCAGGTCTATGCAACCATGAGAAATCTTGCATCAAAAGACACCCTGGAGAAGGCTGCTGGGAGCGCCCTCAATGAGACCCTCTTCGTCAGAATGCTTGACGTCACTAAGGAGGACACAGTGACGTCATTGGTGGAGGATATCATTCGTGAAGACGGACAAATTGATGTACTAGGTAAATTTAAAGGGCTGGGGTCAATTTGTCAGCTCTGCTACAGACAGTATAACAAACTAATCAGCCAGCAAACCCCATATGGAATCTATGTATTTGGTTGAAAACATAACATTTGTCTTTTAAGTTTAAGAGAGCTTTAAACTTCTCGACCGATATTTTCATATGAATACATCATCTTTTTGTATAGTCTACATGTTTAAGTTTGACCGTTTGTATATAGTGTTGTGACACAGGCAGCAGCGTGGAGTTTAATTTAACCCTTTTTTGTTTGCAAAGAGAGATGAATCAGATAAAAATATGCTGTTTTTGTTTATCTTTTGTATGAACGTTTCCCCAGTAAACAACGCAGGAATCGGTGGCATTGATGGGATCTTGTACAAGTCTATGGAGTGGAGCCATGAAATAATGGATACAAACTTCTGGGGCGTTGTGCGGCTCACCCGGGCCGTGCTCCCCTCCATGAAGGAGCGAAAAGCCGGCAGGATTGTAAACATCAGCAGCTTGGCGGGAATTAATGGTAGGCCCGTACGTGCATGTGTCTATGGTGTGTCCCACTCGTGTGGTTTGTTTGTTTGTTTGTTTGTTTGTTTGTTGGGGGTTTGTTGGGGTGTTTGTTTGTTTGTTTGTTGGGGTGTTTGTTTGCTTGTTGGGGTGTTCGGGTGTTTGTTTGTTTGTTTGTTGGGGTGTTAGGGGGGTGTTGGGGTGTTTGTTTGCTTCTTTGTTTGTTTCTTTGTTTATTTTTTGTTTTTTGTTGGGGTGTTTGTTTCTTTGTTTGTTTCTTTGTTTATTTGAGTTGGTTTTTGTAAGTTTTTTTTTACACGGGTTCATTTTCGGGTACCCAAAAACCGAACAGGTGAGGCAACCCGGCTCCAAAATTACCCAGAACCAAAACTTTGTAAGGCAATCAGGTATGTGCCCAAAGACAACTCGGCGATAACTTCAGAAGGACTTGGCATATAAATTCTAAACTTTGTGTGTGGATTGGTCTTAAGATCCCTCAGAAGCATGTGCTTTTTGGACCCCTAGGTCAAATACCAAGGTCATTATGGCTAAAACAAAAGAAATGTATTCCCAGTGATAACTTGAAAAGGACTTGACACGTCAACTACAAACTTTGTGTAATGGCTGATTGGTCTTGGGATCCCCCAGATGCCTATTGCTTTTGGGCCCCCAGTCCAAAAGTCCAGGTCAGTATGGCTAAACCAACAGCAATAACTTTGGTGGTGTTTTTTTTACCACCTAATCAGTCAAAATGTCAAAAAACGGACTATCTTGTGGGGCATTTTTTTGTGTTTACCAAACTTGACTTTTCTTAGTGTTCAATAATTGTTGTGATAAAAAAACATGTTTTGGGAACTCCCAAAGAACTTGAATGCACGCGTCGGGAGGGCCTATGTTATAATATAGGTCCCAACCATCATTATCACAACACTAAGGACCATGTCACACGAGGCATTTTACAGGCAACCAGTTCCAGGCAATCTCCATGAAGAAACGGCATTCACAATTCAATGTTCATATATTTTTCTTGGGGATCATAAGACATTGTTTGAAAAATGACTCATGTGCTACCAAAGTGGTCCTGTACAGTGCACTACAGTTGGTTGCCTCCAAGTTGCCTGTAAAAGTTGCCTCGTGTGACAAGGCCCTAATGCACACATTACAATCTGATGTTAGTCATCAAAATATAATGTGATTATCATGTCTACAGCCCGGTTCATACTTCCTGCGAACGCGAATGCGAAGCGAATATTGACGTCACAAATTCGCAACGAATAATTCGCAGCAGTTGAAATGTGCTCAACTCCTGCGAAACATTCGCTGCGAAAATGGCCCTGTGACGGCAAAATTCGCTTCGCATTCGCATTCGCAGGAAGTATGAACCGGGCTTACTTCGGTGACTCGTCGTATTGTACAAGAAATAATCTACTTCTGAAGTCTGACTGCTTATAAAATATTACGTCTTTTGTGCAGCGTGGCACGCCCAGTGTTGCAAGATCATCTCGACCACAAGTTCAACCATAGTTTTAAAAAATTAATATTAATAGATGACTATTAATATTAATCTGCATGCAGCTTTCAGAGGTTCACTGTGTGCTGAAATCGCGCTATTTAATTTCAGGTTTTCATAAAGAATAATTTTTAAAATGATGTTTGTTCCGCAGGGTTGCCTTTTCTGAGTGTTTATACAGCCTCTAAGTTCGCAGCGGAGGGGTACACCGAATCAATTGCGCCGATTTTACTCGCCTACAACATCAGGTAATAAGCTCTGCGTAAAAATTACTCACTTTAGTTTGGACTTGGGTTCAATTTTGGTACACTTGCAAACTTTCAATAATAATGCGATACTTTTGTCTGCGTGTAAAATATTTGATATATTTCTTTGTTGCTCTCATGCTTACAGAGTGAGCCTGGTCGAGCCAGCAGTCGTCGCCACCGAGATCTTAACTAAGTTCGCTAACGTCCCGTTAGAAAAGCACATGGAGGGTTTCGATGACATCATGAAGACCATGTTTTTGAAGCAGATGAGCCCAAATTCAGGCTCGCTCATGAGTAAGATACAGACAGCCGACGAGATCGCCCAGCTCGTCCAGGAGGTGGTCGAGAGCGAGAGCCCACATCTCCGTTACCAGAGCACCGAAGCCGTGGCACAAGTTGCCGGGCAGAAATGGACCGATCCAACCGGCGATAGCTTACTCCAGCCGCAGTAAAAATGGACATCAGCCCAGTTTCACTTTTTCCTGACACTTTCCTATAGGCCTATGTACATTTTCTTTTTCATAAACACTGCTAAGCAAGCCTGAGGCACTCAAGCTTGCCGGTACCATTATGCCAAAAAGTGTATGTTAATACCACATGGTGTCCGCTTATTAACATACTGTGATCTGATTGGTCATACGACTATGACGTCTCATTGTTAACTGACCTTGCCAAATAGCTGCTAATTATAGAACGTTGTATACAGATAAAACAATTTTCATCTGACTTTGTCTTTCACTAATTTTGTTTGAACGATATTTTCCTTACATTATAAGGATTTTGTTCCCTTCATTTTCTCACGTAATCATATAATAATTGTTGAGATTTTATTTCGTATTTTTAAACCTAAATTTGGCATCGCAGAATTGAGTTTCTGTCTTGATGGAATTTGTATAAATTGTCCAAGTACAAACTACTTGTTTTGTTTTTTTCCTAATGATTTTAATCACACCTTTTCCCTTGAATTTCCGTTTAATTTCGCGTCCGAAATGCGACTATACAACTACGGCTACGGCTGGATCGCCGGGTCATTGTATACGTTGGTGTATAGGACGCCCTTGGCAACACCCTTAGCAACAGTTGTAACCATTGGGCAAGTTCATGTGCTAACCTTTTAGTCAATATTGCCATTAAATCGCGCATGCGTGGTCTGTGGTTCACTCGAACGCATATTTTAGTCTATTGATTCGTCAAATATGGCAACTCATATATTGGCTCGTAAAACAATAACTTGCAAAATACAGTGCAATGATTATCTTAATATTTGACATCTTTTTGACAAAAATCTACCATTTACTCGTGAAACCAACTTTTTGTGTTTTTGCAAAAGCTTACAAAACTTTCTCCGCCACGAAACCAAACCACCATCTTGACAACGTGACGTAACTTCGTTAGTTGACTAGAGAAACAGCGCTCCGGGGCTAGGTTGATCCAGTTGGACTAGCTATAGTTCAACCATGCAGCGCTCGAGTGACATCTACATCCACTATGTTTAAGTCTAGTCGACTCTAGTCAGCCACCCGAACTTGCTCATAGCTGTCGTCACCAATTCGCATGTGACCTCAATTCCTTTTGCGCATCATGCAATGGAGACCTTGACCCAAGCATCATGCAATGGAGACCTTGACCTAAGTTTCATAGACCATTTCACCATTACGACTATTTCTGTGGCACAAAACGATTATGTACCCGCACATAGTTGTATACGTACAACGCGTGCACAGGTCAAAGGTGATCTTTCGTATTATAAGTGGCACGAATTTGTTTGTCGCGCGTTGACGAGTGGTCGTCTTTAATTGAGCACAAAACGTAGCTGTATAAGCACATTAAAATCACGTTTTCAGAACAATGTTACCAGCAAAAATAGCATGTCACATGCACAATCTGTGACTGGTAGTGATCTAATTGCTTACTTTTACCTAGAAGAAAATTTGAAAGTACTTGTTAGACCTATTTTCTGCTTAACGCAACTCTAGTGCTTATTTTATAGGCGACGCTGCGTTTACGCGCTTCCCATATTTTTACGCGCAATTTAACTCAAAACAAAAATGGCCAACATGGCAGACACAATCATTGCAAGGGCCCAATAAACTGAGGTTTGATTCGCCTTTATAAAACTAGTTATATATATATATACATATACATAAATAATTTTTTTATTCAACAACTTTTGTCAAAAATGTTTTTTATACATCAAATGTTATGTAACACTTTTAAAGCAATTACTTCTTCGATAAAGGGGCTGCGTCTTCAAAGCAGGCCTGTGGTTGTAGAGGCCCCTATGGGTGACCTTTCAACCATTCTGCACTCTTGTGCACTCTCTCTCCGTATCTATGGAGAGTTCGCGTGCGTGTGCTGTAACTGGGTGAGAGGTCATGATAGCCATAGGTCATGGCGACGCAGCCCCTTTTAAGGGCATAAACTTCAAAAGACTTGTCTGGCCTTCGTCTCTACACTTTCTCCCTAAATTTACCATTTTTGTATAGGGGCCTACCCCGGCAAGATTGGTTGACAGAATTTTCCTTCATGGGTCTACTATTCCTGAAGTCATATTTCGGTATTAAAGTTTGACGTTGTTTTGTATAAATGAGTAGCACTTCGAGTAGTATAAATATTGGTACGCACAAAATAAAAGTTATGTTTTGCTCGACCCAACATTATAAGTGGTACGGATGATAGAGTTTATCTGCTCGTACGTCCGTCTCTTCCCGCTCCAACCCCCGTGGGTCCAAGAGAAATCTTCAGTTTTTAACAGAGTAATTGCTGGAGATTACGATTCTGAAAAGCTCGGCCACAAAAATGTCAGTCAAATTTGAGTTATTATCGACCAAACATTGCACTAGTCGACAGCGATCGAGCACTGTTTACGGTTGTGATACGTCGGCTCGTTTCATTTTGTTTGAAAGACACCAGGTGATCCAAATTCACCAATCACAACCTAGGTCATAGGCGCCCACCATGCCTCAGTCAAGTGAGGAAGACTGTGATAAATCCGAAGTGTTTTGTTCACTTAAAATCTGTCAAAGCTGAGAAGGCACAATTTATTACACATTTATGTGTTACCAATGTTTAGGGAAGAGTGAAATCATACACGAGGCCGTGTGCAAGTGCGTCATGAGATGAGATCATGATTGTGAGAGAAACACAGCCTATATTATGATAGTAGGCCTATTCGTTCGATATATGCATCACAGCGCATATGGAGCTCGAGCGCTATAGTCCTAAAAAAAAATTCAAGTAAAAGCAAAGAAAATAGGACAGGAATGCACTTAAAATTTCCAAAAGGCTTAAAGTTGGTAAATTATTAGGCCTTTATAGCTTCTGCCCGTGTCGAGTGAGAATAATGTAGTGAAAGGCAATCATAGACTGCAATGAAAAGGCTTCACGTTGCAGATACAACATCTGGCGATTATCATCGCGCATCCATAACAAGCGTTTACATAAGTTTTGTGATCGGAGGTGAGCAAAAAAGTCTTATTTTTTTATGCAGTAACTGGAAGTTGAGGTCAAGTTTAATTCTCGGGTTTTCTTGGTTGTATTGTTGAATTGATTTTACTTTCGTATTTTTATCACTAAGTTTTACATTCCCATATAGTTTTCATGGCCATAAACTACGTTAGATTAAAAAAAAATAAAAAAATAAAAAATACGAACAAAAACTAGCCCACGTAAAACTCCATAATGGTTGGGACCTCAAGGGTCCCGGTAGGTGGAATGCGCGCGAGACTTGCACAGTCTATTGTCACCTGTTGCAGTCAGCGGTAAATCACATGATATTCAGAGGCGGATGAAGCGTTGTCCGTCTCCACCTTGCACCTAGCCCTATAAATAGGGCCAATCCACTTCGTATCCTTGGGTACGATTGGATTGGATTGGCCCCACCTTGCACCCTGTGTTGAAGTGTCGTAAATGATTAGTTTTCTCTTTGAGCTAATTTTGACAGAATGTTGCTGCTTCTAAACGAAAAACAAACAAAAACCTTTGCATATGCCAAAGACAATGCACAGAATAAATTTTACACTCAAAATTCGTCATCCACGACGATCAGACACACTGTCACGTAGATACCAGTAAAAAGTAGCACTCGAAAACCAGTTTCAACAATGCGTGTACGTGTCTCAGTTCGTGAAAGTTTACAGGTCTGTGCGTGCGCGCCACACACCAAGATTTAAACCAAGAATTTGTGTCAGTTACATTCGTGTAAACGTTTTTTTCTCTCTTCACTTTTGAGGTTTGTGCGCGCCGCCGGGTGTTGCAATTGTGAATTGAACCTTTGTGTCGGTTCGTGGCGACGAAAATTGTCAGTTTCGGTGCAAACTGAACCACTGAACCACCACCACCATATAGGGGATATACAACATTCCAATTGACTATGTTTGATGTCTCGAGCATCCGCCCAGTTGTGATACACCTGTGCTCTAAAGGCTTCAAGCATTCCAGCTTACCACTGATGAGATGGTCGAAACACGGTTACACCAGTCTTGGTGTGCCTGGCCACGACCCACCTAAAGACATAACTGTTTACATGGATATTTCATCTAATCCTGGTCCAGGCATGAATGGAACTCCTAGCCCCCACGGTCTTGTATTATGTGAGGCTAATTTTAAATCACCCGCCAATAGTGATAGTCAACATCAAATCCCTACAATTTCTGCTATGGGAAGAAGAGTGTATTCTCGAGAGCTCATTCTCAATCTGGAAGCAAGCCATTGTTATTCCTCTGCCCAAAAGTTCTCCCCCAACTTGGAACAAACTTCGTCCTGTTTCTTTAACTGATCACTTCGCCAAATTAGCTGAACATTTTGTTGTCCAGTGGATCATTTCGGATATCCAAGACAACTTGGATCCTAATCAGTATGGTAACAGAAAAGGAGTATCTACTTCCCATTATCTAGTTAAACTTGTTGATAATTTAAACGCTCATGCTGAGCTTACGAAGAGTCACAGTTCCTTGGTTGTTACAGATTTTACTAAGGCATTTGATCTAGTTGACCATAATATTGTTATTCGTGATTTGCTTCACCTGGGTGCACGCAGATCGATTGTCCCCTGGGTTTGTAGCTTTTTAACCAATAGATCTCAGTGTGTCAGATATAAACATATTCTGTCCAATTCTAATGTCCTTAAGGGTGGTCTCCCACAAGGGACAAAGTTCGGGCCGTTGGGTTTTCTTGCTAAATTTAATAATGCTGTTCATTCAGAAAATGTCACTAACAGTCAATTGCTTAGTTTGAAATATGTTGACGATTTGACTATTGTGGAGAACACTGTAAGTAAAGATTCTCACAATATGCAATCTGTTTTGAATGAGTTCAGTGAATGGGCTATTCAAAATAATATGATAATCAATCCAGATAAGTGTGCAACAATGACTGTTTGCTTTATGAAGAATATCCCTCAACTTCCTCCTTTACAAATATCATCCACTGATCTCCACACTGTCGATTGTGTTAAGATTCTTGGCGTCTTAATTAGTTCTGACCTCAAATGGGATAAATATGGTGGCCCTGAAGGGACATCGCATATCGCAAACGTGTGCGCATACGTATGCGATGTCGCGAAATAAATCGCGAATATGTGCGCACACGTATGCAATGTCGTGAAACAATTCGCGAATATGTGCGCACACGTATGCAATGTCGTGAAACAATTCGCGAATATGTGCGCACACGTGTGCAATGTCGTGAAACAATTCGCGAATATGTGCGCACACGTTTGCGAATTCATTTGCAATGTCGTGAATTTTATTGCATACCTTGTCGCATACCATTCAATAAAATTCCTAATGAACTGGGGAGTTATAGCAGCTAGTCTGGGATCGAGACGTACAAATAGATATAAATAGGGTCTGACTAATTTACCTTCGAGCGCACTCTGTTCCTTACGCTTTTCTAATAAGTGAATAACTATTATACTAACCATTGTACCGGTGCTCATTTTAGTGAGAATAGTCCGACGATTGTTTGCATGGACCTTTTGTTTTGTGATATGATGCTGTACCATCACCATGTGGCTGGCCGGCTAGGCATGGCCACACCATGGAGGTAGCTTGCGTACTCCCTAGGTTACTAAAAAATTGCCCGCAAAATGACATCACCCCAAAGGTATGCGACAAGGTATGCAATAAAATTCACGACATTGCAAATGAATTCGCAAACGTGTGCGCACATATTCGCGAATTGTTTCATGACATTGCACACGTGTGCGCACATATTCGCGAATTGTTTCACGACATTGCATACGTGTGCGCACATATTCGCGAATTGTTTCACGACATTGCATACGTGTGCGCACATATTCGCGAATTGTTTCACGACATTGCATACGTGTGCGCACATATTCGCGATAAATTTCGCGACATCGCATACGTATGCGCACACGTTTGCGATATGCGATGTCCCTTCAGGGCCACCATAGATAAACATGTTGATCAGATTTATCGTAAAGCTAGCAGTAAGATATACATGCTCAAACTATTGAAAAAGTTCCACTTATCCATTCCAGATTTATTAACAATTTATAAGGGTTACATAAGACCATTGACAGAGTATGCAGCCCCAGTTTGGAATGCAGGGCTAACTAGAGCTCATGTCAACAAATTGGAGTTTATTCAAAAGCGAGCTCTTAAGATTATTTTGGGTTTGGGTTATGTCAATTACGACCATGCTCTTATTAATTACAATTTAGTGTGTCTCCATGACCGTAGAAAAAATCTTTGCATCAGCTTTGCAACAAAGCTGAAAGATTCCGATGTGTTCCGTCAGTGGTTACCCCAAACAAGAAGTTCTAGTATGCAATATCAATTAAGAAACACCAACAATCTTTCCGAAATTAAGTGCAAAACAAACAGATACAAAAATAGTCCAATACCCTACTTTGCCAGTATTTTGAACCAAGGATAAATTTTTCTTTTTAAAGTGTGTGCTTTGTTTATGTTTTCTGGATGTATTTTAGTGTAAACCCGTTGCTTTTTTTAAATATGTAATTTGATGTACATTGCATTGTTTTTTAAATTGTAATTGTAAACTTTGTAGCAAATTAGCCCCTGGGCTACAAATGCATTGTTTTAATAAACCAGAAAAAATAATAAAAGTTGCCGAGCCTCATCATCGTAATTTTAACAGCTCATGAAGCGTTGAAACGTCATTAAATTGTTGGCCTCGGTTAAATTGTCTAAACATGCAAAAAAAATGGGGGAAAAAATACGTTGGTTGTGTACACAGTGTGTCATGTTCGTGGCGTCATGTTGTTTTATCAGAAAGAAAACAAATCCTAGCAAAGCTCACATTATATATTTTATATACAACTGATAAGCCACCGGTACCGCCGACGTGTAGTGTTATTTGAGGAAGTGTCACCTTTGGTACTTTTTGAGACCTCCAACCCAAAGCTGTTCGTGTGAGGCAGAAAACACCGCGTCATTGTCGAAACACCATTCTACACCAACGGACTTGAGTGGAATTCGTGCGCCGTTCAGGAGGCCCGACACACCGTTCACCATCATGGGGAAAAATACGGTCTTGGTAACCGGCTGTTCGTCAGGGATAGGGCTTGCAATTGCCGTATTGTTAGCCCAGGATCCTGAACACAAATACAAGGTGGGTACCTTTCAACTTTTCAAAAGGCCACATTAGTATTTTGGGTCCACGAAACTTGATCCGTCACGTAGTACGCCACCTGCACCGACCCTGGCCAGATTACCCTGTTCGAGTTGACTATGACAAAAAAAATTAATGGTTTTATTTGTTACCGCACCTGCCTCTGCATGCAGTGGGAGGTAACAGACAGAAATATTTTATGATTTTGTTTTTTTAATAAGTAGGTGGTCGCTGGGGTAATTAGCAAACCCCTCATTCACTCTTCTTTTCCTTCTTCTTTTTATTGACCACAAATTTCAAGGCAGGTCGTGTGGCAAAGTCTAGTTCCCATAGGTTTGTACACAAACACGGCACAATGTACAGTACGGCGTGTACCTAAAGGCAAACAGAATTACCAAAGGGCCACCAAAAGGCTAAACAAACCCATATGGTTGCCCGAAGGGACATCGAACATGAAACATTGACGCCAATAAATTCATGACAAGATTCACGAATTGTGTCCCAAGTCATGAATATTGACGCTAAGGCCGTGTCCGAAACGGCGACTTCGGCTACAGCTACGGCTAGATCGCGCGCGTCTGCCTATACTTCAACACTGGCAGACGCGCTGATCTAGCTGTAGCTGTAGCCGAAGTCGCCGTTTCGGATACGGCCTAATAATCAAATTTCACTATCTTTAGGACAAGCAGCAATGGAGGTAGGAAATTAGGAGGACTAATTGCGCCACAATTCGTCTATGGATTGTTGTTGCCAATATTAACGACTTGTACAGGAGTCGTATCGACGCCAATTTCCGACAAAATTCACGACTTCGTGACTGAATAAAGTCGTAATTATTGATGACAAAATTCACAGTGCCTCAAGTCGTGAATATGATCGACGCCAATATTCACGACAACATTCACGAGTTCTGGCCGAAGTGAATTGACGAAAAATGATAATGAATTCTACTCGCCCAATTTTCCTGTGGGTCGATCGTCGCATGAAGATCTACTACCCCCAAGTAACAACTAAACGAACCATATTTCCAATGATGACAGTTTTAGACTCGGCTTTTTCCTGCAGGTCTATGCAACCATGAGAAATCTTGCATCGAAAGACACCCTGGAGAAGGCTGCTGGGAGCGCCCTCAATGAGACCCTCTTCGTCAGAATGCTTGACGTCACTAAGGAGGACACAGTGACGTCATTGGTGGAGGATATCATTCGAGAAGACGGACAAATAGATGTCCTTGGTAAAATGTTTTTTTTTTTTTTTTTTTGGGGGGGGGGGGTAATTGGTCAGCTCTGTTACAAACAGTAAAACATCAAACTAAGCAGCCAGCATAATAACGGTGTAAAATGTTTTTGCTTCCACGTTCATACAAGATCTCAGTTATGTGTGCATTTGTTATTTAAAACATAAAGCATTTTACTCTGTTTTAGCTTGGAAGTTGGAAGTTTAATTAGAACTTTTTGTTTTCGTAAAAGAGAGAATAGTATTAAATGTGTTTGGTCCCCCTTTTGTTTCCCCCAGTAAACAACGCAGGAATCGGTGGCATTGATGGGATCTTGTACAAGTCTATGGAGTGGAGCCATGAAATAATGGATACGAACTTCTGGGGCGTTGTGCGGCTCACCCGGGCCGTGCTCCCCTCCATGAAGGAGCGAAAATGCGGCAGGATTGTAAACGTCAGCAGCTTGGCAGGAATTAGTGGTACGGTGTCCGATTACGCCACGTAACTTGGCAAGAAGAAGGTTATATTGTTGGCTCTTATACTCTTCTAACATTTTGGTCTTCCATCTTGACACAGTGCAGCGGCCCTTTTATATGGCAATGAGTTTTGTGTTTAAAGGGAAAAGGGTACATCCCTTCCTGCGGATCATCGTCCAGTAAATGCACAAAAAGTATTATGGGATAGGCCTATGGGAACTCGCAAAAGAACTATGGTGCTTTTATGTTGGAATATGGGGTCTTAAAATAATCATCCTTAATTAATATACACACTAGAACAGGACCATGTTAAAACCCTTAAACGAGTCCCACGTCTTCGAGGCTACGGAGTCGCAAGAACCTTGATTATTGGTTTCCCCCATGTATAAAATGCCCAGAATGAGTTGACGTCCTTGAGCCCGTCCTCATATCTAACGGGGGGGGGGTCACTTCACAGGGTTATGTTTCTATTTATGGACTTGGGGTTGTGTTTAGTAATGGGCTGGCTAGGTCAAGAGTAAGATGGGCCTGTATACTTTGGTAGATAAAATTTATCTACGGTAAAAGTCAAAGTCCTAATTTTGTGCAGAGTGCACGCCTAGCGTCGAAACTATGCCGATCATACAATGTCGAAAATAATTCTAGAAAAACAAATAACCATTATTGGGGTCATTGAATGCTTTTTAGAAAAAAAAGTTCATTTTATGGTGAAACATCTTTCATTGTTAAATTCAAGTTTTCATAAAAATGATTTAAAAAAAAAAAATAATAATATCAAACTTTGTTCCGCAGGGCTGCCTTTCTTCAGTGTTTATTCAGCCTCTAAGTTCGCAATGGAGGGGTACACCGAATCGATTGCGCCGATTTTACTCGCCTACAACATCAGGTAATAGCTCTTCGTAAAAATTGCTCACTTTTTAGTTTGCCAGACTCTTGCAAAACGGATTGGGGTCAATTGTGTCAATCTTACAAAATTTCAATTTTGCAAATCACTTGGTATAAATAGGCAGTGAATATAAGGTAACATTTCAAGTAGGGGACAAAGAGGGGGGCGCACCATTTTTAAGGGGCACCTCTTGTTAATTAAAACTGTTTGTGTTTTCATATTCCTTCATATTTCTTACACGAAATAACAAATAATAACGCAATGGCTGCTGGTATGCCCTACTTCCAGCACTCAATTCTTGCGCCGTTTACTACACTCTAAAAAAAAAAACCTGGTCAGAGCTGATCGGGAATAGTCACTGAGCCATTTCTGGGTCAGGCTGGCCGGAAACTGGGATTCGGAACCTCGGATTCTGCGTCAAATTGACCCATTCCTCAGTCCTTTTTTTTCCCCACATAGATTTCGGGTTACATTGACCCAGAAATGGTTCAAGCCCCACGGGACCTGGAATCGGGGTAAATTTTGACCCGGGCGTTTTTATAGTGTATGTTTTAGAAGATAACATGACGTGGAGGTAAAGACAATAATTATTGTTGTCTGGCGGTAGAGTTTTTTATGAACAAAAAACACCCCCAAAACTAGGGCACGTGTGCCTCACACACGCCGCGCAAAGGCAATGTTTGGAGGCAACCCGTCCGGCTCCAGGCAATCTTCTAAACCATTAAGAAAGACCCACAAAAACAGCATAACACTTCAAAGAAAAACCTCTTCTTACTAAAGAGAAGAGAACAACATCGGAGGAAGGGAATGTAATTCAAAACAAAACATTTCCTGAAAATGGTTTTACAAAAATAAATGGTAGCTCGATTGCCTGGTGAAATTGTCAGACAAAAAAAAGTTCGCTCTGAAGGCTGCTTAAATTAATGCCAAAGTTGCATCGACACGACATTAGGGGCCTATGGTCGTACAGTAATATTGAGATGAGGGGAGTCCGATGGTTTTCCTCTTCGCTGTGCAGTGGGTCGATCTGACGACAACAGAGGGCGGCGGGGAGACAATCACTGATCTCCAGTATACCATAGAGATCAGTGGTTCAGACAGGCGCTCCAGAGTCGTGCTGTGAACCAAATAGATTAGGAGCGACTCTAGGACTTTTTTGTTTTGGTTTCAGACAGGCAAACTTAACATAACATTTACATCAGGTTCGGCTCATGACAAGATCGACGTCTGAAACCAAGACGCTCCAGAGTAGTTCCGAACGACTGCAGCAACAGTCGATCTTTCGACTTCCAGCGCGTCCAGTCGTTCCCTAAATGTTTTAGACGTCAAAACTTCTCATTTCACTAATTATTTGGTTCGGCGCGAGTCCAGATCACCAGTCTGAAACGGGTGTAAGTAGCTCTGCCACACAAGACAATCTTAGAAAAGTGTTTCTTGTTTTACAGGAGTGACCCTTTTACATGCACTAAGGTTAATGACCTTCGAGCTCTGGATTCGTACCCACCAGTTACATACAAAGACACTTTCTCATTTCTTTGTTTTTATGCTTACAGAGTGAGCCTCATTGAGCCAGCGGGCGTCGCCACCGAGATCTTAGCTAAGTTCGCTAACATCCCTATAGCAAAGCACATGGAGGGTTTCGATGACATCATGAAGTCCATGTTTTTGAAGTTGATGAGCCCAAATCCAGACTCGGCTATGAGTAAGATACAGACAGCCGACGAAATTGCCCAGCTCGTCCAGGAGGTGGTCGAGAGCGAGAGCCCACATCTCCGGTACCAGACCACCGAAGCTATGGCAGAATTTGCCGGGCGGAAATGGACCGATCCAACCGGCGATAGCTTACTCCAGCCGGAGTAACAAGAAAAATAAATTAGACAGCAGCCCAGTTTCACTTTCTGACAATTTTCTTTCTGTAGATTTATACTTAATTCGCATACACTTTCCCAAATTCCTAAGGAAAAAAGCCCAGTTTTGCAATACTATAATTATCAGCAATTTATTGTATAGGTTTTGTAATAGTTGTTGAGTAATCACACGGTTGAAAGAACCTTTTTGAATTTCAGTCAACCCTGAATATGATTAATGTAATTTGTATCATTATTCTACCAGGATTAAAGTTTGCTATTTTTTTGGTGAATGAATATTTATGAAATTTTTTAAACACCCCTTACAAAGAAGCTGCCTTTAGATTGGTTTAAAGTATGCGGCACCTTTTTTAATGTCTTATTTTTACGAGAAACTGCGCGAACGCGATGTGCGCTACACACACGCAGGGAATGCACTACATGTACACCCGTAGCAACCAATGTACACTACCCCATAACAACCAATGTACTATCCCATAGCAACCAATATTCTATATACATAGCAGCAGCAGCCTCTTGGCACAGTATATCTATCTAGTGGGTGTTGTAAAACAAACATTGACTGCTTTCACTCGTGCTCAAACTACGACTCCATCGGTCGTCCCATGTCACACGGGGCAATTTACAGCATGCAGGCAACCGTTTCCAAGCAAGAAAAGACATTGGTATTTGAATGTTCACATAGTTTTCTTAGGGATCGTAAGACACTTGTTTGAAAAATTACTCCTGTGTTACGAAAGTGATCGATCCTGTAGCATGCTCTGCGGTTGGTTGCCTGGAAAAGTTGCCTCGTGCTTCGCCAATAGACCTTTATCATGGTGCGGCCATCTTGATTTTCTCCTATTCAGCTCAATGTAACCAAACCGAGGCTGGAAGGAAAAATAATCTGGTACCTTTTTTGTACAGTGAATATTAGCATCCAATACTGTTACTGGATACAGGGAACATGACCCAGATGGCGGCAGCATGATAAAGGTCTATAGATCACCTCGGGAAACGTAGTTTTAACCATGGCACTCGAAGCAGTAAATAATATGTGTACAGCAATAGACATACAACTGACTTTTAATAGCAAAATATTATTACTGTTGGTACAATAATGCAAGAAATGATTGTAATTTTTTTAAATTTATAAAACCCAATCAATGTGGCAGGGACTTTCGAGTTTTTCTGTTCTTACGTCCTGATTGGACCTATTGGTGGAATGATAAGAAGGATCATCACGTGATTTTACTTTTGAATACATACAGCTATCAGTATATATTTATCCCTCGCCCGTAAGACTTTATTTGGACCCCCCAAAAGAAGGATTTGTTCTTTGTTTTACAATTCTATCTCCATGGTTTTACTTACAAAAATAAACAAAAAGGCGCCCACATGGAAAGCCACCGAGTTTCGGGCAGGAATCGAAGATAGGAACTCTTGGGGCTTTTGTTAACAGAGGGCGCCCTCTAGAGCTGTGTTTACACCATCTGCTGGTCGTGACCGATCATACACGTGTGTGTCAACCAACATTCTGTGAATGTTGGTGTGATATTAAATTATTATTACGATTTACAACTTGTTTGCCAGGGTGAGATTAACCTTTATTTATTTCAATGTAGCTTTACTGATCTGTGCGCTATAGTGTCGTAGAAATTGGTCACGTGTTTTTGTTTTCGTTCTTAAAAAAGAGCTGGTCATCATGCCATGTGTGGAGTCGAGTCGGAGTACGTGGTTCAATTTCCGGACAGCATCATTATTTTTAATAGTCATAGTATTTAATAAAGTCACGTACTTCACTAGCACTAGCAGTTAGCACTAGCAGGTGGCCCTTGCTTTTTAATTTTAGCATGAACTTTTTTACAATTTGTACCTCGTGCGTGAAACCATGGTGAAACTGAAAGAAGGGAAGGGACAACAATGTAAATGCAATTAAATGTTTGAACTTGCCATATATGGGGCGACCAGAGCTCCTCGGTCATACAAATTAGCGTCAACAGGCCCATTTCACGACAACTCAAGACAACTCAAGACAAATCAAGACAACTCAAGACAACAAGTTTAAAATACCATCAAATACAATGGTTGTAATCAGAGTGTATCTGGAAACACGTTTAAAACTGACCAGTGACTGGAACCATCGTGCATACATATTTTTCACGGGAAAAAAATGTTTTTTTCGTAAAAATAGTCAACTTTCTCCGTCTGTAGAATTGGCCGACGTGATGCTATTGCGCTTGCGCAATGACATTGGACCGCACCATTACACTACAGATAAGTGCAATTTTTAAGTCGAGAATGGTGCCCACACACTCATCATGTCAATGTATAAGAAACTCTTCATAATAGTTTTATTTACATGTATTTCTTTGTTTCTTTCTTTTCTTCTTTCTTTATTTCCGTTGTTCTTTAACTCTTTTTTCTGTCTCAATTTCTTGTTGTCCTTCTTTCTTTCTTTCCTTCTGTCTTTCTTTCTTAATTTCTGTCTCTATTTTTGTCTTTATTTATTTGTTTATTTGTTTATTCGGACTATTTTTTTTTCATTATTTCTTTATTACTTTATTTCCCTATTACCATTTAATAATCCATTTAAATAAAATGTTCCCAGGCGCTTTACAAGACGTCAAAAGTAAAAAAGCAAAGACTTATACAGAATAAAATACACGGAGAGAATAATAAAACCAGGCAAAATGATAGTAAGCAAGACTCTGTAAAAATTAATTAAAACATATGTAAATTACAATGGAAAAACAATAAGAAACATTCATTATTTTAAAAACATTCAATGATTTGATAAGGAAAGGAGTTCATTCATCATACTACTTTGGTACCCAGTCAGTTTCCCTTGTAATGCTTGTGGTGGTTTAGTACTTGATAATTTGTAATAAAAAGTTGTTTCCCTCTTTTAAAAATAAGTTGATCCCTCCGCTGATGCTGCCACTTCCCATGCTGTATCCTAAACGTGGGTGTGATCCCTGGATATACGGCAGTTACAGGTTGAATGGCTTCTGACTGGCACCCTGAACTAAAGATACTGCCAATAAGGGACACCACTAAGATTAGGGCTAAATAGCTCAGTTGATAGACTAGAGTGCCGGCATGTCAATCCGGAGGTCGCAGGTTGAAGTTCCGCTCTAGACAATCTTTCTTAGTTCAGCCCAAAGTTATTATTTATTATTTCTTAAAATGATGTTCAAGTGTGTTAGTGTTGAGAGCTCCTGAAAGGTACATAACAGTTGATAATAATATCTCCGCAGGAAAACTGAAACCACAATCTGTCCCTCATGGAGCAAGTCGGCCCATTTACCGATAAAGCTAGCTGGGTTGACGGCCAAGAGGAAGCAGGGCAAGCCCATGATGGTCAGGAGGAAGCGACTGAGGAGGTTGAGGAGCATCAGTTGTCTAAGAGAGAGCTGAAGAGAAGGATAAAAAACGTAGAGTGGAAAGAGAAGAGGATGGCTAAGAGGTTAGATGGGTGGGGTGCAAGGAGGTGTAGGATGGGGGTGGGGGGGGGTGACTTGTTCAACCTAACAAGCCACCTGTTCTGATCCCCCCTGCTCAGGGCCCTTTAGCCAGGGATCACACCTGGAAAGCTGCAGCAGTGGGATCACTTTTTAATAGGGGGATGCAGATTTTTATTTCACGTTAATCACGTATCAAGTACCTAGTCAATTTCCCACCCAGTCAGTTTCTCTTGTACATTTCTTGATATTTGAAATGAAAAGAAAAGTCTCAACAAACCAGCAACATATAATGGGGAGAGCCTGCCGTCGATTTCACCAAACTCTTCCTAACTTAGGATTAATCTTAGGACTTAGGACGAGTCCCAGCCTTGCACTGTAACATGTAAACCTTAATGTAAAGATTAATCCTAAGTTTGGACTAGTTACTCGTCCTAACTTGAGATAGGATTAATCCTAGCGTTTCGTGAAATTGGCTGCTGAATCTGTTTGACATCTTAATAAATTATGTTTCCATTTGGTGTGCTTTTTGGGCAGTTTTAAGCTTCACCCTTACCCCAAAGGGCTTTTTGCCTACAGGTGATCTCAATCCTCCAATATCCTCTTCTCCTGTGTCACCCTGTTCCATCCCAACTTGACAATTGTCCCAACTATAGTTGGGACTGGTCCCAATTTGAGTGTTAAAGTTGGGGCGTCCCAACTGTAGTTGGGACCGCCCAAAGAGTTCAATAGGACACCGTGATCGATCATGCATGGAGTGTGACACTACTGCAGAGCCGAGACCCGGGTCTGATGCGATCGGCATTTTAAATAACAACATTTCTTTATTTCAAACCCGGGTCTCGGCCAAAAAAACATGGAGGTTAGAAACTAACTCGGTGTAAATAGTGTTTTTAGATCGAGAGGGTTCTGACAGCGGCCTCATGATGCTCATGCCGGGTGACGCTTTCAGTCTCAACTAGGCCTACGCATTTAGTTTCCCTTTTCTCGGAAAACCCAAATTCTAATTAATCTAAAATATTCTCAAGGGAAAGTGGTCTTTAAAACTTTATACTGTGATACTTACATGTTTTTAGTTTATTCATGGAGTGCTTTGCGTCTACTGCGATCCCAACTATTGTTGGGACGCCCCAACTTTAACACTCAAGTTGGGACCAGTCCCAACTATAGTTGGGACGATTGTCAAGTTGGGATGGAACAACCCTACATCAAACTGTTCAGACTTGGATAAGATTGGAATGCCTGACCACGCATTAAGCAATTTGTTAATTGTGCTGAGTCCCTCGGTCCTTCTGATTCTGAATCCACCATTTTGGCAAATAGGATACAGAAGGATTTAGGAGGGTAAGGGTTAATGGAACTCGTTGAATGATTGACTCGATTGCAGGTTAAAAGAGCGGGAACGAAGGAAGCAGAAAAAGCAGCAAAAGAACGCCGAGTCGGCATCGGATGCAGCCTTGGAAACGACGGAGGATGGTGGTGCAGTCATAAAGAAACGTCGCATGAATGACCCAGGGGCAAGCGACATAAGAGTCGCTATCGATTGCACGTTTGACGACCTCATGAACGACCTGGTAATGACGTGATTTTTTGTTGTTGCTGCTTTGGATTCAAGATACGATGACTTCAAGACCCTGTTTACACTAGATCAGATGGATCAGAACCAGGTCCCAATTTCATGACTCTGCTTACTGCCGAATTCTGGGCTTGTGATCACCATTCTCCGCTAACTGTGCAAGTGCCGAATATCTGCGTTAGCTGTGTAAGCGAAGAATGCCTAGTAAGGTGGAGTACGCACCAGCACAAGCAAAAATTCTCTGCTAACCCGTGAAATATGCTTGACATAAGCAACGAATTCCCTGCTTACCGTAAGTGCAGATTCTTTGCTTACGGTAAGCAGAGCCATGAAATTGGGCCCTCATCTGCAACCAATCTCATAAAGCTGTTTCTTCACTTAGCAAGAAATGAGCAAGAAATGAGCAGGGTATCAGTGGCAATCGATGGTCGCGACACAGACACCAGTCCCAAAGTCGGGCCTACTGTAAGCGCTAAAAAGCAGGATCAGACCCGGTACAAGATCCTGCAATTTTATTCCACCTTTCGAGGAGGGTTGATCCCGTCAATTGATGGATCAGATCTGGCAAGTGGATTCGCGAAAGCAGACCAGATACCTCAATTCAATGTGGTAATTTCTGGTTTTTGCTAGGAATGGCGGTCTCCTGACTAGAGCAGTCTAGTCGAAATGTTGAGACCAATTAAGAACTCCCTTCGCTCCATTAAGCGAAAGTAGTAATCCGGAACGACTTCCTACCCTCCGCCCAGATAGTAGTTAATAAGCAGTACAGTTTTTCTCAGAACCAAGTAGTCTCCCGAATTTCTGAAATCTACACCTCGGCAGAAGAATAAAGCAAGGCCTAGTTCCCAAAGAACAAAATCTACACAGCAAAGTAGATATACACATGGTGTTAACGCAAACTGAATATACATTGAAACCTCACCGTGCAATGCCTCAAGAATTATTTATTGGCGGGCTTTTTGCTTGGTGTTTGCGTGAACTGTTCTGCCAACTTTTCGCTTATTATGAATTTGTTGTATTATCTATGATCTGTATTATGTGTCTCGTGTCAGTACAACTATTAATTTGTCATGTCCATTGTTTGTCTGTCCTGTTGTTTGCATATATGTCTGTTTGTTAGTTTGTTTGTTTGGCTCTTTTCTACAAGCTCCTGCTCATCAAAACAGCCCTATACTCTATTTATTTCACTTATCCTGCTTTTTGCTACTTATTTCTGCTTTACTCCATTAATACATGTACTTGTCATTATTTTTCACAGAAATATGGAAACACATGTGTATCTGAATCTGAATCTGAACTGCTTTCGTTTTCATTTGTTGCCAGGAAATGAAGAAACTCTGCAAGCAGCTACAGAGATGTTACGCCGAGAACCGGAGCGTCCACAACAAACCTGTGCAGTTTTACATCTGCGGCCTCGCTGGACGGTTCGAACAGATCAGCGATCACGTGATTACCGGCTACAAGAGCTGGGATGTAAGTGTAGAGAACCTGTCACTGGTATCCACTCACTGTCATTGTTTTGTGCAGCCTTGGGACGATGATAATGGAAGGGGGACACTAGGTGGCAGCAGACTTATCGGGTAATACCATTGTTCTCCAAAATGTGCACATGGTCAGAACTTCGTAAACAATTGAAAAATTACCTGGTTGGTCTTTTGCCACCGATTAGTCGAAGTTCTTTCATTCTTCCCAATATCACAACGTTATTACCTTCAACTTTAATGGATCAAAATTCAATATTCCCGGCAAAGGAATCTGTGTGTGCCATTTTGTTTTCAAATTACCCAGTCAGGTTCCCTTGTGTTTTTTTTACTTGCCTATCTTCAGATAACATGTAAGCTAGTTTTCTAGTTTTCAGATGGGTGTGCTTCAAGGGTGCACAAACTTTTTAATAAAACACAACTACTACAATAGCTGTAGATTGTTAAATGTGAGGGTTTGGGTGAAACTTGGGGGACAGGTCATGTCAGGGTGGGGGGGGGGAGGGGACTCACCCCCCCTGCACACCTTTTTCACCATTTCCATGAAATCTCAGTTCACACCAAATTCTCAATCTAGGGCGCCAGTCAGTGTTTTCATTGTTATTTCATGTATATGGTTGATCACACAAAACATGAACACTGTCTGCAGCTATTTTGAAACCTCTACGAGTCCCTTATTATACCTTTAATCATACCTCATTGAAGACAAACAATTATTGCTCATTTATTTCGTTGATTGAAAGGTTCATTGGAGAACGGAAGGCCCAGAGGCCGCCTTTGGCAGGGAGAACATCGTCTACCTCGCTGCGGAATCTCCCAACGTTCTGACTGAACTCCGACCTGATCGGGTGTACGTCATTGGTGGACTGGTTGACCATAACCATCATAAGGTAGTGTTAGATGTTTTATTCTCCCTGCTGATTGGGTTAAAAGGCTGTCACATGGTGTTCGTCACACACGACCCAAGGCGTATAACCCGGGAGGGGGGGGGGGGCAAGCTGGGCAACTGCACTCCCAAATTCAGGCAAAACAGTGGGGAAATTCGGGCATGGCAAGAAGAAAAGAGAATGGGTAGCAACAAGACTTTTTACCCAATATTAGAAATTGATCACCATTCTCCGCTTACTGTGCAATCGCCGAATTTCTGCGTTAGCTGTGTAAGCAAAGAAAGCCTAGTAAGGTGGAGTACGCACCAGCACAAGCAAAAGATCTGTTAATTCTGCTTGACGTAAAATTTCTCCGGCAAATCAACCTCTCTTCCCCCCTTAACCAAAGACTCCCCCCATAGGCCCATGCACCTGTACTATGCATGAAACAGTGATACTAGTCATGCACACACTATTTTGCATGTTCTGGCATAAAGTCTCATAAATTGTTGACCGGTTTTGAAAACCAGTGACTGAACAAACTCTCTGTATTATAAATGCAATACTGACCACCTTGTTTCTGTATGTCGTTTGAAGTCTCGAAGAAACCTTGGATATATTTCCTTTGCTACCAAATAAAATGATAATATTACTAATACTGGTAATTTCTGGTAATGAAACCAAGGATGCCTCACAAGTGAGCTAAATCATTGTAGCTCGCAAGCCTGAGGAAACCTGTAAACATGGGTGCTTGCTATGTGAACCAGAAACACCAGGGTTAACCCCTACTCTTTCACGATAAGTGTTCAGGGTTCTTCTACGTGCACTACCAATCCTAGTATACGGGACCTAAGGCTTAATATCTCATCCAAAGGACAAAGCAATTATGGTAAAGTATCTTGCTCAAGGACACAAGTGAAATGACCGGGATTCGAACCCACACTCTGGTGATCAGAAACACCAGCAGATCTTGGAAAAGGAAAACTGTGAAGTGTTGAACTTGAAAAGGTAAACATTTTGAAAGTCCTGAAACTTTGTTCTTGTGAGGGCAAGGCAGTGACCAAGGAGAGCATTGAGACACTTTTATGGTGGCCATGAAGGGACATAAAACATCGCAAATATTTGTGATGTCGCAAATAGCGTTCTTTATAAACTTGATACAATACTCAGGCCTGGGATTTCACCTTCGAGAGGGCATGGCCATTTTCATTTTGTACACTTCCATTGGAAAATCTTTAAGTCAATGGGAAACTTTTGAAGGGGCACCAAGGCCAAGACCAGGGGCAACAGAGGCCATGGCCCCCGTTGCCTCCGTGTAAATCCAGGCCTGAGCACTAATCAAGTTGAACAATATTTCAATCTGATTCACTGCTTTGTGGGAGAAATTGTCCCCATTGTTTCGTTTCTTTTTTTGGTTTGCCCCCCCAAAAAGGGGCGAAGCATTGTCTGAACATTTGCCTGGTTCTGGTGGTTCAAATGTTTCTTAAAATTCTTTTATCTTTATCGATTTTTAATACTTTGTGTTTTGTTGACCAGAATCATTGTTATTCTCTCGCCGTGGAACACGGATGGTCTCATGCTCAGCTTCCGATCAGCGAGTACGTCAAGCTTAGAGACAGAAAAGTGCTGGTTATAAATCATGGTATGTTAAGAAAAAACCCCAAAAAGTCACACTAAAAGAAATAATCACAATTTTAAAGGAGTAGGGAGCCGACCAACATTAGGGCTAGATAGCTCAGTTGGTAGAGCGCTGGCACATTAATTCGGATATCACATGTTCAAGTCTGGTTTTAGTCAAATTTTCTTTGTTCAGCCCAAATTATTCAAAATTCACCCAGTCAGTTTCTAAGTACGATATTTCTCAAATATTTGAAAATTTGCCCGGAACACTTTTTGGAGAAGATTGATTAAGTATGTTACAAATCCCAGTGAGTTTAAATGTTTTAGCCACTTAGCATTAACCCTTACAGTCCCAAATTCTTCTTCATCCAATTGCAAAAGTTACAAATTTCTTTTCAATTTGATTTTATTTTATTCTTGTTCTTAAGTTTTTGAGATCCTTCTTGCTTTCATCAAAACCAATAACTGGAAGGAGGCATTCTTAAAGGTCTTACCCCAGCGTAAGGTAGCCGCTTTCAAAGACTTGTCTGAAGCAGCCGGTGGAGATGTCAAAGGTCAAGGGTCAGCTGATGCCACAGGAGAAAAGTCGGATGATTCGAGTCATGTTGACAAAGTGGCTGTCCTCGAGACCCAATCAGAAGTGACCAGTGAGGAGGTCAGAGTCCAGAGGTCGACTGGTGTGAACCTTGAGGAGAGGGCGGATGCCTTTGAGAACCAAACAGAATCTGGCATTGAGGAGGTCAGAGTTCAAAGGTCAGATGATAACAAAGATGAACAATCAGAAGATTTGTCAAATTGTGAGCGGTTTGCACGGACAAATGTAACAACAGGGAAGGACAATACATGTAAAGTTACAGACAATATTTCCGATAGATAATAAAGATTATCTTGGACTGGTTATCAAAGGTAGGGTCATAGATTGGTTTCTGTCAACAGAATGAATATTTATAGGCAAAAATTGTCAATAAAGATACGATAAAAGTCACCTGTGAAAGTTTCATCTGCATATAGTGTCTGCTTGCTGAGAAAACAGCAACAAACTGTCACAGTACTTTCATCAAGAACGGTGAGCCCATCCATGTTTAGTGAAGTGGCGCGGGTACCAAGCAACCACACCTCTAGTCACAGCATACACAAATGGACACCACAGAATTTTGAATCTCCAAAACTCACCTTGAGGTGAGTTTCAAAATTTGTGACATTCTTTTATTGGTTTTTAATCAACAAGGGCATTTCAGACGAAATAGTTTGGCAGGATGCTTACTACCATTGCCATCTTTATAACAAAGAAGCTTTCAAATAGAAATAAACAAAAACAAATTTTTCGGGGGTCATTAACCCTTTAAAGAAACAGTTTAAAATGGATTAGTTTTTTTTTATAAGTAAATCAATTCCTATCCTCTGGTTTTCCATAAACTCTCCATACAACCCACCTGTAAAAATGTTATACAAATTCGGCGGCACGTTTTAGTGAAAATGAAGAAAAACAGGTTGAGCGTTTCATCAGGGATACAATGTAACTTGCATGTTCCGTCAGGCTTATTTTGATTGATGCAAGCTAAATAAGTAACTGTAATTTCTGGCCTCTTTGAATGTTGTTTCTGTAATGTTGAAAGTGTTTGAAGGTAGAGATAGCTCTCTGGAGGATTGGTACGTCTACTGGTAGTCTGTGAGTCTTCAGGTTGCAACTAGGTTACATATTTGCTTGTTGGTAACCATTTTAGCTTTTCAGACTTTCCACGGAAGATTCATGATCAATACAGGAAAATAAGAACCAAACAAAATGCAGACAAAACTAAAATTAAAGTGTTTATTCTTTTAAATTGATTTATAGTGTCAATCATTGTCAGAATCATTTGTTTACATCAACAAGAGGAACAAACAACAACAATTGAATAATTTTATACTTTGATGGTAAAAGCAAAAACCATGGGATGATGATGAAGTAATTATGAAATAATAAGACGATGTTTCACTTAATACTAAAGCATGCTGTGACAATAATATACTTGAAAATGATTAATAAACACACAGCCCATTCTAAGGTACAATTTTGTTCTTGGTTTGTGAAAAAAACTGTTTTCTGTCTACAAATGAAGGTATACACAGCTTGTTTTTGTGAAGTCATGTCGGTAGACACACCTTACACCTTACAGGCTTACACTTACAGTGTGTTTTTTTAAAACCAAGTTTCAATTAATATTTGAAAAATGCAAGGCTGTTTTTTAAAGTATTTCTTGCCAAATTTGTATTAAAAAACTGCAAGGGGTAAAGCCTTGCATTTATCAACTATTTCTTCAAAAATTTGCTTTAAAAGTTGCAAGGGGTAAGCCTTGCATTTTTCAACTATTTCAAAAATTTGCTTTCAAAATCTGTAAAGGGTAAGCCTTGCATTTTAAAACTTTTTCTTCAAAAATTTGCTTTAAAAAAACTGCAAGGGGTAAGCCTTGCATTTTTCAACTATTTCTTCAAAAATTTGGGTTAAAAAACTGCAAGGGGTAGGCCTTGCATTTTTCAACTTTTTCTTCCAAAATTTGCTTTAAAAAAACTGCAAGGGGTAAGCCTTGCATTTTTCAACTATTTCTTCAAAAATTTGCGTTAAAAAACTGCAAGGGGTAAGCCTTGCATTTTTCAACTTTTTCTTCCAAAATTTGCTTTAAAAAAACTGCAAGGGGCAGGCCTTGCATTTTTCAACTTTTTCTTCCAAAATTTGCTTTAAAAAAACTGCAAGGGGTAAGCCTTGCATTTTTCAACTATTTCTTCAAAAATTTGGGTTAAAAAACTGCAAGGGGTAAGCCTTGCATTTTTCAACTTTTTCTTCCAAAATTTGCTTTAAAAAAACTGCAAGGGGTAGGCCTAGGCCTTGCATTTTAAAACTTTTTCTTCCAAAATTTGCTTTAAAAAAACTGCAAGGGGCAGGCCTTGCATTTTAAAACTTTTTCTTCCAAAATTTGGGTTAAAAAAACTGCAAGGGGTAAGCCTTGCATTTTTCAACTATTTGTTAAAAGTTGCAAGGGGTAAGCATTGCATTTTTAAACTATTTCTTCAAAAATTTGCTTTAAAACTGCAAGGGGTAAGCCTTGCATTTTTCAACTATTTGTTAAAAGTTGCAAGGGGTAAGCATTGCATTTTTAAACTATTTCTTCAAAAATTTGCTTTAAAACTGCAAGGGGTAAGCCTTGCATTTTTCAACTATTTGTTAAAAGTTGCAAGGGGTAAGCCTTGCATTTTTCAACTTTTTCTTCCAAAATTTGCTTTAAAAAAACTGCAAGGGGTAAGCCTTGCATTTTTCAACTATTTGTTAAAAGTTGCAAGGGGTAAGCATTGCATTTTTAAACTATTTCTTCAAAAATTTGCTTTAAAACTGCAAGGGGTAAGCCTTGCATTTTTCAACTATTTGTTAAAAGTTGCAAGGGGTAAGCCTTGCATTTTTCAACTATTTCTTCAAAAATTTGCTTTAAAAATCTGTAAAGGGTAAGCCTTGCATTTTTCAACTTTTTCTTCCAAAATTTGCTTAAAAAAAACTGCAAGGGGTAAGCCTTGCATTTTTCAACTATTTCTTCAAAAATTTGCTTTAAAAATCTGTAAAGGGTAAGCCTTGGATTTTAAAACTTTTTCTTCCAAAATTTGCTTTAAAAAAACTGCAAGGGGTAAGCCTTGCATTTTTCAACTGTTTCTTCAAAAATTTGCTTTAAAACTGCAAGGGGTAAGCCTTGCATTTTTCAACTGTTTCTTCAAAAATTTGCTTTAAAACTGCAAGGGGTAAGCCTTGCATTTTTCAACTATTTCTTCAAAAATTTGCTTTAAAAGTTGCAAGGGGTAAGCCTTGCATTTTTCAATTATTTCTTAACAATTTGCTTTAAAATTTGCAAGGGGACAGCCTTGCATTTTCCAACTATTTCTTCAAAAATTTGCTTTAAAAGTTGCAAGGGGTAAGCATTGCATTTTTTCAACTATTTCTTCAAAAATTTGCGTTAAAAGTTGCAAGGGGTAAGCCTTGCATTTTTCAACTATTTCTTCAAAAATTAGCTTTAAAAAACTTGCATTTTAAAACTTTTTCTTCCAAAATTTGCGTTAAAAAAACTGCAAGGTGTAAGCCTTGCATTTTTCAACTTTTTCTTTTTAAATTTGCATTAAAAAACTGCACTTTATTCAAACATTTCTACTATAAATTGCTTTCAATAAAAATGATTAGGGGTAAGCTTCGCATGTTTTCAATTTTGTCTTTATTTGCTTAAAATAACGATGATGGATAAGCCTTGGAATGGTTTCAAATATCTTTATTGAAATTTGCTTTAGTGAAATATTTCTACTGTTATTTGCTTTAATAATATCGATAATGGGTAAGCTTTGAATTTTACCTAAATTTGTAGTAAAAACTGTAAGGGAACAAACAGCCTAGCATTTTTTTCAAATACTGACTGAAATCTGCTTCAAAAATCATAAGGGTTAAGTCTAGAATTTGTCCAACATTTTCTTCTGTTGTACCTCCCTAAGTAGCACATTAGTACACAACAACGCATGCAAATACAAAGCTATATGGACTTAGGCAGTGAGTAAAAAGCTGGATGAATTTACAGCACTTTTAAGTGTTTGTAATTTAAGGTAAATGCTTTCAAAGCACAAACAAATACAATGTACTATAATATTGCGCATTATATATTAAACACATTTATAAAAACTTGAAAAAAAGAGTTATTATCACGTAACTTTACATTATGCACAGGGACCCTTGTATTTTGATGTACAACTACTACTAGTTTTGATACAACTAAAAGAAATAAAAATAAAAATGCCAGGGAAGCTCTTGTAAACTTACCAAGAATTCCTTGTATCTGATATTCTAAGTCTAAGATTTGTTAGTACATTTTGGACAATGTATGCACCGAAGCTACACGTTTCTTAATGTAATTCCCACAGTGTAACAGATTTACAACCATCTTGTTTTAGGACACAATTTTCAGTCAAATAAACAACTGTTGTTGTTCACGTACTCGTGGCCCAGTTTCATGGCCTACTTATCAAGGAATTCTGCGCTTACGACCAATGCAGTTATATGATTCACAGTGCATCGTAAGCACAGAATTCAGCGTAAAGCAGGGTTATGAAATTCAGGAGAGGTTATAAATAAAATCGTTTCTATCTCTACATATTAAACTTAAAGGCACATTGGAACACCACTGTGTCTCTCGCTGAAAATCTCAGACAGACGTCTTGTGGAAGATCGGTCGCAATCATGGAGCTGTATATATCGACTAGGGCGCTTACTCTAGCTTTTACAATGCACTCAAATTTTGGAACCTCCTGAATGCAGACATGGTTGAGGCTTGTGCCTAACGGAGGAACAATGTTACTCGTTAAGGAACTTTTGTTCATGTTGGAACTGAAGAGTACTGTGTGGGTTTGCGTTAAGCACACAAAAGTACGCACATACACTGGCTCTTTATGGATGCTACGATGCACAGAAATGAATACAGGAACTGATTATGCAAAAGCCATACAACAGCCTTACAAAATTTTGAGATTGTACTCAGTCGTGGATTCGCCCATCCGGCTTCAAAATGCAGGCAAGTTAGCGCTCCTTAGTCAATAGATATAGCTCCACGGTAGCAATAAACCATTTCCCATGTATTTTATGCACGGGATCAGGACGATTACCAGCTTCTTAAATTCATTCACACCAAAGCAAAGTCAGGTGTCCCTGATGGTGATTGTAGACTTGGCTCAAGTTGTGTCTGTACATGATCCGTCAACAAACGAACATGTAACAATAAAACTGCTGTTTGTCACATTGAGCAATGACTTCTGGAATGGCAGGAAAAGTGACTTGAGCCAAGTCTACAGAGCAGTGAAGTGAAATTTTTACAAATGCAATAAAAGTTTCTGTACACACGTGACTTTAGTGGAAATGCCCATTTGCTGAAAATCGGTGGTCAAAGTGTAAACCTACATGAGTTATTTACAACATACTCTTTTGGAGTAAATATTTTATGTACAGAATATTCAACACTTTGCAAAAAATATAGTGCTTTTAAAAGAACTCGTAAGTATACACAATAACTGGAAAAGGTTACCATAAAAACATCTCTTTGAATGAGTAGGTGCAACGAGTCGGGGTTTACAGTGGAAAAAGACCCCCGGATGCTGCCATCTTTGTCTGTACCCCGTGCTCAATAACATCAATGAATACTGATTTCCATAACACCAACACAGGGATCAGACTGTTTTCGCTTTTCCGGCCTTGGCGTTGATTCCAATGAAAGAAAACCCAAAATGGCGTCACCATGATAAATGTCTACAACAGTCAAGCGAAGATGGCTCAGTTAGTAGCTGTAGCTTCGTCGGGTTTCCAGGACTGGGGCTCGTTAGGCGTCGAGACGTAACGCATCTTGGGGGTTTTCGGAGGAGGGACGTCTCCCGCTCGGGATTTTGACCTTGTGACGGGGCGCTGAGCGTGGTCAATTCTAAAGATATCGGGCTTGCCACTCTTCTTTCTTAACGCTGGATGATCTGTAGTAAAAAATATATATGATACAAACATAAATGATAACCAGTAACAAGCATTGAAAGCGTGTTTCTCACTGGTGTGATTTTGTCTGCGTTAGCATTTTGTAAAAATTAAAGCCTAATTTCCCAGATTTGTTCCCAAACTTTGGTCTTCAAAGATCTGTTTATTAGCCTTTTTGAGAAATGGTGGCACTATAGGAGTGCACTGTTTGGTTTGGGTGTAGACCGACAAATTTACCCAAACCAAATAGTGTCATAGTATTGTGTCCACCATATCTCAAAATGGCTCATTGGCAGTCGCCTTTTTTCTCTGCTCACCTTCCTGTTCGTAGGAGTATCTGGAGTACCCGTTGGGTGTTCCCATTCTCTTCTGGGCTCCGTCGTCCTTCTGAGTCGGGTCGGGTCTATCCAGCTCCCCGTATCCGTTCTGGAGAATCATGTTGGGTGGGGGTTGGCTGTGAGGGCGCTCTAACGGCGCGTAGTACTCTTGGCTCTGTGTGCGTTTCCAGTAATCGGCCTCGTTGGAGACTGCACCACGGATCATGTCGAGCACAAGCTCTTTTTCTGTAAAGACAAATGACAACATTGGAAATTGAGGTCGTCATTCCCATGAATGGAGGATAGGAATATTTGGATCAACTATCTAAGGTCCGTAGCCAAATTGATGGCTGTAGCTAAGGGTCTTCTTTGCTTCAATGTTTGGTAACATGGTGATCTAGCCACAGCCGAATTGATGGCTGTAGCTAAGGACAACCTTTGCTTCAATGCTTGGTAACATGGTGATCTAGCCACAGACGCCAACTCGTCAAGTACTAATGCATAAGAATGGGTCGAACAAAGTTCTTCCTTGCCCTTTCGGTGAAGTCATAAAATATAAACAAATTTTTGCCAGCTTTGCTGAATGCAATTTGATGTTTAAAGGCACACGTAGGGTCATAGACTGGTTTTTGTCAATGTAATGCTGATTTACAGACAAAATTATAAAGAAAGATACAATAAAAGTCACATGTGAAAGTTTCAGCTAAATACAGAGTCTAGTTGCTAAGAAAACAGCAAACAGCTGTCACAGTATTTTCACAAGAAAATCAAGAAAACTGATGACTCGTTTCTCAGATTCAAATGTTTTTGGGTGAAAATTTTTTCAAACAATTGTTACTTCAAAGGGAATCCTATCTCAAAATAGTTCATACTATCAACAGCTTCTCACCGTAAGTTTTTATGCTCATTACATTTTGGAGTATTTACCATCTACAACCCTTCCTTCAAATCCTTAGTTTGGGGAAGCAAAGTGTCATAAACATTTTATGAGGAACACTTAACTATCTGGGATTTGTAAAAAGAATTACAAAACAGATTTTGATACAAAATAATGTGGCAGTTAAATTCCAATAAGCCCCCCCCCCAATTTTTTTCCAAACAACGTAACTAAATCCATCAATAAATTTTGGAGTGAATTTCAATCAACTTTTTAAGAGCAAGAATGGAGCTTACCTCTTTCTCCGGCCGAACACAGCCACGATTGCACGGCATTGATGGAATCTGTCTGCAGTATCTGACAAAGCATCTCCATTACCTGCACCAAGGAGAACATAAAACAGAGATGAGAAACCAAAGTGATCTTCTCTTGATGTTTTGTGCTCTGAATTTGAGATGGATAGAAATTCTTCGTCCTATTTGCAGTCTTTCGTCTTGCACAGTCTAGTCATCTTCCACTGAAAGGCTATTAAATAAGCTCCTTTTGTATTACGACGAGTACCAAAGGGCAATGGACCCAAACCCTCCCCTGCTTACACCCACGCCTCCTCTCGCGCCCTGGCTTGCACCCCTCCCCTACCCTTCCTGGCTTACACCTCCCACCTTACACCCACCTCGTTCCGTCTTGGCTTGCACCCCTCCCCTACCCTTCCTGGCTTACACCTCCCACCTTACACCCACCTCGTTCCGTCTTGGCTTGCACCCCTCCCCTACCCTTCCTGGCTTACACCTCCCACCTTACACCCACCTCGTTCCGTCTTGGCTTGCACCCCTCCCCTACCCTTCCTGGCTTACACCTCCCACCTTACACCCACCTCGTTCCGTCTTGGCTTGCACCCCTCCCCTACCCTTCCTGGCTTACACCTCCCACCTTACACCCACCTCGTTCCGTCTTGGCTTGCACCCCTCCCCTACCCTTCCTGGCTTACACCGCACCCCTTTCTAATACACCATAAGGATGTCTGGTTGTTTTTGTGAAAAAGTCGAGGACACATACACCTTGCTGTCACTGTATCAGAATTGGACATGAAGAATTGGACCCACCCTCTGTTGAAATTTTCAGCACACATTTTTGGGACACCCCTTTTTAAGGTCAAAGCTCGTACACCAACATGCATGCCGGTGTGGCAGGTGATTGTGTTCCCCTGGAGATTCTGTCCCCATACAGAGAATTTTGTACAAACTTCTTCTGGTGGCGCCCTCTTTTTGCAAAGGGGGGCAGAATCTCCAGGTACAGATTTTCCTAGGACTCCAGAAACCGTGCAACTGTGATAATAAAAACACTTAGATCGTCAAGAACTTACCAAAGCCTCTTGGTCCATCTCTGGTACGATGTGCTGGTACAGATCCCTCGGTCGTTGCTTCTGACGGGAGAAACCACGGCTCATCGCCCTGGACGGTGGGGGCAGGAGCCGCCCGGTCTCTGCCGAGTAGACGCTGGTTCGTCTCGGCTGGACTTCTTGCTGTTCCTTGATCTCCTTGGGAAGGCCCATACCTGCTTTCTCGGTGAGCTGACGAAGCTCCTCACGCCACAGATCCGTTATAGGTACTACGCATCGAAGGAAATGAAATTACAGAAACTCTTAGTGTGTGTGTGTTTTCTCCGCCTTTTTAAAAAACAGCGCTCACTTTTGATGTCGATTGTAAAATTTTATTTTCAAAAGTTTGCATTAACCCGCCTACTCTTTAATAATACTTTCCAACCACTGACCAACCGTTTGAAACCATTTAAGTACACAAATGACGGGTGGTGTATGGTGGTACAACTGTGACATGAAATGGTCAGACAGTAGGAGGGCTATCAAAATGTTGGTTTTACTCTTTATTGTAATCGTGTTTTTTTTTTTTTTTTTCCCCACTAGAGCGAGGTGTGATGAAAACAATTATCAAATCACCTGGATGAAGTTCGATTAATCAAATGACTGCTTTAATCAAATGATCATTATGATGATGCACAGTATTTTGTTTAAAAGTAAATAAAGCTGGTGGTGGTTTGGCAGACAGCGAATTTTTGAGCGAAATCATGAATATTTATGTTCATGTAAATTAATCACAATGTGGGATTTATCCACACAAGCGTTATTTATTATAAGTTAAGGTGCAATACTTAATGTGGGTGTGTGAGTGACTCAAAGGCCATTATCTAAACCAATGCTCTGTCTTTGGCTACGGCTTCGTCCATCTGTTTGAAGCCCCGTATTGAAAGTGCATTACTTCAAAGTAAGCCGGAGCCATAGCTATGGTATCGAAAAAGAGCCAAAGACAGAAGATTGTGAAGGGTGCATTAAACCTTTATCATGGGCCTGCCATTTTGTTTTTTCCCCCATTCCTATTCAAACCAGTGTAATCAAAATGAGGTAAGAAGGTGACAGTAGTCGGACTACCTTTCATCCTTTTCCTAAACCTCGTCTTTGGCTCTAGCTTAGGCTTCATCATCAAGCTTGGAGCAGTGTACATTTTGCACTGTGTTTCCAACATCAAACAAAGCCCGCAGTTAAAGCCTAAGCTGAGGTTTGGAAAAAGCCTCTGTATGTTTTCTTTTGGGTTTTTTTTTCACAAAAAAGAAACTATACAAAGATAACAGCACCATGATAAAGGTATATGACAGTGATAAGATTGTGGAATCTGAGGAAAATATGATGGAACCACAAAAGCTTTTTTGTGTGAAAAGTTTATTTTGAAAATGAATGCTTGAAAGCTTTCAATGTCAGCCATTTTTAATCTACTTGAATTGTACGACCAAGCCAGAATGCTTTCCTAGAAAGAAATCCTTCTTTGATACCCTAAAAAAAAGCTTTAAACCCCCCCCAAAAAAAAACAAAAACACTGCAAGCAAAATTTTTGAAACATAAACACTTCCTGCAGTGAACAAAAACTGACAAAACAACACTAAAAAAAAAAAAAGCACACACACAAGAACAAAACTCACTGAGTCCAAATTTAGGATCTGCTTTTTCTTTGAACCCCAGTGGGTAAGTGCTGAGCCCGGTCAGCGTGTTTATGGGATAGCGATGTGAGTTGAGGGTAGGGTTCTGGTTCTGGATTCGGTATCTGTGTGGGTTGACGGCCGGTATTCTGTAGGTGTACATCTGTCGGGACTCGCCAGTAGAGGGCCTCTTGAGGAGTTGTTGCGGATTGGCGACCATGTGCTCGTCATGCACTGCGCATATCGGCATGTCGTTGAGGCCTGAGGGTGTGTACACAGCATTATTCACAATGGAGAATATCTTGATATCGACCAAGATTGAAGTCCACGCACGAGAACCGTCGACTCAACCCCCGTCTGCCGCCGTGAGTAGGCCCGAACATCCTGTCTTGAAGACGCACTCCCGAACACACCACATCTCAGACTCGAATATTTTACAGGGAACCAGTTGTGCACAGAATGACTGCGAAATGCACCAACCTTCCCACATGCTTATTTGGCAAACTAGATATAGTGAGTAACGGGTCGAAACAGTTTTTCCAAATGATTCCTGCACATTTTTTGCGAGTCGGTGCCTTCCCTAGTATTAGTATTTAAAGACAAGTCACAGAAAAAAAAAAGTCCAGAAAAGAGTGATTTCCTAGCGAAGAAATTCTTATAAAATTTCTTGGTCGTTTGGTTCCTAATTGGGCAAGTGAAAAGAATATAGTCCATTTAATATATGTGTTTAAGAACAAGTGGTAACTTGTTATTAATTTTGATAAGGTTTGTTTTATATAAAACAAAATCTATCAAAATGGAAGATCAAATTATAAATGGCTTGGCTGATTGAGGGAAATTTTAAGAAGCATTTGAAAATGGCAGAAGTGAAAAGTCAATTAGCCTTTTTTTTGTGCTAAAAAATGAGTTAGTTGGCTCAAGAGTAGTTTTTTTTATTAAATTTCTATTAATTGCATCATTGTTTTTTCTAATCTTGAAGTTCCTATTTAGTAAGGACAGAGATGAAATTAGTAAAGGAGTTTAGATGAATACAAGAATGAATTAGTTGCATGCAAGTTAGTTTTGTACAATGTCCACCTAGACTATTGTGTGCATTTGAGTTGGCATGTCTTTGCCACAAGTAAAGATTATGGGAAAGTACATGTGACACATTATTGGTTTTTGAAAGAGTAATTGAATTCTCCTGAACACATCCACTTCGGCAGTCAACTTTTAGTGAAATTTTTGAAAAACAGTTATGCTTTTAAGAGATTTTAGGCATACACTTTAATGTTAAACTTTTTATCAGGACGCAAGATGTTTTTCCGTATGTGTAATTTTGACCGAAAGTCTGGTCTTTCTCAGATACGGAAACAAATTTCCCAGTGTTGTGATCAAAAATTTAACACTAATTTGTATCAAAATACCAACACAGTTGAATTTTCATGCTAGATTTTGTGCATGTTCATATTACCTTATTTCGATTGAGGCAACCGATATAAGCATTTGGTGATTTGTGAGGTCTTTAAATTAAATTTCCTTAAACTTGACAATATTTTGGATGGAAATATTTATCTGAGCTTTTAGCTTGAAAATCTCCTTTTGTTACCAGTAAACAATATAGATTAAACATGCATGGAATAGTGTATGGAATGTATGTCAATGTGACATCCTCCGCGGAAGAAAAAAGAAAATCTGGACTTCAGAAAAAAATACGGTTTGGCCTCGACTCTTGAAATTCTTTGGCACAATCACTGTTTTTAAAGTCAGGATTTTCTACTCCTGGGCTTCACTCCCCCAAGACTGATCTAAAAGTATGTATCAATCTTAATTGCTAAGCATCGTGTGATGTCACAATACAAATCACTATGGTAATCTTGACGACTCTTCTTGAGACAAATCTTACAGCTTTGTGAAATCGAGCCCCGATGTAAGAATTGACACTAAAAGAACAGCCAACTCAAATGCACTTTTTCTGTTACAACAAAGAGTTAGTAAGAAGGGGGAGGGGCATACATGCACTAGTGTTTGGAATTCATTGAGGAGTTAGAAGACTTACTCATGCCAAACTGAGGGTCGGCCCTTTCTCGCATGGACAGCGGGAAACGGCGGTAGTGCTTTTGGGCGTCGATCTGATTGATCTTGTGATTTTGCAACGGCGGATTGATGTGGTTCGGGTGGTAGTTGATTGCCTGGACGGGCAGTTTAACAGGGAGGGACAAGCGAGTCTGGTCGAGGGCGCTGCTGGTGGCGGGCCTGCTCTTCAGCCTGAGACGGGGGTTGACGACAAAGCCCTCGTCATGGACGGCACAGATTGGGAAATCAAGCAAACCTGTATAATTCATCGTTACAGAAATCAAAGTTAATTATCAAGTGAAAATTTGTTTTGGTGGTAATGATCTTTCATTCACACACAAATGTGGATCATTCTACTTTGCAACAAAACTATAATTTCATTGCGAAACACTAAACAGATTTATATATAAAAAAGGAAAACAGTGTAAAAACATCGTTTTAACAAACTCAAATAAATATTTTTGAAAGGTAAGGAGAAAGTCACTATAGTCAGCAGCACTGTAAACTTATTCATGAAACCCATAAGGAATGTCTGACACTGTTATCCCTTAAATAAAACAAATTAAAGTTTGTATAATTATTTTCAAAATTTACCCAGTCAGCTTTCCTTGTGTTTAACTTGTGAGATCAAAACTTACTGTTTAACTCAATTCTCAAATAAATTATAGCATTTCTGACAAAATATTTCAAGGGAAGTTTGTCACCATGATTGTGCTCATACCATGTTAGTTATGTGTACATCTTTTGAACATTTGTTATTTCAATTTTACCAATGTTATGCACAACAGGTAGGCTTATAGATTGGTAAATACTCAAACAATTTATGACCATAAAAACTTAGGCCTACTTGGTAAAAAAGCACTCCCGCTTATGACAGATGATTTATTTCGAGAAAGGACTCCCTTCGAAGTAATGTGGGTTTGAAAAATGTTCACCCCAAAAACACTTGAATCTGAGAAATGATTCATGCATGAATCATTTCTCAGATTTCTGAGGGTTGGTGTCCCTTTGCGAATGATGCGTCCAGAGATGCTGTTGGTACCCGCTGTCACCTCGTTACACGTGAATGAATGTTCTTGTGCAAATAACCATGACATTTTTTTCCTGTTTTCTCAGCAAGTAGACACTGTGTTCAACTGAACCTTTCACATGTGACTTGTACTGTATCCCTTTTTTGTTTACTTTGTCTATAAATCAGAATTATGTGACAAAAACCAATCTATGACCCAACTTTTAAGGGGGCAGGTGAGACTCACTTTGCACAGGGCTATAAAACAAAAAAGCTTCCTTCATCTCTAACAAATAATTCATTTAGTCTATGGCTGCCTGTATGAGGCTGATCATTGTATAGTTGTTTTTTCCCCCTTCTCAAACACAAGCTGAGTCTCTAGGCTAGAACAAACTGGTCAATTGATCAAACAGTGTCACTCGCTCGATCGTTTATTTCTATTTTTACAAAGTGCCTAGACATCGGGCATTGACAATAATGAGACAGACAGCTGGCATGTTTCCATCAGTTGCTGTGCCCTGGCTAAAAAATCCTTGCAACAAATTGCTTAAAATATTTCTTTGTTTTATGTTTTGTGTTGAGCGTAGAGGCTCCTGCATTATGCACTGTAAACGTCTTGTGCAATAAAAAACTGTTTTGTGATAATAAAAAGAAACTTAAAATTCCAAAACAAGAATAGATATGAAATTATTGTTTCGGAACTCTCTCTCTTAGAAAACCAAATACATGTACAATAGGAAGACAAAGGTACTTCTCAAAAACTACAGATTTAAGTTTCAGTTGACTTTGATAGGATCTAATCTGTATTATCTCCGAGATTTGTCGTTACCTTTAATATGGCGGACTCTACCAGGGTGAGGGTTGTGACGGGCGAAGAAAGCACTCTGACTCAGGTTGCCGAACCGGGCGCTAGCCATGGTGGCCGGTCGGTTCCCTGCGAAGTCCTTCCTCGTCATAGGGAGATGGTGGTTTTTGGGGTTATGTTCTGGAACAACACCCAGGGTGCTGCGGACCACAAGTGGGTCACCGTTGGACGGGGTGAAAACGGGCATGGTTCACTTCCACTTCTGTAAGCAAAAAATAAATAAATGAATAAACCAATAAATAACAAAATACAAATTGGAAGTTTAGAGTTTATTTTTTCACATTGAAAGCATTTCACAGACCATATCAGAAGTAATAATAATGTAGTCTTTATAGCACAGGTATCTACCGATAAGGTACTCAAGGTGCTTGAACAAACAGAAACATTTTAAAGACAGGTTTTTGAATTTTATGAATTATGAGACCCATTTATGTAACACCTTGTAAGGATTAACAAGGTGCTTTGAATGTGAATTCAGCAGCCACTGCCAGAAACACCGGGGCAAACCCATTCTCTTAGCGATAAGTGTAACTGGGTACTTTTATGTGCATTACACAACACACAGGACCTACGGCTTTTTGTCCCATCCGAAGGACAAAGCAATAATGATTAAGTGTCTCGTTTAAGAACACAAGTGTCAAGACCAGGACTCGAACCCACTCTCTAAAGCTGATCAGAAACACCTGAGCTCTCTGAGTCCAATGCGCTTGGCCACTGCCACGCCCCAATTTATTACACCATGTAAAGAAAACAAACAACTATGAGGAGAAATTGCTGGGGTCAAATACCGTCTTTCCCCCTCCCCAAACACTTTCCGAGGTCTTCATTAGGTCTTAACAATGAACATTTTCCCCATGTTCTAAACAAGGTACATGTTTATGCCCCACTGCCCTACTTTTCCACTACACGAACACAAACAACCAAATGTTGCTCATTCAAAACAAGAGCACAAGAGAAAAAAACCCCACCAAAACCCTCAGAAAAATCCAAGTTACACTCATAACGCTCTTCTGAAACGTGTACTGATACCATGTAATGTAAAGAGATTGTTTCCAATCAATGTGAATGTGTAAACACACACTGAAAAACATCACGGCGCGAAACAGGGTTTGTCTCGCTGCGTGTTTGTTCACATTTTTTATTTTGAAAACGTTGCTGAATGAAAGCATGCCTGAGTTGCCAACGAGTTACGGCTGAGTATTTACTCAGGTTTTGTCCGTTTGTTTTCTTTGCATGTAATAATACTTGGGTCGTCTAGAGGACTGTTGGGGCGAGCTGCAGGCTTCGTTGACTTTAACGCTTTCTCCCCGATGGCATTTTAGCTGTGTTTGTTTATTTATTTATTTGTAAACTCAGGTGTGTTTGAACTTACTATAATGTTTTTTTCTCCCCAATCACATTGTGTTTCAGTTAAGTTCAGTTTTTTTCCACAGTATCAAGTATCATTCACAATTTAAATGGAAAAGTAGTAGACAGAAAACATTGGGGCTTCAATTTTGGAAAAGCAATCTACAATACAGCAGGTCTTGTTTTGCAGCTGAAGATTTGCTGCAAGACCAGAATCAGAATGGGCAAAAAATACACAGTGTCAAAATAAAACTGTGTTTATTTGAACAAGCACTATGAAAAGGTTTATCTCCTTTGTCTTATGGGTAATACTTTCGGGCTCAATAGAATTAAGATATTTATTGGACCCAGAGTCAACATTTGAACATAATCTTTTTGAATCAAAGATGAGGATTCCGAAACACAAGACTGCCGGACTTGTCCAGTTGTAAGTTTACTTGCCTAAACGCTAAAGATGCTGGCCTCGAGCCTGCAATCCAGTGTAAATTTTGAGCCTTGATGGAATGAAATTGAAGTTTTAAAGAAGGATGGAAAATGGGTGATACTGCTGAGGGACCAATAAAGAAGCAAAGCTTGTGAGCAGAGCCATATGAAACTGGGCCCGGCAGTGCTCAATACAAATGCTGCTGACAATGAAAACATAAATGACCCAACAAACAAATAATAAACCACAAAGGAAACTGACTGGGGAAATTTCAACTAATTTTGGGTTGAACAAAGGAAGTTTTTCTGCTAAGCAATATTTAGCAGAGAACCAGTTATGACCATTGTACATTTTAAGCAATATTTGGGATACCTGTTTTTAAAAAATTTATTTGAGCAATAGAATTTCTGTGGCTACCAGCTTTACAACATCAAGCCTACTAAGAAAAGGAGGAGCTTCTTAAATTTAATGCCAGATAAAAAAATGCACACATTATGTCATGTACGTCAAAACATAACTTTAAAGTAGACACGTTCCTAGGTTGCTTTGAGATGTATTATTACATCCAAGCATTTAATATGATTGCTTTGGGACTTCTAACAACATTAACAATCACAGGGACTCAGCGGGCAAGTCTATTATCTTCATTGGTGGACAAAACTGAACATGGACACAATCAACTGTGGCTTTCATTAAAGTTCAATCATTAATCACAAAGCCACGGAGTGACGCTGTCAAATGCACTTCCAACCGTCCAATAAAAGCTTGACTAATGAGTGTGCTAGATTTGCTATGTCAATGTGGTTCGATCCACATCATAATGTTAAAGCGAAATTACATTGATATTTTAAATTTCATGTAAACTATGTATTTTATTGCAGTTTAATGATTTTTAATGTTCATGTACAAGCAATGTGCAATGCAGCCTTTGGGCAGCCAGGAGTGTTTTGAATAAGCCAATAATAATAACCAATGATAAACAAAAATTAATAGAAATTCCCATTCCCATTGTTGATAATTTCATCATATAACCACCCGTGAAAATTTTCATCAAATTCGGAGGTTCTATTTCAGTACAAATTATGACAAGCGGTTTAATCGTTTAGTGTCAGGGATTTTGTGCTTAAGTTCATATCAGGGTTATTTTGAGTGCGTCAATCGAAATAAGCAACGAACAGTGGTATATGGATTATTATGAAATTGCCATTTCCTTGTCTTTGACAGTACATGTATGTCACCTGGAAATTATTCTCTGGAGGATTGGTACTGGTATGAACTTTAGAATCAGTGAGCTTTCAGATGGAAATATTTCTCTGGAGGATTGGTACTGGTATGAACTTTAGTATCAGTGAGCTTTCAGATGGAAATATTTCTCTGGAGGATTGGTACTGGTATGAACTTTAGTATCAGTGAGCTTTCAGATGGAAATATTTCTCTAGAGGATTGGTACTGGTATGAACTTGAGAATAAGTGAGCTTTCAGATGGAAATATTTCTCTAGAGGATTGGTACTGGTATGAACTTGAGAATAAGTGAGCTTTCAGATGGAAATATTTTCTCTGGGGGATTGGTACTGGTATGAACTTTGAAATCAGAGAGTTTCCAGATGTACATTTTTCTCTTGAGGATTGGTTCTGGTATGAACTTTGAACCAGTGGGCTTTTAGAGGAAAAAACAGAATTCATATGTTTCCTTAACACATAAGTTATTTTGTATGGGGAATCCCAAAACTTAAGAAATTTAATACAAAACACTTCTTTCCTTCTTAGTTTATTATTTTGAAAATGATTTTCGAGGATTTTTTGAAAAAAAAGATCCGTCAGATTCAGTCAAAGAAGTAATTTGTCAAAGTTTAATCTAAAAGATTAATTAGACTACTCCTGATGACCATAAGACCTCTACGTGTTTGAGATAAAAGAGGCCGAAACCGTACTTTGGATGTCAAATCTACAACAACATACATGTAATGTCAACAGGCATCAGTCTGTTCATTATTTAATTCCCCAGCCACTTGCCCCAACATTATGTTTTCCAAATTCCCGACAAAATATTTATCTTCTACAGTATCCATGCCTCATTCATTCGTTTATTTGTAGAAATTCCTACAGCATTAGCGGGAGTGTACCAAACACAATGGCCCCAAATCGACAGAGAGACTTCTTTGGTTTTACAGTAAACAGTCACTTGTCTACAGTCAACATAGAAACTACAATCAGTAAACAGACAAACTTTGCTTTGGGTAAACTGTAATGGCAGCGATAACTTTGTGAGACCATAAGAGGGGAGCGATAGGTTGAGTGGCAATTTATTAAGGGGTGCACGGTAGCACTTCTGTGCTGCCGACAATTATTAAAACCAATATCTGTCATGACTTTTTATGCTATATTTTATTAGTAGGGTCATAGATTGGTGTTTTTCAACGTAATGCTGATATATAGGCAAAATTATCAAGAAAGATACAATAAAAGTCACATGTGAAGGTTTCACTCAGGTGAATACAGTGTCTACTTGGAGTGTCGTGGCCGAGCGGATAAGAGCACCGGTCTCAAGCTCTGGTGTTTCCGACTCAGCAGAGTGTGGGTTCGAGTCCCGGTCGTGACACTTGTGTCCTTAAGCAAGACACTTAACCATTATTGCTTCGTCCTTCGGTTGGGACGTAAAGCCGTTGGCCCCGTGTGTTGTGTAATGCACGTAAAAGAACCCAGTGCACTTATCATTAAAAGAGAAGGGGTTCACCCCGGTGTTCCTGGTTTGATTGGCTGCATATTGCACCACAGCACCTTGTAAACCATTACATAGTGCTGTGTAAAGGAGTAGGTCTCATACTTTAAACGAAGCCCCACATACCTTGCAGGAAATTAATGTTGAAGCGCCTTGAGCGTCACTGAGTGACGGATATGAGCGCTATGTAGGAAGCCTAATTATCATTATTATTATTGTTGAGAAAACAGCAAATAACTGTCATGGTATTTTCATCAAGAATGCCAAATCCATCCGCATTTAGCAAGGTGACAGCGGGTACCAACGGCATCTCTGGCAGCAGCTTTTGTGGATGGACACCACGTAAATTTGAATTTTCAGACAACCCTATGAAATCTGAGAAATGATTCATGCATGAATCGTTCAGTCTCAGATTCAAATGTTTTGGGGAGAACAAATTTTCCAAACCATATTACTCCTAAGGGAATCCTTTCTCAAAATAGGGTATAATAACAACAGCTGCAGTGCTTCTCATAGAGTAAGTCTTTATGACCATTACTTTTTGGAGTATTCACAAATCTTAACGACCCTACCTTTAAGGGGGTGTAAAACATTGACAAGATTGAAAATGTTAATGTTCACACTTTTTAAGAAAACACTAACTTTTGATTCTGCGATACCAAAACTCTATATTCTGAATTGGTGAATTTTCTGTTACTTTTTTTATTCCAATGACCGATTGGGCCTTAATTTTCACAGGTTTCTTTTTTGCTTCATGTATATCTCGGGTCACACGGTAAATACAAGTTTTGTATAAATTGCAATGACTGAAACTTTCAAGGTTTGTCTCTTCTTATAGGTATTATGATTGGTAAGGATACAAAAAACACCATTGCTCAATTTAAATTTGGCATTGATTTTGTCTATGTTCAACCCCAAATTATATACAAATTTACCCAATCAGTTTCCATTGAGGTTTATTACTTGTTTAATTTTAGTCTGAAAGCTTACTGATTACGAAGTTCATACTAGAAGGAATTTTTCTGTGAAATATTTCCATCTGAAATAAAGTTATACTCAAGAAAACTGTATCTGAAAACCTATTAAAAAAAATTAAAAAAATGCAACAGCTGATTTTGGTTCACCATACTTAAGGACTATGTTTGCATGCTAAGAATTCTACATGGTTTTCACAATTTTCTCCTGACTCACAAAATGGATTAAGCCCTTTACTTTCACAGATCTGTTATTTCATGTACATGGGTGATCACACAAAACACGAACACTGTCTGCGACTATTTTGTCAGCTCTACCAATCCTGTATAATATCTTTAAAACTACCATTTGCATGCTTCTGAGAAGGTTTGAACACTCCTTAAAGTCAGAAACTACTGGGAAAACTCGGACAATATTCTCCAGTTTCAATCAGTAGAAACATAGAAATGAAACTCATTTTAACCTGGTAACTAACGAGTTGGTATCAAGATAAAATAAACGACATGGATCAATCAAATTTGAGACTTTTAAAAGAACTTGATTGCTTTCTCAACCAAGAAAAATGCTTCCCTTTCCTGTTAGATTAAATTGTTAGTGATGTTTTTTAATGAAAAACACGTAAAAACATTGACCTTATACAAAATTACAAAAGTAAGGATTCAGGTAAGTTTTCCATCTCCTTGTAAATTGAGTTATTTTGTTTAGGACAAATTCACCCTTGACAACACCAAGTAAGAACGATTGGATAAAGTTTTAGATGATCAATAAAATTTGAGTTTTTTCCATTTGGTTGCAGTGGGGATTTTCAGTTTGCGTTATTTTTCGATTTATTTTTCTGTGGGGTTAAAAATCCACCAATGAGCCTTGTGACAAATCTCTGATCCAATACTTACACTGTTATTATGCATTAACAACATCTTATCCAAATACTATAAACCCAGGGCTATAATGTTATCACAGTTATCTCGTTCACGCCTTCAATCCAATTATCTTTGTAATAACAATTAAATAAACTTACAGTGTTAATCTCAAATCGGTTTTTGATGGGACTGGGTCCGTTAAGTCAACAGCAAAACTGAAGGTTTGATTACATAATTATACTGGTTTGTCACAGTAGTATTTCTGAAAACCGTTTTTTTTTTAAAGTCTGTGTTCGGGGGTTGTTGTCAAGACACGGAACAAACCAACCATGTTCACCTGTTGTTACTACGTTCTACATTATGCCCCAGCGCCCCGCATAATTGATTGAATTTTAATAGCAACAAACAAAATCTGGTCGTCGTCCCACGCCGGGATTTTCCCACAAACTCCCCCCTAAAATGCCTTACAATGAAACAAGGCCGACTGAGTTACCAGAGAAATACATTCCAAATACTTACCTGAAGCCTTCGGTGTTAATAACTCTCAGGTTCGGCGTAGAAATCAAGAAATATCCGGCCAATTTAGTTGACAGTGCAGAGCTGGGTTGACTGGTCTGGACTAGTGTTTTGAGTGCAATGTGTGTGTACGGGTTGTAGCGCTCAGTGCGCTGGGTGGTTGTGCCCCGTTGCTAAGGGGAACGCCGGTCTCCCGCGGTCGCCCTCAACAGGGTCAGTGTGGATCGATTGTGAACCCACAAAGGTAACAACTACAAAACCCGGAATGACAAAAGGGGTGAAAGATCATCCCATTGTAAAGGCTCGTGTTCGATTTGTTCAGTTCTCGTCGGCTTAGCTGGTGCAGCAGAGTGAAGTTGTTTGCTGGCGTGTAAGGTTTTGATAAAAACGATTAGATTTGGATGCCAGGAAAATTGATTTTTCTTTTTTTTATAAGTGAAGGGCGATGGGCTAGACAGGGATAGATAGACCTGTCAAGCAATGCACACATCCGCAATGACGTTTTAAGAGGTAGATCTTAAAATAAATAAACAATGAATTTGCAGCTGCAGTTTCTAGGGAGATTGATTAAGTTTTCCCCCCGCACCGATGGAGATACATAATTGATGTTTTCAATGTAATTAAGTTTTAATGCTTACTTTGGAGCACTTCAGAAAGTGCTCGAGGGTTTTGGAATAATTAAATAAATAACAAAAACTAGCGTTAACACTGTTTTTTTTTTATGTAGGCCACAAGGCCTATATGTTACTGTGGAACCTGGTTCGATCAATAAATAAACATAAACAAACACAATCAAATATAATCAGTAAAAACATAACAACTTCAGAGTTTTTCGAGTGGTGCCCGAATACCCAATAACAATGGGCGAGGTGATCAGGGACCACTCCTTTTTTGTTGATGCCACACCCTTGCGCTGTCCTCCGACTGCAACCCCTACCTTTTTGTATTGTTCCATATAGAGACGGGAGGGACCAGCCACAGGGGGGGGGCGTAGCTACAGGGGGGCGTTCCCATAAATGCCCCCACGAATTTTTTTAACATAAATAAATTCACAAGACATCGCAAAGCCCTAAAACAAGAAGAAAACATGGCCGCTGCCCCACCGAAAGCAATGCCACTTTCCCGTGTACCCCTCTCCCAAGTAAAAAATAAAATAAAATAAAAATCCTGGCTTTGCCGCTAGTGTTGGGTGCACCACTGCTGTCACAGTCCGCTGTTCTTCGACTCGACCCCCGGCCGCCCACTATTTGCCCCTTGCACGGTCAGCCATTTGCGTGTAGAGCCTCGAATTGGGGACAGCAGCGATTAGAGCCTTATATACCTTCTTTTGCAACGTCGGTTTTTGCCAACTGAGTTTTGGAAAACTATGAAAAGCTATAAATGCAAAGCAAAAACAGATATCCACATTTTCTAACAATGCTACACATATATTCAAAAGTAGTGTTGAATTTGTTGGAAACAAAACAACCAATGATGGGAGGTATTTTATTTCATTGAAAGTTTGCAGAGTGTTGAATTAATGATTGAATGTTTTGCTAGCATCCAGCCGCCCATGCCAACCAACGCGGTTTGTTTATCAACAATGGAAAGGTATATAACCCTGTAATGACACTTGCATCCAAACAGATAAAAATACAATACAAAATGAAGCACTGAAGTCGAGGCTCTACACGCACATGGCGTACCCGCGAATAGACCCCTTGCATTTACGGCCATCGTTATGATGTAACGTGCACGCGCGAAAGGCTATCATTGGCCGAGAGTCGCGCGCAGTGCGTACACGCCTGCACTTTTCCATTGTTTGTCATCAAAGATGGCGGCCACTGACGTCATGTGCAATCCATCTATACCTTTGGGTTATTCCTTGTCACCCTTCAACACTGTTGTCTGTGCCTGGGCAAGGTCTGGGCACTTCGGGTAAAAACCTGGTTACACAACAAGATTTTCCCAAGAAACATCTCACCACCTTTTTTCAGTGTCACGCAAGAATGCTATTTATTGGGTTATACTCTATAATAATCGTACAGTTTTTACTTTATAGTCAAAAAATAAGATAAGATTATTGTTATAAAAAATGACTAGCATCCTTGCTTCCAATTGTTTTATTGTTATTTTGTTTAATACACATGATAAAAGATGTATGAGATAAAAAGCTACAGTTAAATACACATAAATAAACACCATTTACAGCAGTTCAGTTTGTTCACCAACCAAGGATGAAAAGGGGTACACACATTTTACACAATAGTCCTTTTGTTGTTGTCAAGCAAGCAAAAAAACATAATTTATGAAAAGAATTAAGAAGGAAAACAACAACAACAAACCAAAAATGTTTCCCCCGTTTATAAGAATGACTTGTTATTGTTTTGATGGTGTAGAAACAGAATATAAAAGAAACAAATTACATTTTGTACAAATCGGTCTTGGTACACAAAACGGTATTATTTCATTCAAAGAAATGTAGTTTGTGAATAAATTACATCCACATCAATTGTAAAAAGAAGAGAAAAACCCCCCCAAAAAACCTGTGGATTATTATTTGTTTTTCAAGCTAGCGGTTATTTTCGGTTTTACTCACAATGTTGTGATTTGATCAATGGTTCTACGTAGTGGGTCTTTACAAGCACGCTTGGTCATCAAACTCACAGTAAACAAAACAAAACAGCCAGCTTCGACTTCGGTCGTAATCTTTAAAGCCCAACCATTACTGACCGACTCCCGGAGCCGCAGTCGCAGTTTAGAAAAGGCCCCCGAGTCTTTGAACTCAACTTAAAAATAAAAATAAAACAAATAATAATAAGAAGAAACAGAAGAAAAAGAAGAAGAAAAAACAACAGACACTAGATCTAGGGAAACTCTATAGCTATACGTCATTCAACATCTTTATACAAGATGGGGTTTATATCTAAAGGAGAGAGTGGGACCAACCATTTTATTTGTGTCTTCTATATTTAAGTTTGTTGGCATGCCCTCAGCTGCAACTATTTCTCCTTTTATGAATCCATTAAATCGGGATCGAACTTCCTAAACAGTGAAACAATGACACAGACATAAGACGAACAGACAAACAAACAAACAGACAAACAGAAAAAAACCACCCAAAAAACAAACAGACAGACAAACAGACAGAAACCCCCAAAACCAACCAACCAACCAACCAACCAACCAACCAACCAACCAACCAACCAAACAAACAAACACCCCAACAAACAAACAACAAACAAACAAACAAACAAACAAACACCCCGGGAAACTAAATCACACACAAAATTAATTCATTAAAAATCCACAAATTGTGAGACAAAACAAACATGCACGGACACAAAAACAAAAAATTAACTAAACAGTACGATACAACATGAAAAATAAAATACAAATAAGTAAATAACAAACAAAACCCACAAAAGAGTAATTAACATTATCGAATGTACGCAAACTAATAAAAATGTAAAACAAAATCAATTCAGCATGCGGGACATCTATAGCCTTAAGTCGATGACATTGAGGTAAAAATGGCAATCGGTCAACACAACAGGGTTCAAAAAACAATTTACAGTACTGAACATATATTTTTGGCAATTAAATATGATGGACTTGAAGTGGAGTTTCAAAACAATCCAAAAGAACGCTATAGGGATGGTTCAACATCTCATAAATAAAGAAAGAAAGAAAGAAAGAAGAAGACTTCCTCGCAATCATCTAGCTGACCAAATGGTGTTAAATCTTTCTGGCTATGAAACCAAGGAGACCTGAAACCGTTGTCTTAAACTCGTGGGTCTGAAGAAATGTGAAGAGAGAGGATGTTAAAAGGAAAAACTTGGGGGAAAAACTAACCCAACCGGGTTGGTTGGGACTGAATACCCCATCCAAACACAAGCCTCCGATCTGGGATTCGAACTGGGGTCCGCAGAGGTGAAAAGACAAGGGAAAAAAAACCTGGCTCAGCCGACCCGAATGCCCATCCTCACAGGGGGGCCTGACCCATTTCTGAGTCAGTGTGACCCGAAATATGTGTCAAAATAACCCAGAAACAGGTCAAACTGACGCAGAATCCCGGAGTTTACCCAGTTTACTGATCGGCCTGACCCAGAGAGGCCCCCCTGGCACCAATTCTGACCCAGACGTTTTTAGAAAGCACCCACTTTTAATCAGCAAACTGTTTTCCCCCAAAAAGAGTTCTCAAACTAAGAACACGGTCCATGATATTGTACACGTGTTTGCCCTGATTTATGCATAATAATAATAATAATAATGATAAAATAATAATAATTATGATTTTGTTGTACTAAACTAATATTGAACACAATTACTTAAAAAATTAAATGAATGCACTGTTTGATGCAGATCAATTTGCTATTTCAATAAACAACAATCTTTAAAAACATGAAACTAATCAGAACCAAAACCATGGCAATGCCATGAATGCAAATGTTGACATAAAATCAAAGTGTTCAGTGTTAGTGAACGCAAAACAAAATCCATATAAAAAAGTATACAAACAATAATAATTAGAGCTACTCAAAAGGCAAAATTAGTTGAAATTCTAAAAACAAATCTTTCAATTTATGCCCCGTTTTTCATTGAACAACATAAACCTACAAAGAGAAAAAGAAAAAGAAAAAAACCAAACAACAACAACAACAACAACAAAAAACGAAGAGAAAGCAAAAAACCCCACAACAACACCACCTCTGACGGTCTGTTTAGAGACGAGGACCGATCAAGAGACTCAATTGAACGGCCAGCCGACCCGCCGGTTCCATTATCAATCAGCTCAAAACTTACCCACAACATTTTAAAGAAATGGTCAGAAAAGACAAAAAAGGATAGGCACTGATTGGATAATTCAAATCACTCAACAAGGTAGGAATTAAAAAGTACTTTCTTTTTTTAAAAGGAATAAACCAAAACAAAAGATTCAAAAATAAAATAAAACTCTTCCTACACACAATTTTACAACGTTAATACCTCTATTTACAAGTCTAATTTGTACAATTTAAGTTCGTGAATCAACCGATAAAGTTTTCCAAAATCACTTCCTTTCTCGTGTCCGTTTCCCGTACTTTCCTGTAAACGAAAAATATTTGGCAAAGCTCCTTTGAGTTTTAGTTCAAAGGGTAGGTTGGTTTAATTGTGGATTCTTTGAGTACTGTCGACAACTCTGGGGTGTCTTTTCAACACCCTATTGCCAATAACAAAAAAGTACAGTTGGAAATTCAGGTTACAGTATAATGGAGCGTATTTGACGTAAAAATGGCGCCATGTGGTGCTTGAAAAAAAAGGGCAGTTACACCTTTCAAATAATAATAAAAAACCCATGCACTTCTTATTTTAAAAACCATGAACACAACAAATATATGCATAAGGAAACCAACATAATTTCCGCTAAACTGATCGAAAAATGCCTCATGTTGTTGAATGACAAAAACAACCCTGAAATCAACAAATTTATTCTTGGCATATCTGAACCTGGGGAAAACAATTCCTTCAGCTCCTCACGGACAGAACACAAAACTTTACAGCGCCCTCTACCGAATCTCACAGAGTTCTAGTTTGATCAGAAACTCAGAATCTTTCAAAATTTGCTTAAGAAGACGCGTAAACCCGCCACAAGTTTCTCACATGGCATAGGTACGGTAGGTTACCAGTGAATCTCAACTGTCCTTGTCACTTCAACGTGTTAACTCCATGAGGTTGGCCTTTGATATTAAGCAAGTATAGGATTATCAAACATTTAATAAAATAGCTTAATAAAAATGGTTCCTTTTCTCAACAGTTTTACAATAAATATTTCCTTTGTTTAAATTTTCAAACTGCACAGTCTCAATCAATATTTCAAATCCTTATATGCGTAGACTTAAAACCATTACCGATATTCATATGCGTAGACTTAAAAAACAAAAACGATCAGAAAGCAGTGTGCGCCATTTTGAAATTTGAACCCCAGCACAAATCTTGTCGGACTTTTACGCGCACTCGTCAAACACCACTCTTGGGGCATTTTCCAAACCTCGGCTAAGGCTCCGGGCTTCGTTTGATGTTGGAAACACCGTACAAAATGTACACTGCTCCAACATCGATGATGAAGCCACAGCCAGAGCAAGAGCTTGAGCCTAAGCCAAAGTTTGGAAAAGGCCCTTTGTATCCCTTTGTATTTGCTGAAATGCCCTCCAGACCATTTCACAGAAATAAGCAGAAAGTATTGCTTTGGTGACCTGCTTATTTTCTTGCTTTGCAAAAAGTAGCCGGAATCCAGCCAGACTGTTTGTGGAATGGACATCTTGCGCGATGTTACAGGCTCAAACAGCGCCCTCACTTAAGGCAAAAGAAGACTCCCCATTGGCGAACAGTCTTGCTGAGCGCCAACACAAAAATGTCCACTGTCTGATCTCAGCAATAGCGAAAAGTGCAAAATACTTGTTCTTCGATGACCGTCTTGTGTAATTCTTACTGACTTGGAAAATGTGGACCTCTCCCTCGCCATCTTGAAATGTTCCGACAGTAAATGAATCTATGTGCAGTGAAAATCTGCCCGAAAAAGACTACAAAAACGAAAGTCTGTTTGGCACAATATAAAGAAACCTGACTGTGCATCCACTCCTATTAAAAAGTGACACAAATTAATAACAATAATATACCCTCCCCATCAATTAAAACCAAAAACAATTTTTGGTGCCAACTAGAAATCATTATATTCCCCTTAAAAAATATTGCGCACAGATGTTGCTTTTTAAAAATTCCTGTTGTCCAGGCTGCATAAACTGTTTTCTCTTACACGTTGTCGATGGTACCACAGCACAGACAACAATATTACTTGAGTACCATTCAACTGTTGACGACATCTTAAACACCATTAAAATCTACAGGAAGCACATTATATACCGATGTATAAAAAACAGGGTTTTCTTTTCTGCAAATGGTTATGTGCCTACCCACAAAAAATAAATTAATAATCACAATTTGAATTCTTCAAAATAAATTACTTGAAATGGGAGTGTAAATGATAATGAGACACCTAGGGTATGGTAATATTTACCAATTTGTGGCATTCCCAACAGTATTTTGTGCTTTCGTCTTGAGAAACTTCAAATTGTCATAATGTTCAAGTGTTGACCTTTGACATTTGCAATGCCATTTGCTAAACAAAAACACCATATTTCATCACCTTTACAGCCATTTTCTGGGTTCAGTTCAATTGACATCCAAAGTTGAACTGCGAAGGAAAGCGATTTGCTTTTTTTTTTGGGGGGGGGGTGCAAATGTGATCAATTTTCCTACCCTGGAAATTACAAAATCTTGCCCCAACGAAAAACTAGGTTAGTTTGCATGCACTTATGGGTGTAGATTTCATTCTATGTTGATTGTTATTTAGCCAATATGGTGTAGAAATGTATGGAAGCATAGAAAAGACATTGAGGAAAATACAAGTAACTCATAGTTATGATTAGTATCTCATAACTATGAGTTTTTAGCATAATGTCATAATTATGACTTGTGCCAATTAATTCATATTTATTAAGTCCTAATTATGAATTGTACTAAAATTATGACTTTGTAAGTTTATAATTATGACTTTAGTTCTCTTTCTCTCTCGATGTCTATTTAACGCTTCTTTAGAAAAGAGTATCAATGGAGTAAATTACAGATTTTCTTACACTGTGACCACCATTGTTGATAATAACCTGAAAGCCTGGGGGAAATTTGTTGACGTTATAGTTATTGTCCCGAGAAACACCAATGTTTCATGCAAAAAAAACGTTTTTATGAATAACTCATGAACTATTTACATGTTCAACAGCATGGGTTTCCACAGTCTTCATCCAAACTTTGTCAAAGTAATTCTTCATTAGAATGCATTCATTGTTGGAATCGTTTCAGTGCAGTGACGAATGTATGCCGTTTCTTAGTAGCTGCATAATGCCGCCATCTTGTGTTTTCCATTTTGAACAGAACAAAACTGAGGCTTGATAAAGAAGAACTAGTCTGGCCCCTCTGGGTGAATTAAGAATGAGAACAACCTTTGTTGATGTGTAAACTAGTAACCTGACTTAGATAGACACACCATGAAAACTGTCTGTTTTGCAATGTTGAAGCTTCTCGTAACACCATTGCATAAATAACTTTGACATTTTTTTTTTTAAGAAAGCACCTTTTCCAAAACCCTGGCTGCGGCTTACAAGCCTCTGCCAGCCATTTTTAAGGTTATGGCTAATGAAGCCAGATCAGAGCAACATCTGTGGAAACAAAAAGGGCTCCATTAAACAAAGATGTGTTTTTTTCACCTACAGATTATTTCACTGCATGGATATGTCAGATGTCTGCGTAGTGTTTTTTTTTACCGCATGAGTTTTTACGACTCTTCCGTGTGGTTTGAAGAGCAGGAACAGTTGTCAATTTAGTCACAAAATAACTATTTTTGAGTTTAAAAACTTGTCAAAGTACTAAGAAATATTTCCACTGGAGTTGCTTTCAATTAATTAAGAGGATATGTAGAATAGAAAAAAATGTATATAAACCCAGAAATTACTGATTTCTTTCTACTGACAGCTGATGTTATTTTAGGTCTCTTTGCCGTGTAGTTATCCATTGGTCAACAACATCAACAAGCATTGTGAGGATTTCCAAGGATCAAATTTTGGATAAAGAAGTTAGCGAAGCTGCTTGTAGGCAGTGGCTATTTCACTCCATCGCCAATGGGAGGTGGGGCTGTTTTATGATACAGGACTCCAGACCTTCAACCTGTTGAACTGAAGACAGATCTAAGAAATAGTAGTCTGGGAACTTGAAGCACTGGCACGATGAATCAATTTAGTCGGGCAGGGCTCCAGATTCCGAATCAAAGACTGTTTCTTTCGTAGAAGAAAACTTCTCTGTTAAATGAGACAGGGTGCCAGACTTTCCAAGTCAACTGACGGCCACGCACAGATATACAGTTAGTCAGGTGACTTGAAACTCCATTCAAAATCCAATCACAGACAGAGTCAGGAACTAGACATATAAAAAGCAGACTGGTAAGAGTCTGACAATAAACATACTCTCTTGTAAAGCGATGCTAACAAAAATGTAAAAAAAAAAGAAGAAGAAGAAATTCAGAATCCGGGAAACACATTACGGTACCGCCGTGACAAAGTTGTTGAATGCTTAGTTTTATATTGATTGCTTTTGTTCATAGTTCCAGTGCAGGATACTCAGAATCAGGCACATTGCATGGTCATTAAAAGTCTTTGTCCCAGCCGGACATGTCGTCTGGCGGTACTGGGTCCGTGTCGGGTGGGTAGTCATCAAAGTTTCCCGTGTCCGAGTTGGAACGAACCTGCAGGGGGGTAAGAAACAATGGAGAGAAAGATTGAGGGATACTGTAGTTGTTTATAACAGGAGCGGATCAAGCTTTTGGCAGGTGGCACTCGGTGTACCGTCATTGGTTTAACTAATGGGGGCCCCAACCCCCTCGGCAATCCCCTGGATGCACCACGGCTACAGTGCAGGGCTCGAAATTCACAATGGACCGCAGGCCTGAGGCCAGTGGTTTGAGCGTCAGGCCAGAAAACTCATGACCGGACAAGTCCGGTTGACTTGTATTTTACAAAAGAACAATGTTACCTCATTATGCAAAACTTTAATTTGAAAAAAAAAATTGATCAAATAAAATGAAAATGTTGTTCAAATGTTGACTTTGAATCCGATAAATATCTTTTAATTCTGTTCTGTTAGTATCAAAGTATACTTACAAGACAAATAAGAAAAACCTTCTCTTACTGTTTGTTAATAATAAAAGCAGTTTATTATAGTCTTTTTTTCGATTTGATTCTGGTCTTGTAAACAGAATTCTGGGCCAGTAAAAATGTTGAGATACAAGCCCTGTGGTCTTCAATCAAATTCAAGCTCTGCAGTAATATTTGCAGCTCAACATATTTCAGACAAGTGGAAACCTTTTCTACTGCAAAGTTCAGTTCCAACCTCACTCTTATTTTTGAAAGAAAGGGGGCCCAGTTCCAATAAGCAGTTCAGCACTGATTTCTGCTTAGCCACATAATTAGATTGCTCGGTGAACCAGCTAACATGTCATGGTGTGTGTGCACAGTTACTGGTCCCCTGTTCATTGTTAAGAACATTTTCTGTTTACCAGCTTCCACAAAAATTGGGCACTGGTAGCATTTGTTCAGTGGGATTTCAATCAGCCTGATTTCAATTATGCATGCATAATTAGTTCCAACGAGCACTCAGCTGGTGAGAGAACAATACTGCAATTGTACGGCAGGTAGGTGATGGGATTGTGCCGTTGGTGATGCAAGGGAATTAGGCACACTGTCAGACTATGTCGTGAGAAATATATTTGGCTGTAGGGCCATCGCAGATTTGTCCTATGAACAAATATAGTTAGAACAATAATCAATGGCAGGCATCTTGAAAACTTTCAAAATTGCATGTTATTTTGCGTATAACGCTTTGAAAAAGACTAATCTGCGATGACCCCATAGCCAGACATACTCTGACAGTTTGCCAAATTTCATGCTTGTACCATCAAAAGCACAAATCACCCAAATGTTTCCCCCATCTGCCCCACATCATCTTAATCCTCTGGCAAAAAATCTTTTGAAAAGTCACTCCATGCCACAGCAAGGCTTCATATTTTAATTGAAACACACAATGAACCTGTTGTGATATTATTGTCAACTCACTGGAAGTAGAAGGAAAAAAAACCAACCCCAAAACAACTCACAATAAATTCATGATTGTGGAATAAAATTAACGTAAAGAAGTGATAGGAAAAAGGAAGGGGGATGAAAGGAGAAGATCAAGTAGGCAAAGATGGGGAAGTGGTTACTGATTGTAAAAAAAAAGGAGAAATGGGAAAAGAAAGAAAAAAGACAGATTATGACTGGAAAAAAAGAAAAGAAAAGGGTTCTATTCAAAAAGGTAACAATGAAGTTACATGTTTTGAGGAATCTTTGCAACCAGTTTCGCAATCGATATTTAAACTAACAAACCAGGATTACAATAGTCTTGAAATCAAGTCGGTAATTGTTGTGCGGTCCAGTTGCGGGGACGGTACACACATCCTCGATCCCAATATGTGTGTGAGTCGGTCGCAATTACCATCTTGAATAACTTGTACCCAGCTTTGTACACATGCAATTGGACTTGCTACCAAAATTGGACGGAGCAGTTTGATTGGTTAAGAATCGTGAAGACATGAATATTCATCATACATCTTGCAGTGTGTGGCATCTTGCAACTAACAGGCGCATACTTCATTTTTTGATAGGGGTTTATTATTGATAGTAATATTTTATGATAATTCATTGGTCAAATTAAGAAATTGTTACAATGATTAAAATATTATGTTTTTTACATTGATGTTGGCAAATAAACTGTCATTAAAAAAAATAATAAAAAGCCAACAGAAAAGATACATTCCCATGTTTATAATGAACTCTTCCAATTTTGTCAAACGAGCTACCATTGGCCCTCTCTAGGGCAACTTTTGCATATGCAATGTATAATTTACCATGTTTGAATATTCGGCTGGGAACAAGCTACTCAAGTCGTTAGAGCTGACGGACCTTGCCACGCGCTACCTACGACCATTGCATGAATGTATAATCGCACTGTGACTGTTGCATGAACGGCAGGATGTGTGTTTGTAATAGGCCGCGCTGGCAGACAAATAGACACTGACTAACGACTTGTCATCAAGTCTAGGATTACAAGGGAATGTGGAATTGTTTGACTTTGATCCAAGGGCCTGAATTCTCTGGAAAATTCAGGGGGTAATTAATTTGTGAAGGAAACTCTGGTGTGGGTGTCACACACTCGCGGGTTTTTAATGAAATTGTCTGACCTGTCGTCTGTACTGAGCTAGTGACCAAACCTTCAGTGTAAAGATCAGAAACAAAATAAAATGTTGTCGACCAGATCGAAAATTTCCTAATAAATCGAACTTTCTTCAACCTTTGCAACTGTACGAAGCTCTGAAAGCGACATGTTCAGATCCTGACATATATATCTCTGGACATCCAGAGCTTCGTACAAATTGAATGAAAAATAAACGATAGCAGTTATTTTGTAGAATGTTCAAATGCTTTGTTTGAGAAAAGAAAAGTGAAAAACAGAGAGAAGAATGACAGAAAATACGACTCCATTCTTTGAATCCAAGCAAAAATGAAAGAGTGTCTCCTACAAGAAAAGTGATTGGAGTAACCATAGCAACCGAATATCTCTCAAGAAAGTTGATTGGAGTAACCGAAGCAACATAATCTTACAGGGGACTAGATAACCCCAGCAGCCAGACAAAGTTAACGTAGAACAGGCTAGGAATACAGTCAGCAAGTTACAAAGAATATAATGGGAGTAACAATAGTAACTACCCAATCTCATGGCGTGTATAATTATACGGCAGCCCCTTACAAGAGATTTGATTGGAGTAACCATAGCGACCGACAACTCACATGGGGTATGATTGGGGGAGTTAGAGTCCTCTTCTTAAGCCCCTCCCAGTTGAAGCCGTCGAACCACTTGTGTTTCTGGATGTCCTTCAGGCCGTTCTTCTGGTAGCCGAGTCTCTCCGTCGGGTTATCCTTGCAGAGTTTCTTGATCATGTTAGCGGCGTTGCGGGTGATCTTCCTGGGGAACTCGATCATGTCCATGCCTTTCAGGATGATGTTGTAGGTCTTCATGGGATCCGATCCTGTGAATGGGGGACTAAAGAACAAATTTGTTTTGATTAAATTTTGTTTCTGGTGATGAACCTGCAAAAGATGCCTCAAAAGTGTACAAAAAAACTCCTGCTTTGGACAAAAATTTCCTTTTGAGTTGACCATTTGAAACCGTTCAACTGCATTGGTTGTGTACAGTGGCAGAACTGTGCACAGATTTGACTTTGCCACATGCGTGTGTGTAGTTCATTCACCATAATATTATGTTATTCAAAACCACAGTGGATGATATTATACGGTCACACAGTAAGAGGGTTGACTGTGTACTGTCTAGATTGTCATACTGCAGGCTTACATAGTTTATCTACTATTCAAACCCACAGAGGATGATATTTAATGGTCACACAGTAAGAGGGTTGACTGTATACTGTGTGGAGTAGATGCATTCATCACATCATATCATACAGCTTGATAGCAAAGTCTATCTACCATTCAAAACCACAGTGGATTTGATCGAACGGTAACACCATTGTTTATCTAACAAGTTCAAAAACACCGTCGCTGTTGAATGCTATCCAATGGTCAAACAGTCAAAGGGTTAATCACTTCAGCTTTGAAGCCTGGGAGAAAACCTGTCAATGGGGGGGGGGGGGGGGTTCCATGAGCCAGAAACACTGAGGTAAGCTCTACTTTTGCAAGATATGTGTATCAGGTTCTTGCACAACCCATTTTAGTAGAAGGAATGTACACCCAATGTACCGTCTGTGAATAAGGTAGAGTTTCTCGCTCAGAGACGCAACTACCACAAACTTCCCGGCTGGCATTGGAACTAAGAATGTTAGAATCTGAAACTTCTAGACCATTAATTGTTACCTTCCTGTTAGGAGTTCAAACATCAGAATTCCTAGCGACCAGTAGTCAGCGGAGAAGTCGTGACCTTTGTTTAGAATGATTTCAGGTGCTACGTACTCCGGTGTGCCGCAAAATGTCCACGTCTTGCGGCCGTGGTTGATCTTTTTTGCAAAACCAAAATCAACCTGCGAGAAAAAAACAGCGACTATTAAGGATTTCTGTAACTTATCCCAAACTTTTTATCCGCGGATAGTTGAGGCTTTTCCTATTAGAGCATTAGTAAATTAGAGCATAATGAGTAATAAAAAAGTCTTACTTGTTTAATTTCTTTTTATGTAATCAAAAAAACCCATTAAGATTTGCCAATAAATGCTCAAACTTTTGGTCTTTGTTTCGTCAGTGTGATCTGTAAATCCCAAACACTTTTTGTACTCAACCATATGGTGCTCCGTAGAAGCTTGGCATTGCGGATCTTTCCACTCCAATTTCAAGGGATTGCATTAATAGGAACCATATTTTATTTTACAGTCATTGGAAAGACCAGATCTTTCTCTTTCTAATGATGGTAAGCTTGGGTATGGAGGGTGACATGTACTAAACTACATCTTTTTAACAAATGGCCTTAGTGCTATCTTGTGTTATCTTGGTCGACTAAAGTCACCATTGGGGCTCAAGCAGGGTATAGTGCACAGTGGACTAAAGTCACCATTGGGGCTCAAGCAGGGTATCTTCAGTCGACTAAAGTCACCATTGGGACTGAAAGGGTTAAAGACTGACCAGTTTCCCATATCCTTGGCCATCAAGAAGAATATTCTCCGGCTTTAGATCTCTGTACACGATGCCTTTGGTATGTAGGTAGGATAATGCTTCTATTACACAAGCTGTGTAGAATCTTGTGGTGCCATCATCAAAAGATCCCCTGCAAAAGAATAAACAAAATAATAACAATTACCCCACAAAAATCTCACTTTGTGTTCAGTTCTAAAGCTTATTATTTCTGCAAACAGCTAAAGTACAAAGGTCACAAAGTGGTGTGCATCAAGAGAGCACCTTTATTGCCGATCTTGGGTCCAATTTCATACCACTTAGTAAGTGAAAAAAAAAAAAAAAAATCAGGGACCAAACACAGTAACTTCTTTCATAGCAGAAATAGGGTACCAGCTGAAATGCTGTATGGTTTACGCTATTGTGACTGGTGCCCTGCTAATTTCCTTGCTGAGCAAAATTTGATTAGGAAAGAAACAGGAGAAATGTTTGTCTGAAAGTCGGGTATTTTGAGCAAAAGGTGTGTCATTATAGTGCAAAGTGCTACTCTGTTGTAAGCAGCATCTTGACATTGTGCCCTACAGACATCAATACAGGATGGCAGAGCTTGGGGGAAAAAAGGAAGCTCATTTTCCCCTTATAGCATTGCTCTCCGTTATTTGAGTACTCCACCCAGCCGGCCTGTCTTTAAAGGGAGTAAGTAGTAGAGATGGAAAGGCGTTTGCACTACTTTTCCAGTCCAATAAAGTTGACTGTGTGTGTGTGTGTGTTTTGCTGTCTCTCTAACAGTAGACTTTCCTAAAGACAATGTAGAGTTATTGTGATTTGCATAAAATAAAAGAGTGTTTTTCAATCTTGGCTTTAACTTGGTGTAAAATTTACACCGGTAACTGTTGTAGAGAAATGATATTTCCATCTGAAAATTCCTTCGTTTATGAAAGACATTTCTTGTCCCATATTCAAAAGGCTGGTCACCAGAAAATCAGTAAACAAATAGTTAATTAATTATATACCATACAGTAAAAGCACACAATGGGGAAGTAAAAACTCACAATCACTAAACACTCCTTTTTATACATTTAAAATTGCATAAACACCATAACAGTATAAAGACAACAGTTTAAAAACTTCATTTTAAAACCTAATTTCTTATCACTAATTGCACTTTCCACAGGTTAATTTTCAGATACCTTCATCAAAAGTTGATATTTGCAATAGATGTACTCATTTTAAAAAGCAATGGTGTATACAACTCCTTTAAGCTCTCAGCACTCTTCTCTCTCTGTTTGGCTTTGTCTTACATTCGGAAGCAAAATCAAGAGAGTAAATATGTGGTCCATCGCGGCAGAATAACACTCGAGGAACCCTATGACTAATGTATTGCTGTCTCTTCTAGCTGCCACACTTTAAAGTTATAATAGATGTTAAATTTGCACCGGAAAAACAAACCCAACTCTGGAACAAACAAATATTTGTCCTCATCTTTTTACCGACAGTCTCAAGAAGCCACTACAGCAAAGAGCAAACCCTTACGAAACTTTCTGAATGCTACAAATTTATCTCTCTTTGTCATTGTTGATACAAAGCCTGATTTGTCATTTTACAAGCAAGCCCTCGCTTGGCAGGATACGTCTATGAACTTACTTGTCCCTGAGAATGGTCCACAGTTCCCCGCCTAGACACGCCTCCAGTAGCATATAAAGGTACTTGGTATCACTAAATGTGCGATATAATCTAGAAATGTAGAGAGGAGAAAAACACAAAATTTAGGAACAACATTTTAAAAAGATTCAGGTCTTTGCTACAACTCTTACAAAATACCAGGGCCCAATTACATAGAGTTGCTTAAGCACAAAATGTAGCTGAGGACAACAAAATTTCGCTTACCACAATGAGGTTACCAGCCAAAGTACTATTTCACACATACAATCTGTGGCTAGTATCCTGCTTAATTTTTTGCTTTGCGAGAAAAACTGTAAGCATGATTTTGTGCTTAAGCAGCTCTATGAAACTTGGCCCAAATCGGAATTGACCCAAAATTCAAGTCCCACCTTTAAAGGGTCAGCATTAGGGTCAGCATTAGGGTCAGAGAGTCTGTTAAGTTCATGGTACTTGAGTTTTGTGTTCACTAGGTCCCACTTTTACAGGGTCAGCATGACCTGTTTTTTTTTACCCCCGGATCACACCCTGCCCCGACACTTAGCGTCAGAGAGTCTGTTAAGTTCATGGTACTTGATTTTTTACGTTCATTAGGTCCTAGAGCACAGCCTTGTGAGGAATGTAAACAGTGCGGAGGCTGGTTACTTTCTCCAGATTGTTGTGAATGGCCTCTTCAGAAAGTGTATGGTTACTTTCTCCAGATTGTTGTGAATGGCCTCTTCAGAAAGTGTATTTTAACGTCTCTCGACAAGAGTTGTCTTGATAGCACTGCAATTGCCTGGGGTGTTGCGGCCGAGTGGTCTAGGGCGGTGGATTTAAGTTCTGTAAACTTACAGAATATTGGGTTCGAATCCTGGCCTGTTTGGCTGACTCACTTGTGTCCTTGAGCAAGGTACTTTATCATAATTGCTTCTCTCCACCCAGGAGTACAAATGCCAGGGGGAATCTAAATAACCTCAGTCGTTTGAGGCCAAGGAAACCGGGTATAAGCACCGACCTGATGAGCCGTATTGGCTTGGGACAGACTTTACTTTACTAACTGAAATTGCCTGATGTGTACTTTGTGGTATGCAACAGCGACACATTTCCCCGGCCAGCATTGTAATACGTGGCTAAGCAACTTGCCATCCAGTGCCTTCAGTGGAGGGCATAACCATTAAATTATCCAGTTACTTACTATTTATGACACAGGGCTCGATTTCTCAAAGCACTAAGATTCATCTTAAAGTTGAGTTGCCAATATCACCACTCACAGTGATTTGTATTGTGACATCACACTTTGATTAGTAATTAAGATTGATACACAGTTAAAGGTATAGGGTCATAGGTATTTGTCAATGTAATGCTGATTTATAGGCATAATTGTAAAGAAAGATACAATAGAAGTCACCTGTGAAAATTTCGGCTGAATAGAGTGTCTACTTGGTGTCCGTTTGGGGAATGCTACGGCCTGAGGTTGGTACTCACAGTCACCTCGCCAAACGTGAATAAATTTGACGTTTGTGTGAAAATACTGTGACAGTTTTTTGCTGTTTTCTCAACAAGTAGACACTGTATTCAGCTGAAACTCTCACAGGTGACTTTCATTGTATCTTCCCTGACAATTTTGCCTATAAATCAGCATTACGTTGACAAAAACTAAACGATGACCCTACCTTAAAAGGAGAGTGGATTTGTCCGGAACATCTCACCTGACAATGAACATACAACGTGATTCCAACATGATCTTCTTCTCTGACATGATGTGCTCTTGTTGTCTCGTCTCGACGATGTGTTTCTTCTTTAGCTGCTTGAGGGCATAGGTCTGGTTTCGGCCATCGACTCTTACCTTAAAAATGACAAGAAAACAAAAGAACAAACCCCGGAAGGTCCACAGTGGAGGATAAAGCATTCCAAAAATGTCCTCCTCCAAAAAATGTGTACAAAAGTGAAAAAAAAAAAAAAAATAAAAAAAAAAATACAACAACAACAAAAACCCCTGAACAAACTGTTTTGGGGTCTCCTCATGGTTGAGATTGGTCCTCTTGAAATTCCCAGGCCGTTCATTTTAGAAGATTTACAGACTACCTAACATCACTGCAACTATTACAACTAGAGGTTTGAGACACCATAAGGACTCTGTCTTTTTTCCCTTAATGATGTCATTTAATGATGTTCCAAAAGGAACAAACTATGCACAAATCCTGAATAATGAACAATGCTGACAGATCACTGGCCTTTAAAAGATTATGTCTCAATTGCAAAAACGGAAAGACCATCTTCAAAAATGACAATCGGAAAAATGTTTAATCAAGCTGATTCAAAAATGCTGTGGCCAGAGATCCGGCTGGTACCCGCTAGCTGTCACCTTGCTAAACGTGGATGGATTTAAAGTTCTTGTGAAAATACTGTGAAAAATTTTTTTTCGCTGTTTTCTCAACAAGTAGATGCTGTATTCAGCTGAAACTGTCACATGTGATTTCCATTGTATCTTTCTTCATAATGTTGCTTAAAAACCAGCATCAGGTTGACAAAAACCAATCTATGACCCTATACCTTTAATAATAGTCAAAAGAAATATTGAAGGAATAATATGAAGAAGCTGTGGAGAGCCCCGATCAAGGTTGGGTTGGAATGTATTGTTCATGGATTCAGAGCCAATAAACCCGAGGTTCTATTTTCGTTCGGCCGCCAGAATGTTCTTTTCAATCCAAATTCAATTGAAACCCTTTGGGGGGGGGGGGGGGCGTGTGGGAGACATCTCCCAGACTGCCCGACCCATGCGAAACCCTTTCACTCACAGACGCTCTTCCTTCTAGCTAGTATTTTCATACCGCCTCACGACTTGCCCAAACGATGTTTGTACAACATCATCTCGACGATCAAACACATGTTTTTTGTGGGTTTTTTTTTCTTCCCCTTTCAGCACACTCATTCAAGCAAAGCAACAGCACACAATCTGTGTATGTCCGTCGTAGACACGGACGTAAGCCTCATGCATTATGCATGCGAGATGCTGCGTTGGGCAATCTCACACAAATTTGCCGAAATCTCACAGTAACAGAAATTTGCGCATTCTTACTTTATTATGCCCCAAAACTCATGCCATTTAACAACTGGAAATGTTAGAGAGCTAAAAAGTCATTCGTTAAAGTGAAAGAATGTTAAAATTCTTTTTGGGAAGAGTAGACTTGTTCCCATCGGCTAGTTTTTAACCATAAAGTGAAAATGTTATCAAATTCGTCGGTGATGTTTAAGTGGACAAAAAGAGGTTTTGCATATCAATATTGGGCTCATTTAGATTGCAACAATCAAAATAAGTTATGGTGACTTTGGGTGTCTTCAAATGCTATTTCCTCAACTTTGACAGTGTTTTGAAATGGAAACATATCTCCGGAGGACTGGTTCAGTTATGAACTTTATTATCAGAGAGCTTTCAGATGGAAATGTTTTACTCTGGAATATTGGTACTGGTATGAACTTTATGATTGGTGAGCTTTCAGATGGAAATGTTTTACTCTGGAATATTGGTACTGGTATGAACTTTATGATTGGTGAGCTTTCAGGGCGGAACTAATCAATAAATCTTTTGATAAATCTTGACTTTATCTTAAACCATGTGTTAAAAACATACTCTTTTTTACATTTCAATAACCTTAACCTCCCTGAATGTTGTCTGAGCACCAAGTGTTTTCTTGGCGAAGAAAACGAAAAACTCGGAAGCTGAAAACATAAATGTTTCTATCGTACAGAGACTCATCTCTTCACAAGGTCATGTTGGATTTTTGTTTGGCTTGCTACTCACTAGTTCGACACGACCAAATCCCCCAACGCCAAGCGTCGCTAGAACAGAGATGTCTTGCAGTGAGATATCAGCAAACTCTGAATCCACCCTGTGGAGTTAACGAAGGGAACAATACATCAGGTTTTTTTTTTTTGGGGGGGGGGTTATTAAACTTATTATTACCATTATTATTATTTTTATCTGTAATTTTTTGTTTGCCAATTTCACAAAAAGTACAAACATATATATAGAAAGTTTCAAAAACATTAACCTTAAAGAGAAAACAAAATCTAGAATGTAAAACATAAAAAGCAGTAAAAAGGCAGCACAAAATTGTTTTCAAACAACATTTGTTCATCAAATCAGACAGCAAAACAAATCAACTGCCCAGAGTGAACTTAAGGACACAGAAACAAACAGATATAGGGAGGTTAAAAAATAATAATAATAATGAGCAATTGTTTAGTATAAGTCTGCATGTCTCATATAAAAAATAATATTGTGACAACAACTATTGGACAAAACTACTAAAGTGAAAGATATGTAAAATGGTTTCCTTTATTGCATTTGTTGTCATATTATAATAATTACCACACACACTTTTTTTGTAACCTTTTCCAGGTGAACATGTGGGAAAACTATGACAAAAGAAACAATTTGTTCCTTCTTTTTTCAAAAAGGTTCTTCTTTTTTCAAAAAGGTTCTTAGTTTGTTAACAAGTAACAAGTTTACTCCTGTAACAAGCTTCCAATCTTTTGCGACTTTGCCAATGTTTTTTTAAAAATGTATTAAGCACATTAACAGATATCACAAGAGAAAAAGGAAATATTACTCACTTCTTGTTTTTGCTCTCTTCTGTGTTTCTTGAAATGATTGAGTCAAGACCACCGGAAACTTGTAAGAAAGATCTGTTAGAAAATGAAAGGGAAAAAAACAGAACAACAATCTGAATAATACTGACAAATAGAGTTTAGAAATCCCTTAGGGACCACCCACAGTTTTCAACATTTTTCAGGTCACACAGAGGGTCCTATTTTTGAGAACCCGTAATGGTTTATTTTCCTTGAGGACATAAGAGTCGAGACCAGGACTCGAACCCACACTCTGCTGATCAGAAACGCCAAAGCTTGAGTCCAGTACGCTTGACCGCTCGGCCACGACACGCCACCAAAACAAGATTATAATGTTCCACATTGACCCTCAGGAAATGTAGGTTAGATTCAAAATAAGTATCTTCGGTGAGATTTGCATGATAGTGTACCATCTTGTATTAAATTGGTCTGGGCATCCAAGAAGGAAATGACTAACAACTTTTTGTATTTGCCTTCTCTTTTTTTGACAGATATCCCCCTTTTGATTCTGCCTCGTTCACTAATTTTCTCCCTCTTCCCAACTTTGATTTTGTCTTTTGTGTTTACAACCTTTTGTGGTTAAACCAGCCTCTTCCTTCTACACCCTTATCAACTTTTTCTAAGTGCTTTCTGCTTCTCTCTCTCTCTCTCTCACATTTCTTTCCACTTAACCACTTCTGTTACACCAGATACCTGTTTATGTGTGTTGTGTTGTCATTTAGCCTTCGAGAAAGACTCTGCCTAAGTCGAAATGTCATGCCATTAACTATTTTTTTTGCATGACTAAAAGTCGTAAAGGTTAACTTAAAAAAAATGATCCTACACAGTCAATGACATCATAAATTATAAGCAAGGTTTATACCCTAAGTACCAATATCTCACCCCTAAACACCCTGAGTGGTCTGCTGTTTGGCTGAGATTCAGAATCAACAAACAGGGCGAGCGACCCAAAGTCAAATGCTTGGAGCAACTGGCTTGTAACGTTAGCCGGGACATCCCGCAATTGACAAATTGTTTTGATTGCTCTGTGCATGGTTGGATTGCGACTGTTTGTGTTAATAGAATTGACTGGCATTTCTGGAATTCCGGAAAAAGGGTATTGCTTACTACACTTTGGTGATAACGCGGCATCGTTACAATTTTGTCGAGTTTGTTGGCAGCAAAGTGCAAGGGTCTTTGCTCTAAGAGTGTTAAGATAAATCTTGGATGACTGATCTACTATTGATAAAAATGAGAGTGGGAAATTAGTTCTTTGCAGACAGAAGTGATGTACAAATAAATGTGAAGGAAACTTTGGGGGATGATGTTGAAAATTTGAATCAGTGAAAATGAATGGTTTTGAATGGGGTTGCAAAATCAATACAAGTATTAATATTATTATTGTTATTACTATTATTATTACTATGTATTTCTTGTAAAGAAAGCAATGCTAAGCAAGTTGTTGAGCTCAACAGCTTTATGAAATTGGGCCCAGTTCCTAGTGTACCCGAGACAAATCTTGCTGGACAGAAATAGGTTACCAACAAAAATGAGACTGGTACCCACGCTCATTTGCGCTTCACAAATAAAAAATTCGTTCAGCAGGTTTTTCTATTAAATAGCTTCATGAAAATTGACTCATTTCCACTAAGCACTGAAAAGGTTACCCCTCTGTGTTCTGACACTCTTATGTTCCGACTACCCTAATAAATGTTCCTAATCCTAACCCTAACCCTATTTTTTAACCCTTGTGTGTAGATCATAAGGTGTGATTGGAACAGTGTTGTCGAAGCATTAGTGGAGTTGGAGCATAGAACAGTCACCTCTGCAAATGGCCTCGGATCATTTTGTCGTAGACCATTGCATCTAGATTTGATCTTTTTTTGAGGGGACGAGTGTGAATGACAGGAGAGATTTTGCTCATCTTACAGAAGACGTCTTAAAGGACAAGGGGGGGGGGGGAAGGAGAGATTCTGTCGATGGATTACCCTGCCCAAGAACCTCCCTAAAGCTATCTAGAGAAATGAGTACATCAATCGCGTCCCTCTCAACCAATACCAAAGAGTCATTCACTAATGTTACATGCGGCCCGGGGCGAGGATCACCACGCAAGATTACTGTCTGTTGCATAATTGAGGACGCAGGTTGGAGAAAAAAAAGAGTACACTGAGTGTCAGGAATTGGGGCGGGGGAATTTCTATTTGTTTTTCTGAGAAACGTCAAAGCTGTTTGGATGATGAGGCCAGAGCAATTTGACAAAGTAGACGACACCGGGAAAGACGGATATGAGTAGAGCAAATGCTGCATTATTTGATACTGTCAGAAAGGTCTTAACCCTCTCGTTACTGAATTGTTTTGACATAAACAACCACAAGTACGAATTGTCTGACCACTCAAACGTAAAGCACACATTCTTACACAACAGAAAGCTTTCATTCAAAGGACATTTTTACAGCCTCTATTATCACGTTGGAGATATTGTCTTACTGCAAAATAAGTAATAAACAATGTCTTACGTATTGAATTTCGTTTCAAATGATCCCAAAATCATTGAGATCGGCCAATGAATGCTCAAGTTCTTGGTCAATGTTTCCTCAGTGTGATCTGTAAACTCAAACCCCTTTTTTGTACACAACTATATGGCGCTCCAAAGCTGTTTGACCTTTGGGATCGTTCCACTCCAATTTGAAGGGATTGCATAATAGCAACCCTATTTTATTCTACCATCATTGGAAAGATCCAATCTTTCTTTTTTCCAATGATGGTAAGCCTGGGTATGGAGGGTGAACACTAACAAAGCTATAGTTTTATTACGAATAGTCTTTGTGCTATTTTGTGTGTCAGCCCGGTCGACTAAAGTCCCCAATGGTAAGGAGTGAGGTATGGTGCTGTCAAATAAAGTCGCCTTTGGTACAGAAAGGAATAAAAACATTAGAGACTACATGTAATTGATTTCTTAGATTGGGATGTTTAACTGGTTATCGTAAAAAAAAACAGCGAAATCCGTTTCCAAAATTGCCTTAACGGATATACGAAGTCGGCAGTAAAAAAATAAAAGGAGACCTACATTTCATTAAAATGTTAGCCCCCAGACGCAATCCAAGGAGAATGATTGACATCATTACGATGTATATTACGTCTGTCCGGTCCCCTGCCAATCAACGGGATCCCCTGCCAATCAGAGCAATTCATGCGACTGAGCTTCTTTACAAACACCGGTGTCTCTCGATACCAACGCACCATTCACGCACTCGTTAAAGTTCATTGAATCACTGACGTTCAGATGAATGTTTGTTTTTCTCTATCCCGACAGAGTGGGATCTAAGCTGAATTCGCTGAATCGGTAAAACACCCTCTACATATTAATGCTTATCTTGATTTAAAAAGCACGATGATGTACAGACACATTCACTTAAGCATACCACCTGTTAAGACACACTGGATTTGTAGCTGACGATTTGTAATCCTTTTTAGCATAATTCACTTGGTGTCGTTAGTATGAAATGTCCCACGACTGTCCGATATGTTGAGCCATGCGAGAGAAAAACAGATCCTCATCACTCAGTTCTTGTTAATAGGCAAAGTGTACTTTTTTGTCTTTTTTTTATTGTGGAAACCGTTGAATTGTTTTAATGTAGAAATGTGAATGTAGAAATATGCAATAAAACTATCCTGTGAAAAAATTCCTTTCAAAAGGTGGTAGTGTTTTTTGAGATACTGCTGAAAATAGGGAGCAGTAATGTCCATGCAGGAAGAATAATCCGTAATTGAAAAACACAATCTGAGGGAAAAAGTTTCATGCAGAAATGTTTCTCATGTTTCTGAATCCCTCTCTCTCTAAACCCACATTCCTTTGAAGGGAATTGTTTCTCAAAATGTTACACACTGTCATTTTGATTTGATTTGATTTGATAATGGTTTATTAAAAACATGTCTGGCAGTTAAAAACTGATGTGCACAGAGAATAAAATCTACAAAAATACATTAAGCTGCAATGTTGCAACATTGTATAATTGTATAGCAATTGTATATATATGCAACATTGCAATGTTGCATATTTTAAGCTGATACTAACGTCATCAGCTGCAATGCTTCACACCAAGTGAGGATTTATTTTTGGAGTAACTACCCTCCCTATAAAGAAGTTCGCAGAGTGCTTTTTACTTGATGATTATAAATTTCAAAAGCTGTACTGTGCAATCTGGAGCATTTTAAATGGGTTCATCAATTATTGTTGCATTAAGATCTTAAATCTAAAACAAGATCTTAAAAAAAATTTGTGATTATCTTTTGAACCAATTTTTTTTTCTTGATATCGACCCGCAATTCCCATAGCTTGTGATCGGGGAGGACCTTACATAAAATACTTACAACCCAAGTGCTTACTCTATTGATTTTACTTAAAAAAAACAAAAAGGGGGGAGGGGTGATATTGTTTCTTTAATATGCAAGTTATCACATTTTTACCGCCTTGCTTTTAATAAAATATTTGCCTTGAGTGTTTTCTGCGCTATACAAATTTAATTTATTGTTTTTTGGGTAAAGTATTTTGTTATTACACAGAAAATCAGAATTTTTCATTTTTATCTTTCAAATTCTTTTTATTGGTGTTTTTTTTTTATGAGGGGGGGGGGTGTGCATTTTCTCTGAAAAAAAAAAACAAAAAAAAATTACCACTTAGATGAATTTCCAAAGGTTTATGTAAGGTTTATTTATTGAAAACGCAAGAAATTGATCCAGTATTTTTTAGAAAGGGGGAGGCGCCAACTTTCAAGGGCTAATTTCGAAGTTGAAAATTCTTCGGCAATCCTGCTGTAGATTTGTTCTCAGAGAAGTAGGTCTTGCTTTTTATTCTACTGACGCGGAGTAGATTTGGAAGTCTGGAGACTGCTTCGGGAGACTACTTAGTTCTGAAAAGAACTGTCCAGCTTATTTGCTACTAAAAGGAGAAGGGCATGGAGAGTGAAGGTGCTGTCCCCCACCCATATATCCCCTACTGTGCAATGAGCTCATTCTTTTTCCCAGAACGCAATGATGCATCAACATTCAACACATCTTTAAAGATGGAGAGCGGAAGATTAAGAGATCTAACAGAATTACTCTCGGGGTGATTGACCACGTCTATAGAAATTTCACGCCTGAAGTAACAAGCCCACTGGCTAGAGAGTTTGACTACTCATAACACTACGCCCATGTTCAAAATACAATTACTTCATAAAACAACACAGGGATGCCATGGAATTCTAAGACAAAGAGTTGCAGTCTTTTGAAAACAAACACATTTTTTTTCCTTTCTTTTTTTTCAGTTAAAGGGACTGTTAGATCAGGAATCCATGTGTCCGTTAAAATGTGTGCGTAAAATTGAAAGTACACACCAAGCAACACACACACATGTAACGCAAAGTATCCATATTGCATACTGAATTATCTGTAAACAATTACTTGGCATTTATTCTGAAGGATTGTGCACTAAGCATAACACATGATTGACGCATGGATTTCAAGCCTTAAACATTTCGTGTCTGGTTCCAAGCGTGCAAGAGCATTTATGACTATTGATTCGCGGTATAAAAAACAAGGGGCACGGACTAACTTTTCCTTCCAGCCTCAGTTTGGTCACATTCATTTGAATGGGAGAAAAAAAAAATACAACAACAAAATGGCAACCCGGTACTTACTCTCTGTCTATTGTCAGGCAGACCACTCCGTCTTTTTCTGCAGCAATGACGTTGCCATCTCTTCTGTCATCCGTCCTACAACAAAATAAACAAAAATACCTCATCATTGTAGTTATATCTCCAACAATTAAAGGTATTATACATGATTTAGGTAAAGATACAAAACTTGTAACCCTCATGCTCCCAAATCCTCTTCATGAAGTTGTCTGATTGCAGAGGACTGAGGACTATAACATAAGAAATTTCCAGTTCGCCTAGATTTCTTTTGAGTGATTTGTGGTTCTGAGAAAAAACCCAATGGAATCAACCTTTCAGACAATATACTCTGTCCGTCGTCAGGATTGAGGACTGTAGACCCGAATAAGAATAGACCTTATGCACGTAACGTCATTTAAGTAGGGCGCCCTCGGATAGAGGTCAAAAGAGGGTTGCTCATTGGCTCATCCTATGTGCCGTGCACACATAGATGTCTGTTTCCCGTTGTTTCATCGCCATTTTACCTCTAAGACAGCGGTGTGGTGACCTTAATGCATAAGGTCCTCTGCTTATCACTGGGCAAGGTGTATTAATCTCATCCAAGACCAAACATTTTGATAGTGGTGGATTGAGATTGCCTGCCGGCAAGAGGACCAAGGAGGTATGAAGGACAAATACTGAGAGATTTTAGTCAAAGGGTTTTTTAAATTCAAGGTGCTCAACTTGGTGACTTGCTTCCCGAGACCTTACCCGTCGAGGGAGAGTTCGCCGAAGTAGTCTCCCTTCTTGAGTGTGTTGGTTTGCCTTGCACTACCTCCAGAGCCTGGCCGTTGTGTCACATTGCACTGGAAAGAGAGAGAAGAAAAAAAGAAAGAAAATATTGTTATCTCGTTCTGGCCCGAGGCTGGATTCCACACCCTGGTTCCACAGAGTGGATGAATGATCAGAGGAAGATATCGCTATGCCAACCTAATTAGGTAGGATCTAAGTATACAAACTATCGCTCTTTGTGATGAAATCTCTCACAACCAGTACCCCTGAATGTATGGATGATTTTGCTAAACCTTACATTACTCCTCGCAAACTCCGTTCTGACAATTCGCAAACTCCTATCTGACAATTCGCAAACTCCATTCTGACAATTCTAACCACCCCAATGAGCCTAAATCTAATCGCTCATTGGAGTAACCGATCTGTTTCTCATGTTGCATCGCGCCTATGGAAACTGCCATCACATGTCGAATCATCGGTTTCTTTTAAACCAGTTTAAGAAAAAAACCTCCAAACATAATATCGTTTTAATGAAGCATATATCAGGGACTTGAAATTAAACACTGGACTGCAGGCCCGAGGCCAGTGATTTTTTGCCGAGATCAGACAAGTCCCACATTCTCTTGTTTTTCAATTGAATACTAATCCTCACTGTGTAATTATCAAAAAAACAATGTTCAGACCTTAACTTTGAGTACCGAATGCATGCTTTCCCAAGACAAATAAGATCTATCTTCTGTTGGCGCTTGTTCAAATAAAAACAGTTTCTACATTAAGCATGTTAAGTTGGGTAGATCGCTTTTTGTCATTCTGATTCTGGTCTGGTAAACAAAATTCTGGTCCAGTAAAAAAATTTGAACTCCAAGCCCTGTGGTCTTTTGGAATCCCCCTCCCCATATTTGAGCAATGTATATATATCTACATGTGATGTATGTATTTGTTTTGGTAATCTTGTACTTGTACTGTATTACCACCATGAGCACTATTGTGGGTTTGTTCGCTTTATATATTGTAATTATTTTTTATCCTGGATAAAATAGAATTAGCTGTTTGCAAACTGCTCACCAACCAAAAGGACCTATGGTATAAATGCCCCAAAATAGTGACTGGCCTGACTTTGTAACCCTAGCAGAGTCTTTCTCTTTTCGCCTTTGAGAAATGTAAGGCCATCAAACTATTTCTCTCTCTGTAAAGCGTGAATGGTTTTGGGAATGATTTCTTCTTTTCACTTCCTCAGCTTCTCACCAAAATGCATTGCAAACATTTCCTGACAATATGGGATCACGACGGGCTTGACAGAAAGAAAAAAATGTTCTCAGTAGAATTTGAAGCATTTTTTTTCTTCTTTTATAAAGCATTCCATTTTAACATGTACATGTGTGTAAGAGTTGACAATCAAATATCTATTATAAGAGAAAAAACACACACATAAGGAATATATTTCTTGATCCTTGAACCAATGCAGTTGCCTTTGGCTTCCACCAAAAACTGACCCATTTTTTTGGCTTACCCTTATGTGATCGATTCATCTTTAAAACAACAAACCATAATTTACTCTGCCTGCCAGCCAACCCCCCCCCCCCCCCCCACCTCCAGGAAGGAAAGATAATGCTTGCCCAGCCTCAGTATTGTAAATTTCAATGCTCGACATTCTTTAACTTCAGTGATCGCTTGCCGGCAATAACGTTGACAACTCTCATGCCCTTGCTCGCGACCTCAACTATAAAAAAAAAACAAGAAAGAAGAGAAACCAGACTCCTTTTCTCAAATCAATAACTCCCTCTCGGTTATGTAGCATTCATATTTCATATTTGTTTTTTACTATACCCTCCGGTGTAGATAACATTTGGGACAACTTTTTTCACTCAGAAAATTAGTCAATACAATCCCCGGGGCAGTTTGTTAAAAAATTCAAATTTGACGTCGGACCCCCGTATTCGAATATACTATACACACACCTCATGAATTATAACAACGGTGGTGTTTTAACTACCCAGGTAATCGTTTCCGCGCGTGTTTGGTTTATTAATGCCAATCGGCTCAAGAAGGAAATGAAGAACTTCTATTTAAATTGTGTGCGTGAATATAATCTGCCCCCGATAGCCATTTGTGACAGATCATAAATACACAAATAAAAATAAAAACCAAAGTTGAGCACAGGTCAGTGGCATTTCAACAACTGCTTCTAAGAAGAAGAAGAAAAATAAATTACCCCTGAAAAGGTCAAACTCCCACAGTGATTGATTCAGTGAGTTATAGAACCGAACAAGACACCTGATAGCTCCAAATTTGATTTCCTTCACACCATGTACCACACTCTAGTTTACTGAGGCCACCCCCCCCCATTTTTTCTCTCAAATGAAGTTGAGCTTATGACTTTTAATCCAATAAGACCAACTGTAACAACCCTAGAATCCGGCGGCACTTCAACTTGTTGTTTCTTAAACTGTTGTTTTTTTCGAGAAGGCCCTACCTTTGTGATGGAAATGCCTGCAGACTCAGCAACTTATTGATGGAGATGTTTGGCTCAGATTATAGAGTGAATAATTACAGTACTGGCCTTAGGCCACCTCCATTTTTCACGACTGTTAACATAACTTTTCAAATTTAGGTCTCAGAGGTTTTTCCTATAATTCACCAGCCAGTGCTTAATCTTTAGGGGGAGATGCATGTCAGAGTTTCACAAAAGCACAAAAGTCCCTTTCTTTGCAATGTGTAGTTCTTATAAATTAATTATGGCATATTTTATGAAATTATAGATTACCTAAACTTCTGGATTACACCAGGATGCATCTAAACCAATCCAAAAATGAAGAATTTATTATTTTTCCCTGAATTTTTTTTGCAAAAAACCCCCCAAAACAAAAATGGCACCCTCGAACAAAGATATTGACAAAATAGGAAGGCTGTCATTATTAGGGCTTGATAGCCCAGTTGGTAGAGACACTCTCTAAGAATTCTTTCCAACTTTTTAAAGGCTATTGTTTCAGTGGGAGACTTTTTGTGGTCGGCTGGACGCTGAGTGGCAGCGGATTTACCAGGTAAATCCATTGTTCTCTGTAATATGTGCATGCTCAGAACTACGTAAACAATGGAAATTTACCTGGTATGGCTGCTGCCAGCTGGTGTTTTGAAGTATCCTATATTAGCATACATGCCTATCCAATTTTTTCGGTTCATACAACCTGAGCACCCAACCCGCCTCCTCTTCCCTTCCTTCCCCTCCTCCTCCCCCATCACCATGTCATTAGTGCGTTGGGGCCCAAGGGCTAAGAGCACTGGACTCAAGCTCTGGTGTTCCTGATCAGCAGAGTGTGGGTTTGAGTCCTGGTCATGGCACTTGTGTCCTTGAGAAAGATTTTTTTACCATAATTGCTTTTCCCTTCGGATGGAACATTAAGCCGTAGGTCCCATGTACTAAGATTGGTAGCACACGTAAAAGAACCCAGAACACTTATCGTGAAAGAGTAGGGGTTAACCCTGGTGTTTCTGGTTCACAGAGCAAGCACCCTTGTTTACAGGTTTCCTCAGGCTTGCGAGCTACAGTGATTACGTTCTTTTATGAGGCATCCTTGGTTTTATTACCAGAAATGTATACTAATAACAGCAATAATAACAAAACATCCAATCGCCAAATTATATACTCTTATTATATAAACAACAAATATGTGCAGTCAAATAAAACTTTCAATTTTGATTTAAACAATCTTCGACAAATTGTCTCCAAGATTTGACTTTAATAGAATCTGAAGACTTAAAAGGGTTGAAGGAACATCGGAGCACCTTCCGTTAACTTGATAATGGGTTCTTTCTTAGGAATTTGAGTAGCTCAAAAGACAGAGGATAGTGCCAGTGAAACTCCCACATCCCTCCCCAGAGCATGTGCAAAGATTTGCACACTCCGTAGGGTCACGTTGGGGGTCTAGTTGGATCAATATTACACTTCCACATACGCAGGTCATTGTCCCGATGAGCAGGGAAAACCTGTCTGCCGTAGCGTTTCCCGTCATGCAGAGCCAAATTTCATGGAGCAAGAAATTATTGTTGGAACAATTTTTTTTTTACTAGGCAAAACTAAGCAGGATACCAGTCACAGATGCTACATGTGACCTAGTGGTATTTTGGCTGGTGACTTTTATCTGGTGAGCAAAGTTTGGCTGTGTTTGAGGCAGTTCTATGATTTGGGGCTCCCGGTGTTCACAAAAAACAAAACAAAGTCCAATTTTTAACCCATATCGGCCTGACTGGTAACAGAACATAAACCATTCCTGCCTAAGCTCATGTCGTGCTCATTGTTGCATTAAGAATAAAATAATAATTCATTATTTACTGCCTTGCAAATCAACAAACCCCAACAAACTGTAGGCTGTTAGAAAGAGCTCCCAATCATCTTTCATTTGATACATATCTTGCCATGTTCCCCATCTCATATCAACAGTAATGCGAGTGTACAAAGAAGAACACTAACTTCTTGTTTATCCACGAGTTTTCCCGTAGTTAGGCACTAACAGCATTTGTGTGTTCTACTGGAAATCCCCTACTTAGGCAGACAAAAGTTTTTGAAGAAAGAGAGTAGCATCCAGACTCTTACCTTTCCCTTCTGTATGATATACATGGTGTCTCCCACAGCGCCCTGCCTGACGATGTAGTCGCCCTCATCGTAGTATGTCTAGAAGAAAGGGGAAACAAAAAGTTGTCACGAAAGTTATTTGGCGCTCGTCAAAAAAAGCATAGTCACATTTTAACATTGATGTTTACATTTTGACAGAAGGACATAAAGGTATTAAATAAAATAGGGTGTTTGGTATAGACAGTAGGGGGCGGGTAAACCCCCTTCTGTTGCCGAGAGGTTTACAGTCTGGTTTTACAAACTTAATTTGTAAACAATCGTTCAATCAAATTTGAACAATAGTTTTGTTTTATACATGTTCTGTTCTGTTCTCTTGTATACCTTTATTCATTACAGCACAGTAAGTGAAGATTACAAACCTCTTAAAAAGACGGAGAAAAAAACGGAGAAAAGGCGGGAAAATCTTTTTATAAAAGGGAAAATGCAGATAATTTTTATTTCCTGTAGTCTGAACAGTTGGACTTGACCGTTAAATCATTTTCACTGATATAAATCTACCCTCAGTACATTGTGTCACATCAATTGACAGATCTCGTTACTGAAAACAAAAACCCACACCCGTTGTCTACAAACCACCCCCTCACTCCGGAGGTACAGTGTGGTTTCTTTTCTTTTTCACCTCACATTTTCCTTTCCGTGATTACGTTCCGTTTCCGTTTGAGAACACACTCAGAAAAGCAGCGACAGCAAATTCATGGAAATCATGGTTTGGGATAAAGTGTAACCGAACCTGCTAGAAGGCTGATTCTGTTACAACCTACAATACCTACTCTGGATAATTTCTAACAAAAAACCACCCACCTACATGCACACTGGAGGCAAGAAGGCACTAAACTCCCTCGCTACCCCCTCTGACAACCTACTACAGCGGTTACATTTGTGTTTGTGGAGACGGAGACGTGGTTTAAACGCCTCTTCGGGAAATTAAGCGTGATCCCTGGCCCGCTGTTGATGTTATCACTTCTGACAGCGATCAGATGAAGTTTGTAAGCAAAGTGACAGAGCTACACAGGGCGTGAGGGATGGACGATTATTAGAATGTTTAGTCTCTTGTTATAATCAACGTTGGGATGAAATTTCAGGAAACCATGGGATAAACGCTAAGCTTGATTCTTGCCCTCTTCATCCCTGAGCTTTTTGAACAGTAAATGACAAAAGCGTATTCTATTTCGCTTTCAATTTCAACAGGATTTGCTTTGTATTGTTTGCAAAAAGAAAACCAAACCAAACCAAAAAAAGGGCAGCCACTGCACACTTTCCAACAGCTATGAGGCCCAGATAAATTAAGCACCTAAAAAAGTATTGCTTAGCAACATTAGGTTACCAGCTAATAACTGTGTGATACATATAGTTTGTACTGGTTCCCTGCGATCAACTTGACTACGCAGTAGTTTCTGCAGTGTCCCCAGAAGCGAGAAGTGAACTGTCATTTTTTTGACATTAAACATGATAGGATTCTTAAATGAGGGAGAGAAAAAAAAAAAAAAAAAAAAAGGCTTTCCAATTTGAAATTCACATATTCTAAAGAGCTTGACATAACCACTGTATAAATATAAAATGCTGATATTGTAAAGCCAATGTATGTTTGTATGTGCAAATATGTTTTTCTGTTTTATATTAATGAGTTTTTCTTGGTGTAAAAAAAAACCCGAAACGTGTAAATAACATCAATAGTAAAAAATGGCACTGACAGAGTCATTGAATTGCATAAAGTCTGAAATCAATATGTCAGCTTTTTCATGGATCGAGCTTGGATGGCCCAATCCAATGGTTCACTGCAATTCATTGAGTTTATTGGGAGCTTATTGAGAGAGTTGGACGGCCTATAAACAGTGCAGAATCACAAGGTACATTAAAGAATTATAAGTATATATTTTGTGTTAATGAAAAATCACCAAAACAAGGCCAGACGGCTATTTTAGGTGAGCGGTGGCACACACCAGCAAGGCACAAGCCCCCTCCGAGGCCCTGCTGTATTTTAACATGACCCCCTTCCCTAAGCCCTAAAAGCCCTACCCCTCTGAGGATGTCTGCGAGGACGTCCTTGCTGTGTAAAAACACCTGGATCCCTTTTGTTTAAGTCCTCAGTTTCAACGGACAAACACGCTCAAACACACAGCTCTGTGTTGCAGTCACTCTGTGCACTCTTACGGAAAATCCTATTCTTCAACACTGTAAGAAAACACTGTGTAGACATGTGTAAGTCCACATAGTGTTTGAAGTCCCTCCATTAAGTGGACCTCTTTTGTTCTCACAGGTCCACACTTCGTGTGTAGAGTTTAAAACACACAAATACCTCTCGAAAAAATAAACAATGTCTGGAAAATGCTGTCGAGTTTGTGAAAAACCTTAGGGGATTCAGGTCTGACGACCGAGGGATCCAGGTTCTTAATATTGAAGCTTAAGACGAGATGGAAGGATAATAAGAAGGCCTCCTCATTTGTTATGCATTGAAGTAGACTCCGGAGAGGATATGAACAAGATAACGAGGGAAAACATTGAAGGGGGGGGGGTTGATGAGGGTTAATGCATAGTTGAGATAAAGTATGTAGACCACAAAGGCAAACTAAATATCTAATATAATTATTATTCATTGAAATATACTCAAGAGACAAACAAACAAAAAACAACGAAAAAGATCTTCAAGAATCTTAGATGCATCACAATTAAACACAAAATGCAAATTTTCTAAAGTCTTCTTCAAAACAGAATGTTATTATTATAATTATGTGTTAATTTTATTTTATCCTAAACTAATGTAAAATACGGACTGTATACTCAGTGCTTTCCACAAGTCCAGCCAGAAACAAAAAATGAAGAAAACAAACTCAAAGGCATACTATTCTGGTGGGATTTGAACCCCCCCCCCCACGACCCCGACCTCTGCCATTCCAGTGCACATGTCTTACCAACTAGACCACCGGGCATGCCCAGTGACCCGAGGCCTGTTTGAATCCGGTAATCAGCAGGGGGTACCACAACAATTGAATAGGTTGGGAATACAGAAATAAATTTGGGTTTCTTTTTCCCCCTACTACGCTGGTATGTGATAAGCAAGCACTGCATACTCAGTGCTTCCCCATCCCCAGATCCCCCACAACCCCCCTGAGATTGAAAATAAAATCTACAGACATCCTACTCAACTCTGTATTAAAGGTAGGGTCATAGATTGGTTTTTGTCAACGTAGTGCAGATTTATAGGCAAAGTTATAAAGAAAGATACAATAACAGTCACATGTTAAAGTTTCAGCTGAATAAAGTGTCTACTTGATTAGAAAACAGCAAAAAGCTCTCGCAGAGTCGAAACGAGTCATGCATGAATCGTTGCTCAGGTTGAAAAGTTATCAAAACCATATTACTTTGAAGGGAATCCTTTCTCAAAATAGTTTATACTATCAACAGCTGCAGTGCTTCTCACCAAGTAAGTAGTTTATGGTCATTAATATTTTGAGTATTTACCAATCTTTGACCCTTTCTTCAAGTCTTTTAAAACCGAATGAAAAAAAACCTCTCAAAAAACAAAACTGGTGAAACTGTTGATGCTAGTTTATACCACCCACCTCTTCTACAACGTCAGCTATTTTGTTGAGCGTTTCCTCCGACAGTTGCTGAAATAATGGTATACTGGAAGGCAGAAGAGTGAAAAACAGATTGTTAATTTTTAAGGGTCTCGCTTTGGACATTTTCGGATGGCTGCGCCCCTAAGGCGAGGAATTCACTGCCCGGTGCCGTCCAAAATAAAAATGTGCATCTCACAATATTTTTACAAGCATGTGTGGCACCTGGTAAGTATATACATTGATGTGATTTACGTCATGTCTACATTTCCTAATCGAATTAGACCACAATGTTTACTCCCTTTACCGTAAATCGGACCCAAAAAAAAAACTAGGCCAGGAAAGAAAAACATGTTCTTATGATCTAGATTTCTTAATGCCTTCAAGTTGGGGATAAATACAAGGCACCAGTTGATGACGGAATAACAGAACAGTTCATTCGTTCCTTCTTTTTTCTTAATCAAATTACTCGGTATTGTATCAGTGGATTGCCTGTTTGTCACTGAAGGGGCAAGTGTTAGTTAAGCACGTTTTCATTCCCAGGATTTGGAGCAATTCGCTGCCATAATGCCCGAGACAATCACGGCGTCTGTCAGGATTCGTTAAAGATGCAGCGGGGGTCTGTACCATGGGATACAGACACTGTGAGGAGGTCAGTATGCGAGGTTTAGAGTTTCAAATGAGAAAGTCCAATCTCCAAATAAATCACATTAAAAAAAAAAAATGTTTTAGGGGGGAGAGAAAATTCATTTTCATCCTCTTTGTTTTCAACAAACACGCCGTAGCAACCAACCTGTGAAAATGTCATTAACTTCGGTGGGCAGGATTTTGTGAAAACAGCAAAAAAACTCTTCATGTTTTGTCACTGACAGGACTGGAATACAAGCCGTACGTTCTTGTGGTTTTTCCCCACTAAGTCCAGCCCCGACTGTTTTTGAGCATGCTCATATCAGCGGGGGCCCTGCGATGACCACCAACTTGCCAACCTTTTCCCATAATACACTGCGCAGCTCGCCTCTCCTAGGCAAACTGTAGAGGGCCATTGTAAATTGAGTAGCCTATATTATGGTAGATATAAACGTGAAGAGATAAAGTGGGTTTATTGCGACTGGACTTACTTGTGAAGCAGCTCGACAATCTCTGCTTGTCTGACCAGGTTGGTCTTCATCATGATAGCTTGAAAACATGGCCGATCTATTGCCCATAGCTTTGTAACTGTGAGAGCTGCAAATACGAAGACATTAATAAGAAGAAATAAGTATTAATTAGGGTTAAAGCGGTCAAGACTTAAGCTCTGGTGTGTCTGAATAGCAGAGTGTAGGTTCAAGTCCCGGTCTTGACACCTGTGTCCTTTACATCAGGAGGCTTCAAACCATTATTGCATCGTTCTTCAGATGGGACGTACAGCCATGCATGTGGGACCCTTTGCTAACAGAAGGAGTTTGCTCTGGTGTTTCTGGCAGTGGCTGCCGAGTGCATTGCAGCACCTTGCAAACTCTTACACCATGCTTCATTAAATCGGTCTCATAATTCTCAAACTTCAAAAAAACCTGTCTTAAAATTGATGTTTTTTTCAAATGCCTTTAGTACCTTATTGGTAGATGCTGGCACTTCATAAGACTCTGGTAATATTTGTGTTAAAAAACAGAAAATGTTGGTTATGAAACCGAAGGACCTTCAAAAGGCGATAGACGATGAAGAAATCTAATAGATGTAAAATTTGCATCCTGGGTAAAGAATATTATTTACACCAATGTGTGTAAAGCACTGTTTACTCAGCACTTTCCCCAAACCTGTTAAAAAATCCAAGTATTACTCAAGTGGGATTCAAACCCACAACCTTTGCCATTCTAGAGCAGGTGAATTAACCACTAGACCACCAAGATTCGAATCTTATATTATAGCAGTGGGTATCGCAACAACTTAAGAAATTGAAAAAAAATTCCATTGAAATTGATGAAGAAATTGTCCAGTTTTAGAGTGATGGAAACTTAGGGAAAACCCATATAACTGTAATGAGGTAGAAAACCCATTCCATGTGCGAGGCACTGGTCCGAGATGGGATTGGAACCTCCACCCACACAGGTGCAAAGAAGCAATAAATGAACAATAAGTTAAGATACTTGAAATGCATGTCACCGATGCAACTTAGCCATGTAAAATGATGCACGTAAATTGTTCACAACTGCTCAATCTCACCATGTAAGTTTCCGACTTCTGAACAGCGGGAAAAACTTTCAGTCAGTGTATTTAGGGCACAGCTTGATCTCATTTTACCCCAGATTTTAATTTGCCGATCTCGGTCGGGAGTCAGACCACGGCTCAGATGTTAGAGGGAGTTAGAGCCGTTATGAAATTCTCCGCATTCTGTGTTGGCCATCTCTGGCTGAATGTTTATGTCCCTAAGTCGACCTGTCATTCAACGACTCTGTGATTGTAAAGACCCGTGTACATGCTCTTAAATATTTTGAACGTCTGGTAAAAACCAAAACTGATGCCTCTTTTGTCTTGGTGAGGTTCAAGACGGGCATTGCATTGGGTGAAAAAGCTATAAAGACTTTGCTTAGAGAAGAAAAATCATACTTTATTGCCAAAAGAAGTTACCAGCCAAAACACCATGTTATAATGTATTGTCTGTCACTGGTTCCACACTGAATTTTGTATGCAATTATTTTTTAAAATTTTGGGATGAACAGTGACAAATTTACTAGAACGAGATGTGAACCAGCAACATACACATTAACATGCTGGCACTCTACCAACTGAGCTATCTAATGTTGGAAATCTCCCTATTCATCAATTATGTTTTACAGTTCAGGATTTGGGAATCATCCAAAACGATTTTGAGAAGTTTCAATCTTAGAGCTCACTGATAATAAAGTTCATGCCAGTACCAACCTTCAGGTGATATATTCCCATCTGAAATCCCCTCAAAGTTGAGAAAACAGCATTTAAAGAAGGATACTTCTTTGGTAACTACTCAAAATATTCATGACCATAAAACTTACTTGGGTGAAGAGCACTGGAGAACTGTTGATACCCTAAAACATTGTTAGAAACAACTCCCTTGGAAGTAACGTGGTTTTAGAGAAAGAGGTCATTTTTCACCCCAAAATTTGAATCTGAGAAAGGCTTCCTTTTCTCAGGCATCTGAAAGCACACAACTCTATGCAACAAGGGTGTTTTTTTATTCTTTCATTATTTTCTTGCAACTTTGATAACCAATTGTGCCCAAATTTTAACAGGTTTGTTACTTTAAGCATATGTTGGAATACATCAAGTGAGGATACAGAGCTCGATTTCACAAAGCACTAAGATTCATCTTGACGATGAGTTGTCAGTATTACCATAGTGATTTGTATTGTGACATCACACTTTACTTAGCAACTACGATTGATTTGCAGTTGAGATCAGTCTTAGCTCTTTGTGAAATTGGCCCCTGGTCTTTGACAATTACCAAAAGTGTACTCTGCCTTAAAAGACCCAAGAAAAGGTCGCTTATTTTGATTGCTGCAATGGAAATAAGCCAGACATGGATGTCCCCCCCCAAAAAAAAATCCCCAACAATCATAAACCCCCTTTTTTTCTCTCTGAACGGGTTGGTTGCATGATGTGGATTATTGAAAACGAAGTGATGGGAGTACAGCAGCGCAAAACCTCTTTGTTGATTGACCACTTTTCTCTGCATGACCCTCTTCTTTCCAAAATGAAATTTTTCTTGAAAGCTCTTAATCGTCAATTTGAATAGCCGTTTATCACAATCTGCACAGTTACATTTTCCACACAAACATAATTGGTTTTTTGTAATTGGGCCATTACATCAGACACCATACTGGGGAAAAACATCACATTAAACATTGATTAGTTTTTAAATGCTCTATCCCAAAGTTTGTTTCAGTCAAATTATCAACAACAAAAAAGCAACAAAAAACCAAAAACCCAAAACTGTGATTGGTAGTAACTGCAAAGAACAGACAGCAGTTGTTTCAGCATGTGGCAGGAGTTCTCAAGAAAATATCTGATGTGAAATGTACAAGCATTTCCCAACACTTTGCCACTACCCCCCCCCCATAGTGTCTTTGGCCGGAGACCCTTCCGAAACGTTTAAACTTATAAAGACTGGTACACCTATTCCAATGATATGCAACTGACCGTATTTTTCCCCCATGAGGGCGCTTTCAACAGCAAATGTTATTGCATCACAATTACAGCTTTATCTTCTTTGACTGGCACAGTATGTTGTTTTTCTTGCATCAATGGCCAGATAAATAATAAAAACAACATCAGTTTAAAAAACAAATTCTTTTTGCTTATCGCATCACGCATATTTGTTTCACACACGCCCTCACGAGGTCAAAAACACTGCGAACGGTTATCTGGGCCCAACAATCTCAGCCAAGTTCCTGAATAGCGATTTAGAGGATTTGGGACCAAGCACAAACAAGAAAGCTGTTAAAATTAATTAGGAGACCAATTTATGTCACACCTTATAAGGGTTTACAAGGTGCTGCGGCGCATTCAACAGCCACTGCCAGAAACACCACAGCAAACCCCTTCTCTTAGCGATAATTGTGACAGGGTTCTTTTGACGTGCATTATACACTGCACAGGACCTATCACTTTACGTCCCATCCAAAGGATGAAGCAATAACGGTTAAGTGTCTTGCTTAAGGACACGAGTGTCAAGACCGGAACTCCAACCCACACTCTTCTGATCAGAAAACCCCAGAGCTTGAGTCCTGTGCGCTTGACCGCTATGGATAATTTCAAAACCGCCTCAGAAACTGTTTGTTAAATTACCAATACCAGCGAACAACCAATACCGATGATCCCCAAAATAAACTGAACAACACACTGCCAAAAAAAACCTGGTAAGTGATCTATCCTATTGTCACCTTATCCCAAATCATATCATCTCTGCATGACTGTCATAACTCCAAATGATTGGAGTTCACTGTGGACGTGTTGAAATTCACACATAACGATCCATGTGTACTTTTCCACCAAAGTCGATTGTATACTAAACAACAAATCAATTCACACGTATTGTGCACGATCCCAAACCAGATGTGGTCGGACTTGCGACCACCCCCCCCCCCACAAACACACTCTTCCGATAGCATCCAGGACCCAATTTCAAAGAGCTGCTATAGCGGAAAATCTTGCTTACAAAGTTCCTGGTGAGCAAAACTCATCAGGAAACCAGTCAATAATTGCACCTGTGTGAGGTGGTTAAATTTGGCTGGTAACCTTATTTTGGTAAACACAATTCCGTTGTGCTTTTTTGTGCTTTTAAAGCAGCTCTGGGGTATCCTGAAAACCTTGCGCAGATGATCGTCTCCAGTAGTACAGGAGGGGTCTATACTTCCCCAAAACAATTTCAGGGGGCCCCCCTGTCAGGTTCAATTAGGAAACTCAATGGATTGGGGCGCGGGGAGGAGAACGGACCGCATTAAATCCGCTTCCCAAACGGGAGCTATAGCGCGCTAATGGCCAGAGTGCTCATGACCATCGGAGGCATTGAAATGCAAATTGGATGGTAGTTGACATCTGGAATGAACCTAGATAGAGTGTTCCCTGCCGGTTCATCTACCGGACGGGGGTATTCTTTACCAATGAAAACATTGACGTCGATTGGCCAGATACCTTACACGGGTATTGAGATTAAAAGACGGGGAAAAAAACCTTAAAACAACTCATAACTAAAGATAATGTTGTAATTTCCCTTCAACGTGGGGTGAGGAGCAATTATCTTTTGCGGGAAATTTGAGAGCCACTGAGGTGGGGAATCTTTGTGGCTGAAGCACGGGGGGAATCGAGGTTGCAGTTATACATCATTATCTAAAGTGTTATTCACCTTGGTTTGCACAAATTACATTTTTGTAGTGGATGCTTTGGGGGCAATTCCGCTGTTATTTTTGTGGAATTTTAATTTTATTTAGGCCTGATACATAACTGTATAACCAGGCCTGAAGATGTAATGAAGAGAAGACGGTGAAGAAACGTTTAGTTTTAGATGCGGGAGGAAAATGTCAAACGGGGGTAAACCCATCAGGTAGGGACTGAAAACTCCATCCACATACAGACATTTAAGGCTCTGGTTTTGAAGCTGAACTCAAACAGGCGTCCACCACAAGTGGATGAGCAGGGCTCGGTACCACTGTGCCAACCGAATTCTATTAATGTCATATCAACAAATACTTGGAGGAAATATACATTTTTTTCTGAATGAGATTTGGTTCCATGTTGTGATAAGATTTGCTTTTGATATTAATTAATTTTAACAAATCAAGTCCCCCAAACGTTTAGAAAACCATATTTCTAGTATATAATTATTTGGTCAGTAGTAACCAAAGAAACAGCTGCATGAAAACTCCCCCACTATACCATGACATCCCCCTCCCATACATCCCCCTCCAATCCACCCCCCCTGAAAAAAAGTGTGTTTTCATGTTTTACCCCCAAATCAAGACAAACCCTCCCCACAAAAAACAAAAAAAACAACAACAAAACAAACAAACAAACCAACCAACAACCACACCAACAATGATTTTGTGTGTTTACCTTTTACTGTGGCCGTCCTTGTGCAGTTGTAGAGGATAGCTAACTCGCCGAACACTTTACACTTCCCCATGGTGGTAAGAAACTTGCCATCTTTAGTCACCTCCACCTTCCCATCTAATGAAATAAAAAAGACAGTAAATCCAATGTGATGAGTTTGCGACACTGGACCGAGTTAAAATTACAAAATTAAATTTTGGTATTAAGTCAATTAAACAAGATTGAAAACTAATGATCAAAGATTTGATATAAATTTTCATCAGAACTTGTACTTGGAATCAAAAACTACTGATAACCAAAGACTCTTGACAAAGAGTTGAAACATATTATAGTTGATCGCGGACAGTAATCAAACTCAATACAAATATATTTTGGCAAAAACAGCAAAATAAAATGAGCTCAAATTGACACAGGTTTGGTCCATTTTACAAAAGTTGTACACCGTCCTTGAGGTCATTCTACTGCAACCCTCATTTTCTAAATTGAAGACTAAAACTTTTTTTTTATCAGTAAAGAAAAAAAAGGGACTTTCTGAGGATGCAAAGATCATCTGAACCCCATTGTACTCATTGGTAATGTTTTCCAGCAAGATGACCAACCATTTGAAAGCATTCAACTAAAGAGGTTGTGTAAGGTGGCACACCTGTGCAGATGTATATGTGCAATACATGTGTGTAAACTGTGTACATATGCATTCACCACATGATATCATATTGCCGGCTGGCAGGGTTTGTCTATGTTCAAAACCACAGTGGATGATACTGAATGGTCAAACAGTAGGAGGGATGACTGTGCACTGTGTCGATGCATTCACCACATGATAATCATATTGCAGGTTGGCAGAGTTTGTCAATTGTTCAAAACCGCAGTGGGCAAAAAATGAATGGTCAGACAGAAGGAGAAACTAAGAACTAGAGCTGGAGAGAGTCACATGATTATCAATCCATTTGGCAAGAGTATCAGCTTATCAGCTCTACAAAACGGCAACCAAAAATGTGTCACTGGAAACTCGATTGGCTGTTACAAAAATGGACAATCTAAAATGCAGCGAACGCTGTGTGCATAACGGGGAACCTTGCATCATCGGTTTTCGAGGATCCCAACCGAACTCCCTCAAGTGTGCTCCAATCTAGATCAGCTTTCATGACAGTGTATGTTCAAGTTAGACACAGTTCATTTACTCTTGGAATTAGAAACTCTCCGATCGCAATGTTTCAGACGTGTCGCCATGAAATGACAGGGGAGAAATTTAACCGGGCTGCTGCGCGACGGGGGGAAAAAAAGAAGAAGAAGAAAAAAATTCCCAGTGGCCCATGGGTTTCAAGTCAGAGGATAAAGCTATGACAGTGTGCTTCAAGTTTGGTCAGCTCTTTCAAAGTGCAAACGCTGTGTTTACTCTAGACAACGAAAGGAAAAAACAGTGACGGCTGTTATGTTCCGACGCCCCTGTGTTCTGACAACCCTATGTTCTGATAACCCCTCCTGATCTTTACGCTGGGGTATAGGGCGAGGGTTAGGGTGAGGGTTAGGATGAAGAAAATACATGAGGGGTGTCGAAACATAACCTGTGTGTGACCCGAAGAACCGATTTAGTCACTTCAAGTTGACGGTTGAATGATTTCAGACATTTCCCTATCGCCAATTTCACAACGAGATTTTTGAGTGGTAAAGTGGAATGTGCATCAATTGTTTTGTTTTGTTCTTTAAAGAAACGACTTATTCCCATCTTCTCCATTTCAATAAACGCACCATTCAACCAACCCTTGAAAACTTCATTCAAATTCAGCGATCATGCTTCAAGTGAAAACAACAAAAAGCAGTTTATGTTTTATTAGGGATTTTGTGTATATGTTCTTTTTATTAAGTTTATTTTTTGTATGCCATATTTGTACACCAGGACAAAGGTCTGCAATCGGGGGTTACACAATAACCCCAGGAAAAGAGATATTACGAGGCATGTTTTCCCAATACCTGGTCCCCCCCTCTTTGTACGGGTGAAACAAAGCGTAGCAAGATAGGTGCATGTGATGCATGATACACAACGGGTGGATATTTCCATCAGCAGACCGGCAGCCAGCAAACGATTGAGGGCGTTCCGGTTGTAATAAACTGTCCGCCGTAAGTCAGTCCAGAAAAAAAATTGGCGTGTATACACGTCACCCGGCGGGAAGTGGTTAAAAGAAGCAATGTGGTGGATACATTTGCTTGCTTTACATTAGCTTCCATTTCTAATGACATCCTGTAGGCGTAAAATAGTCAAGCTACGAGATAAAGTAACAAGATTTTCTTAGATCAACTGCCGTGCAAACTTCCCCTTCCCCCTTCACTAGGCGTGTCTCTGTGTGAAGTCCTCGAAGTTGTCGCTTTAAAGACAGCTCTTTATTGACAAGTCTCCCCAAGAAAAGCAGGTACAATTGACTAACATCCAGCCAGGATTTATCGCCATGTATACATGCCCAGTTTTTGCAATTAGCAGAACAAATACTGTTCTATTTATTCACAAAACTACTCTCAGTCAACGTGATTCTGCAATCCAAATACCCAACCAGATTTTGACAAACTACCCCAAGTTGGCAGGCAGGCTTCCTCCCTTTATGACGCCGAGGTCTTAGAAGCATGAGAAAAAGAAAAGAAAAAAAAAAGCCGTCGAGACCGAATTTCAATTCATCCTATTATGCAATGCAAACAACTGCCTCGTCTATCATTTCTCGTTTGGCCATGTTGGCCGCAGCTCTCATATTTCCTAACGGCAGATTGACAGTGTATACAAAATCCGCTGGTACAGTTAACAATTTGCCGACGCTGCCCGCATGGGAGGTCACCTGCTCAGGTTAGACCAATCAAAGGGGAAAGGTCTGCGTTATCATTTATTATACGCTAACACATTGATATCAAATTCCTCAAAAGACGCTCGCGTGGAGAGTAAACCCTACACCCTCAAATTAGATCTAAATATTTATGCCAGAATGCGCATCAGTGTTCAAAGGAACACAAAACACACAAACAAGGGAATTCCTTTTTAAACCAATAAGCTTAAACTGTCACGGGGAAGGACAATTTTGCAATGGATCCCGTGATTTGTTGCTTCATTGGTTTCTGCTGACTGGTTGGCTACTGGGGTCCAATTTCATAGAGCTGCTTCAGCGGCAAATATTGCTTAAACATGTTCCGCTCAGCAAAAACAAGCAGGATACCAGTCACAGATTGAACATGAGACATTGTATTTTGGATGGTAACTTTATTCTGGCATAATTTGGTTGTGCTTATAGCTACGTTTAGTGCTTAAGAGCTCTATGAAATTGGGCCCAAGGGTACTTGATATGTTGATTAAAGTCACTATAATAGAGTTTTAATCGACCGTCTACAAATTTCAGCACTAAACACCCTGAAAGAGGATTTCCCCTCAAACTACTCTCAGTTTTTAGAAGATGCCGACAGGATAAATGCCAAATTAAAACAGCATAAACAGAACAAACCACCTGTTTCTCATAAAATGAAGAACCCAAACATCTGGTTCTTTTAAAACAACAGTTAAAACAGATAAATCAAAACTCCATTTCTCCTAAAATGAAGAACCTACTCTGACGAAAAATCAACAAGTATTTTTTGTCTGCTTTTTGTCTGATCGTATACTTGAAGCAAAAAATCGGACCTCTGTCTTCTTTTCATCAAAATCCTTACCCACAACTAAAAGAAAGGTTTGCAAAGAAGTTGCTGGATTTTACAGTGACAAGTGAGGGCACATTAGCGCCTAATTATGATTAAATGCTGACGATGCAGCGGATGCTTTGCCTACAGGAGACAACCAGCTAGTTCATCTTGAACAATGACGTCGCCTTGTACAAAGGTTCCACGACTCCGCATGCATTTTAGACCGAGCGGACCCAAGAGCCGCCTCCTTTGACAGAACGCCGATAGTACACGGTAGTAATAAGGCACAACCAGGCGAGCAAACAGTCAAAGAGTCAATGGTGGGTACGCCAAATGGAAATTAATCAGCTCTGTTTTTAATCACAGATTCGGGGGCCTGTGTTTACACGCAAGGTGCATTTCTCCCTGAATGTGAGAGATGGTTCCACTTTTTTCTAGAGCATAGCTGTTATACCGTTGTTTTAATTGGGATTTTTTTTTATTTTAATAAACAGAGCCTAATTGGCATTTGATGAAGGCTGGAACACAACGATATAATGTAGCCAACAAACCCAATGCAAGTTTTGTCTTAATTGAAAAGGGACAGTTTAACAGGAACTAAAAAAAATAAACAGGCTCATAGAACATCGAAAAAAAAAAAAATCTTGATAGGTGAGATGCCTTCCAAAGGTTTTAACTTGTTCACGGTCATACGTAGGGAGCCTGAGAGTGGGAGGTTGTCGACAGAGCCAGTGTCTGTCTTCAAACGATCTTTAAAAATAACAAAGTTTTTACACAAAACTTGGAGACCTATTATGGTGGAGGTTTAGTCCCCCGTGAGTGGAATCATCGCTGAAAAGTGTCTGGCAAGATAGGTCAAAAATCTGGAGATTTTCTGTCTCTTGGAAAGAGACTTAGATTGAAATATATTTTTAAAAATATCCATGTATTTTAAGCCTCCACAGGAAGAGGCACTATAAAAATGTTTGCATTAAAATAATGCAAACTCTCCATAATGAAACTCTCCATAATGAAACTTGCAAACTTGTAAACACAAAAGATATGTTTACTCTTGCCTGAGCTGGAGTTCCTCTAACCGAATTGTGTGTGTTGCAAACCCAATCTTTTTTTCAAACTCCCCCCCCCCCCCCTCCTATCAGCTCTTGGGGACAACAGCAGCTTCAGGTACCCGCTGGTGAATTTACTGAACCTGCCTCGACAGGGAAACACTGACTGATCACGTACGATGTGTTTTCACAAATATTGCGGAGGAAATTTTTGCAGACTGTGACTTCATGCCTTAAGGCCTCCAAATCTACATTATCTGAAGCGCACTATGTAACCGGGAAAAAAAAAAAAAAATTTGTTGCCACATTTTCACTAGAGACTTTTTTTCTCAGTATGTCTACGTGAGACTGCTCATTCCGAAGTGCTTATGGGGGGAATCTAACACGCAACGCAGTCTTTCACGGTCTGACATTTAAGACAAACAGACAAACAGAGAGTTTGCCAAACCCGGGGACTTGCACGGAAATATTTCCCGGGGCAAACTCGAAGAGGGTTGAGACAATTTGAAAATTCAATTTCTCAGGGTTGAAAAGGGGAAAATCAAATTTTGATTTCCCCGTAGAAATTATCGATCTCGTTTGTGCCGTTAATGCGCAATACGTGTAATTCGCAGGAGAGCGCATTATCAAAATTGACAGAGTGTATTGCTTGAGGTGAACTCCATGACATAGAAGGAGGTGTACATTGTTATACCCCATACAGTAGCAGTAGATATGCACAAGTTGCACAAAGAAAAAACAGAGGCGAACAAGTTTGGAAACAGTGACTGTTTCTCTGGAGGAGTGCAATTTAGAAAACAGACACCTGGAGAAATACCCATGCCTTCAGGATATTTTAACGCTTTGTTGTTGCTTCGCACTCACCTTCAAGAACGTAGACAAGCGACCCGACGTCACCCTCCTTTATAATGCAGCTGTCTTTGCTATATTCGACGGGGTACATGCAGTCAACAATCTCTTGGATCTGGGATAACTCTAAATTCTTCATGAAATCGTTGTCTAAGATGGCTGACTTTATACAATCTCTGGCACTGCACATAAAAGAAGAGAAGGAAATGAAGAAAAGTTTAATTTGGCTGATCACTACAAAATTTGTGACAAGGTTGTAAGACATGGAGAATTGTAAATCATTTTAAGGGAACAAAATACTATTTCAAAAGAATGAAAAAAAAACACACAAAAAACTAAAACATTGTCTCTTTTCAGGCTCTGTAGCTAAAGACGATGAATGAAGAAGCTTCAGGGAAAATATAAATTTGCTGATTCAATGATTTTTTAAAATTTTCAACTCAAAGGGGTGGCTGTATATGGAATCATGAACTGTCATCCATCTACTGCACACGCATGTCTGCTGGCTGTCACATTACAGTATAATAATGATGGCGCCCTTCGCGATGTGACGGCCAATGCGCAGTCGCGCGCGCAGTACTGGGTTAGAGTTCATAATTCCATGTGCAGCCAGAGCCCCCTGCTATGGTCATGACGACAGTCCCCCTTTATCTACTAATCCGGATTTAAGTCGATTATACAGCCAACATTTTTCAAATTGTTCAAATGTTTCCAGACAAAAAATTTGTCTAATATGCATTTATGTATTTGGTTTGTCTTTGGGAGTTGGAGGAGTAAAACAATTAGTAGAAACACCCCCCACCCACCAAATCCAATTCCGCCGCTGGGGATTCATTCATTCATCAAATTGAACAGGATGGTGACCCCCCTCAGCTCTTCATTCTTCCTGTTAGTCCGGCCTCCCATCCAGGCAGATGCTCTCATACCCTCGGGATGCATTCAGCTGTGACCCTTAGGATCACTGAACCAACAGCTGGGTAGGCCAACTAGTCAGTGAGCAATTACACTTTAATTACCATGGTACTTTTCATGACATTCATATAGCAGGAAAGAATGCGGGTAAGAGAAGAAGGCTTTCATTTATCACCAGTCAAACTGAATTTGGTGGAGTGCTTCCATAGCTTACAGACTAAACAAAATAATATTTGGAAAAGATACGGGATCTGACTGCCACTTCTCCACTCATGAGATGCCAACATAGTGTGTGCCAAGTGCCAGAATAACCGAGACAAACCACTTCTCTGCTTTACACAACGCAGAGGACCAACGGCTTTACGTCCCATCAAAAGGATGATGCAATAATGGTTAAGTGTCTTGCCTTAAGGACACCAGATTCAAGACCAGGACTCGAACCCACACTGTGCTGATCAGAAACACCAGAGTTGGAGTCCACTGTGCCTGACCACTCAGCCACGACACAATTTCTCTCTTACAAACATCTAACAACAACCAACTTTAATCCTTTTAAAGTTTCACCACAGGTTTGTTAAGGGTGACCTTTGACTTATGGCTGACATCAAGCCACACTGAAGTTACTTGCTGGACAGACATCCCCAAAAGCCCCAAAGATAACACTCAATGTTCAGCTTAACTGACCCATGTCCCAGAACTCTCCGTACTTCTCTTCAAGAACCTAACAAAACAAAACAGGAGAAAGACCCATCTCTATAATCCAATCCTTGAAGTACCTACAAGAAACAATCTCTTTCTTCCTCTCCATGGTCCAATTCATTACAATGGATAAAGGGATCACTCTTCATTGACAAAAAGCCTATTAAGTGTGGATTGTTAATCCATTATGGCATTGTTGACTACAAACAGCTCCACTGACACCGCGTTTACACTAGATCCAGAAAGGTGGATTGAGATCCGGCAATTTTTTAACGACCGCAGATCAAGATCCTGTGTCGCGTTTACACCAGTGCTTGATCCGGCTCCGATCCCACTTTTGAACCGGATGTATATTGGTCATGACGTCACCGCTCCTCGCAAAGAGCTCAAAGGTCACGATTACAGCGCGCCACTTGTAGAAATAATCATTATCAAGGCGAAGGTAGAATGCAGAAAATACAGTACAGCAAATGATACGGATAACAACGACCATGCAGGTAGAAATATTTGGTACATGGGAATTTAAAAAATACAGCAACAAGGCAAGCTCCGAATGTAACGATGTATGTATAAGGACGCTGAAAACAACAAAACGTTTCACACACGCACAGTCCATGTGCACACAGCACACACACAAATATAAACAGCGACGGATGTCCCACCAAAGCACAAGCAAAAAGCGCGCCATTCGTAGCGAAACCGGAAATGACCACATCGAATTGCGGTGTCTGATCCACCTTTGCGTTTACACTTGTATTTGGAATCCACTTTGCCGGATCTGATCCACCAATTGCCGGATTCAACCCTCCTCGAAAGGTGGATTAAAATTGCCGGATCTTGAACCGAGTCTGATCCGGCTTTTTTGCGTTTACACTAGCCGTTAATCCACATTGCCGGATCAGACCCGGGTCTGATCCACCTTTCTGGATCTAGTGTAAACGGGGTCTGACACAACAGTTTACTGTTGCCTCTGAGTGGACAATGCTAATTTCCAAAGATGTTTGTACTCTTGCCACCATATGAAAAGAGTTTCACAACCCTTTGAGGAAACACATGGCAACTTGAATTGCTAAAAGTTACCCACCCTTCAGACCTTTACCATCCTGTGTTTATTCTCATTCAAATAAATGAAACCAGACTGAGGTTGGGAGGACAAATAGTCTGGTTCCCCCTGTTTTTACCTGTACAAGTACAAAACATTAATATGTATTGTAATACATATTAGAATTGACCACTATTTTAATATAAAAAGTTGTTGCTTCCTAAATGCTGTGTCGAAAATCCCCCAATAATTAGGTTGCTCGTCATGCTCTTAAGAGTTTGTCTCATAGCTGGCAAAAAAAATGCTCTCTTGTTTAGGTTTGGCATTTCACCACAAGTATTTGCTTCAAGAGGATACAACAGTGCTTATATTTGCCTGTTTCTATTAACTTAAGTGTTTAGTGTTATTCTTCATTTGGCATGGAAATTGAATAGCACTCCGCACTGAAGCTAAAAATAGAAGCTCAGCAGCCGATTTCACGAAACGCTAGGATTAATCCTATCTCGAGTTAGGTCGAGTAACTCGTCCTAACTTAGGATTAATCTTAAGGTTTACATGTTACAGTGCAAGGCTGGGACTCGTCCTAAGTCCTAAGATTAATCCTAAGTTGGGAAGAGTTTGGTGAAATCGACGGCAGCACCCGGATCTCGGACAACGTGTCAAACTCCACTGGTGCCTGCGCGCGCGTACATGTCCAAGCCACAAGCGTTATGTTAACTCGCGTGAACTGTCAGTACTACTGTGATCTGGCGCGCTGATGCTAGTGGTGGAATGTTTGTCTGACATCCGGATATTATAAGCAGAATTGTGACATAATTAGTACGGAGTGCTATTCAAATTGATTCGAAGTGAAGGGAGCAGGTTGGGCAAGGCCAGAACAATTATAATCTATCCCCATCTTATTATGTGTTTGTTAACTTCTGACATCACAGATATAACTATGTCAGCAAAACAAAGCATTACTGTTTCAGGCTGTTGAGTAATTTTGGAAATGTAGGGGATCCAGGGAACGAGATCAAAATATAAAACACCTCCTGCATAATGAAAAGCATATTGACATCGCAGAGTTCATTTAATTCACAGAGCATAGAATCATGTTCTTGAATGATTCTGGAACTGACAGAGGGTGGGGAACAATATCAAAATCTTGTTTCAAACCATCTTCGTGCGTAATGGAAAAGAGTTTACTGACATCACAGAGTGCATTTGGCCGTCACAGCGCAATGTCCAAATCCTCCAGACACACAAAAACCGGTATGTGCTTCCTACGAATCTGTGTCAAGAAGATGAGGGCTACTACTTGATAGTCCATTGGCACTTTAAATAGCTTACACTTTCTTGTTTTTCCATCGTTGCATTTGCCGATAATGTTGAAGTGGGTTTACAGATGAGGGACTGTTTCAATGTGTGCGAAATGTTCTCCCTTTTTTTGAACCGGAAAAAAGAATCTGGGTCAAAAGTGGTTAAAGGAAAAAAAATCCTTGCCCATATGCGTACATGCATCGATTTACATAAAAAAAAAAAAGGACATGAATATTTATAGTGACATCTCAATAAATCTGCACAAAAGACACTAACTGTATTTTAAAAACAAACGTGTGTGCTCTTTTTTTTTTGTAGGGGATCCCGTGGATATTTTAGAACCGTCAATCACCCGCACAACTCCCTGGAAGTGTGATGATGTGTTTTTGCGCGCCAAAATGGACAAGCGGTTGAATGTATAGCTTCAAGAACATTCCATATCTTTAAGATGGCAGCACACAAGCGCAAGATATAGGTTAAGCTGATTCTACCTACATGCGTGTACGGCGGGATCTCGCACACCATATGCCCTCGAGGGTGTACATTGTACTCAGTGAGAGCCACGGTCTGATTTTCATCAACCCGGGAAACCTTAGAGATTGTGTTTGCTTCTGGTGAAGAAAAAAAAAAACACCAGGAAATTTATTCATAGGTTTTTCTGTTGATGCTTCGATTTGTTTAACCCTGCTGCCATCTTCAAGATGACAAAATTGGCTTGGAACTAGATTCCACAAACTTCAATTAGGCCGCAATCATCTTTGTCATGTTCCCTGCATTCAATAACAGTTATGAGTGCTGATTCTATTAAAAAAAAGAAACAGGTGTCTGACTATTCTTTCTTCCATCCTTAGGCCGTGTCTGAATCGGTGGCTACGGCTGTGGCTGTTGCTAAGGGGGTTGCTATGGGCATCCTATGCTTCACTTGTTCACAAGACAATCAAGTCACAGCCGCTAGTTTGGTTACGGCCTTAATTTGGTTGCATTGATTGTAATGAAGTAAAAACGAGATAGCAACTGATGGGGAGACTGGCTTCTATGAAACTGACTGATGGCTTTTTAAGATTGTATTTCATTAGTTGGACCATTTCTTTTCTATTAAGTTCGCTGTTTTGAATGAGTTACTGACTGGTGGGTGAAACTGAAGGCATGAGGAAGTTTTAAGCGCTGTTTCTAGTTTACTGTAGGTATGGCAAACCCGGGGCAGCAACGATGGACAGCCAAAGGTATTCAGTAAGCCTATGATATGGTTTTAGGTGATTATAAACAATTATGACGTTATGCTGACAAGTGCTTTCCATTTCCAAGTAGACCCTCTTAGCATTCTTCCATAACAGTGGTTCGCTGGCCAAATGCTACAGTTAAAACATCAGAGGACCAGTCAAAATTCACTCCAAGTGGTCTAACTGGCTACTTCAGTGTTGAAAAGCATCCCTGTTTCAGGTCAGGTTGGAGTAGAGGTATCTTGCCTTCCACCACTGGGACCCAGGCTCGAATCCCGCCGGGGGCACTATGTGGATAGGGTTTTCAGTCCCCGCCTGATTGCGTGCGTTTTCCCTGGAATAATTCTCTAGGGTTTTCCTCCAACATCTAAAACTGAAACTTCTCTCCGTGGTGTTCTTGGCTAATATAGTGATTAAGTTCGCTTTTCTGAGAGTCCTTGGCTTCACAACCAGAATTAATAGAAAATGATTTGAAATATGGACAAGTGAAATGACAAGCTATTTGGTCCTACTGGCCAGTCACTAAAAAATTTATAAGCAAACCCTATAATGCCACTGCCCATATTTGTCATGTTTCCAGTCTACCAATCAGTATTGGTTTCTCACTACATCAAAAAGGCACCACACTTTTGCTTCCTTACAGCTTAATTTTGGTAACATTACCCTGACAAAAAATAACATTCCAGACTTCCAAATGTTTATCCTGCAACCGCCATATGTGTCCTGATCCCTGTCTACAACAGCAACAACCGTAATTATTTCTCACAACACCAAAAAGGCACCAGATTATTAATTCCTTTAAGCTTCAGTTTTGGTAACAGCGCCCTAGCAAAGATAACAATTCCATAATCTCCAAATGCTCTTCAATTAAAGTTCCCTTATTGAGCAACTCTAATGACTACCTATACAACAACATGAGTGATGCAGATGGAATCCTACAGCAAACGTTCCTCATGTTTGCCCATAAATCTCTCAGATTACTGTATGCTACCCCTCAAGACAGATTCAGAGACGAGGAATAGTATCTGTTGGCGTCATAATGCTTGGAAAAACATCTGGTTTACGATTGATTGTGCAGGTTGGAAGCAACGGGAGAGCAACGAAAGACAACCCCCATACTGCTACCTTTTCTCTGAAAAAAAATTGTGTGTTCAAGAGCCTTTGACTACTTAGAGAAAAATGTAAGTTATAAGTTCTCTTAACGAAGGCAAAAAGAAAAGCAACGAAAGCAAAAGAAAAGCAACGAAATAGCACCCCTTTTTTTCACCTTGCCCCAGAATATGATTTCTGTCAAGAGTCTAAACTTTAAAGGCATTATACAGGATTTGTAGAGCTGACTAAAGAGTTGCAGACAGTATTTATGTTTTGTGTGAACAACCATATACATGAAAAAACAAACCTCTGAAAATTCGGGCCTAATCCGTTGTGTGAGTCAGGTGAAAATAGTGAAGAACCAAGCCCAATTTTCAGCAGGTAAACGCACCGTCCTTAATTTTGGTTGTAACAACCGAAATCAGCTGTTGCCATTTTTAAAAAGGTTTTCAGATACGGTTTTCTCGAATATGACTTCATTATAGCGGGAAATACTTCACAGCAAAAATGGTTCTAGCATGAACTTCATGATCAGTAAGCTTTCAGGCTAAGATTAACACTGATATTTTTATCTTTACAATCCTATAAAATACCTTTAAAACGGCCCTAAAGCTGGAAGACACAACCCCTACATTGTTAGCAACACAGACAAGAAGGCCAGAACAAAATTGCATTTAAAGTGTCTTTTGTGTGGGGCAGTTCGCCTAGAATGTTCTGTGTGGTACGAGTTCAACAGCGGTGGACGTGATAACATGCTTGGAAAGCCCACTGTTCAGTGTGCACCATGCATGCACTCACGGTGTCAGTCACGTTGCGTTGGCCTGGTACAGACAGGGCCTAGGGCGCTGGAAACAAGGGTCGAAATCACTCTTTACTGAGGATTACAATATAATCTATTTCCCTTTCGTTTCTACACAATTCGTTAACACTCCCAATTCAAACAAAAAATGTCAGCCTCAACAGCAGCTACTGTTAATGCAATCCGGATTGAATTTATTTCCTAACTTGACGAACGATCTCCAGACAAAATTCCACCAGAGTGAGTTCCACAAATTCCAAACTGCGCAATTAATATCATCCTGAAAACTTAAACCACACACAGATTTGATGGTAGACTAATCACTTGTGTCAGAGGGACTGGAGTCTAAGTTAAGTTAGACTGGTCCCCTGTCTCTATCCACATGATTAAAGACGGGCACTGGGCACACAAACCCTATGCTTTTCATTGGATTTAGACACTGGCGCATCTACCAGACTGATAGGACACACATGAGTCTGTGTGTTATGCAATCGCAAGGTTTAAAGCACAAGCCTCAAAGTCTGATGTCACTTGTTCGTGCTACAGTTAAGTTCACTTTTTACACAGACTTTGACCATAGAAAACCAAATCGTCTGGTTTATAAAAGTAACCCGTTTCCTCCAATGTACACAACTGGCTGTTTAAAAAGTCACATTTACAGGTCAAACAATAAAAAATTAACAGTATCCATTAACCAAAATGGGTCACAGAGAACATTTTCTCCTGGGGCATCAGTTCTGTTACTTTGGTTTGAATGGAGGAAAAACAAGATGGCGGATGCCTTTAAAATTAACTCAAAATACCCTACCCATCTTTAAACCTGTATTTAAATGCCCTGTATTAAATAATATGTGTAGTATGCATTTTGAAGCTGCTTAAAAAGTATATATAATAATAATTTTAATTTTATTTTATATTAATTTCAAATAAAAAATCTAGAGATGAGTTTATCAGATCAGAGTTGTCTTTTCAAATTTCATTTTGCCCACATCCTGAACTTTCTCAAAGGTGATTTTATCAACACATGTTTTGCAGTATAACCAATACACGCATTCTAAAGAGGGCCGATCTAATTGTCCGGAACACTGCTAAGATTTAAGAAAAATAATTTGTTGTAAGTTTGAGTAAGCTGATCACCATGGCGTGTCGTGGCTGAGTGGTCAAGCACACTGGACTCCAACTCTGGCGTTTCTGATCAGCAGAGTGTGGGTTCGAGTCCTGGTCTTGACACTGGTGTCCTTGAGCAAGACACTTAACCATTATTGCTTCGGCCTTTGGGTGGGATGTCCTCAACTTCAAACATTGTTGTTGTAGCCAGAGCCGAAGTTACTGTGATTCGAAAAACAGCCTCATCGTAATAGGAGATCATAAATCTGATTAAAAGCTGAAACAGTTTTGCAACTTTGGCTCAATGACCGTTTTGTAACTCGTGACTTAGACTCATCTATATTGACTCGGACTGGCCTCTTGAGGACCAAAACAGCAGGTTTTGGAAGGACTAAAAAATTCCACTCTCCCCGCTGGAGTCACGGATTGACACAGACATCCACGCAGGCAGCCGTACTTTGCGATCCATAGACGATGATAACAGACAAGTGTATTGGGCTTCCCAGACAAGGGGGATAACGCACTTAGTATTTGATTTAGAGAACGGTAGCAGATGCTATCAAATTCAACTCCTTCCCGGTGGCAAAACACACCCCGTGCAGATATCTGATACAGTTTCCTGATACATGTTGGAACAGGTCGGGCTATTTTACATGATTGACCAAGAAATTGTGTGTTATATTTATACCTTTTAATGAAGCAAGCTCTACCTGTAGAAGTACTCGAGGAAGGACATTGCAGTGGAACTGCCACACTGGAAAATTTGAAGATGATCAATAAGGGGGACTACCTGCACTTTTGGTCTGTGCAGACCTTTTTCTCATCAGGATATCATTACTTTGTTTGTCCCAATTCATATTTATGGACCCAAACCAAATTGTACACCTAGGCTGGATGGCAAAAACACAAAAACAACCCCCTCCCCCCCAAAAATACACAATTATGAATAAATGATTCATAATTTTTACAAGATAAAGGTACAGATGAGAGAGTCCTGAAGTAAACTGGTGGCACAACGAGTCTGTGCTTCAAAATTTCAAGTGAGAAACTGAAAAGCTTTGATTATTTCAGCCAGGCTTGAGGGCAAATGCCTTGAAGGCATTTTCCAGCAAAGTGCAAGGATGGAGGAAGGCAGTGACTTTAAAGGTGAGTCGGATAGAATTAGCAAAAACTTGCTGACTGATCAAATTATGACTGCTACACCATTGCCCAGAACCATTGCCCAGGATGGCGTGTCGTGGCGGAGTGGCCTAGCGCACTGGACTCAAGCTCTGGTGTTTCTGACCAGCAGAGCCCCGGTCTTGACACTTGTGTCCTGAAGCAAGGCAATAAACAGTTGTTACTTTACCCTTCTGATGGGTCGTACAAGCCTTTATGAGACCATGTGTTGTGCAATGCACATAACAGAAATCAGTTCACTAAGGGGTTCGCACCAGTGTTGTCTGGTTTGGTTGGCTTCAGATTGCGCCACAGCACCTTGTGAACCATAACATGGTGCTAAGTAAATCAATGGGCTTTACATTTCAAACATAGCTACACATATCTTGCAGAAAATAGAGTGCTTAGAGATACCCTTGGGTGTGATAAAGTGATATATAAAGACTGCGTATTACTTATTATTAACAGCTCACAGTGGGATAAACCCATCACTGAAGTCATGATGAGTACTCAACAATGAGTAGAGTAACGGAGAAGAAAGGTTCAAGTTGCTTGACCTTCAAGCCTCCGTTTGATCACATCACTTTCAATAACAGAAAAACAAAATGGCCACACCATGTTAAAAAAAAAAAAAAAAAAAAGGACGCTGATTCTTGGTACCACACCATAGAGACCTACAATCCCGACCAAAATAGTTGGCCGGTAGTTCACAATAAGCATACCCTTCCCATCCATGTTGTTACCTTAAGCTGGTGCCTGGGAACGCGCAATAAGAGCCATCTGGGGCCAGGGGACCAGCGAGATTTGGAGGCCAAATGCATGTCACTTCTTGCATATGACCCATAGAATCACAAGCTTGACAGGACACTGTAAGCGCAGGATTCTGTGGCAAGCAGCCCCATGAAATTGGGTTGGACACAAAATCTTCCCTCTAAGATCAAATTGACATTGTGAGAGTTGTTCACAGAACATGCCAATAAGGTTCTGCTATGCACATTGAAGTCGCCACTACATTCTCATGTTTGAGGTGATATCAAATGCATATCCACACGACCACAGGCAAATATAGCACCCCCATTAAAAGTCTATTTCAGGGTGGTGTTAGACAGACGAGGCTACCCACACGTTGGCTGGCTGACACCGCTTATTGCATTCGAGATTCAGTTACATCAGTCAGATGACAGCTATAAGCCTAGCTTCTTCTGTCCTACCTCAATATCTCCCTCTTGTCTCACACTCATGTGCCACACGCTCGACGATAATACGCATTGATATAGCAACCAATGACATCCAATGGTCTACCGTTATCGATTGCTCTTGTTTGCGTTACCATACAGTTCTCACCCCTCGTTTCCTGCAGATGCTGAAGGGGGGGACAGAGGAAAGAAGACGACAAAGTTCGAATCGAATGAGCTGCCGCCAAACAGAGTGCCGACTCTTTTTTTTTTTTTACATTGGAACTGTCTCCCTGCTTGATTTCCTGGCGAGTGATGGGAGTCTACTGTACAGCTGTATGAGTTGAGGCAGCTGCGTCGTGGAGATGAAGTAGGCGGGTGCAAAATACTTCCGATTGATCAGACTCTGGAGGAAAAGAGGAGGGGGGGGGGGGCTTCTAACAATCTAAGTTGTTCTTTTATCTCGTCCATTGACAAGCAAATCATTCACTGCTCTGTCTGCTGTTGTCGTAAGCTCCAAGTGTGTTAATAATTAAAAGTAATTAGCCATTGGGGTTGCTGGGGTCTTCATTTGCAATTTATCAATTTAGTTTTGTTTTTTTTCCCGCTTAGACCGGATCCAGGGATGGATTTGTAGGCTTTTGGAGGGTTTTGAAACAGTGTAGGATAAAATTCTTAAAAAAATATATACTACTCTTCCCGAGTTTAGTTTAGTTTAACTACATTTCGCTAAGAGACTCCACACATGCTCGGAAATTATGATAAAGCATGGGGTGTGCAACTCAATTAAAGTGTGTCTATTTCAATTTGCTGGAAAAATGCCCTAAATACAGATGAACTTTGGAACCGATTTCAAATGTATACAACATTTACCCGTAGAGAAGAATCTGTATACAAATTAGATAGTTTGACATCATAAAAGAAAGATGTAACTATTTAGACAAACAACAATTTAAAACCGGGACAAAAGAAGGCATAAACTGGCTGTTCAAAAAAGAAAATCACAGAACTGCATCTAAATACTATTGTTATGTACTGGTACTAGGTGAATGTTGAAAACAAAAATGGAAGACATGTAAAGATGACAGTTGCTTGTAAACTTAAAAAAAAAAACACCAGTGTGAAGAGTATTTTTAATCATATAAATCCAAGATGTGATGTACACAAAGCAAGAGTACAGGATGGTCATGATGGAGTGACAGAGTTCAGACATTGAATGGCCCATCTTAAATCATGTTCATGCAGCCGGGGCCATCTTGTATTTCCCCCCATTCAAATCAATGAAACCAAAATGAGTCTGGATGGAAAAAATAGTCTGGTCTCTATTTTGTATAAAAAATGGCTATTCATTGTTGAAAATGAACACAGGGAACAAGGCAGCATGAACAAAGGTCTGTATCGAAAAGTGAAATCAAGTCGAAGAAATCATGATCCCATTGTAACTGTATTTTGAGATGGTGGGATTTTTAAAATCCAGAAAATAACGTACTCCAAGCCACGGTGAAACCTTCCGAACAAAATAGTCAACCTTGAACCATATTCACCCCAAAATGTTTCCAGTCCATCACCAGTGAGTAAATTGTTTGAATCAATCTACTTAACTGTAAAAAATTCCACATCGATGCAAAACATTAAAATACAAAACAAATTATAAATAATTAAAATGGAAACAATAAATCAGTTATAAATTTAATATGATGGGATTATTTATTGACAAGGAGAAGTTAATTAACCTGCACATTAAGTTAGTGAAGGCACGGTGTCGATATCAAGCATCTTAATTGAAGGTAATCAATTCAAATCAATTTTAATTTGCATCAAAGGCTGAATTTCAAGGCTCACTCATTCAGACAGACTCATGGGGGGGATGTGGGAATCACTTAATGCATTTTTAATGATCGGGTTAGTACAGCAATGGTTCGAAATTTTTTATTGAAACTACCCAGTTTCAGTGAAAATTTACCTGAAAAGGTAACATTGATCCCTGCCTCCCCACCCCTGGCTATTTTGTGTTCTTTTTGAGGGAGCTTTAAAAAGGGGCAACAAAATTTGTCTCTCAAAAGGAGTGTTTTAATCATTGAAAGAGGTTTACACGCTGCAAGACTCACTGTTCTGTCTTACTGACTTAGTTCACATTAATGCCAGGTATTGCAGGCATCTTTCCCATGGAACTTAACAGCAGTAGTTCATTATTTATTAACACCTCAGCAGATCCCCCCAAGTTCCCAGGAAATGTTTCCAGTTGATGTTGAGAATGTCGGCGCGGGCATACTTTCATTTTCAAGCGTCCAGTTCCCCGTACCACATTCCACAGTCCATTTGGGAGGCTGTTCTACTGTTATAAATCACGACGACGTTTAGAGTTTAAGTATGTGCGTGGCTAACGGGGAAAAAAAAAACAGAGCAGCCTTCATTTAGAACCTTACAGTGCACTCAATGGTGTCGAGACAGAATTTAAAAAAAATGGCTGTTCTCCACTTAAATTAGAGTGCTGTTCCCCTTTTTGTAATCCCCGTTTTAGTTCAATCGTACAAAGTATTTTAGTCTGTTTTAATAATAACTCCCTATTATTTCTTTAAATCAGATTGTTTTCCTTCAAGAATTTTGAAAATCAACTTGCTAACATTCTAACAGTCACATGAACCTACATTGTAGGTTTTGATAAAACGTTTTACCAACAAAACCCTTCTAACACTAAAAGACACCTAACAGGAGCTATGGTGGATAAACCAGGGTGGTAATATCAGGATGTTTATGATGAAGACAACCCTTCAAGGAAAAATATAACCACAAAAAAGTCTCTATAAAGTATTGTAATTACGTTTGCTGGTGGTTTCAACATTCCTGCTATGTCATTCTGAACGCTCAGATTGTGAAGAAGGACGCACTTACACATTCAATAAAATTCCTTTTACCGGCAGTTGTGTATAATACTTAACGTCAACACGCTTTTGAACAACATTGACCCCACCACTTGACAGCATTTCTGAGGCACCCTTTCTGGCAACAGTACTGAGGGAGTTACAAGTTTATGCAGTAGAGTTCTGCTTATTGCCTTTGAACTATTCATTTCAGGAATGAAAGGTACAGTGTACATGATTGGTGACTGATCATGAAACAAGAAGACAAGAATTCCTTTCATGGGCTTCTTGCGTTTTGGTCACCACGAGGTGCACCAGTGAGGTGCATCATTCAGGTGCACCAGCAAGGTGTGCAGTGAGGTGCTGACCAGTGAGATGTATCAGCAAGGTGCACCAGTGAGGTTTACCAGTGAGGTGTACCAGTGAGGTGCACTAGGGGGGGGGGACCAGTGAGGTACACCAGTGAGGTGTGCCAGCGAGGTGTACCAGTGAGGTGTACCAGTGAGGTACACCAGTGAGGTTTACCAGTGAGGTGCACTAGGGAGGTGAACCAGCAAAATGTATACATTGAGGTGTAACAGAGGTCTTTCACAACATGTTCCACAAAATACACTTCCCTGTTTTTTCCTGGCATTTCTTACACATAAATGTCAGCGTTTGTTTTAATCAATGAGGCAATTACGCCACACGGGAGATGCAGGCATGTGGTAGTTAAGTTCAGGTAAGACAGTTCCATGCCGGCAACTCAGCTAGCAGTCCAGACAATCGCAAATTAATAAATGTCTGCGATTTACTGTCAGCATGAATGCTTTAGAGCGTGTGCTCACCATGGTTATTACCCGATATTTCTTCTTTTTTATTGCAGCGCAATTGTGGAATGCTTAATGGGTAAAAGGAGAGTGTGGCGATGCTACCGAAAGAAATTCACGCAACCTCACTCTCCTACCGTCTGACCAATGACTTTTACACTTTGCTAGCCTGCAATACGACATCCTGTATTTTTCCCCCCACATTTGTGAGGTCTCCATCTAATGAAAATGAGTGCATCACAACACTGAACTTGACATTGGAGCCCCTTCTGAACAACTTTGCAAAGTTCTATGAAAAATACAGCTCTTGCAAATAACTCCCCCATAATCCTATACTTTTAAGGATAAGAAGAAGCAATTATTCACCATTTTGGGTGATCGAACAGATTCTTATCAAATGATATAAAAAAATATCACAATTTCTTCAATGCCCCCACCCCACAGTTGTGAATCAGATTAAAGCACAATATCATTTTTTAAAGATTTCCCACTATGTCAGGTCAACAACTACCCCATCATGTCTACTTTAAAATGATAGCATCCATTGAATTCTAAACTCCTGTTTGTCATCGTGAACACCGTGTCCATATCGGAGCCAAGTGTTTGCCTTCAAGTTGTGTGTATCACTGAACAAACAGAATTCCCCGCTTGGTCCACATGTCATTTTCCCACGACGAGTTAGGCAATGTATCAAAAGCATACTTGAAAAAATAATAATATTGGTTATTGCAACAATAACAATGTATGTTTCATTAGAGTTAGAGAGCAGCCATCTTGAAGAGGCATTGGATGCATTTCATCCAAAGACAAGTTTGAGCTTCAGTCAGTGGTTTTAAAAGAGTTGTCGCTAGTCCGGTTGTACCACCACGGTAATGTTGCAGTTCCCACCAAACAGTAACTGAGTTGTTGGCTAGCCTGGTTAGGCTTGGTTTCAAAATGGAAGGTTTTGAACATTACAAAAAAAAGTGTCTTCTGATTTCATTTTTAAAATGACAAATGCTCATGGATAGTAAACCAACAACTTCCATTGTGTGAAAAAAAAAAATAATTATAGGGGGTATATTTTGAGATCATTAATTTTCAAGAGTTGTTCGTTTATCTGTCCCAGGTTAACGACCCATTTTCGCATTGCAGCTCTCAGCAAATGTTTCGCTTAGTGAATGCTAGTCATACACTCGGTTCTGGTCACAGTTGCCAAAAAATATGCCCCTCAATTTTATATTAAAAAGGAAGTGTCAAAATGACGTAACAATTTCAAAAAGATTCAGTCCCTTCTATTGTTAGCCATAGCGTTTTGTGGACGACCTGTTATCGATTCCGACACCCTGGTTTACCGATCATCATTAGTACCTAAAAATGAACGACTCCTACACCCTGTTATAAAATTTCTAGCAAATCTGGACAACTTGTTTGCCAGCTCCTAGAAACGTTTAGTCCCCCTATCCCTTCCACTCAAGTTTTTTTAAAAACTAAAATTTAAAAATACCAATAAAATTTATGGCCTTGCCATCAGACCTATGACTTAACAACATGGTCAATTAGCCATGTGTAATTTGTACCCTAATTTTTCCCACAGTGCTGTGTCTCGGCTGAACAAATGAAAACACTGAATGGTCGATTGTGCCGACACGACGAGGAAGCTGCTTCTTCTGTACCTCTCCCACTCTGTAGCGGTAACTCATATGGATATAGACTGGCTAATTGGTTGCACTGCTGACCTGAGACTGTACAAAGAGCGCCTCAAAGGCGAGTTGGATACCGGCGGTGTGGTACATTGTATCTCCATGGTAACCGATCATAAACACAGAGAAGATGCAACAAGCTGTTCATGATTAAAGCAGTATGGCATTTCCGTCAATGCCGTATTTGAAGCGTTTTTTCGAGACCACTCATGTCTGTAGAGTCATCACCACATTGTTTAGTTATTTATTGATGATTTTGATAAATATTCCTCTTTTTTTGCTTTTTATGATGGTGTTTATTTGATTTTTTTCTATTTCGTGTATTGTTGTCTGATGTTTTCTTTGTCAGATAAATAATAACGATTACAAATAATAACAAACCCAGACATGACTCATATTGCAGAGCTGCCAACATTTGCATCTTACTACCAGGGAGCGTACAACAATCAGGGATATATTTAGAATTACATTCAACATAATAAGGACAAAGTTCCCATTATCAAGAATTTCTTTTTAATTCATTCATCAGAACATGGAAAGATTGGTTTATTTTCAGGGAGTTTTCTACAGAATCATGGAGACTTGGCAGCTGGCTGATATTGTTGATTGATTTGTTATTTATTAACTTTTTTTTTTTTACACAATTTTCTCAGCATAAATGTAGGAAAAAACATCATGAAACAGAAATTTAGTTTTGAAACATAGATGCATGTAGTATGTTTGCATGTGGAATGGTGGAACGTTTCAATTCAGGACATGGTCTTTTTGGGTTGGGTGGAAGTGCGATCAAATATTGCGTCTGTTAGGGTTAAAATGCTTGTCACACTAACAACTTTGTGATTGTAAAAAAAAAAAACGTCTGGCTCAAAAAAACTTTGCATTTTGTTTTAGTTTTCAATGGCACTAAAAGGGAAGAAATATGAGGAAATCAGATGATCAGCTGAAAACATTGCATGCCTGATCTGTTTTAGTCCATTAAATAATTTTATAGAAAAATAACATACAGTGAACAACATAATTCTACCGACACTTGCAAAACAAATTTTTTTCCAAAATATTTGTTGTGACAAAATCATAAACCGATCCACGTCAAAAGCAGTGGTAATGTCTAAGACTGTTTCATTCTATAACAGCCTCCGGAACGGAAGGAGTCCATTATCCAGTTCTTTGAATCTTCCATTCGTCACTCAGGAATTGTTAAGATCTTCCCAACTCGAGACAAGTCCACTGAAAAAGGAGCTCTAAAGATTTTGCAAAATCAACACTTGAAAAATCGCCACATTTTGTCTTTACGCAAAGTCCATCAAAACAAATCAATATAAATGGAACCCACACTTCAAAAAACTTATAAAAGGCAACGCAACAACAACAAAAACATGCAGTCTGTCTTATTTAGGACCGAGAAGGCACTTAGCGTTTGTAGAGCTGTCGTTTATAACCACAAAATATATCAATCTTTCCTCCGCTGAGACATGAGCTCACATTAAGATCATTTTGATAGTCTCATCACTCTTTAAATCTCTCCACAAGAATACCCCGAATTACTGGCTGAAAGGCACTGGGGAAAAAAAACCATTTGGCATCATGAATGTATTGCATCTTCCATCATTTAGTAACACATGAGTTACATGAACTGCTCCTGACGGAATCCGTGTCGAGGGGCTGGAGGACATCTTAGTTGGGATGTGCGTGGGTACAAAAGGACTTAAAGAAGTATTTAACGTACAAAGAAAGAAAAAAAAGACGGAACACTGCTGGTGTCATGCTATATAGATGCTGATAATAGATACTACATACAGGCCTTTCAGTTTGGCATTCTACTTTGACCTTGGTTGGTAACCCCCACATACATACAAGGTTTGGGTATAAAGTAAATGCACACCAGCTCCTCATTCAAAGTGCACCATTACATCAAGCACTCAGAAAACAATGAGGCAAAATTGAACACGATCATTACAAAATGAATTACATTTATGTTGTTTAAAAAGACAAAAACGGACAGCATCAGCTCCCAAAACATAACTTTCTTTCATCAAGGCCTGAAGTCACTAAAATGGAGAACTACATATCTTCTCAGAACACATTCCATACAAGGTGTAGTACGCATGTTAACAAGCAGCGTACAGACTGTTCTCGTTATCTGGAGATATTTTCCTTGATCCTGCACACACTGCCCATATAAAAAGACATCTGTCATCGACTCCATCTCCGGTTCTTCGCATTACGATGCCCCAATGTCCTCTGCATCCTCTTCCGAGTGACCAACGATGCATTGATAACACTGAGGAAGCCTTTTAAGTCTGCAATACACTCCGGGCCATTGGAACATAAAATGACAACATACTGGAACATACTTTGACGGAAACATTTACGGTTGATTTGTGACCAAAGAATTGATCATAATTTAGCAATTGAGGCCCAGTTTTTCAGTATACAATGCTACTGAATATGTAAGTAAAGTCAACTCTCTTTATAACAAGGTCGCTTGGATTGGGCAAATTACCTATAACATGAAGTTGTTATGACAGGAACATTGTTATGGTCCATGGCATAAACATTTACTACAAGCTGTTTAATTGACACAAAGAAATTCACTCCACTTGCAGAGCTCTCGACTCTCGTTGTATAACAAGGTTCATGGGAATTTCCAAGTTACCTCTTCAATAGGAATGTTGTTATTTAAGAGGGTCCAGCAAAACAAAGAAACACTAAGCAGAAATGAGATTCGGGACTTCAGTAGAAGCAGAGCCTCTTCGTAACAGTGCTCTTTATATTTATAATGAGGGTCGGCTGTACGGCACTTCCAATCACCATTCTACACTTACCCTGGTAAGTTAAGAAAGGTCAACCTTCACGTGAATGTGAAAAGATGTCGCAAAACATGGAGGGAGAAATAGTGAAAGTCAAAAGCTCAGCTATACAGATGTAGCTGCCTGGGACATTGGGGTGCTTCAGACTTACTGACCCCGGTCGACTAAATAAGAGAGAGGAAGAGAGAGAGAGATAATTCACAGCCTACTGTAAAATGACACAAACTGTATTTTCAGGAAGTTGCCTTCTATGTACAACAAGGCTGCGCTTCAAACAACACAACATGTAAATGGTTTAATTTGCTGGTTGTGCGGAGCCACTGCAACAAGCCAAGGCAATAGTGTTTAACTATCCGTACGCGCCCATGGGGCCCTTTTAGTTTTGATTAACCAGCTGTTTGATTGCAATTAGGTGTCAAATTTTACACTCTCCTTGCGGCCCCTGAAGGGGGGAGAGGAGTGAATAACTAATAGATTTTCTTTGCTGGGGGGATGGGGGTTGAATCATTTTGACTTGACCTAAAAGTCAAAGGGTTTTACAAATTGTTGCAAGATGATTTCCTCAGATCGTTTTTATCGCACAGGTTTTGTCTTTGAAGAGGTGGTTTACTCAATTGGCCATTTGCGAGTTAGATTTGAATAATGTCTGGTACATTGACTCGCTTTGTCACACGTTACTGGTTAAATTTGAATTTCCTCAGACAAATGAGACCGTTGCTATGTCAAGTGATTCGGGGCAAGCTTTTGTGTAATAAACAAAAGAGACAGAGACGACGAACACGGTACCAGGGTTTGCTCATTTGGAGGTTGCTATACAAAAAGCTTGCCCCGAACCATTTGACATAGAAACTGTCCCTATAGTCTGAGGAATTCAAATTTAAGGGGTAACTTGCAAAGCTAAGCAGGTCATTGTACAGATGCTATTCAAATGAAACTCACAAATGGTTTATTCTACTGGGCATACAAGTAATATTGTTTGTTTGTTTGTTTTTATTTCCAAATATCACAATATATAATCATAAAACATACATGCATTAGGTACAATGGGTGATAAGTGGAGGGTACCAGGAAAAAGCCTAAGCTTATACAGGGCCTGGTCCCTTTAGTTTATAAATTAATTGCTTTTAGTTAACAGTAACAATATTAATTGATGATATGAAAGTACAGAGAAAGGTGAATATAGTGAATTGAAAATCTCACCCTCCAGTAGGCAACACCATAATGAGCTAATCAACAAGCAAGTCGTATGTGTATAAAATTAAAATTATTTTTAAGGCTAATCAATATGAACCTGCCACTTGGCGGGGCTGTCAGACGAGGCATTCTTTACAGGCAACTTGGAGGTGACCAACTGCACTGCATGTAAAAGGAACACTTTGCAGGCAGGATAGGTGGACCTTAGCACACTCCAGTACACCCAATGCACCCATTCAACCCAGAAACCCCAGCCAACACTACGCTCTGCAAAGAGGCATGCATTCTCCTGAAGACAATCAGAGTATGCTGGTCGAAACGTCGAGTTATAACCGGCTCTTCTCAACAGAGCCCCACTACTTAACAAAGATTTATTTACATGAAATCATTCCAAGCACACAGATCTTCATTACGAGGGTTGACCTATGGTACAGGCTTTTATTGACTTTTAAGCCAAAATTACTACTTTTTTTCTAAGGAAAAAAACTAAACAACAAATCTGAAATCAGATTAATGTAGGAAGATTATTGCACATGACTTTGGTAGCATGTTACAGAAAAGTTTTGATCAATGTCTTAAGGCCTTTCAAAATTATCAGTTTTAAAGTAATCATTTTTCATTTTATTTTGTTTTTAATGTGGTTGGACGGGTAAAAGAAAAGATTAAAAAACGAAACTTAGATTTTCAATTTTATTTTTTTAAAGGAACACAAATATACATAATATATATTTTGGAATAAAAAATCAGGGTAGATGTTTGGGGTAAAAAAAACAATGTTTATTTATTTATTTAGTAAAAATTTTAAAAAATGTAATAATATTGAACAGTCCCTTACTATCCCAAAGCAAAACTATGTGAAAATTGGAATGTGAATAATTCTTTGTGAACTTCATGAAATGATTGCCTGACATGTCACTTCTGAGCCATCACTCGACTTTGAATTTTAGGTCATAAAGAAAGGTGTGGTGAGGCAACAGTAGCTTCATTATTTTAATTGTATCCTTAAATTTTAAATAATCTTGAAAACTTGTTTTAGACATGTAATTATATTGTTTCACTAAACAGTTTCATAAAAAAAAGCCTTAAAAAACCACCCAAACACCTTGTGGTAAGCTAGTCACAATGATGATCGATGCTCCTTAATGTGTTCTTGTTTAGACTTCCACCTCAAAATACAGTCTTCTGCGCATTGATGGAACAGCACAGTGAGCTGGTCAGCCTGCAAACACCACTTCTAAAATGACTGGGACAAGTCTAGGATTCAGATTAAGATTAGTTAGCGCGGCTGCTCATTTTCTGACTCCAGAGAAACTGACAGGAAAAATTAAGTGGATATCGTTTCTTAAAATAGCACTGGAGCTACATAAACTGGAATGTATCGGCGATATGAAATAAATAACCTAATTTACATAATATCAATGAAGGAAAAGGCAGGCATGTGTGTGTGCGACTGTTCAAAGTCCAATCCTATAAGGCGAATCCAATAATCGCTGGTTTAGAATAATCTGTTGAATAAAATGTAACGTTTTTTGTGGTTGTAATTACACTGAAGAGTTACTTGATACCGGGAAGAAAAAAAAAATGTGGTTATCTAATAACAGAATAATTTAGTTGCATAGTCACATTTCTCACTGATCTTAGATATTACCTGGGAGTAATGAATACAAATAAGTACGACAGCAGAAAATTCCCCTCGAAATTAAAGGGAAGATTGGTACCAAAAGAGTGAAAATTACCAAAATATCACTGGAAAGGTTTTTCAAGTTGTAAATGTACAGTTTGTGTATCAATAAACTGACCTGAATATTCTGCGAAAGCGGTTTTAGATTAACTAAAACCCACGAATAAATTATACGACAACAAAACATGGCTGTTCAACAACATGTGTTGGAAAATGTTTCATGATTTTTACTCTGTTGTTGCTGTTGTTTGACCATTCAAACAAGGATAACAATTGCAGATAGATTCATAAACAAAATTTAGCAACAGGCCTTCAACCCCTTTGATGTTATTTATTAATGTCCAGTTCACCAGAGTAAAATAATTGTTTACTTTGATAAAATGTAAATCACAAATTACTGATGCATTAGTTTTTGTGATTGGATACAACCATGCTTTCACCTAACTCAAGGCAAACTTAAAATTCATGACATTCTTCGCAATGAAGCATTTGTTTTGACAAAGTAGCTTTAACAATGCATTAACCATAGGAATTAACTTATCATTAGTTTGATTTCTTTTTGATGAAGCTTGGAAAAAAAACCTTCTGAGAGACTCATGGCCATGACTGCATGCAGCACTTTAGGAACTGATAAATGAGAAGGCAGGAGAACTACAAAAAAAATCATAAGTAAATTAGAAAAAAAAAAGATAATAAACCACAAGGAACCACAATAATAATCCACAAGGAAAACTGACTGGGTAAGTAATAATAAATGGGGGTTAAACAAAGAAACATTTTCTTTGTTCAACCCCCAAAGTAAATAAAGCAAAATAGGCATAAAAAAGAATAACAAATTAATTACAGCAATACAAAATTACTGCCAATTTCAATCCCTAAGGACAATTTTCCCATAACAAATCACTGAATGAAATTCATACCAACTCTCTGGACACTTGACATGTCATGCCTTTTTCGAGGGGGAAAAAATACAAAATGATAAAGTTCAGTCGAAACTTTCAACAGGGCAATAACTTCCGTCTCCCACAAGAGTTAATAAAAATGCAGTTGGAAATGACAGCGTTGCCCCGCACATGCCGTCGCTACAACAAACGTGCTGTCATTGTGGGTACTCGAAAAGTTCAAGTGCACTCACTCGGAAATGTCTGAAATTATTCAGAGGGGAGACTTAGCGATATCGAGTGCTATCTTCACAAGATAGCACAGCGCGCCCCAACACACGAAGTACTTATATACATTGTATAACAACAAAAGGGTTACCAAAGCACTTACTGTGGCGGTTTCATGTAACACTTAAGGTTTCCCATGCCTGTTTCTTGTATTTCCTGAGCGCTCTCTGCCGAGATTCCAAGCCTTTTTTGCCGAGTTCTCTGCATGGCTTGTTTTGTAACCGGCCTGAGGACGGATCGGTACTTATCCAGTTCATTTTGTAATCTCTGGATGAGGGCATCTTTCTCGTCCAGCTCCAGCTCCAACTCATCGATGAGGTCGTCCCGTTGCCGGAGCTCCTCGATCTTCTCCTGTAAGGCATACTGCAGGTCCCGCAAAGTGGCCATCCTCTGTGCGGTGCCCGTCGATAGCGGCTCCTCATGCAGCCTGCCAATTTTCATTAGTACCAATTTGGATCAGCGGGCCACGGCTCGATCGTGAGAGATAGAAAGTGAAGAAGCTCTATATAGCCTTCCTTCTTCACTCGCAGGCATCCGATTTAAGTTGGTTTATACCATCGTCCCCATTGGAATGTGACCGGTCAGCGTACAACAAACAATATCACCATACCGTTACGGCTCCAGCACTAATATATCCAAGCACACGTGCACTGCCATATATCCCACCCAAAAACATAGCTCCGGTGTTTTCACAACTCCGCAGCATCCACTCCTAAATCTTCACCCCGTTTTTCCCCCCAATTAGACACAGCAAGATCCAGACAGCCATTTGGACGATCGAGTTGCCCGAATCAAAAGCTCACAACATATATATCCAGACGGTGAAAAAAACTCAGAATTCCCGGCAGATTTTGTATCACTTCTAGAAACAAGAAGTGCCGTCGATGCGAGCTGACGGGCCCGCGTACGATTCGTGCAGTTGCACGTCTGAAGCTTGCAACATGTACTCGTCTACTGAGACGTGGCCGATCGGTGCAGCTCGCTTTACTCTTACGACCGCCTGACTATTCCACACCGTGATGACTGTGTGTGTACGACCAGCGGCAAAATACTGAGAACACAAACCTTTTCACCAGCAATGACCGCGAAGCGCTCGGGACTTCTTATACAACCGAGAGAAAAAAAAACTACACATTTTTTCTTTTATCAGTCAAAACAAACCCTATACCCAGACGGCTCGGGTCCATTGGGTCAGATTGAGGTATAATTTTACTAAAGATAAATTCCTTTTCCTCTTTGCATTCACACCGACTTGGCTGACAGAGTTTTGGAAAAATAATGACTGCCGGCGTATGTACGGAGGAAGCAGACTACAAAACTGTCTTTTAAAATAACTGGAACTTTAAAACACGGGTTACTAGTAACAAAAATATGAACGAGCGTGCGGATAAAAAATATGACTCCGCAACTCACGGCAGTTTCGGGGTCACTGTTCAGTAATAAGTGAAGGACGGTATGACTGATGACGTAAAATATGGCAAGTGTAAAACGAAGAGTGCATTTTGGGGGACATTGTCGAAGCTTACTGCGTCGGGCTTGGGCTCCAGCTGAGGCTATGTTGGTTATTTTGAAAATGTGCGCTTTCGGTACGCGAAACTCAGGCGGACGGAACCTAGGCTACTTTCAGCCGGAGCCCCAAGCCGAAGCCAAGGTTTCGAAAAGGGAAACGGATTCCCTTGTTTGTATATTAAAGATGCGCAGCGTCCATTATTATTTGTCCGAGTTCTCTTGTATTCATTGAAAGGAAACACGGTGCCCGCCTTTCAGCTTCATGCGTATTGACCTCAATCTTTGCATGGTTTAATTTCGGTTCTCTTAGAGTTTTCACGGGTAACCATAATGTTTGGTTGTTGAAGGTTATTCCTCCCATGTTCGACTTTAAAATGGGAACCAAGAAAGAAAAGAAAAGAAAAAAACCCTTTGAAGTGACAATTCACCGCGTTTTGATTCCTTAGTGTTTAAACAAGCTTACCTTTCACCACTTCAATGAGCGGTGACCGCGTGTTACACACCACGAACCTCGGCCGTAATACTTGCTCCCTATATATTTACCCTTTCACTTCAGTCGTTCAACATCGTGACCCCGTGAAACATGACTTCGCTCGCTCTCCTCGCCTAAAGTTGACGGTCGCACCGCAACTTCTCGGGTTTCACGGGGTCGCGGTTTAGATAAACTTGGCGGCTGGCCGACTTCTTGGCAGGTTTTAATTAAATTTGGTTCACCCGATATTCGCCTTTTCCTAGATTCTTGGAGTGTCGGATATTAACGTTTCAGGTGTTTTAGTTTCGTTAGAGCTTTTTTTCGCTTCCGAATTGTACAGAGTTTAATACGGATGTGCTTTTTGATTAAATTATCAAATATTTAAAAAAAATTCCCCAACAATTTTTCAGTTTTATATAAAAAAATAAAATAATAATAAATAAAATTAAAAAAATGCAATAAATTGCTTATCGAGTTCCACTTTCGGATCCTAAAGTCCTGCCCAACGATCTGTGTGTGATTTCTTTACCGACTATAAACTCAGACTCGACCCGGTTCCAGGTCCAGTGTGGCCTGATTGTGACCCGGAATCTTTGTATGACCAAGAAATTTGTCAAAATGACCAAGAATACAAGTTTTAATTACAACTTTTTTAATTACCAGTTTCCGGGTCAGCCATACCCATACATGGGTCAAGGCTCCCCCCCCCCCCGGGACTCCGAATTCGAGTCAACTCTGACCCCGGAAGTATTTAGAGTGTAGGCCACATTTTTGTAAATGGCATTATATATCAGAAACCCTTCTTCAAAAGAGTTTATCGTTGTCGTTGTTTTCTGTCTTAGATTATTTGGAAGAGGAAATGTAGTCCCATCCTTTCAGTTTTCACTAAACTCATTACGCACTACGTAACCAACCAGTATAAATTTTCAGCCAATTATTCGCTGGTCACGTTTTTATAAAACAATAAAACAAAAATTCACATTTTGTCAGGAATGTTGTACACGCTCATATCGGGTTAATTTTGATTTAACCCGAGCGAAATAAACAATAGTTATTCGTGGGTCATTTTTGTCAACCAAGTCACTTTATTTTCAAAGGATTGGAGTACTCTCTTTGAGTCGTGCTTCAGAACCACGGGTCCGAAAAGAACTGGAGGTTTGACAACTCCACTTACTTTCACATCAAAGCACATGTATTTGGAGTATTATACAATAAAACGATCATTAATCACGCTGAGAGTGTGTTGAGAAAAGTGACCGAGATCAAAAGGGCGGGAAAGATGTGGAGGGGGCAGGGGGTGGAGGTTGCAGAAAGCGGTGCTTGTCGTGTGCAAGCCTCCTCTTGCTATTTTCTTCACTTTGATGATTATTAAATCTAACATGTTTCTCTGGATCACTATAAGGACCATGGACTATAATTATAATTTATATTGAATGAGCTTTCAGACTAAAACTAATTTTTCTTTCCAGGACACGTTTCGAGGTCCCGATTGTGTAGAATTTAGGCCAAGGTAGTTTCTGCGAAGTTGTAAGTATTCATTTGCCAATTCAATATCAAACAACGACAGTCTATACGAATAAGCCTTTCACTTTGTGTAATGGCAGCATTAGAAAATTGGCTTTTTCAATTCTGTCGTATATGCACATATAGCCGAAGAAGCCGAAGAAGACGTCTGGTTTGTGTGTCTTGTCACGTAACTTTCTATACAGAGATGGGTTTTCTCTCTTCTGGCTATCAGACATCTTAGGGAATGAATTGTCTGATGAGATGCATCTCAAGCTAATGCGAACATTTTCTGGAATCTGTCTCTCTCTCTCTCTCCCTCTCAACGTCTGTTCGAAAATATTGTCCATATTTCTTTGGCTTAGCATAGTTTGTACTTTGGGATGGAAGACCTTCGGGAGAAATGAATTCTGGCAACAGAGCCGTTTCTCATCAGCTGTTGGGGGGTGATTAAAAGGCCGACTGTTCTGCTTCTTCCAATCTAACTCCAAGGTGAGGTTAAAGATAAAGTGCATTAGTCATCGGCTGGCTGTTTGGGTTGGAGAGTTTCTTCAAAATGGTTATACGCTGACTGAAGGTCGGGTTGACACAAACCAAAGAACCGAATTTGTAAAATTGAGCTGACACCGCGGACTCTCAACCCTGGTTCACTTCCGTGATTTACTAGGATCCTTCCATACACTCCAACAATAGCTAGCAGATATAGAGGTCCACTGTCTCTACGCTAACAGCATGGTAACTCAACACCCCCAAACTGTTGGACTCATAATGTAAAGCATTTTCAGTTTAAGTGCAGTCCGCACCACAGAATCAGACAAAACATAAAGTTGGATATTGATGGGTTGGTCTGGTTAGGGTTATACAATCACGTTTAGTTCAGTCTGTTTGAGAGAAAGAGAGAAAGAGAGAGAGGGAGAGAAAGGGGGAGGGGAGGGGGGGGGGCAGCCCAAGTGCACCAAATGCAATTTGTATTTTTATTTCCACTTTTTAGTTCAGATTAGTCACGCTTCAATGATTAGTTATGGTTTGGTAAACTCTTCTGTCACGCCTCACCAATTTTCCATTAACATCCTTAGATTACTGGTCTTCTCGAGATAGGAGACAAAACACAAAAGGATCCCCCATAGGGACTCTGAAAAGAGGGTGCTCAGCACGGATTTTTTCTTTAAAAAAAATCTCGGTGAGGATGATATAAATGGACAAAATGAAAGAACAAATTTTCTATTCTCTACAAAGTGCAATTGAAAAGGGAGTTCAGACGTGTGTGTGAGCACGTTCAATCCATTTACCCATTTAAACAATAAATAAATAATAATAAAAATAAATAAATAAAAAATAAAATAAGCAAGTTGGCTTGTTTACACTGACCACATAATTTGATGGGTTTTTATAAGTCTGCTGTATGTGTTTCTTGAAAACTAGATTCAATTTACCGAATTCTTCCATAAAGATGACGCACTTACCACCACTAAAGGACGAACCTTCAAGGTTCGCAAATGACCGTCAACTACTGTTTTTTAATCTGCAACGCGATGTCCTTTTCAAGCGTAAAAAAAAGCAACGGTATCAGAATATCAATCCGAAAAGCTATTCGAGACCCAACAACAATCTACAGTCATTTCCACGTTGCTGCGTGAACCCAGTTCATGGCAACTTAATACCATTAGCTGAAAATCCCTTCCGCGTCTAAAGTATCTTAGCGTTTTAGCGGTGCCACCTGTCAATGACGAACGATTGGATAATGCCCCCCCTGTTCCACTGATGATTATCATCATAATATCAAAGGCATGGTTCTTTCATTACACGGGGCATCTCTGGTGAGTTTCTTTCAATTACACTCTCTCCAAAGCCGAGCAAAATCTCGCCCGAGCCTTAAACAAGTCTGCCACCGTATTAGCGCTGGCATGGCATTACCTTAAAACGTCTGGTAACAGCTAATGTCGCAACACCCGGGGTGGTGTTTCTCCGCTGTGTCACACACAACACGCGAGCCGGTATACAAGAAAGACAGAACCACTTCGCGGCAAAAGCCTAGCCACCGGAGGGGAAGACAAGACCTAGGATTTCCCCCACATGCCTTGGAGACGAGTGCATTCCAGTTCATTAGGCAAAGATGACTCGATTGGACTGTGGCTGGACGTGAAAAGACGCAGAGGTTACATTATTGCAGTCTCTTTGCATAATCCGTCCCATCCAAAGCCGGTTCACTGCGGTTCAATCAATGAATAGGCCTAGCCTATACTACACAGGATGGAATTCTACCATTATTAAACCCTGGCCTAATTTCAGAAAAGTGGTACGTACATATAAGTCTTGCTTGGCAGAAACAGGTTACCAGCCAAAATACAAAATGCACATTTTTTGTGACTGGTTGCCTGCTCCTTTTTGCTCAGCAGAAAAAAAGAACAATCGCTTAACCGAGAGCTGGTTCTGGTTTATTCCATGAATAGGCCTAGCCTATTCAGCAGGATGGTAATCTTCCATTATTTGACACTGGTTTAATTTATCAGAAAAGTGGTAAGTACATACAAATCTTGCTTAGCAGAAAGACTGCTAAAGACTGTTTTAAGCACACAAGTCTCAAGCCTGGTGCATTGTGTGTGGGCCTATAAGGATAATGTGCGCCCAATAATAACATTTAAAAACCAACCAAACAAACACGCCGAACAAACCGCCGAAAGATAAAATGTGCTTAGCACTAAAATATCTTAGCTTGAAGAGAAAATCCAGCAACCACCCAAAACTCCACATATACTTTACTCTGTTTAGACTGTGTCCTGTTACTGTCTTGCTTTGCATAATAATTCCTCCTCACAGCTAAAATTAAAAATGTGCCCCGGTTATACGGAACAAAATGTGCACGAGTCCGAGAAAAGACGCTTAATATTGTGGATAATCTAATCAACGCCTGATCAATGACACAGTTACTAAACGAGATAGCACAAAGGAAATCCTTCGGCTTTTGTAGCTGAAGTGTTTTTGTTCACATGAGGCCCTTCTACGCTTCCCTCTTATCTAATCCAGCAGATTTTGCAAAGATGTACATGTACATAACACCATCTATATGAGTTGTAGGTTCTGAACTGAACCTGTGTTTTTTTTAACAACTCGACGTTTCGATCAGAATGCTCTGATCGTCTTCAGGAGAACCAGTCGAGGAAAACAAAACGTGCGACACCATTTCCAGCAGCATTGTGGACAACAGGAAGATATATAGATCCCCGTTTCCGTGCTAATAAGCTATCGCTAAACAACAAGAGACGTCATTTCCTCTATACACAACAACAGCTGATATTTAATTGAAAAAAAGAGAAGCCTGGACGTCCCTGATGATGTTAAGATTGGCTTATCAATCATAAGAAGCGGGAAGAAGAAGAAGAATAAAGAAAACAAAACCCGGCCGAATAAACTGTATACTTATCTAATCTATTACTATTAGTGAAAGTTCGTCGCAAAGCAGCGACGCTGACTGGATATACGTGGACGTTATCAATCAACGTCTGGGCGCATCATATTCCGCTGTTATCTGTACACGTTGCAAGAGGGTGCTTTGGGATATCATACCCTGATTGGTTTTCATTAGAGGTGTTGGTAAGAATGCAGTGTTTGCACTTTTGGAAAAGGTTAACGGTGTTAAGGAAGTGGCGATACCAACAGAATCTCCCTCAAAGCTTGATTTGTCAAGGGGGTTCAATTATTTGCTGTATTGAATCCTTTCAAATGGGCCGTATTCATGAGTATTTTCTATCTCAAGTCTTGAGGTTTACGCCCGGGCAAAATTTCATATACAAAAACGTAGCCAAGCACAACAAAATTATGCTTACCAGAATAAGGTTCAGCCAAACTGCCATGTCACATGTACAATCTGTGGCTGAAAACCATTACCTGCTGAGCAGAAAATTGTTATGAAAGTGGGCGCAGTTGCTCATTTATACAGGCCTTTGTATGCTCGCAAGGGCGACCTCGCGTTCGAATTTACTTCGAAAAAAATATATATATTAACCATTTTTTAATTAACCATCAGGTGACAGTACGTAGCTTGCATGATGGTGCCTGCAGCGAATAACATAAAGAGCGGGGTTATTTACTTGGCAGCCTCGTTTTCAAATCATCTCGATCATATTCTCGTGCGTGTGGTGAAAGCGAGGCGGATGGAGACATGGTCTGGTTTCTTTTCTAAGCATTGGGCAAGATGGGCACTTTGATTTCCAGAGAAGATACGGAACGCGAGAATGAGGTGCAGGACATGTTTTTCTTTATAGCTTTAAAACTGCTTTTCTTAGGGTATTTTCCAAACCTAGGCTCCAAGGGCTCCGGCTTGGGCTCCACCATCTTTGGAGCAGTGCACATTTTAAACGATGCTTCAACATCAAACGGAGCTCTGAGCCAAAGCCAGAGCCTAAGCCAAGGTTTGAAAGAAAGCCATACATTATAAGTCAAATTGCTAGTGCGTCAAACCAACCAGCGCCAAAAGGGGGCGCCCTCTTGAGCGCGTTTCTTTTTTTCGACAACCTTCTTAAGAGTGGTTCCGGACGGCACAACCTCTTTAAAGATTAACGCACTGCAGTGCATAATTCTATACACTTTAATATTGTATCAATATATAAACACCTATATATAGTTTTGACTGATATCATTGCACTAATCCGTAATTATCGAATTTGAAGTGCTTTCATTAGTCTTGTTTTGAAAATGTTCATAGAATAGGCTCCTCTCCTTCTTTTGGTAAGCGTTGGAGGGAAGATCTCTCTTCTTTAGCCAGCTGCTTCCTGTTCAATCACATTCACGCCATACTGACAGGAGATAACGGAGACAAAGTGCAGAACGGAACGCCGTAATATTATATAGCACCATATTGCGATATCATGTTTGCATACACACCGCTCCGCCATGACAGATACGGCTTGCGTTAATTAGCATGGGAACGGATGCATACAGATGCCAGACACACGGGGCTAAAACTGTCATACATACTGATAAATAGTCTCCCAGCTCAATGTTGACGGAGAGGCTGCGAGTCCAGCGACATCCATGTGTCAAATAAGGATTGTGTCTTTTATTTTTTGTAGAGGACTAGGCTTTAATACGTAGGTGTGTTGATACAGGATCTGTAGCAGCCTTGCTCGGGGCTCCATCCTTATTCACAATAATATTACATCAACAGACAGCCATCTTGATAAATCAGGCTCCCTGTTGTATCCCCATTGTAAGGTTATAAGTGTTAGTTATCGAACAAAACATCGGATCAGACTGCATCCTCCTTTCCTGCCCCAGTTAAAGCCGTGTGGATTTTGAACAGCTTACAATCCTTTCAGTGGTGTCTCGTTGTTACAAACAGATTGGGGACCGGAGATTCACACGTCTTTATAAACCAATCATCCACAATTTCGTCGGCAATGATTGGAACATTTTCTAAACACTCGCCAAACGCAAAATCAGCAAAGAGTCAATGTTAAGTTACGGTACTTCGTCGTTCTTCAATAAGCTCCCAACGCGAACCCACGATCGGGCCACACATAACACACATAAGAAAAAACAAAGATTTTAACAACGAAGAAGTTATTCTGAGCTGAAACTATAAGGCTCTATTTGATTGTAAACTGAATAAACGGCAGAACCTAAACGTGTGACAAGACGAAGCACATCACTAAAGAGTCCATATGGTTCCACTATACAGACATGATTCAAATGATCTATACACAAAAAAAGAGACAAGTTGTAATGTGTCCCCTCGTTAGACGCATTAATAATCATCCGGGCAATTTATGGCGCGCAACATGACAGTTCAATTTCAAAATCCCACAACAACATTCAATCAATCATCTTTCTCAATTGACCTCTATAGAGAGCATTCCATTGACTAAAGGGTGTCGGGAATTGTTCAATGAAAGAAATAACTACTAAACAATAACCATAGCTTGAGGATTGCAACGCGGTACAACAAATTAGGAGTTGCGATATACTTTTTATCGTATCACTTAAAAGTAGGGTCATAGACTGGTAAAATACTCCAAAAACTGATGGCCATGAAAACTTACTTGGTGAGGCAATGCAGCTGTTGATAGTATAAACTATTTTGAGAAAGGATTCCCTTCGAACTATTATGGTTTGGATGATTTTTCAGCTAAAAACATTTGAATCTGAAATGAATCGTTTTCAGAGTTATGAGTGGTTGACAGGGCTCAATTTTAACACTATGGACCGCAGGCCTGAGGCTATAGTGGTTTCAGCCTCGAGCCAGTAAACTCGGGACTGGACAAGTCCGAAGATCTTGTGGTTTTCAGTTGACTTAAAGTACCTCACTGTGTAATAATGTATATCGTTAAATATCTTTCAATTGATAAATTTCTTTCAATTGTGTTGAGTAATGAAGCATACTTAATACCATAAGACGAAATTATTAATGAGATAATTTTGTCTATCAATCAGCATTACAATGACAAAAACTAATGTATGACCTATACCCTTAAGGTAAAACTTCTCTTGTTTTATAACTATCCTCTATTACATCTTAATAATTACATTTATCATTATCAAGTAAAGAGTCAGCATTTCAAAGCGTGGTATGATTTGTTTTTGTTTTACTGAAGAAGAACATTTTCATGAAAATCCTCTAGTTTTTATATAAAAAATGTTCATCAAAATAGCCGAGTGTGAATTTATAATGTGAGGTGAGACGTCCCCGGTAACTGAAGATGATCCCTTTTTGCTTCCAGTCAGGTAGGCTAATATCATATTCAAGGTCAGATGCTGCGTTATGCCAAAAACAGATCCAAGAATTGAATAGAATGGCGCCATTCTAATACGGAATTCTAAAATATAACCTCGGCACGTGGTCATTCGAGTCTCAATATCTCCCCCTCTTTTTGACATTCAGTGGATCTGTGTCTCAAGAGTCCTTAACATCCATATCCATTGTCGGCATGACTGGCTTCCTTCGCCTGGCGCTATCATAATGCCGGAATGAATTATACACACACACTCAGATATTAACCATTACGGCATTCGCAGCGGAGGTACAAACAAAGCACACGAAACTTCTAAGTTCTACGCAACAATGCTTCACCCAATAAAAATGCTCTATTACATACAAGATGCTTTTAGTCACCATGGTAACAATTTCTATTCATTTGTTTTCTTTACATTGTATAGAGCAAGAGTCTTGTGACTGCATGGATTGTGATCTGCTGGCTGAAAAAAGCATAAAGGATGAACGGGGAAAATGAAGTTACAATTTGCTGTAATTGACCCATGAAGATATTACCCTTTTTAAGGATTTCAGTTATAGAAAATACTGTATGTTGGAATGCACCGTTTGGTTTGGGTGTATGCATATAGATTTACCCAAACCAAATATAGTGCCGTTGTATACTACGTCACCCATATTTTAAAATGGCTAGCAGACCACGCGTATTCGATCAAAATGGTGACCGTGAGCGAGGAATTCGGCGGCATTAAGCAGTGCCATGAAATTGGGCCCAGGGCCCAATTTCATAGAGCTGCTTAAGCAGAAAATAATGCCTAACACTTTCCTGCTAAGCAGAAATGAACAAGATACCAGTCAAAAATTGTACACGTGACATGGTAGTTTGGCTGGTAACCTTACTCTGGTAAGCAACATTTTATTGTGCTTAGCAAATTGTTGTGCTTAAGCAGCGAATTTTGCTTACAAATTTTGGGCTTAGCAAAAAATAGAAGGATACCAGCCACAACTTGTACATAAGACATAGTACTTTGGCTGGTAACCTTATTCTAGTAAGCATAATTGTGTTGTGCTAAGCTACTTTTTGTGCTTAAGCAGCTCTATGAAACTGGGCCCTGATCTGTGAACATGTCTTATCCCACAAATGCTTTGCAAATCCAGTTAACGGGGCTCAACACGCGAGCTTTTTTTACGCAGTCAATTGTCAACAGGGAAGACCCAACTCGACACAATAGTGAGATCGATCTAATTGATACTGATCATATTTTTAGATCTTCAGGTCTTGGTAAAATTCACTCAGAGACGACGACCGAGGTCAGAGGAAGATAGAGAGACAGAGAGAGAGTGAGAGAGAGAGAGAGAGGGGGGGGGGGTCAGTGTAATTGAGAAACCATATTTTAATCACCAACTATTGTGGGATTTTCTTTCTCTCTTTCGAAAAAAAAAAAAGAGTTATTCAGAAATAACTGCCGTCGCGACGCGGGAAGTGGTCTAAAACTCTCTTTTTTCCTCGATTGTTTTAATGCTTTTTTGCAGCTCATCGTGGTGTTTTTTGTTTTTGTTTTTGTATACGGGCTGACTAGTCTGACCAGCGAGGTCTTGCTTCTTTCTCTGATTCTTAATTTATTCCCCATTTAAAAAAAATAAAGTTTATAGTCTTATTTCATTCCTATAATCAAATTTCATTTAATTAATTTGTTTATTAATTGGGAGACACAACAAAGCAATTCCAACAGCAAATACAGGCTCCTACCCTGCTGGTGTTTCTGTTACTTTGTTTTAGCAGATACATTTTGATAAGCAATATAGTTTGTGCTGAGACTCTATTTTAAAATTGGGTCAGGAGGCCTTCTGCGCGTGAGGTCATTTGGGTCGGGCGCCCTCACGTGGAAGTCCAAGGAAAGTTGGGAATATTGGCTCCACCCGTGCGCCTACGTACATTTACGTTTTCCATTGTTTCATCATTGTTTTACCCCCTTTATAAGATGGCGGCGTGGTGACGTCAAAGCATAAGACCCAACGATTAGAACCATACCAATGTTACATGCACTTTCAGATTGTGCGCGCAGATGGCCAATTTGTTGTTAGAGAATGTTAATGGCCCTAAAAATAACCAGTCAAAATCAAGATTGTGTGTTTAGGTTTGACACACTACGCAGACGCAGACTACTAATTGTATCTCGAGGTGGGTTTCGACCGGGAACTAATATTGGATTTGCATTTGGGGCAAATATTTGATTCAGTTCAAATGAACTGAAAATTAATGTTTCCCCGTGGAATGGAGGACAACTTGTAGCACCATGTTCAAACACAGAAACTACATGTACGGGGTGCAACTTAATATAATGTTAACACACGAAAGGGGATGCAGATCAAACACGTTTGTTGTGCAACATGCATGCTGAACAAATGACACAACCCCCAAAGCGATTCCGTGGAGATACGGTAAACTGACACATTGTGAAACGAGGGTGTCAAATTGACGGCGATTACAGTGCAATAATAGAACTCCACTTAAAAAAGAAAGACAGATGAATTGATGGTTCAGGAAATGCTGTTCCACATTATAACAATCACATCATGTGGATAATTGGTTCACAGTATGGACGTGAATACTGCATCTTTCTAAGTATCTGCTAATTGTCTGCATGATTTAATTATATTTTACATTGGCACATAATTATGTTAGGATATTCTTTGGGTAAGCCATAACGTTGTACGCGTCTGCATCTGCTACAAGGGCAGATAATTCAAGCTCCAAAAGCTAGCATACGTCTGCGTCCAGTTTTTGTAGGTGCTGATTTATAAGCCTCCCAAAATACTGGTTCTGACTTTTCAGACCATTTACAAAAATAGCTACCTTGTACATTCCAGGGCCTTTCCGGCAGGCAAGATACTACACTGGTTTATGGGAAACTTTCCATCTGCTGCCATAATTACCGCATACATTCAAGAGTTATAAAAATAACAGCTTAACGCGTTTTGTGATGTGCCCCTTTCCTCATATCAAAAGTAAAATCCAGCAGTGCAATCTCCATCAATTAATTATAGATTTCATGTTTTCTTCCAGTGGGCCAAGTACAAATTGTGCCTGCAGGAAGTTCAGACTCCGTGGCTCTTTTAAACATGTGATGTCACAGGTCACATGGTCAAAACCAAAAGGGGGGATCTCGGACTTTTGGTTCAGTTCACAGGAAACACTGCTTTTCAAACATGTACGAACCAGTCTCAAAAGTCACCAATCCGTCAACAGGACAGACCACATGGAGATCAGTAGACACAGACTTGACACTGCTGTATTGCGAGCTCCAACATACCCCCTCAGGCGACGACAGTATGATACTATTTAATTTGGCTCCAAACCAAAATATATTTTACCTGTTCATCAATTAAGTGCCATGGCCAGAGTAAATTTATTTGATTAAATGTCTCCAGGTAAAGGTTAATATTTTTAATGATCTAGACAGATACTCTGTCAAAGTTTCAGACTATTTGGTCGTTTTTGTAAGGGACTACTTATACAGGTACTTGCAAACTTAGGTCTTTTGGTCAATAGAGGGCAGTACATCTTTCCTGTGTTAAAAAGAAGCTATTATTTCTCTCTTTGCAATTCTACACCAGAACGTAAAATGGCAGCTCGAGTGTGCATTATTAAATAACTCAATAGTTATTAAGCCGAAAAAGGTGCTTAGAAAATCTTTATGCTAAGCAAAATATAACTAAGGAACCAGTCAGAAACAATGTTCTTTTACGTGATTTGTTAGCTGGCTATCTGCTTCTGCTAAGCATGGTTAGTCTTTTCTTTGAGAAGTTGGACCCATTCACTGATAGACACTCACCACGGTGCAGTCATTTTAATGTTCTCCCCAATTCGAACCAATGTCACCAAACCGAGGCTGGAAGGAAAATAGTCAGGTCCCTTCACGGCATAATGAAAAGAGTAGTCATGATTGGTCTGGGTGGCAGGGGGACACGACAGAGATGTTGGCAACAAGATAAGGGCTTTATCAGCATTGTCACTGATCAGGAGCAGATATGAGTTGAAACTCACCTGGGCCGCCCGAGGCTATCAAACATGATATAATGTAAGGAAGACAGATTTTAATTTCCTCTTTCCACATCATCTCAAGTTCTAACTCAAAGGGGAACTGTCGTGCGGTGATCATGGCAAGGCCCAATTTAAAAAAGAAGAAGCCTGCAAGCACAAACACTTGCTAAGCAGAGACAAACCTTGCTTAGCAGAAACAGGTTACCGGCCAACTTTACATTGATGCCACTAGTGCCTCACTAGGTTTTGCTTAGCAGAGAAAGTTACTGAGCAGTATTTTATGAAATTGGGCCCAGCTGGTGTGTGGCCGAACAATATAGTATGGAGCTATACACTCCAACCAATTTACTTCCTCCATGCTCCAACCAAGTTATTGCACACACGTTAGCGCTGGCCGTCACATCACTGAAAAAAGACCCATCATGAATAATGATGTGTAAACCAGCACGTGCGTGTGTGCAGTAACTGGGTTAGAGTTCATAATAATTGCAGGTAAGCCGACAGCCACAGGCCAGCTAGGATCATGACCACAGCCCACCTTTAAAGTTGTTATTGTTTTTTTCTTTCTTTATAAACAAGGACATCTGGTCATATCCTATCACAAATCCCCCGAGGCATGTATTATTAATTTGACAGGTTCTTGAAATTAATATCACTATTCCCTTGTGCTTTCTCCCAGTTGTAAAGATGAATTTTTAATTAAAAATTGTTTGCTGTTTTTTTTTTACTTTGTGCTCCGTATCCAAATTCTATAATGTGCTATGGCACAAAATACTTCAAAGAAGAAAATATTATTATTTTAGCTTTTGAGAGAGTCGTCAGAGGACTGATAATGATAGTTAATAACACTTCTAAATGTTACAAAACAAGAGAGGGGAATGTTACAGCAACAAAACCTGTGCCACAAACATGAAAAATACATAACTGTTATAAGTTTTGTTTCTGCTAGACTCTTGCTTTCTGACACAGAAACTTGCCGCACATGAGTATGTTCTCTAAGTTATCATAATTCGCCGTATTTTTGACCACGTGAGGGAAAATATGTGGATAAATTTCACATGATGAAAAACAAGTTATCAAACAGGGTTTTTTCACTTTTTTATCGCTATGTTTTATGTATTTCTTCACTGGTGCAAGAAAACTAAAAACAGGCAATTATAATAAGCTAAAACTGCTATTGTGATGCAAGACATTCCCTGATGACAGCGCCCTCATGCGGTCAAAAATATGGTCAATTGGCTAAAATACTGAAGCCCCACTCAAAGTAGAGTAATAAAACTGACAATGCCTTGGGTCTTTTGAATGAATGTAATACTGTTACAATGTATATATTTTTTCGAAGGCAGATTTGGCCGTCTGATGCTGCCACTCTTGTGGATCAACAGAGGGCGCTGTTGGACTTCACAGCTTCCTCAAACATGCACTGGGGATGGGGGGGGGGGGGAGGTAATCTAGTAGTAGTGTCGAGTATCAGATAATAAAAACAGTAAAGGGCGGACAGTGGCAAAACTGCGGTTGTCTCAGCAAATAAAGGGTTTTTAAAGGTTGTTTTGACAGGTTTTCTTTTTCTACCATGGTGCATAAGAGTAATAACAATTTATTGGGTCAAAATTAACGGAAATATAAAAAAAGGCGGAAAAGTCACAATAAGTGTAGAGATTGGAAAGTGTGTAGGGACTAGGGAACATCACATCCAATGGCTGATTACAGGCAAACTAAAAAACATCCTTAAGAAATGTAGCAATTGATGGAAGAATAGCACTGACATTGCAAGAGCTGCCTGGCAAAAATTAGTAGTCATACTTTCTGCGTCAACAAGTGGTTAGTAAGAAATTGGCTCACTAAAATATCATTGTTCAGGAGTAGACTTAAAATCTAAAAATACCCATCTCCCTCAATACATCTTTCATTTTAGGATAGTGCAACAATTCTTAAAACTTTCACAATAGTTGTATATAGCGCCCTCTTTCATCACAAAAAGGGCAGTTTCTGCTCCACGCAGCATTGTACCATGATATTATTCTGCAATTAACCATTACAGCAAAACCACCTTACCAACTGATTGCAAATTCCATACACAACATCAGTTTATGCATGTCATCCCCCATATTACTGATTTTAGACTTCTCAAAAATAGTACCATTAAATACCCAATCTAGAAAACTTAAAACTGTGGTCATTGCTTTTGCTGTTTGGGCCTGGCCCTCATAATCTAGTTTCCAGTGTTTGACATGAGCTTGTTGTTGCTCTAATTATCATTATTGTAATGAATGAACCCTCAATAGCAACTAACACTGTGACCAGCAGGGCTTAAAGATATCTGTGTAGAGAAGATGATGAAGAAATGTTCAGTTTTAGATGTGGGAGGAACACCTCGAACGGGGAAACCCACGCAATGAGGCAGGGACTGAAAACCCAAATCCAACAAAGCTGTTTCATGATTCAAACCAGATTTCTTGGGAAGAAAGCGATGGAGCCGACTAGAATACCCTCAAGTCCAGACCTGGGCACTGTACAACACTTCTGTGTACTGATGCATACATGAACAATTGAATGTAAAAATCATTTGGGCTTGCGCTAGACTGAAAAACTAACAAGTATGAACTACTTTTTTTTCTTCTTTTTTTAAAAACCTATCTTGTACTTGTAGCATATTAGACTTTTACCATAGAAACCTTCAAACTGTGTTATTTATTGGGGTATTGCACTATGATTTGATGATGAAATGAGCAATTTTCGTAAATAAATAATTGCTCTACAATATCTGGGAATAAATTGAGTGTCCTTTTATGAATAATTAATGTTGTAGAGCACGAGTATACTTCGTGGAGTCAGCTGCCTTAGAAAACTAAAGAACATTTTCTTTTGAATATTCATGTGTGTAAAATTAACCGCTTTGAATTATTCATAGGCTGTTCAGGATGAATGTATGTCAGAGTCCATAAATATCCCTCCATAAAGAAAACTTAAAAGATAATATTTTTTGAACATTCATCTGTATAAATTATATTAGATTCAATGAATTCATGAATACAATTAAAGTCGGATCACCAAATGTCCCCATCAAATTAAATTCAGAAACAATTACTTCCGAATAATGTCTACGAAATTTTACTTTGTAAATTAAAGTTGTACAGCAGGTTTTAAAAATTACTTTAAACAAATTAACATAAAGCTGAATAAAAATATGCAGTTTTGACTCGTTAGTGTCATTTCACGATCCATTATTCAGTGTATGAAGCCGGCAATACAAGCAGCGAGTTATTACTTTCACGCAAAAGTGAAAACATCTTTTCCTAGGATCTTGCCACGTGCATATTGTCTTTCGTTACAAAAATAACGATGTTCCGAGACTGTGTCTACCGTCTTTGGAGGTGAGAGCCGAGCCGTCAGAGCCTCCATCCGGCAGTTTCGGTTTTCTCCCCCGAGCTCGGGTTGAGATAACAGACTGCAAACAATGTGAGAGACGTTAACGTAAACAACGGCAATATTGAGTGCACATTTCTCTGTCGCTCAGTCCGATGTTTATGTTTGAAGGCAAACCACGGCCACTTGCTCAAACTCATTCAGGTTTTTTATAAGGTGGTTAGAGGAATAGAGACTGAGAAAAATATACTATAAAAAATCCAATGTAAAATTACTTATCTGTTTTCGCGAAACTTGTTAATGGCCTCAAGTGTGAGAAACTTTTCTTTTCTCGTGTTCTTTTTTTCTTCTTTTGTTTGCACAATGGCTGCCATATTGAGCTTTGCCTTTACCACACACATCATAAAAATTGTTAGTTGCTATTCAGTGAACACGTACCACTGAGGTGGATGTGTGGATGCACAATGTAAAAAAAACCCCTGAAAAACACAAACCATTATTTGCAGTTTTCGTCAAAACTGTGCTGGCCTAATTTGTTGACATTTTCACAGTTGGTTGACTGGTTCAAGTTGAAAGCTAAATTGGATTAAGACCAATTATGTATTACATCTTTAACAACGTGCTCTTCGACGAATCCTGGGCATGTATGATTTGGGTTCCATGCTGGCAAATCGGCAGCTCTGAAGTGTCCTTTATAATATTCAGGTGCATGTACTTTGGACATATGTTAAGTGAAGTGGCTATGTGGAATGCCCCTGAAGCGATGTTCACAAATTTAAAGGTTCACCAAGTTGTATAATTTCATTCTGTGCAGTCACAGGGTCCAATTACATGGCTCTGCTTACCGTAAATGGAAAAAACCCCAGAGCTTACAGGAAAATCCATGTTTATTACTATGTATGCCACAACGTTCACAGGGAATTATAACTTGGCGACGTGGAATGCAAAAAAAAAGTGATGTTTACAAGGGTTTACCAACTCTAATTCCATTCTGCAATCACAGGGCCCAATTTCATGGCTCTGCTAACCGTAAGCGGAAAAAGAACAGAGCTTACAGGAAGATCCACGCTTATTGCTATGTAGGCCTATTGTCACAAGTTAACCAAATTTGAACTTGGCGATGTGAAATGCAAAAAAATAAGCGATATTCACATTTTTTTAAAGGCTAACCAAGTTGTAGAAATTCATTCTAAATTCAGGGTGCAATTTCATGGCTCTGCCCTCAGTATTAACTGGAAAAAAACAGCATGTACAGGAAAGTCCATGCTTAGCGTTTTTCACAAGTACGCAATTTGCTTGTGTGTACTTCACTTTTCCTGTGCTACACAGCTAGTGCTGAAATATATTAATAAAATAAAATAATATAATTTATGTTTATTTGATTTATTTCTGTAAACTGCTATAAACACTAAACAGGGATGAGGTGAAACGAATTAAACAATTCCTGATGAATGGCTTGCTGGTCTGGGTTCCCCTCTTATTTTAGAACCGGAACCTCCAAGATGTTACAATGCAGGAGGTTTACAGACTCTGTGCATCACTAGGAATACAAAACTACAGGTTTGAACGCAATGTGGAGTCTGTGGACTACTTCCTTCTTCCTTTGTTGACTGCTTTACCTCTTTCAAGAAAATCTGAAGGGTCAGGAAGATTTTGAGAAAAAAAAAACCTGAAATCTGGAAAGAGAAAAAACTGTAAGATCACATGCCCATCTACATCATTATATATTATCAGTTTGCACTAAGTGGAATATTGGCATGAGACCTTCTGCCCACTGTAGTCTTCTTCAACCTTTTCTCATCAATTCAACCTCCTTAACTTCTTGACATTATTTAATTTAACAATTAATACAAATTAAAAAGAGATTCGGGGGGGGGGGGGGGGAGGGTATATGTGGGGATATCCAGCAGGCTGCGTCTTCGGTACAGCATAATACTGTATTCAATTGTGAGTAGAATGGTGGCTGGGCAAGGAGCATTACACCCTCCAATCAAATTAATTTCATTTCTGGTCATGGTAATCATGCCTATTCTCAATTTATCATCCTTCCAGTTCACGTTGTTACGAGCTGCAACTCGGCCTGACCTCGGAGACACAAAAGCAACAAACGAGCATGAAAACTGCATATGAGATTCAGACCCAAAATGATATCAGAGCGAACAATCACAGTTGATGTCTGGAGAGAGTGGTGAAGGAAATGCAGCTCCTTTTGTCTGTGCACTGCATGACACTGACCTATAAAATCTAACAGCCTACCCTCCCCTCGTTGGAGGTCATTTCAAAACAGATTTCATATAAGGCTCTATTTTTAGAGGGAAAGGGAAATATTACTACCCCTACTACTGCAGGCTTCGAAGAGTGATCAGCAACACATTTTATCTTCTGTATTTGCATATAAAAATATACGTCTTAAAACCATTAAGAAATGTGCTCTTGAAAGCGAACATTTTGAATAGTTTTTCCTTCCTTTTGAGAGAGCGTAAAAAGCAAAAATGTCAAACTATCGTTCGTGCCGTTGTTACCATATTTTTTTTACTCTTTTTGAGAAGTTAACCATTCCAGGGAGTTTGCATTGTAGAGCACCTTCAATTTGCATGGTATCCTTAACGAATGAAATCCATGAGTTTTGGACTCTTGAGGAAACTCTGTAGCAACAATCAAAAAGAAATCGCTTGCTTCATTTATTGCGACCCAGGATTACAAACCTCCTCTCCACCACACAATTATCTTCCAAACAAGAGGCCCAAGTTGTTCAAATCATCAAACAATAGTTCCAACGGACACAAAGAGACCAAATTAGTTGCCCACACACATCGGCATTTTTGAAAATCTCACAAACCCAAAGCAGAGACCACAACTCATCTAATAATTACAGCTGCAAATAGGGTCAAAATGACCCTTTCTATAGGAGCTGTGTTTAAAAAAAAAATGAATTCTGCATTGTCCAGGGCAGACCTTTCTTTTATCCCCAAATTGAAGACTGGTCGAAGAAAAATCTGACTCTGCTTTGCAGTGGAGTTCCTCAATTAACCCGCCAGGGTGATGTACATTTGAGGTAGAGTTCTGTTCTACATCATCTGGCACTGTCATATGACTGTAGTGGAATCTCAAGATACCTACAGACATGTGACCTGTGTGACATCACAAGTTTACAAAAGAGCCACAGAGCCTGGACTTCGTGCTGGCATGAATTATACACAGCTCACAATGAAAGATAAATCTTAAAATCTTACAAAACACCTTATACATTTTGTGGAGATTGCACTGTCCGATTTCGATCAATTTGTTTTATGTGAAGGAAAGGGGCACATATAGGATTAGCAGACTTTCGAGTCACAGTGTTTGAGTACACTTTTGTTAGTCCTGGCCAACTTGATGTGGGCAAACTTGTATATTGTAGAATTGTTTTTTTTTTTTGAGAAATGGCCGAGTGAATAATAATAATAATTGAAAAACTTTTACAGCTGTTATTTTTATAACTCTTGACTTACATGTAATGAGGAAATTAGGACCGTCCTAATTTCCTCATTACATGTAAGTGACAAAATGTGACAAAATGTTAATCTTCCCATATGGGAAAGTAGTCCTACTACACAACGTATACAACAGCTGACTCCTTAGTGCTTTTAATGTTTGGAAAATCTCAAATAAGATTTACAGACTCAACTCAGCAGATGATGTATAATAATATTTTATTTACCAATATCTTGCACAAAGGATTTGTAAATCACATCCGCTGTTTTGCACGAGTAAAAGTCACGGCTATACTTTTTGACGTGTAGAAATTATGTTGCTCTGCTGTTCTTACTGGCTCTCTGAACAGTTTGCAATGACACGCAGGCGGAGGAGCTACATGACATCTTTTTTGATTTCCACTGAATCACAGGCTCTGCTGAGTTGGCGCTTATTTTGTGAATTGGGTCATCCAAAAAAAAAAGGGAGCTCCATCGTGCTCCACTCCAACTGGCACAACAACCAAGACATGCTTTTCAAAAACACATCACTACATCAAGGGGGAAAAAAAAGCAAAGACTACAAACATGGCCGTCTCCTAGCTACAGGTGCTTTTCCATCAAGCTGTCAATGCAGTGAATCAAACGCTTCGCTCTTAAACCCACATGTGGCTCAAGATTGTTAAGTTATTGGGGGGGGGGGCTGCAGGATGCACACATGCTCCCAAATGTCTAATTAGATCACTGATAATATACACATAAATATTTCAGTGTCTGTTATTTACACAGCTACAGCTCTGAGGCGCATTCACCCAATTTCCAGCTTAGTATTCCATATCAAGCCACAAGCTTGGCCCAATTTCATGGCTGTGATTACCTGAAGCAACGGTGAAAAAAAAAAAAAAAATCCAAGCTTATGCTAGCATACTTGACGTTACTAACCAATCATTCTTAGCTTCGCACGCCTTGTGCAGAAATTCAGCACTATAACCTAGTAAGCGGAGAATGGTGGTCATAAATGCGGAATTCCGCATTAAGCTGAGGTAATACATAGGGCCCATTGACCAACTTTGTGCTTTTAAAGACAGAAACTCGTGCTGAATGTGGCGTGACATGGCTGAGCAGTCTTGTGAAACTCAAGTTCTGGTGGCTGAGTCATCGGGGAGTGAGTTCGAATCCCAGTCATGACATTTGTGATATTGAGCACTGGACACTAAAATATAGGCCTAATTGCTTCTCTTTACCCTGGGGTAAGTGGGTACCTGTGAGGGCGGAGATGGTTCTTGTGATTGATTGAGCTGGGTGCGCTACACATTTGGCAGCACATGGCTGTATACTACCAAGGGAGCTGAGATGGTTTAAGGAATGAAATAAATGGCCCAGTGACCAGGGGTAATAATGTTGGAGCGCCAAGAGCATCACTGAGGGACGGATTGGATTGCTATACAATTGTTTTGCGCAGAGCAATTTTCAAGAAAAATACAACAGAGTACACCTTTAAAGACAATTTATGTTCAATCTGAAAGCTCACTGATTATAAAGTTCATACCCAGTACCAATCCTCCAGACAAATATTTCCGCATGAAACACTGTTAACGTCCAGGAAATAACACATGCAGAAACAACAAAACAGTAAACCACCATTGCTTATATCGCTTGCCGCATTTGAAATAAGCCCGATATGCACGTACACAAATTCCATGACAACATACATTTAACCCGTTTGATGATGCTTTCCACTGCAACCTGACCACCTAATTTGATTAAATTTTCACAGGTTGGTTTTGAAAAAAACAAAAAACAAGGACGGGAGTTAGTTTCCTGATCCAAGAGCCGTTGATTTACTTCAATCCTCCGCTAAGAATCAAAAGCAAGAGTTTCTTTGATTATCATCAACAACAGTAAACCAGGGCGTTATGTCAGCCTTCCCCTACATGTAATCACCCCATGACATAACTTTACAAAATGAAAGTACCCATGATGCAGTTCCTGCAACGTCTGGCCTGGCCAGCGATGACGAACAGAACTTCTACAAACAAGATCTACGTACGCATGTGTATCACGTTTCAGCATGTTATTATATTTCAATTAAAAACGCCTATCCTCGAGCCATTGTGCATAATTTCATGAACTCAATTTCATTTCCGAGGGAAGGCTTCAGACAATCGCACCTTCCATACCCTTGTCAACATTATACCCTCCCTAAGAAACCTCCATTGAAAACTGACTTCTTATATTATCTTGTTTTGTTGGAGAGAAAACCCATTCAAAGAGTGCATCCTCGGGCACAGTAAATTTTTTAAAGGGCACAGAATGTCAGCGTTGATGATGTTACATCGAAAGTGAGCAAACGGGAAAGCCTTAAAGGATGAGAGTACAACATTGGCAAGGATAGAAAATATAAATGTTCACAGATTCGTCAAAAAGGAATAAAAGATGGTCAGGGTGGACAAAACTTCCCTTGAAGTAAGGTTTGATTGAAATGCAATAGTCAAATTGAATAAATGAATAAACAATTAGTTTTGATCTAACGAGTCCAAGACCTGCATGGTTGAAAACAGTTCAACTGTGTGACGGGTTCCGTTCACTATTTTCACCTGACTCCAATGAGAGAAGGAGCTTAAACTTTCACAGGTTCGGCATTTCATGAAAGTTGGCAATTACCAATGTTGGTCGCATGCTTCAAACTTGTATCCACATTAAAAAATAATTGCATAATCTGTGCGCCCCCCCAAAAAAAAATACTTTCAGGAAAGAAAGCTACATGTACACTACATTGTACCTGGAGGCCAGTGGTGTGTGCTCCCCCCTACATTGATGTTTATGCCCCCCCCCCATTAAAAACCTTGACTGTTGAGATTCAATTTTACCAGAGCGAAATGTTATATTTTATAAGCTTTAATGTGATATCTTTCAATTATATTTCCATACACACAATGTAAGCCCCTATTTGTTTTTACACTCATGTCAGATCATCTCACGTCAGATTATCTTATAAAAATGGTAAAATGGCATTTAAAAAGAGTGCTGAAAAGCAGCTAGTTAAGAGTAATGCGAAAGGAAGCTATCAGGAAAATTGTTTTAAAAAGTCTACTTTGGAAACAAAAGTGCTTTGATTTTAGACATGGTCTAGTTGCTTTGATTTGGGACACAACTGCTTTGATGTTGGACAAAATTGAAGTAGATAATGGGTCTGCCAAACCATTTGAAAACAAGACGGCACGTACAAAAAGCCTTTCGACCAACTCATGCAGAGGTAAAATGGAACGAGGTGAATGTTGGCTTAGAATATTAAAGGTGAGTCACCGTTTGGTTATTGCCAACATAAATGCTGATTTACAGGCAAAATTATCAAGAAAGATGCACACAAAAAAAGTCACCTGAGAAAGTTTCAGCTGAATACAGTGTCTACTTTTAGAGAAAACAGCAAACAAAAAACTGCCTCTGTATTTTTTATCAAGAACGTCAAATCTATCCACGTTTAGTGAGGTACATGTAACAGCGGGTACCAACTGCATCTCTGGCCACAGCATTCGCAAATGGACATCACAGAAATGTTGAACGTGCACACATTTGATTGATTTCTAGTCAACGGGGGCATTTCAGACTAAATAATTTCGCAGGATGCTTACTACCATTGCCAGTAGGATTTCAGATAAAAATTGCATTTTTCCCTGGGGTAATTACCAAAGTAGACCGTACTGTTGTGTGTACCTTTAAAGACTGCATTGGAAAAATTAAAAAAAAAAGGATTTTGTTTTTTCTCCTGGCAGCCCGCCAGTTAGCAACAATTACATACTAAACCAGGGGTATAAAAAATAACCCACAAATTTTGACCAAATCCTGAAAGTTATAAAATGATACAAGTCGGCGATAACATATGGCTGGTTGTGTTACACTCCGAGTAAATGCACATACGTGTAACACATGGTGTTACTACTAACCATAATTTCCATCACTGCTTCAAAACTAAATTGTGTCGGACAAAGTTTTGTCATTCCATCAAGTAAAGCCACCTGGTATTTCAATGAACTTTTCTTAATAATGATTGTCTACCTGTGACAGTCCTGCTACATCCAACTGCAAGACAATCTCTGTCATTCTTTAAAGGCAGGGTGTACTTCTGGTAATTACTCCACAAGTTAATGACCATAAAAACTTACTTGGTATAAAGAGCACTGGAGAGCTGTTGATGTTATAAAACATTGTTAGACACAACACCCTTTGAAGAAATGTAGTTTTAGAGAAAGAGGTTTTTCACCCCAAAATTTGAATCTGAGAAGAAGGGTGTATTTTTCTTTCATTGTTTTCTTGCAACTTTGATGACCAATTTGAGCCCAAAATGTTCACAGGTTTGTTATTTTATGCACATGCTGGGATACACCAACTGAAGGATACTGGTCTCTGACAATTACCAAAAGTGTTCTCTGCCTTTAAGGATTTATACAAGTCACGTAAATTGTCCCCAACCCCCCCCCATCCTCCCCTTGCGCTTCTCTTTTTCAGCATCTGCACCTGTCACAGGCATTTAATTATGTTGGGTCCGGTGGACAATGCAGATGGTCCTCAAGCAGATACTCTGACTGCCCCTGGAGACATCTTCAAAGCTAAACCATTCCCTCCCTCCTTATTTTCTTCGTTTTACAAGTTGCAGATGCAGCACTGCTAACTAGTGCGACAAAATCAGGCGCTTTTGCCATGATGTTCACTATCTTTGAATCTAGGTATGGCTTAGTCATGATGGTAAAGACTCCAAAGTCGTCTTGAATTATTGGTGGACTTATTCTTCCGGTCACTCACACTCTTTGAATCAAGATAAGGTACAGTAATGATGGCAAAGACAGATATTTATGCCCTCTTGTTTAGAAGTATGTGTACAGTATGCGCTACTTTTAGCAAAACTTACAAGTCTGATATCATGCTTACACTTACTAAATCAAGACAAGGTATTTACACAAACATTTACAGCACTCGGGTAATGACGACAAAATCTATGTCTTCAAGCAATTTCAAGTCTTCAGGTCCTAAGTTTTAGCACATAATGGTCAAGTATTCCAACAGATTCTTCTTTTTAATAGATGTTAAATTTGCATCAGGGTACCCGCTGCTAAAATATTGTATTCAAACTGCCTCTAGCTACTGGGCAATCTCGGCGGTCTAGATGGTTGCAATGCTTTAGAGTGGGTTCGAATCCCACATGAAGAATATGCGGGTGGGTTTTTTCACAGGACTCAGGAAAGTACTGGTTATTCAGTGCTTTACACAACGGTGTAATTAAGTGCAAAACCAAATAAGATTCTTCTTGTGTTGAAATGAACAGAAAAATCTTACTTAAATCTTACTGTACAATTGTAGCAAAATATTTGGAAAGAAATGAACAGACATCTAAAACATATTATCTATAGTTTTGCCCGATACCTTTAACTGTGTTGACGCTTACCCCTTGACACTACGTATCTTTAATGAAAGTCCTAATGTTGACTCCCCCTGACTCGCCAAACAACACATTATGCAAATTAACACAGCCTGGAGTGGCCACGAAGACTGCGGCTTTTGTTTTTTAATAAAATTCAATCAAGCAAAACCGCAATTAATTAGTTGTAGTGATCCGCTGGTCAACACATGTCGGGTCGCACTGTCTTAACGGTTGGCTTAAGATAACACGTTCCGCTTGACTGGACGGGTCATTACGGAGTCAGTGACATTACCGTCAGCGAGGTATAGAACTTAATTACGCAACCGCCGTCTCCGTCGGTCATGTTCCCCGTGTGCAGTATCAGAAATGGATAATGAATCTCATTAAACCAAAAAGTAAACAGACTATCGTGCCCATCTTATCCCTTGTTTAGTTGTGAATTAAGGGGAAGGCAAACAGGGTGGCCACACCACCGAAAGGACTGTGGACTAGGGTTCCACGTTGAGATGAGTTGAGTATTTTGTTGTTCTAATGGTAATGTATATCATTATTTTATTTTTTTAAAAGAAAATAATACTTGTTCTTTCTCATTTATTAAAACAAAAACAAACATTCTTAGGAGTAATTATGAACCCTACCAATCTAACCACTGATTACACAATGACTAAATAAGTATTGTCGTCTAGTTAGGAATAACAATTTCTTGATTTGTACAATTCATAATCATAGATGTTAAACCAAAGTTTGTATGAGAGAGATTGGCTGTTGCAAGCTTGGTGTTTATATCCCCTTGTGGGAGTTTGCCGATCGAGTTCCCTTGACAGGAAGATGAGTATAAGCTTCCAAACGAAATTAAAATTTTTTGAAACATTGGCTGCAAACACTCCAGCTTCCTTTAAAAGGTGATTTTCACTTTCAAAACAAATGAAAACATTGATCTTTTCCTTTCAAAACACACCTTGACATTATGAGAGTTGACAACGAGTTCAAGCTCAGTGTCCGACCACAGTCAGTGGGTCTATCAAAATAAATAGAGCAGGAATTCAAGATCATAGCTCTTCAATGTTACATCCAGGAATTCAAGATCATAGCTCTTCAATGTTACATCCAAGAATTCAAGATCATAGCTCTTCAATGTTACATCCAGGAATTCAAGATCATAGCTCTTCAATGTTACATCCAAGAATTCAAGATCATAGCTCTTCAATGTTACATCCAAGAATTCAAGATCATAGCTCTTCAATGTTACATCCAAGAATTCAAGATCATAGCTCTTCAATGTTACATCCAGGAATTCAAGATCATAGCTCTTCAATGTTACATCCAAGACCCACAGCTACATACCGAGCAATGTTGAAACTAAAGACAATATACAATCCAGGTGGCTCTGAGTTTGTTCCACAACTGAACACAATTTCACAGAGCTGCTTGAGCACAAAAAGTATCTAGCAAAGCACAACAAAATCACGCTTACCAGAGAAAGGTTACCAGCCAAAGTACCACCATTCCGCATCTGTGACTGGTCTCCTGCTTATTTTTGCTTGGCAGAAATTTGTTAAGCACCAATTGCTGCTCAATGAAATTAGGCACCAGTTTTTTCTAGAAATGGCCTCAGCTGATTGGAAAGAATGATTGTTTCCTGCAAAGAGTTACCAAACACCTGACTATATTCAAAGCATAACACCCACCAATAATACAAAGATCGTAATCCTACCATTTCTCCACTAAAGAGGCAATAATTTGTAGAAATTCAATGTTAAAACACACCCCTCTCCCCTGCACTGGTTTATTTCTCCTCTTTACGGGCAAATTGGGACTCTAGTTCTGGGGACTCTATGTGTGACACCAAACTGAGGCCAGCAGTTAAAAATAGCCTGGCCCCTTGTATGTGTATACATAACAGTCCATTGCTACAAACAGGGAACCAAATAATGCTCGGTCACTATTCAGCCAAGAGCTCGTCGTATACGGAAGGCTCTTTACTTTGACGACAATAACAATATTTTGATCGAGTGCTCACTCAAACTGAAAACTGGTGACAGGGTTCATTCGCGAATCATTCTGAACAACTTTCCACTTGATCGGTCTTCACAATTTTACGGGAAAAAAAAAAAAGTGACAGACAGTGAAGTGTTTTTTTTCTTCGATCCATTGAAGAGCCGACGTTTTAGCTGTTCAAGTTGAATAATCACGAGTAGCTGTAATTTTAGTTATTTGTGATTTAGAGTGACAGCGTCTGCTTTGATGTTAATCGAGGAAAGATACCGAGCAGTATGTTACGCGTTACACTAATTCCTAATAACAAAACAAAATACCTAATAACAAAACGAGTAACAGTCAGTGTGACGGTGATGCGACTTTGTGAAAATGTGTCTTTGAAAGTGTTAAAAACCTACCGTTATTGGCAAAATTTTCCAGTGAGTTGCTAAACCATTTGAAACCATTCAAGGGCACGGGTTGTGTAGGGTGGCACAACTGTGCACAGAACTAGCTGTGTGTGCGTGTGGATGTGTTAACTGTGTGGATGCAGTCACTACATAAATATCATATTGCAGGCTGACATAGTTTGTCTATCCTTTAACGCCACATCACTGGATGATATTGAATGGCCAGACAGTAGGAGGGTTGACCATGTACTGTGTAGATGCATTCACCACATGATACCATAATGCAGGCTGACATAGTTTGAACCACAGTGGGTGATATTGAATGGTCAGACAGTAGGAGGGTTGACCATGTACTGTGTAGATGCATTCACCACATGATACCATACTGCAGGCTGGCATGGTTTCAACCACAGTGGGTGATATTGAATGGCCAGACAGTAGGGGGAGGGGGTAAATAACTATGTACTGTTACATGCAATCATCACATGATATCATATTGCAGGCTGGCAGGCTGCGTCTATCAATAAAAATGCAAAATTATTGGACGATATGGTCAGACTGTAGGAGGGTTGACTGTGTACAGTGTAGATAAATTCACCGTGCAAAATGGTGTGTTTATTGAAAACCCATGGGAAGAAATTGACTCTCCATCCCCCCCAAAAAACAAACCCCAAAACAAACAAACCGAAACAAAACAAAACAAAACAAAACAAAACAATGTTTTACGCTCCCTTTACACTCCCTAAACATTGGAACGAAAACAAGGTGCTGAAAAAAGTTTGCTGAGACAGACGCAATCACACATATAGCCAATTAAACCCCATTTCCATCAACCACATTCACAGGCAGTCCAGGCACCATTTCATTCTTTACATTTTGACTTCTTCAAGAAGAGAAAGGGGAAGAAGGAAGAAAAAAAAACCAAACAAACAAACGGCGGGGCAACTTGACTGCGGCGGTGACAACAGCAGGCTTTGGGAAACACGAATGTGTGAACCCGACCAGGCATGGGGGAATTATAGGATGGCAGTTTGTGTGGGACGGACACCTCATGTGGGAAGGGGGGGGGGGGGTCGTGGTATCACTCACTACTTAATGTTTTTGCAACTTGGGAGTGCTGCACGCCCGTCTTTGGCAAGACTGCAGACAAACAATTTTCAAATTGCCTAAACGACTCGGCGGCTGTGTAACTAGTCTGCTGTATCACCCCATGCTGTAAGAACTCCATTAGTGCATTAGCAGTGTGTGGAAATGTATCAAAAGGAACAGACTTGGGATGACAGGCTGACTTATAGGAGCTGAGAAGTTGTCTTTACGTTAAAAGGAGGTAATACTAGACGGAGGGTAAAATGTCTTCGGGTGCATCTACACATTAAAGAGAGAAGGCACAAATCTCCAAAATTAAATAAAAATATTATAAATAAATAAATACAAATTAAATAAAAAAAAAAAAAAAAAAAAAAAAACCTGCATCAAGTTTTACAACACAGCAGTTGAAAAGGATCATAAGTAACACTTAAAAGGGAGAAGAAGAAAAAACAAACAAAAACAAAACAAAAGAATACCGCATCGAGTTCGAAAAAAACCCAGTTAAACTCATTGAAAAGGATCACAAGTAACAACATAATATCATTTATGAATATTTTCTTACTGATTAATTGGCACAAAACATTAATAAATGAAATCTGTGGAGCCATTTACAAATACAACACATGCAAAGTTCAACTTCTGATTCAAAAAGAAATGCAGCACACCAAAGTTTTCATCTACAGTAACATATCTAAGACTTCCACAAGTTTTTCCCTGGCCTAATGATTCCACACAATACAGCCATTTACCTGAATCCAGCCCCTCCCCCAACAACAACGACCAAAAAGCCAAGGCCTTCCCACAATAATGGTGGATGTCATTTCCCTCTGCCAGTCTTCATATCACATCAGAGCCCGGACGAGGTCACGGGTTCAAACCGGGATAAAATTAGTGTTTACTTTGCAAAAGGGTAGCACCCATATAAGCAGGCCCTTCAGATCTGAATGGGCTTCTCTCTACATGACAAATGATGATAACTGGTGTGTTGTCTGAACGATGGCCAGCTAAAGAAACACTCGAAACTGTACAACTCTAACTCTTTATTATAACATACAACTGCGTTGTTTTTTCCCCTTCACACAAAATAAACTCCCTCAGCCCCTGCACAATTGTTGGAGGTAGGGGGAGGGAAGGCCGGCCAATAGGCTTAATTCAGGCACGATTTGGTCCTTGGGAAACAAAAGTAGGACATTTTTCTTGAGTGCAAGGGCTAACTTTGGTAAAGGCGTGAATAAACTTTTCAGAAAACAATTTTTTGCTGAGGTGTTTTTTTTTTTGCCAGGGTAAAAGAAAAAATGGAAATCAGATTAATGGAGAAAACATATCTTGCTTGTTAAATTGTAGGAATGGTGGTGCAGCAGTGGTTATCCTTGTCTAGTTGGTACACAAGTTGTGCAAGTATTTCTGACATCACAAATTGAGGTCCTAAACAGATATCGGTTTTCATCGAATGTGGAAATGTAAAAAAAAATCAAATGGCTTGGGATGACCATGGGATGACAGGCTGAATTACAAGAACTAAGACGTTGTCTTTTGTTAAAGGGCGGTACTACACTGACAAGGTTAAAATGTCTTTGAACGCGTCTACATTTATAACGGAGGTCACACAAATCCTTAAGAATATTAGAAGCAAGTATTTCTGACACCATAAAATGAGGTCCTACAAAGCTTCTTTTGTTTTCTTTAATGGATGCAGGCCTGGAATTACACAGACTGAGGCAATGGTGGCTTCTGTTGCCCCTGGTCTTGGCCTTGGTGCCCCTTCCAAAAGTTCCCATATACTTTCAGATTTTGCAGTGGAAGTCCCCCCGAGCAAATTGGAAATGAATGGCCTCACCCTCTCAAAGTTGAAATTCAAGGCCTGGAACGAAAGTTTTTAAAATAAACACTCCCAAGCTGATCGGGTTTTAAACTGATTCCCAACGCCATCACCTTGAAACTCCCTATCCCAGGAACTCACTATCTCAGGAACTCACTATCTCAGGAACTCCCACGGTCCTTTAAAAAACACAGGCACTCAGCTTGCACACATTTTTAAAACATTAATGTGTGGTTAACACATGATTGGCTCGGGGGGGGGGGGGGGGTGAAGTGCATGTAACACGTCCCTGCACGATGTCAAATTTGTTAATAAGGCCCCATTATCAAAATTGAATACCTCAAACCACCACGCATTCCAAGCATGTGGCCTGTGAACATGTTTAATCGTAGCATGAGGTACACAAACCAAGTAGACATTCACCCCGAGATTTCTCACTTTTCCTTCCCAGTCATCTGCATCAGAACCGCAGCTTGAAAACATTCCGTTCTCTTTTAGCTTGGGGTATCATAATTCAAGCTCTAATGGGCTCTCCGAACACGGCGAGTAAAAAAAAAATAAAATAAAAAATTTACTTGGGGGTTTGTTGCAACGTCCTATTACGGAGGGGAGGTCATTTCTGTAGGGTGCCTCATTGAAGTCACAGCATGAGCTCATTGGACCCAGCGGGAAGTCCTCACAAATTTCATCTTGTTGTATTCTCCAGAAAGCTCCCTGATTGCGGGAACTGTTTGTGCGGCCTTGCAAGAGAACACTGTGGAACATGATGGCTAAAAAGATTGCGTACACAGTCCTGTTGTTTTCATTTCATTTCATTCACTGCGCCAAATTTCTAAAGTGACAACACCCCCAGAAATAAAGTAAATAACATAAAAATGAACTGAATCATTTGTGCATGAAAGTAAACAAATGTAGACCTAAAATTTTAGTAATGGAGAAAAAAATATTGCATTTTGGTGCAACAGGAAAAAAAAAACAAGATAGAGAATGTTGGAATAGAAATGTCTGTATTTATTATTTTCTGAATGTAAAATGTAAATTGTAGTGCCACTGCATACCAGCACTTTTAAGGACACAGAGCTAGAGGTTTTGTTTCTTTTTAATTTGCACTTGATACTAAAACATGTGATTCTCATATTTCACAGGTTAACGATTTTATCACATGACACTTTAAATCAGGAGCAATGATAGCCTGCTTAGAAAACAAAACAAAAAATCCCCCCCAACAAAAAAAATCCCTCGAACGATTTGATGAAATCCTTTAAAGGTTGGTCCATAGATTGGTAAAAAAAAATTCTGCGACAGTTTTTTTGCTGTTTTCTCAGCAAGTAAACACTGTGTTCAGCTGAAACTTTCACATGTGACTTTTATTGTACCTTTCGGTAATTTTTTGCCTATAAATCAGCATTACGTTGACAAAAACCAATCTATGACCCTACCTAAGTGTCATTACTTCATATAGAGTGATGGGGGCAATGTTGGCAATGATCCAACAGATCCAGTTCATGTGCCATTCCTATAGACCTATATAATGTTCTTATAATTACAGATCATAAATATCTAATGGCATGTCAACAGCAGAAATTGCGGCAGTTTTCTTTAGGTTCTGTCTGCGGCGGCAGGCATTCACTTCACCCGCTCATAGTCAAAAGGAAGTCGGGGCAGGGGAGTGGAGAGGGGGGGAGGGGTAGTTGCCAGTGTGACCTAAATATTCCGAGCGAATCTTGCATTACCAGTCATCAGTGTTCAAATAATCCTGTGTCACACAGGCAACAAGAAGGGCACGATTTTTAACCGGTTGGCAGACACCCACTCACAGTTCCCCGACACCTGCTCTTAAAGAAAGGGCCGGGGATTAGGCATTGGGGGGTGATGATGGGTACCAGTCAGGTCTAACAACTCTTCCGCCTGCAGGGCGATGAAGACGACAATGTGTGCTTAACGGAGCGGGCCGGTGTGTACCAATGCGTGCTTACACATCAAAGATCGTGCACCGTGGGTGTTGCGCGAGCATGCCTGCGCATCACTAACAGGTTTTTAGTCGGACAAACCCATGGTGTACACCAGGCTCTTAATGGACTACTTTAGTCCGTGTTATGGATCGTGCCCCCCGAAAAAGGGAAACAATTTTGTTCATGAAGGAAGCCATGACATAATTGATCTGCAGTCAAAAATTGGAGAGTGATTCGTATCGACTTACCTTAATGTGCAAATAATACTTCTTTAAATGTTAAACTTTCTATTGTGTGCATTTTTGCAAAAAGTAGTTAGTGGCCTGACGTTTCGACCCTAGCAGAGCCTTTTCTCGAAGGCTAAATGACAGCACTACACACATAATCGGGTATACTGGTGTAACAAATGCATGTACAGTGGAGAAGAGATGTGACAGAGATGAAAGCACATCTTTGTTCACATTCGTCTCATTTTAAAAGAAAAGGTAGCGTCTATTCTAACACATTTTGAATTAAAACTGATTGAAAAACCAATTTGTCCTTCTGGTTTGTAAGTGCCTGCATCCCAAGAGATAGATGGTGTCCTTTTTCTATTTCATGAATTATCTTTACCATCTGGCACCAAACCTTTAAACCGTGTCAATACATGTGATGTGAGAAGCACAAGGCTAAGGGGACCACACTGTGGATTGTGAACCTAATTGATTCCTTTATGTTTTCACTTTAAAACCTAACAGACAAATCTTCCGACAGGCCCAAGGCTGTTAGATGAAAGATAGCTACTAATAACAGAATAAGTGATCCCGCAGAAGTTTAATCCCGCCTCGCTTGAAGTGTCATGGTCAAGAACGATTGAGGGATGAAGGATAATAAAATAAAGTGGCTTTTCAAATTGCACCGCTGTCTTGAATCAAATAAATGTGGAATTTACACAGATGCTTGGCCAGGAAATTAGCCTGGTCCCCTTTTTCTAATTAGAAACAGTATATTCATGTTGCTGCACACAGGGAACAAGCTAAAGATGTGACAGCAAGACAGCAGTCTAAGACTGTGTTCGAATTAGCGGCTCTGGCTACGGCTGCGACTGTTGCTAAGGGTGTTGCTGTAGGCAACCTAGATGCTTCAACACATGCTCGTATGACAATCAAGCTGTAGCCGCAGCCATAGTCACTGATTTGGACACGGCCTAAGTTCCTTTTCAAAACCATGGCTTGGGCTCACTCTGTCAGTTATTTTGAAAATGTGTGCTTTCAGTACAGGGATTCAAACAGGCCGACAGAGCCTAAGAAGGAGCCAAAGCAGAAACCCGGGTACGAGCCCAAGTAGGAGCCCATGCAGGAGCCCAAGTAGGAGCCCAAGCAGAAACCCGGGTAGGAGCCCAAGTAGGAGCCCATGCAGGAGCCCAAGCAGGAGCCCAAGTACATGTAGGAGCTGATGCAGGAGCCCAAGTAGGAGCCCAAGTAGGAGCCCAAGCAGGAGCCCATCAAGGACCCCAAGCCAAAGCCCTAATTTTGAAAGGGGTTTAAGCTGCAATGATGCCATAGTCTCATCAATCACATACCCTTTTTTCAAGAACAACATATCTTGGAGCACTTTAGGTGATTTCAGAAAAAGAGAACATTGCACAGGTGTGATAAAGTTTAATCAGCCAAAGGAGTTCCATACACACAAACATCTCCTTCAGGTTTTGATGCTTAACAATTCTACATGTGTCCCCCCCCCCTCAAAATGGGACCTTTAACTATTGGCTCCCACTCCTCGTTAATGAAGGTCAAATCTATTTTGATGGGCACAATGAGTTGTTTTCCTCCCTCAGCAATCCCCAATCTTCTGTTACTTGACAACATTAATCTAGTCTATTCTCCGTTCTGCCAACTTTAATTGTGTTGTGTTGTGTTGTGTTGTCAAGGAACTATTGTCAGTGTTTCATCAACTCATGTTTAAAGGGAAGTTCTTGAACAACTTTTTTTTTTAAGAGTAAAAAAAAATTTCATTAAAATAAAGCAAATGTTTAAATTGTATATAATCACCCAGCCTCAACTATCCTAGAATAAAATCAAATAATGTACAGTTATTTTTCCCTCCTAGCATTACTGAGACAGACTCTAATTATCTATCCTCGGATAAAAGTGGCTTCATTGCAATTTTTCTTCCTAGGATAGTATAGGCAATAACATCAAAATTAAATAAACAATACAAACAACCTAGTTACTATACACACGAGTTTGATTGAGCTCCTTAATACACAGCCCTGCTCAAACCCTCTCTATGCCCCAACCCTCTCCCCACCCCCATTCAGATCAAAACACTCCAGTCTGTTTGCTCTGAAAACGTTTAAATGTTAACATTTTTACAAGCCGTTTACCCCAACACAATAACCTCCACACAGTTGATGGTCGGTGAGACATGTCCATGAATAATGGGAACGCATAGACCTCACTGATGACATAAAAAAAAAAAACTGAAATTCTAGGGCAAATCCTGTATATTGATTTTTCTTTTGACTGCCTTTGTTTTCCCCGGCGGTCAGTCACTGATAAGGAGCAGCCCTCTTAAGGTGCTTGTGCAGTGCATACCATACATGCAGCACTGGAAAAAATGAACACACCCAAATCAAAAACGAACCACGCATAAAATTTGCCACGGCAAAATTTTATATTAAAATTTTTACAAACCAAATAATATGTCAACTGTAAGACCATGTCTTGCGGCTACTGCTACGTCTACGGCTAGATGGCTACGGCTAGATAGCTGCGTCATCTGTGCGTTGAAGTATAGAACATCCTTAACAACACCCTTAGTGACAGTCATAGCAGTAGCCGTAGCCCCCTAATTCGGATACGGCCTTAAATTCAATTGATGATTGAAACAAAAAACCAACCCAATCGATGTAGGTTTTTATTTGCAAAGCTGCTACATACATGTAGTATTCCTAAAATATCAATTACATTTATGTTGTGCAATTAATAATTTTAAAAAGAAAATTCAAAGTGAAAGTGGGAGTGTCATGTGGGTGACAACATTTCCTGCCGAAATACTTTGGGAAAATTTAAAGACAAACTTACTAATTGGTAACTAAGAAAAGAAAGGGGGAAAAAATGTGAATCACTTTATTCTCAAGTGGAAAAGCTCACTTATTCTCGAGTGAAAAATCTCACTTTTTCTCAAGTCCAAACCAGTGGCAATCCTCCAATAAAATATTTGTCTGAAATTCCTGTCCAGTCAAGGAAATAGCAACTCAAGATCCCAGTGCTGCAGCTTACTTACAATACATTGCCACAGCTGAATTACTGTAAGCTCATAAAACCCCTGAAAAAAGCATCGATCCTTTTTCACTGCTTTCACTCAAATGTAACCAGTTTTCACAAGTTGCTCTTATGGCGTCTTTATTGAAAACTTGAGGGTGGGAAAGACTATTCTCTTCCGAAAGCCGACGATGTTCTTTCCCTTTAACAGCTATAACTTAATCCATGTCCGCCATTTTCTGTAAGAAGATGCCGTTAAATAGCGATGACGCACACGTTCATCACACTCCTCCATTTGTACAAGCACATGTCAATAAATAAGGATATATCCCTAACCCATATCGTATGTTCAGTGTGAAAATGTTGGCACACCTTTGAGTTGACACTTGCTTGCAAATTTCATGCACTATCCTCATGATATCCTCATTGGGGAGAGGGTGCCAAATCGGGGTATTAGTACTTCAATTGGGATAGTATAAGGGGGTAATGACTTTGTTTTCTTACTGGATTCATGATTTAAACATTTGATCCAAATTGGGGAAGATCCCAATCAGGGTAGAGGTATCTAAATTGGGTTAGTTTTGCAAGTGACAGTAACTCTTGGGAACATTTTAAAGAAGGTTGTGTTGTTATATTCTTGATTGGGGGCTCTTTATTATATCCCCATCGAGAGAAAGTGTTCAAATCGGGGGAAACATCTGCCTTGATTAGGTTAGTTATAGGTTGACAAGGCGCCGCAGTGAGCAAAAAGTCCCTCCATGTGCACCAAGAACAATGCAAACACTTGCAGACTGCAATGCATGTACAAGTATAGACAACCTACAATAGACCGCATGGCTGCTTATTATTGGCATAGATTTGTGCGTCCATTTGTTCAGATGTGCGAGCTAATAGCGTTAAACATCTATGTCAACCCGAATATCCACACATACTGTAACATACACCATGCAGGTAAATAAATGCCCACATTGCAGCCATGGATACTGGCTGATCCGTGTCAGCTAGAACACCCTATCGAGTAATTCAACAATTTCAAATCAATACCTCCATCACGGCCTCAGAGCGGCAGCAGTTTCACGAGTCCCTCAATGAGATCTCCCCCACCTTATAACCACCACCACCACATTGTGTGATCCCCAATCCAAAGTGAAAATACGGCCTAAATGTTACACCGCCGCAGCAGTGGCGGTCGATACCGCGCAGCGATTCCACCCCGCTCAGAATCTAATATTGCGCTGGAGGACGTGAGCACAGTACCGTGAAATTGCGTGGCCTCATTCAAATCTGAAAAAACAGTGTTTATTAGAGGGAACATATCAGCAGAATACAGGCTGTAAATTACAATGAAAATTGAAATTGGTGTAAACTGAAGTCCATAATCACCTTTTTTTTTGGGGGGGGGGGGTCACAAGTATTTGATCTTTTACAAAGAGAAACCAATTGTTTATGGAAAGCAAAATTTAAGGAGAAGACAAGGGAGGAAAAGGGAAGCGGCTTCTTTAATAAAGGAATACAATTGCGGAGTAGAGGTTTTAAACTCTGATTCTTGATTATTTTACTGAGACAAAGTGGAGGTGGGGGGGCGGGGGGAAGCTAAATATTCATGTGCATGTATTTCACAGAGATAGGAAAGATTGTTTTGATTGTGTGAGTGTGTACAAAGTAAGAACAACACTAAGAGAAATAATGGGAGATCCATAACAGCAAGTATCCACAAAAAAAGTTCTCATAAGACGTTGTACAAGACACAAGAAATCTTTATCAATAGACCTTATGCATTGACATCATCCAATCGTCATCTTAGAGGTAAAACGGTGACGAAATAATCAAAACGCATAGATTCTAGGCGAGGGCGCCCTACTGAAATGGCGTCATGTGCATAAGGTCTATAAGCATTGGACAGAAGGCATTGCTTGACACAAGCCAAACGCAAAATAATTACACTTTAATCAAATACAGAACAGCAGGCTTTCAGTCTGGGCCGACCAACATCCCCTGCCCATGCTCCGTGGCCATTCTGGTAATAACTTTGTCTTCCCTTTTTTATTTGTCTCCCTAGACATGACAGCTAGAAAAAGAAAAACAAAATAGAAAAAAAGGCATGAACACCACCCCATGATTACGTCGCCATTCAGCTGTTAATTCATTAGAAAGATAAACATCAACAACACTTCTCCTTAAAACAAACACTTGATCTACTTTGCCACATTGCTTAATACACCCTATAAAGATCCTTTTAATGACGGAGGCGTCGGGCATGTGATGTTATTTAATAATAGGAAAGCTGAATCATGAGTCTATCCTATGCGAGACCAGCTGAACGAGCGTCAATGAATAACCAGTGGAATAACATCTCTTCTTGCGCTCAGACGGTTCTAGTGTCTATCATACCACACCAGAGTACACATTGCATCAAAAATGCCCCCGTGAGGATCGGCTTCGGGTAAACGGCAACGACACTGTATTGTGAGCATTTCCCTCGAGCCGTACCCAGCCCCTGCTTTTTATATGATTCCTGGTTGCTTCTGTGAAAGGTGCAGTGAAAGGCAGTTTAAAGAGGGGCTCATATGTGTCAAGTTCAGTTATGTGATGCACTCATTTTCCAATAGAATAGATAGAGTCCTAATGAAAGCAGGTTACTATTGTCTCTAACTTCACATAACAACTGTGTAAAATGCAATTCGACACCCTTCCAGTGCAAATTTTTTCAACATCCTAAACCATCCAATGACGTCACATTTCAAATACAATGTGTACGTCTATGAATATTTGTACAGGAATTAGTTTTGTTCAATCCTGAATTTTGATGGTATTCATTAAAATAAACGGCATTGGATTTTACCTTGCGACTGGCTAACAAATCCTCTGTGCAATAGAAAAACCTGTTTGTTGCTGGTATCCAATGGCGCCTGCTTCAAATTTCACACCCTTGACCTTTATTATGAAGCGGCCATCTTTTTTTTCTTCTTTTTTTCCCATTCAATCCAATGTAACCAAACTGAGGCTGGAGGGGCAAAAATAGTATGATCCCCTTTTTTTTAGCATAGTGAGAAGTGCAAATGCAGTCAGGGAGCAAGACAGAAATGATGGCAGCTATACTGCTAATGCTTTTTGCTACTAAAGCCTGACATTAAAGCTATTCAATCCAGACACAAGCCCTAAATCCAAATAGAACAAAACTAAAGGGGTGTGTGTGGGGGGGGGGTCATCTTTCTCGCTATACATCATTTCATATTATTACCACCATCCAGAGAGGTCTGGCTGTCAACCCCTTCTCTATTAAAATCAATTTGCCATGAAAATTCCTCACGGAATGCACTCGCCGCACCGTTTGTCTCAGAAATTCAACGTAATTACAACGTGCGAGTTCCATTACCCCGGTGCCGATTGAGCATGTGTACAAAGCGAAAAAAAAAAAGTCCCGTACTATCAAACGTGAAAACACACAGCTGTTTCCAAGTAACGATTCCCTCACACATCCAGCAAGATTTGATTTTGTTTTTCAATTAGGGACTAATTCCATTACAAAAAAAACAAAAAAAAGAAAGAAAGAAAATGAAAACAGAATAAAATAAGAGACGCTTTTAAAATGTTGTGGCAGACTGGACTTATTTCGACTCAATTAATTCTGCCTATTCATGCGCAGTCTTTGGAGAGTTGGACGTGGAGCCGTTGTACAGTGGAGCCGTTGTACAGTGACCTGGTATTGGAATTTCTTCAGGCAGAGAAACAGATTTCATTTATGTATTCACTTCAAGTACATTTCCGACCATAATCCTTCTTTTAAAACAAAATGCAATTTCAGTTGAGATTGTGAATGAGAAAACGTGAAGAAGACAATCCCAATCCGGGGGGAAATCCTTATTCTTGTAGAAGAGGAATCAATTTTCCTGTTTTTTGGGGGGGTTTTTTTTGCCAAAAATAAACATTATTCTAGCAAGCGTTCTTAGATTTATTATTTATTAGTTTATTCTGATTCAGATTCCCAAGTCTTCAAATCCCCAGGGGGGGGGGATTTGCTATTCTAATAGCCAATGAGAAAACAATCTAATGACTTTCTTATACACCTCTATCGCTCGTGTAATTTGTTAGTCAAATTTTAATTTAAATTCCAAATACGTCATCTGATAAGCTTATGGGGCGTAAACATCTCCGACCACTTCCCACAATCTATCTATTCTTAAAAGATTTCTTGAATTAAACATAAGTATTTCGGTCAAAAACCTGATGTTGCTCTACATTTAGGACTGAAATCGCTTACTGAGATTAAGAAACAAGCGACTTTTCAGCAAGATTTGTATAATTGTTATAAAACTCTCTCTCTCTTTTTTTTTTTTAAAGGTTTCATTTAGGTGTCATTTATCACCAAAGTGCAGTGTAAATTTTGACATTGTTACTGGGTACTTATCTTTTAATGATTCAACACTTGAGCAAGTAAAGAAATAACCATTTGCTGGTAGCACAGAGCTATTCATACACTCTTTTCATACACTCTTTCCACATGTTCCATGTCACGTATTTGTACCGATACACTTGATACACTTGATCCGCCTAATTGTTTTCATTTATCATTTAACAAAACTGAAAAACAACACTGGTACACCATTGTACAAATGCTCTTTATCAGCAAGAGCACTTACAGTTTTAAATGAAATTCAGTTTGCTTACATGTAGTTTTTTTACAATGAATAAGTGGCGATTGGAAATGCAAATTTTTTAAATTAGCTTTTTCTGGCTTTCATTCTTTGCAGAAATAACAAAAGAAAGGTGGGAAAATTGTTTCTAAAAGAAGCGTTCAAGGCATGGGGGTGATGGCGCATACCCCAAGAACCTTCTGTTCTATATTATTGGTTTACATAACTTGAGCACCCGCCCCCCCCCCAACGACAAAGGCAAATAAACCAATCTCTAAGGAGCATCTGTGCTCCTTGTGAGCACTTTATGTTGAGTTTGCACCTCAATTTAGCTTTCATTTACGAACAAACAAAATCCTTGTCAAACTTCTGGAAGAGAATGATTCGGATGACAACACCCCCCCCCCCCCAGTTTGATGACGCACCTTATGGGCCCAATTTCATAGAGCTGCTTAGGCAGAAAATCTTGCTTAAACAATTTTGCTTAGCAGAAATGAGCATGATACCAGTCACAACTTGTACATGTGATATGGCAGTTTGGCGGGTAACCTTATTCTGGGCAGCACAATTTTGTTGTGCTTAGCTACTTTTTTATGCTTAAGCAGCTCTATGAAAAAAAGTGGACCCTGCTCGAATGACTGGGCCCAATTTCATTGAGCTGCTTAAGCAGAAAATAATGCTTAACAATTTCTTGCTAAGCAGAAATGAGCAGGATACCAGTCACAAATGGTAGTTTGGCTGGTAACCTTATTCTGGTAAGCAAAATTTTAATGTGCTTAGCAAATTTTTGTGCTTAAGCAGCTCTGTGAAATTGGGCCCTGGTCTTGTAAAAAAAATGTCTGGTCCAGTAAAAAATTTTCTCCCCTGCTCAAGTGCAGAATTCCTAGGGTGAATATAGCAGCACCACAGGTCCATATGGCATACCAATCTATCTGACTCCTGCATTAATGAACACCTTAATTGAAGTTGTTCCCTTCATCATATATGTATTCTAAGCCAACTCTACTATTAAAGCAAAACGCTGTTATAACATGCCCAGAAAATTGTACTACATCCCGAAATAGCGCTATGAAAATTCACCCGCTGCACTATTTATACAGCCATTAAAAAATGCTGCCCATTCAAGGCAAACGCGTGTACAACATGCCTGCACGCAATTTGAACACCGTACTGCATGATTAGCTCCAAGGCTACCATTGCACGATTCATAATTCAATCATACAATGATGACCCACTTTTAATTCATAAATTCTCATCGACTCTATATGCCTTGACTACCTCATTTGAAACTAATTACCACTTCCTTATCCACGGAGGATCGGGCACTTTGGAAAATTTCATTCCGTTGTTCACGGTTAGTTTGGCCACGAAAGATACATGTAGCTTCTTTTTTTTTTGGGTCTCTCCTTCGAGCGAGGCAAATCGATGTACTGTTTGAATAAAACCATTTTTGTATGCACAGATTGCTCGCCGTAAATTAATTATCGTACCTTAGTGGATTCCCTTCTTCCCCCCCCCCTCAATCAGTACCTCATTTGAGGGTGTCACCTATATATTTGCGCCCCAACAAGCCAACGACGTAATTCTGACAATCAAGACATAAAAACCTTGGGCACGATTTCATAGACATGATAGAGGATGCCGGGCAGATTATTTGCTTGCTGCACAGTTTCTAATTCATAAACTCAGCTAACTACAACCATGGGACAAAGGTTTAATTGCTGGGTACCGATTGCTAGCAAATGACACTGCGATTCCACGGTAAACACACTTTTCGGGCGATGCCGAATTTTCTGGACAACTTGTGAAATACACTAGTACATGCTTACGAGAATGTTATCGTATAGTACAAAGCAAAAACAATGTTCTCGTTGACAAGCAGTGCTATTGAAATTGCCCCCCCCCCCCCCTCCCTGATGATGAGCGGTCAAAATCACAACTTAAAAATTCCAGCTGTCTGAAAAATGGTGATTGCTCTATATTCTGATACCCCTATGTTCCAAAACCCCTTTGTGATTTACAAGCTAGGGTTATAGGGTTAGGTTAAGGATTAGAAAAATACACTGGGGGTGTCAAAACATTATAAGAGTGTCGAAACATAGGTGTGTAACCCTGAAAATCTATTCTGAATCAGACAGAACTCCAATGACTAAAATACATGAACATTTTTGTAATTTCAATGTTTTGTTTAATTTCAATTTTTTTTACAACACCCCCCCCACCCCCAATATATAGTAAGTTCATTAATGGAGGTGGGTCAACTTAACAAACTTGATCATGCCAAATTACATACACATGTAGAGTTGGTTAAAGGGAGGGTATGCCTTTACTTCAAAAATTAATGGCCATAAAACATTTCTTGGTAAGAAAGCACTGCAGCTGTTGACAATGTATAACATTTTGAGAAAGGATTTCCTTCAAAGGAATGTGGTTTTAGAGAGAGGGATTCAAAAACGTTTCAATTTGAGAAACGTTTCTGCGTTAAACGTTTCTCAGATTGTGAATTCCAAATACGGATTATTCTTTCTGCCAACCGCTCCAGATTTTTGGCAATATCTCAAAAACGCTACCACCTTTTGAAATGAAATTGTCACAGGTTAGTTCGATTGTATATATCTACATTTATGTAGGATTAAAACAATCCAATGGTTCCAAAAACCAAAGGTATAACTTTGCTTTTTAAGGCAGACTGTAGTGCTTTATAATTTTCTGCCGTCAGAGTAAAAATTTATAAAAAAACAGTCACAAAATGGAAATATACATGGCATTTGGCTGGTAACCTTATTCTGGTAAGCACAATTAAATTGGGCAGCCGCATAACGGTGCCCGACTTTGCCATATTGACCTATAAAGAGGGGTTTCAGGGTCAAATTCAGTTTTGTTATGTACTGTTGTTGTGTTGATGATATTTATTGCATATACTCTTTCAGAGAGAAATACCAATGAGTCTGTTTATTCCGAAGAGAAATGTCGGCGTCAGTCAAAAGTGTCAAATTCAATGCCGTTTTTATTGAATATCATCACAATTCAGGAACGATCTAAAAACTTGCCATACAAAAAAATGTGCAAACCCATACATTTGAAATGTGGCGTCATTAGATGTTTTTAGATTTGACAAAACTTGCGCTGAAAGTGTACCAAATACAATACTAATTTGACACCATTTTAATGTGCGATTAGAGACAATTGTAATTTGTATGACAACTTTCATAACGACTTTCAATCTACTGAAAAATGAGTGCATCACAAAACTGAAATTGACGTCAGCCCCTCTGTAAAAGATTTTTTTCTGATCAGGTTAACCATAAAACTTTGTGAGTTGCCGCACCTTTAATGCGTCCTATAGCTCCTTCATTTTCCATACAGATTCCGTTATTTTCCGCTGTATTGTGCCCACAACCATGATTCAAACTCCATCGCACAGCGTCCGTGTACAGTGAACCTTAGGTGGCTGGCAATTTGCATTGCGACGACGGCGAAGGCTATAGCGGCTAAAAAAGACATTAAAGGGCCAACCGTTGCTCGACTAACATATATTTACACTTTATTTTCCCAACAACTTGAGACTCTCTAAAATTATTGCGCCACTATTTCATTACTTGTTGATGGTTAGCGTGCTTTTAAGAGGAAGTTACGTGACACAAATACGCCCAATTGAAACCATAAATGACCTTGATTGCAGTGTTCTCTATCTTTACATCGTGTGATGGTTTTATCTCAACTATGGTACTTGTGTCGTACATGTATAAGAAGAGGCCAATACAAAAGCCGGGTTTTTTTTTTCTCTTCTTCTTCCATCAACACAACGCAAATATGCAGAGTCAGCGACAGCGTAAAAACCATTATTTTACAATGAAGACTAACAGGTGCAATTATGTGTGACTGACATGTTGGATCATTTTTTTTCTCTTCTCAGCATGGACATTACAGACAACTCTTTAAAACGGGCAGGGTATATATTCAGCAGCAGAGCACTCAAGAATTGTAGCCGGAGGGGGCCCGTCCCAAAGCATACAAAAAAAGAGGAAAAAAAAAAAGAATTCCCTCATGATCGTAGGAATTCTTTCCTTTTTTTTCTTAAAGAAAATAACACTCAGCATTTTCTTTTTAAATTCCGTGTCGTGGAATCCAAGGGACTAAAATGTTGCTTCGGGTATGGCGTACATTTTGAATCGGTGGTTTTATAAGTGGCTCCAATATTTGTTATTTTGTAAGCACACAGACTATCTCGCCGACTGGCAAATATAGACAAGGAACTTTGTATTTGCTAAAAAAAGAGTATCACCCAACAGCACTTAAACTTTGTACAGTGTTTTTTAAAGTTTCTAAGCCACTATTATTCAGACATGCAACTTTTTATTTGCAAAAACAAAACCACACACACACACAAAATAAATAAATGAGGCAATGGCCACACAGAAAACATTACATCTTTAATAACATTATCGGTAACATTATGCAACTGCACCTTGCTGAAATATTTGTGTACGACTTGAATTTACGATGGACATAAATTATGCATTTTTTTAAGGATCGCTGTAAATAATTTTTGACATTGGTTAAAAAAACATCTTACTTCAAAATTTTACGGGCTGAGTATCTGATTAAACTGGATGGTGAAGCTTTTGATATTTTGGTAAATGAATGTTGTGAAATTAACATAATATTATTTAAAGAAGTTGCTGGTACCCAAATTTCAAAGCAAGACAATGACCTCAGTTGCACTGCGTCTGCAGTAATATGCAGACGGTTAGGGTTAGGGTTAGGGTAAGGGTAAGGGTAAGGGTAAGGGTAAGGGTAAGGGTAAGGGTAAGGGTAAGGGTAAGGGTAAGGGTAAGGGTAAGGGTAAGGGTAAGGGTAAGGGTAAGGGTAAGGGTAAGGGTAAGGGTAAGGTTTAGGGTAAGGGTAAGGGTTAGGGTTAGGGCTAGGGTTGGGGGTTGGAGTTGGGGTTGGAGTTGGGGCTGGGGTTTGGGTTAGAGTTGGGATTAGGGTTAGGGTTTGAAATGGGGTTTGATTTGGGGGAAAGAGGTCTCAATCAGGGTTTAAAGTATGCCCCAACCGAAATAATGTTGGTGATACTTTTGCAGAAAATCACCCTCAAGTGGGGGTTCCTGGGGGACCTGAGTGAGAGAATAGAGGTCCAATCAGAGTATAAGTTTATACCCCAACTGGGTTTAGTGTGAATGATGAAGGCACCGTAAACCTCGTCAGGATACATGTACCTGCTCCACACCATCATGACACCATTCTTCATTTCACAAAAGACTTCTTCAATCGGGTCCCGGAGATCAATTACATTTCTCAATAACCTCCTGTGCCTAATAGCAATACCGAGAATTCGCACATAAAGGGAGAGACCTTCAAAGTGCGAGTATTCAAAAGACGAGAGCGAGAGACCCGATTGGGGAGTTTATCCGGTAGTGCAAAATGTCAGCTGGGCTGACAGACAGTGCTGATACTGGATGATCTGACAGTGTAATTTACTGTAATTGAATTGGCTGCCATGCTGATGTAGTTAAGATGGAATCCTAACAAGGCTTAGGGTCTTTGGGTCTCTGTAGTTTCTTGCCTCCGGCTATTGGGGGTAGAGCTTTGAAAGGGGGAGGGGGCAATTAGCTTGAGGAATTCTTGCCCATGAACTGAAGGGGGGATCCTGGATTTGTAATTAACACTACAAAGGTCGTGACCAGAACTTTTTTTGGAAAGCATGGCCAAATGCCGTTCAAATCATTCTTCATTACAGACCTAGTTTTCCTGCTCAAAATTTGCATCGAACCTCCAACTCTGCTTATAGGCCTCAGCGAGCAGAGTACACAGTTCCAAAACGGTTAGCAAAGCCAAATCGTGAACAAGATTGATTAAACGGTCATTATGTATACAAATATAACTTGCCAGTCTTGACTTATCACGGGGCTCACTCTGCCAGAGAAAAGGGCATGCTCAAATAAGCCCCAGTCGAGGCTGGAGAGGAATTGAGCCCACATGTTTAAGCCCCACGTCAAGACACTTGTTAAAATTCTTCAGTTGACATTCTTCACAGATTGCTCACAGACTGCAGGGCCCAAATTATGTTACAATTTTTTTCTGCTGAGCGAAAAATTAGCAGGACAGTGAGTCACATATGGTACGTCATGCTGTTGTTTTCTCAACGTTATCATTATTCAATTTTGAAGTGAACAAAGCAAAGTTGACTGGAATGGTATTTGAACCTGTAACCTCCGGATCAACGCTCAACCAACTGAGCTAGCTACATGTAGGCCTCAAGGTCGGTAGTCTCCCTAGTTTTGACAATATCTCTGTTCCGGGGTTGTCAGTCAGAGGCCATCCAACCTTTAAACTGGTGCCATATAACTAGGGATCACGCCCAAGTATGGATCACGCCCAAGTATAGTGTACGGCGCAACCTGGGATGCGGCAGTACAGTGATCTCCTTAAGGGGAAGGCAACTTTATGTTTCAAATATCAAGTAACAAACCAAAAGGAAAACTTAAATTGAATTAAAATGTACCCCACAGAATCTCTCCTTTTAACGTGTGTTCTTTTGTAAAACAATTTGTAAATTACTCGCTGTTATTTTTGTTTTAATCAAATGCTTTTCTAATGTCAAAAAGGCTATATCAGCCACTTCTGCTTCTAACAACCATGATTTTTCTAAAAATATATCATAATAACAATAATTGCGAGCTCTGCATCAGTACAAAACAATTTTGCATTGTTTCCGCAAAAAACGAGACTGCTGCGTTTGGTAAAATTATGCGGTGTTTGAAATTAATACTTGAGGATGGGAGTTAATCTAATCTTAAAACAAAAAAAGCCATCATGTACTTTTCCTTTACTCAAAATTTCCTCTTTCATTTCCTATAGGTTTGTTGATTTGATTTCCTCACTGGTAACCAGCAAATGAAAAAGTTACAGACCCATCCATTTAAAGTGATTCACTACCAGCCTTGCAGCTCTCTCGAGAAAAAGAAAAAAAGAAAAAGAAAACCAAAGAAACAAAAAGGGCCATCAAAAGTCTAGACAATACATCTAAAAGGAAGAAGCTTTTTAGAAAAATTTTCTTTCACAAAGGTAGTGTTTTAACGAGCAAAGACAGTTGTGTAAATGGAGAGCAAACAATAATGGGCGTCCTTGATGAATGTGACAACGGTGGTTTTGTCCTCATTTCAGAAATGGCATGCTTTTTAAAAGCAAAACAATGAACTCACTGTCAGGGTTTTTCACCGGTGAGTGTTTGAAAATAAGGAGCGGGTAAATTTGCAGTCAGGTAAATATAAGGTGATGGTTCTAACAAGGTCGAATCTCCTAAAATTGCATTTGCGTGAGTTTTAGAGTGTCAAAAAGTCGTATCTAGCTTAAAATAACTTGGATGTGCACAAAACATCAAGGAACACCGTCATACGACGCTGTTCCACGGAGCATTTTGGCCTGAGATACGACCTTATAGACCGTGCAAGTCTCGCGCGTATTCGAACATTTTTGGGACCACTGTGGTCCCACGTACATTGCTTTAACGCGTTAAAGAAACAAACTCACGCGCTTTAACGGATCCCAATGTTCGAATACGCGCGAGACTTGCACAGTCTATTGCACTGACACAATGAAAAGTGTGTTCAAATTCAGGGCCGTAGTAACCAAGGCTGTAAATTGAGAGTCCACAAACAATCAAAGCCTCTGAAAGTATAACAGAGAAAGTCTGAATATCATGCAAAATTTAAGATGCTCAAATTCTTCAAACAACATGTGCAAGTCTAAAACCCAATGCGTTAAACTGAAAATTTACTACAAAATACAAGATCAAAAACTAAATCTCAAATTCAAATTGTGGAGAGAAGAATCAACCTCATAGACTATTAAGGCAAACAAAGGGTGACTGATGGAGAGTGCTGCGTATCAAAAAGAGTTACAACAAAAGAGGGACCAGTTTTCTGCGCACAGTCTAGTCTGGCACCCTGTGTGCACACAAGGGGTTTTGTCTGGTTTTGCAATCTTCCCTGACACGCCCCACTGCAAACAAATTTCTCTTCATCCAACCAGCTCCCGATCTCTCAAGCTCCCAGCTCCCTCTTTCCTCTCTCTCTCTCTCTCTCTCTCTCTCTCTCTCTCTTCCGAAAAAGGGAAAAACCGGATCAAGAAAATAATAAAGGCTGCAAGTTGTCATCTCTCCGTGGCCTGGCAGCTGCCTCTAGTACTTTAGGCACATTGGCCTGGAAAGAATGTGTGCCATGCACTCTCCAGGGAAAGATGTCTGATACACCCAAAGTGAAAAAGTCTGGGTCCCGAGGAGACGACTGGATCTACATGAGAGCCTCTCCAATCTGTATCAACATCCATCGTTATTTACTGACCTTGTTTTTTTTCTGTTTCAACCAAATATGACTGGAAATGTGTGATTCCTATTTACAATGTGAGACACCCTGGGGTTTCAGGACTATATCATGGGCAGGGGGCAGGGGGGTGGAGGCTGTGGGAAGGGGGGAAGATGGTACATGTAACTAACCCCCATCCCGCTCCCCATGCCCCCCCCCTGCCACCTCAGTGAAACAAGACACAAACAGGAGGAATTCCTATCACACAAGCCTCCCCAGAATATCATCCACCGTATCCTCTGAGAATGTCAACAGAATCATGCCGACAGCTTTTCAACCTTAATAGTATTTCTCTTCCAGTCTGTAATCCTCTCGGAAGTCAACACTCACTTGGGGTCAAAGCACGCCGGCCAATTGCAAAAAGCAGTACACACATGGTAGACATCTAGCTTCTAAACAACAACAACAACCCACAAACAGTTTGTAAAACTTGCAAGTTCTGATTGTTCCACACAAGAGACAGCTCTCCAAGATTATTTGTTTGTTTCATGAGCAGCGGCTATACGCCAAACACTCAGCGAATTACTTCACAAGGATAAACTTTCAAACAATTGAATACTAAGTGTTTCTCCAACGACCACAGAGCCTCTCTCTAAAATGTGAACAGATAATCAATAGGTAAAAATCAATAGACGACAAACAGATACATATATATATATATGAGAAATGGACAGACAGATACATATTTGAAGCCCAGCTGCATGCTTAATGTCCTTTCAGACAGACAGACATGACAGGGTGCTTGACACAGAAACATCTGCCGTGCACCGACACCGACACAACAAATAGCGACGTTTCAAAACATTTGCTCAATATTTGTGAACAAAAATATACATTTATCTCAACCGCTCGCCCTCGAATCTAGAAAAACTTCTCGTTTTGCTTAAATGTAGTTCAGGGGTGGCGTCAAAGGTCACTTATTTCAAAGGCGATCTGACCCCTGACTTCCCTCCTATTATTAACAAGACTAATGCAAGATAGTGTTTTCTCCTTGGGATTTTTCAAGACTGTGGGGCATTCTGGATCCAAGTTTTGGAAGCTTGGCCAGAGCACGCTGAATTGAAATAAGGTCCATGGAATGTTTTTGACTTGATGTTTAATTGTTGGGTTTAAAAGCCATTCTGTGCAATCTGGAGCATTCTAAAAGATCCCAACTCTATGTTTTTTTAATTTGTTTTGAGGTGGTTTTTTTTCTTCATATTGCCCACAATTCACGCTTATAGGGCCAATATGTGTGAATAAGCCAGCAGTTTGACCCTGCAATTCGGCCTACAATTTGAGCCTGCAATATGGCCCGCAATTTGAGTGCATCGGCCCACATTTCAAGTAGATTGCCTCGAAACGCTTGCAATGCATGGGCAGAACCCCAACACTGACACATTTACAAAACACTGATACGAAACCCCAGGTTTTCAGGGCTTGCCAACATCCCGCAACCTTTTAACGTTTCTTTGGGGTAACAAATTATTTCATTCCCTAACCCATTTCCCTTCCCAATATCAATCCAATACAAAACATACATGCATCTCGTACAAATAATGCGTACATATTCACAAAGGGGGCGGGGGGAGGGGGGGGACGTGGTATATAACCAAATGACGTCATCAAAAAAACACAACAAACTCAACAAACAGATAAGTAATCCCACAGAGAATCTTAAAAAAAAAGAAGAAGACTTGTTTGTCATCACCCATACAGACGGACAGACTAGACAGTTGAGGGACAAACAGACCAATGGATATGTGACGTCCATTCAGCAATCTCTCTCTCTCTCTTCCCTCGGAAAGTCAATAACAGAAATTGGATTGCCAGGTAAGCAAGACGCACCAAAAGTAACCCGGCGGCGTGTCACAATACTTTCATCCTCTTCAACAATCCCCGTCCGATGCAGCAACTATACTTCCCACCCCCCACCCCTCCTAACAAACAATTAGGCCCAAGATACATGCGTGTATACATCAAGTACAAACATCATTGGCAAGGCTCCTGGGTGCAGACGATAAACAGATCTTGGAACACCAATATATTGGCGGTGTAAGAGAGAAGGAGTGGGGGCAAGAGAACGAGGCAAGAGATGCTAGCAACTGTGGGGAAGGGAAACAGGGTCTGAGCGTACGGCATACAAACTAAAGCATCGCTAATTGAAGAGAGAGAAGGAAAAAAAAAACTGCGCCCGGCCGGGAATCATCACCAAGAGGGAGACCTACAATCTGAAACCGGTTGCCTGAAGAGTGTCATCTCCTCTTCTTTATTATTATTTTTTTTCTTTTCTTCTTCTTCTCATCGTAATTTCCCCAGAGCTGCCGAGGCGATGCATGTCTGCGTCATCTTCACAGTTTAATTCCTCTTTTTTAAAAACCTTGCTGAATCTACAGGCTGGCAATTTGAGAAATTATCCCCCCCCCCTTCTTCTTATTTTTCTTGTTTGCCTTGTTTTGTGTGTGTGTGTTTTTGCTTTTTTGTATCTCTCGGGTGAGACAATGAAGCCTTGGATGGCAAAAGCCCCTGAGAGATGATCAGGTAAGACGAGAGAGAGAGAGAGGGAGAGGGAGAAAATAATCGCAAGCAAGGCCACCTTTTAACCCTGACTGTAAGAGCATTTTAATTAATTGCTCCAAACTGATTCACGTGCTATGTACGTACACCACTTGCCAACTGAATTCCAACGGTATGGCACGGCAGTTAAGTTAGGATGTGACTTAGCAAACATGTCCTTCACTTTAACACAGGCAAACTGATCAAAATGCCAACCTGTTACATTCCAAGTTCTTTCATTCGGCCGGCACACGAGATGTTATTTCCTTGGTGAATTCACAAAATGCTCCTAATTGTCACAATTCTCCTTCGGCGGTCGCCAGAGAATAGTTTCCATGCAACAAAACTACACGTACCTCCCTCTGAATATGTTTTTCAGCTTCAAAAGGCCATTTTGAGATATTGTGGACACAGAATACTGTGACACTATAACAAAGGGTTTGGGTACAATCTGTCTGTATACAACCTAGACCAATCAGTTCACTCCTACAGTGTCAACCATATTTCAGAAGGCTATTTTTATTGTTGTAATGTATTTTTATAACCTGCATCAGAGTTTTATTCTGGTTTTTACCCTTGAAACCAAGTGCAGGGATGTGATAGGCTGTTGAAAAAAAAAACTTAACTGTGAGAGCAAAGCGCGAAAGCTTGCTAGGGCGAAAACTTGCGAGCTTGAAGCCTACTTACATACATTTATCTTTTGTTTTAAAAAGCCCTAATCTGCACTCTGGGGCATTCTATTTGGTTTTATTTTCATGTTTTTTATGGTCTTAATTTTTTAAAAATCCAGTAGCTTGTGGATTCTTAAGAAAACCGAGTACACAGTGTTTCACATCTATGTCATCAAGGGTACACATGTACTTTGAAATAAGTCCAGAACTTTTATCACGGTGGGGCCATTTAGCTCGTCTTTCCACCCAGACTAAATTATCTGGTCCCATGTTCATTTAGAACTGTCTTTGCCATCGTGTACACAGGGAACCTTACACAAAATGGCCTGGTCAAATTGAATAAAGCCATTGAGAAAACACCGCTGAGCAATTTTCTTTGCTCGGCAAAATATGTGTTGGGAACCAGTGACAACAATGTAAATTCTATGACATTTTGGTTGGTAACCTGTTTCAAGTTCAGCAAGTTTTTGTGCTTACAGGCTTTATGAAATAGGGCCCTGGATTGTGAAACTTTCCCAGTCTTCCTTAGGCTTGAAAAAGAAAACAAATCCAAGCTCAGACCCACAGCTTTGTGAGGAGCTTATCTGAAAGCGTGACATGTATCGCAGGTCTGGAGTACGGTGTAATGAGGCGTCATTAAAATGCACACTGACACTCCCGCACTGCATCAGTAGGCAGCACCATACACCATTACATTCGGCACGTACAAGTGCAGTCTGGTGCAGGTGTTAAATAGTTTGAGTAACAAAAGTACCCACTTCAAACCACGAGTACAAGTACTTCAGTTCTGTTTGATTCGTTCGGAAATTCCCCGTTCGTGGTCTTAATGACCCACCATGGTTCAGCCTCTCTAACTATACTCAGATCTGGATCCAGTTGAATATAACAGCTATAATGATAAGTTGATAAAAGTTGTGCAAAACCAGTCAGGAACACTACTCATCAATCTCACGTTAAACTTAGCTAATTGGTATTTACACTGAGTTCATCTGAATGACTCGTCCGAAACTTTTCCCGGACACTTTTTACTGATTTGGTTGTATCTAGACATCCCACGCTTTTTCAAACGAAATCCTGTGTTTACACAACAATTTCAGGCGTGACATTTCGGCTTTCTACTTCTCCATTGCCAAGGATATCTGTTCCCACAAGCGCCTTGCCATCGATTAACTCCAGGGGTTACCCAAAGATGGAAATGCCATCATTTCAACCTACCTAGCTAATTATTTAGATCCCGGCATGGTGAGGTATCAATGTACATGCATTATCCAGTTTGCGGTAATGACATGTGTGTATCTACTTTGCTGTGTAGATTAGTTCTTGTCTTCCTATTTATTCCACCGCCGAGGAGCAGATTTCGAAAATTCAGAACACTATACGTCTAAACTGCAGTCCTTCCGCAGATTGGCCATACTTCACACAAAATCCAACATATCCTCCAAGAAGGGGATATTAAGGTCTAATACCAAACTTGCGATAGGTTAACAACCAAGCTCTGCACACACAAGGATAAGCATGACTCCAGCAGTCAAGCAGGAGTTTACCAAATTCCTTGCTCCTGTGGTAGAGTGTATACATCAGCGAGACTGGTAGAGACCTTAACACAAGGCTGAAAGAACACAAAGCCAATATGGCCGCCGGAGAGGGATATGACCACTCAGCCATTTTCAAACACTCTGCTGATCTAAACCATGTCATAGATTAGGAACAGGCTTGGATCATAGCTCCTGAGAGACATTGGTACATGTACAACCTCCCCATCACAGAAGCTATTGAGATCCATAAACATAACACTGATCTTCAAGACATATGCTATTTCATCGGTAGTAGTTTATTTGGAACACAATCCTACCACCCCACTGGTAACCCACAGTCTACTGCAAGCTCCAGTGCATAAGGCACTCACACACGATGGCAGCCCACACAAAAAATCTGGGCCCCAACCACAGTTCTCAATTCAAAAACAACCAATCAGAGCAGTGCTGACTCTACACTGAAAAATATGAGCCCCTATAAAGAGACCAGCATCATGACGATGACTAGAGCAGGCTAGTCGAAACATTAAGACCAATTAAGAACTCACTCCACAGCAGTGAAGTTAAAAACGAGAAGTCCCCTTGATCCACTAAGCAAAAAGTCCCGGCCAATTTCCTACCCCCGCCCAGGTAGCACTTAATAAGCAGGACAGTTCTTTTCAAAACTACGTACAATTTGAATACATACAATTTAGATCCCAATTTTGACTTTTTGGGGGGGTCAGCAATGAAGTCTCAAAACTTTTCTGGACAAGCATGACATGAATTAGAATTAAAAGATAATGAAGGTCCCCGCTCCACATTTTTGTACAACTCCTTCGCCAACATGAAATACAGCCTGAAGGCTCTAGCTGTCTTTAGAGTCTACGAATCTGGACCCCCCCCCCAAAAAAAAAAAAAAAAAAAATCCCCCTAAATTATTTCACAACATTATTTCCTGATATCCACTTCTGCTTAATTGCAACACTTAGCTCCAAACCCACCCTTAAACCTATTTCGAACGAATCCCCCCTTTTTAATAAGGCCTCTTCACCCAAATCCAATTTTTGATAACTAGAGAAATTGGGCCAAAAGGTTTTGCCCACTCAGCGGGGGATGGTGCCTGGAACAACACTGACATCCTGGAGTTGTTCCTTTGCTGTACAGAAAGGGAAAAGGGGTGGCAGTCAAGATAAAAACCACTAGAGGGACAATTTTTTGTAACTGCAGTTTTTGGTTCACCACAAGGGACTCTTGATAAAGATGAGTATTAGTATGTTGGTATAGGTCCAGGAAATGCATAATAAAATATTTAGACAAAAGATGTTTTGGGAACACTGAATGCTAACATTATACAAACCTTGAATGCTTTGAGTGCTAGAAAACAGAGCTATTGCTTGACAACTTAATTTGTTAAAAACAGAAATGGTGAGAGGGAATCACAAAATAGTCTATGATGGCAGTTTCATGGAGCTGCTTAAGCAGACAACACTGCTTAACAGTTTTCTGCTAAGCAAAAATGAGCAGGGTACCAGTTACAAATGGCACATGTAAAATGGCATTTTGGCTGGTAACCTTATTCTGGTAAGCTTATTTCTGTTGTGCTTGTATAGCTAGTTTTTTTGGCCCAGGCTCTACTCAACGGAGAAGTTTCCAATACCGAGCAAACTAAGGTGTTCCAGCGAGAACGTGTCAAGTTCTTACAATCTAAAATAAACCATGAATAAACACAGTGGCCTGTGACTCATATGCATTTGTATTTAGCCAAATTGCTGTTTTGAGGGGGAGCCTTTAACTTGATTGAAAACGATCTGCTTTGACACAGATGTACCAAAAATTCCTCTAAAATAATCCCTTTACAAGTCCAAGCTGCGCTGCGGAATTTCCTGAGCCTAAAGAATGCCCATAATAGATTCCAGTTTGACCCTGATATTTCAGCCCTTAAATCAATTAACGCTTTTAATGCGTGTATAATAATCAACGCAGTGTGCCTCCACAAGACGGTTAGTGCGTTGAACCACGTCAAATGGACAAAGCCAAACAAAACAATAACAAAAAAACGCTGGGTTGTATAAATGTTGTCCCTAAAAATTTGGCCGGCTAAACCAATTACGCCGCCACTAAGTACCAAGTTGCATTCGCATGCGCGGGCTGAAGCGTTGGGAGTCGTACTCAGTCAAAACACACACACATAGGGTTAATGAAACGCAAACCATAGAGGGTTTCGTAAACCGATACCAGTCCCTGACAAATGCAATTACGTTTCTTGGCGGACAAGGCGCAGTAGGGTTCCTGGGACTCGGCCTTATCTAGGCATTGGAACTTTTTAACTAGATTTGGGGTTGGGTGTAATTTGGTTAGCTAATATGTCAAGTATAGTGCAGATCTCTATTACAAGGCGGTGAAGTGTTGTGTAGGGGGGGGGGGTAGGGGAAGGCTGGTGACCGTGATGCTTTCAGCCTGGTGGTTGTTTGAATTTCATATATACATCATTTTTATGAAGTGAAGCCAATTTTAGGTAATCTGTTGGGATTGCATCGCATTGTAGGTAAATAGTCTGGTGCTTCTCATCACTGTGAAAATCTGTACTATGTTGTCATACTTAGCCTCTCAGAAACCTGACATGTCTGCCTGGGTTTTTCAAGCATAGGGACCATTCGGAATTATCAATGTTTTTAAATTTCAGTATTTGTTTTTAAATTACATATAATATGTTGGTGGGTGGGACAAAGAAAACAAGTTGAAAATCTGATTTCCAATAAAAATATTACTGAAATTATGTTACTAGAAAAATCATGAAAAAGAAAACCATACAGAATGGCCTTTTCATATTTAAATTCACCAGCTATATCAGCTGTCAATATATGAAGCAAATGATAACAAAAATAAAAATTTAGCGACAATGTTAGCATGGTTTCATTTTTGACAACGTGCTGGAACAAAATCATGCACCCATAATCTTTCATTGTGTAATTCAGTGGACAATCAACGCAGGAAATCAAATCCACCCATACATTAATCTTCAATTCTAGAGCCCCAACGTCATCAGAAAAAAGAAAAAAAATGATACCTATGAAAACATGATACCTATCCTTACTGGATTTCCAATAACACACAAAATTGTACAAAGATTTAGTTCTTTTCAACTTTGCTTTCCGAGAAAATCCGCATCCATTCATTTCATTCATGTGATGGGCTCATTTCTAAAAGTGGAATAATAAATCCCTCCTCCATTCTTCATATTGTTTGTTTTTTTGCCGTGTCCCGTCTCCGCGTATCTGTAAATCCTCCGCAGATGGTTTTAAAACTCTTCTCTCCACATCTCTCCTCGCCGTCTCCGACCCTCCAGCAAAAGAAGGGGGCTGAGAAACAATTTACACCGACAAAAAAAAAGAACTAAAGAAGAATGGAATGGAAACGAGAAAGCCGCGATAACTTATCTGTGAGTGCCAGCATGGCCGGCGGCTAACTACATTAAATTAGATGGAGATTTGTAACACTTTCTGAACATGAAGTTCAGTAAGAACGCAGCCCTGCAGGGAAAGTGGTGAGGGGGGGGGGGGGGGGGCAAGCAGGGATGGAGCGCCAGAGTACCTATAGCGAATCATATAGTATCTATGTCTGTGCCGTTCATCTAATCTACAGCACATTATTTCCACGAGGAATTCAGGTTCCGAAGGAGAAGCATTGATTTTGATTACTTGGAAATCCCGCAGAGAAATTGTGATGATATTCTTAATGATCGCGGCACTGCGGTGTTCGGTCGGCGCGTCAACAGGCCGGTAAAGTTAACCTCGAATCGGGCAAATTTATATATCGAGAGGAGATCTCTGCAGCGAAAAGTTTGTGTCAATATAAACACAGTTCTGCGGGGGGGGGGGGGGGGGGGGGGGGGGGGGGGGGAAATACTGAAGCGCTGGATGCTGTCGATGGAAGACAAAATAAAACAACATTAACGGGAACATAATCGTTGAGCCTCTTCAACTCATGTTGAGTTTCACTTTATTTGCATTCTCCTAGTGGAACACGCCAAAATCAATAATGACTTAAATGTCACAAGACCAACCCTAGTTAGAACACACACAAAAACTTTCCCACCATTTATGGATTTAGTTTTATTCAATCTCAACTCCAGCATATTTATTTTGGTTTTTTTTATTAACCACTCATGGAAGCCGATTATTGAGCCTCGATTTTTAAGTTGTGATATGACGCAGAAATCTTGTTCAACCGAAGAAAAAAAAATCCATTCGGCGAGAGGGACGACCAACCGAAATCAAAGCTAAAATCAATGCATTTACGGTGTGGAATTCTAGCCGGAATCTCAACACTGAAAAATAACCAGCGGTTTGTAAAATCCATACCACCATTAGCGTGGGCTTTTTCTCGTTTCATTTTCCAAGAAGATATGGTTCAGGAAATTATGTATTGTTTGTTGTTGACAGATTTCGTAGGTTTTTTTTTATCACACAAAAATATGATTTTGTAATTTGCGAAAAAATTTGATATTTAAAAAAGTAGTTGTCGAAGGTGTTCACTCTGTAAAGAAAACAGTTTATAATCGCTATATATTTCATGAACCCCTTGCAGATGAGGTCATAAGCTTAAACCCCGCCCCCCCCCATTGGCTGAGTTGTCCGTGGTACGTACGCAAAATGAAAAGGTTCTATGTGTTTTTTAACACTTTATGGATCTGCGCATAGCTTTCTTGACAATCCTTGCAATACAAGAGGAGCTCACTTTCTCTCCATCACAATTTTCTCGATTTTAATTTCAGACCTCAGCCATCACGTATTTAATTGTGCATTGTCCATGGCAAATGTAAATGCACAAGTTTGTGCATGTTTTCCTTTTTGAAACAGCATCAGCCGTCAAAATCCATTCAGAGAAAAAAAAAATTCTACCCCAAAAGTTTCTTTCTGCGGAAAAATCAGGATATCTAACTTTCGTGGTAACACCACGTCTCTGTGACAATGGCATCTTTTATAACAACAAGCCAATTCTCAGATGAAAGTCATCACCGAACACTAACAAGAGAATGCCAGACCCTCTGACAGAAAGCAACCCCATCAATACAGCCTTTATCTAGGACAACCACGTCACAAAACTCGACCATCGGTCCCTCCAGGTTTGAAATATTTGAAAATCCACGAGCTGGGTTCCCCGTGTACACAAGTCACCAGAGGGTGTATATAGATTGCGAGGGTACCAGGGAAATCCAAGGAAAAAGCATTTCAGTCGATTGAATTTTGAGCAGTGGAGACGGATCACATGACATATTAATTCAGTCGGGCTGGATAGCCAAGAAGTCTATCATGTCGGAACGGATTCGCCTTACGGTTGTGTGGCCATTACAGGATTACACTGTGACCAGAAGACGAAGAAGACGATGGGGAAAAAAAAACAGAAGGGAAACAAAAAAGGTCAATAGCTTATATGCAATGTTCACTCATGCCGTCAGACATCTGTCAAAGTCCAGAGCCAGCAACCACCAAAACATACTTCGTACAAGTATGATTTAAAGTATGATATAAAAACATGGACCTCACATAGTAGAGAGCATGCAAGCTGGAGACTGCTGCAGAATATTGAACGTCACGTGTCATATCTCTGTGGGTCAACAGACTGAATTCTTGAAATGCTAAAATCCAAAATAAACTTAGCCCTTTCTTATTCCTGTAGTAAACCGTTTTGTCCATATAGTTACAATATTTTCATTGTCTTAACCACATCCTACACAATGCTCAGCTCATACATGTCATATGCCATGATATCCTACGCTGGACCATGCCACACGTCCTAGAGGGGGGTACCAATCAACGGGGGTGGACAGTGCTTACGAGAACCACTGACAAGTTGGTGTGCCTTACGAGTCGGCGCACCCTTTTGCTTAAATGCTTACGATAGGCAGTTTGTACAAAATAGATATTCTACTCAGCCAAATAAGCGAGGGCGCTCCTGATGCAGAAAATGTCCGCTTTATTCATGCACACCAGCCCTTTGATTTTTAAATCATCCTGAGAGTGTTCAACCAATCGTGTGAATCTTTCTTTTTTTATTACATTTTTATTCTTCCCAAGGTTTAGCTTCCTTTCAGCTAAAACATTTTGGACAACTGTCCCTGTAGGCTGAGTGCCCCTTTAAGACGGCATCTTAGAAACATTTTAACCAAAAGTTGAACAGTCCCTTTAATGCCAGCCTTTAGTGCACTACTTTGGGCACCAATAAAATACACACTGGAGCAATTGTGCAAGTGTTAGGGTATTTTTTATCATTACAAAATTTCACATGACTACAGCCCCAGCTTTGTGCTTGTTAAAATAACAGCATGGTGAGTCATTTACTATTGTGGCAAAATGAACAATACCTGCAACCATTAGTCCTGAATGGGCTACATTTGTAATGAGCATCTACACTCAAGTTTAAAGGGGGAAACACAGATTGCTGTTATTTGGGATGAACACATTCAATTGATGTAACAAATGGTAGATCAGGAATGTATGTATTTTTTTATATTTTTTTTTATCCCTTCCATCGAGTGTGATGAAGACTCGGTGGCCTAGTGGTGAGACATCTAGGCCCAATTTCATAATGCCTGCAAGCACAACAACTTGCTTAGCACAGGAAAATCTTACTTAGCAGAAACAGGTTACCAACCAACATTCCATAGAGTGTACATTGTTGCCACACCCCGGCTCAAGTAAAGAAATTTGCTAAGCAGAATTTTTTGCTTAACAGCTTTATGAAATTAGCCCCTGGGCTTGATGTCACTGTATTTAAGCACTCAAATTCATCTTAAAAGATGAGTTGTTCGTACCACCGTAGTGATTTTGAATTGTGACATCACACTGAGCAATTTTGATTGATTCACAATAAGATCAATCATAGATCGTTGAGAAAATCTTTGAGAGATCTTTATGGATGATTGCTAAATGTCAGAACTCCTGAGAATGTCTTTGGGGGTCTGGGTTCAATCCCCCATTACTCCGGACCCAGAACCTCCCAGATGTTACAAAGCAGGAGGTTTACAGACTCAGTGCACCACTAGAAATACAAAACTACAGGTTTGAACGCAATGTGGAGTCTGTGGACTACTTCTTTCTTCCTTTGTTGACTGCTTTACCTCTTCCAAGAAAATTGAATGCTCAATGAGATTTTCACAAGATCCTGAAATCAGGGAAAAAACTGAAAAGAATCTCCTGCCTGCATCTGTGAACTTTCAGATTGAAATTAATCACGTTTTAAAAAAATGTACAATTACTGATCCTGCACGTTGTCTTTAATGACTTGTACATCGCAGACAAAATGCCAGAGATGCCTTGATCTCGGAAATCAATCAAACACAACCGCAATTCTTCACGGAGCGCCCAGCATACGACAAACACTCACTTGTTGTAAATTATGAGCTAATTGCTTTTCCATAATTCATTCATTTGCAACTCTGCTGAGCTTCTACATAGGTGGCCATAATTTGTTTTCGCAAATCTTCACATTTTTTGTGTGAGTGATCATGGTGATGAAAAAAAAAAAATTGGGGGGGGGATGGGAAGGGAGTGGGGATACTGGTAACTGAACCTTATTCCCTACATTTCTCAGTTACTTGTTGTCATACAGCCAACTTTTTAAACTTTTATTGTACCCAAACAGAGTCTCAAAGGGGTAGTCTGTCTCCTTGAGAATCAGTCAGTACTTACATTACTATAATACTATTGCATACGGGTAACAAGACATGTCAAGACGGTGGCAAAAAGCCAAAAGGTCGCTGCACACACTACGCCTATGATAGATTAGCGTAATACGGTATGATGTACTTCTAATAGATTTCGTAATTTTCTGAGATAAGTTATTAGGCCTTCCTCTCCTTGCGCTAACAGATCCGCCATATGGTCTGGTTCCAATTAGGCCACTCACAGAACTAGTAGATCATGTTACTATAAATAGACTGTCATCATCAATGTTGAGGAGCATGCATTCTCCGAGTTGCCGTTTTAGTTCGGAGGTTCTGATGTCTAAGATGCATACAGACCCTTAAGTGCTGGCTGGGAACATCTGGGTAAATGCGATACTTCAGTCCAGATTCTTCTCTCTTCTCCCGCGAGCCACGGCCGGTGCCGTACTAATTTGTCTGCTTAGCAATGACGGCATGTTAAGTAACCACTCAAATAAATGATGCTAAGTGCGGAAAAAAATCTCCATCGGTTACCAGCCGAAATAACTGGCGATTGTTGTTGAACGTTTCACTCCAAATTTTTTGCTCACTGAATAAGACTTTTAAAAGCAAACATTTCCTACTTAACAGCTTTTATGAAAATCTTGTTTACCACAGGATCAGGAAACCAGCCAAAATACCATGTAATTTATTGTTCGTGACTGGTTCCCTACTATTTCTGCTTAAATCTGTCTAATAGACAGATTTATCAAATTACTAAGCCCCGCACGAAACCTGTTTATGCACACACACAAAAAGAGAAACAATTTTTGCCCTTAACAAATTATGCGAACAGAAGGAAAAATTTGTCATCATCTGCAAGAAAGGTAATGTTCTCCCACTGTGAGAACTGCAGCTCAATCAAATAATAGCACCTACATGTATAACGATTTCAACTGCATAAATTACAATGGAAGGCCAACCCTCCCCCCCCCCTTTTCAGTCCTATTTTCCGAAACTACAACACGGGGCTAAATTAGCAATGCCTCAGACATGGCTGGGGCATTCAATTTGCGAGTCTGCAACGCTTCAATCTTCAAGGGTGAGCCTAGCTGGGGCCGCTTGCTGGAGCGCTCTCGTAAATAACGATTTTTTTTCTTTTGGTTTTGTTCCCCCTCTGTTTGTGACTGAGGCATCATTTTACAAATTGCTGGAATGTGATAGTGAAACTACATGGACATTCATGTATATCACTGTGTTCGCATAATTAAAGGCGGAGTGGAGCAGAGTTGGCACAGACAGCAATACTCTGCACATTTACCCTTAAATTATATCCCCAGCCCTTCAAATTGTGTTTTTGTTTGAATTTAAGGGATTGAAGACTGCACTGGTTAAACTGATTAAAGCTTTGCATGGGATCAGGCGTAGTTTGGGTGTTGAGTTATATTTCATGGTGCTGGATTAAGTTTGAGTTAGCAACAGGTGCAGTTGCAGCAGCAGTGGCAGCCGCAGCCACAGTCTCAGTCGCAGTCGCTGTCGCAGTCTCAGCCACAGCCTTAGTCCAGCTGCAGCCGCAGTTGCAGCTGCAGTCGCAGCCGCAGTTGAAGCTGCAGCCACAGTCTCAGTCGAAGTCGCAGCAACAGTCTCAGCCAGCCTTAGTCCAGCTGCAGTCGCAGCTGCAGCCGCAGTTGCAGCTGCAGTCGCAGCCTCAGTTGCAGCAGCAGTTGAAGCTGCAGCCACAGTCTCAGTCGCAGTCGCAGCAACAGTCTCAGCCACAGCCTTAGTCCAGCTGCAGTCGCAGCTGCAGCCGCAGTTGCAGCTGCAGTCGCAGCTGCAGTTGCAGCTGCAGTTGAAGCTGCAGCCGCAGTTACAGAGCCCCCCTGCCAATTCGGACACACCAAATTCATGTACAACGACAAAAGTTAGAACTGCGTGATTCACAAGTACATTCCTTTAATACAGTAGAAATCCTGCTGCCCCACTTAGACACTAAGCCCAAGGAAGACAGTTTTCTCCACTTCACAGCCTTTCCACAGTCCGAGGAGATAGACTTCCACTACATTCACTCCTCATGAATTGAAAGGATCACATGTGTCAATGAGTGGTGGTACTCTAACTACCCCAGGAGGTGGATCCCACACTGGGAAAAAAAAAAGAAGCACCAAGTGACACCAGGTTTTGGCAAACATGTGGGTAACTTTAGGCCGCTGAAACACCGTGACGAATATTTACCAATTTCAATTTTGCCAGGAGAAAGAAGAAGCAAAGCCCATTGATGTGGCTGAGGTTTCGTTCACTTTTGGCGGGCAAACTGGACTTGCCTTACGGAAATATTGCTCTTGAGCGACAACTGAGGTTTCTTTCTTTTTAAATGAGAGACATTCCGTGACACTCAGAAGCCCATGGGCTCGAGGGAAATGCAAGAAGGAAGTGTTTCCTCTCCAAGCAAAACAAAAACAAAAATTTCTCAAAGGGAAGAGCGGAAATCGAAATTGGGGCGAAGAAATCCTTGTACATTTGTTCATTAAGAGTCCTTCAAGCAAGACATGTGGATTTTTGTGCGGAGCCTCCCTGTCTTTGCTGAAAGCACAAAAAAGAACTTGGGTTTGTGTCCTGGTTGCATTCTAGCTTGGGCCCCAACAGCCTCTGTGTGTGTTCCTACCACCATGGAGGTAGAATTAGAAGGGAGAATGGCTACCAGTTGGGAGTGTTTATGGAAATGGGGGGGGGGGGCTGTTGCCACAATCCCAAAAGCCTGCTGTTCTGTAGTAGTGCTTCACATTGTATTTTTATAAGTCCGATTCACCCAAATTGAGGGTTGATTCTCGCAAATTGATACACGTGAGTGACGGCTGGTACATAGATTTAGGATCGAATTCACAGAAATTGTAAAATAATACCGTTTAATTTGCCCCAGAATGCACAGTTGAGTAAAAGCTTTTTTAAAGCCAAACATAAGCATCTGCTAAAAATAAATTCCAAGGAACTTGTTTGCCCCAAAATATGGGTCCAGAATGCCCCCCCCCCCAGGTTTGAAAAATCCAAGGGAGTTCCCCCAAGTACACATGAAGTATGTTGGACACACACACAAGCAACATGGTGCCAGGGCCCACCCTTAACACTAGCCTGATGTACATTGTAACTAGTAACAACTGCTACAGGCTAGCAAACACCACTCCTCAACTCGCCCTGTGGGCTACAACTAAAAAACTGTGCCACCTACTTGTTTAAATTACTCAAGTGAAGTTCTTTCTTTTAACATGTGAAAGTATGAATGTGTGAATGTAACTTCATTTGACCACTAAACTGGCTGTGATTGCTAGCATAATTACATCAGAAAGATACACTGATGAAAAAACGTGTTGAAAATCGGTGCAACTAAAACTTCCTTGGGGCAAGTAAAAAGCACTAGCCTGGTAGGCTACTCAAATACAAAAAAAACAACCATGTCAGGCCTCGGTTCCTCCTAGAAAGTTATAAACTACACTTGCGCATAAATGTACGTAAATGTGCACAACTTTGCTAAATACCATGGGCGGTCAGGCTGTGGTATCCTGCCTTGACTTCCGCCTCTGGGACCCCGGTTCAAATCCCACCGGGGGCATTGTGTGGGTTGGGTTTTCTCGTCCCTTACTTGATTGAGTGGGTTTTCCCTGTAATAATTATCTGGGGTTTTCCTCACACATCTATAAAACTGAAACTTCCTTCATTGTCTTCTCTCCATTGGGGTTCTTGGCCAGTACAGTGATTAAGTTCACTTTTCTGAGAGTCCTTGGCTTCACAACCAGAATAAAATAAATGAAATAAAATGGACTGTTCCAACTCCAAGCCCTACATGTATTCAAGGGGGCTGATTACCTTCCCATACACACACAAAAAAAGAAAAAAAAACTCCTGACCTACTTGTTATTGCTGTGAACCACTGAACCGAACTTAAATCGGACTCGAAAGGAGTCGGTACCTCAATGGCGATAATTTATTTCATTTGGGGTCTTTCACAATTTAGCGTCTAAAAGCTCACGGATGACAGATAACAATGGCGGTGTGTATCCTGACAAGTTATTCCATCTGACATGTTTTCATTTTCACGACATCCTCAAATAATTATCTTCCGCCCGACTCGGTAAGTGTCTGCCTCTATGAAAAAAAAAAATTAATAAATGAAAATTTTTAAAAAGAGGAAGTCTGCAGGAAAACAAATGGGTCAAAAATGCACTGCATGTAATCCCATATCCGCAGGAGTGCATACTACATGTATGTATGAATTTCTTGATTTGATAAAAAAGTATTTGCTGTTTCAAGAAATTCACCAAAATCTAGGTTTTTATTAAATTCTGCCAACACATTAGGCATTATTTACTGGTTTTATCAAATGGCAGAAGATGCTTTTAAAAGGTTATTCCAAACACGTAACTCTGCATCCACAAAATTACTTCCCTGAAAGGAACATAAATTTGTATTTGGGTGGGGGGGGGGGGGAGAGAGTAAATTACTTCCTATCTTCCAGTTTTATTAAAAATGTCCATGCCATACAAGCAGCTAGTGAAACATTTCATCAAATTTTGCTGTTTCCTTTCTGGTTACTGTTTCATTATTCAGCTTCTGCATGTTTCTTTCTTTGTCCTCTTTTTGCTCGAATCTGTGCAATACTTTGATACAGGGCTGAGATTTCCTGTGTGGTTACTGTTTCATTATTCAGCTTCTGCATCAGGGTTCTCTCCACAGGTTTTTTTCAAAACTGTGGGGCATTCTGGACCCACATTTGTTGATGTTTGGCCGAAGCAGCCGCTAAATTGAAACAACGTCTTCGGAATGTTTTCTTCGTGGTGTTTTATTCTTGGTTTTAAAAGCCCTACTGTGCAATCTAGAGCAATCTTTATGGTTTTCTCTTAATTTTTTTTGAGAAATTATTTTTTGTTTGTTTTCCTTTTCTTTTTTAAATAGGCTTATATGCATGGGGAGAACCATGTGCATATTTCTTTGTTTCTTTCTTGTGCACAAATCTGTGCAATACTCTGACACGGGGGTGAGATCTGAGGAATCTAAAAAATTACTGGAAAATAGCTCAGCGTTGATAGTATTTCAGGATGGGCACTGGCAGTGACTGGAATATGAAAAATCTATTGATAATAACTAGTTCATAGATAGCGTATTTACAATAAGGTATCAATGCTCTTTACATCAGTGCCCTGGTCATTCGGTCGATAGGCCTATGTACCATTCCTGTAACCTTTCTCAGCTCCCTGGGGAGTATACAGCCCCGGGCTGCCGTGGCACTCCAAAGGCATTTTCAAACACAAATTCAACCCCTACCCTTGCACGTACCAATTTATACCCCTCGGTGAAGAGAAGCAATTATAGTAAAGCATCTTGCTCAAGGACACATCACATGGATTCGAACCCGGACTCGATGACTTAACCACCAGAGAACTTGAGTCGCTAGACCGCTCGGCCACGACACGCCAAAGTGAGCTTTCAGTTTCTGTCATGTCTGTACATTTTTCTTTTAAATCCAAACTATGAAAACTGTCAGATAATGGGAAACATTTCACCAGGAAAATATTTCACGAGCACAGTGTAATAAAGAGAAGCAGAGGATGGTAAATGGGGAACCTTATAATAATATTGAAGGTCATTTAGCTAAATGACTTTGCCTTAATTATCTCTAACGACTCGAGCTGGGGTTGGACCAATCCATTTTCCCAAGGGTCACAGCAATTAACGTGGTCATTATGGCTCCCTTATGTACCATTATCTCCCTTAACAATTGTTTAATAAATTACTCATCAGCAATAAAGTACAACTCTTCTTGATTCTGCAGAAATTTCCCTGAAAATAAACCATTCTTTCCCTTTTCTGTTGAACACATTTGAAAATTTCCCTGATTATGGAATTTTAAAAAAATTTTATGCGAGATGAAAATGTTGGCAGCTCTGATTTGTTATTTATTCAGGTATTTTTCGGTTGCTCTTGGAATTGTATGCATGTCTTTACTGCCGCAATGCTCACACAAATTTTATATTGGACAGGTGCCCGTCCAATACGGATAATTATTGGACAAAAAAAAATCATGCTCCGCCCATTTGTCCAAATGAGGCGAGGTCGAGTCACGGCAGACAAGGAGTTGTTTAGAAAGATTTCCAGAGTTTTCGTTGAGTTTCTTTTTTGTGTTTATTACGTGGAATCAATTCAAATGACATTGGGATCTATATATGTGTGAGTCATACAAAACAAATAGTGAATGCATAGATCTCATTCGTGCATTGTTCGCAGAATATAATAATTCGGTGAAATCTTGCTTCTCCTCTACACGAGGCGTCGATTGGAATAGTCCAGATTTCACCTCGAGATCATATTCTGCAACAGTGCACTCATAATGTGTATCCACTACTTGTACACCATTAAAGCGAAAAATATTATGTGCTTGAATGCTATGGCTGATAATAATTGCATTGGGGGGGAAACTGGTATTTATTTTGAGATCGCCGACTCGATAGAGGGGTGCGTGATTACCTGAAGGTTGTTTTCCTTTTGTTTGTTTTTTGTTTTTTGTTTTTTTTTACTCGATTACATGGAAGAGGAATTCATTCATTGCTGACGCTTGCTCGCATTACGAAGGCCAAGTTTTCTGCACGCTTTGCAATGAGGACTTCCTCATGAAGAACCTTGGTGGTTTAACACCAGTGCCTTACATGTAGGTAATGCGTTGCATATGCACCAGTGTAGGCGCGGAAAAGATAAATATATATATATATATTATGTAAATAGTGTTGACCTACATCGTGCTACAGTGCGACTCCCCTAAAAGTGTTGAGCCAAGATTGTAAATATTTTGTATGTTCAGAGATTGGCACATAACCTACACGGAAACTTCACGATCTTCACTAGCCGAGAGCAGTGCCATATATTGAGAGAGTTGCAATATAGAGGGGAACAGTTTTCTTCGGTCACGCCATTGCTGGACGCCATTTTCGGTCCACATGCAGCACTACCTGATGTGCAGACTACAGTCTGGCACCCTTTATTGGCCCATGCGTTTTTGTTTTTGGACACAAAATGACTTTTAATCGCAAGTTGTCATGACTCTCCCAATATACGGCTCTGGCTGCGAGTTTCCAAGCGAATTAACCTCAAAATACCGACCCTGGTTTTCAATTGTCTCAGCATCGTCATACTCAACGGAACTCACTCAAATCAGCCAGCCTGCCACAAGCCTCTGATCATCTAAATACTAAAAAACTTGTTGTGCCCCAAAACCTGTACTAGCCCCCAAAGTCAGCTGGATCATTTTTATCCTACAGTATCCACCACTCTAACACACTAGCAGCTTTCCAAAAATCTCTCAGAACTCGCTTGTTTAACTGTTTACGTAATTCTGTTTATATGCTTTTTGTTTTTGCTTGTTGTTTCAATTTTGTGTAAAGCCCTGTGTTACTTTCTCCGTTGATAGTTAGAGTGCTGGATTATGAGCATCGTTTTTCCAAATCCAAATAAATGTAGATGTTACTTGTGTATTATTTTAGTTATGTTTCGAATCCTAAGCTGGGAGCTTTATCAGACTGGCAACCATGTCCAAGACTCAACACAGCCTTTTATACCTTTTCTTGGTCGTCATATGCAGGGCCTTGTAGGAGGAAGGGGGTGGGGAGAACACTCTCAACAAAGACGATGGGGCAAACAAGCTCCAGAACATTTATGACCAACTAGTCCATCACAATGCCAACCACGCCCTGAATTTACACAGAAGCTACGGAGGCCATGGCCTCCGTTGCCCTTGCCTTCTTAGCCTTGGTGCCCTTTCAAAAGTTTCCATTGCAAAGTGCCCTTTGCAAAAATGAAAATGGCCTTGCCCTCTATTGGATGAAATTCCAGGCCTATCCTTGTAGACTACCCCAGGGAGAAATTGGTTTAAACATTGAGTAGTTGGAGGCGGTGGGGGAATGTTAACAGGTTGTGTTCCACAGATTATTTCTAATTAAACTTATGTTGAGCGATAATAGGTTATTCATGTAACAACAATGAGACATAAAAATTTCCAATTAAATAGAGCACAATAACCAATAACAAAGTGTTCTTTTGTGTGTCACACCGGCACTGTAAGTGCTACGTGTACATAAGGCCACTTTCAGAATACATTAATTAGGCCATACATGTATACCGATTGGCGACTACGGCTACAGCTACGACTATTGCTAAGGGTGTTTGCTAAGGATGTCCTATACCCTAATCATGATGTCGCGGCGATCCAGCCGTAGCTTTAGCCACAGCCACAGCCACTACCACGCGGTCTTGTCAACGATACTTCAAGTACGCAACGAGGGCAAAAAACCTTCAGAAGATGTGAACAAACACGGGAATGTCAGTTTGGGCGTTGGTAGATGGGCGACCGATAACTGTGTTTCTAGATCAACAGGTACTCGTCCAAAGCGGCGTGGGCGTACCAGAATAAACATTTATTAATCAACTTCAAGGCCTTCAGAATAGCTTAGCTCATACTCTGTACGATGTTTATGTTCTCGTCCCTGCAATACTCTCGTGTCAACATGACCGGCAATGTATTGTAGGCCTAGATGAACTGAACTTAATTTATTTCCTGATTGTTAGGATTCACATTGAACAAAAGATCTGGGAGTGCGGGGAGATTTCCCAGCCTCTAGGAAGGCGATATTTCCTATACTAATTACTTTAAGCCCGCCAAGGCTCACCCTTAAAAGTACCCTGGCATTACATTCTCTAATAAAAACTGCTACGGCAAGTAAGCGCCACTCCTCAACTTGCGCTATGGGCTACTAAAAAAAGTTTTAAATTGTTTTTATAAGTAGATAAGATTATCATAACTCACATACATATCCCTTGAAAATGTGTGGTTTGGATGACAGAACACGGTCCGCTATTTTGTAGAACCAAATTTTTGACTCCACAAAATGGCGGAGTGTATGTTCCACAGGTTGTATTTCCAGAGGCAAATTATTGTGTTGTTTTCAATCAATACTAATTATTACAACACACTGTAGGTGTTGTTGTGCAGGAACAACTCTTAAAAAAGGATAAGGAGCAAGTCCGAACAGCAAAATGTTGAGAGATTTGAAGAGGCAATGTGCCTCTTTAACCTGTAATTATAATACTGCTCTAGCACTGGTTTTTGTTATGGAACTTTTAAGCATATTTATTGGATATCGTCATTGTATTTGTAAGAAACTTGAGAATGTGTGGTGCCCTCGCAAAACTGCTGATGCATCAGTTCCTTTAACTGCTCCCTCTCCAGAAAGTCTTCACTCAGCAAAATATCAAATTTTCTTTCTGAAGTGAAGCCAACATTTATCACGACAATGAAAACAGCCGTCAATGCAGACCGGTTTTTCTTTTCAAATCCAGAGACTGCAGTCTTCCAAGAATTTACTGTACCCCGCCCCCCTCAACCAGAAATGCAATCTTCACTTGCTAGAAAATAAAACCTATTTCAGGAGGTTTCAAAAACAATCTTGAGAAATGCAACATACCTACTCTTCCAAAAATCAACAATGTACAATGACCTAAAAAGTACATCTCGTTGTCTTACTAGAATCAAATATATATTCATTAAAAAAAAATCATAAAACTTTAAGAATTGGACAAAATAATAGTACTCTTCAAAAAAAAAGAACTCTTCAGTTTCTTTTAAAAACACACATAAGAGGAAAAAGTACCATAATTTACCACCATTATAAAACCACTTCGGGATTCAGCATGCTTTGGCCAAACTTCCGAAATTGTTGTCCAAAATTTGGGTGACAAAAGCCCTAGAGAGTTCACCCCGCCCAAGACACCAATTGAACGTACTACTTTAAGACCACTTCAGAAAAACCAGCCTTCACTCGTCGGTACAGCCAATTCCGTTTTCTAGAGAACGCGGCAATCATCATGGAGCAAAAAAAATATGGCCTCAAACACAAACTACGGCCCATGTAATTTGAATTCGCAGATTTGCCCGGTACTCATCAACGGACTGCATGTTATCTCACGTCAGTCACCGGCTGACATTCTGCGGTAAACAGACATTTGTTTGGTGAACGTACATTGGGAATGCTCTGGAGGAATTATACAGTGTACAATGTATCTGATCCTTCTCTTTAAAGAGAGGCTCCCAAGGTCAAGTTAAGTTTTGTAATCCAACAATTATACTAATAGGTAAAGTCCTCATGAAAGTGGAAACAACCCATTAAAGGTCTCTAACTTCACTTCAAAATGGTGTAAAATGTCATTTTATTCGATGTTCTTTCAGAGCGAAATTTGACACATATGGCATCATCAGTCGTAAAAAAAAAAAGTTTTGTGCATTCCAAAGAGGAAATTTTTGTGCCAGACAGAAGCTCAAACTCAATTGCTGTTATCAACATTCAGGAATGAACTGACAAATCTCTGTAAAAAATTGTACAGACCATGTACACTTGAAATGTGACATCGTTGAACATTTTGGGCTTTTGACCAAAATTGCACTTTGAAGGGTGTTAAACGCAGTGGCATTTTACAACATTTTAACGTGAGCTAAGAGACATGTAATTTCCCCCCCCCCACCTAATTTCATAAGGACTCTATCTGTTGGAAAAAGAGTGAATCACGAAACAGAATTTGACCTTGGAGCCGCTTCTTAAAGACGTAGTGGAAATTCCTCTCTTTTTTTATTAAAAAAAAAAGAAAGAAAATGAAACAAGACATACAGCCATGTACCCGTGTCATTATCGCTGCCAGCTTATAGCCCATTTGTTAATCTTATCGACATCATCATCGAAATTATATAATCAACCATAACCTGATGAAACAGAAACAGAACTGACAGAATGCAGTCAACAGGGGGAAAACTAGTTTTCCTTTACGCAGTTCTAATTTTGTTTGTGGTCACGAACAGTGGAGCTATTTTTCGACGCGGCTAAATCCCTTTGAGTCCGGGACGGTTTGACGACAATTGTCACATTTTCTAAGCAGCCATACTCAAGTAAATCAAGAGTGATCTGACAACATATAAACACTCACTCTGACGGACAAGAAATACTTGGCCGGGGTCAGCCATACAAGCCCCACCGAGCAACGTCAAACCAGTCCGGAGAGACAAAACACACACACACACACACGACATTTGTTATGCATACATTTTTTCTGACGTATAGAAAAAATCCGCGACGCTGCACTGCTCAACCTCGATGGAGCATCTCACCACGATGACGTCAATACCATTGACCCGCCACTACAGCTCACACAAAAATTGTCAAAGATCAACCTAATTTAAGAGATTTTTTTTTTTTCCTTCGAACATTCACAATGAAGGGAAAAGCTCATTATGTAACAAAAGGAACACATGTAATCGACCTTCCACATAAATCGTCCTGTTTAAAGGAACAAGTGCGTCTCAGTGACACATAATTCTTTATAGTTCCCATATCTACGGGTATGTACCGATGAAATTTTCACAAGCATCTATATTGGTTTTATGGCATGTAATTTTCAAGTGATGACATTAGGAATAGATTTTATGGCTCACTTATTTGACAAACTTTTCTTAAAAGTGTTTTAAAGCAGAGAGGAGATGGGATTGTGCCTGTGATAACACAAGCATAGAACCTTGCACGCAGTCAGTGAGTGTGAGAAAGACATTTTGGCTATATGGGGCCATCCCAGAGTCGTCCTTTGAAATAAATAGCGGTAGTCGCAGAGATGAGAACGGATCAATGTGAAAGTTCCTAATAAATGGCATAAAGTGGGCTTGGGTCATCTAGACCTGGAACCTATGTTACAACTCAGTATGCATCACAAGAACGACAGAACGACAGAACTACAGAGTTGGCAAATTTAGGATACAATGTGGATTATTTCTTTCTCGCTCTGGTAACAGCTTTACTTCTTTCAAGAAAAAGTTGAAGGCTCTAGGAGCTTTTGAGAAAATTTTGAAATCAGAAAATAAAAAACTTAAGAAATCACATGCCTGGTAGTAGGACAAGCAATGGCAGCCAAATTTGGGAAAATTGCATGGTATGCTACATGCATTCAAATCTGCGATGGAGCTATAACCATATTATCTTTCTCAAGACATTAACCATGTGTGCAAAATTCAATACTTGTATCATCACTAAAAGGCACAAATATCCCCCCGAATATTTCCCCTATCTGCCCCACCATGTACGTCATGGGAGTATTGGGTCTTCACAACAGATACATGTAGTCACTAGATTCATGTGTAGTCCTTGTACGCAGATTACAATTTTGTTACATCCCACATTATACAGTACATGCTACCCTACAATTTAGACCTTATGCACTGATGTCGTCGAGGCGCCATCTTAGAGGTAAAACGAAGATGAAACAATGGAAAACGCACAGCTATAGTACGGGTGGCGCACAGAACCAGCCAATGAGCTACCTTCTTTTGACCTCTGACCGAGGGTGCGCCCATGACTCAAATGACATCATGTGAATAAGGTCTAGAGGAAAACATGTACCGTACGTATCTTGTGCACAAAGACTTCAAGTACTTGTGCTTTAGTTCACAAAAAGTAGCTAAATGTACATGTACACGGAAGTATACTAAAGCACATCACAATTTTGCTTATCAGAATAAGGTTACCAGCCAAAAACTAAACAGTCCACAAGTACCTTCTGTGACTGGTATCCTGCTAATTTCTGCTTTGCAGAAATTTGGGAAGCAATTTTTTCTGCTTAACTATTTAGAGACATTAAATTCTTTTTTAGAAATTGGGATATTATGTTAACAAAGAAAACATTGCAAGTTTCATTTCAAGACACGACCTTTACTTTGACCTCTTTGGGGAAATAGAAGTAGGTCAAATCTTGCGTCCGTTTGCAGCCGCTATGGGCATTTTCAGTACAAGCCACTTTCAGGCCTGGAATTTATTCTCTGAGAGGGCAAGGCCATCTTCATTTTGCAAAGGGCACTTCCATTTGTAAACCTTACAGTCTATGGGAAACTTTTGAAGGGGCACCAAGGCCAAAACCAAGGGCAACAGAGGCCATAGCCTCCGTGTAATTCCAGGCCAGCGCTTGTGGCTGCTACGGTCTGTAAAAAGTTAAGATCCCTCGATGAAAGTGGCCTCTGGTCTTGCCCTAGTCTGGCTTTACATCTGCCCCATGGGCAGGTTTACAAGTTGCAGTCTTGTCCTTTAGGAAATCAAAAGGCCTTGCCCCTTCTCAACCCAGAACACATTTCCAGGTTTGTAAATCTACTCAGTGGTCAGTAGATGCCTATTTTGTATTTAAATACTCTTGCCTCATATCTTTATGATCCTCCGTAATCCTAAATCCTTAAGCGTCTTTCAGACTAAGCCATTTGATATTCAGTTAATCTGAGCCTATTACTGTAAAAAGATAAGTCCCAACATATGTTGACCAAAAAAATATACATAAAAGACCAAACAAAATTGGAAATTGCAGCGTCCAGGCATTATTTTTTTGTTTTGTTTCTCACACAGCCAAACTGGAAAATAATCCCCAACCCCAGCACCCCTCTCCCAGAGTTCAACCCCTCTCTCAGAGTTTATTGACTGGCTGCAATTACTACAAAGGATCTGCTACAAATCTGCTAAATGGGATTTTGAATGCATGGTGCCAGGATGGCTGGTTCTGGTACCGACAGTAAATCCCAAACACAGCTCTATACGTTTCCCAGTACCCGTTCCTGCTGGTATTCCGCACAATTGAAGCGTTTACTCATTGTCCGCGAATTTAGTTTCGTACAATATTTTTGAAGCGGCGATGAACTCTGCCCAGGGTTCTCTCCTGGATTTTTACAAATATATTTTTAAACTGTGGGGAATTCTGGACTTTCTAAACTTCGCTTGTTTGGTCGAAGCACACTGAATTGAAACAAGGTCCTCAGAGAAGGTTTTGTTCTTGATGAGTAAAAGACTGTACAATCTGGAGCATTTTTAATGGTGGTATCTTATGATTGTCTTTTCTTAAATAAACAATTTATGAAATGATTATATATTTTTTTATGTTTATGATTGAAGAGCAGTGTTTTCCCATCAGGCAGAGATAGCACATAAAAGTGAGTTACTATCAGAGGTGATGTCAACTTGACCATCTTGTGCCACAATTATAAAAATGAAGTAACGAGCCAAAAGAACCACCTTTGTAATTCAAATTCCATTCGGCCTCTGGCTATGACCTAAACATTTTTTTTAATAATCTAATATAACCATTAACCAAAACATTTTGCTTGTTAAAGTTGAACCGATGTCTAAAACAACTGACTTGTTCAGTCCCAAGCGTCCTAAAAAATTAAACTTGTGTTCCTAACGAAGCGTTCTCAACTCGGAAACACAACTGTACTCAGTAGTGGATCAAGGATGGATCTGAAAGGATCCAAGATGCATCTGAAAGGATCCAAGATGGATCTGAAAGGATCCAAGATGGATCTGAAAGGAGGTGCCTGGATTAGTGGCCAACCCGCCTCCCCCCCCCCTATGGAAAATCTTTCTGAATCCGACCCTGATGTATAGTGAGATTGTGAATAAAAAGGAAATTGCCAGATAAACCATACCAAAAAAAAAAACATTGTTAGTAATGTTGAAACGTACATGTAAGCATTAGAAAGCAAACACAAAAATTGAATTTGGCGGTATCAATCATCCCTTAAATTAGACATGGAGACAAGCAGAACTCTATTATGCAGGACTTTAATCAAGTGTACAACAATTACATCGCATGTGATAATCAAATATTCATTTCTACTCCAGACAAAGATGTGTCGAGCAAATAAAAGGATAAGCATATCCCCTTTTACAAGTTGTATTGAGAGACATTTTTTAATGGCTACCCCAAAAAAAAAGAAATCCTGGTTCAAGCGCACAGTAAAGTCAGTGCCACTGCCCGACTTCTTTTTGTTCCTGGCCATGTCACCGGGCATCCCAGACGCACCAGGAAACCTCTGTATGCCAAAAAAAATAATAATAAACAAAAAAATATAAAAAATTGTATACTGCTGGGGGATGATCGTGCCAGTCCAAAGTACATCATCATGTTCAGATCGCAAGCATGCACCTGCTTTTATATCGACTTCACGATTCATCGTCTACAAATTTTTTTTTTTTCTTCCCAACTATCACTTACTGATTCAGCTTTGGTTACTTCCTACATTTGGTAAAGTGGCTTAAAAAAAATCTTTAAGACTTCATGTCCATTAGTAACAATAAGTAACGACGGAGACTAAAATAACCAATCGATGGAAATTCCACTCACAAATTGTTTCGTTCATGAAGGTAAAAAAAATTAATAATAAGAAATGCACTGTAATGTTGGCCATCCATGGCATTTCCTGTTGATTTCCTTCAGCCGTATCATGTATAGCTTAATAAGAGACCCTTCATTTGTGTATGTAATAATCACCGTGTGCCCAGACATTGCAAATTGTGTTGAACTTTGCCTCCATTTTTTTCGTGAGCGTTAGAAAGAAACAGAAATATTTGGTTTTGTTTTTGAATTGTGGAAGCCTTGTGGGAAACATCGGAAAATGTCATTTCAGGATAAGAACTTTACTTTGACAGTTTTGGTTAAGTGGAAGGTGGTCAAATCTTGCGGCCGTTAGCGGCCGCTTGTGGGCATTTTGGTACAAGCTGCTCGCGGCCGCTTTGGCCTCCAGAGGGTTCTCTCCAACTGTCTGACCATTCAATATCATCCACTCTGGCTTTAAATTCTAGGTAGACTTTGCAAGCTTGCAATATAATATCATGTGGTGAATGCATCGGCATAGTACACAGTCAACCCTCCTACTGTCTGACCATTCAATATCATCCACTGTGATTTTGAATGATAGGTAGACTGTGCCAGCCTGCAATATGATTTCATGTGGTGAATGCTTTGACATAGTACACGGTCAACCCTCCTACTGTCTGTCCATTCAATATCATCCACTGAGATTTTGAATGATAGGTAGACTGTGCCAGCCTGCAATATGATTTCATGTGGTGAATGCTTTGGCATAGTACATGGTCAACCCTCCTACTGTCTGTCCAATCAATATCATCCACTGAGATTTTGAATGATACGGTAGACTGTGCCAGCCTACAATATGATTTCATGTGGTGAATGCTTTGGCATAGTACACGGTCAACCCTCCTACTGTCTGTCCATTCAAAATCATCCACTGAGATTTTGAATGATATGTGCCAGCCTGCAATATGATATCATGAGGTGAAGGCATGTATGGTCTACACAGTACACAGATGGCTCTGCATGCACAGTTGTGCCCCCATACACAACCGCACAACAGCTATCTGGTTTTAAGTGAATCGCCAAAATAATGTTACCAAGAGTAGGAGGGTTAAAAACATGGGTGTAATTGTTCAAAACTTAAAACCTATAGAACTCCACAAAAGAAATGCCTGAATTCACAGGGTGTTATTTTCCAAAAAACATAATACAATCTATCAACTGGAAAACTAGAGGCTGTCTTGTTGGGCGTCTTCTTCAATCCCCGGGTTGCAAGTTAACATTTTTTAAGGCAACGGTATGCTTAAAAAAACCTGAAATCAGCATCCACAAAAAATGACAAATCACTGGATTTTAGTTTGCTTTAATTTGCTCTTTTTTTTTAATGACTTTGGAATTTGCACGGTGTGAGTCGTACGGGCCCAAACCAAGTAACTTAATGTCTATGCTGCGCTCATGTCCGCACGCCTTCAACGCGTTGTCTTAACAGCTGTCCTGGATAATCTAGTCGGATTATGCTGTCAACTTGCGGTGACAGTCGGATAAGTGGCGCTTGTTAAATTTGCTCGTTTGTAATACATTATGTTTCTTTGCAATTTGCTACATGCTATTGCTAATCGAACGGTATTGGGAGAACGCCAGTAATAAAGGGATCATGTATGGCTGGTGGTGGCTGGGGGAAAATCAAATGACAATTTTGTGTGTGTGAACCTACACAGCTGTCTTGAGAAATGATTCAATCTTAATTACTGCCATGTGTGAGAAATTGTTCCTTATAACGTGTCACATACTCATTTCGGGCAAAGTTTTAGCCAGGATTTGGTAAAAGGGTGTCCAAATTTGCTGGAAATTTTAAAAATCGGGTGTCCAAATTGTTCACTTTCAATACATTTACATGTAAATGACAGATAAAAACAGGGTGTCCAAATTCAAAACAGGGTGTCCAAAAGACACCCAGACATCCCTCTGGCTAACACTAAGATTTCGGGCCTTGTGATTGTCCCAAAACTTCCTCCCCAAAACAACAATGACTATCATATGTGTGCATCATCCAGTCAGTGTCGTAATTATAACAACAAATTACTAATAATAAGCATACCAAATTGCAAGGGAAAAAAATGTATTAGCAACTGGCAAATTAAATAATAACAACAATATGCTGTTCTTATTAGCACTGAATTAATCATACCTGAGGGCATCTGAAAGTGCTCATTATTTTTTCTACAAGGTATGTTCAAAATATAAGACCCATTTATTGATATAGCACCACCATGTAATGGTTTACAAGGTGCTGTGGCGCAATCTGCAGCCAACGTACCAGAAAACATCGGAGCGAGCACCTTTTTTAATGACTATATAGTGCACAGGGTCCTTTTCCTTACACAACACATGGGACCTACAGCTTTACATCCATCCCATTTGAGGACAAAGCAATGATGGGTTTCTTGCTTATTATAATGTAAGGACACAAGTGGCAAGACCAGGACTCGAACCCCCACTCTGCCCCCAAGGGTCAGAAACACCAGAGCTTCAGTCTGGTGCACTATGGACCACTCGGCCATGACATGCCTTCGATTGGAAGATTACTGTAAACATAAAATGTAGCGTGTATTGCACCTTCCTGATGTACAATTGTCAATGTCATTTGTACAAAAGGGCATATCAATGGCCAGGGTTTTGTCACCAATGCCAACGCTGGAACTGCAGTTTCACTTTTAGTTTCTGGTGTTATTATATAAGAAACAAAGCGGTCATTGGGTTAATAACTTACATGGAGCCCAGTATGCTTGCCAATGCCAACATTTTATGCCGACCGGGGAATTTTGTTCTCACCGCAAACCAAATTTCTGCTTCAAGATCTTAGACCAGCGTCACATTCAGGGCTCAATGTCACAAAGCTGTTAAGCAAAGAAATTGCTCAGCAAAGAAAATACTCGCTTTATAGCACAAACAGGTTACCGGCCAAAATACAAGGTACTGTATGTTACTGGTTGCCCTGGAAATTTATTTTTGCTTAGAAGAAAAAGCTGTTGAGCACCATCTTCTGCTTACTAAACACTCTATGAAATTGGGCCCTGAATTTGATGACAGAATAAAAATGTCAAGTAGAGAAGAGTTCCGTTGAATACAATTAAGAGTTTCTCTTTGTTTTCTCATTTTTGTGTCAATGGAAAGAAAAAGAACGTGCAAATATCAGCCTAAACAGATCAGAATTGAATTTAGTAGATGTTCAATTTGCATAGGAATACACAGAACACCAGTTGGTTCTACCCATACACCATGGGTAGTACAGTGTAGTAAAAGCATTGTAAACTCAGTACTTTGCCAGAGTCCTGTGAAAAAAAAGGTGTCCCCTTGTTCACCAAAGAAGAAAAAAACCTTGCTATTTTCCAAACAGATTGGAACCGTTCGATACGGAACAATTTCATTCCTGTTGATTACACATACATTTGTATGCAATAGGGGGTTAGGGGATCTGCAACACTTCCAGGACACTCTGTGATTGATAAATCAGTCGACCCAAAGTCCTTGCGTAGCTAACGCGGCGTTTATTTATCCAGATGACCGGCATGAACACAGCCGACGTGCCCTTTCACCTGTCAAACACCCGAGGATTAACGAGCGTGCGATAGCGAGGGGTGCGATCTCCCATTGCCGTAAGTAATGGATAAACAAGGCTCCAATGATGGAAGCTCATGTGTTTCTTTGAGGGACATGTCGGCTGCTGGATGGAGGCCCCGGACCCCAAGATGCAAACAGCACCTCTTGGTGTTCTGACAGGCCGGGGTGCTGTAAAATGCATCATAGCATCTACTTCCGAGCTATCAGAGATTCCGAGGTTTCAAGAAAAATGGGAAGCCACCATCGTGACAGATGATCAGCAAACTCGTGGACATAGAACAGAGCTCGCTTGTCTGGTGGAGGTGTGCCAATCGACACCTTCACACACACACACTCACACGCACTACTGAGCCTGTCCGAACTACGCGCTGAAAAAAACAAACCCTTTATTCCTTATGGGCACTTTGGGATAGACTGGCACCTCGTAACTCACAACTCAAGGGGGTGATTAATGTGAGCTGAGATAATCACGTAGATGGTGTCAAGCAAGTTGTAATGGCACACCGGGCTTTTAAGAGTGCATTGCCCAAGCTCTCTCTCCCTGTTTGCGCCATCCATTAATTCCTCCTACATTATTAGCTCATAACGAGAGAAGGATGTAAACAATTTAGGTGAGGAGAATGAAGGAGTTGAGAGAAGTGATGAGGAGGGGCAGGAAGGTACGCGACTATTTCTTCTCCAGCGTGCTCAAAACACTGCTGCCAGAATCATCACCCGCACCAAGAAATTCCATCATGTTACTCTGGAGTAACATGAACTGGACAGTTCTTCAAAGTCTACACCGGTTGCCAGTTCAGTGTCACATTCATTTCATATCAATGACACCATGACTGATGGCACACCAATGGCAACATGATGACACACTTATGGCACCGTGATGACACACTAATGGCACCATGACTGATGGTGAGATACCATGATGACACAATGACACCATGATGGCACAATCATAATGACACCATTGACGGCACATCAATGACACCTAGAACCTCAATAATGACAACAAGATGTCACACATTGGCACCACAACGGCACACCAATGGCACCGGCCATGAAAGCACATCGACGACACCCAGAGCCTCAACACTGACACAATGACGGAACACCAGTGGCACCACAACGGCACATCAATGACACCTTGAACCTCAATAATGACACCAACCAAACAGCACAATTCCCCACGAACAACCTGCAACCATCAACTTCTATCATAGTACTAATATCTATTATTTTAAAAAACGCTTTCCATGTCACAAAGACATCACAAAGCGCTGTACAATAACAATCCATAAGTTATTGAGAAAAACAGATAAATTGAATATTAACAATGACAATAACAATACCAACATTAAGTGATAACAAAGTGATGACACTCCCTTTAGAAACATATTCCTTTTAAACGTCCACAATCAACAACATCCTCATGAAACCTTTCAAGTCCACACAGACTCCTCAAACGGACAACCATTTTGATTTACGACCAACAGGTAAATTGCCACAAGAAATATTCCTTCAGAGAAACTATAAATTGTCTCCCTCCGTGGCAATCAAAAAAGTGACAACAGGTTACAGCGATAAATAAAGCCCCATCTGGTCTGATTACTTGCTCGAGTTTTCCCCTTCCCTGACGTCATCAGCTCTAAATACCCCCCCCCCCTCCACCCAGTTGAGCATTCGGAATCGAGTAATTTCACAGTTGGTGAAATCCTCACAATCTACGAGAAGGGCTTGGGACAACTCGCCAGAAAAAAACACTTCAGCCACTTTAATCTTTCGCTATAAAAGGTGAATGTGTCTCGTATAAATAGAAAATATAAGTCACCTCTCCCCTTACATGCAATACTGATAGATGACTTGTACAAGACTTCACCATAAAGTCACTCACCCCCCCCCCCCTCAACCCCTCAAACTACAAATTCCCCAATCACTGAAAATAAAAACTTGCAAAGTGTAAAAGCCCCAGTGAAATATGAGGAACGATGACAAGTGTACATGTAGCTCTCTGCTCCGGCTTAATGAAAATGAATGCAACATGTCACCCCTACCTGACACGAGACATTACTTTAGAATCACTTTGGGGCCTTTGCAAAAGCATCTTGTGAAAACAAACCAGGGGGTAAAAAAAAAAAAAATCCCACACCGATGATGTGATCGTGTGCACGTATGACTTCCTTGGCGGGAAGGGTATAAACTGCCTCAACAACGTACATGCTTTACACATAGAAAGATTTCAAAACAGAAAATTTAAAAACTGAATGTAAGCCAGCTGGCTGTTTCTGGATTGGACAGCATGTTTTGAATATTCCCCTGGAGGATCGGTAGTGGTATGATTTTTTATCAACAGTGAGCTTCCGGTTGTTGTCATTGTTTTCTTTCTTTTTTGAAAAATGATCAATTCTGTACACTCTCTAGTCTTAAAGTCCAGTAGAATTTCTTTGCAAACTCCTATAGTTTCCAGCTCCCGCCTACGCACATCATCAAGCTCATCCCGAGCTTATCCTGTTCCAGATTCCTGCCTTCGCGCACCATTGAGCTTATCCTACATGTTAGCTGAACCTCCTCAGCAGTACCTCAACAGCTCCTATTTGGCACCAGAGTCTCCTGAAGATGATCCGAAACTTACTTGTCGAAAACGTCCAAGTTGTTAAAGAGACAATTTCACCAAATTCATTCTGGAGATGATTTAGCACTGGTACTTGTCTTACACATCAAAGAGAGTGAAATATTTGTTTGGAAATGTCTTAAAATCAGACTTTATTTCTCTCGTCATACAAGGGGTTGTGAAAGGAGGATAATTAAAAAAAGTTTATCAAAGAAGACTCGTGCTCCAGATCTTGAGGTGTGGTGTCAGCCTCCCCTAAACCACCAACCAGTTCATTTTAGAACCACCACGTCTCGTAGAGAGATTTAAGCTCAACTCTCTCCCCCAAGCCTCACTGGATAGGTTACACCTTGCACAGTGAAAAACACAAGGCCGGAATTCCAGACTGAGTGGTATGAATAAACAAGCCTTCGTGTCACGACACCCCGAATTCACCTGCAACTCCGGGTTTATTACCTGCCATTCAGGTGAGCCATGCAACCCGAACGAATGCAGGGGCTGCTCACAATCCATCCGAGGGGGGGCTGTAGATATAACCTGGTTCCTGTATTGATTGACGTTTAAGCGATGAATATCGCACTTGCCCCCCACAGGTGGCAAAACCTAATTCACTTTGCACTGAGGGTTTGAACATAACACCTCAAGTCCAGCTTACGTCTGAACAGTTGATAAGTCAAGGCTCCAGGTGAGACTGTTTCTGATCATCTTGGAGTGTGTAACATACAAAAAAATCCCTCAGCTTGAGTGGTCTAATTTTATAAAGGCCCCAGTGATGGGCGGAGTGAAAGCCGACACACAGCCGTGGAATTATCTGTACCCCTAGTCCTGGCCTTGATGCCCCTCCAAAAGTTTCCAATAGACTTTTTTCTTGCCCTCTCAAAGATGAAAGTCCAGGTTCGGAAACATGAACAAGAAGAAAAATTGACGTAAGCAAATAATATACCTTCGTGTATAGCCTTGCATGCTGGAAATGATACAGCGGGGCTGTCACTGTCAGATTGTCACTGACTGTCAAAAATTCACCCAGACAAAATTATTTGATGTATTTAGGGATAAAGAATATTCTTTTTGGTTTTACCCTTAAATCAATGTGTGATAGCACTGTGTATACTCAGTGCTATGTAGAGCTATCTAAGCCCTGCAGGTGAAAAAAAACAAAACAGGCGGCTCATAAATGCTTCATTGCAATATCGCACTCAGAAGAATATATCATTTGTTTGTTTGTATACTCAACACTTTCCTGAGTCCTGTGAAAAAAAAATCGACACGCATATTACTCATGTGGGACTCGAACCCACGACCTTTGCCATTCTAGAGCAGATGTCTTACCAATTAGACCCCCGAGATTGCCTGGTGGTAGCGGCAGTTCCAATCCTAAATTTTAGCAGCGGGTACCACAACACCGGAACTCCTGCTCCGGAATCATCCTCGGAGCAGTGTTTCATTTTTGCACAGTGCTTTGAACATCAACTGGAGCCTGAGCTGGGACCAGAACCTGAGCCAGGCCCCGAGCCTGAACTGGGGTGCTGGGGCCGGGAGCCTATTGCCAAGGCCTGACCCTGAGCCCAGGCTGGAGCCAAGGTCATGAAGGTTTGGAGAAAGCCCTGCTGGCAATTTGATGACCTTGGCCACCACTAAAGTCTTTCCATGAAGGAGGGGAAAATAAGGCAGTGTCATAATTGTTTATCATGGCTAGTAAGCCACAGTGTAAACAACAAGACAACTCAACAGTCCTAACCAAACATAACGTTTTTTTAGATGGTCAGTTCGCAGATGAAGAGCAGCCATCCTACAACCATGCTACAACAAAGTGATCAATCCACAAAACTTCAGTCCCAGCTGAAGCATGAAAGACCCTTGTAAGTGGCGTAATCGTGCACCCATAAACAAAGATGCCACCATGTGTTCTTTCTCTCTCTATACCGAGTATAAACACTCCACAATGAACAAGGCCCCTGATCTGCTTCACACTTCAACATGTAAATTGATCGCCGCTGAGCACCCCTATTCCACAGTCAATTTACTAGCCATTTGTTCTAAAATAAAAAAGACTCCATACTGGTGCACAAAAGCGATTTACTCCATCCAAAATCCTCCTCTCTTGCATTGCATCAACCATTTAAGCTCCATGCATCAACAGATGTGAATATATATTCGTACAGCTAATGGCCAGGTCTGTGTGTTAATAATATATGCCCCTTGCGGTTCTTTCTGTAAGTGCCTTACTAACGTTCTACTTACCGCATGCCATCAGAATGACCGCGCGGAAAATGTTGTCTGCCCGTGTACATTATGTGTCTGTTTATATTGTGGTTATACATTTTTTATTCGGGCATCAGTCTGCTGCTTTGTTCATGCGTGCCCCCCCCCCCCCCGACACTGCATGTAATAAACGCAGACTGTTTTGCAGAGAGTTTAAGGGCGATTATCATGTACATGTACATGTAGTTTTTATAATTTATTGTGCCTTGTTCAGTGGAGAAAAAAAAAAATCGATAAATTTATTGACGATACCCTTCAGGGGTTATGTGTGCGAGACCGGACTTTTTTTTTTTTTTTTTTTTTTCATTTTTCAGCAAAATGAAGGGAGGGGCGGACTAAACAATTTTTTGTTGAGCTTTTTGTTCCTCCCTCCCTCCCCCAGCCTCTTTACGCCGCCACTACAAATAAAAACGACAGATTCACTACCGTCGTTATTCCCTATTTGACAATGTCCTCCTAAGTAGCCTTGCATTTCTGGTAAAATTAATCATCTCTTAGTGGCAGACACAATGTCGTTGATTTGAATTGCTTCCCCGAGGTTTTTTTTTTTTTTTTTTTTTTTTTTTTTTTGCACCTGGTTAGCTCATATTTGTACATCACAGTGACAGGAACCGGTGCGTATTTGTCCAACATAATGTAGTATATGTATATGACATGTGAGATGAATGCCGAGGTCTGCCTCCAGACCTTGCTTTAAGTTTATGCAACTTGATTACCTCATTGTGGCATGATGCTGATTTCTTTATTGATTTCACATTCCTTGATGCCGCTCGGCCACTGAATGAGAGTCAACGGAGTGAACCAAAACATATGATTTCTTTAACGGCGCATGTAGACAATGAGCTTGGATCGATCGCCCTAGATCTGATCATCAACCGTGTCAACACAGTCAAGGTGATCCTAGCAATATAGCATAGCGCCAGGCTGTAATGAGCTTGTTATCAAGACAGCCAGTTTGCTCTGCAGGGCCCGGTTTCACAGAGCTGCTTAAGCACTTAAAAAGTAGCTAAGCACAACAAAATTATGCTTACCAAAATAGGTTACCAGCCAAAATAGCATGTCACATGTACAATCTGTGACTGGTATCCTGCTTATCTTTGCTTAGCACAAAGTTTGTAAGCACTATTTTCTGCTTAAGCAGCTCTATGAAATTGGGCTCTGGGCCCGATTTCTTAAAGCGGTTAAGCACGAAAAAATTGCTTCAAAAGCTAAAAAAAAACCAATCTTGTTAAGTAGAAACAGGTTACCATGCAGCCAAACTATACAAGGTAAAGAATATTGTTTGAGATTGGTTCCCTGCTTATTTGTGCTTTTAAAGCTGGGCACTTTCAAACCCTATAGCCACTATATAGGCCTTAGCTCGGTGGTCTAGTGGTAAGACGTCTGCTCTAGCATAGCAAAGCTTGTGGGTTCGAATCCCACCCGAGTGATATGCCTGTGGATTGTTTTTATGTCACTGGACTCCGGAGAGTACTGAGTTTCATTGTAAGAGCAAACAAATAATGTTCTTTATATTCCATGCAGAAATTAACATCTAACTAGTTACAGACTAAGAAAAAAAAGATTGAAGAAAAGTTGCGACCATCAAAAAATACTATTTGATTTAAATCACACATGAAAAAACTGTTTCATTCCTTACTTACAAAACAATTTGACACTGAAACACTGCATACAGGTTCACAAACTTCCTGAAAAAGCTTGGGTTTTTTTTTTTTTTTTTGGGGGGGGGGTGTGTTGGAAAGAAAAGCAATTGCGGAAAGAAGATGATCCCCGTACTTTGTCATAACGATGTCTTCAACTCTTGTACTTCTTATCTAAATAGACCATATTGAAAAACCATCCACTGCGACAAAATATTCAAACTGTTCACAGCATGCGACGAGGTTTGGGGGGCGTTGATGGCAAACACAGACAGATCAAACTCAATTAGAATAGATTGCCCTCGTTTCACCTCTCTTAAAAAACATTCAGTCTTCCAACTGTTTCCACTAATACTTCTTATCACAACACGATGACAGTCAGGCGGGCCGTGCCAAGTTTGCAAATTTTCCACACCTTGCGTGGGTTGGGGACAGACAGACAGTACGTAGGGGATGAAGACTGGAAATTTGGCATACATGATATAAGAAGTACACACGCACCGCAGTGTGGTGCGCATATGTAGCTCTTCATTTTACATACATGTACAAATTCTTGATAATGTTTCGTATGCCGCTCAATGCACATGGTATCTTTTCACTTTGGCTGGGTTTTTTTTTTTGGGGGGGGGGTGGTCTCTTCAAGTCCTCCATGTACATGTACATTACGTGGGAGTAATGTGTGTTCCTGTGCGAAGGGCCTTGGGGTGTTGCGTTACAACGGAGTTTAATCAAAGTATCGAGGACCCTCTCTTTCCCTTTGGCCGGTTTCCTACGTTGTTTGGGTTTTTGTTTGTTTTGTTTCCCTTCATGCAGCCTGTGACCTGTTCATCTGCAGCTCGAGAAGATGGAATGGCAAAGGGGCAATGTCACTCTGATTGGGCATGGGTATGAGGGCAATATAAAGGACTGTTTGAGTTGCAAAAAGCAGGCAATATAACTTGTGTGATAAATTGTGGCATTAGGATGGGGGGGGGGGGAACTCAACTACGATTCAGCACAGATGAGTGGGCAATATAACTTATGATTTGGTTCGGGCGTAAGGGGAACCAAATCATTCAGGATTCAGCATCCAAGACAGGGCAATATAAAAGAACCTTTAGCATGGGAGAGGGCAATATAACTATCATTGGTTATAGGAGAGAGGGCAATATACATGTAGCTTATGATTTGGTTCGGACAAGATGGAAACCAAACTATGATTCAGCGTTCAAGAGAGGGCACCACATTACTAGTAAGAAACATTTACCATGGGAGAGGGCAATATAACTACCATTGGCACAGAAGAGAGGGCATTATGAGCAAGCATGAGAGGGAAGGCAATAATGTTTGATGACGATCTTATTTTGAGTGCTTTAACAGACTACGTGTACACAATGTACATTGTAGTTCAATCAAGCGAGACCTTAAACTTATGAGGTGCAGTTCTCGCAAAAAAAATGAATGACAATTTGCAAATGCTCTGAACAAAGACAACACTGCTTCAATAAAGTACATGTATAACATAACGAACGCTATGTGTTCGTGTCTATAACAGTCAACAAGGAATTCAGCGCTGGGTTTGACCCAAGGTCAATCTGCCTGAAAGTAAGCTTCCGGGAGCCCTTTCATATCAACCCAGTTTACATCAGAATATAGATTGAGAAGGCAATCAATGCTCGGCCTCATGTTAGGTCTCAAGACCAATTGGCACGCGGAATAAAAAAGAGACCGAGGGTCAAGAACTTAATTTGTTTTCTCGTCTCATGCCGTAAATTGCCTTGTATGAGAATCATTATCGAGACAAACCAGGGTCTGGTCACGGAGCCAGCTGAGATCCCGCTGAGACTCCCCGGACAAAACTCTCCCCCCCCCCCCCCCCCGGACAACACTCGACTGTAATAAATGCAGACCTCATTCTTGATATAGGTACGGTATTCAAAGTCTACCACTTGATCTCCACGATCCTGATTGAAGTTGCTCTGTCTCCTTTGAACGCAACATCAAAACAAGAGGCCACTTTATAAGAGAACACGGGAAGGCATCATCTAGCGGGAGTCGGCCAGAATTAACTTGTAAGCCCGAGCGGAAAACTTGCAAGCCCGGTGAAAAAAAATTGTGAGCCTAGTAAAAATCTTGCAAGCAAAAGTAAATCGAGCCAAATGCACCCTCGCGCAAAAAAAAGTGCAACATCCTCTTACTGACGTGCAAAAATACGCATGGATGCCTTTTCACCAGGCAAATCTTTGGTTATATTATTGATAGCAATGGTCACTGCACTGATCTATTGAGAGTTGCTTACTGAAATGGCGTCCAGTGGACATTAAGCATTTCAGTCGGAATTTCAGTCGGAATTTCAGTCGGAATGCGCCTTTGGCTATTATCTTTGGTACTATACGGTGTGTATGTTTTTTTCCAGAATCAATCAACCATTTATTGCACTCAGACATTTCTTTTTAATAACCTTTGAACATTTGTGCTAAAGCTACATGTAATGTCCTACCCTAAACCCTAAGTTATTCTGTAACAGGTAAAAGACATGGTTGAATGGCTTCCATCCCTAACTCAATTGTTACACTCTGCGAACCATTGTAACCTCCCCCCCCCCCCCCCCCCCCCCCCCCGTCACAGCGAATAGCGACTGCACTCCATTCTTCAATTGCCTGATAGGGAAACACATTCTGAATGTCGCCATGGTAACAACTGCCATCATTAACTGAACGAGTTTCCCCCCCCCCCCTCCGCTTTCAATTTAAATAAAAAACGTTTTCATCTTTCGGCGGCGATGTGAGGGAGATGAGCATGGGCAAGTACACCATTCATTTGCAAGATTTCTGATTAGATTTCAAACAACACGGCGCGCCGGTCGCTCTCCGAGTGAGAGCGAGGAGAAAAAAGAAAAAAAATTGTACAAATAAATATACACTAGGCAATTATTGCTGGAGTGAAGGTACGCCTGCACAATCATCAAGCCCTTGTCGTTTTCATTTAGGCCTCTTTCACTTCATTCTGGATTTGTCTATCTGGGCAGTTTTGGAATTATAAGTGATAGATAGACTAGACGGCTGATTGCTTTGGTCCTTGCGGTGTTTTTGATTTCCAACCCCCCCCCCTCCTTCTCCTCTCCGAAATATTTTTGGTGTTATTAATGTTTCCAGCTTCACCTGCCTATACGACCTTAATATGTGTGGACTTTAAATTGCTGGAGGGGAAGACACTATTAAATACAGCAACACTTCTTCGTACGTCGACTGTGATCAAGAGAACGATCTATCATTTCGCCGTGACACACGACTGATTGGAACTGACGATGTTGCCACCACATTCAGAGATTCAACTTCATGATAGAGAGCATTAAAGGGACACACCCGGCTTACTGTTTACCTAATATTGTGATGTGGAATGACAGACAACAATTATTAAATGGTTGTTTTAAAAAAAAAATCATCAAAATTATCACGTAATTAACGAAAAATGTGAAAAAAAAACAAAAACGCGGTCAAAGGTCAGCTTATACGCTTTTCCAGCCGTTGCAACTGTCAAATTTACGTGGAAGGCAATGATGCGCGATGTTGTAAGTAGACTGGTGCTCTGTTTATGTATCAATTATAACAATGGCGAGGCATGAGGATACAGACTTCATATCCATCAAGCACAAATTCACGTGTAAATAAAAAAACAGACATGAACCAATGATCTATATACTGTCAGTATAATAGAGATCAGTGACATAAACGGACGTCAGTCCATAGAGCAAGGTTCCTTGCTCTACTTGCTCTATGGTCAGTCCTAGTCGAAGTCCGCTCGCGGTCGTAACCAATAACTGTTTCGGTTGAACTTGCCATTGAAACAGTTATTGGTTACGACCGCGAAAACTAACCCCAACCTGTATTCTGTGTACGACGACGTACTATATTCTGTGTCTTGCAATAATGGAGAACGTTCTTCGACATACAAGGATCGGTACAAAAAACATCGCAAGGAAAAACACCCAGAAGGTGGTCCAACGAAAAGTAAAAAGTAAAAAATAACCACACGATAAATCCAAAGGGAAAGCCAGCAAAAGCAGCAATTTGGGGGGGGGGGGGTGGACGATGGCAGCAATCATAGAAGTAGACCAGCTGTATGGGATAAATATTCCCCGTCGTCGTCCCGCGTGTGTAGCGCAGGCAACACGTTGCAATAGTAGGGGATAATAGCTAGGGGTAATCAGACTAAAACCCTCCTACAAAAACCGTAATTGTTGGTCTGGCTCCTACCCCTCCGACAAGCTCCCACGATCACGGCTAGACCGGCAAGCTGGGGAGTTCATGCCCCGGGGCTTGTCTCTCTGCCCCACGAGACATGGCACCGGCTGTACGGGATATGCCCCAAGGTTTACGTTCCGCTAGCTCCCACGCTGGTGCGCCGTAAAACACGCTTCGGTTGCACGGACTCTCTGAATGCGAATCTTACGTTCGATTTTCATCATTATTTACAAATTGTATCAATAATCTGAATACATAGTCTTTTTTGTCAAATACTCATGAATAATTTTTTAAAAACAGATTTAAATTTGGTTCAGTAATTTACTTGTATACGGCTGGAAGTAAAACTAACTCCGAAAATCACGTGATTTATCCGAACCACTTTTTTGGTTCGGATAAATCACGTGACCTTCGTTTTTTTGAAAAATGCTCAAAAACGGCAAAATTTGATGGTTTCTTTTAGGAACCGTTCTTCTCCATTCTGGAAGACCTTTGAAGGCATATGTTAGCCTATTTTGTAGCCCAAATAGCCCAACGAAGCCGGTGTGCCCCTTTAACGGAATAAAAAACAACAACCCAAAAAGCAGGTTTACTGTAATGATTTAGTTCATGACAACGACATCCCAACCAGAGCCAAGGAAAAGGTCTCGATGGCGGAGCACCCGAAATTGAATTTGTCGTTAAATAATTAGATCACGCGCTATATTAGCGAGTGAGAAAGACTTACATATTGCAGCGCCCTCGGCATGTGGCGAGTAGTTCTGCATGCGTCTAAATTGTGTTGACATATGCAGACAGCAGATAACACGCGGGAAAGTCAAGCCCCGTAAACTGCTAAAGCGACAACGACTGTTCAAACGGCAACGTTATACACGTATATTAAAAGAAGGATCGTATGTCCAAAAAGCATGGAAGAAAAGTACTACATGTGTAATGTATCTTTCGTCTAAAAAAATAAAGGGATGCATATTGAGGCCGGGAAAATACACCGATGGTGCAGCCATCTTGTGTTTTTATCCAATCTAATCAGTGTAACCAAACTGAGGCTGGTATGACAAATTGTAGTCGGGTCTCCTTGTTGGTGTAGTTTGGACCAGATGATAAGACTGCTTGATAGTACACTGGGAACATGATGACGATGTCGTGATGAAGGTCTTTTGGAAACCAGACATCACGCTTCTGATTTCACCACTCAACCGTGATGTCTGAGTCACCGAAGAAGAAGCAACATATGGTTTCCGGAGAAAAAAAAGAAACAAAAACCCAAACCCTACATTAATTTCAGCAATTCCGAGGTTCGTGTTTGGGAAGCTGTTTAAAAGCGAAGTGTACCAATTAAAGAAGGGTTTTACGTCGCATTTATTCACTGAGTCAATTATTTTCACCATGGGCCTGCCAGCAAAGGTAATTACATAACAGCTTTAAATTTCAGAGGAAATTATATCTTGGAATAATTAACACCAATATGAGCCATTTATCGATGCTAATAAATTGGTAATTTCCAACCATTTCCTCCAATTGAGAATTAACATCATCTGTCATGTCTGTAGGTTTTATCCTCTTTTTTTTATCAGACTACATTCCACGAAATTGCCTTCCAAAATATCACCTTGTGTGTTTTTACTTCTTCTCAGTCATTCTTCAGCACAAATCTTTTAGTATGTAATTTTCACGAGAATAAACAATCCTCACAAACCAAAATATCTTGCAAGCAAATGAAAAAAAAAAAAAACTTGTTACGTCTACACAGACTTTTCATTTGTATTGAACTGTAGATGGATAACTTAATTTTTGTAGCATAGCAAAATAATAATAATAATAATATATTGTATTTGTATAGCGCCTACTGCAGGCCAGCCTCTAAGCGCTTAACATTCAGTATTTCCTGCAAGGTATTTGGAGCTACGTTTGAAGTATGAGACCTACTCCCTTTACATAGCACCTTGTAATGGTTTACAAGGTGCTGTGGCGCAATATGCCAGCCGATCAAACCAGGAACACCGGGGCGGACCCCTTCTCTTTACGATAAGTGCACTGGGTTCTTTTTTCGTGCGTACACAACACAAGGGACCAACGGCTTTACGTCCCATCCGAAGGACGAAGCAATCATGGTTAAGTGTCTTGCTTAAGGACACAGGTGTCACGACCGGGGCTCGAACCCACACTCTGCTGATCAGAAACACCAGAGCTTGAGTCCAGTGATCTTATCCACTCGGCCACGACACGCCACAAAAAATGTTAGTAATCTACTGCAGAAAAAACCTTGTCAGCCGAGTAAATGGTCAAAAACTAGTGAGCCACATGTACCTTGCAAGAAACAGTTCAATAGTCTTTTACCCCCCCTTCCCG